>JALAZF010000060.1:8690000-9940000 GCA_022829125.1 Lathyrus tuberosus | reverse complement strand
CTGTTCAGTGTATGTCTTTGTGCCCATTTCCAATCAAATCCAAGGGCAACTCACTTAACTGTTGTTAAGAGAATCCTAAGGTATCTAAAAGGAACAACTAATCATGGCTTGATGTATAAGAAAACATCAGAGTACAAGCTTTTTGGTTACTGCGATGCAGATTATGCTGGAAACAGATTGGAAAGGAAAAGTACTTCTAGAAACTGTTAGTTTCTGAGAAGCAACCTCGTCTCCTGGGCAAGCAAGAGACAATCAACAATTGCTCTCTCAACTGCAGAAGCAGAATACATATCAGCATCTTTGTGCAGTACTCAGATACTCTGGATGAAGAATAAACTTGAAGATTATCAGATACACGAGTGTAACATTCCTATCTTCTGTGATAATACTTCTGCCATTTGTTTATCTAAGAATCCTATTCTACATTCTAAGGCAAAACATATTGAAATAAAACATCACTTTTTACGTGACTCTGTTCAGAAGGGTACTTTTCAGTTAAAATTTGTGGATACAGATCACCAGTGGGCTGATATTTTCACAAAACCCCTTGCTGAAGATAGATTCGAATTCATTCTGGAAAACTTATTTATCAAACCTTGTCCAGAATGAGATGATAATATTTTAATGTGTTAGGCTACCAGAATGTCTGATATAAGATTCTGATGTTAAGCAAAGTGTGTTAATTAATTTTTTAATGACTTTCTGATTCATAATACTTCTACAAGTTAGAAAATGTCCTGATAAGAAATTAGCCCAATCCGATACCTCTTGGTATTCTTGACATTGGGAACATCAAAACGAGCTCTCTTGAAAACAAACGACTATGATTATTTGTGACACGTGTCCAAAATCAAATCATACCTACTGTTGAATAGACACCTCGAGCGTTGTGGTTTCGTGAGACTAGGTTTCAAGTAATTATTTCCTATTAATCTTTAATATCTCTATAATCATGTTTAAGACATTGGATTTGAAAATTTACGTGATAACTGATTAAATCTTTACGTCTTCCTCCCATATTATGCATTCATAAAGATGTGTGTAAGACAAAGATTTCTTGAAACTAAACACTTGTCTTCCTTCCTTTATTCTTTGTCAGTTTCTGCCCTCTCTCTTTCGAGTATACATTTATTTGTATTTATTGACTAATGTCATAATATTAATAACGTATACTGATCTGTGATCTTTTGGAGACTGATACACTCCTTTATCATTCTTTGTTCTTGTTTGTATCCCTTGTATTGGAAATGTTGAATTCCTTGCCTCAATTCATCTAGTCTTTATTGTTATTTATTGCCATCATTCTTTGTTCTCTTTATATACCACACTTTTCCTCATAACTATTCACCTGTTTCTAAACTTGCTTTTCACTCATATCCTTCTTGTTTCACTATGTCTTCTAAAACCTTTAAGGGAAAAATCTCTGACTTAGATCTCTTGGAAGAATACTCTATTGATTTCAACGATCTTGTTGACAATGGTCATACCAATATTCTCTCAGAATCATCTACCAAAAATGGGATAAATATCTTGAAATTCTCAATGGACCTATCTATCCAGTTCTTGTAAAAGAGTTCTGGGCAAATGCTCGCATCCTTGCATATGAGTCTGATACTTGTTGCATTCTGTCTACTATGTCTGGCTTTCCCATAATTATTAACTCCACAATTATCTCTCAAGCTATTGAATGTAAAGAGGATAGTGAATATGTTGAATACTACAGAGGAAATAACTGGTTTGCAAAACACATTCACATTATCTATCTTCAAGAAGGACCTGCTGACAGTCCCTATTTTCTCACCCCCGAGGCTAAAGTCTGGTACCAAATAATGGGAACGAATCTTAGACCTAGGGAAAAGGGAACAAGAAGGCTCTCTGCAATGGATAGGCTCTTCATTTTCTTCTTAATCTCCAAGATTAAGATCAATCTGCCTCAATCCATATTCAACTTCTTGAAAGGAGAAATTCTTTCATCGAGAGCCGAGTTATCGTTTCAAATTCCCTACAATAGAGTTATTTCTCACATTCTTGATCTTCAAGGATTTGTCGCTCACTTAAAACAAATCGGAATGAATGAGAAACTTGTTACTGAATGGTGTTCTCCCATGAACTATTCTGAAACAATCATCAGGGAATGAGATAGCTGGTTGGCGGGTGTTTCATCATTGTTGGTCTCTTGGTTGCCTGGTCTCTCTTTCTTTTATCATTGTAGTTTCTGTCCGTTGTCCTTGTTGTTTGTTTGTTTTCCTATTTTGTGATTTTGTTCCTGTGATGCGCCCCTGGCGTTTTGTTTTTATCAATGAAGAATTTTCCATATTTGCATTTATCTTATCTTACTGCATTCCATTATGATTGCCATAAAAGGAGGAGAAGTACTGAATTTAACTTATCTAAATTCTCTCAAATCAAAATGCTTAATTTAATCTTTTGATTACCCTTTTT
Organism: Lathyrus tuberosus; assembly: GCA_022829125.1. NCBI lineage: Eukaryota > Viridiplantae > Streptophyta > Magnoliopsida > Fabales > Fabaceae > Lathyrus > Lathyrus tuberosus. The sequence goes on along the minus strand of JALAZF010000060.1, from coordinate 9,937,558 downwards.
GATTATGACAAAAGGGGGGAGTATTAATATGGAAAGTTATTTTGATAAATATCTTGTCTCTAATCATAGCTCTAACATTCTAACACTTTAATTGCATATTCTTTTATAATGTTTTTGAGGAAAAAAATTTATATTGGCAAAATGAATCTGATATCAATCAGGCTCTGATTTACTTAATCAAGCTCTATTATCAGATTGCATATTCTAAGTCATGTATCAGCTAGCCAGGCAAATAACACATTAAATATAAAATATAAAAATTGAACTGAATCATATACCAAAAGGGCCTTCAGATATTACTGCTCATATGGTGTTTTCAGATATTAACTAGCGGGATATCCGTGCCTTCGCACGGGTACTCTTTAGTGACGCGCATTTGTTTACATTTAAAAATTTGTCAAAAATAGAATTAAACAAAAATAGTAAATATAAAAAATATAATTTTTTTTAGAAAAATAGAATCAATATCCGCGAACACTGGTTGATATATTTTATAAAAATATTTTGTAATAATTTAGTTTTAAAAAAATATCAAATAATCTTTAAATATATTTACATATATTTTCTTTAATTGTATCATAATTGTAATAACTCGTGCGTTCGCACGGATTATGGTCTGGGTATCCGTGCGTTTGTACGGGTACCGGTGAATTATGCACAATTGTTTTCAAATTGTAATAAGAATGAATTTTATTTTTACATTATTTATAAAAATATTTTGATGAATAAAAAACTTGTTCCCAAAATTAAAAGTATTTGGATCATCCATACGATTTTTTCATATATAAAAATAAAGTGCAATCTAAAGTATTTAAAATTTACTTGTGTATAAAAATATTTGTCCCATATGCTTTACTATATTATCAATGATTTCATTTTCCTCGTTTCAGTAATTCAGTTTTTCTCGTAGATAGTTCACGAATAGATAGTATAAAATACAAAAAAGTTCCAATAACGAAAATGCATGGAAAACAAATGACAACTAAACGGTGGAAATGTGAAAAAATAAACGTTATTATAACAATAAATTTTTAAATTATAGATAATATTATTGAATAAATAATGTTTAAATCACACTAGTAATATATTTGATAATTGAGTAAATAATTTACATTTCTGTATTACTCCATTAATGATATAGTACATGGATTGTTTAAAAACCTCCATAAAGAAAAAAAATTAAAATAATTGTTGCAATCAGTCACTATATTTGAAACATGTCGGGTAGAGTGTAAGATTAGAAAATTCAAAAGCTAATAAATAAAAGGAGGTGATAAGATAGATGGTAGGCATCATAACTTGATATAGGGTAGAGTATTAGATAATGTTGTAATGATTATTGGGATGGTAGGCATTATAACTTGATATAGGCATCCAGAAATAATTTAATGTATTACATCAAAGTTTACTTTCCCTTCTTGGCAGTTGTTTTCTTTTTAGATTTTTGGGATGTTGCTCCACTCTCCTGTAAATATCAAAAAGAATTCAGTGATAGATACCTCAAAAAAGACCATAAAACAACATTAAAATAATTTGCAAGTGAATGTATGCACCTTCCGATAATTTCTATAAGCATTTCGGCCTGCGGACTCCTTCCCACTTTTGTTGACATAAACCTATAACGTTAAAGATAAAAATTCAGTTTTGCTTAATTGATACAATATGTTGTAATGTGTTTCTGATAACTTAGAGAAAGCCCAAGACAAATTGTATGGAAAATTGCAAGAATGGCTATAAGGTTAGAGAATGTTGAAGTGTAGTTCGTTGCTAGAAGATATAAGGAATTGCATAATAAATTTTCATATTATGAATCAATTAAAAATTATCAACTTCACACGGGTATTCGTCGGTGACGCGCATTTGTTTATATTTAAAATTTTGAAAAAAAAAAGGACTAATAAAAATTAGTAAATATAAAAAATATAATTTATATTAAAAAAAATAGAACCAATACTCGCGGACACCGGTTGGTATTTTTTTATAAAAATACTTTTGTAATAATTTAGTTTAAAAAAAAATATCAAATAATAACATAGTATTTATAAATATTAATTTAACTCTATAAATAAATATTGGTAACATTTATAAATACATTTGTGTCCGTGTTTAAACTCATACATTACTTTAAATATATTTACCTTTATATTATGCACAATGTTTTCAAAATGTAATAAGAATGAATTTTGGTTTGACATTATTTATAAAAATATTTTGATGAATAAAAAAGTTTTTCCCAAGAATAAAAGTATTTGAATCATCCATACACTTTTTTCATATATAAAAATAAAGTTCAATCTAAAGTATTTAAATTTTTTTCGTGTATAAAAATATTTGTCTCATATGCTTTACTATATTATCAATGACTTCATTTTCCCCGTTTCAATAATTCAGTTTTTCCTGTAGATATATATTTTCTCTTACAATCTCCTAATTTTTGTAAGTATTATTAAAAATATCTCTTTTGTGGGATAAAGATCATAATTAAGTAACAAATTTTTTTTGATAATTAACGATTTTTTAAAATAAATTTGAAATTTCACGTATTGATATTTGACTAATTTCTAAAATAAAATGTTAAATTTATCAATATTTTTTATAAATATTTAATGCATAATAAAATGTATTTAATAATATTTATACAATGGATATGAACGATTCCTTTAAAAAAATTAAAAACTTTAGTTTAATCCATTTAAAAAAATAATCTAACTCAAAAATCAATTATACACATTTAAAATTATTTTGATTATTTTAAAATAAAAATTAAAAATATATTTATCAACATGAAAACACAGGATAATCTCATCATATTTCAATTTTTCTTTTGCATTAGTTTAATATTATAAGATTGGTATAAATGTCAAGTGAATCATATTTGAAATAGTAAGTGAATCATATTTGAAATAGTAAGTGAATCATATTTATTGTAAAAATAGCAAGTGAATCATATACGGCAGTATATAGATTAGACATTGGTATAAATAGGTATTTATTATTCCTATTGAAAAATTAAAAGAAGGTAGTGTCACAATTGATGCAGTCAATGTATAATAGAGCATGTTGGCAAAATTAATTAAACATTAGTACTTATTATTTTTATTTTTATTAATAAATCATGTTGGATTTTGTATTCATTATATAATTACATAAAATAACTACACACAGTTAAAACAAATAATAAAGATTTTCATTGTAACAAAAAAAATGTAGTTATTGGTTCAAATAATGGAGAAGTAGAGATGAGGAGAGAAAGAAGGAAGGTGGAACACAATATACCACAGTATATGGAAAATTGATTTGACAAAAGGTTGAAAAATTGATTTGCAAATATTTGATTTGTAGAAAGCAATAAAAGTACAATAGGTTACAACATATGTTTATTATAATATAAACAAATGAAAATTTGTACAAAATTAAATTAAATACAACATAATTTAATATTTAATAATGTCATCAGGTTAAATAACATAATTATGGTAAAAAAAAAAGTGCATTGCTTTTCAATTAACTTTTACATAGTTGAGATGCAAATATGTGTTGTGACTTAAGAGACTCGTTAATTGACAACATGTCATGATATCTACTTCCTATCATGTTAACTCAATATGTGGATTTTAGTCTATTATGCATAGCAAGTGATAGGCCAAATGATAGAGATGTAGATTTATATTTTATAAAAGTATGGGTATGAGAAGTATAAATATTATAGTTTGGCTTATATGTACAATAACTTTAAACAACCAAACATAAAATAGCATTTTTATCATTGTAGTTTTTTTTTATAAGCAAGAATTTCATTAAAACAAGAGAACTAAGGGTTCTCTAAAACCTGCTTACAAAAACGAGACCAAAGCTCGATCAAGAAGATTACAAACCAATTACGCCTTAAGATAAGTAATACAATGGAAATTTGTTAAACTCATAGAAGTTACAATTGGTGTAGGTAATTTTCCCGATGAAAGTCCATCTCCACACTAAATATTTTATACTCCAAACCACATCCATGACATTCCAAGAGTCGTTCCTAAAGATAATACCATTCCTAAGGAGCCAAAGATACCAACATGTCGCTATCCAAAAGTTACCTTCATTCCCTCTCCTCAACTTGTTCTGCTTACCAAAGATACACCACTTCAAAAAACTCTCTTTCAAATTGTTCGCCTCAAAATTCTCTATACCGGTCCACTCCGCTATCTCCTTCCATATCAACTTCGATACACCACAAAATAAAAATATGTGATCTACCGTTTCAAGCGGATCTCGACAAAAAACACAACCTAAATTATCATCAGGAAAAGAACATCCTCTTATTGACAAAGAAACCTTTGTTGTAATTCTATCAAGAAAACATCTCCAAATAAAGGCCTTAATTTTAAGAGGAATTTCCATTTTTCAAATCAAATTAAAAGCTTCATTAAAATTGGAAAAAGGTCCAAATGGAATCCGAAACATACCCGACAAACTCCTAAAGCTTCTGACCAAAAAAACCGGCTCGGAGGACGGCTTCCAAGCCGCCACATTCACTCCGGCAGCAGCTGGCCCAGCGCCGTTGAGCAGGCTGGACAGCCCCTCAACTTCCAGCGCCAATTCCCCCTCATTCGGATCAACAATACCGAAATCACCCCACTTCCACTCTCCTCCTATCCATCCTCCCATGCAAGCTACCGACACATTTTTAAGGCTCGAAGCTTCGAATAACAAAGGATACACCTCTATCAAACTCCTCTCAAGAATCCAACAAGAATGCCAAAAGGAAATATTATACCCGGATCCGATGAAAAATTTACAATTAGACACAAATATATCTTCCCGATAATAATTCCTTAATTTCAAAATATCCTTCCACCACGAAGAAGAACGGTCACTCTTAGATATTAGCCCTTCCGAACACACAACCTTTAGATTAATGTCACCATATCTAGCCTTCAACACCCCTCTCATAGAGAGTTTGATTCCGTCAAAATCCTTCATCTCCATTTATGAAGGAGATCAATATTAAAATCATTTATCCTCCTCAACCCAATACCACCTTTTTTCGTCGGCAAACACACCTCATTCCAACTCACCCAATGAATTTTCCTTTTCTCCTTCGTTCCTCCCCAAAGAAAATTACTTTGAATTGAAGTAATCGCTTTCACAATCTTGGACGGAGCTTTGTAGAAAGAGAGCATAAATATAGCCAAGCTAGATAAGACCGATTTCAATAAAGTTAACCTTCAACCAAAGCTTAGAAAACGGTTGTTCCAACACTCTAATTTCTTTTTCAACTTCAAGATCAATCCCTCCCAAAGAGAAGCTTTATTAGCATAAACCCCCACCGACATACCCAAAAAAATGAACTTATTATCTTCTTTCCTACAACAAAGAAAATTAGAAGCCACATCCAAAAATTTGGAATTAATATTCCCCCCAATTAATTTGCTTTTGTGGAAGTTAATATCCAACCCCGAGACTAACTCAAAACCTCTCAACACCGCCTTTATTGGCCAAACATGCTTCCAACTACCATCACCTATTAATAAAGTATCATCCACGAATTGAAGGATCTCCAAAAAACTATTCCCACCAAAATTAAAACCTTTAAAATTTCCAATTTCCACGGACCTCCGCACCAAACCCCTCAAACCTTCCACCACCATAACAAAGAGAAAAGGAGAGAGAGGGTCACCTTGCCTCAACCCCCGTTCCACCACAAACTCCTTAGTTGGACTGCCATTCACTAACACCGACATACTACTAGTAAAAATCAAAGCCTCCATCCATCTCATCCAAACCTCCCCGAAACCCAACTTTCTAGGCATAAACCTAAGAAAGCTCCAATATACTTTATCATACGCCTTTTCGAAGTCGATCTTGAAAAGAAGACATTCATTTTTCTCTTTAGTAGCAAAATCCACCATCTCATTTGCCACTAGCACTTCGTCAAGCAATTGTCTTCTCAGAACAAAGGCACTTTGATTTTTCGAGATAATAGAATCGAGGACCAACTTCAATCTCGATGCCAAAAGCTTAGAAAAGGCTTTATAAACACACCATACCAAACAAATTGGCCTATAGTCATCTAAGCCCAAAGGATTAGATGATTTAGGAACCAAAGTAAGAAAAGAGGAGGTAAAAGCCTTTGACAAAGTAGCACTATTAAAAAAGGAGTCGAAACAATTGACAAAATCCTCTTCCATAAAAAACCAACATCTTTTAATGAAGAAGAATGAAAATCCGTTCGGCCCTGGACTCTTATTACCATCACACCCCCACATCGCTTCCTTAACTTCCAACACCAAAAAAGGAGCTTCGAGCACTTCCCGATCCAAATCGACAAGAGACTTAAAAGGAATACCCTCTAAAATTGGCCTTTCGAAATCCGTTTCAATAAATTTAGATGCAAAGTGAAACCTAACCTCCTCCTTTACCTCTTTCACCAAACGAAGCTTTCCGTTGGAAGAGTAAAAAGGACCAATAAAGTTCCGCCTCCTTCTCTCCTTCAAGGTTTGGTGAAAAAACCTACTATTAGAATCCCCATCATTAAGCCACTTTAATCTAGACTTTTGAATAAGGAGGTTCTCCTTAATCTTTAAATTCAACCAAAATCTACTACTCGCATCCCTTTTTTCTCCCAAAATATCACTTAAGGAAGACTCATTAGAATCAAAACCTTTTTCATCCAAATCGTTAACAAGGTCAACATCCTCTTCTATCTCCAAATCTATTTTTCCAAATACTTTCGAATTCCACCATTTAAGCCTCCCTTTAAGAAGCCACAACTTCTCTTTAAGAACAAAATCTCCTCTCCCCCTTACTTCCAAACTTTTCCATTCATGCTCAACAAAAGGCATAAAATCTTTATGCTCAAACCAAACATTATTGACTCTAAAACGTTTTGGACCCCAATTAGAATTATCCGACACTAACTAAATAGGGCACTGATTTGAAATATCCCTCGCACCAATAGATTGACCAACCACCCCCCATTTGTCTATTAAGCCTGCATCCACGAGAACACGATCTATTTTACTACAAGCCTTACCATCCCCACTATACCAACTATACTTCTTCCCTTTGCAAGGCACATCCACCAAATTACTATTGAAAATGAAATCCCCAAATTCACCGTATTCCAATTTCCTCTCATTTGTCGATCTCCCTCTCCTCTCACAACTCTCCTTGACCGCATTAAAATCTCCCCAAAAAATCCATTCACCGTCCGTACCTGCCGCCTTTAAATTCAACAAGCTCTTCTAAAGATTATGCTTTAAATCAATCGAACACGGAGAGTAAACATTCACCAAGTAAAACACACATTCTTCCCTTCGGACCTTGATCCCCAAGAAACACGATCCTCTAAAGCTGCATATAACTTCACAACTCCCTCTCTTCCAAAGAATTAAAAGACCTCCCGATAGACCATTAGAATTAGAAAAAGAATAATCCACTAATTCTTTCTTCCAAAAGCTCCTAGCCAAAAAGTATGTCATAGCTTGAATTTTAGTTTCCTGTAACATAAATATATCCGCATTGCCACTGTTGATTATCTGCGAAATCCTGCTCCTCTTAGCTCTGCTACCTCCCCCTCTAATATTAAATGATCCAATAATCATTTCACACCATTGGTATTCGCCTTCCCTCCCAACCTTCTGTTCTTATCAACTTTCTCCATAGAATCCAATATGAATCTATAATCTCCCTTAGCAACCCCATCTACCACCCCTAAATCCCTGATCGCCTTCCACAATTTAATACCCAAATTAGAATCCAAATTAGCCTTCGTCCTAACATTGCAACGAACAATGTCGGATTCTCTCGACTGCTCTCTGTGAATGATCTCGACAACACCCCTATTCAGAGGTGCAGGGCTAAATTACCGAAATTAATTGAAATGGCTTTTTCAATATTAATACCAGTAAGTTGCGCATCCCACTTTGAAAAAATAGGGTCCCTGTTATTAGAAAATTCTGCCTCCAGTAAAGTATGTTTTGTCTTATTCCTTTTATACCTATTTTTCTTTTGCCATGGCCCACCTAAATCAACCAAGGATTTAAATTTAATCCTTTTATTAAAATTCCTCCTAGTCACACGCTTGCTAGCTATATCCTTAACAGACAGATTGTGAGAAATATAAGAGGATGAGTCATTGCATATACTATCGGGTGGGTCCCCCTTCTGCTTTACCTCACAAGAAGTCACCAAGAGTTGTTTTCCTTTTATGCTACACGCCACCCTAGAAGTTGCCGTTTCAGATGAGAAAGACTGTCCGCCTTTACTCCCCACAGAACCCAACCCTCCTTTTATTCCTTTTGCAGCATTCAAGGCTTCATCAAACGTGTCACCCGATGCTATCTTATCACCTGCCTCTCCCTTTTCACTATCAAAACCTCTTTTCACTCCCTCTCTCTCTTTACCGCTATGAACCATCGGGTGAACCTCTGCACAGTCATCCACTTCATCGTCTTCCTTGCCCTCCGTTTCCTTTTCCGGCAGCTCCCAACAATCATTAGAGATACCGTCACAGGCTTCTTCTTCGCCAAAACCACCAGCTTCATCCTCATCAGTTTATGAGCTAGCTACCTCTGATAAAAGGTTCTTCTCCTTCTGGTTATATAAACGTAATGGTCCATAAAGATCTTCTCCAAGAACAAGATCATAAGGCTTATCATCAATCTTAACCTCCATCTTGTCAGGGATTAAGAAAGGAAAAGGGACGATCATCATCACCCTTCCCACATCCTTAACCTCCCCCTTCATCGTGTTCTCATCCGCACAAATGAAGGTTCCTAGAGAGTTTGCAACCTCAATGAAAAATTCCATCTGCCAAGCTTCAACCGGAACTCCATAAATCCTCAGCCAGACCACCCTTTCGTTGTCCACATCACCAAATTTCCATCTTCTTATATCCAAAAACTATTGTTTCCACCAAGACTCACCATCCTTAATTAAGTCGAGAATCTCCCCTTCGTCAACTTCTTCAAGCAAGCACAAATTAGCTCTGAGCGGTGTTACTTTGATCAAAAATACCCGTCCGACTCAAACCAAGTTTGTATATTGTACGACGTACCCGGCGTTTTAATGGTACCAACAAACGCATTTAAAAGTTTCTCTTTGTAGTTGTCCTCTGGCTGGAAATTCACATGATAAAAACTCTCCTTCAACGGAACTCTCATAACTCCACTTCCTACTACTTCTGCGAAAGTTCTATTGTTCCTAGTAACTAAATGATGGTTCAAGTTATATGGCTTAATCAACCTCTGGTTGGAATGAAATCGAGTGCTCAAACCCCATATGCCGCTTATACCAGATTTCAGTCTAACTTCTCCTTGCCTTTCAAACCTGGGTGGGTTAGCATAAATCTTCCTCCCTTCAATCATAATGTTGTCAAGTTTGATAGCTAAAGCTCTTACATCACCAACTCCCTTAAATCTTGCAAAACCATATCTTTTTCCAAACTTGTTTCTTCTTGGTGGAATCACGACTTCTTCAATGTCAGCTACACAACCGAATAGGTCGTAAATGTCTGAAGCTTTAATTCTATCTGGAAATTCTGTGAAGTAGATAGACGAAATCTTATCTGAATCTTCGCTCCCTCTACGTCTCCCCTCCGAAAATACGTCCCATCGTGGATTGAAGTTGCAGAACGTCTTCTTCTTAACTCTCTCCCACTCCATCGAAAATACACCAACACAGTTAATATCAGCAAGATAGACAATCAACCATCCAAGTTCTTCTAAAGATCCTTAGTTAAAGATCTAGAAAAAAAAACCAATGCCAAGGCCCCTAGCCCTAAGGCTAGGAGTTTAAGCCAAAAACACCAGAAGCTAATCCAGACTAAAACTATTAGATCCTGAGCAGGGATGATACAAGATTACTTACTCATAACTTGCTTCCTGTTCATCAATCTATTCACTGTATTTCCATGCCTGCTTTGTGTTCACACTATTTATCATTGTAGTTAATACATTATAATATTACATTCTTAAGCATTTTTTATTTGCTTCATATATTTTTATTCATTCACACAAATTTTAAAAATAGCATTTTAAATTATGGGAAATACATAAGATAAATAAATGTATTTTTCTAATTTTTAAGAATGATATTTTCAAATCAATGTAAAAGTTAAAAATCATGTCATTATATTGATGTGGTAACAAATGTGTAACTATTACAATTAAGCCTTAAAAAATCGACATTGTTTGTAAATATTACCCTAATATATTGAAATTCAACTTAAAAAATAAATTGCAATACAATTTTTCAAAGAACTTATGTCTACATAAAAATGTTCCAAAACATTACTTTATAACCATGGGTCATATGCATTCAGTAGTACATCATCATTATCAGTTCCTTTAATATGTAAAATAAACCTAAAATTACTACATTAAAAATCTAAATCAATAAAGTAAAACAAATTTATTTTTAATTAAACTACAAAAATCAAATAAAGTAAATATGTTATAAACAAAATGAACAACCAAAAATATCAAAGCTACAAACAAATAAAAAAATTGCAAAAGAAGAGAAAGGAACAACTTTATGGTATGTATTTACATTAACTATAAATGAAAAGAAAGATACAACATGATGATTGAATTGAATATATCTAATGGATATGAGTTGGTGAAATTTCCCGTGCAAAAGGTATCGTAAGTCAGTATCCATATTGGACAACATTGTCGTTATTCATTCCTCCCTACTTTGTGAAACACATCTGACAAAGAAGTAGCAATAGTCATCCCCTGGAGACACCTAGTGGCCGCCCTACAACTTCTTTCTTTCTTTCTTAGACAAGACAGAAACAAATGGAGTAGTACAAGTGAATACTCAAATTCAAAAATTGAAGTAATAATAAATTGTCATTACCCAAAATAAATTATAAAAATAAAAGTAAACTTAAAAGTAATTACAAATCAAGATATGAAATTATAAAATAAAAAGTGAAACTTAAAAAATAAAGAAGTAAAATTGTAAGATAAATTTAAGTATAATATATCTTTTAAAAAAATATACAATGTAAAAATTTAGGCATTTTAAAAAGCAGAAAATTAACATTATCAAGATCAAATACTAAAATGAAGAGAGAGAGAGAGAGAGAGAGAGAGAGAGAGAGAGAGAGAGAGAGAGAGAGAGGGAGAGAGAGAGAGAGAGAGAGAGAGGGGGAGAGAGAGAGAGAAGGGTAAAGAAGACAAACCCAAAACTTCTTCACTTACATAAAAAACATAAGAAGAAAGTTTGCCACATGAAGATGAAGATGGAAGACATATTTTATTTCTTTCTTGCCGATCTTTAAATTACAGATCTAACTTTATTGTTTCTCCGTGTAAAATAAAGAGAACACATCAAACTTATAGTTAGAAATAGAGAAATAGGGAGGAGTAAATGAAGAAGAATGAGCAAGAATGGTTAAATGTTCTTCTACATTGAAAAATAACATTTCTTTCTCTCACACACGTAGACATATAATATCTCTCTCTCTTTCTCTCATATCATTCATTACCCACATTATTTTTTTCTCAAAATATTTCTTTTTCGCGTTCTCTCTCTTCCTCTTTTTATCTTCAACACCACCTACAACCACCATCGAAAAACGTCCTGTATCACCAGAGTTTATATTAGAGCTATTTTATAGATTTGTTTTTTTGTATCAAAAAAGTAAAAAAAAAAAAAAAAAATAATATGCATATTATGGTCTTTAATGTTGGTAAAAAAACGAAAAAGGGAGCCATGTGATAAGTTAGAACTCATGAGGGGAAAAGGGAGAGGAAGGGGACGGGGGAGACCTCCAAGAACCCTGGAACCGCCGTCAACAGAACCTCCGCCGGAACAACCGCAGCAGGAACCGAAAGTACCATCGAAACACTCGGAGTTATCGGAACATGAAGACGAAAGTAGTATTTATAGTATTTATACAGAAGAACTTCAGAATGTAGTGAACAAGCCAAGAAGTGAAGAAACCCTAGTTCAAGCTTCAACAATGGAAGAATCAAGGAAACTATGGGTTGACATCATAAGCAACAATCGGAAGCCTAATAACGGTATGCACCTAGATTTCATTGCTCCTAAAATTGTGAATGGTGAAGTTGTTGTTGAAATTGAAGAATCTGATATTGAATCTGAAGTGAAATATTGGGAGTGTACTCTCATTATGTACGTTTTAGGAGGGGATTTGAGTATGAACATGGTGAAACAATTTATGATGAAGAATTGGAATACAGTTCAACTGTCAGATCTACTGTATCATGATGATGGATACTTTCTCATGAGATTCAAATCGTTCAAAGAGAAGGAGAAAGTTCTTATAAATGGACCATACACGATCAAGAACATACCCATTATTTTAAGAGATTGGAAACCAGATTTCAACATGAAGAAAGACATGCTAAGAACCATTCCTTTATGGGTAAAACTACCTCAATTGCCATTGGAACTATGGGGAGCTAGAAGTCTCAACAAGATAGGAAGTGCTATTGGTACACTTGTGGTCACTGATGAATGTACATCACAAAAACATAGAGTCTCTTATGCTAGAATCCTAATTGAAGTTGATGCAACTCATCCAATCCCAAAAGAGATCATTATACAGAATCATGAAGGGAAGCTAGTCAAACAAGTGATTGAATATGAATGGCTTCCCAAATTCTGCGGTAGATGTTAAAAGTTTGGGCACAACTGTGTAGCCAAGAAAAGTGTTCAACAATGGAAGCCCAAGGATGATACCAAGACTACTCAATTGCAGGTGGGGGAGATATGAATAAGGAAGAACATCATACCAGCAATACCATGGTGGAAGAGAAGAATAAAGATAACAATGACATTACTCCTAGAGAAGAGGTAAAGGATAAAATAGATGGTGACACAAGTTGGATAACTCCAAGAGGAAAAAATTTTGACAAAGGCAAAAAGAAGGTTAGTCAACAAGATGGAACTAGCATAAATTGTAGTAATGGTTTCACTGCTCTAGGGGATTTGATAGGTCCTCTAGGGTTCCAAACCATTGAAATATGATTGTATCTTGGAATGTTAGGGGGCTAAATAAGGGTGGTAAGTTGAAAGAGATTAGCTCCCATCTCTTAGACTTGCATCGTAACATTTGTATCTTGCGTGAAACTAGAGTGAAGCACGCCAGGGCTTGCCTTATTAGGAATAAGATGAAGCTTCATGATAAGTTTGTGGATAACTATAGCCAGCATGATAATGGGAGAATCTGGATTAGCTGGAACACTATGGCTGTCAATATCTGTGTTGATATATGTATTAGCTAACATATTCACTGTAAGGTTCTGGACCCTGCTGGTAATTTCAAATTCAATCTAACTGATGTCTATGCAATGAAGACTCTGGAGCAAAGGAGACAACTGTGGAAGGATATTGCCAATTTACCTGTTCAAAGTGGAGAACCTTGGTGCATTGTAGGAGACTATAATAATGTGCTTAAAAGCAAAGACAGAATTGGTGGAAAAATGGTGACAGAAAATGAATTTAAAGATTTAAAGGAAATGATGGATATCTGTCAGTTAACTGAAATGGATAACCAAGGAGACTATTATACCTGGCACAACAAGCATACTAGAGATCCTATCTACTCTAGAATTGATATAGTTATAGGTAATGTGGCTTAGTTCCAATCTATGAACTTGCAGCTGAAACATCTTCCCCCTAGTGTATCTGACCATGTCATTCTGCACCTTTGTAATCAGGCTCAGACTCAACCCAGCAGAAAGAATTTCAAGTTTATTAACTGTGTTACTGAGATAGAAGGTTTCCATGAAGCTATTGCTAGAAATTGGGCTGAAACTATCACAGGTTCCCCTCCTTACATTCTATGGGAAAAACTTAAGAGATTAAGACCTATTATCAAAAGTCTGAGCAAACCTCTAACTGATGTTCAAAGAACTATTCTAGCTGTTAGAAAGGATCTAGAGTACTACCATCAGGATTTAGCATCTGACCATATGAACCCTGCTATTATTCAGAGGGTTAAGGATAAGACAGAGGAAATTATTAAATGGAATGCCCTTGAGGAGAAAGTGCTCCAGCAGAAAACCAAAACTGACTGGATTAGGCTTGGTGATGGGAATAATCATTATTTCCATGCCTCCCTAAAAGCCAAAAATAATTCTAAAAGAATGATGAACTTGTATAAGGATGATGGCACAGAGTTGAACACTAATAAGGATATGGAAACTGAGATTATCAACTATTATGAAGAACTAATGGGAAAGGAAGATAGAGTTCTTCATCAAATAGATTTGAGTGTCATGAGGGATGGTACTCACCTTAATTATGATCAAAGACATCAGCTTATTAAACCTATCATTGAGAGAGAAGTTTATGAGGCTCTGCATGATATAGGTGACTCCAAAGCTCTAGGGGTTGATGGATATAGTGCTAAATTCTTCAAAAGTTGCTGGAATATTGTGAAGATGGACCTCATTAATACTATCTGTTATTGGTTTCAGCACAACAAAATGTTCTTGGCTTTTAATAGCACCCTTGTCACCCTAATTCCTAAAAAGGAGAATGCCAAGTACATGAGAGACTATAGACCTATTGCTTCTTGCACAATGGTTTATAAGATTTATTCTAAGATTTTGACAGCCAGACTAGCCAAAGTGATTGGTAGCATTGTTAGTCACCATCAAGTTGCCTTCATTCCTGGTCAGCAAATTCACCATCATATCTTGCTTGTTATAAAGCTTATCAAGGGCTATTCTAGGAAGAATGGCACTTCCAGATGCCTTATGCAACTTGACCTTCAAAAAGCTTATGACATGCTCAATTGGAGGGCCTTGGAGACTATCCTCTTGGAGGTTGGCATTCCTGACCAGTTTGTGAAGTGGATCATGATGGGGGTAACAACAGTTTCCTATAGGTACAATATTAATGGTGAGAACTCCAAGCTGTTGAAAGCTAGAAGAGGTATTAGACAGGGAGATCCCATATCACCCTTCATGTTTGTCATAGTCATGGAATATCTGTCCAGGTTACTTGCTAGAATGCAAAGAAATCCCAATTTCAACCATCACTCAAAGTGTGAGAAGTTGGAGCTCACCCACCTGATTTTTGCTGATGATATTTTACTCTTTTGTAGAGGTGACAAAGGTCCAATGGAGCTTATGAACAATACTATGCAGTAGTTCTCTTTGTCTACTGGCTTGGTGGTAAACCCAGTAAAATGTCACGTTTACTTTGGTGCTATTGATGATAATGAAAAACACCAAATTCTCAGATTGACTGGCTATAATGAGGGTTGTTTACCTTTTAGGTATCTTGGAGTTCCCCTAACTAGTAAGAGACTCTCAGTGAATCACTATCTCCCCCTTATTGACAAAATTTTACATAGAATCCATCATTGGAGTGTTAAGTTGTTAAGTCAAGCTGGTAGAATTCAATTAGTTAATGCAGTGATCTTTGCCATATCTAACTATTGGCTTCAATGCTTTCCTATTCCTAAAAGTGTGATTAGGAAAATTCATAATACTTGCATAATTTTTATTTGGACTGGTGGATCTAATCCTAGCAAAAAAATCCCTGTGGCTTGGAGCACTGTTTATCGACCCAAGAACGAGGGGATTTAAACATCATTAACCTGGACATTTGGAGTTCCATTACTATGCTAAAGCTGCTTTGGAATCTTTGCAGGAAGAGTGATTGTCTCTAGGTAAAGTGGATGCACATGTACTTCATAAAAACTCATGACTTGATGGCTATGGAGGTGACTAATAGTGCTTCTTGGATCCAAAAAGGCATCTTGAAAGCAAGGCAGAAGATTTAGATGGAGCAGGGATATTGGGACCAAAGTCTTATTGAAGGAAAATTCAAGGTTGGTGTTGTTTACATGAGCATGCTGAGCCATGAAGCATCTGTTAACTGGTACCCTGTTATTGCTGGCAATAAGGCTAGACCCAGGGCCAATATTTGTCTTTGGCTTGCTTGCCACAAGAAGCTTGCCACGAAGGAGAGGCTTGAGAATTGGGGAATGGTGAATGATAAGAAATGTTGTTTATGTTATGCCAATGAAAACATAGACCATCTGTTGTTTGATTGCAAGATGATGAAAGGGATTTGGGTGAAAATTCTTCATTGGTTTCAAGTCTGTCACATGCCTAAGCAATGGGATGAGGAATTGTCTTGGGTGACCACCTACTGCAAGGGCAAGGGAAGTAAGGTTGGCTTGATGAAGATGGCCTTGGCTGAGATCGTTTATCACTGCTGGTATTATAGGAATACTCATTGTTTTAATAGTGATAGAAACATTGGAATGGAAGATATTGTAAATAGCATTATAGATAAGATAGTTCAAAGGGGTTGGTGCAATAGGAAGTATAGAAATTACATAGCTTTACTTATGATGTAGTGTCTTTTGGTGGGTTGGATCCTTTGTGATCACCATTGTATTATCGGTTTTTGAATTAATTCATTATATTGGTTAAAAAAACGAAAAAGAGAAATAACATTGAACCCAATTTATTAAATGACAGAATATTCAGCAGAATCAATGTAAAAAAAGCAAACATAAATTTTAAAAAATCAAATTCATTAAATAGGTAAAATATTCTTACATCAAAGGAGAGAAAACTATGGAGGAAAATCTTCTAATAATAAAAAAATAAAACAATAAAGCAGAAGAAGAAGAAAAAGAAATTGGGGAGAGAAACTTCTCTCTCAACCGTTTAGATAATTTTTTGCTTATAGATGGCAATATGATAAAGTTTAAATGGAGAAAGAAGAAAGGTAAGGAGAAGGAGAAGATGGGTGAGAGAAAGAGGCTGAAGAGAGAGTGGTTTAGAGAGTGATTTTGTGAAACTAATAGAAGAAAGGATGAAAATGGACGAAAAATCGACCACACCTCAAGTCCATACCTCAAGTCCCCTTTTTGACCAAGACCCACCACAGATCTACCATCGTGATATCGCAAATCACTGTAAAATCGACGGAAACACCGCCGCTATCTTCCCCCATTCCTGCAACACCAACAATCTTAAATCAAAACAAAAGAGCATAAACCCTAAAAGAAAGCTAAAAACTTAAACTTGAATATAATTAGTTTCAGATGTTTCGGTTAATTTTATTGGCTTCGATTAGGGATTCGTTAACGAGGTATATTAAGAAGAGGAAGAAGGAATACGAAGAAAGAAGAAGAAGGGGAAGAAGAAGATGCAGAAGGAAGAAGAAAATAGAGAGAGAAAGGGCGAGAAAGAGAAAGTGGTTAGAATAAAAGTGTTTTGAAAGAAGCAGATGCATTAATTATAATGAAGTAGCATTGGAAAAGAAACCATTGAATATTATATTTTATTATTTCTTCAAATCAACTTGTGAAATGTGGTGCATGAAAAAGGGTCTGGGCAAGTAAGAAGTGTTGACATGGAGAAGCAAAAGGGATGAAACATTTTCTTGCAAGCCACATGGCGCAATGTGAGACCAGCAGGGTAAAATGGGGATTTCCAGAACATAGTTTGTTCTTATATGGTAGATATCTCAACATACTCATTTGATCATTTCCTGATCAAGTCCATATGGATATCAATGCATGGAGTGCGTTTGAATTTTACTATTCAGATGACGCAAAAGGGATGATTATAGAAGTTCATATGGTTTAAGAGAAACATTAAGGAGTGTAATGAACAATTCCCTCTTACGAGAGAGAGAGAGAGAGAGAGAGAGAGAGAGACTCAAATTCTTTTTCCATTATCAACTACCAAAACAAAAGTGCAAATCACTCCCTCTCAAAAACCTGAGGCGTCGCCAACGTGTTTTCCCCCCGACTCCGGCCGTTGTTGCTTGTAATCATAAAACAAAGTTCATATTCATACTCCTCATCCTATGGCCTTTCTTTATTTTAAATCAAATCATATATCATTTGAAGCTATCTTTATCGACCCTTCTTATTCCTCCCCCTCTGGCCACCGCGCTTTTCAAATCGAGAAATGAATACTTTTGTGCTATCCTCTATAAAATCCTTCCATCGAGACAACACAAACTGTTAATCTAGCAAACTTTGACATGTTCTCAACACCTCTGTCGTGATGTAATCGGAGTTATACCATCGTAATTGAGTTTGTGTGGACGTTGCTCTCGTCATCCCTATCATAAAATGATTGTTACGGAAATACCATGTTGAACAACCACCGACCACTGTGTATTCATGTTTACTCAAGGTGAGTGTATGTGTTATTAAAATTGTTGAGTGTGTGCTATGTTGTTGAAAATGAAAAATTTATGTTAAAAACTTTAATTTCTGTCTCAAAATCTGAAACTAGCCTTTGTTTTTTAAAGTTTGATTGTCAAGAGTTTTTTAGATTACCCTTGTTTTGATTTTTGTAGGGAAAATTTTAAATTTCAAATGTTGATTAGAAACTATTGTGAAATTGATAGAATAATTAGAAACACTTTAGAAGAATTATTCAGATTTCAATCACATCAAAAAACTTGATGTGTGGGACAAAGAATGACAATCAAACAAATGGTTATAAGCAAAAAATTAACTCTCAATGCAATAAGACATCAATTTAACTTGGCGGGAGAAGATAAAGTAAAGATAATAAAAATAATAAGTTGTTTACCCAGGTCGATCAAACGATCTACTCAGGGGAAGAGAGCAGCTCTCCAATTCACTATACTTCCAAGTTGTTACAAGCGATTACAAATGACTTACAAGAAAATAGTCACCCGAGCTTCCAAGAACAAACTCTATTTTCTATCTAAGTGTTTCCCAATCTCTCTAACTCTCTATATATAAATCACATAAGTCCAAAGTGCTTAGAAGTGTTTCCTAATCCCCCTTAGAAACCTCAAAGGGTTTCTCGAATTCCAAGAATACACTCTTAGAAATTTACTACTGCTTATCTAAGATTACCACAAAGATTTTAAAACCCCTATCTCTGTCTCTAACTATAAAGTTCCTTAGGTTCTCAAGACATAGATGATAGAGACACATATTTATAACCATTGAAACCCAACAGATACATACCAAAAGCAAAAAAAACATGAATTTAGAAAATTATACACGATGTCTAAAAAGACCCGAATTGCGTACACATCGTAATGCACCGCCACTGCTGCGTGGCCGTGCTGTTATGTCATATGGTAGCCACCCCACGGCTCCTGCACCTTCGAGATCCATTGTCGGACCACCTTGCATGCTGCTCTAACACCGTCATGCTCTACCGCCCTTCCACCTTGCTTGTGGTTCCGACTAAAGCGTGCTCCTTCGTCCGCCCACCATGCCCACAACTCAAGATTATTCCACTGTTGATTCTTCAACTGTCTCCTGCAGCCGCCAATCATTTTTGTTAAAAAATCTTCCCATCAGTTTTGGCGCCTTTTGACAACTCTCTGCATGTTTTATGACTTTTGGTTTCTTCAAACTCAAAATATGTTTTCTTTCTCTTCAACACTTAAGGTTTTAAGATATACTTCAATAATTTCCACATTGACTTGAAACTGTGGTGATGCCAATTTATCTATCAACCACCTTACTGCTCTCTACCATGTTGAAACATTATCCAACAAACTTGATCAATTTCAAGCCTTCCTTGATCCTTGATCTCTCCACTTGCATCCACTTTCTTAAAATCACTTTTTTCTTCTTAGGTTATTTAACAAGCCCACAAACATGGTTCTTCAACCATCTTTGACTCCATCTAGTTTTGAATGCCTCTACATACCTTTGTTGAATTAGTATTGCATGCATCTTTACCTTCCATAATCTAAAGTCGTTGTCTTCGAAAAACTTCTCGATGTTCTATTTGGAACCTATGGTGTTCACGTGTAAACTTAACCCATTTTCCTCACGGAGGGCGCCACAGTTGTGAAAATGATAGAATAATTAAAATGACTTTCGAAGAATTATTTAGAGTTTAATCACAACAACAAGTTTGATGTGTGGGACAAAGAACAATGGAAACCAGATAAATGGCTTCAATAAAAAATTAACTCTCAAGTTAATAAGACACCAATTTAACTTGGCACGAGAAGATAATGTAAAGACAATAAACACAATAACTTGTTTACCTAGTTAGATCAAACAACATACTATGGAGGAGAGAGCAACCCTACGATTCACTATACCTTTATGTTGTTACAAGATATTACATATGAGTTACAAGAAAATAGTCACCCAAGTTCCCATGAAAAAAACCTTATTTTTACTCAAGTGTTTTCCAATCTCTCAAACTATCTTTATATGAATCACACAAGCTCAAGGTATTTAGAAGTAGTTCTCAATCCCCTTTAGATACCTCCAAGGATTTCCTAAATTCCAAGAACACACTCTTAAGAATTTACCTTTGCTTCTCTAAGATTACCACTAGGATTCCTAAACCCTTCTCCCTGTCTTTAGTTGTAAAGTTCTCAAAGTTCTCAAGATAAGAATGTTAGAGACACATATTGACAATTGTTGAAACCCAAAAAATTTATACCAAAAGCTCAAAACACCCGAATAGAGAAAATTAGACAAGATGTCTAAAAATTTAGAATCATGTACACACCAGCCCACGTCATCGCCTTCGTTGCTGCCCGACCTCTGGCTGTCGGTCGTCGCCGCTCTTCTATTCACCAGTCGCCCCCACGACTCTTACATTGTCGTTCTCTATAATCTGGCCACCTTGCCCCCGAATCCGGCACCGCCTTGCTCTATCGTTCGACCATCGTGCTCGCGGCTTCGGCTCATGCGTGCGTTGTCGTCTGACTACTGTGCCTACAACTCTAGCTTCCGCTAGCGCGATTCTGCGTTTGTCTCCTACAGCTGCTAGTCACTTTCGTTGAAAAACTTCCAAGCAGTTTCGGTGCCTTCTAATGACTTTCTGCATGTTCTTACGACTTTTGGTTTTTTCAATCTTGAAATATGTTTTCTTTATTTCGATTGGCATTAAAGCATGCACCATATTCTGTTTGGGTGTATTATAGGGTATCTATTATGTTTAAGATGTATAATACCAAAGAAAGAAGACCAATAAATTGCCCATCAATTCTTGATGGTACTGGTTATGACTACTGGAAAGCATGCATGGTCTCCTTTTCTTAAGTCCATGTATAACAATACTTGGAAAACGATCATCAAGAGATGGATTTCTCCCACTATCAAAGATGATGATGATTCTTAATGCGTGAAACCGGAAAAAGATTGAACACACGCCGAAGTCGAAAATGTGTCTGAAAATTTTTGTTCTCTTAGCGTTTGTTTGGTATGAGAGAAATAAGAAATAGAGAGTTAGAGAAGTGGGAAGTTGAAGAAAAATATTCTATTTCTGTGAATAGGTTCGTTGAGAAATAAAGAAGAAAGACTATAAAAATAGTTTTTCTCTCCAATTTAAAGAATAAATAAATAAGAGTGACAAAATTGGGCCTAATAAATAACCAAGGTTTTATTTTTGGAACTCATATGCCAATAATTTGATTTAAAGAAATTTAATGTCAAAAATTTTTGTTTACCTAAAAAAACCATATCATTCAATTGTTTTTGGGTATCATTTAAGTTCAAAAAACTTGTTTAATTAAAAAAATCATGGTTCAATTTTATTAAATTAATTTATTGTTTGATGTATTGTAAAGATTTATTAATCAATTTAATTCTTATATTAAACTAGATAAATTAAACTAAAATAATTGAATGGCTTAATTACAATATATTAATAATTCAATTATATTTAAAATAATAATATAAATATATTAAAATATTAATTTAAACTAATCACTAAATTTTATGTTTTTTTAGTTAAGGTTTTTTTAATCATTTGAAAAATAATTGTATTTTTTCTTCTCTCTTATTCTACTATTTCTTCTTTACTTTTCATATACCAATCAATACATTAAATCTATTTAATTTTTTACCTTTTTCACTCTTACAGTCTTTTTTTCTCAACTTTTTCTCTCTTCTTCATTTCTTCGAACTACCAATCAGATCTTTAATGTTATTTATATTGAAGTTGACAAAAATATCTTCAGGATTATTAAGACATGCACTAGTGTTAAAGAGGTGTGGAAAACTCTTGAAGTTACTCGTGAGGAAACTTTCAAAGTTTGCATGTCAAAACTTCAACTCCTTACCACTACATTTGATGCTTGAGGATGATACTATTAGTGAATTAAATCTCTGCGTGCGTGACATTGCTAATAACTCCTTTGCTCATGGTGAAAAATTGTCAACGAGAAACTTGTAAAAATTTTCTAAGATCTCTTTCAAAGAGGTTTGACATGAAAACTACTGCTATTAAAAAATCTCAAAATATCTCCGCAATAAAAGGGCAATGGTGTAGCATTCAAAATTGACATTGTTGATAATGAAGACCAAACAGTCCATGACACTAATGATATTCTAACTAAATTGATTACTATGCTTGCTAAGTAGTTCAGCATGGTCATGAGAAGACTTGATGAAAGGTCTTGAAAAAATATCACTTCAAATGTCAAAGATAATCAATAATAGAGTTCAAAAGGTGGCAACTTCTAGCGTAGAGGAAAAGATGGTGAAAAATCAAACAAAAGCAAATGTATTCAATGTCGTGAATGCAAAGGATTTGGACACATCCAAATTGAATTGTTGGTTATTTGGATATTAAATTTGAAAAAATTGGCTATTATGAAAAAAAAAAATTAAAATATGAAGAATTGTTAAAATGATGAAAATCAACGAAGTATTTTGTCAAAGTTAAATTTAATGATTTTGAAATGATGCATAAAATTAAAGAATTTAAAATTCCTATCATACTCAACAATATGTGATTGTTAAATTAGTTATTATTATTGATTCAGTTTTTATAAGTTGGTCATCATATTTTTCAAATATTTAAGGTTGACCCCCAATTTTTTTTTCAAAAAATTGTAAATTGGTTCTTAATGATTTTCAATTTTTATAAATTAGTCCTTTAAATATTTAAAAATTACAAATTAATCTCTATTTTTTAATTTTTAAATATGGCCCTCAAAATTTAAATTTTATGAAAATAACCCCAAAAATTTAACAAAAAATAATTTTAGCACTCTATCCAAACAAAAAACTTTGTAAATAAATAAATTTTAACTAAATCATTTAAATTATTTTAAATTTTAAATTAAAAACATTCAATTCTCTCGTTCAAACATACCATAACTATTTTAAATAAATTATAATATAGTTTCAAATTTCATTTATATTATTCAAAATTCACTTTTAACTTTAAAATGATAAAAAATTATCATTGAAATTTATTTTGGGAGGTCTATCGAATACCATTTTTTTTATAATTAATACATTTTATTAAAAAAAACCACACAACACTAGAATTATAAAAAATTGTAGTTTATAATTTTGTTGAAAATAAATGCACCAACACATGTTACCAAAGAGATGAACTGGTGCAGATGATTTAAATAAAATAAAAATACCAACTTGTACCCTAAAACATAGGTTAAGAAATTGAATATAAAAATTGTATTTTATAAAATTATATATTGACTTATTTAAAAGTTCTAAATTTGTTTATTTCAACCCTTACATCTCATAAACCAATGTGTTGATAAGTATTAAAAATTAAGAGAATTTTTTTTCATCCTATGTATTTCTAACGCACAATATTAAAATCCATAAATGCTCCATGATTTCGGAGATATATTTCCTGACGCACCCAAAGTTCATTGAACATTGGAATATTTTAGAGATATATCTCCAGAACAATTTGAAGCATATAACGCCCCAGACTCTTCTCTTCTCTCACACTTCTCAAACTCTTCTCTCCACATACAAATTTCAACTTCTTCACAATATCAAATTTCATCAAAGAAAGCTCAGAGGAACATCAAACAACATCAATAACATCATTCAACATCATCAAAACCATTAATTTCAGGTAAATATTTGAATTTTCGAATAAATTTTGAGTTTTTGTGTAAATGTGTAGAAATCAATGATTAGGATTAGAAATGTGTAGGAATCGCATGTAACATAGTTTAAACTTAGTATATGACTTGTTTGTTGGCTTAAAATGGCGATCAGATCATTTTTTTCAACTTGCATGAGTCATATTACGTCATTGCCTCGACCTCTGAGTTGCAGAACTTTCTAGAGATACATCTCCAGAATAGTTCAACGTTTCATATTCTTTGAGAATTTTCGGAGATACATCTCTGAAACTCTTCAAAGGTAATATCCTTATGGTGTTTCCGGAGATGTATCTCCGAAATTGTTCAACGTTATTGTTTTATGATCTTTCCGGAGATATATCTCCGGAATATCCTACCGTCTATTTTTTTTAACTTTCTTGTTTGTTTGTGTATTTTTCCCGCACTAATGATACACCTTAATTTACCTTACATGAATTATAACTGACAGAGTCGACAGACTGAGACAGGGTCGGGTTTCCCAGCACGCATCCGTTCGGCAAGACCGGACCCAGCACGTTCCAGAGACAACAGGTACTTCTGCCTAGGCAGAGACGTCGACTTCTGGGGCATAATCTACTCTTGGGGCTTGTCCTTCACCTTGTGTCACTTCATCTCAGGTCACTCCATATTCTTCTTCTTCCCATAGGAGACGGGATTCACCAGTGCCATGTCCAGCTGATCAAGTACCATATCTCGCTGATGATCCTGCTGATCAAGTGCCACCTCTGGAGGGTGAGGTTGCTGAGAATGCCGAGCTAGAGGGATTTGGAGGAGGTCCATCTGATCTCTCCCTACTTCCTCTATATCCATACCACACTTCCAGACATATCTGGGACGAAAATGTGGCATTAGTTAAATTATTTATTTATTTTTTTACGTTCATTTAAATTGTTGACATTGATTATTTTTAACATTGATTATTACTGACATTGATTATTTCTGGAAAGTTTCAGGTGCGTGATCCCCAGAAGTTTGTTAGACATGGGAGGAAGATTGCTGGCTTAGCTCAGCCGGGTGAGGAGTGGTTTCAGTCGGTTTTGACCTTATCTAGGTTGAAGGACCTATGCTTGACCAATTACACTCTGGTAAACCATGGGATGCTTAATGCATTCGTGGAGAGATGACATTCTGAGATGTCTTCTTTTCATCTTCTGCATGGTAAGATTTATATCACACTGGACGATGTCTCGTGTTTGTTATATCTTCCGACCAGGGAGAGATTCCTCAATCATGGTAGGATAACCAAAAACGAGGTAGTCGAGATGATGGTAGAGCATCTGAAGGCTGATCTAGGGAAGGCGATTGAGGAGGCGGACAGGATTAGGGGTGCTCATGCTAGGTTTGAGTTCCTGGAATAGATATATGATAATGGGATCGTTGCTGCATAGAAGGCTGATGGTGATGTTGAGTAGGTGGTGGTACACAGGGCTCTTACTTTGTGGGCATATTTTATTTTTTTGGTTGGCACTTGCATTTTTGTGGACACGAATGCCACTTATACTGACGTTGCATACCTCCGGTACTTCTTGGATCTCACCCGGATCCATGAGTACAACTAGGGGGCGACTTGCCTGTGTTATCTTTATTCGAAGTTGAGAGATGGATGCAGTGGAGGACGAAACAGGTCACAAGCAGTGTGACACTACTGATGGTAATAATTCTTGATACTTGTTTTTTTTTCATTTTCATTTCATATTTGCAAAACAAATGTAGATAATTCTTGATCCTTGAATTTTTTCTTTTTATTTTCATTTCAGGCTTGGATCCTCCAGCACTTCCCCCGCATCGCTGGCTGGTCGAGTGTGGATGAGTACACTGAGGATATGCCCCGTGCATGTGTTTTTATCCCGCTGAGGGGGAACCAGCCGATCAACCTTTAAGAGTCTACCTTGATTGTTTGGTTGCTGAGGACATGCACTTCAACAGCTACGTGGATCACTGTCAAACACGACCATTTGACGACCTAACTCTATACTCCGGATGGTCAGCTTGCAGATCAAGTATCACTGCTCCTCATCTGTCTGAGTACGTCATTCGACAATTCGGGTATACCTAGACCATCCTCATACACCCTGCAGTCTCTGCTCCTTCTGCCTTGTCTCGTAGACAGATTGTGGAAATGTTTGCTGATTTTCAGAGTCATGTGGTACTGGACGATGCACAGGCTACCATAGCGCCGAACTACTGGAGCTACATCGATTAGTACATCAAGTGGTTCTTTAGGGGGTCACATCGGTACATGGTGCCTACTGCTCCAGGAGATCCTCCGAGACCAGCTTATCAGGAGATACTTGAGAAAGAGCATGCTCATCTAAATCATACTAATAATGTCTTGTCTCGGTGTTGTCGCATAGTGGAGATTGCGCGGGCTGGCATTGACGAAGGTATATTTACTGAGGGGTCTGCTGTCAGCCGAGTCCTAGATGTTATTATGGCGGAGGCACAAAGGAACTGTTGTAACGTAGACATCGTAAGAGATCGGATGGGTTGATGGCCGATGAGGCAGAGGAGGTAGAATAGAGGTTGTCTGACACACCCAGTAGTTAAGTGTCCCTATTTTGTTATAGTTTTCTAGTTTGTACTTTATTTCTAACATTGGTACTACATTTTGGATCTCGATTGTACGAATTTCGTCTCTTATTATTTTGTACGTCTATTTTTTTATTCAAGCTCGTGCTTCATACTTCATATGGAAAAAATACACATCTTAAATAAAAAACAACATATTTTGATACACTTCAGAGATGTATTTCCGAAAAATTACTGTAGATGCATCTCCGAAACAATTCAAATATAAATGGTTGATAGTTGCTTGTTCTGAATGTTTAAAATTGTTCCGGAGATGTATCTCCAGAATATATCAACGTTTATTCAAAATAGGTGCGTCTGAAGATGTATCTCCAAAATCAAGGGACATATGTGAAAATTTACATGGTACATTAAAAACATATAGGGTGCAATAAGAATTAGTAAAAAACAATTTATTATGGGCCTAAATATAATGGCTTGAGAAATGGATTTAGATACAAAGCCCAAACTGAAAGCGTGTTAACGGGCTTTCGAATTCAAATCACTGTTTCTGAAATGGGATAACGATAAGGATATGGCTATGGTGTAAACTCCATTTTTCACAGAACCAGTTGTAGAGTATAGAGAAGAAGAACAACAAGAATGGTACAAACGCTTGCAATGCCTGTGGCACCTTCACTCTCAATCATCTCCAAAGGCCTCGGCCACTTCTCCAATCGAGTTTCTTTACCTGTCCACAACACTCCCCAGCAAAAGGTAACATAATTAGGGTTTCACATTTTCGCATATGAACAATAAAAAAACACAATTCTGATTCTGAAGTAATTGTAGGTTCAAAGATTAACAATTCAGTGCGTTCGTGTTGGTGGTGTTGAAATTCCAAACAACAAACGAATTGAATTCTCGTTGCAGTACATTCATGGAGTTGGAAGAAACAGAGCGAGACAGATTCTAACTGATATCAAAATGGACAATAAAGTTACGAAGGAATTGAGTGAGGAAGAGCTTATTAGTCTTAGGGATGAAGTTTCGAAATACATGACTGAAGGAGATTTGGTAACTCCAATTCTTTGTTTTTGTTTCCGGTTTTCTATTATTCTGTTTTGTGATTGTAAGGGTTTGATTGATTTGTGAATTTCAGAGACGATTCACTGCGCTTAACATTAAGAGATTGAAGGAGATTCAGTGTTACAGAGGAATAAGGCATATTCGGGGACTTCCTTGTAGAGGACAGCGAACGAAGAACAATTGCAGGACATTGAAGGGTAAGAAGGTTACTATTGCTGGCAAGAAGAAAAAGTAAATATTTAGCACCCTTTTGATTTTGTCACTTTGACTTGTGTAAGAAAAAATACACCATTGTTTTGGATGATGCAATTGTTTTTGTTAATTGGATGTAATTTTGTTGTTGTGGCAGTTTAAACAAAGTTTATTAGTAATTAATCCTGTGAACTACTGCCTGGAATTGTTATAAACAAAGTTATTTTATGAGCATATAGATTAGTAAAGTTATGTGTTCTTCTTAGCATCTATTAGCTCAGAAAAAATAATTAGTGTTTTCATATGTTCTCTATAAGGTGTTGGGTTTAATGCATTGCATATTCTCTATGTGTTGTTCAACTTGAAATGGTTGGTATGTTTATTTGAGGGATGATATTTGGTGTGGTAGACTGGTATACAATGTTCTATCTAGTCTAGTGTCTTGATGTTTTGTCAATTCTAATCTAATGTTTTCCACATTTCAATGGTCATGATCTTTGATATTAGATGAGTCTGTGTTCAACGCGTGATTAAGATATCGATTAGCGAGTGAAGTGTAATTGAATAGAAAAAGTTATCATACTTGTTTTTAGTTTTTTCATCTCGTACTTCCTGAAAAGAATGTCTGATAAGCAAAAGTAGAAAACCTACAGATGCCATGGAGCATTCCGCGTGAACCTGAACCATGATTCAGTTAAGAATAATATCAAAGATCATGATGCCCTCTAGATTTCCCCATGGTCATTGACTTAATTGTATTGTTTTCCAAAGTTTTCTGATAAAGGGTTTTCTTATTAGAGTTCTTGCTGTCTTTCAGCCACTTTGTTGATTGAGTCTCGAGAAGAAAAACTGTAACTATTTCTTCTTTTTATTCCATCTCACCAGTGGGGTGGGAGAGTTTGACCGATTATTATTATTTTTTTAATTTTATATATTATAATATCCAACTATATATAAAAAAATTTGTGCCGTTGTGGCGCGTTGGCATCATTCCTTTTGAAAACAATTCGTGTAGCTGAGTTCGAATCTTGTATAGCCGAGTTCGAATCGTGTGATAGATATTTTGTTGTTTTGGTAACAATTTAAAAACAAAGAAGGAACTACAATTCTAAGATTTGATTCATGCACAAACAGGCTATACCACTGTCTGTATAATGTATAGACACTACTATCAGGAAAATATTTCATATACTGCTTCTAACAGCCATTTCCATTCAATTTTAGTCTAGGAAAGGTTCCCTTGATCTATAAAATAGAGATGCAAATTAAACATAAACCTCATCATGGCTAGAAAATCAAAGCTACAATATAAAACAAGAATCCCATGCAAGAGATCAGGTGTAAGAATGTACTATGAGTAGAAGGAAACTTCTCAGAAATAAAAAGCCACACTGCTCTTTTGTTTAAAAAACTACAAATGATCGCACCCTTACTTTTGTTCAAAGGCTGAAAGTTTGGATTCAATGCCAGAATATACATTTTATGCTTTGGAAAGTTTTACCAGTTCAAGTCCAAACACAGCATGTTATCTGCACCACTTTTCTGTCGACATTTGGGGCATGTTTATTTTGGTGTCATTTTTTAGTTGTATTAATCTCATCCATGTTAATGCTTAAACAAAAGACAGTATTCTGTTAAAAATTGAATCTTCCCATAGTGTATTTACACAGATTAAACAAACTACCAGAAATGTGCTTCTTGATAAAAAAATAAAAAAATTGCATTTTAAGGACAGATTGAAAAAGGTTTTTTTTTTTTTTTCAAATATTGAATAGAAAACAAATAGGCCGGGAATTCAATTTGGGCTTTCCTTTCAATCATTCAACTTTTGACGTGCTAATCTTGGTCGGGTAAGCATAATATGTATCAAGAAAGTTGGGAAGTGCACTTTCCATCCTATAGTGCGCCCAACACTTCTAGAAATCCAAAAATATCTCTGATATTCGGAGATGCATCTCCAGACGCACTTAAAATAAAATCAGTCTTCAAGTGCTTCATCGGCTGGGGACACATGACCCTGTGAAGTAGATTCCTGAGACAAGCGACTACGTGAAGTAGAACCAGATGGTTGTGAACCTCGACCTTGTGAACTATCAAACGAGCTATCATTGACTCGTGGTCTCGTAACCCTACCCCTTGCCCTCTCATGTGGTACATATGCGTATTAGGATATGCATATTAGGACACACGACCAAGTCTAATTCGACCTGGGTTATTTTTCAGCCATTGCACCTTTGCACCTGTAATAAAACTATAAAGTCACATAAAAATTCAACCAAAATGCAGCCAAGCACAAATTTGTAGATACGTCTTCGAAAACAATTCAGACATAACTTAGAGATGCATCTCTTGATGAACGCACGATTTTCAACAGTGGCAGAAACCTCATTGTTGTCTTAACCTCCAATCAAATGGAAATGCATGTCTATATCGCTACCTATTTCGATTGTACTACTATTGAATGCAGCTAAAACAACCTATGCTACTTGAAACTTCATTCAAAACATAAAAAAAGAATGAAATGAGAAACTTATCAAATTAGAAGTGTGGATGAGAACCTTGAACAAAGTGAGTAACTTTGCAGCAAATAAAGTAGAATGAAGTGAATGACGTTTGGTAAAACTTGCTCAAATATTGTTTATAAATGGTTTGCAACAAAAGAGCTCAAATAGAGGTTTTTGAGTGACTTTTGAAAAAATGAATGAAGAAGAGGGGAGAGTCTGACGCGGGTTTATAAATAACACATTTTTAGAGATACATTTTCGTAAAACTCCTTTAATTTTGACATTTAAGAAAATATCTCTCAACTCATGCTTATTTTATACAGAGATACATCTCCAAATTAAATTTTAATAAAATAAAAGATGGTTCATCCATTTAACTCAAAGATGTAAAAAAGGCACTTCAAAAAAAATGTATCTCTAGATAATATGAATACTTTTTACTTTTCAAACACCTAAAAAAAATCTTTAGAACAATCCCAAAAGAAGTTTGAGAACTTCTTTTTCCACACTCAATTAATCTCTCTCATGACAACTATTTACCTATACATCATTGCTCTAAAATAAAATATATTTGAACACATTTTTTTTTTTTTAGCAAATTCACCAAATAAAGGGGGAATTGAACATTGCAAATTGCAAATTGCCATGATTATTTATTATACTCTTTTTTCTTTCAATTGATGACATCATCAAGTAACTATACTTTTCTTCTTTTTATTATCATTCTCTTTTTGGCAGATATTTCACGCTAACTTCATTCGGTATATCTTTTCTCTTTTATTTTTCAATTCTTTATTCATCTGTGGCTTTGCTATTACTAATGATATCTAACTATATTTTATACTAGGATCATTTTAAATAAACCATTTATTTGCAACTTTTCGTATAAGTATTATCCCAAATAAGTGTTTGTTTTGTAATTTTTTATAACATAATAAAATAAAGTTAAAGTTGTTTTTTTATAAATTATAAACTAATTTTTTATAAAATATCTTTGAGAATTTATGAAAATAAATTTTAAAAAAATTATAAAAATATCATTAATTGTTTTATGTGTCACAAAACTTATACTGTATATATATATTCAAATGTATCATTTTAATTTAAAATTAATATCACCATCAGTTTAGACTCTCTCTCTCTTACTAAACTCAAGCATAAAAAAAACATTAAAATTATTTCGTTTATTTATTTATTTATTTTAGAGTTGCATCTCCGGTTCTGAAAAATAAAATGTTGAAAATTTGTAGAGATGTATTTTTGAAATTTCTTACAATATAGAATATTGTCAATGGCAAACATGCAGTCTCTCAAAACATCCAAAATAATATATTGATCAATAAAACTATCTATCAAACACGTTTTTCATTTACATAACATGTATAAACTACTTATTAGATAATCTAATCCTCAATTTTTACAAATGTATATATAAAAAAAAAAGTTTTAAAAAATAAAAACTTAGAAATTGTGAGTTGAATAAGCTCTTTTATCGATTTGATGTTGATGGAAGAAGTTTTGAAGTTGGTTGAAAAAAATTGAGAAAATGTGAGTCGAGAGAATTTGATAAATTTGAGAGGTTTAAAGAAAGTGTTTTTTGAAAAGTGAAAAAGTAAAAAGGGTTTTGCCATATTTTTTATTAAACAGGGTCCAAAGATACATCTGCGTAAGTTATACGGAGATGCATTTTTGTAATTTTTTTACATAAATTTAAATTAAAAAACGTATTGAATTGGAATATATCTAAAGATACATCTTCGAAATATAAAAATAATGTTAAATTTCATGAAGGTGTGGTAGCGGTGCATAGTGCGTTGTGTATTTCCCATAAAAAGTTATTGTCAACCCAAAAACAACATGATGGTAGTTAATACAAACTTTCAAGTCTCAAGGGGTCACAAACTCACTTTCAAATCCTTGTCCTCAACCACTTTAAGGACCACAAAACAAGTTGCCTTAGAGGATTAAATCAAAATAATAGAATCAATCATGTTAAATGGTAGTTATCAAAATTGATTTGATCCATTCCATGTCCTAAAAGCTCAAAATGAAGTATGATAATAACTATTCATGAAATATGTTAGTCCAATCAGTGTGTGGGCATAAACCAAACATCCCACAATAGTGTGTGTGACCATTGTGCCATTTATTATTTTGGTTGATGTAAAATCAAAACTATTTATTTGATAAAGTGGGGTTTGTTTGTACTCAGCCGGAGAGACCTATGTACACTCTTTGTCTAGTTTTAATATATATATGTTTCTACATATATCTATGGTCTATATTTTGATGAAGGGGCCTCTTTTGGGTTTGCTTTTGACATCCACAAAAGAGATCATATCTAATCTTAATACACACAAAAAAAAACTGCACCATTGCAAGCCTAAAAGACCCTAAATAATTTTGAATACTAAAAAAATTAACAAGATATTAGTGACCTTGGAAAACTAGATTAACAAACTAGACATGATATGTACTTGCAAGAAGCTGTGTTATTTTCTTCCTACTATTTGGAATAATCTATACCATTTAAAAACTGATCCAACTTTTAATTATGCCAACATAAGTTCATGAAATAATTATTATAAGAAAAGTTGTATGATGCTATTATGTAGGGTTGTTATTTTGTTATATGATATTCCACTTGATTACCACCCACGTGGTAAGGGATCACTGATTAAGGACAAATGATAGAAACTCTTTAAAAAGAGTTTCACTGCAACTGCAACAAACAACTAAGGCAACCATGGCCAGCCATTTATACAATATTATCTATGTCGTGCCTTACCTTGCACGCTATTTAAACTAGACAGAAACCACGCACCTTAATTCCAATTGCTTTATACTATTTAGCTATAGTACACAACACTACTCACACACTTAGAAAATATACCTGATATGCATCAGGTCATACCGACATCGAAGGACCATAAGAAGGAATCACACTCTTTCCACAACCTTTCCACCCTCGAGAATAATGATCACGATGATTACAAAGAATCTCAATTACAAATGTATCTAACGGTTCTCCACAATATACTCCTAACAAATAGCAAATTTGTTATTTTCCTATATATATATATATATATATTTAGAGGGAGTCATTGTTCCGTACGAAACAAGAATTATTGTTATAGAATTTTGATGTGGTGGTGCAAATCTCAAGTGTGGTTGTGCAGAGGTACACCTACAAGGTTAAGATTTCGTCTCCCAAGTTAGTGAGTGAATGAAAAGGGTTAGAATGAATTATTATTAAACTGAACCTTAGACTACACACGTGGTGGCTTATATACGATTAGTGGTAATAAGGCTTACTTCGCCTCGGCGCTATGACTGGTCCAGAACACATATCATTCCATATAATAAGCTTTCAACAGTTGAGACATATGACATCTTGTGCATCTCCTCTTCATTTTCACCGGTAGGAATCTGATTTTAGCTAAGAACAAAGTGACTAGCAAGTGGAGTATCAATTGAATTTTCCTTTTCCATGAGAAACTGCTCTAATACCTTATTAATAATTTTTTCATGTGATAGTCACAACATGTGTGTCCTTTCGATCACGATGGATGGACATACAAGAAACCCTATTAGGTTTTACGAAAAAGAGAGAAGAATGATGAATAAGAATAAGAATTGGTTAAAATTGTCTTACTATTCACTTTCTCAATAGGGTTCAAAGATTACAAGTGAATACCAACAATTAACCTCTCTCAAAAACCTGAAAGAACTAGTCTATTTATAGACTAATAAGCTAACTTATGCTACAATATAACTTAACAATTGGGCTTTCAAGCAATTCTCAACTCGAATATTTCGACAACATGCTTGAATAGACTTCGTTACAGTATGCATAACTCCTGTCGAACCATGAAGCTACTCTTGTCGACACTAGAGTTTGATCCAAATACCACAAATCTCCACATTGGAACAAACTATACACTAACAAGGGAACAAACTAGCTTTCATCATGAAGCTTTATCAACTGCATACAGTGGAAAAACTTGCTACTTGGAAATGTCTCGGTGATCATATCAACAACTTCGTCATCACTCGAAACCTTCAACACTTGGACTTCTTCACACTCGATTATCTCTCTGACGAAGTGCAACCACACATTGCTGTGATTGGTTCACTCATGATAGGCTGAATTCTTCATTTGGTGTATTGCACTTTGACTATCACATTTAACAGTGATAACTCGACCTTGAAGTTTCAGCTCCTTAGAAAAACCTTCAAGCCACAATGCTTCTTTCATAGCTTCAATAAGGGTGATATACGCTACTTCAGTGGTTGATAAGGCAACAACCTTCTGAAGTGTTTCTTTCCAACTGATTGTTGTTCCAAACATAGTGAACACATATCCAAAAAGAGATTTTCTGGAATACATACAACCTGCATAATCAGAGTCGACAAATCCTTTAATTTCAACTTTGCTTTCATCACCATAGGCTCCACTATAAATCAAGACTCTTCTCAGAGACCCATTGATGTACCTAAGAATCCACTTTAATCTTTGCCAGTGCGCCTTTCCAAGATTGGTCATATACCTGTTGATTGCAGAATAGGGCAAGCAGCAAAAAAAATTATTTTCGGAAAGAATTCCCTCCGGGATTTATATCGTGTCCACAGAGATCGGTTCGAGGGAAAGAATGTCGTTCGACAATCTCTCGCGTTAATGAGTTTGGATTAAATTGGTTTCAAACAAGAAAACAGAAAAGTAAATATTAAAACATAAAAAGAAATCATTCTTCAGAGAGAAAAACTCGTCCAACAATGCATATAAATCACTCCTCACAAACTTAAACTTACCGACCAGTTATACTCCACCTACAATACTCATCAATATCACCCAGCATCGCTCACAACACAGGTTATGTCTAACGCAAAGTTGAGAGAACAACCGTGTTACCATTGCCGATATTTTCGTACGCTAGCTCAAGGCACGGAGGCATTAGGATTCGACGCCTATTGAAGATTGTTAGCCCTAAATCTATCTCTAGAATCCAGAAACTAACAGACAATCATCCCTAATCGAAGTTCGCGAAGGTTATGTCTAACGCAACTCAAATCCCACGCATAAAGCAAAAATCAGAGACAATCATCAATAAAGATTTGTAAAGCAAGTTTTATACAACGCCATGGGCTACAAATATACATGAGATCATAGTACAAACATATACAAACCCAACAAAGAAGAAAAACATAATGAAAATCAGAAATGAACCAAACATCTCGCGGTTTGTCGGCTCCTGTCGACGATCAATCCACCTCGGATCATCCACATGCAAGCTTCCATGATGTTTTCTAAGCTACTCTACTGAAAAAATGAAGTTTGATGGAGTTGGAGCAAGAATCCCCAAAACCATAACCTAAAAAATGATGAAAAATGGCTAAAATAGGCAAATCTGACTTTCCAGGTTCGCCTAGCGAGTCCCCGTTCGCTAGGCGAACGTAAACCGCCTTAAAGTTGAGTTTTTTCACGATTCTGGAACTTTTTGTTCGCCCAGGTTCGCCTAGCGAACTCGCCAGCGAGTGCTCGCCACGGGGGTTCGCCCAGCGAACATGACAGAAAACCAGAATTTATTTTGATCATAACTCTTGAACCATAACTCCGATTGACGCACGGTTTGAAGCGTTGGAAAGCTTATTCAATGCTCTTTATGAATATGGAAAAATCCCATTGCTGGAACACCTACAAAAATAAATGAAAATCGATTAAACTCAATGATATTTACATGGTAACGCACTATACACCGAAAACGTAAGGTAAACGTAATTACGAACAAAGCGGGGTTTATTCAACCAATTTTAACACAAAGTAATGATAAGTGCAACAAAACTTATATACAAAAATAGGTACAATTTGCACTTATCAAACTCTCCCCAACTTACATAATTGTTTGTCCACAAACAAGAATCAAACAAACTTGAAAATGCACAAGCAATATCCAAAGAATGACGAATCAACAGGTTTTGAAAAACGGAAACGAATGAATGGTTCAAATGAAAACGGTACACACAAAAAGTAAATACTTACCACTAAACTGCAACGATAACATAGTCACGAAACAAAAGCAAAGTACAAAAGTCATGCCAAAAATTCTAAAACAACACAAGTTCAAATGTGAATCACACCTAGCAAAAACAATCATCGGTAGATGAAAAACACAAAATGAGGTTCTTTCACTCACACAACAATCTTGCAAACAAAAGACTAAATTATGCATACATCCACAAATTCACATTGAAAATACAAAGGCAAGAATCACAAGGGCTTTTCAAGGTTGTAGCGTGGTCGGGTAAACAAACAAGGGGAAATTTCTAAAGGTAATTGAAACAAAAACTTGCCTAAACCTAAGGGAGTGAAAACTCACAAAGATTCACACACAAAATTTCAACCAACTTCTTCCAAAATCCCAAGTGCTACACAACACACAATACTTATTTAGCACAATTATTGCAACTCTTTTTGTTTCCTTTTTCAAGGATTTTTCTTTTTTCTTTCTTTTTCACTTTTTTCTTTTCTTTTCTTTGTCATATTTTTCTCTTTTTTCTTTTCTTTTTCAATTCTCATAGAATCCAACCAATGAGTAAACAATCATTCTCTCCCCAACTTGAATTTAACCACATCATCATGTGAATACTCCCTACTTTCTAAGGCAAGGAAAAAATCCATACAACAACACATAGTTGAGGTCCAAGAAAAAACAAAATCCATTAAAAAATAAGTGAACTAAATACTCATAGACAAGCATTAAGTTCAAATAAAAACATGGATCAAAAAGCTCAAAGGGGTTACGAATTCTCACACACTCACAAGGTGAATTGACTATTTGGCTAAGGTAGTTGTGCTCAAAATGAAACAATTGCCTTGATCCTTTTCATGCATTCATATAATCAACACAAATAAAAGATTCAACATAATAAAATCCAGTTATAACAAGAATGTTGGTTCTCCGCGCATATATGAACAATGGAAAGCTACCTCACAAAAAGGTTGGGAACTAAAGTGATTCACAATAGAACAAGTATACAAAAGAATGGATGGCATGGAAGTTTGTAAAATGCCTAAGTATCATGAATATGCTAAAGTATAGAAAGCGATAAATACATACCTCAGACGTGTACAAAACTTAACAAAATCATTACCATACATCCGCAAGTTGAAACGAACCAACTTGGAAAATCACAACAACATCCTCAAGTAAGTCAATCAAAATCTGTGAGCAAACAACAACCAAAAACATTCGAAAAGAAAAACTATAAAACATGCTTGTTTTACGTCGTAAGCTCGACGCCTTTACATTGCTTAATTAGAAACTTCCTTCATTCATGCCATGGTGATGTCTCACCGCGCAACCAAAAGCAAGCGTCCTAACCAAACACTTGAACAAACGTCAAAATGTACAAGTATCAATATAAACAAGTGAAAATATACAACATGTACGATATCTACAAAACTATAAAACAAAGGAACTATCGCAATGCGATTCAATATCAAAACCAATCCCCGGCAACGACGCCATTTTGTTGGATGCAGAATAGGGCAAGCAGCAAAAAAATTTATTTTCGAAAAGAATTCCCTCCGGGATTTATATCGTGTCCACAGAGATCGGTTCGAGGGAAAGAATGCCGTTCGACAATCTCTCGCGTTAATGAGTTTGGATTAAATTGGTTTCAAACAAGAAAACAGAAAAGTAAATATTAAAACATAAAAAGTGTGAAGGCAAGCTTCTCAATGGTTTTGATGAAGACAACGTTATTCATTCAAGATGTTATGCTTGCTCAAAAAGAATGGATCAAGACATTGAAGCTAGCACAAAGTTTTAATTTTTACAAGTCTTGAAGAATTCTCAAGTATAATCAAGGTATAACTCTCACTTATCAATATGGTTGCATACAAGTGTTCAATAGTGTCTCAAGCATGCAATATATATTGATAAAATAGTTCTCAAAATAATCTTCAAAATTCACTTGCATACATGGTTCATGTGGTTGAAAATATATCATTATTTCTAGCTTTAAAAAACAAAATATTTTTATCATACATTTGAAACTTTATTTACTTTATTTATTTATTTGTTTTTTTTTTTATTTTGAACCATGTTAAATCACTTTCAAATATAATCTATTGACTTGGGTAAATCAATAGATGTTGTATAAAATTGGTTCAAATACTTAGACAATTTTTTTTTAATTATTTAATTTATTTAAACATTCAGTTTTTGGTAAATTATAGCGTTTTTAACTATCGTAACAACACCAGAAACCGCCATAATTCACACCGTTCTGAACCAGTATTTTAAATTTTAAATTTCAAAATTATTTGGTAAATTGTGGTGTTTTGAAACGACGTAACAGACCAAACAACCGCCACAATTTACAACATACTGAAACAGTGTTTTTTATTTAAAATTGAAAAATGTTTTGTTTGAATGCACATTTTCATTATATCTTTTCATGGCATCTCTTACATCATTTATCTTATTAAATTCAGAATTTTTCTAACCATTGCCATGACTTTTGAATGGTTGCTTTCATCAATATAAATACATGTCATTTTCAGATTAAAACTTACCTCCTAGAAATTTCATAATAAAAAATCCACTCATTCTTTTCATCTTTCAGTTATTCTTCAAGTGTTCATTCAAACATATTTTTGAGAGAAACCTTTGCATAAATTTCACACATTATCATTGTTTCATCTCATTTTATTCAAGAACACTTGTATATTTCATTTGAGTGATATTTATTTCAAGGAGAAGATCGATCATCAAGATTGATAATATCATATTCTCAAGACATCTACTTCTTATCAAGATTACTTTTTGTATTACCTTGTTGTCCAGGACTGTTGGAAACAAGTGAGTGTTTTGAAGAGGATTGTTCTTCATACACTTAGTTACCTATAGGTTAGATAGTAAGCATCACCATTGGTGTGATTAGGCTGTACAATAATTCTAAACTATAGTGAATTCTCTTTCGTGTTGAAGGAGGAGTGGAGTACTCTCGGGCTGTGAGGGGAACCACTATAATTCTCTTGTGTCATTTTTCCTTTCCGCATTTTACTTTCCAGCACTTATCATAAAACGGTAAAATAACCAAGAACCGGTAAAAAGATCAAAGAAATTTTTAAGAACCTAATTCACCCCCGCCCCCCTCTTAGGCGCATTTACAACTTACAAAAAGAAATCATTCTTCAGAGAGAAAAACTCGTCCGACAATGCATATAAATCACTCCTCACAAACTTAAACTTACCGACCAGTTATACTCCACCTACAATACTCATCAATATCACCCCGCATCGCTCACAACACAGGTTATGTCTAACGCTAAGTTGAGAGAACAACCGTGTTACCATTGCCGATACTTTCGTACGCTAGCTCAAGGCACGGAGGCATTAGGATTCGACGCCTATTGAAGATTGTTAGCCCTAAATCTATCTCTAGAATCCAGAAACTAACAGACAATCATCCCTAATCGAAGTTCGCGAAGGTTATGTCTAACGCAACACAAATCCCGCGCATAAAGCAAAAATCAGAGACAATCATCAATAAAGATTTGTAAAGAAAGTTTTATACAACGCCATGGGCGACAAATATACATGAGATCATAGTACAAACATATACAAACCCAACAAAGAAGAAAGACATAAAGAAAATCAGAAATGAACCAAACATCTCGCGGTTTGTCGGCTCCTGTCGACGATCAATCCACCTCGGATCATCCACATGCAAGCTTCCATGATGTTTTCTAAGCTACTCTACTGAAAAAATGAAGTTTGATGGAGTTGGAACAAGAATCCCCAAAACCATAACCTAAAAAATGATGAAAAATGGCTAAAATAGACAAATCTGACTTTCCAGGTTCGCCTAGCGAGTCCCCGTTCGCTAGGCGAACGTAAACCGCCTTAAAGTTGAGTTTTTTCACGATTCTGGAACTTTTTGTTCGCCCCGGTTCGCCTAGCGAACTCGCCAGCGAGTGCTCGCC
This sequence comes from Lathyrus tuberosus, assembly GCA_022829125.1. Classification (NCBI taxonomy): domain Eukaryota; kingdom Viridiplantae; phylum Streptophyta; class Magnoliopsida; order Fabales; family Fabaceae; genus Lathyrus; species Lathyrus tuberosus. Next base: position 9,897,421 of record JALAZF010000060.1, on the reverse strand, counting down.
ACGGGGGTTCGCCCAGCGAACATGACAGAAAACCAGAATTTATTTTGATCATAACTCTTGAACCATAACTCCGATTGACGCACGGTTTGAAGCGTTGGAAAGCTTATTCAATGCTCTTTATGAATATGGAAAAATCCCATTGCTGGAACACCTACAAAAATAAATGAAAATCGATTAAACTCAATGATATTTACATGGTAACGCACTATACACCAAAAACGTAAGGTAAACGTAATTACGAACAAAGCGGGGTTTATTCAACCAATTTTAACACAAAGTAATGATAAGTGCAACAAAACTTATATACAAAAATAGGTACAATTTGCACTTATCAAACTCTCCCCAACTTACATAATTGTTTGTCCACAAACAAGAATCAAACAAACTTGAAAATGCACAAGCAATATCCAAAGAATGACGAATCAACAGGTTTTGAAAAACGGAAACGAATGAATGGTTCAAATGAAAACGGTACACACAAAAAGTAAATACTTACCACTAAACTGCAACGATAACATAGTCACGAAACAAAAGCAAAGTACAAAAGTCATGCCAAAAATTCTAAAACAACACAAGTTCAAATGTGAATCACACCTAGCAAAAACAATCATCGGTAGATGAAAAACACAAAATGAGGTTCTTTCACTCACACAACAATCTTGCAAACAAAAGACTAAATTATGCATACATCCACAAATTCACATTGAAAATACAAAGGCAAGAATCACAAGGGCTTTTCAAGGTTGTAGCGTGGTCGGGTAAACAAACAAGGGGCAATTTCTAAAGGTAATTGAAACAAAAACTTGCCTAAACCTAAGGGAGTGAAAACTCACAAAGATTCACACACAAAATTTCAACCAACTTCTTCCAAAATCCCAAGTGCTACACAACACACAATACTTATTTAGCACAATTATTGCAACTCTTTTTGTTTCCTTTTTCAAGGATTTTTCTTTTTTCTTTCTTTTTCACTTTTTTCTTTTCTTTTCTTTGTCATATTTTTCTCTTTTTTCTTTTCTTTTTCAATTCTCATAGAATCCAACCAATGAGTAAACAATCATTCTCTCCCCAACTTGAATTTAACCACATCATCATGTGAATACTCCCTACTTTCTAAGGCAAGGAAAAAATCCATACAACAACACATAGTTGAGGTCCAAGAAAAAACAAAATCCATTAAAAAATAAGTGAACTAAATACTCATAGACAAGCATTAAGTTCAAATAAAAACATGGATCAAAAAGCTCAAAGGGGTTACGAATTCTCACACACTCACAAGGTGAATTGACTATTTGGCTAAGGTAGTTGTGCTCAAAATGAAACAATTGCCTTGATCCTTTTCATGCATTCATATAATCAACACAAATAAAAGATTCAACATAATAAAATCCAGTTATAACAAGAATGTTGGTTCTCCGCGCATATATGAACAATGGAAAGCTACCTCACAAAAAGGTTGGGAACTAAAGTGATTCACAATAGAACAAGTATACAAAAGAATGGATGGCATGGAAGTTTGTAAAATGCCTAAGTATCATGAATATGCTAAAGTATAGAAAGCGATAAATACATACCTCAGACGTGTACAAAACTTAACAAAATCATTACCATACATCCGCAAGTTGAAACGAACCAACTTGGAAAATCACAACAACATCCTCAAGTAAGTCAATCAAAATCTGTGAGCAAACAACAACCAAAAACATTCGAAAAGAAAAACTATAAAACATGCTTGTTTTACGTCGTAAGCTCGACGCCTTTACATTGCTTAATTAGAAACTTCCTTCATTCATGCCATGGTGATGTCTCACCGCGCAACCAAAAGCAAGCGTCCTAACCAAACACTTGAACAAACGTCAAAATGTACAAGTATCAATATAAACAAGTGAAAATATACAACATGTACGATATCTACAAAACTATAAAACAAAGGAACTATCGCAATGCGATTCAATATCAAAACCAATCCCCGGCAACGACGCCATTTTGTTGGATGCAGAATAGGGCAAGCAGCAAAAAAATTTATTTTCGAAAAGAATTCCCTCCGGGATTTATATCGTGTCCACAGAGATCGGTTCGAGGGAAAGAATGCCGTTCGACAATCTCTCGCGTTAATGAGTTTGGATTAAATTGGTTTCAAACAAGAAAACAGAAAAGTAAATATTAAAACATAAAAAGTGTGAAGGCAAGCTTCTCAATGGTTTTGATGAAGACAACGTTATTCATTCAAGATGTTATGCTTGCTCAAAAAGAATGGATCAAGACATTGAAGCTAGCACAAAGTTTTAATTTTTACAAGTCTTGAAGAATTCTCAAGTATAATCAAGGTATAACTCTCACTTATCAATATGGTTGCATACAAGTGTTCAATAGTGTCTCAAGCATGCAATATATATTGATAAAATAGTTCTCAAAATAATCTTCAAAATTCACTTGCATACATGGTTCATGTGGTTGAAAATATATCATTATTTCTAGCTTTAAAAAACAAAATATTTTTATCATACATTTGAAACTTTATTTACTTTATTTATTTATTTGTTTTTTTTTTATTTTGAACCATGTTAAATCACTTTCAAATATAATCTATTGACTTGGGTAAATCAATAGATGTTGTATAAAATTGGTTCAAATACTTAGACAATTTTTTTTAATTATTTAATTTATTTAAACATTCAGTTTTTGGTAAATTATGGCGTTTTTAACTATCGTAACAACACCAGAAACCGCCATAATTCACACCGTTCTGAACCAGTATTTTAAATTTTAAATTTCAAAATTATTTGGTAAATTGTGGTGTTTTGAAACGACGTAACAGACCAAACAACCGCCACAATTTACAACATACTGAAACAGTGTTTTTTATTTAAAATTGAAAAATGTTTTGTTTGAATGCACATTTTCATTATATCTTTTCATGGCATCTCTTACATCATTTATCTTATTAAATTCAGAATTTTTCTAACCATTGCCATGACTTTTGAATGGTTGCTTTCATCAATATAAATACATGTCATTTTCAGATTAAAACTTACCTCCTAGAAATTTCATAATAAAAAATCCACTCATTCTTTTCATCTTTCAGTTATTCTTCAAGTGTTCATTCAAACATATTTTTGAGAGAAACCTTTGCATAAATTTCACACATTATCATTGTTTCATCTCATTTTATTCAAGAACACTTGTATATTTCATTTGAGTGATATTTATTTCAAGGAGAAGATCGATCATCAAGATTGATAATATCATATTCTCAAGACATCTACTTCTTATCAAGATTACTTTTTGTATTACCTTGTTGTCCAGGACTGTTGGAAACAAGTGAGTGTTTTGAAGAGGATTGTTCTTCATACACTTAGTTACCTATAGGTTAGATAGTAAGCATCACCATTGGTGTGATTAGGCTGTACAATAATTCTAAACTATAGTGAATTCTCTTTCGTGTTGAAGGAGGAGTGGAGTACTCTCGGGCTGTGAGGGGAACCACTATAATTCTCTTGTGTCATTTTTCCTTTCCGCATTTTACTTTCCAGCACTTATCATAAAACGGTAAAATAACCAAGAACCGGTAAAAAGATCAAAGAAATTTTTAAGAACCTAATTCACCCCCGCCCCCCTCTTAGGCGCATTTACAACTTACAAAAAGAAATCATTCTTCAGAGAGAAAAACTCGTCCGACAATGCATATAAATCACTCCTCACAAACTTAAACTTACCGACCAGTTATACTCCACCTACAATACTCATCAATATCACCCCGCATCGCTCACAACACAGGTTATGTCTAACGCTAAGTTGAGAGAACAACCGTGTTACCATTGCCGATACTTTCGTACGCTAGCTCAAGGCACGGAGGCATTAGGATTCGACGCCTATTGAAGATTGTTAGCCCTAAATCTATCTCTAGAATCCAGAAACTAACAGACAATCATCCCTAATCGAAGTTCGCGAAGGTTATGTCTAACGCAACACAAATCCCGCGCATAAAGCAAAAATCAGAGACAATCATCAATAAAGATTTGTAAAGAAAGTTTTATACAACGCCATGGGCGACAAATATACATGAGATCATAGTACAAACATATACAAACCCAACAAAGAAGAAAGACATAAAGAAAATCAGAAATGAACCAAACATCTCGCGGTTTGTCAGCTCCTGTCGACGATCAATCCACCTCGGATCATCCACATGCAAGCTTCCATGATGTTTTCTAAGCTACTCTACTGAAAAAATGAAGTTTGATGGAGTTGGAACAAGAATCCCCAAAACCATAACCTAAAAAATGATGAAAAATGGAAAAAATAGACAAATCTGACTTTCCAGGTTCGCCTAGCGAGTCCCCGTTCGCTAGGCGAACGTAAACCGCCTTAAAGTTGAGTTTTTTCACGATTCTGGAACTTTTTGTTCGCCCCGGTTCGCCTAGCGAACTCGCCAGCGAGTGCTCGCCACGGGGGTTCGCCCAGCGAACATGACAGAAAACCAGAATTTATTTTGATCATAACTCTTGAACCATAACTCCGATTGACGCACGGTTTGAAGCATTGGAAAGCTTATTCAATGCTCTTTATGAATATGGAAAAATCCCATTGCTGGAACACCTACAAAAATAAATGAAAATCGATTAAACTCAATGATATTTACATGGTAACGCACTATACACCAAAAACGTAAGGTAAACGTAATTACGAACAAAGCGGGGTTTATTCAACCAATTTTAACACAAAGTAATGATAAGTGCAACAAAACTTATATACAAAAATAGGTACAATTTGCACTTATCAAACTCTCCCCAACTTACATAATTGTTTGTCCACAAACAAGAATCAAACAAACTTGAAAATGCACAAGCAATATCCAAAGAATGACGAATCAACAGGTTTTGAAAAACGGAAACGAATGAATGGTTCAAATGAAAACGGTACACACAAAAAGTAAATACTTACCACTAAACTGCAACGATAACATAGTCACGAAACAAAAGCAAAGTACAAAAGTCATGCCAAAAATTCTAAAACAACACAAGTTCAAATGTGAATCACACCTAGCAAAAACAATCATCGGTAGATGAAAAACACAAAATGAGGTTCTTTCACTCACACAACAATCTTGCAAACAAAAGACTAAATTATGCATACATCCACAAATTCACATTGAAAATACAAAGGCAAGAATCACAAGGGCTTTTCAAGGTTGTAGCGTGGTCGGGTAAACAAACAAGGGGAAATTTCTAAAGGTAATTGAAACAAAAACTTGCCTAAACCTAAGGGAGTGAAAACTCACAAAGATTCACACACAAAATTTCAACCAACTTCTTCCAAAATCCCAAGTGCTACACAACACACAATACTTATTTAGCACAATTATTGCAACTCTTTTTGTTTCCTTTTTCAAGGATTTTTCTTTTTTCTTTCTTTTTCACTTTTTTCTTTTCTTTTCTTTGTCATATTTTTCTCTTTTTTCTTTTCTTTTTCAATTCTCATAGAATCCAACCAATGAGTAAACAATCATTCTCTCCCCAACTTGAATTTAACCACATCATCATGTGAATACTCCCTACTTTCTAAGGCAAGGAAAAAATCCATACAACAACACATAGTTGAGGTCCAAGAAAAAACAAAATCCATTAAAAAATAAGTGAACTAAATACTCATAGACAAGCATTAAGTTCAAATAAAAACATGGATCAAAAAGCTCAAAGGGGTTACGAATTCTCACACACTCACAAGGTGAATTGACTATTTGGCTAAGGTAGTTGTGCTCAAAATGAAACAATTGCCTTGATCCTTTTCATGCATTCATATAATCAACACAAATAAAAGATTCAACATAATAAAATCCAGTTATAACAAGAATGTTGGTTCTCCGCGCATATATGAACAATGGAAAGCTACCTCACAAAAAGGTTGGGAACTAAAGTGATTCACAATAGAACAAGTATACAAAAGAATGGATGGCATGGAAGTTTGTAAAATGCCTAAGTATCATGAATATGCTAAAGTATAGAAAGCGATAAATACATACCTCAGACGTGTACAAAACTTAACAAAATCATTACCATACATCCGCAAGTTGAAACGAACCAACTTGGAAAATCACAACAACATCCTCAAGTAAGTCAATCAAAATCTGTGAGCAAACAACAACCAAAAACATTCGAAAAGAAAAACTATAAAACATGCTTGTTTTACGTCGTAAGCTCGACGCCTTTACATTGCTTAATTAGAAACTTCCTTCATTCATGCCATGGTGATGTCTCACCGCGCAACCAAAAGCAAGCGTCCTAACCAAACACTTGAACAAACGTCAAAATGTACAAGTATCAATATAAACAAGTGAAAATATACAACATGTACGATATCTACAAAACTATAAAACAAAGGAACTATCGCAATGCGATTCAATATCAAAACCAATCCCCGGCAACGACGCCATTTTGTTGGATGCAGAATAGGGCAAGCAGCAAAAAAATTTATTTTCGAAAAGAATTCCCTCCGGGATTTATATCGTGTCCACAGAGATCGGTTCGAGGGAAAGAATGCCGTTCGACAATCTCTCGCGTTAATGAGTTTGGATTAAATTGGTTTCAAACAAGAAAACAGAAAAGTAAATATTAAAACATAAAAAGTGTGAAGGCAAGCTTCTCAATGGTTTTGATGAAGACAACGTTATTCATTCAAGATGTTATGCTTGCTCAAAAAGAATGGATCAAGACATTGAAGCTAGCACAAAGTTTTAATTTTTACAAGTCTTGAAGAATTCTCAAGTATAATCAAGGTATAACTCTCACTTATCAATATGGTTGCATACAAGTGTTCAATAGTGTCTCAAGCATGCAATATATATTGATAAAATAGTTCTCAAAATAATCTTCAAAATTCACTTGCATACATGGTTCATGTGGTTGAAAATATATCATTATTTCTAGCTTTAAAAAACAAAATATTTTTATCATACATTTGAAACTTTATTTACTTTATTTATTTATTTGTTTTTTTTATTATTTTGAACCATGTTAAATCACTTTCAAATATAATCTATTGACTTGGGTAAATCAATAGATGTTGTATAAAATTGGTTCAAATACTTAGACAATTTTTTTTTAATTATTTAATTTATTTAAACATTCAGTTTTTGGTAAATTATGGCGTTTTTAACTATCGTAACAACACCAGAAACCGCCATAATTCACACCGTTCTGAACCAGTATTTTAAATTTTAAATTTCAAAATTATTTGGTAAATTGTGGTGTTTTGAAACGACGTAACAGACCAAACAACCGCCACAATTTACAACATACTGAAACAGTGTTTTTTATTTAAAATTGAAAAATGTTTTGTTTGAATGCACATTTTCATTATATCTTTTCATGGCATCTCTTACATCATTTATCTTATTAAATTCAGAATTTTTCTAACCATTGCCATGACTTTTGAATGGTTGCTTTCATCAATATAAATACATGTCATTTTCAGATTAAAACTTACCTCCTAGAAATTTCATAATAAAAAATCCACTCATTCTTTTCATCTTTCAGTTATTCTTCAAGTGTTCATTCAAACATATTTTTGAGAGAAACCTTTGCATAAATTTCACACATTATCATTGTTTCATCTCATTTTATTCAAGAACACTTGTATATTTCATTTGAGTGATATTTATTTCAAGGAGAAGATCGATCATCAAGATTGATAATATCATATTCTCAAGACATCTACTTCTTATCAAGATTACTTTTTGTATTACCTTGTTGTCCAGGACTGTTGGAAACAAGTGAGTGTTTTGAAGAGGATTGTTCTTCATACACTTAGTTACCTATAGGTTAGATAGTAAGCATCACCATTGGTGTGATTAGGCTGTACAATAATTCTAAACTATAGTGAATTCTCTTTCGTGTTGAAGGAGGAGTGGAGTACTCTCGGGCTGTGAGGGGAACCACTATAATTCTCTTGTGTCATTTTTCCTTTCCGCATTTTACTTTCCAGCACTTATCATAAAACGGTAAAATAACCAAGAACCGGTAAAAAGATCAAAGAAATTTTTAAGAACCTAATTCACCCCCGCCCCCCTCTTAGGCGCATTTACAACTTACAAAAAGAAATCATTCTTCAGAGAGAAAAACTCGTCCGACAATGCATATAAATCACTCCTCACAAACTTAAACTTACCGACCAGTTATACTCCACCTACAATACTCATCAATATCACCCCGCATCGCTCACAACACAGGTTATGTCTAACGCTAAGTTGAGAGAACAACCGTGTTACCATTGCCGATACTTTCGTACGCTAGCTCAAGGCACGGAGGCATTAGGATTCGACGCCTATTGAAGATTGTTAGCCCTAAATCTATCTCTAGAATCCAGAAACTAACAGACAATCATCCCTAATCGAAGTTCGCGAAGGTTATGTCTAACGCAACACAAATCCCGCGCATAAAGCAAAAATCAGAGACAATCATCAATAAAGATTTGTAAAGAAAGTTTTATACAACGCCATGGGCGACAAATATACATGAGATCATAGTACAAACATATACAAACCCAACAAAGAAGAAAGACATAAAGAAAATCAGAAATGAACCAAACATCTCGCGGTTTGTCGGCTCCTGTCGACGATCAATCCACCTCGGATCATCCACATGCAAGCTTCCATGATGTTTTCTAAGCTACTCTACTGAAAAAATGAAGTTTGATGGAGTTGGAACAAGAATCCCCAAAACCATAACCTAAAAAATGATGAAAAATGGCTAAAATAGACAAATCTGACTTTCCAGGTTCGCCTAGCGAGTCCCCGTTCGCTAGGCGAACGTAAACCGCCTTAAAGTTGAGTTTTTTCACGATTCTGGAACTTTTTGTTCGCCCCGGTTCGCCTAGCGAACTCGCCAGCGAGTGCTCGCCACGGGGGTTTGCCCAGCGAACATGACAGAAAACCAGAATTTATTTTGATCATAACTCTTGAACCATAACTCTGATTGACGCACGGTTTGAAGCGTTGGAAAGCTTATTCAATGCTCTTTATGAATATGGAAAAATCCCATTGCTGGAACACCTACAAAAATAAATGAAAATCGATTAAACTCAATGATATTTACATGGTAACGCACTATACACCGAAAACGTAAAGTAGACGTAATTACGAACAAAGCGGGGTTTATTCAACCAATTTTAACACAAAGTAATGATAAGTGCAACAAAACTTATATACAAAAATAGGTACAATTTGCACTTATCAAACTCTCCCCAACTTACATAATTGTTTGTCCACAAACAAGAATCAAACAAACTTGAAAATGCACAAGCAATATCCAAAGAATGACGAATAAACAGGTTTTGAAAAACGGAAACGAATGAATGGTTCAAATGAAAACGGTACACACAAAAAGTAAATACTTACCACTAAACTGCAACGATAACATAGTCACGAAACAAAAGCAAAGTACAAAAGTCATGCCAAAAATTCTAAAACAACACAAGTTCAAATGTGAATCACACCTAGCAAAAACAATCATCGGTAGATGAAAAACACAAAATGAGGTTCTTTCACTCACACAACAATCTTGCAAACAAAAGACTAAATTATGCATACATCCACAAATTCACATTGAAAATACAAAGGCAAGAATCACAAGGGCTTTTCAAGGTTGTAGCGTGGTCGGGTAAACAAACAAGGGGAAATTTCTAAAGGTAATTGAAACAAAAACTTGCCTAAACCTAAGGGAGTGAAAACTCACAAAGATTCACACACAAAATTTCAACCAACTTCTTCCAAAATCCCAAGTGCTACACAACACACAATACTTATTTAGCACAATTATTGCAACTCTTTTTGTTTCCTTTTTCAAGGATTTTTCTTTTTTCTTTCTTTTTCACTTTTTTCTTTTCTTTTCTTTGTCATATTTTTCTCTTTTTTCTTTTCTTTTTCAATTCTCATAGAATCCAACCAATGAGTAAACAATCATTCTCTCCCCAACTTGAATTTAACCACATCATCATGTGAATACTCCCTACTTTCTAAGGCAAGGAAAAAATCCATACAACAACACATAGTTGAGGTCCAAGAAAAAACAAAATCCATTAAAAAATAAGTGAACTAAATACTCATAGACAAGCATTAAGTTCAAATAAAAACATGGATCAAAAAGCTCAAAGGGGTTACGAATTCTCACACACTCACAAGGTGAATTGACTATTTGGCTAAGGTAGTTGTGCTCAAAATGAAACAATTGCCTTGATCCTTTTCATGCATTCATATAATCAACACAAATAAAAGATTCAACATAATAAAATCCAGTTATAACAAGAATGTTGGTTCTCCGCGCATATATGAACAATGGAAAGCTACCTCACAAAAAGGTTGGGAACTAAAGTGATTCACAATAGAACAAGTATACAAAAGAATGGATGGCATGGAAGTTTGTAAAATGCCTAAGTATCATGAATATGCTAAAGTATAGAAAGCGATAAATACATACCTCAGACGTGTACAAAACTTAACAAAATCATTACCATACATCCGCAAGTTGAAACGAACCAACTTGGAAAATCACAACAACATCCTCAAGTAAGTCAATCAAAATCTGTGAGCAAACAACAACCAAAAACATTCGAAAAGAAAAACTATAAAACATGCTTGTTTTACGTCGTAAGCTCGACGCCTTTACATTGCTTAATTAGAAACTTCCTTCATTCATGCCATGGTGATGTCTCACCGCGCAACCAAAAGCAAGCGTCCTAACCAAACACTTGAACAAACGTCAAAATGTACAAGTATCAATATAAACAAGTGAAAATATACAACATGTACGATATCTACAAAACTATAAAACAAAGGAACTATCGCAATGCGATTCAATATCAAAACCAATCCCCGGCAACGACGCCATTTTGTTGGATGCAGAATAGGGCAAGCAGCAAAAAAATTTATTTTCGAAAAGAATTCCCTCCGGGATTTATATCGTGTCCACAGAGATCGGTTCGAGGGAAAGAATGCCGTTCGACAATCTCTCGCGTTAATGAGTTTGGATTAAATTGGTTTCAAACAAGAAAACAGAAAAGTAAATATTAAAACATAAAAAGTGTGAAGGCAAGCTTCTCAATGGTTTTGATGAAGACAACGTTATTCATTCAAGATGTTATGCTTGCTCAAAAAGAATGGATCAAGACATTGAAGCTAGCACAAAGTTTTAATTTTTACAAGTCTTGAAGAATTCTCAAGTATAATCAAGGTATAACTCTCACTTATCAATATGGTTGCATACAAGTGTTCAATAGTGTCTCAAGCATGCAATATATATTGATAAAATAGTTCTCAAAATAATCTTCAAAATTCACTTGCATACATGGTTCATGTGGTTGAAAATATATCATTATTTCTAGCTTTAAAAAACAAAATATTTTTATCATACATTTGAAACTTTATTTACTTTATTTATTTATTTGTTTTTTTTATTATTTTGAACCATGTTAAATCACTTTCAAATATAATCTATTGACTTGGGTAAATCAATAGATGTTGTATAAAATTGGTTCAAATACTTAGACAATTTTTTTTTAATTATTTAATTTATTTAAACATTCAGTTTTTGGTAAATTATGGCGTTTTTAACTATCGTAACAACACCAGAAACCGCCATAATTCACACCGTTCTGAACCAGTATTTTAAATTTTAAATTTCAAAATTATTTGGTAAATTGTGGTGTTTTGAAACGACGTAACAGACCAAACAACCGCCACAATTTACAACATACTGAAACAGTGTTTTTTATTTAAAATTGAAAAATGTTTTGTTTGAATGCACATTTTCATTATATCTTTTCATGGCATCTCTTACATCATTTATCTTATTAAATTCAGAATTTTTCTAACCATTGCCATGACTTTTGAATGGTTGCTTTCATCAATATAAATACATGTCATTTTCAGATTAAAACTTACCTCCTAGAAATTTCATAATAAAAAATCCACTCATTCTTTTCATCTTTCAGTTATTCTTCAAGTGTTCATTCAAACATATTTTTGAGAGAAACCTTTGCATAAATTTCACACATTATCATTGTTTCATCTCATTTTATTCAAGAACACTTGTATATTTCATTTGAGTGATATTTATTTCAAGGAGAAGATCGATCATCAAGATTGATAATATCATATTCTCAAGACATCTACTTCTTATCAAGATTACTTTTTGTATTACCTTGTTGTCCAGGACTGTTGGAAACAAGTGAGTGTTTTGAAGAGGATTGTTCTTCATACACTTAGTTACCTATAGGTTAGATAGTAAGCATCACCATTGGTGTGATTAGGCTGTACAATAATTCTAAACTATAGTGAATTCTCTTTCGTGTTGAAGGAGGAGTGGAGTACTCTCGGGCTGTGAGGGGAACCACTATAATTCTCTTGTGTCATTTTTCCTTTCCGCATTTTACTTTCCAGCACTTATCATAAAACGGTAAAATAACCAAGAACCGGTAAAAAGATCAAAGAAATTTTTAAGAACCTAATTCACCCCCGCCCCCCTCTTAGGCGCATTTACAACTTACAAAAAGAAATCATTCTTCAGAGAGAAAAACTCGTCCGACAATGCATATAAATCACTCCTCACAAACTTAAACTTACCGACCAGTTATACTCCACCTACAATACTCATCAATATCACCCCGCATCGCTCACAACACAGGTTATGTCTAACGCTAAGTTGAGAGAACAACCGTGTTACCATTGCCGATACTTTCGTACGCTAGCTCAAGGCACGGAGGCATTAGGATTCGACGCCTATTGAAGATTGTTAGCCCTAAATCTATCTCTAGAATCCAGAAACTAACAGACAATCATCCCTAATCGAAGTTCGCGAAGGTTATGTCTAACGCAACACAAATCCCGCGCATAAAGCAAAAATCAGAGACAATCATCAATAAAGATTTGTAAAGAAAGTTTTATACAACGCCATGGGAGACAAATATACATGAGATCATAGTACAAACATATACAAACCCAACAAAGAAGAAAGACATAAAGAAAATCAGAAATGAACCAAACATCTCGCGGTTTGTCGGCTCCTGTCGACGATCAATCCACCTCGGATCATCCACATGCAAGCTTCCATGATGTTTTCTAAGCTACTCTACTGAAAAAATGAAGTTTGATGGAGTTGGAACAAGAATCCCCAAAACCATAACCTAAAAAATGATGAAAAATGGCTAAAATAGACAAATCTGACTTTCCAGGTTCGCCTAGCGAGTCCCCGTTCGCTAGGCGAACGTAAACCGCCTTAAAGTTGAGTTTTTTCACGATTCTGGAACTTTTTGTTCGCCCCGGTTCGCCTAGCGAACTCGCCAGCGAGTGCTCGCCACGGGGGTTTGCCCAGCGAACATGACAGAAAACCAGAATTTATTTTGATCATAACTCTTGAACCATAACTCCGATTGACGCACGGTTTGAAGCGTTGGAAAGCTTATTCAATGCTCTTTATGAATATGGAAAAATCCCATTGCTGGAACACCTACAAAAATAAATGAAAATCGATTAAACTCAATGATATTTACATGGTAACGCACTATACACCGAAAACGTAAAGTAGACGTAATTACGAACAAAGCGGGGTTTATTCAACCAATTTTAACACAAAGTAATGATAAGTGCAACAAAACTTATATACAAAAATAGGTACAATTTGCACTTATCAAACTCTCCCCAACTTACATAATTGTTTGTCCACAAACAAGAATCAAACAAACTTGAAAATGCACAAGCAATATCCAAAGAATGACGAATAAACAGGTTTTGAAAAACGGAAACGAATGAATGGTTCAAATGAAAACGGTACACACAAAAAGTAAATACTTACCACTAAACTGCAACGATAACATAGTCACGAAACAAAAGCAAAGTACAAAAGTCATGCCAAAAATTCTAAAACAACACAAGTTCAAATGTGAATCACACCTAGGAAAAACAATCATCGGTAGATGAAAAACACAAAATGAGGTTCTTTCACTCACACAACAATCTTGCAAACAAAAGACTAAATTATGCATACATCCACAAATTCACATTGAAAATACAAAGGCAAGAATCACAAGGGCTTTTCAAGGTTGTAGCGTGGTCGGGTAAACAAACAAGGGGAAATTTCTAAAGGTAATTGAAACAAAAACTTGCCTAAACCTAAGGGAGTGAAAACTCACAAAGATTCACACACAAAATTTCAACCAACTTCTTCCAAAATCCCAAGTGCTACACAACACACAATACTTATTTAGCACAATTATTGCAACTCTTTTTGTTTCCTTTTTCAAGGATTTTTCTTTTTTCTTTCTTTTTCACTTTTTTCTTTTCTTTTCTTTGTCATATTTTTCTCTTTTTTCTTTTCTTTTTCAATTCTCATAGAATCCAACCAATGAGTAAACAATCATTCTCTCCCCAACTTGAATTTAACCACATCATCATGTGAATACTCCCTACTTTCTAAGGCAAGGAAAAAATCCATACAACAACACATAGTTGAGGTCCAAGAAAAAACAAAATCCATTAAAAAATAAGTGAACTAAATACTCATAGACAAGCATTAAGTTCAAATAAAAACATGGATCAAAAAGCTCAAAGGGGTTACGAATTCTCACACACTCACAAGGTGAATTGACTATTTGGCTAAGGTAGTTGTGCTCAAAATGAAACAATTGCCTTGATCCTTTTCATGCATTCATATAATCAACACAAATAAAAGATTCAACATAATAAAATCCAGTTATAACAAGAATGTTGGTTCTCCGCGCATATATGAACAATGGAAAGCTACCTCACAAAAAGGTTGGGAACTAAAGTGATTCACAATAGAACAAGTATACAAAAGAATGGATGGCATGGAAGTTTGTAAAATGCCTAAGTATCATGAATATGCTAAAGTATAGAAAGCGATAAATACATACCTCAGACGTGTACAAAACTTAACAAAATCATTACCATACATCCGCAAGTTGAAACGAACCAACTTGGAAAATCACAACAACATCCTCAAGTAAGTCAATCAAAATCTGTGAGCAAACAACAACCAAAAACATTCGAAAAGAAAAACTATAAAACATGCTTGTTTTACGTCGTAAGCTCGACGCCTTTACATTGCTTAATTAGAAACTTCCTTCATTCATGCCATGGTGATGTCTCACCGCGCAACCAAAAGCAAGCGTCCTAACCAAACACTTGAACAAACGTCAAAATGTACAAGTATCAATATAAACAAGTGAAAATATACAACATGTACGATATCTACAAAACTATAAAACAAAGGAACTATCGCAATGCGATTCAATATCAAAACCAATCCCCGGCAACGACGCCATTTTGTTGGATGCAGAATAGGGCAAGCAGCAAAAAAATTTATTTTCGAAAAGAATTCCCTCCGGGATTTATATCGTGTCCACAGAGATCGGTTCGAGGGAAAGAATGCCGTTCGACAATCTCTCGCGTTAATGAGTTTGGATTAAATTGGTTTCAAACAAGAAAACAGAAAAGTAAATATTAAAACATAAAAAGTGTGAAGGCAAGCTTCTCAATGGTTTTGATGAAGACAACGTTATTCATTCAAGATGTTATGCTTGCTCAAAAAGAATGGATCAAGACATTGAAGCTAGCACAAAGTTTTAATTTTTACAAGTCTTGAAGAATTCTCAAGTATAATCAAGGTATAACTCTCACTTATCAATATGGTTGCATACAAGTGTTCAATAGTGTCTCAAGCATGCAATATATATTGATAAAATAGTTCTCAAAATAATCTTCAAAATTCACTTGCATACATGGTTCATGTGGTTGAAAATATATCATTATTTCTAGCTTTAAAAAACAAAATATTTTTATCATACATTTGAAACTTTATTTACTTTATTTATTTATTTGTTTTTTTTTTTATTTTGAACCATGTTAAATCACTTTCAAATATAATCTATTGACTTGGGTAAATCAATAGATGTTGTATAAAATTGGTTCAAATACTTAGACAATTTTTTTTTAATTATTTAATTTATTTAAACATTCAGTTTTTGGTAAATTATGGCGTTTTTAACTATCGTAACAACACCAGAAACCGCCATAATTCACACCGTTCTGAACCAGTATTTTAAATTTTAAATTTCAAAATTATTTGGTAAATTGTGGTGTTTTGAAACGACGTAACAGACCAAACAACCGCCACAATTTACAACATACTGAAACAGTGTTTTTTATTTAAAATTGAAAAATGTTTTGTTTGAATGCACATTTTCATTATATCTTTTCATGGCATCTCTTACATCATTTATCTTATTAAATTCAGAATTTTTCTAACCATTGCCATGACTTTTGAATGGTTGCTTTCATCAATATAAATACATGTCATTTTCAGATTAAAACTTACCTCCTAGAAATTTCATAATAAAAAATCCACTCATTCTTTTCATCTTTCAGTTATTCTTCAAGTGTTCATTCAAACATATTTTTGAGAGAAACCTTTGCATAAATTTCACACATTATCATTGTTTCATCTCATTTTATTCAAGAACACTTGTATATTTCATTTGAGTGATATTTATTTCAAGGAGAAGATCGATCATCAAGATTGATAATATCATATTCTCAAGACATCTACTTCTTATCAAGATTACTTTTTGTATTACCTTGTTGTCCAGGACTGTTGGAAACAAGTGAGTGTTTTGAAGAGGATTGTTCTTCATACACTTAGTTACCTATAGGTTAGATAGTAAGCATCACCATTGGTGTGATTAGGCTGTACAATAATTCTAAACTATAGTGAATTCTCTTTCGTGTTGAAGGAGGAGTGGAGTACTCTCGGGCTGTGAGGGGAACCACTATAATTCTCTTGTGTCATTTTTCCTTTCCGCATTTTACTTTCCAGCACTTATCATAAAACGGTAAAATAACCAAGAACCGGTAAAAAGATCAAAGAAATTTTTAAGAACCTAATTCACCCCCGCCCCCCTCTTAGGCGCATTTACAACTTACAAAAAGAAATCATTCTTCAGAGAGAAAAACTCGTCCGACAATGCATATAAATCACTCCTCACAAACTTAAACTTACCGACCAGTTATACTCCACCTACAATACTCATCAATATCACCCCGCATCGCTCACAACACAGGTTATGTCTAACGCTAAGTTGAGAGAACAACCGTGTTACCATTGCCGATACTTTCGTACGCTAGCTCAAGGCACGGAGGCATTAGGATTCGACGCCTATTGAAGATTGTTAGCCCTAAATCTATCTCTAGAATCCAGAAACTAACAGACAATCATCCCTAATCGAAGTTCGCGAAGGTTATGTCTAACGCAACACAAATCCCGCGCATAAAGCAAAAATCAGAGACAATCATCAATAAAGATTTGTAAAGAAAGTTTTATACAACGCCATGGGCGACAAATATACATGAGATCATAGTACAAACATATACAAACCCAACAAAGAAGAAAGACATAAAGAAAATCAGAAATGAACCAAACATCTCGCGGTTTGTCAGCTCCTGTCGACGATCAATCCACCTCGGATCATCCACATGCAAGCTTCCATGATGTTTTCTAAGCTACTCTACTGAAAAAATGAAGTTTGATGGAGTTGGAACAAGAATCCCCAAAACCATAACCTAAAAAATGATGAAAAATGGCTAAAATAGACAAATCTGACTTTCCAGGTTCGCCTAGCGAGTCCCCGTTCGCTAGGCGAACGTAAACCGCCTTAAAGTTGAGTTTTTTCACGATTCTGGAACTTTTTGTTCGCCCCGGTTCGCCTAGCGAACTCGCCAGCGAGTGCTCGCCACGGGGGTTCGCCCAGCGAACATGACAGAAAACCAGAATTTATTTTGATCATAACTCCGATTGACGCACGGTTTGAAGCGTTGGAAAGCTTATTCAATGCTCTTTATGAATATGGAAAAATCCCATTGCTGGAACACCTACAAAAATAAATGAAAATCGATTAAACTCAATGATATTTACATGGTAACGCACTATACACCAAAAACGTAAGGTAAACGTAATTACGAACAAAGCGGGGTTTATTCAACCAATTTTAACACAAAGTAATGATAAGTGCAACAAAACTTATATACAAAAATAGGTACAATTTGCACTTATCAAACTCTCCCCAACTTACATAATTGTTTGTCCACAAACAAGAATCAAACAAACTTGAAAATGCACAAGCAATATCCAAAGAATGACGAATCAACAGGTTTTGAAAAACGGAAACGAATGAATGGTTCAAATGAAAATGGTACACACAAAAAGTAAATACTTACCACTAAACTGCAACGATAACATAGTCACGAAACAAAAGCAAAGTACAAAAGTCATGCCAAAAATTCTAAAACAACACAAGTTCAAATGTGAATCACACCTAGCAAAAACAATCATCGGTAGATGAAAAACACAAAATGAGGTTCTTTCACTCACACAACAATCTTGCAAACAAAAGACTAAATTATGCATACATCCACAAATTCACATTGAAAATACAAAGGCAAGAATCACAAGGGCTTTTCAAGGTTGTAGCGTGGTCGGGTAAACAAACAAGGGGAAATTTCTAAAGGTAATTGAAACAAAAACTTGCCTAAACCTAAGGGAGTGAAAACTCACAAAGATTCACACACAAAATTTCAACCAACTTCTTCCAAAATCCCAAGTGCTACACAACACACAATACTTATTTAGCACAATTATTGCAACTCTTTTTGTTTCCTTTTTCAAGGATTTTTCTTTTTTCTTTCTTTTTCACTTTTTTCTTTTCTTTTCTTTGTCATATTTTTCTCTTTTTTCTTTTCTTTTTCAATTCTCATAGAATCCAACCAATGAGTAAACAATCATTCTCTCCCCAACTTGAATTTAACCACATCATCATGTGAATACTCCCTACTTTCTAAGGCAAGGAAAAAATCCATACAACAACACATAGTTGAGGTCCAAGAAAAAACAAAATCCATTAAAAAATAAGTGAACTAAATACTCATAGACAAGCATTAAGTTCAAATAAAAACATGGATCAAAAAGCTCAAAGGGGTTACGAATTCTCACACACTCACAAGGTGAATTGACTATTTGGCTAAGGTAGTTGTGCTCAAAATGAAACAATTGCCTTGATCCTTTTCATGCATTCATATAATCAACACAAATAAAAGATTCAACATAATAAAATCCAGTTATAACAAGAATGTTGGTTCTCCGCGCATATATGAACAATGGAAAGCTACCTCACAAAAAGGTTGGGAACTAAAGTGATTCACAATAGAACAAGTATACAAAAGAATGGATGGCATGGAAGTTTGTAAAATGCCTAAGTATCATGAATATGCTAAAGTATAGAAAGCGATAAATACATACCTCAGACGTGTACAAAACTTAACAAAATCATTACCATACATCCGCAAGTTGAAACGAACCAACTTGGAAAATCACAACAACATCCTCAAGTAAGTCAATCAAAATCTGTGAGCAAACAACAACCAAAAACATTCGAAAAGAAAAACTATAAAACATGCTTGTTTTACGTCGTAAGCTCGACGCCTTTACATTGCTTAATTAGAAACTTCCTTCATTCATGCCATGGTGATGTCTCACCGCGCAACCAAAAGCAAGCGTCCTAACCAAACACTTGAACAAACGTCAAAATGTACAAGTATCAATATAAACAAGTGAAAATATACAACATGTACGATATCTACAAAACTATAAAACAAAGGAACTATCGCAATGCGATTCAATATCAAAACCAATCCCCGGCAACGACGCCATTTTGTTGGATGCAGAATAGGGCAAGCAGCAAAAAAATTTATTTTCGAAAAGAATTCCCTCCGGGATTTATATCGTGTCCACAGAGATCGGTTCGAGGGAAAGAATGCCGTTCGACAATCTCTCGCGTTAATGAGTTTGGATTAAATTGGTTTCAAACAAGAAAACAGAAAAGTAAATATTAAAACATAAAAAGTGTGAAGGCAAGCTTCTCAATGGTTTTGATGAAGACAACGTTATTCATTCAAGATGTTATGCTTGCTCAAAAAGAATGGATCAAGACATTGAAGCTAGCACAAAGTTTTAATTTTTACAAGTCTTGAAGAATTCTCAAGTATAATCAAGGTATAACTCTCACTTATCAATATGGTTGCATACAAGTGTTCAATAGTGTCTCAAGCATGCAATATATATTGATAAAATAGTTCTCAAAATAATCTTCAAAATTCACTTGCATACATGGTTCATGTGGTTGAAAATATATCATTATTTCTAGCTTTAAAAAACAAAATATTTTTATCATACATTTGAAACTTTATTTACTTTATTTATTTATTTGTTTTTTTTTTTATTTTGAACCATGTTAAATCACTTTCAAATATAATCTATTGACTTGGGTAAATCAATAGATGTTGTATAAAATTGGTTCAAATACTTAGACAATTTTTTTTTAATTATTTAATTTATTTAAACATTCAGTTTTTGGTAAATTATGGCGTTTTTAACTATCGTAACAACACCAGAAACCGCCATAATTCACACCGTTCTGAACCAGTATTTTAAATTTTAAATTTCAAAATTATTTGGTAAATTGTGGTGTTTTGAAACGACGTAACAGACCAAACAACCGCCACAATTTACAACATACTGAAACAGTGTTTTTTATTTAAAATTGAAAAATGTTTTGTTTGAATGCACATTTTCATTATATCTTTTCATGGCATCTCTTACATCATTTATCTTATTAAATTCAGAATTTTTCTAACCATTGCCATGACTTTTGAATGGTTGCTTTCATCAATATAAATACATGTCATTTTCAGATTAAAACTTACCTCCTAGAAATTTCATAATAAAAAATCCACTCATTCTTTTCATCTTTCAGTTATTCTTCAAGTGTTCATTCAAACATATTTTTGAGAGAAACCTTTGCATAAATTTCACACATTATCATTGTTTCATCTCATTTTATTCAAGAACACTTGTATATTTCATTTGAGTGATATTTATTTCAAGGAGAAGATCGATCATCAAGATTGATAATATCATATTCTCAAGACATCTACTTCTTATCAAGATTACTTTTTGTATTACCTTGTTGTCCAGGACTGTTGGAAACAAGTGAGTGTTTTGAAGAGGATTGTTCTTCATACACTTAGTTACCTATAGGTTAGATAGTAAGCATCACCATTGGTGTGATTAGGCTGTACAATAATTCTAAACTATAGTGAATTCTCTTTCGTGTTGAAGGAGGAGTGGAGTACTCTCGGGCTGTGAGGGGAACCACTATAATTCTCTTGTGTCATTTTTCCTTTCCGCATTTTACTTTCCAGCACTTATCATAAAACGGTAAAATAACCAAGAACCGGTAAAAAGATCAAAGAAATTTTTAAAAACCTAATTCACCCCCGCCCCCCTCTTAGGCGCATTTACAACTTACAAAAAGAAATCATTCTTCAGAGAGAAAAACTCGTCCGACAATGCATATAAATCACTCCTCACAAACTTAAACTTACCGACCAGTTATACTCCACCTACAATACTCATCAATATCACCCCGCATCGCTCACAACACAGGTTATGTCTAACGCTAAGTTGAGAGAACAACCGTGTTACCATTGCCGATACTTTCGTACGCTAGCTCAAGGCACGGAGGCATTAGGATTCGACGCCTATTGAAGATTGTTAGCCCTAAATCTATCTCTAGAATCCAGAAACTAACAGACAATCATCCCTAATCGAAGTTCGCGAAGGTTATGTCTAACGCAACACAAATCCCGCGCATAAAGCAAAAATCAGAGACAATCATCAATAAAGATTTGTAAAGAAAGTTTTATACAACGCCATGGGCGACAAATATACATGAGATCATAGTACAAACATATACAAACCCAACAAAGAAGAAAGACATAAAGAAAATCAGAAATGAACCAAACATCTCGCGGTTTGTCGGCTCCTGTCGACGATCAATCCACCTCGGATCATCCACATGCAAGCTTCCATGATGTTTTCTAAGCTACTCTACTGAAAAAATGAAGTTTGATGGAGTTGGAACAAGAATCCCCAAAACCATAACCTAAAAAATGATGAAAAATGGCTAAAATAGACAAATCTGACTTTCCAGGTTCGCCTAGCGAGTCCCCGTTCGCTAGGCGAACGTAAACCGCCTTAAAGTTGAGTTTTCTCACGATTCTGGAACTTTTTGTTCGCCCCGGTTCGCCTAGCGAACTCGCCAGCGAGTGCTCGCCACGGGGGTTTGCCCAGCGAACATGACAGAAAACCAGAATTTATTTTGATCATAACTCTTGAACCATAACTCCGATTGACGCACGGTTTGAAGCGTTGGAAAGCTTATTCAATGCTCTTTATGAATATGGAAAAATCCCATTGCTGGAACACCTACAAAAATAAATGAAAATCGATTAAACTCAATGATATTTACATGGTAACGCACTATACACCGAAAACGTAAAGTAGACGTAATTACGAACAAAGCGGGGTTTATTCAACCAATTTTAACACAAAGTAATGATAAGTGCAACAAAACTTATATACAAAAATAGGTACAATTTGCACTTATCAAACTCTCCCCAACTTACATAATTGTTTGTCCACAAACAAGAATCAAACAAACTTGAAAATGCACAAGCAATATCCAAAGAATGACGAATAAACAGGTTTTGAAAAACGGAAACGAATGAATGGTTCAAATGAAAACGGTACACACAAAAAGTAAATACTTACCACTAAACTGCAACGATAACATAGTCATGAAACAAAAGCAAAGTACAAAAGTCATGCCAAAAATTCTAAAACAACACAAGTTCAAATGTGAATCACACCTAGCAAAAACAATCATCGGTAGATGAAAAACACAAAATGAGGTTCTTTCACTCACACAAAAATCTTGCAAACAAAAGACTAAATTATGCATACATCCACAAATTCACATTGAAAATACAAAGGCAAGAATCACAAGGGCTTTTCAAGGTTGTAGCGTGGTCGGGTAAACAAACAAGGGGCAATTTCTAAAGGTAATTGAAACAAAAACTTGCCTAAACCTAAGGGAGTGAAAACTCACAAAGATTCACACACAAAATTTCAACCAACTTCTTCCAAAATCCCAAGTGCTACACAACACACAATACTTATTTAGCACAATTATTGCAACTCTTTTTGTTTCCTTTTTCAAGGATTTTTCTTTTTTCTTTCTTTTTCACTTTTTTCTTTTCTTTTCTTTGTCATATTTTTCTCTTTTTTCTTTTCTTTTTCAATTCTCATAGAATCCAACCAATGAGTAAACAATCATTCTCTCCCCAACTTGAATTCAACCACATCATCATGTGAATACTCCCTACTTTCTAAGGCAAGGAAAAAATCCATACAACAACACATAGTTGAGGTCCAAGAAAAAACAAAATCCATTAAAAAATAAGTGAACTAAATACTCATAGACAAGCATTAAGTTCAAATAAAAACATGGATCAAAAAGCTCAAAGGGGTTACGAATTCTCACACACTCACAAGGTGAATTGACTATTTGGCTAAGGTAGTTGTGCTCAAAATGAAACAATTGCCTTGATCCTTTTCATGCATTCATATAATCAACACAAATAAAAGATTCAACATAATAAAATCCAGTTATAACAAGAATGTTGGTTCTCCGCGCATATATGAACAATGGAAAGCTACCTCACAAAAAGGTTGGGAACTAAAGTGATTCACAATAGAACAAGTATACAAAAGAATGGATGGCATGGAAGTTTGTAAAATGCCTAAGTATCATGAATATGCTAAAGTATAGAAAGCGATAAATACATACCTCAGACGTGTACAAAACTTAACAAAATCATTACCATACATCCGCAAGTTGAAACGAACCAACTTGGAAAATCACAACAACATCCTCAAGTAAGTCAATCAAAATCTGTGAGCAAACAACAACCAAAAACATTCAAAAATAAAAACTATAAAACATGCTTGTTTTACGTCGTAAGCTCGACGCATTTACATTGCTTAATTAGAAACTTCCTTCATTCATGCCATAGTGATGTCTCACCGCGCAACCAAAAGCAAGCGTCCTAACCAAACACTTGAACAAACGTCAAAATATACAAGTATCAATATAAACAAGTGAAAATATACAACATGTACGATATCTACAAAACTAAAAAACAAAGGAACTATCGCAATGCGATTCAATATCAAAACCAATCCCCGGCAACGGCGCCATTTTGTTGGATGCAGAATAGGGCAAGCAGCAAAAAAATTTATTTTCGAAAAGAATTCCCTCCGGGATTTATATCGTGTCCACAGAGATCGGTTCGAGGGAAAGAATGCGTTCGACAATCTCTCGCGTTAATGAGTTTGGATTAAATTGGTTTCAAACAAGAAAACAGAAAAGTAAATATTAAAACATAAAAAGTGTGAAGGCAAGCTTCTCAATGGTTTTGATGAAGACAACGTTATTCATTCAAGATGTTATGCTTGCTCAAAAAGAATGGATCAAGACATTGAAGCTAGCACAAAGTTTTAATTTTTACAAGTCTTGAAGAATTCTCAAGTATAATCAAGGTATAACTCTCACTTATCAATATGGTTGCATACAAGTGTTCAATAGTGTCTCAAGCATGCAATATATATTGATAAAATAGTTCTCAAAATAATCTTCAAAATTCACTTGCATACATGGTTCATGTGGTTGAAAATATATCATTATTTCTAGCTTTAAAAAACAAAATATTTTTATCATACATTTGAAACTTTATTTATTTATTTGTTTTTTATTTTATTTTGAACCATGTTAAATCACTTTCAAATATAATCTATTGACTTGGGTAAATCAATAGATGTTGTATAAAATTGGTTCAAATACTTAGACAATTTTTTTTTAATTATTTAATTTATTTAAACATTCAGTTTTTGGTAAATTATGGCATTTTTAACTATCGTAACAACACCAGAAACCGCCATAATTCACACCGTTCTGAACCAGTATTTTAAATTTTAAATTTCAAAATTATTTGGTAAATTGTGGTGTTTTGAAACGACGTAACAGACCAAACAACCGCCACAATTTACAACATACTGAAACAGTGTTTTTTATTTAAAATTGAAAAATGTTTTGTTTGAATGCACATTTTCATTATATCTTTTCATGGCATCTCTTACATCATTTATCTTATTAAATTCAGAATTTTTCTAACCATTGCCATGACTTTTGAATGGTTGCTTTCATCAATATAAATACATGTCATTTTCAGATTAAAACTTACCTCCTAGAAATTTCATAATAAAAAATCCACTCATTCTTTTCATCTTTCAGTTATTCTTCAAGTGTTCATTCAAACATATTTTTGAGAGAAACCTTTGCATAAATTTCACACATTATCATTGTTTCATCTCATTTTATTCAAGAACACTTGTATATTTCATTTGAGTGATATTTATTTCAAGGAGAAGATCGATCATCAAGATTGATAATATCATATTCTCAAGACATCTACTTCTTATCAAGATTACTTTTTGTATTACCTTGTTGTCCAGGACTGTTGGAAACAAGTGAGTGTTTTGAAGAGGATTGTTCTTCATACACTTAGTTACCTATAGGTTAGATAGTAAGCATCACCATTGGTGTGATTAGGCTGTACAATAATTCTAAACTATAGTGAATTCTCTTTCGTGTTGAAGGAGGAGTGGAGTACTCTCGGGCTGTGAGGGGAACCACTATAATTCTCTTGTGTCATTTTTCCTTTCCGCATTTTACTTTCCAGCACTTATCATAAAACGGTAAAATAACCAAGAACCGGTAAAAAGATCAAAGAAATTTTTAAGAACCTAATTCACCCCCGCCCCCCTCTTAGGCGCATTTACAACTTACAAAAAGAAATCATTCTTCAGAGAGAAAAACTCGTCCGACAATGCATATAAATCACTCCTCACAAACTTAAACTTACCGACCAGTTATACTCCACCTACAATACTCATCAATATCACCCCGCATCGCTCACAACACAGGTTATGTCTAACGCTAAGTTGAGAGAACAACCGTGTTACCATTGCCGATACTTTCGTACGCTAGCTCAAGGCACGGAGGCATTAGGATTCGACGCCTATTGAAGATTGTTAGCCCTAAATCTATCTCTAGAATCCAGAAACTAACAGACAATCATCCCTAATCGAAGTTCGCGAAGGTTATGTCTAACGCAACACAAATCCCGCGCATAAAGCAAAAATCAGAGACAATCATCAATAAAGATTTGTAAAGAAAGTTTTATACAACGCCATGGGCGACAAATATACATGAGATCATAGTACAAACATATACAAACCCAACAAAGAAGAAAGACATAAAGAAAATCAGAAATGAACCAAACATCTCGCGGTTTGTCGGCTCCTGTCGACGATCAATCCACCTCGGATCATCCACATGCAAGCTTCCATGATGTTTTCTAAGCTACTCTACTGAAAAAATGAAGTTTGATGGAGTTGGAACAAGAATCCCCAAAACCATAACCTAAAAAATGATGAAAAATGGCTAAAATAGACAAATCTGACTTTCCAGGTTCGCCTAGCGAGTCCCCGTTCGCTAGGCGAACGTAAACCGCCTTAAAGTTGAGTTTTTTCACGATTCTGGAACTTTTTGTTCGCCCCGGTTCGCCTAGCGAACTCGCCAGCGAGTGCTCGCCACGGGGGTTTGCCCAGCGAACATGACAGAAAACCAGAATTTATTTTGATCATAACTCTTGAACCATAACTCCGATTGACGCACGGTTTGAAGCGTTGGAAAGCTTATTCAATGCTCTTTATGAATATGGAAAAATCCCATTGCTGGAACACCTACAAAAATAAATGAAAATCGATTAAACTCAATGATATTTACATGGTAACGCACTATACACCGAAAACGTAAAGTAGACGTAATTACGAACAAAGCGGGGTTTATTCAACCAATTTTAACACAAAGTAATGATAAGTGCAACAAAACTTATATACAAAAATAGGTACAATTTGCACTTATCAAACTCTCCCCAACTTACATAATTGTTTGTCCACAAACAAGAATCAAACAAACTTGAAAATGCACAAGCAATATCCAAAGAATGACGAATAAACAGGTTTTGAAAAACGGAAACGAATGAATGGTTCAAATGAAAACGGTACACACAAAAAGTAAATACTTACCACTAAACTGCAACGATAACATAGTCATGAAACAAAAGCAAAGTACAAAAGTCATGCCAAAAATTCTAAAACAACACAAGTTCAAATGTGAATCACACCTAACAAAAACAATCATCGGTAGATGAAAAACACAAAATGAGGTTCTTTCACTCACACAAAAATCTTGCAAACAAAAGACTAAATTATGCATACATCCACAAATTCACATTGAAAATACAAAGGCAAGAATCACAAGGGCTTTTCAAGGTTGTAGCGTGGTCGGGTAAACAAACAAGGGGCAATTTCTAAAGGTAATTGAAACAAAAACTTGCCTAAACCTAAGGGAGTGAAAACTCACAAAGATTCACACACAAAATTTCAACCAACTTCTTCCAAAATCCCAAGTGCTACACAACACACAATACTTATTTAGCACAATTATTGCAACTCTTTTTGTTTCCTTTTTCAAGGATTTTTCTTTTTTCTTTCTTTTTCACTTTTTTCTTTTCTTTTCTTTGTCATATTTTTCTCTTTTTTCTTTTCTTTTTCAATTCTCATAGAATCCAACCAATGAGTAAACAATCATTCTCTCCCCAACTTGAATTCAACCACATCATCATGTGAATACTCCCTACTTTCTAAGGCAAGGAAAAAATCCATACAACAACACATAGTTGAGGTCCAAGAAAAAACAAAATCCATTAAAAAATAAGTGAACTAAATACTCATAGACAAGCATTAAGTTCAAATAAAAACATGGATCAAAAAGCTCAAAGGGGTTACGAATTCTCACACACTCACAAGGTGAATTGACTATTTGGCTAAGGTAGTTGTGCTCAAAATGAAACAATTGCCTTGATCCTTTTCATGCATTCATATAATCAACACAAATAAAAGATTCAACATAATAAAATCCAGTTATAACAAGAATGTTGGTTCTCCGCGCATATATGAACAATGGAAAGCTACCTCACAAAAAGGTTGGGAACTAAAGTGATTCACAATAGAACAAGTATACAAAAGAATGGATGGCATGGAAGTTTGTAAAATGCCTAAGTATCATGAATATGCTAAAGTATAGAAAGCGATAAATACATACCTCAGACGTGTACAAAACTTAACAAAATCATTACCATACATCCGCAAGTTGAAACGAACCAACTTGGAAAATCACAACAACATCCTCAAGTAAGTCAATCAAAATCTGTGAGCAAACAACAACCAAAAACATTCGAAAATAAAAACTATAAAACATGCTTGTTTTACGTCGTAAGCTCGACGCATTTACATTGCTTAATTAGAAACTTCCTTCATTCATGCCATAGTGATGTCTCACCGCGCAACCAAAAGCAAGCGTCCTAACCAAACACTTGAACAAACGTCAAAATATACAAGTATCAATATAAACAAGTGAAAATATACAACATGTACGATATCTACAAAACTAAAAAACAAAGGAACTATCGCAATGCGATTCAATATCAAAACCAATCCCCGGCAACGGCGCCATTTTGTTGGATGCAGAATAGGGCAAGCAGCAAAAAAATTTATTTTCGAAAAGAATTCCCTCCGGGATTTATATCGTGTCCACAGAGATCGGTTCGAGGGAAAGAATGCGTTCGACAATCTCTCGCGTTAATGAGTTTGGATTAAATTGGTTTCAAACAAGAAAACAGAAAAGTAAATATTAAAACATAAAAAGTGTGAAGGCAAGCTTCTCAATGGTTTTGATGAAGACAACGTTATTCATTCAAGATGTTATGCTTGCTCAAAAAGAATGGATCAAGACATTGAAGCTAGCACAAAGTTTTAATTTTTACAAGTCTTGAAGAATTCTCAAGTATAATCAAGGTATAACTCTCACTTATCAATATGGTTGCATACAAGTGTTCAATAGTGTCTCAAGCATGCAATATATATTGATAAAATAGTTCTCAAAATAATCTTCAAAATTCACTTGCATACATGGTTCATGTGGTTGAAAATATATCATTATTTCTAGCTTTAAAAAACAAAATATTTTTATCATACATTTGAAACTTTATTTATTTATTTGTTTTTTATTTTATTTTGAACCATGTTAAATCACTTTCAAATATAATCTATTGACTTGGGTAAATCAATAGATGTTGTATAAAATTGGTTCAAATACTTAGACAATTTTTTTTTAATTATTTAATTTATTTAAACATTCAGTTTTTGGTAAATTATGGCGTTTTTAACTATCGTAACAACACCAGAAACCGCCATAATTCACACCGTTCTGAACCAGTATTTTAAATTTTAAATTTCAAAATTATTTGGTAAATTGTGGTGTTTTGAAACGACGTAACAGACCAAACAACCGCCACAATTTACAACATACTGAAACAGTGTTTTTTATTTAAAATTGAAAAATGTTTTGTTTGAATGCACATTTTCATTATATCTTTTCATGGCATCTCTTACATCATTTATCTTATTAAATTCAGAATTTTTCTAACCATTGCCATGACTTTTGAATGGTTGCTTTCATCAATATAAATACATGTCATTTTCAGATTAAAACTTACCTCCTAGAAATTTCATAATAAAAAATCCACTCATTCTTTTCATCTTTCAGTTATTCTTCAAGTGTTCATTCAAACATATTTTTGAGAGAAACCTTTGCATAAATTTCACACATTATCATTGTTTCATCTCATTTTATTCAAGAACACTTGTATATTTCATTTGAGTGATATTTATTTCAAGGAGAAGATCGATCATCAAGATTGATAATATCATATTCTCAAGACATCTACTTCTTATCAAGATTACTTTTTGTATTACCTTGTTGTCCAGGACTGTTGGAAACAAGTGAGTGTTTTGAAGAGGATTGTTCTTCATACACTTAGTTACCTATAGGTTAGATAGTAAGCATCACCATTGGTGTGATTAGGCTGTACAATAATTCTAAACTATAGTGAATTCTCTTTCGTGTTGAAGGAGGAGTGGAGTATTCTCGGGCTGTGATGGGAACCACTATAATTCTCTTGTGTCATTTTTCCTTTCCGCATTTTACTTTCTAGCACTTATCATAAAACGGTAAAATAACCAAGAACCGGTAAAAAGATCAAAGAAATTTTTAAGAACCTAATTCACCCCCCCCCCCCCCCCCTCTTAGGCGCATTTACAACTTACAAAAAGAAATCATTCTTCAGAGAGAAAAACTCGTCCGACAATGCATATAAATCACTCCTCACAAACTTAAACTTACCGACCAGTTATACTCCACCTACAATACTCATCAATATCACCCAGCATCGCTCACAACACAGGTTATGTCTAACGCTAAGTTGAGAGAACAACCGTGTTACCATTGCCGATACTTTCGTACGCTAGCTCAAGGCACGGAGGCATTAGGATTCGACGCCTATTGAAGATTGTTAGCCCTAAATCTATCTCTAGAATCCAGAAACTAACAGACAATCATCCCTAATCGAAGTTCGCGAAGGTTATGTCTAACGCAACACAAATCCCGCGCATAAAGCAAAAATCAGAGACAATCATCAATAAAGATTTGTAAAGCAAGTTTTATACAACGCCATGGGCGACAAATATACATGAGATCATAGTACAAACATATACAAACCCAACAAAGAAGAAAGACATAAAGAAAATCAGAAATGAACCAAACATCTCGCGGTTTGTCGGCTCCGGTCGACGATCAATCCACCTCGGATCATCCACATGCAAGCTTCCATGATGTTTTCTAAGCTACTCTACTGAAAAAATGAAGTTTGATGGAGTTGGAGCAAGAATCCCCAAAACCATAACCTAAAAAATGATGAAAAATGGCTAAAATAGGCAAATCTGACTTTCCAGGTTCGCCTAGCGAGTCCCCGTTCGCTAGGCGAACGTAAATCGCCTTAAAGTTGAGTTTTTTCACGATTCTAGAACTTTTTGTTCGCCCCGGTTCGCCTAGCGAACTCGCCAGCGAGTGCTCGCCACGGGGGTTCGCCCAGCGAACATGACCGAAAACCAGAATTTATTTTGATCATAACTGGCTCATAGTGAAACCAATGTGTGGGCCATGAATTTGTTGAATCTCCAAGTCCATTGTCGAGGAGATTGTTTCAGGCCATACAAAGACCTATTCAGCTTGCACACATAATTTTCCTTTCCCTTTTCTTCACACCCTTCTGGTTGCTTCATCAGGATCGTTTCATCTAGATCACCATACAGGAAGGTTGCCTTCACATTCATCTGTTCAAGTTTCGGGTTGAACTTTGTCATCATGGCTAACAACATTCTAATGGATCTATACTTTACAATAGGTCAAAACACATCATTGAAGTTGATACCTTCTTTCTGAGTGAACCCCCTGGCAACTAACTTTGCCTTAAAACGCATTGACATCACTCATTCGATTCCATCATTAACCTTGAAGACCCACTTACAGCTGACTAACCTGGCCTTTACAGGTTTCTCGATTAGTTCCCAAGTGTTATTATCATGGAGAAATTTCATCTCATCAGCCATCGCTTTCATCCATTTAGTCTTATTTAGACTCCTCATAACTTCCTTATAGTTTCTAGGTTCTTCGTCAAGAACCTCACTTACAGAGATTAAGGCATAAGTTATGAGATTTGCATAACCAAGTCTCTGAGGTGGCTTGATGACTCTTCTCGACCCATCTCTTGCCAACAGGTGGTCATTATCAGTCACCTCATCCTCGACAACAACTTCAGACGTGTGGTCAAAAGTGTTTAGATGTACTGGTATCAGAGACATTGAGGAGAATACTTCGATACAAACTAACTTCGCATCTTTTTGTGATTATTCCAAGTCAAAATTTCAGGCGAATCTCTTTGATTTTTCTGGTCTAGTGTTTGTTGGAACATTTGGCTATGTAGGAATAATGTAATTTTTAAGGGAGAATGTTGGAGGAGTGAGATATCTTTCTTAGAATTCAAAGGCAAATGTGTGAGTAGTTTCAAGTGTTTTTTCGAGGTTCAAATAATATCGATTGACAAGATTGGAAGCTGAATATTAGTTCTTGTTTTTTACTTCTGTTGTTGTAAGATGGTCTTTTCGTTGTTTCTGTTGTTTTTCTAGACTTTCTGTCTTATTCCCGTTTTTCTTCTTTTTGTATTAAAGGTTATAGACTTCTTATACTCCTTTTAATATAATTGGTTGTTTATAAAAAATTATAAATAAAAAAAACACTCTAAAACCTTGGACGGTCCTTCAAAAAGAAAAATAGAGAAACAAACCAACAAATAATTTAGCTAAGAAATTGAGGATATTGATGAGGATATTGATAATGAATGATTATGAGATTTTTCCGAAAGAAAAAAAGTGCATTTGGAAGCTATTTTTGCCTAATATTCTTTCTTGAATGATTGAGTTATTTAAATATTATATTTTATGGATAGTGTTTCTTTTCCGAAACATTAGACAACATAATGAATACTTTTATTATTAATTTGTTTGTACATAAGTTGAAGGGGGCTGAATTCTTCTACATTATTAATTTTTATTTTATTTTTACATGTGATTCGATATCAAAAGTGGAAGAAATTAGATAATAAAACATTGAATCGGGGAAGAGTGTCACCTCTAAAGGAACCTCGTGTTCTTTTGAGGACCATTAACTACTTAATTTTCCATATTTAGTTAGAACACAATCTCGTGGGGAAGCCTAACACACATTTTTTTTTTTAATTTCTTAATCAATCTCTTAATACTTTTAGGCACTTTAGAAAAAAAAATTTATGCCGCATGTTTTCGGAAATACATATCTGGACGTACCATTTTTTTCCTTTATACTGGATGCATCCGGAGTCACATATACAGAAAAAATTTTGTAGACGCATCTCCGAAATCTTATCAGAATAGTTTTTTTTTTTAAATCAAATTTTGTTGGTCGCAGATGAAAATTAACTGTTGCAGATGAATATAAAATAACATACAACAGTAAATAAAATAATATATATATATATATATATATATATATATATATATATATATATATATATATATATAAAAGAAGTAATATGTCATAATCATAAAAAAATAGTACATAAATAAGGTCAAAATATATACATCAAATAACACATCACAGTCACTATTGTGTGTGTCTGACAACATCTGCATCACCTCTTCTGCCGTCTCATCTGTCTATACCGACTTCTCGACCGCCCGGTCTGCATCCTCGGCCATCGATCCCACCCGTCCTGGCGCGATGTCTGCGATACATAAGGGCCCCCTGTGCCACCTCAATTATCACATCCAATACACGCCTGTGGTCAGACCCCTCAAGGAAGAAACCGGCGACAATGTATGCTCGCCCCATCTCCACTATCTGACGACAGTGAGGCAAGACATCCAGAGTGTGGTCCAACTGAGAATGCTGCTCCTCTAAGATCTCCTGATGAGCTGGTCTGAGCGGTGATCCTTTTGCAGTGGACACCACGTATGGGTGTGAGACAGTGAAGAACCATATGATGTAGCCATCAACGCAGCTCCTGTCTCTTGGTCCTCTGGTCGCCCGAGCCTCGTCCGGTACCATGTGCGTCTGATAGTTAGCAAAGATCTCGTTTATCTACCTACGAGTCAAGTCGAGAGGAGCGGAGACAACTGGGTGTCTGGGTATCGTCTGTGTGTACTCGAACTGCCGCATGACGCGCTTGGGCAAATATGGAACAGTGATGGTCGAACTGCATGCCAACCATCCTGAGAATATTGATATGTTTTCAAAAGGGCGTGTATCACGGTGATCGGCATAGACGTCGTAGCAGATATCCTCAGCAACCAGGCGATCGAGATAGACTCTGTAAGGGTCGACCACCTAGTCCCCCCTGAGCGGGATAAAGGCACGGGCATGCGACATCTGCTCTGTGTAATCAGGCATATTCCCCCTCCCGACGATCATGGGAAAGTGCTGGAATATCCAAGCCTGAAATGAAAATAAAAAACATCAGGATCAAGCATTATCACGAATATAGAATGAAAAGAAATGAAAAAAAGTTATCAGGATATAAGATTGTTAACACAAGTAGTGACACGCTGCCTGCCATAGTCCTGGTCTTCCACAGGCATCCCTCTCCCAGCCTCGAGTGTGTCTAAGCCAGGGTAGTCGCCCCCTAGTTGTACTCATGATCTGTGTGGGATCCAAAAACTTCCTCAGGTAAGCGACATCGGTATATGTGGAGGAAGTGTCCACAAACAGCTGTGTGCCGACTAAAAATTGAAAATAACACCTCAGCACACGCTGTCTGTGTATCTCAACCTCAGCTGGATCACCATCTGCTTGGCGTGCAGCAGCAAGCGTCTCACGAAATCTACGTGTCAGAAAGGAGAACCGCACATGAGCCTCTCTAGTCTTATCCACCTCCTCGAGCGCCTGCAGTGGATCAGCCCCAGGCTCCTCAATCAACATCTCTCTCGCCTCCTCCTTCACCATCCTACCGTAACGGAGGAGGGTACATCTGATCGGTATATGCAACAGACAGGATATTTCGTCCAGTGTAATAGTCAGTTCGCCGTGCGGTAGATAGAAGGAGGACGTCTCAGGGTGCCATCTCCCTGCATATCCCATCAGCATCCCGTTGTAGATCAGGTTGTAACCGATCAAAGATCTTACAGAAAAAGGGAAAAGGCAAGAAAAAGAAAAATGCTGATGGTGAAGGACCATCAACCAAGAAGATGAAGATGGCATTTACATCTGCTTCTCCTGCTGGCCGGCTGAGTAAGTCTCCTGGATCTTCTTCTGTAACTGCATATGTTATTACTAACAGAAATATATCTTCATCTACTTCATAATCACCAATATTTTCAACACCACCACCACTTTTTTCAACCATCGTTACCACCTCACCCATACCTATTTTGAACCACTATCTCAAATAATTCCATCCTCTTCACCTTCTACACAACTTTCACCTCAGATAATTCAAACCACGATATCTATACAACCAACCCCTATCTTATCTATACAATCAACTCCCACCATCTCCTTACCATTAATCACCCAACCTATTTCTGAAGAAACTACTACTGAACCTATTCAAACAACCAACCCTCAATCACCCACATCATCAACCTCTCCACAATTAAATGCAGAAACCATTTCAGATAATTCTGAACCTTTTTCACTAAAATCAAATCCTGAAAATGAAGAAACCCAACAACTCCCTGAAAATCAACCTTCTGATCTTCCCCCTCCTAGCCTAGATGAAGTTATTTCTGTTTTCAAAGACAATGTAGTTAGGAGATTCAAGACACTTTCTGATGAATCAAGTTCTAGAGAAAACCCTTCTGCTTTGGGTACTCCCTGGAATCAATTCAATCAATGGATGTCAGTGGAATTTCAGAAGATCCAAAATCTCTCTGTTCAGACAAAAGATTATTTTGTCCAGCTAGCTGAAAAGAAATTGGAAGCTAAGAGGGAAGTTGAGGCAAAGCTAGCTGCTGAAAGGGAATTAGCTGAAAGGTTAGCTAAGGAAGCTCTTGATAGAGAAGCTGAAAGGAAAGCTAAGGAAGCTCAAGATTTAGCTGCGAGAGAAGATGAACTGAAAAATCAAGAAGATGCTCTGAGAGTTGCTGACAACTCTACTTCTGATCCAGTGTTGAAGACTCTGGAATGCATTCAGAAGGAACAAGAGATGTTCAGAACCAGAATGGATAAACAAGATGAAGTCACTTCCAGCATTCAGAATGCACTTTCTCAAATCCTTCAGAGGCTCCCTCCTCCTCCTCAACCTTAGACACTCCTTAGGCTACCCCCTTAGTTTTCTTTGTCTTTTTGTGTTTATCTTATTTTGTTCTGATTTACCTTTTTGATTATGACAAAAAGGGGGATTATTAATGGAAAATCATTTTGATAAAATATCTTGTCGTTGAATCATAATTATGATATTCTAACATTTTAAATCCATTTTTTTCTTAGAATGTGTTTCAGGAACAATACTGATATTTTGGCAATCAGGCTCTGATTTAACCAATCAGGCTCTGTTATATAATTAAACTCCATTACCATTAAAATCAGGCTCGGTTATCCTGAATTTGATCAGATCTTTATAATCAGGCTCTGGTATCCCAAATATGATAAGATTTTTTTTAAGTCTTAAATTCAGGGGGAGCTTGATAAAGGTAAGTTATTTCTAAATTTATCTCTGTCATTACCTATTGATTATCTTTGTACAAAATTGTTTCATCAAAATACATTGTTTTGTCATTATCAAAAAGGGGGAGATTGTTTGAACAAAATTTGGTTCTACCGGATATCTCTAAGTTTTGATAATAACAAAGTAGTTTTTGTGTGAGAACAATTTGGTACTCTAATGTTTGTTTTTCTGAAGAATTA
The DNA here is from genome assembly GCA_022829125.1 of Lathyrus tuberosus. Taxonomy (NCBI): domain Eukaryota; kingdom Viridiplantae; phylum Streptophyta; class Magnoliopsida; order Fabales; family Fabaceae; genus Lathyrus; species Lathyrus tuberosus. The sequence continues at coordinate 9,860,941 of JALAZF010000060.1, read as the reverse complement.
ATAAATAGGCTCTGACTCTGATAGAGAAGGATCTGACTCTGATAGAGACCATGTGCAACATTACTTTGGTTTGACCAAAAGTCGCTTTTGTGCCAAAGAAGCAAGTCTGCTTATGATCTACTCATATTCATAAAGATTCTAAGAAAACAATATGTTGCTGCTGCAATGCTCTCTTGGATTCTGCCTCTGAGCATGACTCTGATGATTTACTTCTGAAGACTCTCTAGCTTCTGAAGTCATTATCTTCTGAAGACTAAGTGCTGAAGACCCTGAAGACAAGGTTCTGCTGAACAAAGTTCTGAAGGTTCTCAAGACTTGAGTTTCGGAAGACTAAGTGTTGAAGACTCTGAAGACAAGGTTCTGCTGAACAACGTTCTGAAGACTCTGAAGACTTAGGTTTTTGAAGACCAAGGGTTCTGAAGACTGAGTGCTAAAGACTCTAAATACAAGGTTCTGGTGAACAAGTTCTGAAGACTCAAGACTCTGAAGACCCAGTGATAAACTCTTCTACTCATGCTTCAATAATCTCTATTCAGAAGGCTCTGATGTACAGAAGATAAGATTAAACATCTACAAGGGAAAATAGTACATAGTACGTATCAAACACGTTTTATTCCACTACCCTAATTTGGTGGTATAAAGGACAACTTTTGTGTACAATTTTCATCCTTGCGTAATGACATCATTTCAAGTCGCTAGCTCTCTCAAGGATATTCCAGATCTGCCCTCCAACAGATCTTTCACTCGCTATATAAAGACTTGACTACTTGAAGAAAATTAAGAAACAATGAACCAAGAACAGTGAAGCACCACAATACAACACAAGAACATTGTTCATACTGTGTAAATTTTCTTTAAGTTATTTGAGCTATTCATAGTGTTTATATCTGCTTGTGTAGAAGCAATTCATTGTAAATATTAAGTTTTTAAAACAGTTGTTTATATTCCTTAAGGGACCAGTTAGGTCAAAATCCTTTAGAAGAGACAGTTAGTCTTGTGTTTGTTAGTCACCAGCAATTGCTAGTGCAGTGTAATCAGTTGATTACAGTGGATTAAGTCCTTGTGTATAAGGCGAAATCACCTTGGCGGATGGACTGGATTATCTTGATAGTTTTCAAGTGAACCAGGATATATCGTGTGTCTTTCTCTCTTGTTAGTATCTTTGTGATCTTTGTTTGAGTTTCACAAAAAGCTTTCATTTTTGAAAACCCAATTCAAACCCCCTTTCTTGTGTTTTCTCACACCTTCAATTGGCATTAGAGCTCCGGTTCAGATTGTGATAAAAGTTTTATCAACACTTAACCGTGTTCAGTACCGATCCAGTATTTGTGTGAGATATCATGGTTGCAGCTAACGATAATCCTATTCCATAAGAGAAAGATTACTATAGTGCCAAACCACCAGTCTTTGATGGTGAAAAGTTTGACTACTAGAAAGATAGAATTGAAAGTTTCTTTCTTGGTTACGACGTAGATCTCTGGGATCTTGTAGTTGATGGATACACTCACCCAGTTGATGTTGCAGGAGTAAAAGGGTCAAGAAGTGTTATGACCAATCAACAAAAGAAAGATTATAAAAATCATCAAAAGGCAAGAACTATACTGCTAAATGATATCTCTTATACTGAGTATGAGAAGATAACAAACAGAGATACTGCCAAATCCATTTTTAATTCTCTAAGAATGACTCATGAAGGAAATGCTCAATTTAAGGAGACAAAAGCGTTTGCTCTAATCCAGAAATATGAGGCGTTCAGAATGGAGGATGATGAAACAATTGATACTATGTTTTCAAGGTTTCAAATGTTAGTCGCGGGACTCAAAGTTCAGGACAAAGGATACTCAACTGCTGATCATGTCAAAAAGATCATCAGAAGCCTTCCTAAGAAATGGAGACCTATGGTAACTGCTCTAAAACTATCCAAGGATCTGAACAGTATAAGTCTTGAAGAACTTGTTATTTCTTTAAGAAGTCATGAGATAGAGCTGGAGAAAGATGAACCTCAGAAGAAGAGTAAATCTATTGCTCTTAAGTCTAAACCTGAAAAGGCAAAGGCTTATCAAGCTGAGGAAGAATCAGAAGATTCTGATGAAGACTCAGAAGATGAGATATCACTTATCTCCAGAAGGATCAACAAACTATGGAAACATAGGCAAGGAAAGTTCAGAGGATCAAGAAGGAACAAAGGTAGTGCTGACTCAACATATGGACAAAAGAAGCAGAGTTCTGGAAAAGAAGTCATCTGCTATGAGTGTAATGAGCCAGGTCATTACAAGAACGAGTGTCCAAAGCTTAAGAAAGACAAGAAGCCTAAGAAGAACTTCTCCAAAGCCAAGAAGGGACTCATGGCAACTTGGGATGACTCTGATTGTGAAGAAGAAGATTTTGATGAAGAACAGGCAAATGTTAAACTAGTGGCAACAACAATTAATGTTGAAGTCTCTGGAGAACTAGAAGACAAAATGCTATTAGAACCAAAATCAGACTCAGACTCAGAGGTATTATCTAAATTCTCCTGTTGTGAATTAGAGTCGTGTCTTTCAGAAATGCTGGAAAGATATCAAACTCGTCAAATTAAATACAAGGATCTTAAAAAATCCCATGTAATTACTTCTGAAGCTAGAGATAAGCTTGAGCAGAATAATTCTTCTCTGAATGAAAATATTTTTTCTTTAAAAAATAGTAACTGTGCTTTGAAAAGCAAAATTTCCAAACTAGAAGAAGAATTAGTCTCCAATGTCTCTGACACTAGTTGTGTCAACAAGTATGATAGAACATTCCAGTACTTTCTGGCTAAAAGCATATATAGAAGCAAAATAGCTTCCATGATCTATGGAGTTAGCAGAAATGGCAAGAAAGGTTTGGGGTGTACAAAAATATTTGAAATTGACGAAAGTCAGCTTGTAAAACCTAAACCTCTCTATGACCATTTTGTGCCTTCTGGCACTAAACTTGATTGTTCTGAGCTTGTGCAAGCACCTTCACAGAAATAGAAATGTGATCCTAAACCTAAGTATCATGCACAAATTCCACTTGATTATTTTGTTGCACAGAAACCCAAAGTTGTGAAAAACTCTGGGAAAACTAACAAAAGAGGACCCAGAAAGTGGGTACCTAAGGATAAGATCATTCATGTTGCAGATATCCTTAGCAGTTTAGTTAAAACACCAATCATGGTACCTGGACAGTGGTTTCTCGTGACACATAACGGGAAGAAGGCATATGTTCCAAAGTTTGGAACTTAAGCCTGGAGGCTTCGTTGGTTTCGGAGGAAACCAGAAGGGTAAGATCATTGGCTCTGGAATTATTGGTAATGATAAACTTCCTTGTATTACTAATGTTCTTCTAGTCGATGGTTTGATGCATAACTTATTGTAAATTAGTCAACTTAGTGACAATGGTTATGATATCGTGTTTAATCAAAAGTCCTGTAAGGCTATTAGTCGGAAGGATGGCTCAATCCTTTTTAATGGAAAGAGGAAAAACAACATTTACAAAATCAGACTTTCTGATCTTAAGGACCAGAATGTCAAATGCCTAATGTCTGTTAATGAGGAGCAATGGGTATGGCATAAACGTTTGGGCCATGCTAGCATGAGAATGATTTCTCAGCTAAATAAGCTTGGATTACTCAGAGGCTTACCTAATCTGAAGTATTCTTCAGATGCTCTTTTTGAAGCATGTCAAAAAGGAAAGTTTTCAAAAACCTCGTTTAAAGCGAAAAATGTTGTTTCTACCTCTAGACCATTAGAACTTCTTCACATTGATCTCTTTGGTCCAGTGAAAACTGCATCTATCAATGGTAAGAAATATGGATTAGTCATTGTAGATGACTATAGTCGTTGGACATGGGTAAAATTCTTGAAACAAGGATGAGTCACATTCTGTGTTCTCTACCTTTTGCTCACAAGTGCAAACAGAGAAGGATTGAAAAATAGTCAGAGTCAAAAGTGATCATGGTGGAGAATTCGAGAATAGATACTTTGAGAATATTTTTATTCCCATGGCATTTCCCATGATTTCTCCTGTCCTAGAAATCCATAACAGAATGGAGTAGTGGAAAGGAAGAATAGGACTTTGCAAGAAATGGCTCGCACCACGATCCAAGAAACTGACATGGCTAAGAACTTCTAAGCAGAGGCAGTAAATATAACATGTTATATTCAAAACAGGATTTCTATCAGACCTATTCTGGGTAAGACTCCCTATGAGTTATGGAAGAATAGAAAACCCAACATCTCGTACTTTCATCCTTTTGGATGTATTTGTTTTATGTTGAACACTAAAGAGAATCTTGGCAAGTTTGACTCCAAAACTCAAAAGTGTTTATTGTTAGGATACTCTGAACGCTCTAAAGGCTACAAAATCTATAACATAGAAACACGGATTGTTGAGGAATCAATTCATGAGAGATTTGATGATAAGCTTGACCCTGAAAAGTTAAAGCTAGTTGAAAAGTTTGCAGATTTGAAGATTACTTTATCAGAATCCAAGGAGGAAGATTCTAAAGAAGGAGACAAAGATACAGAAACTATAGAATCAGATACAACCTTACCAGAAACAACGAATAGTCCATCTCATCAGAAGAATAATAGACTAAAGACTTCTCATTCTGAAGAATTGATTCTGAGAGACAAAGTTGATCCAGTCAGAATTCATTCATCATTCAAACCTTCTGAAGAAAATCTTCTGGGTTTGGTGTCTCTGATAGAGCCAACATCAGTTGATGAAGCTCTTATGGAGAATGAGTGGATTCTGGCCATGCAAGAAGAGCTGGATCAATTCACCAGAAATAATGTTTGGGATCTTGTTCAGAAATCAAAAGGTGTCAACGTCATTTGAACAAAATGGGTATTCAGAAACAAGTTAGATGAGAAAGGTGAGATCATAAGAAACAAAGCACGACTGGTAGCACAAGGTTATAGTCAGCAATAAGGGATAAACTAGATAGAAACCTTTGCACCAGTTTCTAGGTTAGAATCTATTGGTCTCTTAATTTCCTTTGTTGTAAATCATGACATCACTTTATATCAAATGGATGTAAATAGTGCATTCTTAAATGGGTATATTTCTGAAGAAGTGTATGTACACCAACCTCCTATTTTTGAAAGTTCTGAAAACCCAGATTTCGTTTTCAAACTAAAAAAATCGTTATATGGTCTGAAACAAGCTCCCAAAGCTTGGTATGAAAGGTTGAGTAACTTTCTTTTGGAAAATGACTTTACCAGAGGAAAAGTGGATACAACACTCTTTTGCAAAACCTTTAAGAATGGCATTCTGGTTGTGCAAATTTATGTTGATGATATTATATTTGGTTTTGCTAATATTTCCTTGTGCAAGGAATTTTCTAAGTTAATGCATGAAGAATTTGAAATGAGTCTGATGGGAGAACTCAGATTCTTTCTGGGAATTCAAATTGATCAACGTCCTGAAGAAACGTACATTCATCAAAGCAAGTATGCAAGAGAACTTCCGAAGAAGTTTAATATGTCAGAAAGTAAACCTGCAAAGACTTTTATGCATCCTACGTGCATTCTGGAGAAAGAAGACGTAAGTAACACTACTACAAAACGTGTAAACAACAATGCCATAGTCACCACGCTTATTCCCTACACCGTTGTGTGGATTGACATGGGTAATCTTCCAGATACTCTTTCAGAGATTTTACAGAAAAAGGGAAAAGACAAGAAAAAGAAAAATGTTGATGGTGAAGGACCATCAACCAAGAAAATGAAGATGGCATCTTCATCTGCTTCTCCTGCTGGCGAGCTGAGTAAGTCTTATGGATCTTCTTTTGTAACTGCATCTGTTATTACTAACAGAAATATATCTTCATCTACTTCACAACCACCAATTTTTTCAACACCACCACCACTTTTTTCAACCATCGTTACCACCTCACCCATACCTATTTCTGAACCACCATCTCAAATAATTCCATCCTCTGCACCTTCTACACAACTTCCACCTCAGATAATTCAAACCACGTCTAATCAACCAACTTCCACCATATCTATACAACCAACCCGTGTCTTATATGTACAATCAACTCCCACCATCTTCTCACCATTAATCACTCAACCCATTTCTAAAGAAACTACTACTGAACCTATTTAAACAACCAACCCTCAATCACCCACATCATCAACCTCTCCAAAAATAAACGCAGAAACCATTTCAGATAATTCTGAACATTCTTCACCAAAATCAAATCTTGAAAATGAAGAAACCCAACAACTCCCTGAAAATCAACCTTCTGATCTTCCCCCTCCTATCCTAAATGAAGTTATTTCTGTTTTCAAAGACAATGTAGTTAGGAGATTCAAGACACTTTATGATGAATCAAGTTCTAGCGAAGACCCTTCTGCTTTGGGTGCTCCCTGGAATCAATTCTATCAATGGATGTCAGTGGAATTTCAAAAGATCCAAAATCTCTCTGTTCAGACAAAAGATTATTTTGTCCAGCTAGCTGAAAAGAAATTGGAAGCTAAGAGGGAAGCTGAGGCAAAGCTAGCTACTGAAAGGGAATTAGCAGAAAGGTTAGCTAAGGAAGCTCTTGATAGAGAAGCTGAAAGGAAAGCTAAGGAAACTCAAGATTTAGCTACGAGAGAAGCTGAACTGAAAAATCAAGAAGATGCTCTGAGAGCTGTTGACAACTCTACTTCTGAGCCAGTATTGAAGACTCTAGAATGCATTCAGAAGGAACAAGAGATGTTCAGAACTAGAATGGATAAACAAGATGAAGTCACTTCCAGCATTCAAAATTCATTTTCTCAGATCCTTCAGAGGCTCCCTTCTCCTCCTCAACCTTAGACACTCCTTAGGCTACCCCTTAGTTTTCTTTGTCTTTTTGTGTTTATCTTATTTTGTTCTGATTTACCTTTTTGATTATGACAAAAAAGGGGAGTATTAATGGAAAATTATTTTGATAAAAATATCTTGTCTCTGAATCATAATTATGACATTATAACATTTTAAATGCACTTTTTTTTTTTTAGAATGTGTTTCAGGAACAATACTGATATTTTGGCAACCAGGCTCTGATTTAACCAATCAGGCTCTGTTATATAATCAAACTCCATTACCATTATAATCAAACTCTGTTATCCTGAATTTCATCAGATCTTTATAATCAGGCTCTAGTATCCCAAATCTGATAAGATTCTTTTTAAGTCTTAAATTTAGGAGAGCTTGATAAAGGGAAGTTATTTCTAAACTTATCTCTGTCATTACCTATTGGTTATCTTTGTATAAAATTGTTTAATCAAAATACATTGTTTTGTCATTATCAAAAAGGGGGAGATTGTTAGAACAAGATTTGGTTCTGCCAAATATCTCTAAGTTTTGATAATAACAAAGTAGTATTTGTGTGAGAACTATTTTGGAACTCTAATGTTTGTTTTTCTAAAGAATTATTAAACAAGCTCTGACTCTGATAGAGACCATGTGCAACGTCACTCTGGTTTGACCAAAAGTCGCTTCTGCGCCAAAGAAGCAAGTCTACTTATGATCTACTCACATTCAGAAAGATTCTAAGAAGACAGTATGTTGCTGCTGCAGTGCTCCCTTGGATTTTTCCTCTGATCGTGACTCTGATGATTTACTTCTGAAGACTCCCTAGTTTCTGAAGTCATAATCTTCTAAAGACTAAGTGCTGAAGACTCTGAAGACAAGGTTATGCTGAACAAAGTTCTGAAGATTCTGAAGACTTGAGTTTCTGAAGACTAAGTGCTGAAGACTCTGAAGACAAGGTTCTGCTGAACAACGTTCTGAAGACTATGAAGACTTAAGTTTTTGAAGACTAAGGGTTCTGAATACTGAGTGCTAAAGACTCTAAAGACAAGGTTCTGGTGAACAAGTTCTGAAGACTCTGAAGACTCAAGACACTGAAGACCCAGTGATCAACTATTCTACTCATGCTTCAATAATATCTATTCAGAAGCCTCTGATGTACAGAAGATAAGATCAAATGTTTACGTGGGAAAATAGTACATAGTACATATCGAACATGTTCTATTCCACTACCATTCCACTACCATTATACTACCCTGATTTAGTGGTACAAAGGACAACTTTTGTGTACGATTTTCATCCCTGTGTAACGACATTATTTTAAGTCGCCGGCTCTCTCAAGGATATACTAGATCTGCCCTCCAACGGATCTTTCACTTGCTATATAAGGACTTGACTACTTGAAGAAAATTAAGAGACAATGAACCAAGAACAGTGAAGCACCATAATACAACGCAAGAACATTTTTCATATTGTGTAAATTTTCTTTAAGTTATTTAAGCTATTCATAGTGTTTATATCTGCTTGTGTAGAAGCAATTCATTGTAATCATTAAGTTTTTCAAATAGTTATTTGTATTCCTAAAGGGACCAGTTAGGTCAGAATCCTTAAGAAGAGACAATTAGTCTTGTGCTTGTGAGTCACCAGCAGTTGCTAGTGCAGTGTAATCAGTTGATTATAGTGGATTAAGTCCTTGTGTATAAGGCGAAATATCCTATATTCCCAATTAGACGTTTGGAACTATTTCAAACTTGCCGTTAAAAAATAACTATTTACTACCTCCGATTTTATTTATAAGAAAAAACCTATTTTTTAAATTTATTAAATATTCAATGTGTTGTAAATTATTAAGAATTAATAATCTTGAATGTATATCAAAATGACAAAAAAAATATAAAAGTGAAAATTAATTTTGAATTCAGAAATAAGTAACAATTGTGAAATGTTGTAGTATGTTTGAATTCGAAAATAGGCAACAATTTGTGAAGTGTTGTAGAATAAAAGTATGCAACTCTTGAAGAATGTTATTGTAGGCGAAACAATGTAACTTTTGGTAAAAGTAACTTTTAACAAAAGCTTTTAACAATTGTGAAATGTTGTAGTATGTTTGAATTCGAAAATAGACAACAATTTATGAAGTGTTGTAGAATAAAAGTATGCAACTCTTGAAGAATGTTATTGTAGGCAAAACAATGTAACTTTTGGTAAAAGTAACTTTTAACAAAAGCTTGTAACTCATGGTAAAAGGATGTTATTTCACGAAGGGTCGCAACCTTGTGAAACAACACCAATATGACCTATAAATACTTCATTCCGGATTGAGAAAAACACAACAAAAAACATACATCCTCTTCGCTAAAATTCCAGACACACTTCCTTACATTCGAATTTTCATTGGTCTTGTGCAAACTCGAGTATAGGCTGAATTATCCTATGTATTCTTGCATTCCAACTATAAGACATTTGAGAGTGTTTGAAATACTTATAAGGAAAGTTGATCGGAGGTGATCAGACTGGATCTTCGTGTCTTTCGTGTAGGGCAGATGAGGATGCTTGTAGAAGAGAAAAGGGAGTTGTACCTGCAAGGTACTTCGATGCCAAAGTAAGTAATTGGGCAAGAGAGAGAAAGCAAATACAAAGGTAAGATTTCAAGTATTGAATAGTGATCAACCTGCCCCTCTCATGTGAGAGGGTATTTATATAAGTAACCCCCAGCGCGGGGCCAAGGTCTCCTATGTGGCTGAAATGTCTGGTCGACCAATGGGGGACTTCCAGGTGGAGGGTCAGACGCGTGACCCTTTGACATGGTCCAACTATTTCCATGAGATCCGGGGAAACAGTTGGTCATGTGAACTGCCAAGCGAGTGAGGGGGACATGCCCAATGGTCACATTCTGTCCAACGGCTAGTTTCTGGCTATTGGGCATGGACAAGAGCTGGACTGGATCAGGCCTTGCTCTATTGGGGGCCAAGAGGTCACCCAAATGAAAGGGGAGGCGACCAAAGTGAACAAGGAGAATACCCAAATGAAGGCGAGGATAGACGAGAAGGCCCTGAAGACGCGGAGAGACTTGGTCGAGAGGACCCGTCTTCTTGAGCAAGATAATCTGGGGGCAACAGTGTTTGGTTTCAACGGTGCCTTGGAGCAGTTCAAAGCCCTCAACTCCGACGTCCAGCTTCTGACCAAGGGGATGGACGTTCTCAATGTGGTTGTCAACGGCGAGGTGGTTCCCCCGGAAGTTCTTGATGCTGCAGCTTAGTTTTTGGAGTTTGTACTTGTATATTATGGGCCTGCGTGCCTTTTGATATGTAATATTTTATCGGGCACAACTCTCTTATTGTACTGATGACTTATTTCGGCTTTGTGGCCGAAGTTATATAAATATTTTCGTTTAGCATTGTGTTCTTTGCATTTATTTGTGTATGCTTTGTTGTTAAAATGCTAATTATGGACGCTTTGCTCGATTTGTTCATGTTTTGCTCGACAGTTCGGGAGACTCGTCGAGGAGGCGAAGTAATTTCGCCGGTGATGGGACTAGGATCTCGGTCGAGATACTAATCCCATAGGCTTGGACAGTTCCCATCGCGATCTGGGTGTCCTGCCTCAATGGTGCGTCAACGACGGAGCTTGATTGAGGTATCCCCGTTGTGCACAGAGTCTGCTCGTCCCATGAGTAGAAACTGGCCGACGTTGTAAGGTGAGGGATCGTGCTTGCATCGGTGCACGGTCCCGTGGCCGAGCCGTCTCCTCGTTAGGAGTTGAAATCGTCGGCAATTAGCCCGACCTAGTGATTGGTCCTAACTGTAGTATTGTTTGAGCTTTTCAGCATTTCATGGTCGAGCAAATGGTTCTCCGTCCAGAGTTTCTAAGTAGTAGGCTCTAGTTCCTGTTTTTGACTTGACCCTGTAGGGTCCTTCCCAGTTCGTGGCCAGCTTGCCTTTGCACGAATCCTTCTGGTTTCTGCGTAGGATCAAGTTTCCAACGGGGAAGTCGCGTTTTATGAGCTTAGCGTCGTGGCGCAAGGTTATCTTTTATTTTAGCGAAGCCTCGCGGAGAGCTGCTTCTAACCGTATTTCTTCGAACAGGTTGAGCTCTTCCCTTAAAGCCTCGTCGTTCATCTCCTCATCGAGAGGAGCTTCCATTCGTCTGGAAGGTTCTCTGATCTCCACCGGTATCACCTCCTCGGTTCCGTAAGCTAGTCGGAAAGGGGTTTCCCAAGTGGTGGAGTGTGGGGTTGTTCGGTAGGCCCAGAGCACGCTGTGTAACTCCTCGACCCACCTCTTCTTGGCTTCGCCTAGCCTTCGTTTTAGACCTCGAAGGATTACCCTGTTCGCGGCCTCTGCTTGCCCGTTAGTCTGGGGGTGCTCGACCGAAGTTAAGTGTTATTTCGTGGCTAGTTTGGCGACGAAGTCCTGGAACTTCCTTTCCGTGAACTTGGTTCCATTGTCGGTCACAAGGGCCTGGGGTACTCCGAATCGTGCAAGGACGTTCCTTTGGTAGAAACGAATTATGTTGAAGGTTGTGATCTTGGCGAGAGCTTCGGCTTTGATCCATTTCGTGAAGTAATCGACGGCCACAATCAAAAATTTGTTTTGATAAGACCCCATTGTGAAGGGTCCGAGTATATCCATCCCTCACCAGGCGAAGGGCCAAGGCGAGGATAGAGTCTTCAACTCGTGAGGAGGAGCCAAGTGCATGTCCCCGTGGCATTGGTGTTAGGTGCAGATTTTGCCTAAATATGACATATATTTCTTTGCACTTTTCCTTCTCTTTTCTCATGTTTTCAATGATTTTAGGTATGATTGTTGTTGTTCTTCTAACATTGAGAATATACCTTCGGTTCTTGTAATGTGTGTGTTATTGTGCAGGAAAAGGCACTAAATGATCTAAGTTGTAAGACACAAGAATTGATGCAATCTGCCAAAGAAAAGAGGAAAATAGCAGAAGGTTCACTTTGCGAACTCTGGCGAATTGCCAGCGAAGGTTCGCTATGCGAAGGATGGCGAGGGTTCCGGCGAATGGTCCCAGAATTAGACAGAGGAAAAAGGAGCTAAAATTCGCTTTGCGAGCTTGAAAGCGAGTGTTCGCTTTGCAAACATTCCTTCGCATTGCGAACTCACGAGAATTTCTAGGGCGGTTTAACTATTCGGAGGCACCTGAAGTGCCTATTTTTGCCATTCGCTGTGCGAATAAAGTGGTTCGCCTAGCGAACTGTGAAAATCCTGAATGTATATAAATAGATTTTTCACACTTTTCTAAATAATTATCATTCCAACTTGTAATTTTAGGATTAGAACTTGATATTTCTTCATTCTAAGGGAGAAAAGGTAGGATCTTTGATCTGTTGTAGAATGAGGATGTAATCTATTGATACCTTTTGTATTTCATCTAATGTATGTTTGTGAATATGTTTCGATTCTCTATTGTTGTTGTCTTTGATTGATTATTTGTGGTCTTGACAAAACCTTACAAATCCTTGATCTTAGATTTTCATCTATCAATGAACCAAACTTTTGACATGGTTTTGTGAGTTGATGTTCATTTTATCTTTTGTTATATTGTGTTGATTAAGTAGCATGGCTAGCATGAGTAGGATCGATACGGTATTGCGAGGATGCGTGATAATAGTGATGAAGAACGATATTCACATTCATTTGACAAATTAGTTGAATACATGTAAAAAGGGTTAAACGTGTGTACGTATTCTAATCGTTGGCATTTTATATGAAGCATTCATTTATCTGATGTGGGTGTCATCTTTGTTTACCTGTTTATCTTTGATTTGAACCGCTATAGATATATACTCTTCAGATCTGGATCTAAGATGATTATCTGTTTTGTTCCGAATTCTAGAAATAGATTTAGGCTTAACAGCTCTTAATGCTCTGTGTTAGTTTTTGTTGCGTGAGACATCACCAATGAGGCAATACGGTCGATCTCTCGACGTTGCATTAGACATAACCTCTGTCGTGGGTGATACGTGAGGATATTAGGTGAATGATTGATTTATGTATAACATGATTAGAAGAATACATGTGTTATTAATTGATGAGATCCAATTCCAACAAGGCTCCGTTTATAATTCAGTCTTTATTATATATTTTTCGTCTTTACATTTTCCGCATTTGCTTTTGGTTCCGCTTTAAACCAAAACTTTTGAACCATGAGCTTAGAAACATAGAAACCGTCGAATGGAATTCTTTCCCTCGCACTGATCCCTGTGGAGAACGATAAAACTGGGTTACTTATATATTTTTTCCTGCTGCTATTCTAGCCTCAACAAAATGGTATCGTTGCCAGGGATCGGTATTTAGATATTGAGTCGCATCGCGATAGTTTCTATATTTTTGAGCTCTGTACATTTGTTTATATTATATGTATTTGTTTTCTTTGATGTTTTCTCTAGTGTGATCAAGAATGATGAGAACTTCTAGATTGGTTGCTATTTGTATAAAAGTATTCAATGAAGCTTCGACCGAGTCTGGATGGTGAGATTTGAAAGTATGCGAGGTAAAATGTACTACTTCAGAGAATGTTAGAATGATTTAAGAATTTTGTGCTTTGTGTAAATGTGTATTTTTGTTTCATGTTGTAACTTGTTAGAATGCTTGTTTCACTTAGGTCCAAAAGCCACAAATTGTGAGAAACCTCCATTGTTTACTAAACGCTTGGATGACTGATAACTTTGTTTAATTCATTTGATTCATGCTTTATCTTTTGATTATTGTGATTTTGTGGAAGCATTAGAAATGATCAAGGAATTTGTTTATATTGAGCACAACCGTATCCAAAAGTACCTTACCCGTGAGTAGAGAGAATTTGTTATCCCCTGTGAGTCTAAATAATTTAGATCTCATTTTAGTGATGAACTTTGTGTTGTAAATAATATGAAAGTGTAGTTCATCATTGAATTTTGTGAGGTTCTAAAAATTTCTTCTTGAACCTTTGAACATTGTTTTAATTTGATTTCCTTGCCTTAAAAAGCAAGGAGCATTCACTTGAGGTTTGGTTGAATTCAAGTTGGGGAGAATGAAAAAGAAGATTGGTAGGATGCTAAAACTTTTGAAAAAGTTCAAGCAAGCATGAAATGAAAAAGTGTGAATATGAATGTGAAAAACAAAGAAAAAAGAATGCTTGTTTGAATAAGAAAAATAGAGATGAAATAATTGTGCCAAAGGAAGTTTGAGAAGGTTGGTAATAAAGGAAAATGGTGAATGAAGTTGTGATGTGTAAATACCATGTATAGTGAATGTTTCTTTTTGCATCGGCAATTTCGATTCAATGTCTTTTTGCATCGGCAATTTCGATTCAATGGCCTTTAGAAATCTCCCTTTGTTGTGAACCCGACCAAGCTACAATCTTTGAAGCCCTTAGTGATCTTTTTGATTCCATGTTTTCATTTTTGATTGTTAGATGTTGTATGAATTGGATTGTGTTTTACATTGTTTGTCGGGTGAGTGAAATTTCCCCGCGGTTGCAAACGCGTCAATTTCTTCATTCTTATTTTTGAAGAGGAGTGTTAGAGTGTTTCAAGTATGAAAACTTAGTTGTTCTTTGAACCATTCCATGATATTTGTTTAAGAACTTAATTCTTTGTCATTGTTCGATTCTATTGAGTGGTGAAAGTTGCTTGTGCACATTTTCATGCTTGACTTTGGTTGAGTCATAAGCTTGAGCAAATCCTCTTGTTTTAATGAGGGGCACACTTTGTTTGAGGACAAGCAAAAATCTAGTTGAGGAGAGTTGTTAGGTGCAAATTTTGCCTAAAAATGACATATCTTTCTTTGCACTTTTCCTTCTCTTTTCTCATGTTTTCATTGATTTTAGTTATGATTGTTGTTGTTCTTCTAACATTGAGAATATACCTTCGGTGCTTGTAATATGTGTGTTATTGTGCAGGAAAAGGCATTAAATGATCTAAGTTGTAAGACACAAGAATTGATGCAAGCTTTCAAAGAAAAGAGGAAAATAGCAGAAGGTTCGCTTTGCGAACTCTGGCGAATTGCCAGCGAAGGTTCGCTGTGCGAAGGATGGCGAGGGTTCCGGCGAATGGTCCCAAAATTGGACAGAGGAAAAAAGAGCTAAAATTCGCTTTGTGAGCTTGAAAGCGAGTGTTCGCTTTGCAAACATTCCTTCGCATTGCGAACTCACGAGAATTTCTAGGGCGGTTTAACTATTCAGAGGCACCTGAAGTGCCTATTTTTGCCATTCGTTGTGCGAATGAAGTGGTTCGCCTAGCGAACTGTGAAAATCCTGAATGTATATAAATAGATTTTCACACTTTTCTAAATAATTATCATTCAAACTTGTAATTTTAGGATCAGAACTTGATATTTCTTCATTCTAAGGGAGAAAAGGTAGGATCTTTGATCTCTTGTTGGATGAGGATGTAATCTCTTGATACCTTTTATATTTCATCTAATGTATGTTTGTGAATATGTTTCGATTCTCTAGTGTTGTTGTCTTTAATTGATTATTTGTGGTCTTGACAAAATCTTTACAAATCCTTGATCTTAGATTTTCATCTATCAATGATCCAAACTTTTGACATTGTTTTGTGAGTTGATGTTCATTTTATCTTTTGTTGTATTGTGTTGATTAAGTAGCATGGCTAGCATGAGTAGGATCAATACGGTATTGCGAGGATGCGTGATAATAGTGATAAAGAACGATATTCACATTCATTTGACAAATTAGTTGAATACATGCAAAAAGGGTTAAACGTGTGTACGTATTCTGATCGTTGGCATTTTATAAGAAGCAGTAATTTATCTGATGTGGGTGTCATCTTTGTTTACCTGTTTATCTTTGATTTAAACCGCTATAGACATATACTCTTCAGATATGGATCTAAGATGATTATCTATTTTGTTCTGAACTCTAGAAATAGATTTAGGGTTAACACTTGCGTGAGTATCAGCTCTTAATGCTTTGTGTTGGTTTTTGTTGCGTGAGACATCACCAATGAGGCAATACGGTTGATCTCTCGACGTTGCGTTAGACATAACCTCTGACGTGGGTGATTCGTGAGGATATTAGGCGAATGATTGATTTATGTATAACATGATTAGAAGAATGCATGTGTTATCAATTGATGAGATCCAATTTATAATTCAGTATTTATTTTATATTTTCCGTCTTTACATTTTCCGCATTTGCTTTTGGTTCCGCTTTAAACCAAAACTTTTGAACCATGAGCTTAGAAACATAGAAATCGTCGAATGGAATTCTTTCCCTCGCACTGATCCCTGTGGAGAACTACAAAATTGGGTTACTTATATATTTTTGCTTGCTGTTATTCTAGCCTCAACAGTTGGCATCAGTCACATTTTTGGACATGCTCCTTAGCATCGTGCTGCATGGTCGGCCAATAGTATCCTGCCAGCAGGGCCTTTCGTGCCAATGATCTCCCTCCCAAGTGTTGCGCGTTGATGTCCTCATGAATTTCTTGGAGAATTTCGGGGACATTGTTCTCCTCAACGTATTTCAGGAGAGGAATGGAGAATCCCCGTCGATAGAGTTTGTCTTCGATCAGCACGTACGAGTAGGCTCTTCGTTTAGTCACGCTGGCCTCCTTCCTGTCCTCGGGCAGTTCCCCCGTGGTGAGGTAATTGTACACTGGGGTCATCCAGCATCGGCTGTCTCCAATGGCGTTAATGTCGAGCAGCTCTGATGTCTTCTCAATACTTGGTCGAGCGAGTATCTCTTGCACGACGAATTTGTTACCGCCTTTCTTTCTGGTGCTAGCCAGTTTTGACAAGACATCTGCCCGCGTGTTTCGTTCGCGAGGAATATGCTGGACTTCCCACGCATCGAACTTGGTAATTCTTTCCATCACTAGTGTCAGATATTCGACCAGCTGATCATTTTTTTCCTGATACTCTCCTCGTACTTGAGACGCTACGAGCTGGGAATCGGTGAAAATCTTTACCTCCTTGGCGCCCAAGTTTTTGGCCAGCCGTAATCCTGCGAGGAAAGCTTCGTACTCGGATTGGTTGTTAGACGTAGAGAAGGACAGGACTAAAGACACTTCGATTAAAATTCCCTCATCGTTCTCAAGGATGATGCCTGCGCCACTACCAGTGGAACTGGATGTCCCATCCACGTAGATGGTCCATCTATGCATTCCGCTTGGTGGGGATGATGGCGGCGTCATCTCCGCCACGAAATCGGCCAGGACTTGTGCCTTGAGGGCCTTCCTGCCTTCGTAGTGGATGTCAAATTCTGACAGCTACAGGGACCATTTGAGCATTCTTCCGGCCATGTCTGGTCGACAAAGCAGCTGTCTTATGGGTTGGTCCGTACGCACTACTATGGTGTGGGCCAGGAAGTAATGCCCGAGCCTTCTCGCGGCGTTGACGAGGGCGCGAGCGACCTTCTCTATTTGCGCGTATCTGATTTTTGGCCCTTGTAAGGTCTTGCTCGTGAAGTAGATGGGTTTTTGCCTGTCCGTCGTCTCGCGAATGAGTGCAACACTAATGGCTTCGCTGGTGACAGAGAGATACAGGTACAAGGTCTCCCCGCACTCTGGTCGTGAAAGCACGGGGGTTCAGACAAGGCTCGCTTAAGGTGGGTCAGAGCCTGCTCGCATTCCTCAGTCCACTCGAATGTGGCCTCCTTTCTGAGGAGTTTAAAGAAGGGCGGGGCATGCTGGGCAGACTTAGCCACGAAGCGAGAAAGTGAAACGAGCATCCCGTTGAGGGACTGTATGGACTTCTTCGACCTGGGTGTGGGAAATTCAGCGAATGCCCAACATTTGTCAGGATTGGCCTCTATCCCCCTCTCGGTGAGGTAGAATCCGAGGAATTTCCCCGCCCAAACGCCGAAAGTGCATTTTTCTGGGTTAAAATGCATTTTGCATTTCCTCGCTTGGTCGAAGACCTTTTGCAAGTGGACTGTGTAATCAGATTCCTCTTGGGACTTCACGATCATATCTTCCATGTATACTTCAATCATGTCTCCGATTTCTGATCGGAATACCTTATTCATCATACTCTGGTACGTGGCCCCAAAGTTTTTCAGACTGAAGGGTATTACGTTGTAGTAATAGTTCCCCGATGAAGCCATGAACGCGATATACTTCTTGTCCTTTTCGGCCATAGGGATTTGGTTGTATCCCGAATAAGCATCCATGAAGGACAAGAGCTTGAAACCTGCAGAATTATCTACGAGCTTATCTATGTTGGGCAGAGGATAAGCATCCTTTGGGCAAGCGCGAATGAGATCAGTATAATCAATGCACTTGCGTCATTTTCCACTATGTTTCTTGACAATTACAATATTGGACAGCCAGGTTGTATACCTGGCCTCCGAGATAAATTTTGCCTCTAAGAGGTCTTGTACAAGTTTTTCGGCAGCCTGTGCCTTCTCATCGGATTGCTTGCACCTGCGTTGTGCGATGGCTCGAGAAGCTGGGTCAATGGTCAGTTGGTGGCATGCGGTCTCAGGGTCCAGGTCGGGCATGTCCGTGGCGCTCCACGCAAAAAAATCAGCGTTGTCCTCAAGACATGTTTTCAACTGCTGCTTTACCTCGTCGGGCAGCCCTACGCCTATCTTCACTCCTTTGCTCGGGTTTGCTCCGAAGGTGATGACTTCGAACTCCCCATCTGGGACAGGGCGCATGATTGTCGTTGCAGAGGAACTGCCTATCCCCATTGACGTGCCTTCACCACCATCCTCACCCTCTTCAGAAATCCTGCTATCGAGGTCGATGATGTGCATAGGGAGATTCGGCTTCTTGTTAGGTTGGCTTTCCTCGCCGGTATGGTCTTTCTCCCTTGCTCGCTTGGCGGCCTTGGGTGCTGCACCGATCGAGCTTTGTCCTCAGGTAGCTGCTTCAAAGCACCTCCTCGCAACTTCTATATCCCCGTGCAATGTTGCGACATGACCCTTCTCCGTATAGTATTTCGCCTTGAGATGAACGGTCGAAGGAACAATGTTCAACTCCACCAAGGTTGGTCTGCCAAGGATGCATTGGTATAGTGAAGGGAAATCGATTACCAGAAACTGAGTCTTGATCGACTTCGACGCCTCCTCTTCCCCGAAAGTGACCGGAAGCTCCACGTACCCCCAGGGTCTGGCAGTCGCCTCGTTGAATCCTTGCAGGTTGGATCCTACGTACGGTGACAGGTTCTTCTGGTCCAACTTCAAGGCTCTAAACAAACCGGTGTACATGATGTCCACGGAGCTGCCCTGGGGGTCGACCAGGATTCGTCGGACATCGGTGTTGGCAAGTCTCGCTCTGATGAGCAAATGGATGTGCGAGTTCGGGGAGACCCCAGGCAGCTCCTCCAGGTAGAAAGTGATTGGTTGGGACCGCCCCGAACTTTCTCGAGCGTGGATAGCTGGTCGGGACTGCATTCGGTGAGTTGGTCGAGCTTTCTCTTGACTGAACACACTGTGAGCTCGCTGTATCCCCCACACGAGATAACCATGGTAGTCGGAAAGGTCTCCCAGGTGTTGTGTGCGAATATCTGAGGAGGATCCTCAATATGGTCGGGGATGATGAAGTCCTCTGGCCGTGTGACGGACATAGAGACCTGAGAAGGAGGACTGGGCGGCGTAGACTCTGCTTCCTTTTTGGTCTCCGAAGTCTCTCGTCGAGAGGATTCAACCTTCTTTGTATATTGCTTTAGGTGAACCTCCTTGATGAGGATTTCAATGGCGTCCTTCAGGTGCATGCAGTCTTCGGTCACGTGGCCGTGGCTGCAATGGAAACAACAGTATTTACTCTTGTCCGTGTTGCCCTTGAACGACGTTGGTTTGGGGAACCGGACACCTCCCTGCTTGAACTCCGCGTTGATGCATTCGGAGAGAATGTGTTCGCGGGGAGCCGTCAACAGGGTATACTCTGTAAAACAACCAGCGGGTCCTTTGTCTTCACGAGGACGATCATCTCATCATCTCTTTCTATCGCGTCTAGGGGCCTCTGATTCGTCTTTTTTTGTCACCCGAGAACTCTCTTGATCCCTAGAGTCCCGAGCTTTATAGGCTGCCTCTTTATCCTCGTATTATATATACGATTGAGCTTTACGGAGTCACTCGGCTAGGGTGCGAGGAGGTTCTATACCCACCGCCTTATGGAATTCGCTCTTTGGTCTCAACCTCTTTTCGAGGAGATCTTCTTCATATAGTCCGTTGTGCAGACCTCGACAACCTCCTTGTTAAAACGCTCGATATACGCGCGCAAGGGCTCATCCTTGCCCTGCATTATGGCTTCCAGCGTGGCCTCTAACTTGGGATGTCGCCGGGAGGTGGTAAAATGGTGGGCAAACTAATTCTTTAGATCCTTCCAGGACGTGACCGAACCCCGGGGAAGCCGCTTGAACCAGGTCATGGCCCCCTTCCTGAGAGTGATGGAGAACAACCTGCATTTAATAGCCCTGCTTACGTTATGATAGTGGAGCATGGGTTCGATGTTTTCTATATGCTCGCCTGGGTCGGTGGTCCCTTCGTAAGTGGCCAGGGGAGGTGGCTTCTCCAATCCACGAGGAATGCGCATGTCCATGATCTCCTGAGATAAGGGTTCATGGACATCGTCGTCACTGCTCGTGCTGGATCACCGACAGGTGGAGTCACTATGCCCGCGGCTTCTGCTGCATTGGGGAGAATGTCTGCGTGACCTGCGGTGATCGTGATGGTTCCTCGAAGGTCTGGTCCTCTTCGGAGTGGGAGAGAGTCTGGATCTCCGCAGGGGAGATCGGTGTAGTCATCTGGCGACTTCTGAATCAGGTTCCTCCGATCTTGAGCGTCTCTGGGCGGGAGAAAGACTCTTGGACCTATCTCGCCTACGCTCCCGAGGAGGAGGAGAACGTGGCTACGGAGAAAGACTGCTGGGCTTCTGCGAGGGACGCTGCTCCTAGAGGGCGTGTTCGAGCATGCTGATCTTTTCGCCTTGTTGGAAGATCAGAAAGTTTGACTTGTTGAGGGAGGCGATTAGGGTGGCAGTGCTTGGGTCCGCGTTTGGAGGAACAGGTATGGGCTAAAAAATGGGACCAACAGCTTGTGCGCGCGACTTCACATCATCGGGGGTAGGAGAGGTGGTCTTTCCATCCCGATGGTCTGTCTCCAGAAAGGTAGCTCCGGGGATGAGGTGATCTACGTTATCAGTGATAACGGTGACGACAGGTTCTTGACGGGCATCATCGTTCCTGTTGGAGGCGATGATGATCAAATGAAGTTTGGAGAGAGCTTTGGTCTTTTGGATGAAAAAGATGAAGAATCTTGAATAAAAAAGACGGGGAAGTAGTGTTCCCACAGACGGTGCCACTGATCGAAGGTGATCAGCCTGGATCGCCGTGGCCTTCGTGTAGGGCAAATGAGGATGCTTGTAGGAGAGAAAGGGGGTTGTGCCTGCAAGGTACTCCGATGCCAAAGTAAGTAATTGGGCAAGAGAGAGAAAACAAGTGCAAAGGTAAGATTTCAAGTATTGAATAATGATCAACCCGCCCCTCTCATGTGAGAGGGTATTTATAGAAGTAACCCCCAGCGTGGGGCCAAGGTCTCCCATGTGGCCGAAATGTCTGGTCGACCAATGGGGAACTGCCAGGTGGAGGGTCAGGCGTGTGACCCTTTGACCTGGTCCAACTGTTTCCGTGAGATCCGGGGAAACAGTTGATCGCGTGAACTGCCAAGCGAGTGAGGGGGACATGCCCAACGGTCACATTAACGGCTAGTTTCTGCCTTTGGGTCTGGCCAAGAACTGGACTGGATCGGGCCTTGCCCTACTGGAGGCCAGACGCCTGCCCAGTCCAGGACAAAAGTGATTTCGTTCACGATTCTATCCTCGATCCAATCCATGTAAATTAATTTTCTAACAATCTTATAAATATTTTTAAATAATGGCAACCGAAGCATCCGTGTCAAGAATCAAGAGCAAAATCGTCATCATGAATCTAGGTACGTTTTTATTAATTTTCATAGAAATTAAAGTAGTGTGAAAATCATAATACAAAAATACTTAAATATGAAATTTGCTAACAATTGATATTAGAATAAGGTTATCGATATTAGGATTTTTCGATAACGATAAATATAAATATATTTTATTATTACATTGTATTGTTAAAGTGTTATAAAAATATGCATATTTAGATTTCATCATTGGATAATGTATCCATTTAATAGTACCATTTCAAAAGAAGTAATTGTAGTAATAAATATGCTTCTCGGCCGACCAATGATTGTATGAAACAAAGCTAATATATCAATTAGAATTATAATCATTCTAAGAGAATTAATTCTTGAGAAAAATAGATATATAATGACAATGTATAATAATTTTATACTGTCAATCAATAATCATCATGTGTCCCATTACATCAGATTATAAATTTTAAGTTAATCGTATGACAGGATAGATTGATAAATTTTTATTGGATGTCAGTGTGAAATTATTTTACACTGTCAGTGTCTATCAATTAAACTCTTAATTCTTTTATTGTTAAAATTAATTCATTCATTACCCCATAAATATATATATATATATATATATATATATTTTTTTTTTTTTTTTGTGAACTAACATGGATAGATATAGTAAATGTAAAATGTAATCTCTGTTTCCTCGTACTATTCATAAATTTTTGTATTGTTCATATAATTTTCTTGTCTTTATTTTGATAATGAAGCATGAAAATATATGATTAAAAGTGGGTTTTTGTTTAGAATAATAAATTCACTAGAAATAGAAATAAATTTTGAAATAAATTTTTTCTTGAAATGAATTACACATATGTAGTGTTGTTGTTCTTGGTGTTATATAGGTTTTGCTTTTCGTTGTTTATATAACTATGTAACTTAATTACAATGTGTAATATGTTATATATATTTCTAGCGTGACAACTATATATAAATATATACTGTGAATCATAAATTCGGTGGCTACGTGGCTATCATATATATATATATATACATATATATATATATATATATAGCATTGATACTGTGCATATATATAATTCAAATTGTTGTAACATTGCAGAAGATACATATATATATATATATATATATATATATATATATATATATATATATAGCATTGATAATGTGCATATATATAATTCAAATTGTTGTAACATTGCAGAAGATACAATGACAAGTTATGAGGGAGGTATTTTATATACGGCTTAATTTCCTTTTTGGTCCCTAGCTATAGGGGTAGGTCCAAATAAGTCCTCTAGCTTTTAAAAATTTCAAATTGGTCCCATACGATTTTAAATAGGTTCACGTTTGTCCTCGCCGTTAAAAAAGTTAAAATTTTAATTAAAATCTTGATGACATGGCATGAGTGTGCTGAAGTGTACGTTTCTGAATGGTGATGTGGCACGGTGGTTATAGGTGATATCATTTCCCACTTTTTTTTTCATCAAGTCATTTGTTCAGTTTCTCTTCCATTTCTGTAACCCTAGCACAGCCAGACGAAGAAGAAGAAGATCGCGTGTGAAGACGAAGACGAATATTACGTTTCCAAGACATACGATTGAAGACGAAGTATTATCCTGGTAAGTATCTATGTTCCTTTCGTAGAATTTACGTTTTCAGTATTCTAGGGTTTGTGTCTTGATAGAACAATAGTTTTCGGTAATCTAGGGTTTGTGTGTTGAAATTAGGGTTGTTTCAATGTTCTTTTTGTGAAGTTTCTGCTTGTTTATGATATTAGGTTGAAATGGAAGAAATGATTATCCTCAACATTCATCATAGTGGGGAATTTATGGATTCTGATAAAACGAACTACGTGGGGGGTAAATATAACGAATTAAAGGTAGATGTTGATAGGTGGTCGTATTTTGAGTTGATAGGTGTTTTGAAAGATATAGGGTATAACGAGGTAGACAACATCTACTACAAGGATCCTACATTTGCGATTAATGTGCTTACTGATGATAGAGGTGCGTTACACATAGCTGACCTCTGTAGGGTACACCTCAAGGTTGACATATACATTGAACACCCATTATCCCAACCTGAGTATGTTGATGAGGGTGACACATTAAATGAAGAACCTATTAACATGGAGGAGGATATATTAAATGAAGAACCTTTGGATGTTGTGAATGAAGAACAATATGATATTGTTGCTGAACTTGTTGAACAAGTACTTAAGAATGTAAACACTTCTGTTGAGTGTGTCAATCCTGTTGAGTGTAGTGCTGGTGAGGGAGTGAATTCTGGTGAGGGTGTCAAGGCTGGTGAGGGAGTGCATACTGGTGAGGGTGTGACTACTGGTGAGGGTGTGACTACTGATGAGGGTGTCTTGGATGGTGAGAATATGAATTCTGATGAGGGTCTTGAGAAAGAGGGTGTTGAGAAAGAGGGTGTTGAGAAAGAGGGTGATGAGAATGGTGATGGGATTCATGGTCAGGTGCATGATGGGAATGATACTTCATCTGATGACAGTGAGGATTCATCCTATAACTATGATAGTGCCTTGGAGCTTGATTTTAGTGATTCTGATGCTAGTCTGGATTATGAGGAAGAACATGTTGCCAAAATAGTGGCATATGATGAGAAACATGAAGGAACAAGTAAATTGAAGAAAAGGAAAGGGGGTGCAGATAGTGGAGAGGAGAATGGAGTTGTGTATGATAGTGAAGAGTTGGAAAGTGGAGGTGACACTGAGGATGAAGAAGAACCAAGGAAGAGGAAACATCCAATCTTCAAGGCAATGAAAGACATGCAAAACTATAAATGGGAGTTGGGAACCTATTTCAATACCAAAACTGATTTTAAAGAAGCCATTCAAACATATGCTGTGCAGAATGGGAGAGGTTTGAAGTTTCTAAAAAATGATAACATAAGAGTGAAGGTGGTATGTAAGCCTGGATGTCAATGGGAGGCATACTGTGGAAAACTTCCTGATGAGGATACTTGGCAGCTTAGGAAACTAGTTGACACACATAACTGTGCTAGAGAGTATAATGTTAAGATGATGAGCACAAAATGGTTAAGCAAGAGATTTCAAAATACATTGAAAAACAATCCTAAGCTTAAGCTAAAGGATATTAAGGAGAAAGCCCTCAAGAAATGGAATGTAGGTGTTAACAAGACCAAGGCTATTAAGACTAGATTTGCAGCCAGGGACATGGTAGATGGATCTTATTTAGGAGACTACACTAGGATTTATGACTATTGTCATGAAATTTTGAGGACAAATCCTGGGTTAACTATTAAGATACATGTCACACCAGTTCAAGAGAGAAGTAAGGATGCAAGACCTTATTTCAAGAGATTGTATGTTTGTTATGATGCTTGCAAGAAGAGCTTCAAGATGTGTAGACCAATAATTGGCCTTGATGGCTATTTTTTAAAGGGTCTATGTGGTGGCCAGATTTTATCTGTAATAGGAACAGATCCCAATGATCAAATGATGCCTATTGCCTTTGCTGTGGTGGAAGGGGAAAATAGAGAATCCTGGACTTGGTTTTTAAAGCTCCTCATTGATGATCTGGGTGGATGAGAAGAGTGTAGGACCTACACTTTCATTTCTGATCAGCAAAAGGTACCCCTAGATTTATTGCCTTTATTTAAGTTTGAATGTTTTTTTATTTAGAATTTAATCTTGAATTTATATGCATTTGCAGGGTCTTCTCCCAGCTATGGATGAATTGTTACCAAGTGTT
Organism: Lathyrus tuberosus; assembly: GCA_022829125.1. Lineage (NCBI taxonomy): Eukaryota > Viridiplantae > Streptophyta > Magnoliopsida > Fabales > Fabaceae > Lathyrus > Lathyrus tuberosus. The sequence goes on along the minus strand of JALAZF010000060.1, from coordinate 9,835,529 downwards.
GAACAGAGGTTCTGTGTGAGACACCTGTACAACAATTTCATAAAGAAATTTCTAGGAAAAGTGTTGAAAGAAATCATTTGGAAGGCAGCCAGAGCTACTTATCCACAGGCCTGGGAAAGAGAGATGAGAGGCATGAGGAGGATAAATAAAGAGGCCTACAAACACATGATGCAAACTTCACCACGATTTTGGAGCAAGTCCTATTTCAGAACCACAACAAAGTCTGATACTTTCTTGAGTAATATGTCAGAAGCTTTCAACAGTGTAATTGTGGAAGCAAGATCAAAACCTTTGGTTACAATGTTAGAGGAGATAAGGGGATACATAATGGAAAAATGGGCGGCAAATAGGCTAAAGTTCTCTAACTTAGGTGATGATGAAGTCTTGCCAAACATTAAGAAGAAGCTCGAGAAAACCAGCAGTTTCACAAATTCATGGATTGTAAGGTAATATGATTTTCTTTTGATAGGATATAGACTGACTGTTGTGTTTTTGTAGTATGAAATTCTTTTGATAGGATATAGACTTACTGTTGTGTTTTTATAGGATGTCATCTGAACATATTTTTGAGGTGAAGCATATTGAGAATCAGGGAGACATGTTCACTGTCAACTTGAAGGAACATTGTTGTTCTTGCAGAAAGTGGGACCTGACAGGTCTCCCATGTGTCCATGTCATTTCCTCAATTAAGAGTAGAGGTCTTGATATTGACCAGTTTGTTCCAGACTATTACAAGAAGGCTAGGTACATTAGAGTGTATGAACCAATCATTTACCCTCTAAATGGTACAAATCAATGGGTGAGAACTGAATACCCTGATGTGCAGCCTCCCAAATTCAAGGAAATGCCTGGGAGACCAAAGAAGAAGAGGAATAGGGAACAGGGTGAGATTGATGGTTCTGACAGGAAAATAAGAAAAACTGGTATGATTGTGAGGTGCAATAGGTGCAGACAGACTGGCCACAACAAATCAACTTGTAAGATGGCTCAGCCACCACAACAGTCAACACAGGCCACCCAGCAAGCAACTCATACTACTCAGCTAACCCAGCAAGCATCTGAAGCAAATCTGGCAACACAGACAAGTCATGCAACAAACTCAGTCAAGCAACCAACTCAGAACAAAACAACTCAGTCAACTCAACCAACTCAGACAAGCAAAACAACTCAACCAACTCAGCTTTCTCAGACTACTACCAAGAAGCCTGCAACACAAGCTAGGCACAAGTTGCCTTTTAAGAGACCAACACAACTTTCAAAAAGACCCACCACCAGATTGAATGCATCACAGAATGCAGTGGGTCCTACTACTAGGAGGACAACACCAACTAAAAGGAACATTCCAAAGAAATCCTCTTAGGGTCTATAGTTTGTGTTGTATTGTGTAATGTTGTACTAAGTACTTATGGTTACTTCTGTTATGAACAATTTCTACTATTTTGTGTAATGTTGTGTACTAAGCACTTATAGTTACTTATGTTATGAACAACTTCTGTTATGAACAACCTCTGTAATGATTACTTCTATTATGATGTAATGATTACTTCTGTTAAGCTGTTATCATATTATTGTCATAAATTATAGTGTACAAACTGTTACAAACTGCTAGGCTATAAAACCATTCAGTGTACAAACTGCTAGGCTGTTAAAACATGTTAAACTGTTAAAAACCTGTTAAAACATTTTAAGCTGCTAAACTGTTAAAAACTGCTATTTAGTGTAAAATAGGTGCACAATTTCAGGTCCACAAACTGTTTTATGCCAACTATTATTTAGTGTAAAACAGGTGCACAATTTCAGGTCCACAAATATGTCAACAACACTGAATTACTAGATTTGGTAACAACAACTGATGCATCAATCCCCACACCTTAACCAAATTGTACATGTCATGGAAGTAACTTTTACATCAATTTCAACATTCACAACACCTTAACCACTAAAACAAATAACACAATAAAACACATGGACTTCCAGATCATCTTCCATTTCCTAGTGTTCTTCAAAGCTTCTTCTAGAAGCAGATTATTGACCTTCAACACTTCAACCATGCTTTTTGCCTCAGCCAACTCTTTTTGGGCTTCTTCCAACTCCTTAAATTGCATTTTAATCTTCCATTGCAGATTCCTCATGCATTCCTCGTTGCCATCTCTTGAATCATCATAGAACCATTCAAAAAAACCGCATCCGGCATTCGTGTGTCCCTATACATATATGCAGCCAACTTGTTAACAGTGAAGCTGTAATAGATGGAATGTATGTGTTTAACAAAGAAGATTACCTTAAAATGTTTACAACCCCAGAAAAGCTTTCCATAATTTTGGACGGTTCTTGCCTTGCGAAGTACACACAGGTCTCCACAAGCACACATGACTTTCCCAAAACTGGTATAAACTTATGAATCGACATGGGTTCTTGAAGATGAAGAAGAAGCGTGCCCAGAACTCATTATTGGGAAGAAGATGAAGAAGAAACGCCGCCCAGAACTTCGAACGGTTCTTGAAGATAATTGATTTCCCTTTCAATTTGGTGAATTTTGGATGAATTGTGAACCTAGGGTTTGAGATTGGGATTCAATTTATAAAGATTCAGATAACATTGTGAACCTAGAGAAGAAGATGCTGACTGTGCTTCACTCCCCAGCCAACTCAGCATACACATCAGTTTTTTTAACACCGTTAGCATGTATTTAATGGAAAGGATCACTACGAACCTATTTAAAATCGTATGGGACCAATTTGGAACTTTTAAAAGCTAGAGGACTTATTTGGACCTACCCCTATAGCTACAGGACCAAAAAGGGTATTAAGCCTTTATATATTCATCCATATCGAAACGTTACATCTATAATTTTATATAGCAAATAATTTATTTTAATGGTTCTGTTAATTTTTTCAAATGAAAAAAAAATCGGTATTTTTCCATATGAGGTATGGAAAGACAGAGCGTCAAATATAAATTATTTTAGAGTGTGAGGGTCTGTAGCTTATTATAAAAACTAAGTTGACTCTTTGAAGGATCAAATGTGCTTTTGTGGGCTATGCACCTAACAGTAAATCATATAGACTTTTGAACTTAGAGTCTAATATAATTATTTAATTCTGAGATGATGAATTCTTTAAAACCTTATCACGGAGGATAAGAAATTTGAGATTTCAACAATTGAAGAACCTTATGAGGAAGGTTTTCCACGAATTATTAAAATACAAAGCGAAAGTTCGTCGCTAATGAAGAATCTCGTGAGTAAGACTCTTTATGGATTGTTGAAATTCAAACCACAAATCGTGTTTTAGAGATGATACTTTAATAAAGAAATTCAAAAAAAAAATGTCGAGAAAGGATTGGACAAAAGAAATGAGTAAAAAGGAAGGCTATTTGCTTTGAATGCGGAGAAATGAGACATGTTAACAAAGAATGCCCTACACTTCAAAAGAAGAATAAATTATAGAGAAAGAAGAACAAAAGGTATAAACAGCTTATTTTTAAAAAGCTGTCAGCACTTTTTAAGTCAGGTCCGTTGCATTTTTTATGTCAGATCGATTGACCAAATTAACAAATTCTATTGCTGTTTGAAATTAAAAAAAATTGTTTGAACTTATAAAATTGTTTGAAATTCAAAATTCATCATGCACTTGTTAAATCGGGTTTCCGGTTAAATGACTAATAAGTTCTGAACATAATTCAAAATTATGTATTTTCATGAACCATTGTCATTCTAAATTATTGCAAACCTTCATGAAAATGTCTCAAACTTTTGCATCAATTCCTAGAAGTTTCTTAGGATGTATTTAAGGCAAAATACATTAGTTTTCAAATGACCTCTTTCATTATTAATTTTTCACATCAATTCAAATAATTTTCTAAGTGTTCATTCTTTTTCAAAAATGTTGAAACTTTGTGCATAACTTTAAAATCATTCATAAAAGTTACATAATATTTTTTAAGCACTTAAGTTTCATATATTATTGAATTGTAAATTGAAAGAGAAGATCAATCATCTATTGAAATTGATTTAAGAACAAATATATTCAAATTTGTTCAAGTATTGTAATTGATCACCAAGTTTGCGGTGACTAAATTTGTAAAGAAAGTGTGTGTACTTTCTAAAAGTATTTGCAAATAGAAAGTGTTATATTTTCTATTTGTTGGAGAAAGGTCCTTAGAGTTGGTTTGATTCAAAGTCCACTATAATTGTTGGTGTATTTGTGAAATCAAGGAATTAGTGGCTTCAAGGGACTCCTCGTTTTAGAAGGATGTTATCCAAGGCGAAATAGATTCAATAATGTCAAACCACACTTAGGAACTTGTAGATCTAACTAAAAGATCAAGACCTATTGGATGCAAGTGGGTGTTTAAAATGAAGTAATATAATGATGGTACACTAAAAACATACATGTATTATTAACCAAAAGTTTTAGAAAAAAGGATGATGTTGATTATTTTGACACATATGCACTAGTAGCAAGGAAGACGACAATTAGAATATTGTTTGAATTAGTTTCTTTGCATGAACTTATAGTTCATCAAATGAATGTCAAAATGAAATTCCTAAATAGAAATCTCAATGAGGATATTTGCATGGGGCAGCCAGAAGGTTATGTGCTTCCTGGTAATGAACAAAAGCTCACAAATTAAGGGGAAGACAGACAACTTAGGGAGAGATTTTCAATCATTGTAAAAATACAAATTCAAAGAGTTTGTCATCATCAAAAGGGGGAGATTGAGAAGAATATTTCTTATATCTAGTTCAACTTTGATGAACACAAATACTATCAAAGAAGAAAAGGTTCAAAAGTGTCATGCACATCAATGATGAAGTTGATCAAGAAGGTTTAGCATATAAATTCAAGTGAAGATTTGAGGCAAGTGAACATAAATAAGGTGCTCATTGTAATTTATACTATAATACTTTAAATTTCTCATAATTTCATCTCTCACTTCATCTAAAACCTTCTTGCATCATCATGCATGATTATCTAAAAACATTCTTCATCTGGTTCTTGTTACAAGTGTTTGTACACAAAGTTGTGTAAGAATACTATGATATTCATTTGTCTCCATGTTGATTATATGATTGACAATTAGCAACGAAATGAATGAAATTTTAGAAACAAAGAGGTTTCTAACTTCCACATTCAAGTTGAATGATCTTGGACTAGTTGACACACTTTTGAGGATTAAAGTAAAGCGAAATAGTAGGGGTTATGAACTTAGTCAAACACATTATGTTGAGAAAGTGCTTGATAAGTTCAAACACTTACGCTTTAATGAAGTGACCACTCCATTTGATCTTAATTTCAAACTTCAAAAGAATGATTGAAGAGTTGTGGCTCAATTGGAATATGCAAGTGCATGCAATGTACTAGACCCGACATGGCATTTGCAATTGGTAAAATGAGTAGATTTTACTAGCAATCCAAATGGTGAGCACTAGAAGGCCATCATTATGATTTTCACATATCTTATGAAAACCAAAAAATATTTGTCTCCATTATGGTAGATTTTCTGTCATATTAGAAGGATATACCGATGCGAGTTGGATATTGAGTGTTGAATATTATAAATCTACATTTGGGTGGATATTTACACTATTGGGGGTGCAATTTTTTGGAAGAGCAAGAAATAAATGTGGATCATTCTCTTAACCATTGAATCAGAGTTTGATGTTCTTGCTTCCACTGGTGAAGAAGCTAAATGGTTAATGGACCTTCTGTTGGAAGTTCCATTGGCTAAAGATAGTGTTTCAAAGGTGTTGATACATTGCGGTAGTCGAACTACTTAAACTAAAGCATACAAAAATTATAGCAAAAAGTCTAGGCAAGTAGGACTTAGACATTCTTCATTGAGAAAATTGATTAAGGATGTAATCATTCACGTATATACGGTCGAGCTATAATTTTCTTGATCCATTTACTAAGCCACTGACCAGAGACTTAGTAAAAACAACCTCGAGAGGTATGGGGTTGAAACTCCTTGAGTAAGAGTTCCAACAGCGGCGACAACCCAATCTTACGTTAACAGAACATTAACCTCGAGATTCAATGTGTAACAACAAGTCATTAATTTGGATATTTGTCGAACATTTTGTGATAATGTTAACCTTTAAAATGAAGGTTGAGTTTTTATTTAAACTTTTAATGAAGATCAATACTGAGGGTATGTGTCTCATGGGAAAGGATATAATATGAACTTCACCTATGTGAATTTCGAGATGGTGTCGTCTCAAAGTGAGAGTTGGGGTTTCTCTCATTAAAATTTTATGAAACAGGAAAGCACATGGCTAAAAATAAGTGCTAAGAGAGATATGTAGGGGAAGAACCCTTAAAGAATGTGTGTAAGGTAACGCCGGTCTAATCATAATGGTTTAAAAGAATTGCTACCTAACATTCCGATTAGACTTTGCATTGTCCTCACTAAGGTTAAGTTTTATATCGAAAGATACCTAATTGTATTAATATTCTTTACACCTCCTTTTCTGGAATTGGTTTTGTCATTATTAGAACAAGTGGGGGATTATTGTAAATTATTAAGAATTAATAATCTTGAGTCTTTCCAAAATGACAAGAAAATATACAAGTGAAGATTAATTTTGAATTCAGAAATAAGCAACACTTGTGAAGTGTTGCAGTAGGTTTGCATTCGAAAATAGGGAACACTTCGTGAAATGTTGCAGAATGAAAGTATGCAACTCTTGAAGAATGTTGTTGTAGGCGAAACAATGCAACTTTTGGTAAAAGTAACTTTTGGCAAAAGCTTGTAACTCTCGGTAAAAGGATGTTATTTGACGAAGGGTCGCAACCTTGGGAAACAACACCAATATGGCCTATAAATACTTCATTCTAGATTGAGAAAAATACAAAAAAATATACATCCTCTTCACTAAAATTCCAGACACTCTTCCCAACATTCGAGTTTTCATCGGTCTTGTGCATACTCGAGTACAGGCTGAATTATCCTAGGAATTCATGCGTTCCAACTCTAAGAAATTTGAGAGTGCTTGAAATACTTATAAGGAAAGTGATTTTGTTCACAATTCTAGCCTCCGTCCAATCGATTTAAATTAATTTTCTAACGCAATGTATCTGAAATGTATCATGGACTAGATACATTGAATATTCAATGAATTTAAAAAGTCAGTTTTTTCTTATAAATAAGATCCGAGGGAGTAATTGTAATACCCCATAAATTATTTACTCTGGATAATATTCGTTTGATCAGCTGGGTTCCGGTTTACTCTAAGAATTTATTGGATAAAATAATTAGAGTAAACTGATGAGCTCAGAGCAGATCAAATTAATATTTTTCTGACTCTGAGGTTTTAACTTTTGGTGTTATAGAGACTTTTGGACATTTAGTAGTGTTACTATCTAATTGAGTTTCTCTATATCATTTCATTTTCCTTTTTCTCTTCATTTGGGGGAACAAAGATAGAAAGAAAGAAGAAGTTAGAGAGAAGGAAGAGGAAAGGAAAGAAAAGGAGAAGAAAACCAAGAAGAGGGAAAGATCAAGACCATCATCCATTCTTCATCAAATCATCGCATCTTCTTCATCATCATCTTCTAACCAAGGTGGTTTCTAGATAGATGCTTTAGTGTAGAGTTTCTTGAGTTTTAGAGTTAGGTTTGATATTGTGAGAAAATGAATAATCTTGCTAAAAATTATGAATCTAATGGTTGGAAATCGATATAAATTGCGTAGTATAATCATATTATGCTTATGAACATTGTTGGTGATTGTTTGTGCTGGTTGGAATTAATTTAGGTTGAAAACTTGGGTTTGAAACCCTTGAAACCGTGTAAAATCGCAGCTGAGTGCTGCTGTTCTTGTGCAGAGCGCCGGGCGATGTGAAGCGAGCGCCCCTGTTTCGCCGGGCGATGCCCAAGAGGCGCAGCAGGGCACACTTCTGTAACTTTGAGTTTTTGAAGAGGGACTTACGCCCCTGCTTCGTCGGGCGAAGTAGAGGCGAAAGGGGCAGCGTCGGGCGAAGCTTGGAGCGCCGGGTGCTCCTGGGACTTTTTCAAATGTTCCCCTTTCCTTTTAAATTCCATAACTTGTGATCCGCTTATCCGATTCTAGTATTCTTGATACCGATAGAAAGTTGTGAGAATAATTTATCTGATGAAGGTGAAAAATGTCGGTTTTATTGCCTGATTAAATAATCGAAGGAAACCCGAAAGTGGGTAATTATAATGAATTATTATATGTGTTTCCATTGTGCAATGATAATATACCTTGTTTATCCTATTGCTGATTAAACATGATTGTGAGTGACTATGTATGTTAAAATGAAAATGGAATAGGTAGAGTGAGAAATATTACAATGAAACTATATTGAAACCTAGTAACGGCTAGGAAATTGTTGAATAACATAACGACGACGCTCGTGCAAGAGAGGCCGAGGCATGCGTCTATTACCGAATGGTTTGGAATAATTACACTAGTATGGATCATGTTTTATTGTGTTTATTTGAGAAAAGACAAAAGAGGTCTTAAGGCAAATGTGGCCTTGTGATTGTCGAATACAATCGCGTTGTGTTTATGATCACGTAATCGTAACCGTTTCATTTGAGATGCAGTTTCATGAGTCTCGAGCTCCTCTGAAACGTATGCATAATTACTTGGCAAGTTTGATTCCCGCGTGTAGTACGAATGGAGCCTATATGGTAAAGAGACTTGCGATGGTAAACAGGCCATGAGAAGTGACGGTTCACGGTTAACAGGCCGATGATCCCGAATCCATTTCGTATGCCAATTAACTACAAGGATCCATGACTCGGGTCGACTTCTAGACGTAGAAGCGGACGGGAAAAGGGGATGCCTTGGTACAGGTTATTGATTAGTGATATTGTGAGTTAACAAGACTCATGAACATGGATCCATATAGTGTGTGTGAGTACTCAAAGTCTTTCCCTTTCCTTTTTTGACTTGAGTTAGGTGTGATAGAACCTTGTAAAGCCGAGAGGACATATAAGATAGGGAACCCACTGAGATTTGATGTATCTCACCCCATGTTGTTGATTATTTTACAGGTACTACAGGTTCGGAGAACCGTAAGGATAAGGTTGTTTAACTTTCCTTACTATCTTACCTTTTTGGGATGGTAAGGCTTCCGTTGTGGAGTTTTTGAGATCGTTGTCGATCTAGTTCTTAGTATTTTATCTTTGGAACATCTTGTATATATATTATGCCATAGTCTTTTGTATTAGGAACTTTTGGGCATGTATATGTATAATGTGTTTACTAGGGACTTGTATATTTCAGTACCAAACGTGGTATTCATGTATAATATATGCTTTGATGTATGTATTTATATATGGGCGTTACAGTTGGTATCAGAGCAGGTCGTATCCTCGACCTAGCCATGAAATAGTATAAGTATTTCTTTCCGTTTCATATGCGTTGGGTCGTCATTGGTCTTGCGTATTATATTTATGGTATTGAGCCTGATCAACTTAATCCTATCTGTATGGCATTTAGGAACATGGCCGACGGGCGCAGAAACAATCGTGGTAGACCCAAAACCACTTCAGTAGGGACTAATCCGCCAAGCAGCGAGGAAAATGTTCCATGGCCTCAGTTTCTGCAGCAGATGTAACAACAACAGAATCAGTTTATACAACAAATGGTACAACAAATGGCTGAGGGTATGCATCCTCCAGTGGTTATTCCAGAAGTTACAGGTGGAAGCTTTAGGGATTTCATCCGTATGAATCCTCCAGAATTTCAGGGAGGGTTGGATCTTGTAAAGGCTCACAAGTGGATAGCTGGCATGGAAAGGATTTTCTTGATAGTCCAGTGCAGTGAGGAAAATAAGGTGGTTTTCGCTTCTCACTTGTTGAAGGGTCCCGCCATGAGGTGGTGGAAGAGTACCTCAGCCTTGATGACACTTAAGAGGTACCTAAGATATGGGAGCAGTTCAAGATTAATTTTATGGAGAAGTATTTCCCAAGTTCCTTGAGGTCTCAGAAAGAATTCGAGTTTCAACAGTTGAGACAGGGTACTTTGATTGTAGCCACGTATGCTGAGAGGTTTGAGGTTATGGTTGCTTATTCTAGGCAGGCTATATATGCTCTGGACGAGAGGTGGAAGATTAATCAGTTTCTTTTTGGGTTGAGGGCTGAAATTTTGCATAGTCTGTCTCAGAGGGAGTTCACTAGTTATGTCGAATTGTTAAGGCAGTGTTAAGTGGTAGAACACAGTTTGAAGAAGGTGCAAGCGGAAGGAGAATTGAGTAGGTTGAATCAAGGTGAATGAGGGAGATCGAATCAACAATTTAGACCAAGACAACAAGCTTTCAAAGGGAAGCAAGTTCAGAGTTCCAGGACTAGTGTACCTCCGGTATGCCGCACTTGTGGGAGGAATCATCATGGTAGGTGCAGTTTCAGAGGAATAAAGTGTTATCAGTGTAATAAGGTGGGCCATATGGCGAGGGATTGTCCTCAGAATAGGACCCAAGCGCAAGAAAATAATACCGGCCGGGTATATACCTTGGATGCGAGGAAAGAAAAGGGTGACAACTCTTTGATTGCTGGTACGTGTTTCGTTAATGGACATCCTTATTTTGTGTTATTTGATTGTGGAGCAACACACTCTTTTGTATGGATGAGATAGTTGAAACACCTTTAATGTGTGAAAATTATGTTTTATCTGTGGATGGTAGAGTTTTTCAGATTGATCTGATTTGTTTGCCGCTTAAGAAAGTGGATGTTGTTTTGGGAATGGATTGGCTTTCTTCTAATTTAGTATTTATCGGTTGTGAGGAAAAGATAATCATTATTCCATCCGTAGAGGCTACTCCGAAGGATGTGTTGACTACTATTTTAGAAGGTACGGTTAGAATGATAAATTTTTTGTTTGAGAAGGAAAAATTTGTTCTTTTGGTTCTCACTAAAGAGGAGAGTAACAACCTTCAGGTTTTGAGTATTCCGGTAGTCTGTGAGTTTCCCGAAGTTTTCCCCGAGGATATCACTTCTCTTCCTATGGAGAGGGAAGTGGAATTCTCTATTGACCTGATACCGAGAACGGCTCTAATATCCGTTTCTCCGTATCGGATGACACCACTTGAGTTAAGAGAATTAAAGGATCAATTGGAAGAGTTGATGACTAAGCATTTTGTTCGACCTAGCGTTTCGCCCTAGGGAGCTCCAGTGTTGTTGGTAAAGAAGAAGGATGGTGGAATGCGGTTGTGTATTGATTACCGTCAGTTGAATAAGGTCACCATCAAGAACAAATACCCATTGCCAAGGATAGACGACCTGTTAGATCAATTGAAAGGAGCCTGTGTGTTCTCAAAGATTGATTTACGGCCGGGTTATCATCAGATTCGTGTGAAGAGTTCCGATGTGCCAAAGACCGCATTTAGAACCCGTTATGGTCATTATGAATTCCTAGCAATGCCTTTCGGCGTGACAAATGCTCCTGCAGCTTTCATGGATTATATGAATCGGATATTTCAACCTTACTTGGACCAATTTGTGGTGATTTTCATTGATGACATTCTTATTTATTCTCGTGATCCTCAAGAGCACGGAGAACACCTGAGAATCGTTTTATCCATTTTACGAGAGAGACAACTTTTTGCTAAGCTAAGTAAGTGTGAGTTTTGGATGTCGGGGGTTAATTTTCTTGGTCATGTCATATCTCAGGGGGGTGTAGCGGTAGACCCATCAAAATTTGAAGCAGTGATTAATTGGGAGAGACCGAAGAATGTTTCTGAAGTTAGAAGTTTCTTGGGATTGACAGGTTATTACAGAAGGTTTATCAAAGGATTTTCTCAATTGGCTTTACCAATGACGAAACTTACTCGAAAGGATTGTCCGTATGAGTGGGATTCGACTTGTGAACGAAGTTTTATGAGTTTGAAGGAAAGATTGACGACCGCTCCTGTCTTGATTATTCCTGATCCTAGTAAGTCGTATAAAGTATTTTGTGACGCATCGAAGATGGGATTAGGAGGTGTGTTAATGCAAGATGGTCATGTGGTGGCTTATGCTTCTCGACAGTTAAAAGTTCATGAAGAGAACTATCCAACGCATGATTTGGAATTGGCGGCAGTTGTGTTTACACTGAAAGTGTGGCATCATTATTTGTATGGAATGCGTTTTGAGATGTTCAGTGACCACAAGAGCTTAAAGTATCTTTTTGACCAGAAAAAGTTGAACATGCATCAAAGGAGATGGATGGAGTATTTGAAAGATTATGATTTGGAACTAAAGTACCATCCGGGTAAAGCGAATAAAGTGGCAGATGCATTAAGCAGGAAAGTGTTACATAATGCCGAGTTGATGATGTTAGAGTATACTTTATTGGAAAAGTTTCGAGATCTCAATCTCCAATTTGTTTGGACTTCTAATTGTGTAATTATGGGAAACTTGAATGTCAATTCTACTCATAGAGAGGAAATTCAACAAGTACAAGTGTTGGATGAGAAGTTACAAGAAGTGTTAGTTCAATCGGGTTTTGTGCGAGCTACCGACGGAGTCATTTTGTTTAACCAAAGGATTTGTGTACTGGATGACACGGTGTTGAAAAGAAGGATTTTGGAAGAAGCGCATAAGGGTGCCTTCACTATACATCCTGGTTCTTCGAAGATGTATCAAGATTTAAGAAGGGACTATAGGTGGTCCGGTATGAAAAAGGATATTTCAGTGTACGTATCGGAATGTGTGGTGTGCCAACAGGTGAAGATTGAACACCAAAGACCGGGTGGCTTACTACAACCGTTAGGAATTCTGGTGTGGAAGTGGGATAGTATTTCTATGGACTTTGCAGTTGGATTACCCCGTGCCCAAGGTGGTTATGATTCTATTTGGGTGATTGTAGATCGGTTGACGAAATCTGCGCATTTCTTAGCCGTAAAGACTACCTACAAGGCGAGTCATCTCGCAAGATTGTTCATTTCGGAAATTGTGAGATTGCATGGTATCCCCTCTAGTATGTTTCGGATAGAGATCCAAAATCTACTTCAAGATTTTGGAGAGCTTTTCAACAAGCTATGGGAACGAAGTTGTGTTTGAGCACGTCGAATCATCCGCAAACGGATGGTCAGACGGAACGGACAATACAAACAATGGAAGATATGTTAAGGGATTGTGTGCTTGAAAGTGGAGGAAATTGGATAGAACTTTTACCGTTGATTGAATTCTCTTATAACAACAGTTATCATGCAAGTATTGGTATGGCTCCTTATGAGGCCTTGTATGGAAGAAAGTGTAGGACGCCTTTGTGTTGGGCGGAGGTTGGTGAGGATAGGATTTTAGGACCAGAGATTATTCAAGAGACTACGGAAAAGATTATAATGATCCGTGATAAAGTTAAACAAGCACAAGATCGTCAGAAAAGTTATGCGGATAACCGTAGAAGACCTTAAGAGTTTGATAAGGGGGATCACGTATTTTTGAAAGTTACTCTGAGATTGAGGTTGAAGGGACTGTTTAAGTCGCGGAAATTAAGTCTAAGATATGTGGGACCGTATCAAATTTTAGAAAGAATTAGGGAAGTAGCCTACAGATTGTCCTTACCGCCTTATCTGTCAGAGATGCACGATATTTTTCATGTATCTCAGCTTCGGAAGTTTGTTCCAGATCCTCTTCATCCAATTCTACCAGATATGATTGAGATAGAAGCAGATTTAACATTTGATCCTCAACCAAGTTGTATCACAAGAAGAGAAACTAAGGTGTTACGCAATAAAGAGATTCCTCTTGTTAAGGTTCAGTGGGATGCGACGCATCCGGAAGATGAAACTTGGGAGCTAGAATCTGAGATGCGAGAAATTTATCCTCATCTGTTCAGGTAATTGTTTTAAATTCGTGGGCGAATTTCTATTTAAGGGGGGGGGGGGAGGATGTAATACCCCGTAAATTATTTACTCTGAATAATATTCGTTTGATCAGCTGGGTTCTGGTTTACTCTGAGAATTTATTGGATAAAATAATTAGAGTAAACTGATGAGCTCAGAGCAGATCAAATTAATATTTTTCTGACTCTGAGGTTTTAACTTTTGGTGTTATAGAGACTTTTCGACATTTAGTAGTGTTACTATCTAATTGAGTTTCTCTATATCATTTCATTTTCCTTTTTCTCTTCATTTGGGGGAACAAAGATAGAAAGAAAGAAGAAGTTAGAAAGAAGGAAGAGGAAAGGAAAGAAAAGGAGAAGAAAACCAAGAAGAGGGAAAGATCAAGACCATCATCCATTCTTCATCAAATCATCTCATCTTCTTCATCATCATCTTCTAACCAAGGTGGGTTCTAGATAGATGATTTAGTGTAGAATTTCTTGAGTTTTAGAGTTAGGTTTGATATTGTGAGAAAATGAATAATCTTGCTAAAAATTATGAATCTAACGGTTGGAAATCGATATAAATTGCTTAGTATAATCATATTATGCATATGAACATTGTTGGTGATTGTTTGCGCTGGTTGGAATTAATTTGGGTTGAAAAGTTGGGTTTGAAACCCTTGAAACCGTGTAAAATCACAGCTGAGTGCTGCTATTCTGGTGCAGAGCGCCGGGCGGTGCTCAGAGCGCCGGGCGACGCGAAGCGAGCGCCCCTATTTCGCCGGGCGATGCCCAAGAGGCGCAGCAGGGCACACTTCTGTAACTTTGAGTTTTTGAAGAGGGACTTACGCCCCTGCTTTGCCGGGCAAAGTAGAGGCGAAAGGGGCAGCGCCAGACGAAGCCTGGAGCGCCGGGCGCTCCTGGGACTTTTTCAAATGTTCCCCTTTCCTTTTAAATTCCATAACTTGTGATCCGTTTATCCGATTCTAGTGTTCTTGATACCGATAGAAAGCTGTGAGAATAATTTATCTAATGAAGGTGAAAAATGTCGGTTTTATTGCCCGATTAAATAATCGGAGGAAACCCAAAAGTGGGGTAATTATAATGAATTATTATATGTGTTTCCATTGTGCAATGATAATATACCTTGTTTATCCTATTGCTGATTAAACATGATTGTGAGTGACTATGTATGTTAAAATGAAAATGGAATAGGTAGAGTGAGGAATATTACCATGAAACTATATTGAAACCTAGTAACGGCTAGGAAATTGTTGAATAACATAACGACGACGCTCGTGCAAGAGAGGCTGAGGCGTGCGTCTATTACAGAATGATATGGAATAATTACACTAGTATGGATCATGTTTTATTGTGTTTATTTGAGAAAAGACAAAAGAGGTCTTAACGCAAATGTGGCCTTGTGATTGTCGAATACAATCGCGTTGTGTTTATGATCACGTAATCGTAACCGTTTCATTTGAGATGCAGTTTCATGAGTCTCGAGCTCCTCTGAAACGTATGCATAATTACTTGGCAGGTTTGATTCCCGCGTGTAGTACGAATGAAGCCTATATGGTAAAGAGACTTGCGATGGTTAACAGGCCATGAGAAGTGACGGTTCGCGGTTAACAGGCCAATGATCCCGAATCCATTTCGTATGCCAAGTAACTACAAGGATCCATGACTCGGGTCGACTTCTAGACGTAGAAGCGGACGGGAAAAGGGGATGCCTTGGTACATGTTATTGATTAGTGATATTGTGAGTTAACAAGACTCATGAACATGGATCCATATAGTGTGTGTGAGTACTCAAAGTCTTTCCCTTTCCCTTTTTGACTTGAGTTAGGTGTGATAGAACCTTGTAAAGCCGAGAGGACATATAAGATAGGGAACCCACTGAGATTTGATGTATCTCACCCCATGTTGTTGATTATTTTATAGGTACTACAGGTTCGGAGAAGCGTAAGGATAAGGTTGTTTAACTTTCCTTACTATCTTACCTTTTTGGGATGGTAAGGCTTCCGTTGTGGAGTTTTTGAGATCGTTGTCGATCTAGTTCTTAGTATTTTATCTTTGGAACATCTTGTATATATATTATGCCATAGTCTTTTGTATTAGGAACTTTTGGGCATGTATATGTATAATGTGTTTACTAGGGACTTGTATATTTCAGTACCAAACGTGGTATTCATGTATAATATATGCTTTGATGTATGTATTTATATATGGGCGTTACAGTAATATTTAAGGATTAAATATATTTGTATTCTTCCTAAATATTTCAAATTTTATTTTTAGTCCTTTAAATTTTTTTTCAATCCTCCTAAAATTTTTCATCAACACTTTTGGCCCCTAATACTAAAATTGTCGCTTGTGGTCTAGTGGTGGAGGCTTGGGTCTTGAGAGTGTGCTCATATCAAGGTCCTAAGTTCGAATCCTGTTAGGTGTTAACAATCTTTGTATTTGGCAAGTCTATACAGAGTTTTGCTTTACCTTTAAACGGGACCCCCCGCTAGTGGACTGTGAGATTGGTCCTCTTGGATTAGTCGACCGCAAGACCGAATACCAAGATTTAAAAGCGACAATTTATTACTTAGTGACCGAATACCAAGATTTAAAAAATACTAAAACATTCGCTAATTCGCCACTAAGTAATAAATTGTCGCTAAAACCATTGCTAATTCAGTTGCTAAATTGTAAAAATCGTCGATAAGTTGCAGTAGAGACTTAAAGTGTGGATGAAAATTGTACGAGGACATTCGTATTATTTCTTCAAGTCTTCTAACCCATGTTTCATTCACAATAATTCACAATTTTCTTATACAATAACTATAAATTATGCTCCCGAGCTTGATTGAGAAACTTTGTTTCATACTCTCGGAGAAATTAGGTTCTCACACAAGATGGTATGATAGTTTAAAGTATATATATTCTATCACTCACTAAACCTGAATAATCATCATCATATTAGGATTTGTTGAAGAAAAATCTCTTTTGATGTCTTGAAGATAACAAATTCTTAAGTAAATATAATTAAGATTATAATTTTATTTTTTATTTGTTGTGTGCCCTTGAATGAAATTTAATAAGACATGCTCATTTATTTCTATCAAAATATTATACTATGGTGGCATTGTCCGAAAAACAATACTCCCTCCGTCCCACAATGAGTGATTCAGTTGACTTTTCACACAAATAAAGAAAAATAGAATAAATGAAGAAGAGAGAATGATATTTTTACTAAAGTACTCTTGTAATGTATTGGGAATGATGAAAGTAATAATAATTAAATGGTAAAATAGAAAAAAGGTGCATTAAAAATTGAAATGGGTCATATATTTTGGGACACCATTTTATTTTAAATGGGTCACTCATTGTAGAACGGAGGGAGTAACATTTATCATTATGAAAACAGAAGCAAGAGTTTATCTTAAGATATAAAAGTCGAGGATATAATGTATGAGGATACAAATATCATTTGCACAGTAAATAAACTGAAAAAATATTATAAAATAATGATGTGACTATACACAGACTACTTTAGAACATAAATGATAAAGCAAAAGTTAAAAAAGTTTTTGAACGCAGGTTCATCCTTACAAGCCGAGGAGACAAATCTACTTCATCAGATTACACTTTAATGACAATTTTGTAAATAATTTATTATTCTCTCTGTCTCAATTATAAGTCACTTTGTAAAAAAAATTGTCCCAAATTATAAGTCATTTTACAATCCCAATACAACATTAATGACTTTTTTCCCAACATACACTATATCATTTACTATTATTTCTTCTTCCAATTCTTTTACTTTCTCTTACATCTATAATAAATGAAGGACAATATTATAAAGTCATGTATACTTTATCTTATACAGACAACAATAATTAAGTTTCTTAATTTGTGTAAAAAGGCACAATTTTTTTTATAATTTACTCGCAAATGTCACTCCTTTTGATCATGCATAAATTAGACGACCACATTAACTTCATATGTGAAATTAGGACTATTATGTGTCAAATAAATCTACTTCCCACTAATTTTTAATACGCACCCTTGTCAACTTTGGAACTTTTCTCATCAAGGCTTATCCTATGATTTTTCTCAATGGAGACACTTGCTAGTTTGAATATAAGTTTCTCTATTTTCTGCAAAAGATCAAACATATATTTCCTATGAGAGATAAAGATGCATTTTTTGAGTAGACTAGTTCAATTATTAATAAATACTTGAGTTGTCCAAGATATTTTATCTCAAAATACAATAATAAATTTTATTTGAGTAATTGTCTCTCAATCAAATTATCATTTGTAACAATAATATCATTAACATAAACAAAAAGTATAGTTGATTTTCCTCCATGTGAATGCTTAAAGAAAAAGTGTGGTTTCATTAACTTTGCATATAGCCCAAACACAACATGGTCTTTGTTAATAGGAAAAATTACACCAGAGGTCCTTTAAGTTATTTTTTGTGTAACAGGTTGGTCCTTTAAGTTTTTTGTAACAACTCGCTCCTTTAAATGATCAAAGGTGTACACTATTAGTGCACAAGGTTGAAGATGAATAAGATGATGAAAGAGAAAAAGAGAGAAAAACTCTAACTAACTTTTGATGAAAAATTGAATATATCAGATTCCGTTACAACTAACCTTATATACTATTAGAGTCTCACACGAAATTCAAATTCAGAATCTAAATGCAAATTAATCTTAAATGAAAATGCAACAAACTACTTGGATTTGGATTACACTTTAAAATCATCCCTTAATCCATATTCAAGACTAAAATCAACAACACCGATTTCATCCCTCAAATGGACAAAGTGTTCAGTCTTGATTGCTTTAGTTAGCCCGAGTGCATCAGTGAACAACTTTAAGCACTCCACTCTAAACTTGATTTCTCAAAAAATGAAACTTTGTTTCAATGTGCTTGCTTCTTCCATGTAACATTGGATTCTTGGCAAGGCTTATAGTTGATTTGTTGTCAATCATCAACTTCACAAGTTTGCTCACCTTGATCTTCAAATCATGCAACAAGTTCAGAATCCAAACTACTTGAAAAGCATACAAAACACCTGTAATGTACTCAGCTTCACAGGTAGACAATGCAACTATTGGTTTCTTTTTGGAGCACCAAAAAATGGGACCTCCCAGATACTTAAAGAAATATCCAGAAGTACTTCTTCTTTCAAATATTTCTCCACATCAATCAGAGTCTAAATAGCACATCAACTCTGAATTAGATTTAACATCAGAGAGGAACAAAACTCAATACCTCAGAGTCCACTTAATATACCTCAGTATCTTGACAATAGCTTGGTGATGTGAACACTTTTGTTTGTTCAAAAACCTACTCACTATTCCAACTGCATAGAAAATATCAGGTATGATATTACAGAGATATCTCAATGTGCTTGCCAATATTTTATAAGTTTTCGCATCTACATCATCACCCTCAACATCAGAATCCAGCTTGTAATTTGTTTCGGCGGGTGTGATTGTAGACTTGCAATTTATTAGCTCAAATATCTTTAGAAGCTCAAGTTCATATTTCAGCTCATGCAAAATTATACCCTTATCAGAGTACAAAATCTCAATTCCTAAAAAACATGTCATATTTCCTAGATCACTCATCTCAAACGCATTCATCAGCATGTTCTTGAACTTAGCTATCTCATATAAATAACTCTATGTTAGCAATATGTCATCAACATAGAGACACACTAGAATCATATTTCTATCAGATGTATGCTAAACATAAACACCATACACCATCTCATATTTTCTGAATCCTTGAAGCTGGAAAAATGAATCAATTCTCCGATTACAAGCTCTAGAAGCTTGTTTCAATCCATACAAGGCTTTATGCAACTTGTACACCATCCCTTCCTAATTATTTTTCACATATCCAGGAGGTTGTGACACATAAACTTCCTCTTGTAAAGGATCATTCAGAAATGCAGGTTTCACATCTAAGAGCATTAGAGGCCAATTTCAATTAGCATCTTTACCAATCACCAATTTGATTGTTTCATGTCTGACTACAGGTGCAAACACTTTAAATTAATCTAATCCATATTTCTATAGAAATCCTCTAACTACTAATCTTGTTTTGTGTTTGCAAATTGATCCATCAGGCTTTGGTTTCAACTAGTAAACCTATCTTACACTGATGGCTTTCTTGTTCTTTGGAAGCTCAGTCAACTCCCAATTCTTGTTTTTTTCTATAAACTCAAGTTCTTCTTCAAAGGCCTTCAGCCGCACTTTCTTCTTGAGAGCTTCTTCAGTACTAACTGGTTCAGAGTTTATTAACATGTCACACTGAATGACTTCCCCTTTAGTGTCTATCTCAGTATCTTACAACATGTCAAACTCTGCAAATCTTATTGGTAATTTTTTAATTCTTTGTGGTCTCTGAACTTGTTCAGAATCTTCTTCAGATGCTGGAACAATATCTGATGTTGGACTACCTTTAAAGGCTGAACCACCTTCGGAGTCATGATTACTGTCGCTCCCAGGATTTTCATCCAAGTACAAACGCGAAAGTGGCGCGGAAAACAGAGTCGCCGGCCGTGTAAATTTATCCCAAGAGAGGGAAAGGGAACACCGCATAAACCTGAGGAAGAGGGAAAGGAATGGTCATCGCAACCATAACCTGGGTTTGGGAGTCGGTTACGCGAGGGGAAGGTGTTAGCACCCCACGCGTCCATCGTACTCGATGGGATCCACGCTTGTTGTCTATTCTAAGGGTGAGTTATCCTAAAATCTATGACTGTACTGAAACGGGGATGGGGGAGACAAAGACAGACTCGGTAGGACGTCGACGTCCTAGGCCTACGTACCCCCTTTGTGCAATGGGGAATTCAGAGTCAACGTAGTTCGGACCAAGTTCTTTTTGTGTTTTTTATGAGCGACGTTAAGTTCGCGTCCGGCAGTTAGGGTCAATATCTGTTTGTGACTCAGACGGAAAGTAACATGCCCTTTTTGAAAATAGCCTTTAGTTTGACGATCCCGAAGGATAAAAAGGTTTGAAGTTCGTTTGTATTTTTTAGGACAGAAGTGACTTGGGTTAGTTCATAACTCAACTTGAACCAAATTCTATGACACGGGAACGAATGCGTCGCATGGTCGTCCCCAATGGGACGTATGCTCAACACTCTAGAAGAGAGAAGGGGGACCCCTCAATCTTCATTTCCTATGTTTAAGGCTTGTGTGCAAGGCAAGTTGACCTTATTAAGTATCTTAGAGATGTTTTGAGATGAGAAGAGGGACTCAAGAGAAAAGAAAAAAAAACACTAAGGGGGAAATCTATCCTAATGTTATCATGCAAAGATGGCCCTAAGGGGAGGTTTGGAGGGAGACTATCATATGGAATTTAGTCCTAATGTTATCATGCAAGGGTGGCTCTAAGGGGAGGTTTAACAACAACCTAAGCCTAAAGAAAAGAAAAGATGAGAGGAAAAAAGAGTGAGAGTGAACATGGGTGACTATCCACGCCCCAAATAACTTACCTCAGCCCCTGCATAAAAGGTTAGTACAAAACAGACATAAGTGACAATAAGACAAATGAACCCAAGCAAGTCACAAACCAAGGAGAAATGATTATAAACCAAATGAAATTCAACCAAGACAGAATATGGATGACCTAAACATGAATTATGAGGTCAAAGAAGCAAACCCAAATGATGGCACAAGTGCCTTTTCAAACAAGTAATCAGACATGGTCCAAGATGTGCATACAAGAAGATCTCAAACAAATAGCAATCAAATAATTAGCAAAATATCTTTTAAAATTACCAAATTTAAACTTAATACACCTCAACCAGTGGCAAACAACATATTAAAAACTCATGCAAAAATTCACAAGATAGGTCACCCAAACAATTATGCAAAGTTCAGACAAAAAACATGACTCAATATGCAAAAGAAGAGGACTAAAATGCAATATGAAAAAGTTTTAAAAATGAGAGAAAAATGTTTTAATGACATTCAAAATGTTGATGAAACAATGCAAAAAGAATGAGTTCAAAATGTTTTATGGATGATGAGAAACAAATTCTACAGTGCAATGTGTGCAAAATGAAACAAATTCAAAAAGAAATTATTAAAATTATTAATTCAGTCACTAAAAATAAAAGAAAATAACAAAATAAAATTTGGGAAAATTTTATAAAACTATAAATATGATTCATGATTTTTTTTGGGAATTTTTTAATGCAAGTATCTATTTTTAAAAATGAAAAATGGAATAATGCAATTAAAATGAAAAATAAAAAGGAAAAAATACAAAGGGGGTGTGAGCAGCAATCCATACGCGTTAAAAAATGAAACTGGGCTTAAATGGGGGTGTGAAAAACAAGGCACAAACCACGACAGTCCATCAGCAAAAATAATTAAAAAAAAAAAGAACACAAGGACTTAGTCAACTGATTTGACTCAATACTCATCATTGGATGCATCTAACGTGTGGCATCAAGTCAACCAATACCACATGTAATCATGATGAACGTTCAGGATCATAAGACACACCATAAACACGTACACACGCGCACACTAAATTATCAGAAATTAAAAAAGTTACACGTGATCAACACATGGTATTATTAATGTGCTGGGAAACATCCAGCCACAGGATCAAACCAACGTATCAGATTGAGTCAAACAATTAAGAAAGTAAGCATGATGAGCAATCCAGATCTGAGGCATATTATAACTATCATGGACTAACACACACGCAGCCAATAAAATAAAACACAAATTTAAATGGTGTGGCAACACAAGGACCACACGATCAAACCCATGGACGACCACGATTGTGTCCCTTACCTCCAAACCCTAATTCCACCGGCGATCAGGCCAGACGCCGGAGCCCTAGCTCCGGTCGTCACTTCCGGCCACCTGCAACAAAAAAGATACCAGAACACGCAAATGAATATACGTTCTTGACCAGAATTCCACGAGGATCAACAATATGTCCTTAAAAATCGCAAATAACCAACACACCAAGAGATTCGCACGAAACAAGTTGTGGTTCCAAAACTTAAAACTCACGATATGCACATAATACACGTCTAAACTTAAAATAAAACACATCAGAATCATCAGCAACAATCACATACCATCATGCGCATTTAAAAATAGAGTTTTAAGATCATGCAAATTATCCCTAACCTGAGACCAAGGATGGGTGGTTTGTGCTCTATGGATTCCAAGGATGAAGACTGTGAAAGAATTTTTGGAAAAGCTCTTGTGGATTGTGAGATTTAAATGATTGAAGTTTTAGGGTTCAAACTTTGGTTCTCCTCAAAATCACGTGTCCTCCTTCTCAATAGTGCATGAGTTGGCTTAAATACCTAGGGTTACTACACTGATTAGGAATTAGATCCCAATCATTCCTTGGTTAATGAGTTTTGGATCAATTGGAAATTTTGCACTTTGTGAAATACACCCTCCTCCATGCATGCACACCCAAGCCTCTTATGATGGATCACTTACATTTAAATTGCTAATCACACCTGAATGGAATTTGGGCCTTGAGATGTCTTGGTTCATGAGTTTTCAATGATCTTGCAATTTTGCATAATGGAAAATAAGTGATGAATAAACCATGGATCCACTTGATTCAAAGGCCAAAAATGATCCTTATGGATTGTTCTTTGATGTTAGAATGTGGCTTGAAACAAAGGAATCACTTATAGGTCACTATGTCCCAAAATGCAAAAGTTGTGAAATTGGAACCATGAGAAAACCCTAAAAACCACTTGGCCTTCTTTTGACCATAACTTGAGTTTCACAAATGATATGGAGACCATCTAGTACTTGTTGGAAAGGGGAGAAAAATATCTTCAACTTTCATGTTTGAGGAAAATTCACTTGAAGCTTCTTTGATGATGAAAAGTCAAGTTGAATGTAGTGTATGAACTTGCCCAAAAAGGAAACTTTCAAATTATAGGTCATTTCCATATTTAGTAACTTTTGTACCAACCCTTGATTCTTGATGAATGGTATGAAGCTTGACCCTTGAAGACCATGTGAGGATGTGAGACCTTGAAAACCTTGAAGAGAACCTCAAAATTTCACAGTTGACTTCCCTTCTCACTGTTGACTTTTCCCTAATTCTCCTGATTCTCAATCCATTGGCCAATTGAACTTCTCAGGAACCAAACTAATGGACAATCTTTCATTCCTAGGTACTTAGGGACCCAAGGAATACCATGGAATCAAGTCTTGCCCAAAAAATCAGAAATAAACTGACTTTATAGCAAACCCTAATTTTGGTACCCTCAGTCTAGGAGGAAATAACACAGTCTCCAAATCCAAATTCCTCTGAATATGATGTGTATCCTCTCCAACAAAGATAAGATATGCCATTTGGTGATGATAAAACCCAAGAAGCTTGCCCATTAGAGCAATAAACCCAAGAATCTCAAAACCCTAATCTCTGCACTGGTTAGGAGAGAGTGATCCACTTGAGCTCTCTTGGACAATATAAGGATTCTTGCTTGAAGAGCATCTTCTCCTCTTGAACTGCCTCAGGCACCTTGATCCCATGCTAGGAACCAATGATATTCACACATGATAATGCAAAAATGAAGTGAAACATAAGCCAGTTAGTACTGAAGTAAGGAGGGCAAATTTTAGGGTGCTACAACTGCCCCTATTCAATCAACTTGGTCCTGAAGGTATGATAGCAACGACTGTCATGCGTTCAAAGGATTCACGGGGATTGAACACCAAAAGAAACCTGAAATTTGCAATCCTCAAAGGAGGGACGACTCCACCGGGGAACAAGCGATAAATGCTGCATTTGTCACAACACGTACGAGTGTTGGAAAACAACACGAACAATGTATTGGAATGTCATGAAATAAACACAAACGAGTGTTAACTATTGGGGATAAAGACGGACGGGTGTCAAGGAGTCAATAATATCAGATACGAACAAGGTACCGAAAAGATCGAAAAGATACACGGACGGGTGTAAAAAGGGTAAATTTATTGGGGATTGATCTCGCTGGGGAACGGAAGGCAACACGGACGGGTGTTAAAAGTTAATACGGACGAGCATTGGCTTAAAAAGTTCAAACACGGACGGGTGCTGAAAGGACACGGACGGGCATCGAAAGTCAATACGGACGGGCATTGGCTTAAAAGGTTTAAACACGGACGGGTGTTGAAAGGACACAGACGGGCATCAAAAATCAATACGGATGGGCATTGGCTTAAAAGGTTTAAACACGGACGGGTGCTGAAAGGACACGGACGGGCATCAAAAATCAATACGGACGGGCGTTGAAACAAAAGGTTCAAACACGGACGGGTGCTGAAAGGACACGGACGGGCGTCAAAGGTCAATACGGACGGGCATTAGCTTAAACGGTTTAAACACGGACGGGTGCTGAAAGGACATGGACGGGCATCAAAAATCAATACGGACGGGCATTGAAACAAAAGGTTCAAACACGGACGGGCGCTGAAAGTCAATACGGACGGGCATTGAAACAAAAGGTTCAAACACGGACGGGCGCTGAAAGTCAATACGGACGGGTATTGAAACAAAAGGTTCAAACACGGACGGGTGCTGAAAGGACACGGACGGGCGTCAAAGGTCAATACGGACGGGCATTGGCTTAAAAGGTTTAAACACGGACGGGTGCTGAAAGGACACGGACGGGCATCAAAAATCAATATGGACGGGCATTGAAACAAAAGGTTCAAACACGGACGTGCGCTGAAAGTCAATACGGATGGGCATTGAAACAAAAGGTTCAAACACGGACGGGTGCTGAAAGGACACGGATGGGCATCAAAAATCAATACGGACGGGCATTGCAACAAAAGGTTTAAACACGGACGGGTGCTGAAAGGACACGGACGAGCGTCTGACGGTAAAAGACCTTGAGGGGATAGACCAAAGGACCACCTGGACGAAGGGGTAAAAAAAGAAATCATGTATTAACGCTCCTGGCAAACAACTCTGCAAGGGAATGCCAAATATTGCTTTGAATGACTAAACCCAACACCTGCGGAGTAAAGTCGACATGATATTCTCTGAAATCTGCTTTTTTCCTGACGAAGGAAAACTCAAACCTGGCTTATGCTTCGGATGCCTATGCTTGAATTTTGCCGTAATGCTCCACACGAAGTGGAAATGCTACGCTTTTAGGAGGATGCCATGCAAACCAAATGCTTATGCAATGCAAAAGAGGTGCCTCAGCAAAATAAATGCTGAAGGCAAAGGCAGACTTCACTGGGGATGACAAAATAAATTGTCCTCCGAAATAAGAGGTCCTACTGAGGAAACTTCACTCTGCTATTGCAAACATCGATTTTTCCAAAGATGGACGGAACTCCGAGAGAATATCCACTCTGTTGGGGAGTATCAAGATCAACAACTCTGTTGGAGATGGACGAAATTCCAAGAGAAAACCCGCTCAGCTGGGGAGGGAGATGAATACTGAAGATGGAAACTCCCCTGCTGGGGATGTCCAACTGTTTCAGAACCTGGATCCAACACCTGCTGGGGATACTAATCGCCATCAAAACTCCGCTTGGGGATAACCTGAAAGAAACTTTGGGGAAAATAGATTGCCCCATTCCTAGTGGGGAAACACTGTCTCTAATTAACGGGGCTCTCCATCAGACTCTCACAGGTGAGGCTATAAAAAATAACAAACTTCTGGCTACCAATAACAGATGGGCTTAGAACCTGCTGGGGATGCCAACCACCGCTTCACAAATAGCGGCGCAGATTGTTACCAGATTCTGCTTGGGGAGAACAGTCCATAATACCATCCTGCTTGGGGATGCTACTGAACTTAACCTGCTGACGGGGAGAATGGATTTACCCTCACCTTGTTGGGGGTTAGAACCTAACGTTGTTGGTGAAAGCACACTTCCTGACTGGATGGGGAAAGTGGACACCCTGATTCTGTGGGGAAACAACGTCTTGATCCACAGGAAAATCTTCTCTGCTGAGGGAGGTGCAATCTCAATGCTGGGGAGAGCAAACTGCTGGGGGAGTACAATCATGTTGCCCTGCAACCTGACTTGTCTTTATGGTCATAAGCGGCTCTTTGAACTTTTCACTTGCCCCAGACCACCAGGTCTAATGGAAGAAATCATCTCAAGAGGATTTTATAGAAGACTGGGCGTTCGCACTGCCCCAGGGTCTTCAAACTCTTTGGAGAGATTTATCATATCTCGACATAACTGCCCCAGTCTTCATAATCCATGAAGTACATTACCTCGAAAGGGATTGTAATGACTTGAAAATACTCTGCTTTAGTATTTTGAACCTTGAGGAGGTGTTTTTAATTAACCATTTTCAGGAGTGGACAATCTCCCACGCTCTAGAGGTGGCCTGCCCCAATATGAGCTTTGAAGTGACTTTGCCCCTGATCTTAGAATGAATGCCCCAGAATAACTGAATTTCAGAGAGATTTCTTGACGTGACTGCCCCAGATTGGCTACATCTTAACACGACTTAATGGGGAGAGCCCACTCTACACTGAGTCTCTTGGCAGCATGACCTTTGATATGATTGTCCTTCAGAATTTTCAAGCATCCCAACTTGGCAGGATCAAGCTTCTTGACTAACGTTCACTGTGTAAGCTGCATTGATGCTTAGGCACATGTATGCAAACAGAACAAATTATTTATGAGAATGATAATTCTAATGCAACACTCATGTTAAACTTGAAGCTTTATTGAAAATGCGTCGCCAAGCCTTGTGAACGAATCACTAGCCGGGATGCGACCTCGATTTTGAATGGCAAAACAATGCGCACATGCAATACCAACAAATCTTATTAGCACAACTCATAGGAGTCAGGAACGTTATCCTGTTGAAGTACGCTTTCGGAATAAACCCTGTTTCAATTAGGACTTTTAAGGGTTGTAACGTGGTCTGGTTCACGGTTTCAGAAAAAGGATTTATGGCTCAAAATTTATCGGTTCCCACCCACTCTTCGTGATGTTCTCCAATCCTATGTTCAGTTAATCTGACCCAAACGCTCATCTCTCAAAAGGTTTATGATCTTTAAGGAACCTATGCCACTAATGGTTTGGCACCTAAGGAGGTTCTGGAGTGACAGTCACCTCTTTTTATCTTTTGTGTCTGTAATCACACGAATTTGTTCTTATCGAGGATTTTCTTTTGTAATGCTTTTCGCTTTTTCTTTCTTTTGCTTTTTGATCCCTAATTTTTGCCTGGACTGACTCTTTTGAGCTTCTCGATTTTTAAGTCCAGCGGGATGCCCTAACTTTTGCCTAAGTCGCTTGTTTTCAAGTTTCGACTTAGCGGGCTTTCTCTTTTTTTTATTCCCCTTTTTTGAACAAAGCGTGTGACACTGGTTGTCTTACTTGCTTGACAGGGTTGTGACTGCCTCACTTCTATGATTGTTTATGGATAACCATTATGGTTTCACATCTCTTGACCTCTTGACGGTGGGATAGAAGGTAATGGATCCTCAGATGCACACTCTCCTTGAAATTTGAACGCTCGGTCAAACTAACTGACGCCTACCCTGCCCCTGGGTTAAGTGTGAGGACTTTTCGTACAAAGGAAACTCCTACTTCAAGGCTCAAAGGGGTTAACGAGGGTCTATCTCCCTTATATCTCCAGTGTTTAGGGGTTTGAAACAATGCCTGTACATCCTCAACAGGGTTCTATCCTTGAACATACAACCAGAGATTTTGCGTTTTCATCTCATCATCCTCCCTCGAGAGTTCTAGACAAGAAAATTGGTATTGCAGTGCATATAAACATTTAAGAGTGAACACGAATGGATTATTTCAAGGAAAACATACTCATTGCATTAATATCATCATTAAAAAACAAACAAGTCTTACATGCATACAATGCTTTAACAAGAAATGAAAAAAACTACAAATGAAAATGCAGTAAAGAAGCTGAAGATTGTCATTGCTGAGGAAGCTTGATTCTGTCTGGACGTACTTGCAGACTGAGTGTTTTTTTGAGAAAGGAGGCTTCAATTGATGTACATATCATCTTCAGTGAATGCAATGACCTCTGAGTCTACCAGGTCTTGTACCTTGTGCTTGAACATGTTCCAATTTTCAATTGAATGACCCAGTGTGTCTGAGTGATATTCACATCTGGCATCCAGATCATAATCAGGAGGAATAGGGTCGGGAACAGGCTTGGCATCCCTTAGTTGAACCAAAGAACTTTCAAGCAGACGGGCAAGAACATGGCTGTGAGGAACAAGGAGTGGATCAAACCTTCTCTCAGGCCTTCGTGATCTTTGTTGTCTCTTTCCAGAGCAGTTCTCTTGTTGACCCTGATTCGAGCGCATAATCTTTTCAGGCACTTTTCTCTTCAGACTTGGTCGAGGCGTAGGCAGCATTTGCGGATGTGGGGATTCAAAGACCAAGGACTGCAAGAAATGCCCCTGACCTGATGTGGCTTTGGGAGAAGCAACGGGGATACCCACTTCTTTTTCAACAGCTAGAGTGGGACCACCTTGTATGCTTACGCCGCTTGGTGTGAATTCAATTTTCCTCGAATCAATCAGATCCTGGACAGCGTGCTGAAGGGCCCTACACTTCTCCACAGTATGCCCTGGTTCCCCAGAATGGAAATCACAACGGGCTCTTGCATTGTAGCCTGGTGGGGGATTACCAGTGAGAGGAGCCAAAGTCCTTTTCTGTACTAGTTGCAACTGAAGGAGGTGCTGCAATAGCTGAGAATATGGCATAGGGAGTGGATGAAAAACTCTTTCAGGCTGTTTCGGTCTCTGTGCACACTTTTTATTCTTAGGCTTATCTTGAGAGATAACACCTGGTTGCTGTTGGGAAAGTTCTGGAACCTTAGCTTGTGGAAGAGGTTCACGAGGCAGTCCACGATTTAGATCAAATCCCAAAGAGATGGAAGGAGTAAGGATCTCTGTCGCGGAAGCGAGCACATGACTGTTTTCCTTCTTTAACACTGTTTTCAAGATTTCCATGACCAAACCCATCTGAGTCTTCATCTGATTGACCTCCTCCCTCAGCATCTTCTGGTCTTGCATGAGAGTTTGTATATTCCCCATAAACTGCCCCATCTGGCCTCGCATTTCCCTCAACTCAGCTTGAATTTGCTCCATGATCAACTCTTGAATGGCCTGAGGAGTTAGGTCTGCAATTCTGAAGAAAGCCAAATCAGAATAAGAATAACCAGCCTTGAACACCTGTTATGCACAATGATCATGAATATGCAAATGCAAATGAACATGTTTAAAAAATTCGCAGGGCGATCCACCCCTTGATTCTAGTTTAATAATAAGATAGAACGGGACTTCTGCTCATATATTAAGAAAACCAGAGGAAACCAATTGTCAACAATCACAACCCAAAATAGTAAGTCTGGACACAATAATCATGGATCCCAACCAACAAGCCTGGTGGTGATCCAAATACAACAGAGAGGAAAAGAACTATGTCATGTCATCAAAGTCCACAAGTGCCAATTCCCCAGGTTCTGCCATAGAACCAACCTTGTGAACAGGATCCAGAATAAGTGATGGGAACTTGTACACTATGATGTTCTTTCTCTTCTCAGTACTCACCCTTGATAGTCTTTAAAAACCAGAATCAAAGTTAGGATGCAACCCTGCAAATAAACAAACATGTTAGGATGCAGAATGATGATGCAAATGCATACATGGGATCAAGGATGCCACACAGACTGGACAACTGCTACACTGAAGCACTGTATAATCTCAAAGATCTGCCCAAATACCCAGAATACCAGAATAACCATATTACCACACTGATAAATCTGCTGATCAGAAAACCGGGTATGTTGAAGGTCAAGGTTACCTGCAAACCTGTAAACACCCTGCCCTCTCACATGTGGGCACTAGAAAGCCGAGGATCCTCAATATCACGGGCTCTCAGGTCGAGAAATGATGATACGTTCACCATTTCTGGTTTGGCATCATCATCAATCGAGGAGGCCTCAACCGATTCCCCTCAAAAGAAAACATCCCATGGCAAGTCCTCAGCTTCGGCACTGAGGTCGAGAAGCAATAGTACATTCATCCCTCGGGGTACAGTACTATCGCCAAACGAGGAGTGCTTCCACCGATTCTTTTCCAAAAGGACACCCTATAGCAAGTTCCCAGCATTGGGTCCTCGGATCGACATGTGTAATGGGTTTTCCATTTCTGGTCTACCATTATCACGTCTCGGGAGGAGTGCCGTTACTGAGTCCTCGGGAATGGTCGCCAGAGTCAACAGTTTTCCAGGTTACATTCAATCATCTGCACCAATGCGCAGGATAGAACATTACCAAAGAGAACCTCGTCTGGATGTGGAATTTTCATGTATACTACGTCTGGCCAAATGCCACACGAGTCACACTACTTGCCACGCTAATCCTACGTGTATGCTCAAGCCTGGGTATTGGGCTTACCTCTCAGAACTCCCAACCTGCCAAACAGAAAAACAATGCAACAGTTGATAATAATATGCAATGCAGAAAATGCGGTAAAAATAAAATACAACAAATAAAGCAAAACAAAAAACAAAACACCCAAAGAGAACAAAGACAAGCAAGCGCTAGGATTGACTCGCTTAGGGATGGACCAGCATAGGTCAACCAGAGTCCCCAGCAGAGTCGCCAGCTGTCGCTCCCAGGATTTTAATCCAGGTACAAACGCGAAAGTGGCACGGAAAACAGAGTCGCCAGCCGTGTAAATTTATCCCAAGAGAGGGAAAGGGAACACCGCATAAGCCTGAGGAAGAGGGAAAGGAATGGTTATCGCAACCATAACCTGGGTTCGGGAGTCGGTTACGCGAGGGGAAGGTGTTAGCACCCCACGCGTCCATCGTACTCAATGGGATCCACGCTTGTTGTCTATTCTAAGGGTGAGTTATCCTAAAATCTATGGCTGTACTGAAATGGGGATGGGGGAGACAAAGACAGACTCGGTAGGACGTCGACGTCCTAGGCCTACGTACCCCCTTTGTGCAATGGGGAATTCAGAGTCAACGTAGTTCGGACCAAGTTCTTTTTGTGTTTTTTATGAGCGACGTTAAGTTCGCATCCGGCAGTTAGGGTCAATGCCTGTTTGCGACTCAGACGGAAAGTAACGTGACCTTTTTGAAAATAGCCTTTAGTTTGACGATCCCGAAGGATAAAAAGGTTTGAAGTTCGTTTGTATTTTTTAGGACAGAAGTGACTTGGGTTAGTTCATAACTCAACTTGAACCAAAGTCTATGACACGGGAACGAATGCGTCGCATGGTCGTCCCCAATGGGACGTATGCTCAACACTCTAGAAGAGAGAAGGGGGACCCCTCAATCTTCATTTCCTATGTTTAAGGCTTGTGTGCAAGGCAAGTTGACCTTATTAAGTATCTTAGAGACGTTTTGAGATGAGAAGAGGGACTCAAGAGAAAAGAAAAAAAAACACTAAGGGGGAAATCTATCCTAATGTTATCATGCAAAGATGGCCCTAAGGGGAGGTTTGGAGGGAGACTATCCTATGGAATTTAGTCCTAATGTTATCATGCAAATGTGGCTCTAAGGGGAGGTTTGACAACAACCTAAGCCTAAAGAAAAGAAAAGATGAGAGGAAAAAAGAGTGAGAGTGAACATGGGTGACTATCCACGCCCCAAATAACTTACCTCAGCCCCTGCATAAAAGGTTAGTACCAAACAGACATAAGTGACAATAAGACAAATGAACCCAAGCAAGTCACAAACCAAGGAGAAATGATTATAAACCAAATGAAATTCAACCAAGACAGAATATGGATGACCTAAACATGAATTATGAGGTTAAAGAAGCAAACCCAAATGATGGCACAAGTGCCTTTTCAAACAAGTAGTCACACATGGTCCGAGATGTGCATACAAGAAGATCTCAAACAAATAGCAATCAAATAATTAGTAAAATATCTTTTAAAATTACCAAATTTAAACTTAATACACCTCAACCAGTGGTAAACAACATATTAAAAACTCATGTAAAAATTCACAAGATAGGTCACCCAAACAATTATGCAAAGTTCAGATAAGAAACATGACTCAATATACAAAAGAAGAGGACTAAAATGCAATATGAAAAAGTTTTAAAAATGAGAAAAAAAATTTTTAATGACATTCAAAATGTTGATGAAACAATGCAAAAAGAATGAGTTCAAAATGTTTTATGGATGATGAGAAACAAATTCTACAGTACAATGTGTGCAAAATGAAACAAATTCAAAAAGAAATTATTAAAATTATTAATTCAGTCACTAAAAATAAAAGAAAATAACAAAATAAAATTTGGGAAAATTTTATAAAACTATAAATATGATTCATGATTTTTTTTGGGAATTTTTTAATGCAAGTATCTATTTTTTAAAATGAAAAATGGAATAATGCAATTAAAATGAAAAATAATAAGGAAAAAAAACAAAGGGGGTATGAGCAGCAATCCATACGCGTTAAAAAATGAAACTGGGCTTAAATGGGGGTGTAAAAAGCAAGGCCCAAACCACGACAGTCCATCAGCAAAAATAATAATAAAAAAAAAGAACACAAGGACTTAGTCAACTGATTTGACTCAATACTCACCATTGGATGCATCTAACGTGTGGCATCAAGTCAACCAATACCACATGTAATCATGATGAACGTTCAGGATCATAAGACACACCATAAAGACGTACACACGCACACAATAAATTATCAGAAATTTAAAAAGTTACACGTGATCAGCACATGGTATCATTAATGTGCTGGCAAACATCCAGCCACAGGATCAAACCAACATATCAGATTGAGTCAAACAATTAAGAAATTAAGCATGATGAGCAATCCAGATCTTAGGCATATTGTAACTATCATGGACTAACACACACGCAGCCAATAAAATAAAACACAAATTTAAATGGCGTGGCAACACAAGGACCACACGATCAAACCCATGGACGGCCACGATTGCGTCCCTTACCTCCAAACCCTAATTCCACCGGCGATCAGGCCAGACGCCGGAGCCCTAGCTCCGGTCGTCACTTCCGGCCACCTGCAACAAAAAAGATACCAAAACACGCAAACGAATATATGTTCTTGACCAGAATTCCACGAGGATCAACAATATGTCCTTAAAAATCGCAAATAACCAACACACCAAGAGATTCGCACGAAACAAGTTGTGGTTCCAAAACTTAAAACTCACGATATACACATAATACACGTCTAAAATCAAAATAAAACACATCAGAATCATCAGCATCAATCACATATCATCATGCGCATTTAAAAATAGAGTTTTAAGATCATGCAAATTATCCCTAACCTGAGACCAAGCAATCCGTATCCTTGCTTTTAGCTTCCAACGATGGGTGGTTTGTGCTCTATGGATTCCAAGGATGAAGACTGTGAAAGAATTTTTGGAAAAGCTCTTGTGGATTGTGAGATTCAAATGATTGAAGTTTTAGGGTTCAAACTTTGGTTCTCCTCAAAATCACGTGTGCTCCTTCTCAATAGTGCATGAGTTAGCTTAAATACCTAGGGTTAGTACACTGATTAGCAATTAGATCCCAATCATTCCTTGGTTAATGAGTTTTGGATCATTTGGCAATTTTGCACTTTGTGAAATACACCCTCCTCCATGCATGCACACCCAAGCCTCTTATGATGGATCACTTACATTTCAATTGCTAATCACACCTGAATGGAATTTGGGCCTTGAGATGTCTTGGTTCATGAGTTTTCAATGATCTTGCAATTTTGCATAATGGAAAATAAGTGATGAATAAACCATGGATCCACTTGATTCAAAGGCCAAAAATGATCCTTATGGATTGTTCTTTGATGTTAGAATGTGGCTTGAAACAAAGGAATCACTTATAGGTCACTATGTCCCAAAATGCAAAAATTGTGAAATTGGAACCATGAGAAAACCCTAAAAACCACTTGGCCTTCTTTTGACCATAACTTGAGTTTCACAAATGATATGGAGACCATCTAGTACTTGTTGGAAAGGGGAGAAAAAGATCTTCAACTTTCATGTTTGAGGAAAATTCATTTGAAGCTTCTTTGATGATGAAAATTCAAGTTAAATGTAGTGTAAGAACTTGCCCAAAAAGGAAACTTTCAAATTATAGGCCATTTCCATATTTAGTAACTTTTGTACCTGTAGCGAGCAATTTTGGACGCGGTTCTTAAGCGCTGGTCGCTCTCTGCGGTTTGAGCTTAAAACTACAGGTCGATTCATTTTTTATCCTATTGTGAGCTGAATAAGGAAGGGAAATAGATGTCTCCAATTAACCCTGCTTGCATACTGAGTTTAAACAGCGGTCTGTTAGGTTACGAATGCTATCAATGTGGGGGGGCCTTTGTACTGGTTATTTGTATTTTCGCCAATACGGTTTTCTTTCTTTTAATCTAGGCAAAGGGTTTCTGACGGGGAACAAGGATTAGGATGTTAGGAATGGTGCTTTTGAATTACTGCTTTTAATTGACGGAGATATGGGATTTGGGTTTTTTGTTGATTGCGCTCGCTAAGATCTTTTCTTTCGATCTTATGCCTACGTATTCCCGTTTACCGAAACAGGGAAATCAGAGCGTTCGTAGTTCCTCCTATTTTATGGGAGGAAAGAGGTGTTTTGGTGTCTTGTTCAAAGCCCAAGACATGAAGCGAAAGGTAGTTTGTATCTTGTTCAAAGCCCAAGATGTGAAGCTAAAAGGTCTATTTGTGTCTTGTTCAAAGCCCAAGACGTGAAGCTGAAAGACCCCGGCTTTAGAGAGAATTTGTCATTTCTAAAGAGGGGAGAAGGAGAATTACTTTAACTGGGATACGCGGATCCGAGCAATGCCATAATTTCTGAAGAAAGGGTTTTAACCTGAAGGAGAAGACTTTAACTCAGTGTAGAGCAATGTCATCTTTCCTTAGGAATTTCTCATGCTAAAAGAGGGACAGTGGCATGGATATAGATGATCCAGAGGCTTGCCGCTTACAGCGATTAGATGAAGGGAAAGGAGTTGTTGATGTTTGTGTACTGTGAACGAGGCACAGCTTTGATGCTAAAAGGTCGATTGGATCAACCAGTGGTTTTCTTATACAAAGCCTAAGAGGAGGCTAATTTCCGCTAGGAAAATCATTATACAAAGCCTAAGAGGAGGCTATTTTGTGTCTCGTACAAAGCCCGAGAGAGAGGCTAAAAGTTTTTGACCCAGTGGGGCATATCGTTATACAAAGCCTAAGAGGAGACTAGCAAAGAGTTGACTCAGTTGGAGAATCTTTTATACTCAGTAAGAGAGTGTTTTTGTATCTCGTACAAAGCCCGAGAGAGAGGCGAAAAGGTTGTTTTGACTCCACAGGGGAGAATTTTGGTATCTCGTACGAAGCCCGAGATGGAGGCTATTGTAACTGTTTCAGTTGGGTGACAGATCCAATATACTGATTTAAAAGAGAAAATCAGTTCTTATATGAGTAACACTGTACACAGGGATTTAATTTGAGGATCAGGGATATTTCCTTCTCTTTGAGGAAACGGGAAATCCAAAGGGTATCGAGACTATCTGAGTCTGCGGGTTTCCTTCCTATTTAACGAAGGGTGCTTGAGAATGTCTTTGAGACTCAAGGA
This sequence comes from Lathyrus tuberosus, assembly GCA_022829125.1. Lineage (NCBI taxonomy): Eukaryota > Viridiplantae > Streptophyta > Magnoliopsida > Fabales > Fabaceae > Lathyrus > Lathyrus tuberosus. Next base: position 9,799,154 of record JALAZF010000060.1, on the reverse strand, counting down.
AGTTAGACTGTCCGTGTCTAGAGTTTTATCTTTTGTACTATGCTTCGAGAAACAGTAGTAGACTCTATGAAAGGACTGTTCTATGAGGATGACTAGGTTCTGTTCCTATACCTCTAGGAGGTCGTCGGGACAATTTGTACGAAGCCCAAGAGGAGGCTGGAAACTTTTAAGAAGCCGACGGGTCCTTGTACGAAGCCCAAGAGGAGGCTATCATTCCCGAAGGAAGAGATCATTATACGAAGCCTAAGAGGAGGCTGTGAATACTTCTAAGAAGCCGTAGGGTCCTTGAATAATGTCCAAGAGGAGGCCGATGCTTTTAAGAAGCCCGTGGGTGTATCATCTCCTTTCCATTAGGAGAGATAACTCTTTTAAAGATGAAAACCACTGGTAAACGTGCGAGGTTTACTATCCAGCGACTTTTAACTTTTAAAGAGGGTTCCTTAGTTAAGGTCCAAGATTATGACCGTAGTGGGTACCCAAACCCCGAGACATTCAAGGCAAGCTATCCACAAGGAATAGATCAAGTCAGGAAAGTTCGAGAATTGGGAAGAAACTCAAAGATGCCATTCACGGAGAATACATTCATCTTGGGGAGTAGAGCTTCTTGACAATTCCTAAGGAGGACAGCCGAAGAGAAGACTGTATCTGGTGCTCCTATTGGGGATCTAGGCGTTTATTTCTACGAATAAGTGAAACGGCGTCACCTAGTTCTAGACGTAGTTGCCGGGGAAACTCGAAATATCTATACTATTATTACACAGTAGATATGAGTTTATGAAAGGAGACTTACAGTGAGCAGCCCCACAATACAGTTTATAATATGAAAGCAGTAAATGAAAGCGATAACCACTTACTCGGTTGTAGTGCTTCCATGCTGTTTGGTTAGTTGTTCAACAAAGAAAGATTGAAAACAACAGTATATTCAAAATCAAAGGAGAAAGTGCTTTGAAAAAGAAAGATTTGGGGCTTACAGCTCAAGGAGAGGCCCAGGGTTTTATCAGTTATTGCACTGTATGAATTTGTACAGAGGGACTTATACAAGTGACTGGGGCCCAAAATGGTTTTCTGTACAAAGGGATGGGTCTTACACTCTCTCAAGAGGCCCAAAAAGGTTTAAAGAAAAGAGTGGGGCTTATAACACGAGGGTAGGCCCAAATGATTTTTTCGTTTAAAAATGGCGATCGCGCCGAGGTGTTCTTTTAACGCAGAGGGACTTATACAATAAGTGAGGCCCAAAATGTTTTTGGTTAAAAGTGGGATTGGGTCTTACACTCTAATAGAGGCCCAAAGTGTTTTAAAGAAAAAGAAATGGGTCTTACTACTCGAGGGTAGGCCCAGATGGTTTTTATTTTTTAAACGGGCGACGATCGCGCCGCTTACTTGTACAGAGGGACTTATACAATGAGTGAGGCCCAAAAAGTTTTTGTACAAGGGGGGATGGGTCTTACACTCTCTCAAGAGGCCCAAAAAGTTTTGAAGAAAAATAAATGGGTCTTACTACTCGAGGGTAGGCCCAGATGATTTTTGAAAAGGCGATGATCGCGCCGTTTGTTTTTTGACGGTATCGGGACTTATACAATAAGTGAGGCCCAAAGATGATTTGGTCAAAAAAAGGATTGGGTCTTACACTCTAATAGAGGCCCAAAGTGTTTTGAAAATGATTTATGAGGGTTGAATTAATCCAAAACCCTAATTTGTTTTCAAAATGTATTTAATTGAATAAAAATTCAATTAAAATGATAAAAAATTGTTTAACACATGGAAAACAAATTGTGATCTTGGATTAATGCTTCAAAAATTAAGTATTGACCTCCAAGTCGTGACAGCAAGAGCATATGTGATTTTGAGTTGGAGGTGTTACAGACAAGTTGTGATGATCTGGACAGCTTCCCTACACCCTATGGATTGTGTTTGGATGGTTGGATTTGATTGAAATTGGCTGGATCATTTTGTGGTACCTCAGCTGCACCTTGTTTGAAAATTTGAGCAACCAGCTGGTGATTTCATGAAATTGATGTTTCAGAAGTTATGTGAGTGTTTGATCAGCTCATATGTGATGTATGTGAGGTGTGTGAGTGATTGGTTTGTGCAGAATTGCTCTCAAACTCAAAACCCGATAGCTACCTTGCTAAGAAAGGCATTTTTGCCAAGAGAAAGAGATTTTGAGGAAAACATCTGTTAGATGGCTTTGTTGTACTTAAACTGACCACAATTGAGCTCTATTTATAGTAGAGCAAGTTTGTTTTGCAAGGAATAGTGCATGGTAGCTGGTAAGTAGGTTTGGCCAATGTTGTCCAATGAGAATTCAAGTCTCCTCTAGCCATTGACTAGAGGTTAGGGCACAGAGCTTTGGTCCCCTTGGTCTTGGATAAGTCTTGACTGATTTCAGATGAGAATGGCTCAGTCCATGCCACCTTGATGGTTCCATTGAATGCCTCATTCCAAATTTGAAGTCTTGTCCCTATTTTGGCAACTCTAGGTTCAACATGCTATTCTTTGTTCCTTGGACCTTGGAGGCTTGGCTCAGTGATTGTCCCCTTTGGATTCAATCCTCTGAGGTGTCCAAGTGGATTGGAGCAATTGAATTTGGCTGATTTTGGAAAATCGAGCAAAATTGCAAATTCTGCCTTGCTTTGACAGATTTCAGCAAGGCAACTTGGCAATGTTGTATCTCATGGTGTAGGTTGAATTTGGCAATGTTCTTGGCCATTTTGGAAAGGTCTTACATGATACAACAACTGTTTAAACAAGTTTGGTTTTGATCTATTTTGATTCCAAGTGAAAAATCCCCCTACATTTGGCAAAAAGTGAAGGCAAATTCTGACTTAGTGAAAATTTCACTAAGTGTTGGAAAAAGTGACATTTTCACTTTTCAGCCACTTTTATCACTCCATAACTCAAAATCCTTAATGAATTGGAATGACTTGTAGTTGAAGTTTTTGTAGGTGATAATGAGGGCTACAAATCCATCTTTGGATGAGAAAAAATGGCCTTGTGGTTTAGGAGTTATGGTCCTCCAAAGTTGGTACCTTTGCCACTTTATTTTTAACTTAGAAAAATTTCTAAGTTTTATGGTTACCCCTTTTACAAGTTATCTCACTTTTCTTGATTTTTCTTGATGAATGATGATTCAAATCATACATTAACATCATTTTAGGGTTAAAAATCCATTTTGGTGAAAAATTCAAAAAGTCAAAGTTGACTTTTGTGCACAGTTGACTTTTTATCAGATGAATTCCAAACTGTGCAATTCTTCAGGAAATCATGTCCTTGACCTAAATCAAACTTGATGGACATGTTCCATGGGTGTCATAGGGTATATTCAATCATGTATTAGGGTTTGGGAGCATGTCCAGGTCAAAAGTCAAAGTTACAGTTGACTTTTCCCTTAAAACCCTAATTGTGGTGCAGATGAAAATGAGACTTGTTGCTCAAGCTTCTTAGATCAATCCATTGTTCCAAATGGATCAATATGGTGTATTAGAGACCCTCAAATCATCTCTTGAGGTCTTGGCTCATGGTTTGTCCCAAAAGTCAACTTAGGGGTGAATTAGGTCAAGAAACCCTAATTCCTGATTTTTTATGAATGCATCCCCTGAGGCAAAATTGACTTGATGCATGGGTTCATGAGGTTCCATGAAGTATATTAGGTTATGTTTTGGATCATTGCCTTGTGCCCAGATGAAAATTTCCATCTGGAGACCCTGGTCGACCAAAACCCTAATTTGGTGACACTGTCGATCTTGAGACTTGATCCACCTAGAAGGGAGCAGCCTTGTGCTTAATCCTTGAAGTGGGAGTCCTTTTTGATCCATTGTGGATGTTTGAGAGATTAGACAAGTTGAAGATCATGTCATTTCTTGATTGATCCTTTGTCTAAGCACTCAGAGAGGGCTTGAAACCCTAATTTTGATTGTAGTGGATGCTCACCCATCTTTGGGGAGGCTAATGAAGCATGATGGTTCATCCATATTGTGATGATGAATTTCACAATGATGGGAAATCTAAGTGGTCAAAATTTGGGGTATTACAGATGCCCCTATTTAATCTTCTTGGACCCGAAGGTATGAATGACGAAGGGATTCGGGCATTCGGGGTGCAAGAGGATTAAATATTGGAATATCCGAAATTTTGATGGTGGTTATGAATGGTAGCTTACACATTCATCTTCTTTAGCTAAGCGATGATGCTTAGAAAAGGTAAACTTCCCCTCGATCCTGGTTTCCTACCAAGGAACTGGTCTCAGTCTCTTTTGATTTAAACTTCCCCTCGATCCTGGTTTCCTACCAAGGAACTGGTCTTAGTTTCTGATTTAAACTTCCCCTCGATCCTGGTTTCCTACCAAGGAACTGGTCTTAGTTTCTGATTTAAACTTCCCCTCGATCCTGGTTTCCTACCAAGAACTGGTCTTAGTTTCTGATTTAAACTTCCAATCGATCCTGGTTTCCTACCGAGAACTGGTCTTAGTTTCTTTTGTCAATAAACTTTCTTGACAAGGGACGCTATTCATAGCGGCTTTCCTCAAACTTCTCGCCGAATTTTCCTGGGGAGATGCCATTTGAGTGGAAAAAGTTTTGATGTCAGACTTGCTGGGGAACCCATTCGTCTGAGTTGTAGAGGTGTACAAACTTCTCTGTTGGAGACGCCATTTGTCGATTCTACTGGGGAAAGCGAGTCTCTTGAGAGACTGTTTTCGTTTGGGATCTTTCATCACACTTTTCTCGGGATCTTCCCGGAGAAACGCCATATGATGGGGTCCAATTTTGAGGTGTCGATGACCTTTTCATCAACGAATTTTCGGAGAAAAACTGGCGTGCTGCCGAATCTCTGATCACGAGGCTTTCTCTGTGGATTTTCCTTAATCTGGGAAAGCAAGGATATCATCTTCAATGGCGAAGAGTGACACCTGTTGAAGGTTCTCTGATCTTTCAGAGGTTCAAGTTATCAAAGTGGCCAAGTGCCGACTCTGATCTAAAGATACACTGGTGGCGAGATTGTGCAGACGCAACACTTCCTGACGAGGAAAGAACTGACAAACTCGATTGAGAAAACTGTTTATCACTAGGGGACAAGACCGACTCAAGTGATAGTGATGCAATACGAAATGCGAATGCAAATAAAATGCATCAAGTATGTATGTATATGCTGACAAAACAGATGCGACATACAGACTAATGGATGAACACAATTGGATACTCGGCCATCGCGGGGCGAAGAAGTACCGTTGGTTCAAAATAGCAATTCCACCTTGCTTAGGAGAGATAGTCCCGTTGGGAGCTATGTTGATCGGGCTTAAGAGATGAGAACTCGGCCGAGGATGTCAGACGAAACAAGGTCTCTGACACAGTTGATCCCTTCATTCAGGCGAACTGGTTTAGAAGGAGTACTTTGATTCTGCACTTTGAAGTTCGCTTACTTCGGGAGAAGCGATCGATGTTCTTCTGATGTTCAACAGTCAAAAGAAATGCCATCTTTAATTTAAAAGCAGAAAAAGTTTAACAAGTAAATTTATTTTTGTTTTATTTCAAGAATCGCTGATTAAGTTTAAACAACGTCGTTCTGTAAAGCTAAAACAAGTTAAGAATTACAAACAAAAGCACAAGGGCTCAAATTTTATTGATAAGATGGAGATCAGCCAAACGCGTGATTCCAAAAGAGTATATACAAAGTTAGAAAATGGTAATTTACAGAGAAAAGGGCTACGTTGAAACATAATGACCACTATCCTTCTACCAACTTTGAATTCGGGACATCCTGAGCTTCTGTCGAAGATGACCTTTGACTGGAGATTTCCTCTGATAGATGATGTTGTAACTACTGCTGAGGGACTTGCCTCTGTTGAACATAGTTACTTGCCATTATCCCTAACTTTTGCCTGGATTGTACTATGAGATTTCCAATCCATCGGGATGATTTTTTTTCATGTCTCTAACTTTTGCCTGGACCGCCCTTTCGGGTTTTCAATCCACCGAGACATTTTTTTTTTAGTTTTAGGCGAAGTATTTCTTGACTACATCAACATTCGTGGGGTAGGCAAATTCCTCTCCGTCCATGGTTGCAAGTCTCAAGGCGCCGCCTGAGAAAGCTTTCATGACCACATAAGGGCCATCATAATTTGGGGTCCATTTGCCCCGAGAGTCAGTGAGAAATGATTGTATCTTCTTGAGCACAAGGTCTCCTTTCCTGAAGACACGAGGTCGAACCTTTTTGTCAAACGCCCTCTTCATTCTTTGCTGATACAACTGACCATGGCATAGTGCCGTGATTCGCTTCTCTTCGATCAGGTTCAGTTCGTCGTGTCGACTTTGACACCATTCAGCTTCGGTGAGCTTCGCTTCCATCAATACCCGGATTGATGGGATCTCTACTTCCATGGGGAGCACTGCCTCCATGCCATATACTAGAGAGAAAGGGGTTACCCCTGTTGAAGTACGGATAAATGTGCGATAACCATGAAGAGCAAAGGGTAGCATCTCGTGCCAATCTTTGTAGGTTACAACCATCTTTTGAACAATTTTCTTGATGTTCTTGTTAGCCGCTTCTACCGCTCCGTTCATCTTGGGTCGGTAGGGAGATGAGTTATGGTGTTCGATCTTGAACTCAGCACACAACTCTTTCATCATCTTATTGTTCAATTTAGATCCATTATCAGTAATGATCTCGCTTGGAACACCATAACGGTAGATGATATTGTTTTCGATAAATCGGACCACCACTTGTCGGGTTACATTGGCGAATGACGCTGCTTCGACCCACTTGGTGAAATAGTCAATGGCTACCAGGATGAACCGATGTCCGTTTGAATCCTTGGGCTCAATCATGCCAATCATGTCGATTCCCCATATGGAAAAAGGCCACGGGGAAGAAAGAACTTTGAGATGTAATGGCGGTACATGAATTTTGTCGGAGTATATCTGACACTTGTGACACCTCCTCATGTACTTGTAGCAGTCGGATTCCATGGTCAACCAATAATACCCAGCCCTGAGAATTTTTCTCGCCATTGTGTGTCCGTTGGCATGAGTTCCAAAGGATCCTTCATGAATTTCTTTCATGAGCACGTCTGCTTCTGGTCTGTCGACGCATCGGAGCAAGACCATGTCAAAATTTCTCTTATAAAGAGTGTCACCGCTCAGGAAGAAGTTTCCAGCTAATCTTCTGAGGGCTTTCCTGTCTTTTCTGAGTGCCCCAGATGGGTACTCTCGTTTCTGAAGGAAGCACTTGATATCATGATACCAAGGTTTGTCATCTATGACTGCTTCAATCGTGAAGACGTAAGCGGGCCGTTCAAGGCGCATTATGTCGATCTTAGGTATGTCATTCCATCGACCTACACTAATCATGGAAGAGAGAGTGGCTAATGCGTCAGCCATGTGATTCTCCTCACGAGGGATGTGATAAAAATTGACTCTGTTGAAGAAGGGTAACAACCTCCTTGCATAGTCTTTGTAAGGAATTAATCCTGATTGGTATGTGTTCCAATCTCCTTTTATCTGGTTAATAACCAAGGCTGAATCGCCACATACGTCCAAGTTTTTAATCCTTAAATCAATTGCTTCTTCGAGACCCATAATACATGCTTCATATTCGGCCTCGTTGTTCGTACATTTGAACGTAAGTCTGGCAGTGAAAGGAATGTGGGAACCCTGAGGGGTAACAATGATTTCCCCAATTCCGTTTCCATAATGATTAACTGCTCCGTCAAAGATGAGTCCCCACTGGGAACCTGGTTCTGGCCCTTCACTGGTAGCGGTTCATCGCAATCTTTCATTTTTAGATACATGACATCTTCGTCTGGGAAGTCAAACCCGATTGATTCTTGGTCGTCAATCGGTTGATGAGCCAAATGATCGGCTAAAATACTTCCCTTAACGGCTTTCTGAGCGTGGTACTCTATGTCATATTCTGATAGTAACATCTGCCAACGGGCAATCCTTCCTGTGAGAGCAGGTTTTTCGAAAACGTACTTGATTGGATCCATTTCGGAGACCAACCAAGTAGTATGACGAATCATGTACTGGCGAAGACGTTTGGCTGCCCAAGCCAAAGCGCAACAAGTTTTCTCAAGCATTGTGTACCGAGTCTCGCAGTCGGTGAATTTCTTGCTTAGATAGTAAATGGCAGACTCTTTCCTTTTAGTTTCGTCTTGTTGGTCAAGTACACATCCCATTGAGTCCTCTAGGACTGTGAGGTAAATGATTAGTGGTCTTCCTTCCACTGGAGGTGATAGAATCAGAGGATTCAACAAATATTCCTTAATACTGTCGAAGGCAGTTTGGCAGTCTTCTGACCAAACGCAATCCTGGTTCTTTTTCAATAACTTGAAAATCGGCGCACAAGTGGCGGTCATAAGGAATATGAATCTGGAGATGTAGTTCAAACGTCCCAGGAATCCTCTGACTTGTTTTTCAGTTTTCGGAGAAGGCATTTCTTGAATGGCCTTGACCTTGTCAGGATCAACCTCAATCCCTTTCTGGCTGACGATGAACCCTAGTAGTTTCCCTGAACGGACACCGAAGGTGCACTTGTTGGGATTCAAGCGGAGCTTGAATTTTCTTAGACGTTCAAACAATTTTGACAGATGTTCAACGTGCTCATCCTCTGTTCTTGATTTTGCAATCAAATCATCGACATATACCTCGATTTCCTTATGTATCATGTCATGAAACAGAGTAGTCATGGCCCTTTGATAGGTTGCCCCGACATTCTTTAAACCGAACGGCATTACCTTGTAACAAAAGGTACCCCATGGGGTAATGAACGAAGTTTTCTCCATGTCTTTCGGCGCCATCTTGATCTGATTATAGCCCGAGAATCCATCCATGAAGGAGAATACTTTGAACTTTGTTGTGCTGTCAACCAGCATGTCAATGTATGGTAAAGGAAAGTCGTCCTTTGGACTTGCCTTGTTTAGATCTCTGTAATCAACACACATTCTGACCCTTCCGTCCTTTTTGGGAACGGGTACGATGTTGGCTAACCATTGAGGATATTCAGATGTAGCGAGGAAACCCGCGTCGATCTGTTTCTGTACCTCCTCCTTGATTTTGATGGCCATGTCCGGGTGAGTGCGTCTCAACCTTTGCTTTACTGGCGGACATTCCGATCTTAACGGTAAATGATGTTCCACGATGCTGGTATCCAACCCTGGCATATCCTGATAGGACCAAGCGAACACATCGGGGAATTCTTTGAGAAGCTTTATCAAACCCTCTCTGGCAGTTGGACTGAGCAATGCTCCGATCCTGATTTCTTTTCTCTCTTTTTCTGAACCCAAGTTTACCGTTTCCAACGGTTCTTTGTGAGGTTCAATGGACCTTTCCTCTTGTCTGAGTAGTCGGGAGATCTCTTCTGGAATTTCGTTGTCATTTTCTTCTTCAGCCTCGAATACCGGGAACTTAAAGTTGGAAGAAGGCATCGGATCGTATGTTTCAACGGGGTATAAATCAAGCAATTTGCATGACGTGATGATTCGTGTTTAGAAGAGATAGAGAAAATGCAAGTGTGTGCAGTGTATTTGTTTTTACTGCTTGTTTTTATTATTGAATGTTTTTTTTAGGATTACCATTTTCTGAAAAAGAAAAAAGAGAAAACAACAATTAATGCGGAAATTACAGAACGACGTTATTTTATTAATGAACAAGCCGAATCTTGAAACTACAGCCCTATAAAACAAAACTCTGTCGCCTCGGGCAAAGCGAAGAGGGAAATTTACAGAAAACGAGCCCTATCAAAATATCCGTTTCACCTGGGCAGGGTGAAAGGTTAAAGATGGCAATTACTTTGACTGATGAACGACCTTCGGAACCTCGACGGCAACCCATTGGCGGCGAACTCCTCGGTGAATCACAAAGTCTGGCACCTTCCTTGATTTGTCTTCAGAAATGACGCTGATTTCTGGTGGAGCAGGATCATTGTAATCTGTCTCCCAGGCAGAATTGTCGTAGGAGGATTCCTCTGTTGTATTTTGCATAGCGTTTGTGCTCTCAGCTGTATCTCCCCATCCAGTTGGCTGGATGTCTTCGAGCCTAATATGAGAGCTTTCGGAAGCGGTGTACTTGACCATATAGTCGAATTTTCCACTTGGTTGTCCCAGAGTGTCCCAAACTTCTTTGGAACTGGAGAAGTCATCCCTCTCGATGACGTTGACCTCAGGAAAAGCATAGTTGACGAATTCTAGTCCTGCAAACGTTGCAAATTCATCTTCATGTTGAGTAGTTTACGAATGACCTGAGTGTTGATCCCATGACATGGTGGGAACACAGGTATTCTGTTCAATGACGCTCAGCTGAGTTTCATTGTTCGGCTGACTTTCTTGCCCCAAGTCTCCTAGGTAGGGCTGCCACATTGGCAGACCATCCATCGGGCCATAGTAATTGTGAACAAAGTTTTCTTTCATCAGAGTGTCTTCCTCTAATGAATTTGGCGGAGCACGACATCCTTCCGGATCACAATCTCCGTAGATCATTTCGACATCTGATCATGGTATAAATCTCGGACTTTTTGTAGGAAAGCAAAAAGGCATAGGCACCTCTTCTTGAGACATATAGCCGTCCTTGCTAAGGTAGGACTTCCATTCTTCATCTGTGTCAGAGGGATCTTCCTCATTGATAACATGAACTGTCTGAGACACTGGGTGAAGAAAACCTCCACTGTGGAAGAAGTTTTGAAGGGGATGAAGACTTTCATCGTTGGCGACTGTCTGGGTACAGGTCGCAGAAAAACCAAGACCCTTCTTTGTTTTATTGTCAATAGGAATGACAAGCCGTCCCCATCCTGTCGTATCGGTACTCTCGACCGCTTTGATAGCATCGTCGTATGAAGAAATCGAAGTTCCTTCTTTGAACTGATTGTCCTTGCTCACCGATAGTGCTTGGAACTGAGTTCCAATAACCTCCTCGGGTTCCACACAAGTAGATGATGATAGGTTGCTCACAAGCAAGGCTTGTTCCCCACAGACCGTGACAAGTTGATCATTCTTGACGAACTTTAGCTTTTGGTGGAGGGTTGAAGTAACCGCTCCAGCCTGATGTATCCAAGGTCTTCCTAATAAACAATTGTATGTTGCCCGGATGTCCATGACCTGGAAAGTGATTTGGAAAGTGTGAGGACCAATAGTTATGGGAAGATCAACTTCGCCGATAACTGTTTTTCTGGATCCGTCGAATGCTTTGACGACAACCTCGCTGGTTCTCATCGGAGGGCCCTTGAATGATAATTGCATCAAAGTGGACTTCGGCATAACATTCAGGGCTGACCCTGTGTCTACCAGTACGTTGGCTAAAGCATCGCCCTGGCAGTTAACTGTAATGTTGAGCGCCATGTTATGACGGCGACCCTCTTCAGGTAATTCCTCATCACTAAATCCCAAATTATTGCAGGAAGTGATGTTAGAGACAATGATATTGAATTGTCTGATTGTTACATCCTGTTCCACAAAGGCTTGCTCCAAGACTTTCTGTAGAGCCTCTCTGTGTGCTTCTGAACTGAGTAACAGTGATAATACTGAGATCTTTGAAGGAGTCTGTAACAGTTGATCAACAAGGTTATATTCACTCCTTTGGATGAGCTTTAGCATCTCATCTTTGTCTTTTGAAAAGTCGGGATTACTAGATTGACCGACTGGTGGATCAGGAATTTCTGCCTGAAGTTCCTTTTCTTTGTTGGATTCTCCAACCCCTCGGTTGAAGACTCGACCGCTCCGTGTTACACGACTGATGTCTGCAATATTCACGACGGAGGGTAATGGAATTTCCTTTCCATTCTTGATTATTGTTGCACCGTATTTGTAAGGGATTGCCTTAGCTGATTCATACGGTAGTGGCCCCGGTAGATAGATGACTATGGGAACCTTCTGATTTTTCTGACCATCATAAGTAACCTTGATCCGTTCCCGGCTGGGAACTCTAGATTCGTCAAGTAGAGGGACGATGGTAAAAACATCCCTGGTCCTGTGATGACCAGAGATCGTGACAACATCCTCAACTTGATCGGCAAGGTAGTTCGGAGACCAAATGATGGGTCCTGAACCTGGATATGGATGAATTTCTCCATGATCGATCTGACCCTGAAGAGCTGCTCTCACAAGGTAACACCCTTGGTTACTTTCCGAACAGACGCTACAACTGTCATAGTTGTGTGGTGGCACCTGGCCACGCCCACTTTGAATACAATGTAACCTCACTAGGTTACCTTCCATTGATCGGACATCCTGACTTTGACGACGAGTAGGATTCCTGTTATTGATACTAATATGCTGAGTATCTTCGTCCATATAGATTGGCATCCACCAATGATTTAACAAGTGCTGAAGTGCCTCCTGGACAAGGGTACAACCTCGATCGTTTTCGCAACCCGCTTTACAGCTTTGGTAATCATGTGATATTAAGAATCCGAGCCGGACCTGCTCAGCATGTAACTCTACCAGGTTGGTATTCATCACGCGAATATCGAAAATCTGAACCATGTTAATTTGATAGGAGTTCCTATCATGGTAGTCTTGGATCCATCCAAGATCCATCTGACGCTGGAGGGCCTCTTGTATGAAAGAGCATCCCTGTATGTTTACCGAGCAAATCAGACAGGAACTGTAATCGTGCCACGGAAGATTATGATACTGGCTTTGCCTTGAGTGCATCACCACCAAGTTGACATTCATCGCACGGATGTCGTGGTTCTGAATGACGTTGGAATTTGTAGAGACCATGTTAACTCCACGAACTCGGTGCTCCTGGATCCATTCAAGATCCATTTGTTCCTGTAGAGCTGATTGCACTACCGAACATCCTTGGTTATCTTTAGAGCAGATATCACACTGGTGATAGTTATGAGGTGGCACATGGCCATATCCACTCTATCTACAATGCATCTTGACCAGATTGGTCCCCAATAAGAGTACATCGTGAATTTGATAGACATTGTTAGTCTCTTTCTCAATCAGATTGACTGCAGCTTTCTCGTGTTGAGGCAGCGGGTTCGTGAGAACATTGGGATTCATATCTTTGAAAGATAAGAGCCCGCTCCTAACAAGCTTTTGCACGTCGGATTTGAAATTGAGACAAGTCTCAATGTTATGCCCTGAACCTCCTTGATGATAAGGGCGTGTTTGATCCGCTTTAAACCAAAAAGGCGGATTTTCCGGAACTGAAAGGGGAGACTTAGTCTGGATGTGCCCCTTAGCCAGCAGTAACGGAAACAGTTCTGCGTACGTTATAGGTATAGGATCAAATCCTGGTGGCCGTGTTGTACGGTTGTTGTTATATGGGGGACGAGCCTGCTGAAGAGGCTGTTGTGTCCTTTGTTGGTCAGGTTGGCTCTGCGCAATCTGAGGTTGATACATAGGAACAGGCGCGGGGCCGATAGCAGGAGTAACAGCTGCTACTGGCTGATAACGTCGCCTTTGCTTTCCGAGAGAGATATTCCCAATATCCTGCTCTTTTTTCTTAGGAAGAGCACTACCGTATTTTTTAGTACCGCTCGTTGATCCAGTGTCTTTTACCAAACGTCCTTCTCGGACGGCTTCCTCAAGACGTACACCCATGCCGACCATTTCGGTGAAATCACTGGGTGCACTGGCGACCATTCGGCCGTAGTAAAATGAGCTTAAGGTCTTTAAGAAGATCGTTGTCATCTCTTTTTCCTCAAGAGGTGGACAAATTTGAGCGGCAATTTCACGCCACCTTTGAGCATACTCCTTAAAGGTTTCCTTGTCTTTTTGCGACATTGATCTGAGTTGATCTCTGTCGGGTGCCATGTCCAAATTGTACTTGTATTGTTGGACGAAGGCAGTACCAAGATCTTTGAATGTACTGATCGTAGTACGGTTTAAACCCATGTACCATTTGAGTGCGGCACCGGTTAAACTATCCTGGAAGTAGTGAATCAGCAGATCCTGATTCTCCGTCTGGGCTGACATCCGCCGAGCGTACATCACCAGATGGCTCTGAGGGCAAGAGTTACCCTTGTATTTTTCAAAGTCGGGCACTTGGAACTTGTGCGGGACTTTCACATTTGGGACCAAGCAGAGGTCTGCGGCGTCCTTTCCAAATAGATCCTGACCGCGAATGGCTTGCAGCTCTTTCTGCATTTCCAAGAACTGTTCCTGGAATTCCTCCATTCTGTCAAACATAGTTTCCTTCTTATCAGAAGGTGTCTGTGGAATCTGTCCTTCCGGGACAATGTGCACCACAGGGGGTGGTACCGTGACTACGGCAGTAAGTCTTGGTGCCTCCCGAAGTTTGTAACCTTCAGGAGTCTTGAGTATGCCCCTGGCATCTTCGTTTTCCCGAAGTTTATAACCTTCAGGCCCAGAGGCTTCTGTTGCGATTCCCTGATCTTCAGTGATCGGCGGAACATATCCTTTCTGGATATAGTTAACAGGCATGCCCCAAGGACGATCTTTCGGTATCTGATACCTATGATCATACTTTTCTATGATGGGCGTTGAGGTGATCTCTGAGATCACAGTTCTTTGTAGCTGAGCTTCTGCCATGGCTTGCATGTCGTTACGAAGCTTTCTCATATCCTCTCTCAGAGTGTCGATCTCTTCTTTCAACTCTCTGTTTTCTTCCTCAAGATCATCCATCTTTTTCTGACGATTGGCCCGAGTATTATACGAATGAGACAGTTTGACTCTAGAATCGAGACACAAACGTGAGATTCGTAGGTATGGAGAATACGCGATGTGAGAATGATGAATGCAATGATTATATTAATTGTTTTTAGGTTTAATTAAAATAAACTTCGACAATTAGATTGCAAATATCAAACAGTGGGGAAACCCCTTTTTATTGAATTCCAAAGGATTACAGAAATGGAAATACAGTAGATTACAAAGTGCAAAAACAGAAACCTAGACTAATGGGTCCCGAGTCCTCTTCTTTGACCGGGGCGCTTGGGCCGTTGTCGGGTTGTCATTCCTTTGCCAAGTGAAAGGAGCGAGCAAATCTCGATTCTCTACAGCATGCTGCTCCAAAATTTCAATCAGAGCATCTTTCTCTTTCAATAATTGTTGTATTTGGATACACTCTTCATCGAGGGTGCGGTACTTGTTCTTCCAAGACCTTCTTTCCTTTTGGACTTTGTTGAGAGTAACCTGAAGCCTTTCAGTTTCCGTCATGAAGTACATGACAATTTCCCTCGGCGGAAGAATTCCGTAACGAGGATAAGGCATCTTTAGCTTGAGAGCTCTAGTTTGTACCCAATAGAGATAAGGCTCCACCGAGACACAGTCCGGTTTTCCTAGAGACTCTCGTCCTTTCTTATGAACATGTTTCCAAGCTTGCACTATTTCCATCTTTAGTGCTCTATCACTTTCTCCTTCTTTGAAGAAAAGACCTTTCAGATGAACACCCAGTGGGATGTGTCTCATCGGGTATCCAAATTGACGAAGAACTAATATCGGATGATAGTTGATTCCTCATTTAGTTCCTATGAGGGGTACGCTGGGGAAGTTTCCACAACGGTCAATGATTCTGATTCCCTCATAAATCCTATTACACCAATCTATATCAGAGTTGGTGAGAGACATGATCTTCTGCGACCAACGTAAGACACTCTTGCAATCCCAAAAAGAAGCAGACTTGGGCAAGTGCGAGATAAACCATTTGTAAAGCAAAGGTACACAGCATGTGATCTCCCCTCCGCTGTACAAATTTCCTAAGTGTACAGAATGATACGCATCTGCGAGCAAAGTAGGCACAGGGTTTCCAATGAGAAAATCCTTAATAGCGTTGATATCGACGAAGTTATTGATGTTGGGAAACAAAAATAATCCGTAGGTTAGCAAGACAAAGATGCTTTCAAAAGCAGTCATGTTCCCTATACTAGCAAAGTACAGAGCTTTCTTGGTCAGGAACTGGGCTGGCAAACCTTGGATGCCACCCTTAGTGGTCATATGAGTCCGGACCTCAGACTCGTCCAAATGAATTGCTATCGCAATAGTCTGATTCTTTGGAATTTCTTCCAGTCCAGAAAATAGAGCTCGATCAGTGATATGTAAATCAGTAATATGAGAATACTCCTCCAGCGTTGGTGATAGCTGGTAATCCGGAAATGTGAAACAATGATAAACCGGATCGTAGAATTGAATGAGCGTATCCATGATTCCCTCAATCACATGGACTCTTAACAGTGGTAGCAAACCACCGTGCTTGGCTCTGAAAGCCTCTGGGTTAGCGATCATCCTTGCTAACCTTCTCAAATCCCCTAGTTTTGGAACCTTGAAGGTATACTGGTGAGTTCTCCTTCTACCGAAATCCATTAATGCAATCTTTTTCTCTGATATTTGCAATCACAGTCTTAGTTTAATTTGAAAAACAGAGAGACTAGAAGAGAAATTTTTTTGAATGTTTTAATGTTTTATTAAATGAATGCATGAATGCAGCACACAAAAACATAGAAAAAACATGGGGTCAAAGGGTCGTTGTCATGAAGTCAAGGCTCTACCCATTCCCAAAGGTTTATACTAGGTTGATTTTTGTACCTGTACTCATTATCATCAGCTCCTCCCAAGAAGGCAGACAACAAGCGGATCGCCAGCGAGTTGTGTGCAATCTTAGAGTAAGTGCCATTCACCGAGAATAGATCACCAGCCTCAAATGAGGGTAGTATCGCGTAACAGCTATTTCCGATAGTTTCCGCACTACGAAAAAGGTTGGCTTTTCTTAAGTGTATACTCAATCTCACCACATGCGGCATCACACACATTCCCAGTAGCAGAAAAATAAACACATATTCATTTAGGAAAAGCAGTATATATATTTGTCTTAAAAATCCTAGACTTATAAAGCTAAGAATCCTAAGTTCCTGACAGAAATGGGTTCCCCAGCGGAAGCCCCAATCTGTGGTTCCCTGCCTAAGAGATGGACCAGCATAGGTCAATCTTTCTCTTCGGTAGAGTTCCCATTTTTCGTAGAAAACGGGGATGATGCCCTAAGGCAGAAAAGATCTTGGCAATGACTCCCCAGCAGAGTCGCCATTTTACAAGGAAAACAGAAATAAAGAAAGATCGGCCCCACGGTGGGCGCCACTTTTCTGTAGCGAGCGATTTTGGACGCGGTTCTTAAGCGTTGGTCGCTCTATGCGGTTTGAGCTTAAAACTACAGGTCGATTCATTTTTTATCCTATTGTGAGCTGAATAAGGAAGGGAAATAGATGTCTCCAATTAACCCTGCTTGCATACTGAGTTTAAACAGCGGTCTGTTAGGTTATGGATGCTATCAATGTGGGGGGCCTTTGTACTGGTTATTTGTATTTTCACCAATACGGTTTTCTTTCTTTTAATCTAGGCAAAGGGTTTCTGACGGGGAACAAGGATTAGGATGTTAGGAATGGTGCTTTTGAATTACTGCTTTTAATTGACGGAGATATGGGATTTGGGTTTTTTGTTGATTGCGCTCGCTAAGATCTTTTCTTTCGATCTTATGCCTACGTATTCCCGTTTACCGAAACAGGGAAATCAGAGCATTCGTAGTTTCTCCTATTTTATGGGAGGAAAGGGGTGTTTTGGTGTCTTGTTCAAAGCCCAAGACATGAAGCGAAAGGTAGTTTGTATCTTGTTTAAAGCCCAAGATGTGAAGCTAAAAGGTCTATTTGTGTCTTGTTCAAAGCCCAAGACGTGAAGCTGAAAGACCTCGGCTTTAGAGAGAATTTGTCATCTCTAAAGAGGGGAGAAGGAGAATTACTTTAACTGGGATACGCGGACCCAAGCAATGCCATAATTTCCGAAGAAAGGGTTTTAACCTGAAGGAGAAGACTTTAACTCAGTGTAGAGCAATGCCATCTTTCCTTAGGAATTTCTCATGCTAAAAGAGGGACAATGGCATGGATATAGATGATCCAGAGGCTTGCCGCTTACAGCGATTAGATGAAGGGAAAGGAGTTGTTGATGTTTGTGTACTGTGAACGAGGCACAGCTTTGATGCTAAAAGGTCGATTGGATCAACCAGTGGTTTTCTTATACAAAGCCTGAGAGGAGGCTAATTTCCGCTAGGAATATCATTATACAAAGCCTAAGAGGAGGCTATTTTGTGTCTCGTACAAAGCCCGAGAGAGAGGCTAAAAGTTTTTGACCCAGTGGGGCATATCGTTATACAAAGCCTAAGAGGAGACTAGCAAAGAGTTGACTCAGTTGGAGAATCTTTTATACTCAGTAAGAGAGTGTTTTTGTATCTCGTACAAAGCCCGAGAGAGAGGCGAAAAGGTTGTTTTGACTCCACAGGGGAGAATTTTGGTATCTCGTACGAAGCCCGAGATGGAGGCTATTGTAACTGTTTCAGTTGGGTGACAGATCCAATATACTGATTTAAAAGAGAAAATCAGTTCTTATATGAGTAACACTGTACACAGGGATTTAATTTGAGGATCAGGGATATTTCCTTCTCTTTGAGGAAACGGGAAATCCAAAGGGTATCGAGACTATCTGAGTCTGCGGGTTTCCTTCCTATTTAACGAAGGGTGCTTGAGAATGTCTTTGAGACTCAAGGAAGTTAGACTGTCCGTGTCTAGAGTTTTATCTTTTGTACTATGCTTCGAGAAACAGTAGTAGACTCTATGAAAGGACTGTTCTATGAGGATGACTAGGTTCTGTTCCTATACCTCTAAGAGGTCGTCGGGACAATTTATACGAAGCCTAAGAGGAGGCTGGAAACTTTTTAGAAGCCGACGGGTCCTTGTACGAAGCCCAAGAGGAGGCTATCATTCCCGAAGGAAGAGATCATTATACGAAGCCTAAGAGGAGGCTGTGAATACTTCTAAGAAGCCGTAGGGTCCTTGAATAATGCCCAAGAGGAGGCCGATGCTTTTAAGAAGCCCGTGGGTCTATCATCTCCTTTCCATTAGGAGAGGTAACTCTTTTAAAGATGAAAACCACTGGTAAACGTGCGAGGTTTACTATCCAGTGACTTTTAACTTTTAAAGAGGGTTCCTTAGTTAAGGTCCAAGATTATGACCGTAGTGGGTACCCAAACCCCGAGACATTCAAGGCAAGCTATCCACAAGGAATAGATCAAGTCAGGAAAGTTCGAGAATTGGGAAGAAACTCAAAGATGCCATTCACGGAGAATACATTCATCTTGGGGAGTAGAGCTTTTTGACGATTCCTAAGGAGGACAGCCGAAGAGAAGACTGTATCTGGTGCTCCTATTGGGGATCTAGGCGTCTATTTCTACGAATAAGTGAAACGGCGTCACCTAGTTCTAGACGTAGTTGCCGGGGAAACTCGAAATATCTATACTATTATTACACAGTAGATATGAGTTTATGAAAGGAGACTTACAGTGAGCAGCCCCACAATACAGTTTATAATATGAAAGCAGTAAATGAAAGCGATAACCACTTACTCGGTTGTAGTGCTTCCATGCTGTTTGGTTAGTTGTTCAACAAAGAAAGATTGAAAACAACAGTATATTCAAAATCAAAGGAGAAAGTGCTTTGAAAAAGAAAGATTTTGGGCTTACAGCTCAAGGAGAGACCCAGGGTTTTATCAGTTATTGCACTGTATGAATTTGTACAGAGGGACTTATACAAGTGACTGGGGCCCAAAATGGTTTTCTGTACAAAGGGATGGGTCTTACACTCTCTCAAGAGGCCCAAAAAGGTTTAAAGAAAAGAGTGGGGCTTATAACACGAGGGTAGGCCCAAATGATTTTTTCGTTTAAAAATGGCGATCGCGCCGAGGTTTTCTTTTAACGCAGAGGGACTTATACAATAAGTGAGGCCCAAAATGTTTTTGGTTAAAAGGGGGATTGGGTCTTACACTCTAATAGAGGCCCAAAGTGTTTTAAAGAAAAAGAAATGGGTCTTACTACTCGAGGGTAGGCCCAGATGGTTTTTATTTTTTAAACGGGCGACGATCGCGCCGTTTACTTGTACAGAGGGATTTATACAATGAGTGAGGCCCAAAAAGTTTTTGTACAAGGGGGGATGGGTCTTACACTCTCTCAAGAGGCCCAACAAGTTTTGAAGAAAAATAAATGGGTCTTACTACTCGAGGGTAGGCCCAGATGATTTTTGAAAAGGCGATGATCGCGCCGTTTGTTTTTTGACGGTATCGGGACTTATATAATAAGTGAGGCCCAAAGATGATTTGGTCAAAAAAAGAATTGGGTCTTACACTCTAATAGAGGCCCAAAGTGTTTTGAAAATGATTTATGAGGGTTGAATTAATCCAAAACCCTAATTTGTTTTCAAAATGTATTTAATTGAATAAAAATTCAATTAAAATGATCAAAAATTGTTTAACACATGGAAAACAAATTGTGATCTTGGATTAATGCTTCAAAAATTAAGTATTGACCTCCAAGTCGTGACAGCAAGAGCAGATGTGATTTTGAGTTGGAGGTGTTACAGACAAGTTGTGATGATCTGGACAGCTTCCCTACACCCTATGGATTGTGTTTGGATGGTTGGACTTGATTGAAATTGGCTGGATCATTTTGTGGTACCTCAGCTGCACCTTGTTTGAAAATTTGAGCAACCAGCTGGTGATTTCATGAAATTGATGTTTCAGAAGTTATGTGAGTGTTTGATCAGCTCATATGTGATGTATGTGAGGTGTGTGAGTGATTGGTTTGTGCAGAATTGCTCTCAAACTCAAAACCCGATAGCTACCTTGCTAAGAAAGGCATTTTTGCCAAGAGAAAGAGATTTTGAGGAAGGCATCTGTTAGATGGCTTTGGTGTACTTAAACTGACCACAATTGAGCTCTATTTATAGTAGAGCAAGTTTGTTTTGCAAGGAATAGTGCATGGCAGCTGGTAAGTAGGTTTGGCCAATGTTGTCCAATGAGAATTCAAGTCTCCTCTAGCCATTGACTAGAGGTTAGGGCACAGAGCTTTGGTCCCCTTGGTCTTGGATAAGTCTTGACTGATTTCAGATGAGAATGGCTCAGTCCATGCCACCTTGATGGTTCCATTGAATGCCTCATTCCAAATTTGAAGTCTTGTCCCTATTTTGGCAACTCTAGGTTCAACATGCTATTCTTTGTTCCTTGGACCTTGGAGGCTTGGCTCAGTGATTGTCCCCTTTGGATTCAATCCTCTGAGGTGTCCAAGTGGATTGGAGCAATTGAATTTGGCTGATTTTGGAAAATCGAGCAAAATTGCAAATTCTGCCTTGCTTTGACAGATTTCAGCAAGGCAACTTGGCAATGTTGTATCTCATGGTGTAGGTTGAATTTGGCAATGTTCTTGGCCATTTTGGAAAGCTCTTACATGATACAACAACTGTTTGAACAAGTTTGGTTTTGATCTCTTTTGATTCCAAGTGAAAAATCCCCCTACATTTGGCAAAAAGTGAAGGCAAATTCTGACTTAGTGAAAATTTCACTAAGTGTTGGAAAAAGTGACATTTTCACTTTTCAGCCACTTTGATCACTCCATAACTCAAAATCCTTAATGAATTGGAATGACTTGTAGTTGAAGTTTTTGTAGGTGATAATGAGGGCTACAAATCCATCTTTGGATGAGAAAAAATGGCCTTGTGGTTTAGGAGTTATGGTCCTCCAAAGTTGGTACCTTTGCCACTTTATTTTTAACTTAGAAAAATTTCTAAGTTTTATGGTTACCCCTTTTACAAGTTATCTCACTTTTCTTGATTTTTCTTGATGAATGATGATTCAAATCATACATTAACATCATTTTAGGGTTAAAAATCCATTTTGGTGAAAAATCTCAAAAAGTCAAAGTTGACTTTTGTGCACAGTTGACTTTTTATCAGATGAATTCCAAACTGTGCAATTCTTCAGGAAATCATGTCCTTGACCTAAATCAAACTTGATGGACATGTTCCATGGGTGTCATAGGGTATATTCAATCATGTATTAGGGTTTGGGAGCATGTCCAGGTCAAAAGTCAAAGTTACAGTTGACTTTTCCCTTAAAACCCTAATTGTGGTGCAGATGAAAATGAGACTTGTTGCTCAAGCTTCTTAGATCAATCCATTGTTCCAAATGGATCAATATGGTGTATTAGAGACCCTCAAATCATCTCTTGAGGTCTTGGCTCATGGTTTGTCCCAAAAGTCAACTTAGGGGTGAATTAGGTCAAGAAACCCTAATTCCTGATTTTTGATGAATGCATCCCCTGAGGCAAAATTGACTTGATGCATGGGTTCATGAGGTTCCATGAAGCATATTAGGTTATGTTTTGGATCATTGCCTTGTGCCCAGATGAAAATTTCCATCTGGAGACCCTGGTCGACCAAAACCCTAATTTGGTGACACTGTCGATCTTGAGACTTGATCCACCTAGAAGGGAGAAGCCTTGTGCTTAATCCTTGAAGTGGGAGTCCTTTTTGATCCATTGTGGATGTTTGAGAGATTAGACAAGTTGAAGATCATGTCATTTCTTGATTGATCATTTGTCTAAGCACTCAGAGAGGGCTTGAAACCCTAATTTTGATTGTAGTGGATGCTCACCCATCTTTGGGGAGGCTAATGAAGCATGATGGTTCATCCATATTGTGATGATGATTTTCACAATGATGGGAAATCTAAGTGGTCAAAATTTGGGGTATTACAGTACCAACCCTTGATTCTTGATGAATGGTATGAAGCTTGACCCTTGAAGACCATGTGAGGATGTGAGACCTTGAAAACCTTGAAGAGAACCTCAAAATTTCACAGTTGACTTCCCCTCTCACTGTTGACTTTTCCCCAATTCTCCTGATTCTCAATCCATTGGCCAATTGAACTTCTCATGAACCAAACTGATGAAAAATCTTTCATTCCTAGGTACTTATGGACCCAAGGAATACCTTGGAATCAAGTCTTGCCCAAAAAATCAGAAATAAATTGACTTTATAGCAAACCCTAATTTTGGTACCCTCAGTCTAGGAGGAAATAACACAGTCTCCAAATCCAAATTCCTCTGAATATGATGTGTATCCTCTCCAACAAAGATAAGAAATGCCATTTGGTGATGATAAAACCCAAGAAGCTTGCCCATTGGAGCAATAAACCCAAGAATCTCAAAACCCTAATCTCTGCACTGGTTAGGAGAGAGTGATCCACTTGAGCTCTCTTGGACAATATAACGATTCTTGCTTGAAGAGCATCTTCTCCTCTTGAACTGCCTCAGGCACCTTGATCTCATGCTAGGAACCAATGATATGCACACATGATAATGCAAAAATGAAGTGAAACATAAGCCAGTTAGTACTGAAGTAAGGAGGGCAAATTTTGGGGTGCTACAATTACTACCAAACTTTGGATCATCATCGGAATCATATTCACCTTGAGAGTCAGACTCACCTTCAGACTCATCTTCAACCTTAGAGTCACCTTCAGACTCTTACTCATCTTTAGAGGCAGAAATACTTCAGAGGTAGATTCTCCTTCAGAGTTTGAAATATCTTTAGAAGTTAAGTCAGGTGTTAACATTGCACCAGATTTGGATTGAGCCTTGTTTCAATCTCATGCTTCTGTTTCCTTCATAATGTAATCTTTGTTGAATTCCACCTTGTTGGTGACTGGACAATAAAGCTTATAAGCACATGTATTGTGGTACCCAATTAGTAACATTACTTTGATTCTATCATTCAACTTCCTTCTCTTAGCATTTGGACATGTTTATAAAAAACAAAACCAAATACCTTCAGATGGCTTACACTTTGTTTATCTCTAGTACACTTCTAAATATGAACTACTCGGTTCAGCTTCTTTGTGGGACATCTATTAAGCACATATGATGTAGTGGAAACAACTTCTCCCCATAATGTGTGAGGGAAATTCTTCTCCTTCAGCATGCTCCTTGTCATATCAAGCAAAGTCCTATTTCTTTTTTCAGAAAGACCTTTGTGTTGTGGAGTATATGGAGCACTAACATCATGTTCAACTCCATTCTCTTCACATAACCTTTTGAACTCTGATGAGTTATACTCACCTCCACCATCTGTTCTGAGAATTTTTGGCCTTCACCTTGAACTTTTGGAACTCAGTGAACACCTCCTGCTTAAACTCAGAATGTATTAATCCCAAAGCATGTTTTGCTCTTGGGGCCACTTTTGATGCTAATGGAAATCTAGGTTGCTTGTATTTCATGCATATCTCACATGACTTCTCAGGCTTCACAATCTTAGGAATTCCATGTACCAACTTCTAAGAACTCAGATTCCCTAAGCTTCTGAAGTTAGAAGCCTTCAGTACATTCTACACTAAGAAATTTAGTTTTAGTTGTTTCCACATTCACCTTGAATGTTCTGTTGCTTCCCTATTCAGATTGAATAATCAGGTTATGATCAAAATTATACAACTTCAAGATATTGTTCTTCATGCCATGGACATACCAAACATCGTTGATCAGAACATTTTTTCCATTCTTCAATCTGACCTTGACATTTCTGATTCCTTCATCATTCAGATACTTATCATTAGCACATCTAATCTTTGTCCTCTTTCTAGAGTCAAATTAATCAGTCATTGTTTGTTTTCAGTTAGCTGATTTGAGCAGCCAATGTCCATATGCCACCTAAGACAAGCACATTCGGGGAAATTCCCTTTTATTACTACATTGGTAGAATAATACACTTACTATTTTTTCGATCACCCACTTTTAAACTTGTACATAAATCTTAGCCCCATATTCTTTTTGTCTTGCACTTTTTGATTGATCTATGACAATTAGGCGACAAGCTAGACCGTTCAAGAAGAAGACTATGGAGTGACTTGCAGACGGTTTACGACAACATCAAGATTGAAGGTTGTTAGCGTTTTATCAAACGCTGATCACATCGCTACTACTATGTAATATTATGTACAATCAATATAAATGTCAGACCCGATGGACTTAGGAGGTCCTTTTTGTTATGTTTTATTTTGGTTTCCTTTATGTATTATTTTTTAAGTTTTATCTACGTGGCGGTGCCACTAGTCTTAGGTGTGTAAAATATATTGGAAGCATATATATATATATATATATATATATATATATATGTGTGTGTGTGTGTGTGTGTGAAGTTGTATGTCTTAATTAGTTTGGTCTTGTTATTTAAAAGTTTCAAATTTTCCCTTTTTCTTATAAAGGTTTCTAAGTTTTTAATGATAATTTCATTAATGGGACATACGATCTCAAGGACTGCTTGAAGATATAGAGTTCTGGTTTTATTTTAGTTAAACAAAAGCTTTGGGATTTTTAAATTATTTGGTTTGATTATAAAAATAATTGCGAATAAAAGAAGGAAATTGACTAAGTGGTTTCAACAAATATGAGTAACATGTTAGGGGAAATGTGTGATTCGTTCTTGTAACAACTATGAATTAACACTGCAACAACTTATTTTAACTAATTAATTACCAGTTCTTTAGAATGTTTACTCCTAAGTCCTTAGTGAGAAAACCTTTAATCATCCACCCTAATTCCTATGTCCATAGAGAATTACAAATGGAATTAAGCAATCAATTATCACGAATATTCCGGTTTCTATAGGGTATCCCTAGTCCTAGGTGATATCTACTATAGAATAATCCAAAGCAAAGCATTAACAACGACATTCCAGCCTAATCATTAATCAAAAATCAAACCCTGTTTGTCTGACAGGGCAAGCATTAAGAATAGCTAGAGATCAAATTAATTATGAAAAAAAAGAGTTTGTTATTGCAATACTAATATCAGAGTCATTACAAGTCCAAATCAGGGACACCCCCTAGCATAGGGTTTTAGCTATTCATAATGTTTAAAGGAAATACAAGATAAAAGGTAGACCTTACAAGGATTGGGGTAAACTTGGATCGTCAATCGCTTCCGCTCGTGAAAATCCTTCGCCCTCCGAAAACCTTGTGCTCTTCGATCTTCAATCGTGTAATCCTTTTTTCCTCTGAAGCGTTCTCTCGTTCTTTCTCGTAAAACTTCCTTTTAATAATAAACATTCACTCAGATCGGTTTGAAATACCCAAAATGCCCTCATAGCTTAACTTATGGATAAAAATATAAAAAATCAGGAAATCAGTGTCACAAGCTGACACGGGCCGTGTCAGCCAACACGGGCGGCAGTGTCAGCCTTCTGTAATTACGAATATTCATTTTCTGGCCCCAGGCATCCTGACACGGGAAGTGTCAGCTGACACGGGCACCCGTGTCAGGCCTCTGACTTCACTTCCACTTTGATGCTTGCCTGACACCGACCGTGTCAGCTGACACAGGTGGCCGTGTCAGGCCTCCTGGCATGCACAGGCAACTTTCTCTAAATTTTTGCGCTTTTTCATGGTTTTCGCTCCGATTCCTCATGAATGCTTATCTGAACCTCAAAACATTGAAAAGACACAAACCAAGCATAAAATGCGGTAAACGATAATAAAATGCAATTAAACATATAATAAAACTAACTAAAATTAACGGTAAAATAACGCATAAATACCATCGATCAGTGGGAATAAGGTGTAAAATAGTAATATATATGACAAACACAATTTGTTAAACAGGCGTATCCATATCACGTATTATCTCTATTCAATGCTTTCTTATTTTAATGCATCCATGAACTATATGCTGACTCAGACCACTAAACACTATTAATGATATCTATCCCATTTACCAAGATCAGATATTAAGAGACCACATGCCACCAACGTACTCCAAATTACCAAGAGCTACGCTACCCGACTTCACGGGAGTCTAAGTGTTATAAATCGATTATCCCTAAGAAACCAGGCCAAGAAATTCTTCTTACCTCACATGCATCAACAATTATCGTCGTCGGGATTATAGGCGACCGATCAACCTCGTACATCCCATACTGCACGACAGTGGACTTACACATTCCTCAATGCAAATCTTTATGAAAACTCAATTATCTCGTGGTGACTCTCAACCATAAGTATTTCGTTAATGGTCAAGAAATATCGTATCAACCTTTCAGGTTATACTTATTATCTAGATACTTAGGTTGAGTGCCATATCCATGAAATGTCTTGTTATATTCCTTCACTCCTTCCTAGAACGATCCTTATCTCTACAGAATCAGTTCAGTTCGTACAATAAATTATGTATGGTTGACTACCCAGGTAAAGAGAGGTGACTGTTAGAGACATAGTCCACGAAGTCTTTCCTAGCCAGACCCTAACCGTATACAACTAGTCATGGTATTTCATTTAACTTAAGTGATGAGGGATCGTCCACTTGGTTCTCACTACGTTGTTGGCTCCGTTTCTTCGAACAATAATTGATTTCGTTTCTTAGTCTAATAATCAAAATGATTCAAGTATATATTCAAATAATCAAAATAAATATATAATCAAATAATGTAAGCACAAATAAACCTTGGATATCATAGATCATCTGCTTAATACCCTTTTTGGTCCTCTAACTATAGGCCTGGGTCCAAATTGGTCCTCTTTCTTTTAAAAGTTCAAAATTGGTCTCTTACGTTATCTAACTGAATCAAATTGGTCTTTTCCGTCAAATATTTGTAACGCCGTTAGAAATAAATGACGTGGCATCTAAGGTGGCGATTTTTTATGAGGTGGCATAGAATTTATTAATTTTTTTTATTATTTATAATTTTTTTTCATTATCCATGTCATTTTATTAGTAAATTATTAATTAATTTTTTTTATTAAATTTTTTTTTTGAAATTCATATAGAATTAAATTTATACAAATTTTAAAAAATTTAATTTCTATTACTTGGGCTTGAAGCCCACGATTTTTACACTAGTAACCCAATAATAAAGATTTATTATTCTAATGTGAAGAAATGCTTTATAAACACTTGTTGAACCAGTAGAATTCTCGATGTGGGACTTTAACAAAAGTGCTAAACTTCACCTCAGAAACATGCGTGTAGATTCCTTAGAAACATTTATATTTCATAAATAGCTTTATCAACTACACTAGATGCTAGTGATGGGTGAACTTATCAAGACAGTAGCAGCATCATAATAACAGTTATTTATTGGATTTCATTAGCAACAAAAACTACCTGTATTGTGAGAACCAGCACACACAAGGTTATAGTGACTGGCAAAATAAAAGCAAAGCTATTTTTAAGTCAAGGTGCTCTGTAGATGATGATCCTTCACCTTTTGATTATGGAATTTTTACGCAAGCCTTGTCGTCTGGTATCATTTCATCAAAGAAGTTCATCTCAAAATATTGTTATTGTTTATGGTGGGGGCTCCAAAATACAGTCAAGGTGCTCTGTTTCTTTGAAGAATACGTGTTTTGTTTCATTGAAGAATAAATACAATCTCTCTCTTTTAAAAATCAAGTGTGTAATTTTTGTGGTATTACTTAGGGGAATAAGTGACATTTGTCATGGAGACTGTCAGGCCATTCTCTCTTAGAATCCTTGTTACTTCGGACAGCAATCCTACTCTATCCTTTGCACACAACTCAAGGCTCACACCCTGTGAACAAAGATTACCCGAGAAAACTTTAGAACAAAAAAATCAAGTTCTTTGACATAATACGGAAGAGTTGCTAGCAGAAATCAATTGAAATCTGCAAGTTACCTCGCTTACTCTTCTCTGAATAGCAGCTTCGATGCATTTGATGACCCTTTCTTTCTCTCCTTCTGTATCAAGCGTGCATCCGTCCATGTGCCGAATAAAGTATTCCTGAAGGTAAAAGATTATTTAGAAATCGGACAATTTCCATATACACAACTAGTTGTACCCTGTGTATTTGAACAATTTATGTGGAGATGCGAAAATGAGTATTAATGTGGTGTACCTGGGATGCATAAGGTTTGTCTGATGAGATTGTGGCATGGGAAACAACATATTGCATATCAGTAAGAGTGCAAACAATGTCAAACATGAGTTTTGCATGATCTTTGCATCTGACACTAACCACTTAGGGGAATAAGTGACATTAATTAGTAATTGATTATTTTTGGAGTGCAGTTTTGTTCTTGAAGATGCTACTGGTGGGTTGTGTCTAGAAAATGTTCTTGTTGAAGGTGGCTATGGAATTGTTTATCATGGAGTACTCACTGATGGTACTAAAGTTGCTGTCAAAAACTTCTTGAGTAACAAGTATGTGTACACTGAATAACATATTTCTATGTTTGTGTCTGTCATTTAATGTTATGGCTTGTATTCATAGTTGTGTTTATTTATTGTTGAGTGATCATTTGATTCTTGAAAGATGGATGAAATATAAATGGTATTGCATTATGCAGGTTTGTTGTGATGTTGCAGCAGGTGTGCAATGGCTTGGCAAAGAATGACATGAAGGCAAGCTTGACTGTTCTGGTATATACAAGCATCAAGTCTTTGAAACAAACTTGATTGTTCTGGTATATACAAACTTGACTGTTCTGTGCAATGACTTATTGTGATGTTGCTTTGTTTGAGTCCCACATCGAAATTGCAGTAATAAGCATTAGTGTTTATAAACAACTTGTTCACACATTACCAATAAAGCTTAACTAATGGGTTGCTATTACAAAGAATATGGGCTTTAGGCCCAAATATTTTATATTAAAGTTTGTGAAAATCAAATATCAATAAAATATTTAATTATTAAATGTAATAATATAAATTGTGCCACATCCACGTTCAGAAACATACACATCAGCACATCCATGCCATGTCATCAACATTTTAAGTGAAATTTTAACTTTTCTAACGGCGAGGACAAACGTGGACCTATTTAAAAACGTATGGGACCAATTTGGAACTTTTAAAAGAAAGGGGACCTAATTGGACCTACCCCTATAATTAGAGGACCAAAAAGGGTATTAAGCCTAGATCATCAATATAACGAATTACTAAGTTCGGGATAGCAGAGAATTGATTCTCCTTACATATTTATCCTTAGTAGGTGTCGTAACCCGAAATTTGACCTCCCTCTTTTGCCTTTTGCATGAGCATAAGCATTCACATCGCTGGCATACGCATTCGCACTTTCCTCTGATGATTTTGTTGCAGGAATATTCAGGTTTTCCAAGCCCGATTAATCGCATCCTCACAAGGTCATCACATCATCAAGACAAGCACAAAATAAAGGTTTTCATGCCTATTCATCAATACAAGAGGCCGGAAATCAGAACCATGGTCATAGCACCTTCCCAAAGCAAAATTGGGCAAGTTTTTGGCTGGTTAATCGGTTAACCATTTGGGTTAATCGGTTAACACCCCTTCTACAGCGTCAAATTCAACTTTTTAACAGCTGTTAATCGGTTAACCTGTTGGTTAATTAATTAACACCTGCTATTTCAGCAAAAATTCAGCATTTCCATCATATTTCAGCAACTCTCTCCACACTCTTTTGGTCTATTCTATTCTAGCATTGTGTGGAACATTCTAGACAGTTCAAGACCATTCAAGACATTTCCCTTACATTTATTCTATGCATCACTTCAAATCAAGTGCACCATGTTCCTTGTTTTCCAAGTAATGTGGATCAGTGGATGTTGAAGTTCATCTTGGGATTGGTACCGAGTTGGTTCTAACTAACCGAGTTAACCGCCTTAACTCGGTGAGTCAAGTCCAACTAACTCCTAACCTAGTTCTAAACCCAAAGCTAATTCCAAACCAAACTCCAAACCTCTCATATCTCCAAACCTAAAATCTATATAAACTCACCTTCACTCACTTTTCAATCTCTCAACCATTATCTCCATCATTCACACAATTTCACACTTTCTTCACTCTCTATTCTCTCATTCTCTCTACTTCATCTTCTTCACCAAACCTCACAAAAAGCTCTTAATTCTTGAAGGATAATCACTTTTCACATTGAAAGTGATTATTTCTTGAGCTTAACCTCCATTGCCATTCCATTTTACTGGTTTTTCTGGAGTTCCAGTAGCTTTCGGATTCATCTCAAGTAATCGATTCAAGTTTCTTCGGTGATAATTCTCATTTTGGAGTTTTCGTCGCGAATTGATCGATTTCGATACGTCTCTGCTATTGTTGAAGATTTCCTCTGGTTTTCTTCGCTTATCTTCATCAAGATCACATTGTAGCATTTACCAAGGCACATCTCAACCTTGTAGGTTGGTGGATCTCCTTCATTTTTCTGTTTCGATCGTTTCGTATCATTCGCGATGTAGTTTCAAAGTTTTTTCTCTTTGCATGTGAATTGATTATACTTTTACTTGATCCATGATCTTGTTGGTCTAATTGATTCTATTGTTGATTCTATTGCTGCTTCTAAACTTGATTTTTTGTGCATAATTCATCTCCTAGCATGTGGAGGTTTGGATAAGTGATTATGTGTTGAAAACTACTTTTGAAAAGCTGCATTTACTGGTTTTTTGCCACTGTCACAGTGTTAATCGGTTAACCATTTTTGTTAATCGGTTAACCAGTTCATTTTTCACCCAAAACGCTGATTGGTAAGCGGTTAACCGATTAACCCAAAGTGTTGACCGATTAACGCTGTACCAGTAGGCCATTTTCTTGCATTTTCAAGCTTGTTTGCCATGCTTTCTTCATCCTAACTTCCATTGATTGTCATGCTTGATCTTATGGATGTTTTAAGTATCATTTAACTTCTGTTTGAAGCTTGTGCTTGAACTTTTGTTGCACATTTTCAATTATCCAAATTGTTCATGTTTTTGCATTATGTGAATATAATCAATTCTTGCATTTTTCTTTGATCATAATAACATGATTTGGTGATGCATTTGTTGTTCATTTGGTACTATTTTGTACTCCCTTCCTTGGTTTTGCATTAAGCTTCATTCTTCATGGATGAGCTCAATCTTGTATAATCAATATTTCCCCCTTTTACCTTAATGATTTTTCATCCTCTTTGGAAAATTGTTGGCATGGTTATTCCCTTTGATTAATTAATCGAAACCATGTTTCGATTAGTTGATTTTCCCCGTTCCTCTCTTTAGGCCTCCTTTAGAGTTTTCTCTCTCGTTCCCCCGCAAAGTTGGAGTTTCGCGCTACGACTTACTTCGGAGCATTGTACAAGTTGGAGCTATTACGCTGTCCGTTCCGCGCGGTAGCACTGTTCAACTTGGAGCTGTTGGGCTGTCCGGTTCAATTTCTGCACTACACCCTGTGTGTTAGAGAAAGAATGATAAGGGAGAATTCCTAATCTCATTCTGGCTACTTCAGGTAGGGGATGAATGACCATGTGCTTGGCTTAGTCATCTCTATCTCCAGGCGGTAGCGTGCTTTCTTTCCCCAGTTGACTTTTTTTCCCTTTGCGATCTCTGTTGATCCTTGATCACTCCTATCTCTGTCAACTTCTCTCTTGATCAATCACCTTCTTGGTTACGATCCTTTATTCATTGGGTTAGCAAGCTTTCTTTGTTTCAATACACTATTCTTTTCTGGCGGTCAATCATTGTCTTGATTCCCATGGAGAGTCTCCTTTCTCTTTCTTCGGTTAAACACAATACTCTTGTTAAAAACTGAATCCCTTGCGGAGTTCGCACCCTTCCTTTGGTTTTTCTCCCTTTGTTGGTTAATCACTGCCTATCAGTTAAAACACCAATATTTGCACTCTTTCTCAGTTAATCACAATCCGTCTGTTAAAATATTGAGCCTCTTTTTGAGTTAATCACCCCCTCTTGGTTAATCACTCATTTCTCTCGGTTAATCACAGTGTTCTGTTAATAACCGAATCCCCTGCAGTTGGCAACCTTTCTTGGTTCGAATACTTGCACCCTTGGGTTAGTAACCTTTTGGTTCAATACCCTTCTTCGTTGGTCAAGTGCTATATGTTCAGTCAATACCAACACCCCTTGTGGGTTACGACCTTCGATCGGTCCTACACCCATTCTTCTGGTTAATCACAGTTTTCTCTGTTAAAACCAATGCTTCTTTATCCCCCACGAAGTTGCAATCCTTGTTCCCTTGGTTAACCACTGTTCATCAGTTAATATACCGAAGCCCCCTACAGAAGCAAGCACCTTCTCTTGGTTTAGCACTCTCTCTCTTGGTTTATCACAGTCCGTCTGTTGACACCAGTCTCTTTTCCCCACCAGGGTCTTACTCTCTTTCTTCGGTTAACCACCGCCAACCAGTTAATATACTGAATCTCTCTTTTCTCTGGGTTGACACCATCCCGTTATTTGGATCCCCAGCGGAGCCCTTGCTATTCATTTTGCTCTTACTTTCTTGGTTTCGACACCAATCCTCTTTGTCATCCCCAGCGGAGTTTCTTTCATTCTTGGTTTTGACACCATTCTTTTTCTAGGCTCTTGTCCAATCACTCTAACTCTGTGGTCTTCCCCAGTGGCGTTTTTCTTTCACACTTGTTCTTGGTTTTGACACCACTCTCCCTTCTTTGTTTGGTTTTCCGTTCGGTGCCCCGAACTACAGAAGCTCTGATTCTGCATTCTTTTGAATGTCAGATACGTAGGCACGAGACACAATGTCTTGTCGAGCACACTTCCACCCTTATTTCTTTCCCCCCTTCTTTTCTGTCCTCTAGTTCTCTGAACTACGACGCTCTGATTTCCTCATTGCACTATGAGGGTACGTAGGCACGAGGGCCCCAATCCTCCGCGAGCATTTTCCTTCTTTTCTTTCTTTTTCCCCTTTCTCTTCTCTCATTTCTTTAGCTAGAAGCCTTTAGATAGATAACCCATCCAAGACTAGAAGCAAGCGAAATGGTTCCCGTCGAGTACGACGGATGCGTTAGGTGCTAATACCTTCCTTTCGCATAACCGACCCCCCGTTCCCGTTTCTCTTCCCCTTGGGTTTTATCGATACTTTCCCTGTCCTTTGGGACTAAATAAAGTTTGGTGGCGACTCTGTGTTATCTTTGAGTGTGCGATTCACTCAGGTAGAAAACCAGCCATCTTCAGCTGGCGACTCTGCTGGGGAATGATTGGCCTCTTGCTGGTCCTTCCCTTGAGGGGTTTAGCCTAGTTTTGTTTGCTTTCTCTTACTTGCTTGGGTGTTTATCTTTTGCGCTTTATTTGCTTTATTTTACTTGCTTTAGCTTTATGTTTATTTACTGCATTTCTTTATTGCTTTGAATATTCATATGCTGTATATTCTGGATATTTGCTGTTTTCTGTTGTTGTTGGGGCGGGTAGATATTATTGGAGAGAAAGGTCCTAACACCGGGCCTAGTATACACATAGTCTAGAACGTGGATAGTCGTGAGGCCTGCGTTTTGTGCGTTGGGTTATCACGAGAGCCACAACCCAGATCGTGATTCGCTTGAGAATACTTCCGTCCTGTGAGAATTCACTACGGCGGGGGGTTTTCACTCTGAGTCCTATGGTTTGGACGACCTTTCTAGGGACCACCTTGTTGTGTCTAGATCACACCTGTGAGGGGGATTTGTTTTTTTGCAGGAAAACAAGCCACTTCATACCCTTTTTCTCACACATGCCAGATTTCTTCACCGACACATCAGATTATGTTGCACTGACACAGATTTATGTGCAGATATCCAGATTGTTCAGATTTGATTATTTCGACAGTGTTGGCTTCTTGTCGCTGTGTCGCATGTCATTTCATCATGAAAATTAATTTTTGCATGTGCATTTCCAGGTTTTCGAGGGCTTATCTTTTGTTGACATTAGCATAGAGATGAGTACTGGTTGTCGAGGCATCTTCAGTTACAAGTTTGTGGAGCCTAAGCTGGGTAGTTTGAGATGTCTAGCATCTTTATTGGTGGGAGATCACAAAGGGGTTTTCATAGATACTTATGGTAATCTGTTGACCATCCTCAACACTGAAGTCAACATCACTGCTATTCATACTCTGGTTCAGTTCTACGACCCGCCATATAGTTGCTTCACATTTCAGGATTATCAGCTAGCACCTACGCTTGAGGAGTTTGCTTATATTCTGGGGGTTGAGATCAAGAAGCAGGTTCCTTATGTTTACACTAGCGGTTGTTCGAAGTTTCATCTTATTGCTGATGCGCTTTGCATTAGTAAGAAAGATGTGGAGGATAATCTCAAGACCAAAGGGAAGGGTATTCGAGGGTTTGCTTCGAAGTTTTTGGTTGACAAGCCCACTACTTTTGCTAAGGATGGGAACTGGAAGGCTTTCAGCGTCGTTCTTGCTTTGCTGATATATGGGATTGTCTTGTTCCCGAACATGGAGGATTTCGTAGATCAGGCTGCCATCAGTATCTTCTTGTCCAAGAATCCTTTTCCGACGCTTCTTGCTGATACCTATCATTCTATTCATTCCAGGAATGAAAAGAAGAAGGGAATCATTGTCTGTTGTGCTCCTTTGTTGTACCGATGGTTCAAGTCTCACCTTCCACAGAAGGGTCCCTTTGTTGAGAATAAGCGCAATCTCATGTGGTCTCAGCGAATCATGTCTCTTACTGCTGATGACATTTCTTGGTATTCTCGAGTCTTCGACGACATTCAGATCATTCTCCATTGTGGGAAATTCTCCAATGTGCCTCTCTTGGGTACAAAGGGTGGAATTAACTACAATCCGAGAATGGCCTTCCGACAGTTGGGATACCCTATGGTTGACAAACCTGATTCTGAGGTAGTGGAAGAGTTCATCTTTCATGAAGGGGTTGATGACATGGGTCTGCTGAAGAGGTTTAGTGCCGCTTGGACTCAGATTCATCTTGAAGGTAGGGCCGATTTGGGTAAGAAGAATTGTGTAGCCAAGGAAGCTTACACATTTTGGGTCAAAGAGCGCGTCAAAAAGATCCTGTTGCCATTTTCTCCTGAGCCTTCCATGAATGCCAAGCCTCCTGAACTTGCCATTTTTACTCCATCTGAGGTCGATCAACTCAAGCTGATTGTTGAAAAGTTGAAGAAGGAGAATGCTGATCTTCGTCTCAACCTTGATAGAGTCACTTCCGAGAAGGATAGCCTACAGATTGAGCTCCATCAGAAGCGTGAGTGCATGCTCAAAGAGGTGGAGGTTGAACAGAACAAGCGTAGGAAGGTGGGTGATGCTTGAAGAGCACCTATGAGGGGCTTGCTTCAAAGAAGAGACAACCCGTCGATGCTCATTATCAAGCCTACAAAGAGGAGCTGAGCTACAACAAGCAACTTGAAGAGCTTCGAGGGAAGTTATCCGAGTTCAAGATGAAGTGGCAAAGTGAGCAAAACCGTGCTAATCAGTTAGCAAAGGACTTTTCTCAATGTCAAACCCATCTAGACAAAGTCTTCGGTGAGATTCAGAAGCTGCAGGATCAAGCACATCAAAGACGAGAACAGATCAGTCAGCTCAACATAGAGAGTACTCATTAGGAGCATTAGAGCTGTCATCTACAGAACCTCCTGGATCAGAAAGAGGCCTTTCTTCAGGATATGCTTCAGGGACCTAACCATTCTTTGCTGTGTAACCTCATGAAGGGTGCGGGGTATTGGAGTGAGAGGCATGGTCGTTTAGCCAGATTCGTTGAGCATGCATTGGAAGACCTACCTGGACTGTTGAGGGATGCATATGCTGATGCATTGCCACACCAGCTTCCTTGGGCTGTTTTCCATTTCTTGTCTGTGTGTAGGGTGGTCTTTGATAGAATCCATACGGATTGTGTTGTAGCCCATAAGGCAGATATTTGATTTGAATTCGACTTGTACTGTTTTCCTTTATTGCTGAATGAATGTAGTTTCTTATCAATCTTATCTTTCGCGCCTTTACTTGTATGCTTTATGATTATTGTCAACAAAGATAAGTTTAAGAATTCCTGGAATTTAAACCTTTATTTTTGCATGCATATCATACATTCATTTGCACACATATGCACGTCCCTTCATCCGAAACCATTACTCACTCTGACCATTTCCGGTTTGTAGCAAGACGACGACTCGACATCGGTATTTTACCCGCTCAAACAAATCCAGAATCATGGCTGACTTCGAAGCTGAGAACGCTGCTTACTGGGAAACTCTGGCTCAATTCCAAGGTCGGATGGATCGGTTTCAGACAAACATGGATGCCATTATGGAACTCCTTCGTGCCCAGAGGGACGCCGCTACTGCTGCCACTGTTGTTGCAACTACTACTGATGCAACTGTTGTCACTCCTGTTGTGACCACTCCTCCGATTGTTACGGCTACTCCTACTGTTATTCCTTCTCCTGTTATGGTTGAAGTGCCGGTTGAGCCTGTGAATCAGCCCGTTGTCCAGTTTAATGTGAACAAGATGGCCGCTGGTTTCCCATGGGGCATGCCTCCGAATTACACTCCTCATGTTGCTAATAATGGTAACGCCTTCCTACCATATCAGCCTTTTGTTGCACCCATGCCTAATGGGAATGTTGCTGCATATCCATGGGGCATGCCTATTCCAGTCCCGCCTCCAGTGGTGAGTGATGATCATGAGAATCCTCAGGCTCAGACTCATCAATCTTCCGGGTTGGCTGACATTGAAACTCCTGATGAAGAAGAGCATGTGCATAGGGGTCCTCCTATTCATGTTCCGGTTTCATCTCAAGCTGGTCAAACTGCTGTTCAGAATGTTCATCCTGGGATATTCTATCCTGGGGCATCTTCCTCAGCTGCTGTGATACCTCCTCCGAATTATCCATTTGGTTTTCATATGGGTCAGAATGCTGGTCAAATGGTTAATCAGGGTTTAGTGTTTCCTTCTCAATTTGTTACTCCGCAAGTGCATGCTCCGGCCGCTTCTCAGCTGCCAAATCCTCAGATTCTTGTTAGGCCCACTAATCAAAATAGATCTGTTGACTACAGGTTGTTGGAAGACCGTATCAGAGCTATCGAAATGTTCTCTGCTTTTGGCATGGAAGCCAAAGACTTGTATTTGGTTCCAAATGTTGTGCTACCGCAGAAATTTAAGATACCTGATTTGCCAAAGTATAAAGGTTTAAGCTGCCCGTGTAGTCACATCACTATGTATTGCAGGAAGATGGCATCCCATATTGATAATTGAAATTCTGGTATCAGACGTGTGATGTTAAGGTGTGATGTCACAACAACACACTCTGCACAATGGACAGCAATAACAGTAAAATAACACCAAGAATTGTTGACCCATTTCGGTTATAACCAACCTACTATGGGGGCTACCAAGCCAGGGATGGAATTCACTACTTGTAGATATAATTTACAGACTCAACGACCCATTGACAATCTCCTAAACTTATACTCTACTAATGACTTCCTACCTAAGAAACCACTTAGGTATGAGAACACCACTCAATCCCTTACAAACACTCAAAGAAACCACTTTGAGTACCCTTGATCTTACTTCACAGCTTCGATCAAATCACACAACTCTCTTTGCTTCACAGCTTTAGAGAGGACAGAAACTCAACACCTATTCAAACCCTAGAATAGTGTAAATACAAGCACTTTAAACAAACTCTAGACACTAAGCCTTCTGCTCTTGATCTTCTGAATGTTTTCTGTACTTTTTCCTTTGGTCTTGTGCGCTTTATATAGCTCCTGAATTGGGCTTGGACTTGTCACAATATTTGATCAGATTTGTTAATTAAAACTGAATCTCCAAAACAGATTTTATCCCTAAAATCTTTTTAAATCTTCAACCTTTTAATTCTCCAACAGACCTACAATCAAATCTCCCATGTAACAGAAAATATCTATCCCAAGATATTCTCATCCAATGAGTCAACCACTCTCCACAATTCCAGCTAATACGCGTGCCCTAATAACATGTCCTGCTGTTGTTAATTCTGCAGGTCTGATGTTACAACATCACCTGTGTGACATCAGACATCCAACTTCAGCACTTAACTACTTAACACAGCCCAGTGTTAAGACTTCAATGTTACAACATCAGCACCTTGACATCAACATTGAATATCCTTTGTTTTACCAAAATTCCAGCTAATCCAGGAACTATCAATCTCCCCCTTTGGCTAATTTTGGCTAAAACAATCTCTGCACTCTGCAAAAAACTTCTGCACTCTGCACCTTCAGAGATTTTAGCAGCGGAATAATCTTCAGAAATTTGGAACTCATTAGCAGCAGTTTGACAATCTTCATAGTCTACATCACTTGATCTGCTACAACACCATCTTCATTATTGACAGCAACCAATTGGTGCTCCCCGTTGAAAACATGAACCAGTATCACAGCTGTTCAGTAGCTCATAATGTGCAGCAATTTACTCCCCCTAGATGTATGCTTGGCTGCACTCTTCAAATGTCAAAACTCCCCCTTTATGCAACTACACACCTTTTAGCAGCATCAATCTAACTCCCCCTTAATCTCTGCATCACATCAGCAGCATATGGCAATAATCCTCTTGACTATCTTGGCTATGTTCTCCCCCCTTTTTAGCCATAATTAGGCAAACTTCAGTTAGAAGCCCTATTAACTATAGTCAGTATACCCTAGCTCTCATTGTTAGCCTCTCAGTTAGTAAACAGGCAAAACAAATCATAGAAGGAAACTAAAAGCATAATCAGTGCATAAAACAGCACAATATTCAAATTACAAACCAAGCACATTAA
Source organism: Lathyrus tuberosus (assembly GCA_022829125.1). Lineage (NCBI taxonomy): Eukaryota > Viridiplantae > Streptophyta > Magnoliopsida > Fabales > Fabaceae > Lathyrus > Lathyrus tuberosus. The sequence goes on along the minus strand of JALAZF010000060.1, from coordinate 9,759,871 downwards.
GTGCTAAACCAAAGACAGAAAATAAATCTAACCCTACTAAAATAGAAGGCAAACATTAAAAGCTTGAATCTTCTGAGCTGAGATCATCATTATCGTCTTCATCAACAGCATCCTTCCTTGTGTTGACAGCTTCACCTTCCTTTGTTGCCAATCTCAGAGACATGACAAGTCTTTCAAATTTTTGTTTCCTTTCAGTACTAACTCTTATGACTTCATCTAACTCCTTGTAAGCCTCCTCTAGTTCTGTAATCAACCCAGTCTTGGCTGGTGACTGTTGTGATGTTGAAGCAGATGTCTTGACACTGTAAGGAACATGTCTCAACTTGTGATGGAGTGACAAGGCAAGCTTCCTTTTGCAAGCAACATCTGAATGCTGTAGAATTCCAGGATGTTGAGACAAGACAATCCCACAAATGAGAGAGGGAAAAGCAATGGGCATCTTTACAGCATTAGTAGCAGCATGCTTAATAGTATGATCATAGATGTAGGAGCCATAGTCAATTCTTTGCTTTGTCCCTACTGCATAAATTATCTTCCCCAATTCAACAGAAATTGTGGTCTTGTGACTAGTAGGAACCCAGTTGGCAATACCTATTCTGTGCAGAACTGCATATTTGACACTCAACACACTGGCTAACAGCTTTCCTTCTGCGGGCCAAACATCTACCTGACCAGCAGTGATTTCTTTGCATATAACATTGTTGGAGGCTTCTAATTCACCATAATCTTCCTCATTTCTTCCTAAGTAGGCATTGATCATCTCAGGAGAGAACTAGACACACTTACCCCTGATGGTAACTCTTCTGAAAGTTCGGCTCTTGTTGTCATTTATCGATTCAGGTATATTAACTATGAATACTCTGACCAGTCTATCATAGCAGTTAGTCAACCCTGACACAGTCCTTATGAGACCAGCAAGCTTAATTAGGTCTATAATTTTAGTAGACTCTAAGTCTTTTGCTACTACCTCTCTTTCCAGAGCTATCTTTCTTAGGCTCACACAACTCCACAAGGATGCACTTCTGGCACTGTGAGATGAGATGCTATCAGGCACTTGATTTGTAGCAGGGTTGATGTCTTGAGCATCACTCTCAGAATCTGCCTCTTCCCTGATTCTCCTCTTCTTGCCAGACCTGGCACCTTTGTTCCATGACTTGGGACAGTCTGTAGATGAAGTCCTTTTCTTATCCTTCCCTCTTCCAATTCTATCATCATCAGATGAGTCCTCAATCTCTATAACCTCAACCTGCTCCTTCCCTTTACCCCTGTGGCTTTCATTCCTAGGGGATGATATTCTGACATCAAGACTGACATCAGTGTCATCAGGATCTTCACCTTCAGCTTCTTGACTAAGGGCCTGGATTTGAAGATTTTTTACTTGTTCAGCAGGCATTTGCCTTAGAGGGACGGAAATCCCTTTCACCCGTATCCCCTTCTCAAGGATTTTGGTGGCAAGCTGTTCCAAATGCTCGTCTACATCAAACTTCTCCTCAACAGCTTGAGAGGATGATGACCTAGCTTCAGGTTTGTTTACCGTGGTTGAGGGTTTAGGGTTACTTGACTCGGAAATGAGTTCTTCAGAAGAAACCCTAGTTCGTACCTGCTCAGATTTCTTGGAAGGGATAGACATCGTTCCTTTGTGACAGACTAGGTTTGAAGGAAAACTTTCTATTCTGTTGAGATTTAGGGAGATGAAGCGTTACGATGAGATTGCTTTGGTAAGTCTTGATGTAGTCTCAATATAGTAAGACGCCTGATTTTGAAAACTCTTTAAAGACCAATTACTAATTTTCTCCCTCCATAAAGACTTTCCTTTTAAAACATTCACATCTGCACTTGTTAACTCTGAGTGACCTTTCAGCATCCTGATACCATAGTCTGATGTTATAACATCAACTAGAACATTACTAGTTGAATCTCCTTCAAGAGTGGTCCACTGATAACAGTTGTCATTGGTCCTGGCACCTTTCATAACAATCTGATTATGCTCATCAGACACTACACACTCATGCTTAGTGTAGTTTACCTCGTAACCTCCATCACACAACTGGCTTATGCTGATCAAATTTGCACTTAAGCCATTGACAAACATAACATTCTCAAGTTCAGGTCTACCATCACCTTGCACTTTCCCAACTCCTGCAACAACACCTTTTTCTCCATTGCCAAATATAACCTCATGAGAGAGGCAAGCTCTAAGATCCTCAAACATGGATCTACATCCAGACATGTGCTTGGAACACCCACTGTCAAAATACCATGTTCCTTCTTTATCACCCATGTGAGCCAATAGGCACTTCACCTTCTCCTTGGGTACCCATTGTTTAACAACTTTGGGCCTGTGCTCTCTCCATCTGTTTTGAGGCTGAGGGTATCCATGCAGCTTATAGCAAGAGTACTGCATATGTCCAAATATTCCACAATAATAGCATCTCACCCTTTCATATCTGAATCTTCTGCCATGATGAGATTACCTATGTTGCCATCCATGATGTGGTCTCCTCTTACCATAACTGCCCTGCCATCTATTATGTTGATGTCTTCTCCCATAAGACAGCTGATAATACTGTTTCCTGGATTGTCTCCCATGATGGTGTGGCTTTCTTCTTCCATATACATAAGTAACAACATTGGTGTATCCATACCCATAACCATACCAGTTGTCCTGATGTTGAGACATCTGATGAGACATGTGCTGTTTGAACTGAGCAGCTTGCAAGCTCTCATGGTATTGAGGGGGCATATACTGACTAGCTCCCTGTGGCTGCTTTCTCTTCTGATAGGGACCAGTCTTCTTCTCAATCTTCTTAGGTTGTGAAACATCAGCTTTCTTAGGGGTAGGATCCTGCTTCTTTGGCTGATGTTGAAATGAAAGTTGTGACACTTCCTTCTTTGAACCTGAAGTGCTTCCTTCTGAAGTTCCCTTGTCCTCAGCCACAAAACCTATCCCAGCTTTATCTCCAGTAGCTTTTTCTGACTGAAGTATCTTGTCAAGTGTGTCTGTACCACAGCTCAGCATCCTAACAGACTTGGTCATTTGATCAAGATGAGCTCTAACTAACACCACTTCATTTTCAAGATCAGTCTTTTCATTCTCTAGCTGAGCAATCTGTTGCTTTTGGCACTTGTTTTCTTGACAAATCTCAGCACTCTTTAAACACAGCTCTTGATAGGTGGATGCCAACTCCTCATAAGTTACTTCTCCATCACTAGAATCATCATCAGAAACAACAGCTCCTGTTAAAGCTCTCACATGCTTTGCTGACTCACCTTCACTTTCACTATCAGAGTCAGACCAGGAAACTGTCATGCCCTTCTTCTGCTTTTTCAAGAAGGTGGGACATTCTTTCTTGACATGTCCATACCCTTCGCACTCAAAGCACTGCACTCCTTTATCTTGGGCAGTTTTCTCTTCATCCTTCTTGCTGGTGTCAGAAGTCATGTTCTTGACATTAGGCCTGGAGTTATTATTCCTTCTCTTGAATACTTTGGTGAACTGTCTTCCCAACATCACTATGGCCTGAGACAGATCCTCCTGGGATTCAGATTTCTTCCCTTTCTCTTCTTCACCATTTGTCACCAGGGCTATACTCTTTGTCTTCTTTTCTAGTTCTTCCTCATTCAACCCAAGCTCAAAGGTTTGAAGAGATCCAATGAGCTCATCTACTCTCATCTTGTTGATGTCTTGTGATTCTTCAATGGCAGTAACCTTCATCTTATACTTCTTAGGTAGGGACCTAAGGATCTTCCTCACAAGCTTTTCATCTGACATCTTCTCTCCAAGAGCACTAGATGTATTGGCCAGCTCAAGAACGCTCATGTGGAAATCATGAATAGTCTCATCTTCCTTCATCTTCAGGCTTTCAAATTTTGATGTTAAAATCTGAAGTCGTGACATCTTGACTCTAGATGTTCCTTCATGAGTAGCCTGCAAGATATCCCACGCTTCTTTAGCAACTTCACAGGTATTGATTAACCTGAAGATGTTCTTATCCACTCCATTGAAGATAGCATTCAGAGCTTTGGAATTTCCAAGGGCAAGCTCATCTTCCTCCTTGGTCCACTCTTCTTCAGGTTTAGCTTAGAGGTGCCTTCTTTATCTTTGCCAGCATCATCCTTCTCACACATGACAGGTGCTTTCCACTCTTTAATAACAGCCTTCCAAGCCCTTCTGTCCAAGGATTTTAAGAAGGTGGTCATCCTTGGCTTCCAATAGTCATAATTGGATCCATCCAAAATAGGGGGTCTGTTGACGAATCCTCCAACTTCTTTGTCCATCTTTTCACCAAAAAGTAACTTCCCTAGATCTCACCCAGAGACAGACAGGATGCCTGCTCTGATACCAATTGAAATTCTGGTATCAGACGTGTGATTTTAAGGTGTGATGTCACAACAACACACTCTGCACAATGGACAGCAATAACAGTAAAATAACACCAAGAATTGTTGACCCAGTTCGGTTACAACCAACCTACTCTGGGGGCTACCAAGCCAGGGATGGAATTCACTACTTGTAGATATAATTTACAGACTCAACGACCCGTTGACAATCTCCTAAACTTATACTCTACTAATGACTTCCTACCTAAGAAACCACTTAGGTATGAGAACACCACTCAATCCCTTACAAACACTCAAAGAAACCACTTTGAGTACCCTTGATCTTACTTCACAGCTTTGATCAAATCACACAACTCTCTTTGCTTCACAGCTTTAGAGAGGACAGAAACTCAACACCTATTCAAACCCTAGAATAGTGTAAATACAAGCACTTTAAACAAACTCTAGACACTAAGCGTTCTGCTCTTGATCTTCTGAATGTTTTCTGTACTTTTTCCTTTGGTCTTGTGCGCTTTATATAGCTCCTGAATTGGGCTTGGACTTGTCACAATATTTGATCAGATTTGTTAATTAAAACTGAATCTTCAAAACAGATTTTATCCCCAAAATCTTTTTAAATCTTCAACCTTTTAATTCTCCAACAGACCTGCAATCAAATCTCCCATGTAACAAAAAATATCTATCCCAAGATATTCTCATCCAATGAGTCAACCACTCTCCACAATTCCAGCTAATACGCGTGCCCTAATAACATGTCCTGCTGTTGTTAATTCTGTAGGTCTGATGTTACAACATCACCTGTGTGACATCAGACATCCAACTTCAGCACTTAACTACTTAACACAGCCCAGTGTTAAGACTTCAATGTTACAACATCAGCACCTTGACATCAACATTGAATATCCTTTGTTTTACCAAAATTCCAGCCAATCCAGGAACTATCAATAATGATGAATTGCTTGTTCATTATTTTCAAGATAGTTTGTCTGGTGCTTCATTGGATTGGTACATGGGCCTGGAGCGCCGCAAAATCCGTACTTGGAGGGATTTATCTGAAGCATTCGTAAAACAATACAAATACAACCTTGATTTGGCGCGTACTAGATTACAGCTACAAAATCAATCCCAGCGCTCAGTTGAAACATTCAAAGAGTATGCGCAAAGATGGCGTGAGATGGCATCTCGTGTGCGGCCTGCTCTCTTTGACAATGAATTGGTTGACCTCTTTATGGGTACATTGCAAGGTTCCTGCTATGAGAAAATGGTGGGTAGTTCTTCATCGAATTTTTCTGATGTTGTCACCATTGGTGAACGGATTGAGAACGGTTTGAAGACTGGAAAGATTCCTGGAACTGCTTCCCAGCAGCCGGCCAGAAAATCTCAGAACAGTCAGTAAAGAAAAAGGAAGGTGAAGCCAATGTTGTGACAGCTCAAATTTCTCCTTAGTACCAAGCTCCCATAGCTCCCATGCCATATTATCAATATCCGTACATTGTTGCCGCTCAATATCAACAACCTCAATATCAGTATCATCCGCTACAACCAGTTCAGAATGCTCATCAGCAACAGACTCAACAGAAAAACAAAAATCAGCAGAATCAAAACCGTCAGAACAACAGCAATCAAGGAAACCGTAAGCGTCTGAATTTCGACAGAATTCCGATGTCATACACTTAATTATTTCCTTATCTGGTTCACCAAGGGGCAATTGTCCCCAAGCAGATTGCACCTGCAATTCCTCCATTTGGTCCGAAGCATAATCCAAATGCTTCTTGTGCTTATCATGCTGGATACATAGGTCATGCGACAGAGGAATGTTTTGTTTTCAAAACCAAGGTGCAGGAACTCATTGATAAGAAGATCCTGACTTTCGCTAAGGAAGGTCCTAATATTCAGAACAACCCGTTGCCGAATCACAATGGACCTGCAGTTAACATGATTGAGGATAATTACAGGGCTGAATTGATCATGGATGTTGACGAAGTAAAGACCCGAATGACTGTGATTTTTAAGAGATTGAATGAACATGGGTTGTTAAGAGGGTTGCATGGCAAATGTCAGATTTGTGACGATAATCCTAACCAGTGTCGAAGACTGAAGGGTTGTGTCCAAATTTTGATGAACCGTGGTGAAGTTCAATTTTCCAGGTCTAAGCCTGTCGAGGAAGTTGCTGCCATCGAGCCATTCACCATCGTCTATAGAAAATTTCATGTGGAATCCCCTAGGCAGAAGAAGGTACAACCCATTGTTGTCTGCTCGCCAAAGCCGTTTCCGTATCAGAATTCTAAAGAGGTACCTTGGAGGTATGGGTCTTCTGTGTTTTCTGGAGGTCAAGAGATAAGGTTTGCGGAATCTGAGATCGTAAATGTTACAGTCGGTGGAGGTATGACTCGTAGTGGACGAGTGTTTGCTTTGAAGGTCACTACAAAGCCTGTTCAAGTTCCAACTATTGTTCCTCTCAAGGAAACGCCTGCATCTGCAACCCCTGTTGCTTAACAAGGGACCATTCTAGTGTCGAATATTCCGTCTGAAGATGTTTCAAAGAGCAAAGAGATGCTTGATGATCAAGAGTTCCTTAAGCTGATCAAGAAGAGTGACTTTAAAATTGTGGATCAGCTGGGGCAGACTCCCTCGAGGATCTCAATCTTGTCTTTACTCATGAGTTCACCCGTGCACAGATCAGCTTTGTTGAAGGTCTTGAACAGTGCTCATGTTATGCATGGTATATCCGTTGTCGAGTTTGATGACGTGGTGGCCAATATAACTGCAATCAGATACTTGGGCTTTAATGAATCAGAATTACCTCCTGAATGAGCCGCCCACAACAAAGCACTGCACATATCCGTCTCCTGTACAGACATCCTCTTATCTCGTGTTCTGGTGGATACCGGTTCTTCCCTCAATGTGATGCCTAAGGGCACATTGAGTCAATTACTGGTGGAAGGAAACTAGATGAGACCAAGTGCCTTAGTTGTCAGAGCCTTAGATGATTCTCGAAGGCAAGTCATCGGAGAAGTGGATTTACCCATCAAGGTTGGACCACATTTGTTTACCATTACTTTCCAAGTGATGGATATCAATCCGGCATACAGTTGCCTATTGGGTCGTCCATGGATTCACGCTGCAGGGGAAGTTACCTCCACTTTGCATCAGAAGTTGAAATTCATGTTCGACGATCAGCTGGTCATCGTTTGTGGTGAAAAAGATCTGATTGTGAGTGAGTTATCATCTTTTCGATACGTCGAGACTAAAGAAGGCATATCTGAGGTTCCGTTGCTGTGTCTCGAGTTCAAAGATGTCAGCTCTGATTCAATTAGTTAAAGTAGATCACCACAATTGACTTTAACGTCTGCTAAGAGTGCTAAGGAGACTATCCAGAAAGGCGCTTTGTCAGGCTAGGGGCACGTTATTGATGTGGTTAAGAAGCATAATCTTTGTGGATTGGGTTATCATCCTGGTCGTCAATCTGGTTCCTCTGATCAGAAGCAATGCAACTTTGTCAAGTTCAATAGCGCGGGTTTCCAGCAAGGTAACATCGTGGCGGCTACGGATGATGCTGGTCCCAGTAATCAGATTTCAAGCTTTGTGCATAAATGTCTGCCGGGTTTCAAGCTCAACAATTGGACATCTACCGTGGTTCCTGTGGTTTTCCCATACAACATGTAATGCATTTTGCTTTCTCATTCCCTCGTCCTCGCCCGAGACGAGTGGATAGCTTGTAAAGGGCCTCGCGCTTTTGCAATATTATGTGATCAATAAATAAATTTTTTTTTGCATTCAAAATCATGCTCTATTCTCTTTCTTTATTTTACTTTTTCACAAAACAAATGGCAAAAGTTTCTTTTCTTTTTCATTTTTTAAATAGCTCATTCTAAACATATTCATAAAGATGCAGAACTAATAAAAGCATTGATAACAACATGGAAAACATCCATTGTAATTCTGGAATTCCAATTAACCAAGCAGAAGAAGATGGTGAGGAAGATTGTGAATTACCAGCTAAACTGGCAAGGCTCCTTGAGCACGACCATAGAGAGATTCAGCCACACAAAGAGCCAGTGGAAGTTGTTAATCTTGGTGCTGATGAGGTCAGAAGAGAAGTCAAGGTTGACGCATCCCTCGCAGAGCATGTACACTCCGAGTTGGTCAAGTTTTTGAAAGAGTATGTTGATATCTTCACCTGGTCCTATCAAGATATGCCTGGGTTGGATACCAACATCGTTGAACATCACTTGCCACTCAACCTCGGATGTCCTCCTGTCAAGCAGAAGCTCAGGAAGACTAGACCCGACATGGCATTCAAAATCAGAGAAGAGGTAAAGAAGCAGCTTGACGCTGGGTTCCTCGCCACTTCCGAGTATCCTGAATGGATTGCCAACATCGTCCCAGTTCCAAAGAAGGACGGAAAAGTTAGAATGTGTGTGGATTATCGAGATCTCAACAAAGCAAGCCTGAAGGATGATTTTCCTTTGCCTCATATTGATGTCTTGGTAGACAACACTGCGCAGTTCTCTGTCTTTTCCTTCATGGATGGTTTTTCAAGATATAATCAGATCAAAATGTCCCCAGCTGATATGGAGAAGACTACTTTTATCACGCCATGGGGTACATATTGCTACAAAGTCGTGCCATTCGGTCTAAAGAATGCAGGGGCAATATACCAGTGTGCCATGACAACCCTCTTTCATGATATGATTCATAAAGAGATTGAGGTTTACGTGGACGATATGATAGCCAAATCCAAAACTGAGGATGATCACTTGGTTCATCTGAAGGAACTGTTTGACATACTCTGAAAGTTTAGATTGCGGTTGAATCTTACGAAGTGCACCTTCAGAGTTCGATCTGGTAAACTATTGGGCTTTATTGTGAGTCAGAAGGGCATTGAAGTTGATCCTGATAAGGTTCGGGCAATCCAGAACATGCCGCCTCCCAAAACAGTAAAAGAAGTCCGTGGATTTCTGGGCAGACTTAATTACATCTCAAGATTCATTTCTCATTTGACGGCTACCTGTGAATCAATGTTCAAATTACTAAGAAAAAATCAATCGGTTGAATGGAATAATGATTTTCAGGAAGCATTTGACAAAATAAAACAATATTTGCAAGAACCACCGATCTTAGTACCGCCGGTTCCTGGTGGGCCTTTAATCATGTATCTCACCGTTCTCGATGAATCAATGGGATGTGTATTGGGTCAATGTGTTGACACTGGCAGAAAAAAGCATGCAATATACTATCTGAGCAAGAAGTTCACTGATTGTGAGACCAGATACTCACATCTTAGAGAAAACTTGTTGTGCTCTGGTCTGGGCTGCTCGACGCCTACGACAATACATGATTTGCCATACTACTTTGTTGATATCCAAAATGGATCCGATAAAGTATATATTTGAGAAGCCTGCTGTCTCTGGAAGGATTGCTCGGTGGCAGATGCTGCTAACTGAGTATGATATCCAACATGTTACCCAGAAAGCCATAAAAGGGAGCGTCTTGTCTGACTACCTTGCCCATCAACCTATATAGGGTTATCAACAGATGAAGTTTGACTTTCCCGATGAGGATTTTCTGTTTATCAGAGATTATGAGACTCCAGACCCTGATATAGGACCCGAACCAGGGACGCGATGGACGCTCGTGTTCGACGGTGTCTCCAATTCTAAAGGTCGGGGAATCGGTGCTATCCTCATCTCTCCAACAGGTTTTCACCTTCCCTTCACTGCCAGATTATGCTTTGCATGCACCAACAATATGGCTGAATACGAAGCATGTATCTATGACATTGAAGTGACAATTGACATGAGAATCAAGCTTCTTGAGGTCTATGGAGATTCTGCCTTGGTCATCGGTCAAGTCAGAGGGAACTTTGTGACTCGGGATTCCAAGTTGGTTCCGTACCAACAACACATAGCGAAGTTGATTCCTTACTTTGATGAGATCACTTTTCATCATATTCCTAGAGAGGAAAATCAATTAGATGATGCTCTTGCAACTTTAGCATCCATGTTCAAGGTCAAATGGAAGAATGAAGCTCCTCATATCCGTATTGACCACTTGAACGAACCAGCACACTGTTTAGCAATCGAGGATGAGTCTGATGACAAGCCTTGGTTCTACGACATCAAAAGATATCTGGAAAAATAGGAATATCCCGAGGGTATCACTATCACTGACAAGAAGGCTCTTAGGCGGCTTTGCGCCAAATTCTTCTTAAGTGGTGGTATACTATACAAGAGGAATTATGATTTCGTGCTGCTCAGATGCGTGGATAGACACGAAGCAAACACGATCATAAGGTCCATACATGAGGGCTGCGAGGGTGTATATGCTAAAGGTCTTGTTATGGCCAAGAAGATCCTTCGGGCTGGGTATTACTGGACAACAATGGAGGTAGATTGTTACAACTTTGCCAAAAGATGTCACAAATGCCAAATCTACGGAGACAAGATCCATGTGCCTCCAACTCCATTGAATGTCTTGACTGCACCTTGGCCATTTTCCATGTGGGGTATAGATATAATTGGAATGATCGAACCGAAGGATTCCAACGGTCATCGATTCATTCTAGTTGCTATCTTTTACTTCACCAAGTGGGTTGAAGCTGCTTCTTATGCAAACGTTACACGACAAGTGGTTGCTAGATTCATCAAGAAAGAGATAATCTGTCGTTATGGCATTCCTAGCAACATTATCACGGACAATGCAAGCAACCTGAACAACAATATGATGAAGGAGTTGTGTCAAGAATTTAAGATCGAACACCACAACTCTTCACCATATCGGCCCAAGATGAATGGCGTCGTTGAAGCAGCAAACAAAAACATCAAGAGGATTGTCCAGAAAATGGTCAAGACTTACAAGGATTTGCATGAAATGCTTCCCTTTGCACTGCATGGCTACCGAACTTCAGTTCACACTTCTACTAGGGCAACTCCGTATTCGCTAGTGTATGGTATGGAGGCGGTTCTACCCATCGAAGTCGAAATTCCTTCACTCAGAGTCATCATGGAAGCAGGTCTTGACGAAGCTGAATGGGTTCAATCCCGGTACGACCAGCTGAATCTCATCGAAGCGAAGCGCCTTACAGCCGTCTGTCATGGTCAATTGTATTAGAGACGCCTCAAGCGAGCTTTTGACAAGAAAGTTCTCCCTCGAATGTTCTGCAAAGGCGAACTCGTGCTCAAGAGATATTCACCTGTTCACTCGGATCCGCGAGGCAAATGGACTCCCAATTACGAAGGACCTTTTGTTGTCAAGAAAGCCTTCTCAGGTGTAGCCCTGATCCTCACCACAATGGATGGGGAGGAGTTGCCATCGCCCGTGAACTCCGATACAGTCAAAAAATATTATGCCTGAAAAAATGGATAAGAGTCCGCTAGATTGACATCCGTAAGAACAATCTATGCAAAAATAGACATCCCGATGGACCGAAAAAAAGAAATGTCCATGTAAAAGTTAGGGACAATAAAAAAACAATAACAGCCCGCTAAGTTGAAAACCCGAAAGGGCGACTTAGGAAAAAATGGGCATCCCGGTGGACGAAAAAATAAATAAAAACATGTCCAAGCAAAAAATAAGGGATAAAGGCATTTGACTGTGAACACTTGGGCCTGCTTTCATCAAGGCTGGACCTCAGACGGTAACAGAGCAGTCAAATCATCATCAACAGGTGCAGGGCATTGGAACCTAGACTTAGAGCGGATGGTAGCCAATGTTGTAATCAATGCAAACCATGATTTCCCTTTGCCATTTACATTTGTTTTTCAATTTCATTGCAAATTTCCTCATCAAGGATTTTGCATCCTTGTACACACTTTATGTACAAAATTTTACATTCAATAAAATGCATTCTTTGTCATCTCAAATTGTTTTCATTTCAGTGTTTTGTTTGCAAAATAAGCAATTATTTGTGATCACATAATACAATAAAACATTGAGAACAATAAAAAGCTAAACCAATCGAGAAAGCATTATGCATTGCATGCGTTACTGGTAACTCCAGCAGGATAATCGGTAATATCCATTGGTAAGCCTAACACCTGGCCGGAAAAATGATGGTTCTATGAAGAAGTTGTTGTTTACTCAGCAGTTCCTCAGCAGCGTCATCATTATCCATAGCAAGCGCCATTACGATTTGTCAAAAAGCTTGTTTACACATCGTTTCTCTGACAGATTTGTAATGCCTCTAGGCAGGTTGCCGAAGTGTTCCCAGCAAAGACACTTCATTATCTTCTCCCCAGCAAGGATTGTACATCAACTCCAATAATTTGAAATTCTCTAGCCCCAACAGCAGTGGGTTCTCCTCAGCGAAGTTAACATGATTTGGAAGGATGTATTTCCCCACGCAGAGCCAGTCTTGGTAGGAAGGGTCGATTCGATTCTTCCATCACCAACAAGGACAACCATGGTGATTTAGAAATCTGAGATGTTCTCGGTTTCTTTCCCCGGCAGAATCATCATCCTTTGTGAACTCTCTCCTCCAGCAGAGTTTGTCTTTATCTGCGGGTCCTCTCCTCGACCGAGGATGTCGAAGTCGTTTTGCTATAATTTCGGGCCTAATTGCTTTACACTATACCTTACCTTGTGTCTTTGCATTGCATGACATCAAGCATCATGTAGAAACGCATAATAGCATATGAATCGATCACACTCCCTCCCTTTTGCCTGACTTATCTCCTAGCAGATTTTTAGCCAACTTTGTTCTTTCCTAACACTCTTCTTTTGTCGCCGTCGGCCAAAATTTTGAGCTACTCTTTTATTTAATCCCTTTTTACCTCGAATCATCGAAAAGCTGGCGCAATTCGTACATTTAGGTCCAAGCAGATTAAATAGGGGCAGCTGTCGTAACCCGAAATTTGACCTCCCTCTTTTGCCTTTTGCATGAGCATAAGCATTCGCATCGCTGGCATAAGCATTCGCACTTTTCCTCTGATGATTTTGTTGCAGGAATATTCAGGTTTTCCAAGCCCGATTAATCGCATCCTCACAAGGTCATCACATCATCAAGACAAGCACAAAATAAAGGTTTCCATGCCTATTCATCAATACAAGAGGTCAAAAATCGGAACCATGGTCATAGCACATTCCCAAAGCAAAATTGGGCAAGTTTTTGGCTGGTTAATCGGTTAACCATTTGGGTTAATCGGCTAACACCCCTTCAACAGTGCCAAATTCAAGTTTTTAGCAGCTGTTAATCGGTTAACCTGTTGGTTAATCGATTAACACCTGCTATTTCAGCAAAAATTTAGCATTTCCATCATATTTCAGCAACTCTCTCCACACTCTTTTGGTCTATTCTGTTCTAGCATTGTGTGGAACATTCTAGACAGTTCAAGACCATTCAATACATTTCCCTTACATTTATTCTATGCATCACTTCAAATCAAGTGCACCATGTTCCTTGTTTTCCAAGTAATGTGGATCAGTGGCTGTTGAAGTTCATCTTGGGATTGGTACCGAGTTGGTTCTAACTAACCGAGTTAACCGCCTTAACTCGGTGAGTCAAGTCCAACTAACTCCTAACCGAGTTCCAAACCCAAAGCTAATTCCAAACCAAACTCCAAACCTCTCATATCTCCAAACCTAAAATCTATATAAACTCACCTTCACTCACTTTTCAATCTCTTAACCATTATCTCCATCATTCACACAATTTCACACTTTCTTCACTCTCTATTCTCTCATTCTCTCTACTTCATCTTCTTCACCAAACCTCACAAAAAGCTCTTAATTCTTGAAGGATAATCACTTTTCACATTGAAAGTGATTATTTCTTGAGCTTAACCTCTATTGCCATTCCATTTTACAGGTTTTTTTAGAGTTCCAGTAGCTTTCAGATTCATCTCAAGTAATCGATTCAAGTTTCTTCGGCGATAATTCTCGTTTAGGAGTTTTCGTCGCGATTTGATCGATTTCGATACGTCTCTGCTATTGTTGAAGATTTCCTCTGGTTTTCTTCGCTTATCTTCATCAAGATCACATTGTAGCATTTACCAATGCACATCTCAACCTTGTAGGTTGGTGGATCTCCTTCATTTTTCTGTTTCGATCGTTTCGTATCATTCGCGATGTAGTTTCAATGTCTTTTCTCTTTGCATGTGAATTGATTATACTTTTGCTTGATCCATGATCTTGTTGGTTTAATTGATTCTATTGTTGATTCTATTGCTGCTTCTAAACTTGATTTTTCGTGCATAATTCATGTCCTAGCTTGTGGAGGTTTGGATAAGTGATTATGTGTTGAAAACTACTTTTGAAAAGCTGCATTTACTGGTTCTTTGCCACTGTCACAGTGTTAATCGGTTAACCATTTTTGTTAATCGGTTAACTAGTTCGTTTTTCACCCAGAACGCTGATTGGTAAGCGGTTAACCGATTAACCCAAAGTGTTAACCGATTAACACTGTACCAGTAGGCCATTTTCTTGCATTTTCAAGCTTGTTTGCCATGCTTTCTTCATCCTAACTTCCATTGATTGTCATGCTTGATCTTATGGATGTTTTAAGTGTCATTTAACTTCTGTTTGAAACTTGTGCTTGAACTTTTGTTGCACATTTTCAATTATCCAAATTGTTCATGTTTTGGCATTATGTGAATATAATCAATTCTTGAATTTTTCTTTGATCATAATAACATGATTTGGTGATGCATTTGTTGATCATTTGGTACTGTTTTGTACTCCCTTCCTTGGTTTTGCATTAAGCTTCATTCTTCACGGATGAGCCCAATCTTGTATAATCAATATTTCCCCCATTTACCTTAATGATTTTTCATCCTCTTTGGAAAATTGTTGGCATGGTTGTTCCCTTTGATTAATTGATCGAAACCATGTTTCGATTAGTTGATCTTCCCCGTTCCTCTCTTTAGGCCTCCTTTAGAACTTTCTCTCTCGTTCCCCCGCAAAGTTGGAGTTTCGCGCTACGCCTTACTTCAGAGCACTGTACAAGTTGGAACTGTTACGCTGTCTGTTCCGCGCGGGAGCACTGTTTAACTTGGATCTGTTGGGCCGTCTGGTTCAATTTCTGCACTACACCCTGTGTGTTAGAGAAGGAATGAGAAGGGAGAATTCCTACTCTCATTCTGCACTACACCAATGCTTCTCTATCCCCCACGTAGGTGCAATCCTTGTTCCCTCGGTTAACCACTGTTCATTAGTTAATATACCGATGCCCCCTGCAGAGGCAAACACCTTCTCTTGGTTCAGCACTCTTTCTCTTGGTTTATCACAGTCCGTCTGTTGATAGCAGTCTCTTTTCCCCGCCAGGGTCTTACTCTCTTTCTTCGGTTAACCACTGTCAACCAGTTAATATACCGAATCTGTCTTTTCTCTGGGTTGACACCATCCCGTTATTTGGATCCTCAGCGGAGCCCTTGCTATTCATTTTGCTCTTACTTTCTTGGTTTCGACACCAATCCTCTTTGTCATCCCCAACGGAGTTTCTTTCATTCTTGGTTTTGACACCATTCTTTTTCTAGGCTCTTGTCCAATCGCTCTTACTGTGTGGTCTTCCCTAGTGGAGTTTTTCTTTCACACTTGTTCTTGGTTTTGACACCACTCTCCCTTCTTTGTTTGGTTTTCCGTTCGGTGCCCCGAACTACGGAAGCTCTGATTCTGCACTCTTTCGAATGTCAGATACGTAGGCACGAGACGCAATGTCTTGTCGAGCACACTTCCACCCTTCTTTCTTTCTCCCCTTCTTTTCTATCCTCTAGTTCTCTGAACTACGACGCTCTGATTTCCTCATTGCACTATGAGGGTATGTAGGCACGAGGGCCCCAATCCTCCGCGAGCACTTTCCTTCTTTTCTTTCTTTTTCCCCTTTCTCTTCTCTCCTTTCATTAGCTAGAAGCCTTTAGATAGATAACTCATCCAAGCCTAGAAGCAAGCGAAATGGTTCCCGTCGAGTACGACGGATGCGTTAGGTGCTAATACCTTCCTTTCGCATAATCGACCCCTCGTTCCCGTTTCTCTTCCCCTTGGGTTTTATCGATACTTTCCCTGTCCTTTGGGACTAAATAAAGTTCGGTGGCGACTTCGTGTTATCTTTGAGTGTGCGATTCACTCAGGTAGAAAACCAGCCATCTTCAGTAGGGATTTGGTCACCACTACTTTCATATATAATAAATTATTTTACGCCAACCGTCCCAAAACATACGGATCTTTACCCCACATTTTATTGTTGAGCATTGTTGAAAGTCCACGAACGCTTCCTTCGATCTTTGGCACGAACCTA
The DNA here is from genome assembly GCA_022829125.1 of Lathyrus tuberosus. Lineage (NCBI taxonomy): Eukaryota > Viridiplantae > Streptophyta > Magnoliopsida > Fabales > Fabaceae > Lathyrus > Lathyrus tuberosus. The sequence goes on along the minus strand of JALAZF010000060.1, from coordinate 9,743,298 downwards.
ATTTTCGATAAGTGTTGAATTGTACAGAATTTATTAAAATTATAATATTGTTTACGATTAATTAAATATAACCCGTTACAACTTGAAATATTTATTTTAAAATATTTGATAATAACCTCCACCATTTTTAAATAATGGTTAAATTCAAATATAAATTAGACTATACCTTCGTTTGGATTTGTTCGTTTTAGAAAATTATCAAAAGTATATTCCTAACAACATTTAAATTTTATATTAAGGTTTGTGCATTATAACAACTTAAAATGGTAAAATTTATCTTTTATTAGGATATTAACTCGAACTTTATAAGTTCAATATTTCGACATCTGAACGGAAATATAAATAAAAATTTTAAAATAAACTTTATATAAATAACATAATTAAAATATTAATTAAAATGATTTGGATAGAACTTTGGCGTATAAGATCAAAATCCTTCGAATCGATACCGTGAGAACCTCGACAACTAAAACTAGTATTACTATATGAAGAAACTAGAAAAAGAAAGAAATAGAGTGGTGAGAGAGATGGTTTGTGAATGAATGAATGAATGAAAATGGGGAGGGAAAGACCCCTATTTATACTAGTTTCAAGACATAAAAAATATATATGTATATCTTGTTGGAATTAATTTAATAATAATAACAAATGATATTAGGATCTATAATATGTTAATTTATCAAGAAATGATATTAGAAATACATGGATAAACGAATCATTGACACAACAACATTTATACTTTCCTAAAACATAAAGTAAAGAGAGACGAATGACGAGCACCTGTTGGCTTGTGGTTTTTTCTCAACTGGTACTCCTAATGCCTTGAACTCTCTTCAGATGGGGAGAAGAGGTACACTTCTTGTGTACTATATTAGGGACCATAACCTATATATAGATTGATGTCCAATTAGGGTTCCCATTATTTTGAAATGGACCATCCTGACATCCACTCATATTTGAGCCCATATCCAATTAATTAATTAATTACTAAATAAAAATTTAATTAGCCTTTTAAATTTGTTTGACCATTTAATCAACTAAGGCTCTTAAATTTGATAAATAACTAATATAATTAAAATATATATGCACACATAATAATTATTGGAATATAATAATTAAATTATAAAATATTCCAACAATCTCCCACTTGGGTAATACATTTTTAATGATTATATTACAATTATATTGGTGCACATCTGAATGTTATTTATCTTTAAATTTCAACTTTACAATCTGGTCCACTTCATACATCAATAATGGGATCACCGCGGCTGTTATCATTGACGTATAACGTGACAGAACCCTGACAACCACCACATAAATGTACTTGATGGCATAGATCGATATAGATGAGTGACATAAAATTTCATGTAATGTGATCTCTAAATCATGCCTATTTTCAACTGGTCAAATTGAATTCTTTATTGAGATCAAACTGAAGTTTGCAAATTCAATATTTGCACAAACGATTCAGAAATGGTTATGACAATAATAACCTCATAAACTTTATTTATGCAAATAATATTAACATAAAGTTTGTATCGATATCAAAAAATATTATAAAACATAAAGAAGGAGACACTCTCACTAACCTAGGACATTTTTAATGACAACAATCATATGAAATACCTTATTTGTCAAGTCTTTAATTAGTAAGTTAGCTAGCATACATTTTCTAAATATATGTTCTATCCTTTAACAAAACCAACTTATAAGTCAATGAACTTTATAAAACAGTAGTTGAAACATTATCCGGATGACTTATGTCATAATATAGCTCGAGTTGTCTTTCAAAATCTTTTACTATATGCAAACAAATAACATAAATACTTATAGTCATTTCTTGAGTTAGGATGCCCATTATATATATATATATATATATATATATATATATATATATATATAAAAGTATCAGAGTCGAACATCCTGATGAACTCCAAATTATTCTTCTGTTCTCTATAACAATCTTTATGGTTGTCTCATTTCAACAATTCAAATTTTGAATTTTAGTATATACCAAATGATCTCATTACATATACGCTTATTCCGGATGCATATACATAAGATTCCCAAAAACCGAAAAAGTATAAAAAACTTAATTTTTCTAAATTTGTAGATTCTTTTATTTTGGACAATGATTGAGACTTAATAGTCTCCCTTGATAATTTACACACCATAGTTTATTGTCTTTCATGTCAGTTTTATTTTTAACTTTATATATATATATATATATATATATATATATATAGGGAACATATCATATGAGAATGTCATTTTTATGTGAGAACAAGATAATGAATCAGAACCATTAGATTTTAAAATAAATGGTGGAGATTATGTGTCAGTTTTTTTTTCTCTCTCCTCCATCATTTATTTTAATAATGGAGGAGAGAGAAAAACAAAAATCACACATAATCACCACCATTTATTTTAAAATCTAATTATTCGAATTTATCCTCATGTTCTTACATAAAAATTGCATTCTCATAGGATATGAACTATATATATATATATATATATATATATATATATATATATATATATATATATATATAAATCTTTTGTGATAACCGGATGATACCTTGAGAATAATCTCTAAGTATATATATAAAAATCTTTTGTGATAACCGGATGATACCTTGAGAATAATCTCTAAGTATCTAAATACCTAATACAAAAGAGATGTGCCCAAGATCTTTCATCGCTAAACTTTTGTTAGAGATTTCTTGGTTTCACACAACAGTCATATATTATTATTGACTAAATAAAATAAAATCGACACATTAAACTAGGAACTTAAACTTACTCCCATTGAACTTGTAAAACCCAATCATTTTTCATGATAAACATCTCAAAACCAAACAAGACAATAACCTTATAAAATATTGTGGGATCACTAATGAGACAATTTCATTAACTTATAAATAGATTTTATTTGTTCCCAAACCATAAACTTTGTATCTATTGACACAAAAAACTTTCTTGTTGCACCATATTGTATTTCTTAATATCGTCTTTAAGAAGCACTAACTTGATATCCATCTTATAAAGCTCCAAAATTTATAAAAAGTAACAAGTGACACAACTATCATAACAAAGTCTTTCAATCATATTGAATATAATTTTTCTTTTCAGTCAATTCTCTATAACACTAGATGCTTTAGTTCTTGAGGATGTTGAGTTTGATCTTCAAGAATAAATTTCTTAATTTAATTAAGAGAAAGAACAATAATATCCATATGATGGTCCGAATTTACTATATAAATAGCAACTATATGAATTGAGTTAGAACCAACTTTTTCCACTCAATTTTGTTCTTTGACTATATCTATCCCCTAAACTCTATATTCTCAAGATACATTACAATATTTGTCTCAAAATATTCTTTAACTTGGGACTAAAGTTTATATATTACTCCTAAAAGTTAAAACTTTTGAGAATCAAAATCTAACTTATTTTGCAAATACATAAACTATATTAGTTTATAGAGAACAAAAAAATTGTACTCACCAAGATACCAAGTTCATCATTCATGTCAAGTCTTTTGAAAACAACATTAATTACCAATGGTATTTTGTTACAATGATCAAACATTGACAATTAACATTGATAAACAATAAATCCTTATAATCGTCACATGTTTACCATCATAGGTGTGAATGTAATTCACTGAATACTTTCATGAGTTTACGTTCACACGACTTTATTAGGCAGATTAGTAAATTATTATAGAGGCATGCAGATATTTAATTGTAAATTTTAAGGCAAAAACAAGATGCCAGACGCACCATTAATCCACAATCTTTGATTGCCAAGAATTAAATGTAAGTGGTGCTCTTAACATGCTAATAAGTCCTATCAGATAATGTGCGTCTTTGACACAAACCATTACCCACATGAAAAAAACTTAATAATTACCATCACATATATGTAATTATCCGACCAAACTCTGTCTTCCTTTCGGCCGACTATAACAACTTGCATGAATAATTTCATACTACATCTTTTATAATTTCAACTGAATCAAATATATGCAACATATGTTACTTTTTCAACTTGTTGTTTCAACCAACTCAATCAAAATTACTAGAAAATTTAATAAATTAAATGGGAAAAAAGTCTTAAATTTATAAGGCATTACCCATAAAATGTAGGCCGGATCCGTAAGTTTTGTTGCATTCCTCACAATCATAAGCTTACTTAACGGCGCTTAATGTGAGAACAAACTCACAAGAAAACAATAAATAACATGAAATAAAAAATTATTGTAGAAACTTAATAACTATAAAATTCAAGGTTTAATACTTTTTTTAATCCCGTATCTTAGCCTCGAGGTTCATTTTGGTCCCTTAACTTTAAAAAAGTTCATATTGGTCCCTTAACTCTTCAAAATGTTCCATATTAGTCCCTTTTGTCTAATTAGTGACTGATTTTTGAATTTCTTTGTCACTAATAGGACAAAAAGGACTAATATGAAATATTTTGAAGAGTTAAATGACCAATATGAACCATTTTTAAGTTAAGGGTCCAAAATAAACCCCGCGGTTAAGATATGGGACCAAAAAGGATATTAAGCCAAAATTCAAAAATCACAATCATGCTATAAACAAAATATTCAATTTCAAATCAAATAAAAATTGAATCTTTATATATAGCAAAAATTTATTTCATGCTAAAATTGATTCACACATACTCAATGACTCTTTAAATAAAAGAACAAATATTCTAGAATTAAAATTTCCAAATTAATAAATGAAATAAATCTTCATATAGTTATAAATAACACTACTACAGAAAACATGTACAACAACGGTTGGAAAAGATATATTATCATGCAGGATTGTTGTTACGTAGCGCGTGGTTGAATATGCATTACTTACAATCACGGTCCTATGACCGTGGTAGAAAATCTGGAAGCACACAACATATTATCACAGTTGCTTTATCTATCAATATGTCGACTTACACAAGGCAAGAGAAATATTAACTTTTTTCTACTATTGTTCAACATATTGTGTCGATGTACAACACTGTACATTAAAAACTATTTAAACATATTACGCATTAAACCAATTACAAAGTTAAAGAAAATAACACTAAAAAGTTTCATATAAACATAAACTTACCCATTAATAATTTGCTACATTTTAGGTTCGAGTGGATTATGTAAGTGTAGCGAGCAGTTTTGGACGTGGTTGCGAAGCACTACCACTCTTTGGTATCTACAGCTCGATTCATTTTTTATCCTATTAAAGCTGATGAAGGAAGGGAAATAGATGTCTCAAATTAACCTTGCTTGCAAACTGAGGTTAAACAGTCAAAACTGTTGGTTTACAGATGCTACAAAGATTCGGGGTCTCTATTGGGTGTATTTTTTTTAAAAGTGGTGTTCGGTCAATTGGTGGGATGTTAGGACGGATATATAGAAGTATGAGATTTTGGGTTTTTGTTTAGTGTGCTCGCTAAGATCTTTTCTTTCAATCTTATACCTACGTATTCCCGTTTACCGAAACAGGGAAATCAGAGCGATCGTAGTTCCTCCTATTCTATGGGAGGAAATGGTTGTTTTGGTGTCTTGTTCAAAGCCCAAGACGTGAAGCAAAAGGTAGTTTGTATCTTGTTCAAAGCCCAAGATGTGAAGCTGAAAGGTCTCAACTTTAGAGAGAATTTGTCACCTCTAAAGAGGGGTTTGTTTGTAACAACCGTTTATAAGGGAGAATTACTTTAACCGGGATATGTGAATCCGGCAATGCCATAATTTCCTTTATAGGGGATTTCCAACCTAAAGGAGAAGACTTTAACTCAGTGTAGAGCAATGCTATCTTTCCTTAGGAATTTCTCATGCTAAAAGAGGGACAGTGGCATGGATGTAGATGATTCAGAGGCTTGCCGCTTACAGCAATTAGATGAAGGGGAAGGAGTTGTTGATGTTTGTGTACTGTGAACGAGGCACAACTTTGATGCTAAAAGGTTGATTGGATCAACCAGTGGTTTTCTTATACAAAGCCTAAGAGGAGGCTAATATGTGTCTCGTACAAAGCCCGAGAGAGGGGCTAAAAGGTTTTGACTCAACGAGGGAATCTTTTGGTATCTCGTATAAAGCCCGAGATGGAGGCTATTTGATTCAACAAGAGAGTTTTTTTGTATCTCGTACAAAGCCCGAGATGGAGGCAAAAAGGGGTGATTGACTCAACGAGGAAGTCTTTGGTATCTCGTACGAAGCCCGAGATGGAGGCTAAAATTGTTAGCTTCGCTGGGGAGAATCATTGTACAAAGCCCAAGAGGAGGCTATGGTTACTGTTTCAGTTGAGTGACAGGTCCAGTATGCTGATTTAAAGAGAAAATCAATTCTTATATGAGTAATGTTTGCACTCCGGGATTTTGATTCGAGGATCAGGGTTATTTCCTTTTCTTTAAGGAAGTGGGAAATCCAAAGGGTATTGAGGTTGTCCGAGTCCACGGGGTTCCTTCCTATTTTTGAAGGGGTCACTTGAGAATGTCTTTGAGACTCAAGGATGTTAGACTGTCCGTGTCTAGAGTTTCATCTTTTGTACTATGCTTTGAGAAACAGTAGTAGACTCTTGGAAAATACTGTCCTATGAAGATGACTATGTTCTGTTCCTATACCTCTAGGAGGTTGTTGGGACAATTTGTACGAAGCCCAAGAGGAGGCTGGAAAATTTTAAGAAGCCGAGTGGTCCTTGTATGAAGCCCAAGAGAAGGCTATCATTCCCGGAGGAATAATCATTATACGAAGCCTAAGAGGAGGCTATGAATACTTCCAAGAAGCCGATGGGTCCTTGTACTAAGCCCAAGAGGAGGCGGGGTTGCTTTTAGGAAGCCTGTGGGTCCTTGTACGATACCCAAGAGGAGGCCGATACTTTTAAGAAGTCGATGGGTCCCCAAACCCCGAGAAATTCAAGACAGACCATTCATGAGGAATGGATCAAGCCAGGAAAGATCGAGAATTTGGAAGAAACTCAAGAGATGCCATTCACGGAGAAAAGATCATCTCTGGGGAGTAGAGTTTCTTGACAAGTGCTTTTAAGAATCCTGTGGGTCCCCAAACACCGAGAAATTCAAGACAGGCCATTCACGAGGAATGGATCAAGCCAGGAAAGTTCGAGAATTTGGAAAAAACTCAAGAGATGCCATTCACGGAGAAAAGTTCTGAGAAATCAGTGTTCCAGTTGTTGTTTAAGTGTTTGATCAGCTCATATGTGATGTATATGAGGTGTGTGTGTGATTGGTTTGATTGGAGAAGCTCTCAAACTCAAAACCCGATAGTGACTTGCCTTAGAAGGCAAAATTGGAGTGAAAGAAGAGATTTTGAGGAAAGCATATGTTTGATGGCTTTGGTGTACTCAAACTGATCACAATTGAGCTCTATTTATAGTAGAGCAAGTTTGTTTTGCAAGGAATAGTGAATGGCAACTGCTGAGTAGGTTTGGCCAATGTTGGCAAATGAAAATCCAAGTCTCCTATAGCCATTGACTAGAGGTTAGGGCACAGGCTGCTGGTTCCCTTGGTCTTGGATAAGTCTTGACTGAATTCAGTTGCTAAGAGCTCAGTCTATGCCACCTTGATGCTTCCATTGAATGCTCCAATCCAAAATTGGAGTCTTGTCCCTATTTTGGCAATTCTAGGTTCAATATGTTATTTCTTGTTCCAAAGACTTTGGAGGCATGGCTCAGTGATTGTCCCCTTTAGATTCAATCCTCAGATGTGTCCAAGTGGATAGGAGTGTTTGGATTTGGCTGATTTTGGAAAATCGACCAAAAGTGCAAAAATCTGCCTTGCCTTGGCATATTTCAGCAAGGCATTTTGCCAATGTCATATCTCATAGCTCAAATTGAATTTAGTAATGTTCTTGGCCATTTTGGAAAGCCCTTACATGATACAACAACTGTTTGAACATGTTTGGTTTTGATCTCTTTTGAATCCAAGTGAAAAATCCCCCTATATTTGGAAAAAAGTAAAGGCAGATTCTGACTTAGTGAAATTTTCACTAAGTGTTGGAACAAAGTGACTTTTCTTGATTTTGATCACTCCATAACTCAAAATCCATGAGGAGTTTGGACATAGGTCAGTATGAAGCTTTTGTAGAGGGCAATGTGATCTACAAATCAAGCTTTGAATGGGGAACAATGGCCTTGTGGTTTAGGAGTTATGGTCCTCCAAAGTTGGCACATTAGTGTCACTATTTCCATAACTTAGAAATTTTTCTAAGTTTTTATGGTTACCCCTTTTACAAGTTATCCCACTTTCTTTGATTTTTCTTGATGAATGATGATTCAAATCATACATTAACATCATTTTAGGGTTAAAAATCCATTTTGGTGAAAAATCTCAAAAAGTCAAAGTTGACTTTTGTGCACAGTTGACTTTTTATCAGATGAATTCCAAACTGTGCAATTCTTCAGGAAATCATGTCCTTGACCTAAATCAAACTTGATGGACATGTTCCATGGGTGTCATAGGGTATATTGAATCATGTCTTAGGGTTTGGGAGCATGTCCGGGTCAAAAGTCAAAGTTACAGTTGACTTTCCTCGCGAAACCCTAATTGTGGTGCAGATGAAATTGAGACTTGTTGCTCAAACTTCTTGGATTAATCCATTGTTGCAAATGGATCAATATAGTATATTAAAGACCCTAAAATCCTATCTTGAGCTCTTGGCTCATGATTTGTCCCAAAAGTCAACTTAGAGGTGAATTAGGTCAAGAAACCCTAATTCCTGATTTTTGATGTATGCATCCCCTGAGATCAAATTGACTTGATGATTGGGTCCATGAGGTTCCATGGAGTATATTAGTTTATGTTTTGGAGCATTGGTTTGTGCCCAGATGAAAAATTTCCATCTGGAGGCCCTGGTCGACCAAAACCCTAATTTGGTGACACTGTCGATCTTGAGACTTGATCCACCTAGAAGGGAGCAGCTTTGTGCTTAATCCTTGAAGTGGGAGTCCTTTTGATCCATTGTGGATATTTTAGAGGCTAGACAAGATTAAGATCAAGTCATTCCTTGATTGATCCTTTGTCTAAGGCTCTGAGAGGGCTTAAAACCCTAGTTTTGATTGTAGTGAATGCTCAACAACCCTTGAGGCATTTGATGAGGCATGATGGTTCATTCATATTGTGATGATGATTTGCATAATGATGGGAAATCTTAGTGGTCAAAATTTGGGGTATGACAGTAAGGAACACAATGTCGTTATCGTGTTCGTCCTAAGCGATATGATGATCAATTACCAATTATCACTAAATAAACACGAGCATATATATAACTAGTATTTTCTAAAACAAAACTAACTATAATATATAAACCATAATTTCAAAATTACTTACGATTTGGGAAATGCCGCTAAATAAATTTCTTTTCCCCCTTGACTTAACCGGTCTGAAATGTAAGAGTTAATCCCTTTTGAATCATTATTTGTCCAGCAAATACTAAACGGATCCAAGATGCCATAAATATTTGATTTATTTAACTCTATACAAACACGGTGAATGTACCTAAATGGTTAAACAAAATTCATAAAATAAGTGAAGAAATATAAAAACGATAATGTACTATATATATTGACATGCATATTCAACTATATACTTACGTGCACCAAACTTACAATATCCCTACGTCCAGCCATTTATATCCTGATAGAAAATCTCGTATATCACTAGGAGGAGAATATAAGATTTCTAAAGTTGGACAATGCTTTAGCTGAAAAGGAATCAGGTCATTGCTTTCCGCAACCAACAGGTATAATGTGGTGATTTCATTTGCGGAAGGATTCAATATCTCATTAACCTCTTGAGGCGGGGCGGCTGAACAATTATTTATTTTGGTGCAAGCACCACGTACAATATTTGTTTGGGGAACTTGATCATCAACATTATCATCATTTTCATTCGTACGTTGTTGGAAGGATCCACTTTTTCTCTGTAACATAATAGTAGTTTTGAACACAATACATAATAAACACATTTCTATCTTTTCTACCTTTTCAGATAAAACACAATATATCATACATTTCAGATAAAATACTAGCATTTAAGATAAAACACATACAACATATAACTCTTCTAACTTTTCTATGTCTTTCTTCCGACTTTCCCGCTCAGCTTCTAACATCTTCCTCTATTCTTCTAACTTCTTCTCAAAAGCCGCAAGCTTTTCTCTTTGCGCTTGTGATTCGATGTTTAAAACCCTATTTTGGTTGGACAGAGTATAATCTCAGGCCGACGCCTTCTCCAACACCATGAACACGCCCACCATGCTCATCTGTTCCGATAGCTTCTACTAGTATATCATGTTGTGGTTCTGGAACAAATGAGCGTCCACGGGCCTCCTCGACCAACAGATCCTACACAACATATATGCATGATAATATTAATATTGTAATTACCACATCATTTAAATAACACATAACATACACGCAATAAATCATACTTACAATTTTCTCAGCAACTGCTCTTGATGCATCTGAGGTGTACTCTCCATTTGGTCTTAGTCGAGCCCTGTACCATTTCTCATGCCTTGACGCTGGATATGGGTTGCGATCACGACTAATGGAGTCCTCATCTCCCATTTTTTGTTTTTTTTTCATCCATCATTTTTTCTCCAGTTTTGTGTAACCCCCACGAGACCATCTATGGGGGTAAATGTTTTTCTCTTTATTTTGTATTCCTGCTTGACTTTTAGTCTGTTATAAACATAGTTAAAATATGATTAGTATCTATAAATCATTAGCATAAAATTATTAAGATAAATAAGACTAGTACTAACAAGGAATGTCTCATAACGACGACCTTTCGCAAACTTTTTCCAAACCTTCTTCGAGAGAAAACTATATCTCACCCATGGACGCTCAAGACCAATCTTAGGCTTCCTAATGTAGTCACGCGTGAGCTGTGACTTAAAGCTCCTCCAACACGTACCAGCATGACTTAACCACTTTTTTTAAGTGCTTATCACCATTTGTAATCTCAAAAATTAAATACATTTAAATCAATAAGATTGTATTAGAAATTATAGGAAGTCACATCGAAATGATGAAAATTAATATTAATACCTTTAAGTTTGTCCATATCCTATCTTTGACAGCCTCTAGCGCTTGTTTCCAATCATCTATCAATATACTAACTTAGCTACGTCTAAGGAAAGCCACATAACTCTTAAAAAGCAAAGAGTATTCACCATCAACTACTCTATTATACGAATCAAACGCGATAGGCAATTTATTACCATATTTGTGGACTTTTGTTACTTTGGTAAGCATTATAGCACCTCTTTGTGATCTTTTATTCTTGTTTTGAGTATCACTTGTCATGGTTTTCTCGCCACTAGATGAAGAATACGAAGAAGACGACATTTATTTTCAAAAACAACAACAACAACAACAAACTCTTTCATCTATTATCACATACACATTCAACAACAACAACAACCACAACCACAACAAAAGATTAATCAAGCTTTATCACAGACATTCAACAACAACTAGAAAAACAACAAGAACAACAACAATGGAAGCTGAAGTTTACTGTAGATGCACGGGAAAAAAGTTTTACGTACCGTAAATGTGATAACTAATTAAAGGTGAATATTTAGGTTGAAACAGATATTGTTGTTGTTGTATTCCTCCTTAACGATGACGATGATATTAGTGTTGGCGTTGGTGTTAGGGTTAAAAATGAACTGATGACTACAGGTTGAAAATGAACAGGTCGATATGGTGTTTCGTTTCTCAATATTGAACATTAGGGTTGAAATGGTGTTTCGTATCGTATCGTTTCTCAGCAAAGAATGACTTTTGAAGAAACAAGCTAGTCACTTGTGATAAAAATGAATAAATGATACCACCACGGTCAACAACCGGAACCGTGGTGATATATTACTTGCTTAATTTAATTTCATAGAGAAGCGGCTGTATATTATAATTTCAAATATTTAAAAAAATGAAAAATATGTCACAACTGTTCAGCTACGCAACTGTGATGGTATTACATTTATTTAAAAATTAAAAATAAATAAAAATAAAAAGGCGCTACTAAATGTTAAAGAAATAAAACATTTGAAGCGTCAGTACATTACAATTAAAAATATTTAAAACAAGTCATAACGGTTGAGTTACTCAACCGTGGTGGTATCAAATTTCTTTTGAAATTAAAAATAAATAAAAATACAAAGGCATGACTAAATGTTAAAGAAATATAACATTTGAGGGTACTGAGATTGAAACCCATGAAAGGGTGATTATGTAACCACGGTTGTATCTTTCATCCGTGATTATATTATATCAAAATTTTAATAAGTAAATAAATGAAAATATTTTCGCGTTAAGTAAAATATGTCATCATGGTCCTTCGTGGTACCGTGATAACCTTGGCGTTGTTGTATATACATTTTGTAGTAGTGTAAGCAATAAATCTAGAATCCATATATCCTAAAATTTAAAGAGTCAAAACCTTAACTTTAGTACTTACCAAAATTGGATCACAATATTTTGAGATTCACTGTTAAGTGTTATATAAAGGTAATTGATCTTTCAATAAATTATATATAATAATCAAATCAAATGTATATAGAAAATATTCTTATGCTTTATTTCTCAAAATAATCTTTAAATGCAAAATCTATATGAATCAATTCCAAATTTCAAATAGAAATCAAATTTGAAAATTTCGCCAAATAAAAAAAAATTATTTTCAAAACAAATCACCCAAACCAAATCAAAATCTATATTTTCTATAACAATGAATAGATATGTATAACAATATAAAAACATTATAAATAAGTCACACCGAAACATTTGATTTGAAAATCACCAAAATAAAATTTCAAATTTTAATTGAAATTTGATCTAAATTCAAATATGATTGTATATCTCTAAATCAACAAAGAGAAACCGATTATATCTAAACAACATGAAATAAGCCCACACACTTTAATCAAATTCTCATAAGATCAAATATATCCCTTATTCTTATGCGCACACGGAAAACAACAAATTCAATTGAACCAAAAACACATGATTTAGGTGCCAAATGAGATTTTGATGGATCAAGGTATCCAAAATAATTAAAAATATACAATCATGTCCCAAACTTCTCATTTCCCTTATGATGTTTCTTCTCATCAGAGTTGGAGGCTTCTGACTTTTGATAAACACCACAATGTCTCTTCTTGACCTCAGACCAATTCTTGGTCTCTAACCAAGACTTCTTCTGATCTTTCTTACCAAAAGACACCTTCAGAGACAACTCTACCTCTATTTTAGAGGTTCTCTCAGTCATACGCAACTCTTGTGCCTCAAGACGACTTTGCAACTCTTCAATTCTCATGGTACCGAGGTCTTTAGAGTGTTCAATGACTACAACAATGTAATCAAACTGAAGAGTAAGTGATCTCGGTACCTTTTTAATGATTACTTGTTCAAAGAAAGTCTCTCCATAAGATTTCATCTCATTTGTGATCAGAATCGCTCTAGAGATATAATTATGTACCTTCTTATTGTTCTTCATGTTGAGATTCTCATACTGCTTGCATAGATATTGAAGCTTCACTTTCTTCACTGATGCATCACCATCATAACGTTGTACTAGTGTGTCCCACGCAGCCTTCACTGTCGTTGAATCAACGATCTTCTCAAACACATTTGTATCCATAAACTGATGAATATAGAATAATGTCTTCTGATCATTCTTCCTCATTTCTCTATATGTGTTTCTTTGTGCTTTAGTTGCATATGTCCTCTGCATAACCAGCATTGACAAGATCAAGAACATCTTGAGTGTAATACCTCGTATTTCCTAAAATGCTCAAAATAATATTAGTGAGATCAACTGGGTTCCGGTGGGGCTCTGAGAGTTATTTGTAGAGATAATTCGAGTAACTGATGAGTTTAAATTTGATTTAATTAATATTATCTGACTCTGAGATTTTATTAATTGGTACATTAGAGACATTTTGGATACCCTTAATTTTGGACTTTTAACCAAGTTAGTCTTACTAACTTCTCATGTTGCCTCTTTATGCCCTTTGTTCTATTTTGTGAGAGAAGTATTAAAGAAGGAAAAGAAAGGAAATAAAAGATAGTAAAAGAAAAGGAAAAGAAGAATAGAGATGAAGAAGAGAAAGTAGAGAGAAAGAAAAAGAAACCCTAGAAGAAGAGGGAACTTCACCATTTCATCATCAAATCATCTCATCTATATCATCAACAATATCTCCATCATTATCTAGAGGTGGGTTCTAGTTAGAAACTTAGGTTATAAATTTCTATATAGAAATGTGTGAGTTGGATTTGGTAAGTTTTCTTTATTTCCTTGAAATACCATGATTCTTGTTGTGTTCATGATATTTTTGCTTAAAATGTTATTCTTATGCTTTACCTTGTTGATACAACGATGGTTTTGAGTTAAGAAGGAGTGGGGTTTGAAAACCCCTTCGGAACTATCCATATTATTGCTAAAATTCTGGGTTTCGCAGGGTTTGCACAGCGAGCTGAAGGAGAACATGACAATCTATCATGCTCGCACTGTAAGCTGAAAGCGAGGCGAAGATGAACATTCGCCCAGGGCTCGCACAACAACCACTAAACCCTTTTGCCACGGCCTTAAATTTTCATGCCTTGCCCAGAGTTCTCACAACGAACTCAAGGTGAACGGGCCTTGCCTAGCCCTTGCACTGTGAACCCTGTAGTGTATTTCATGTTTTTGTTTGATTCTTGTTTGGCTGTTTCATATGTATGTTTATGGCTACTATGGCTTGGTTACGTGACTATTATGATTATTAAGCATGCTAACCATGAATGTTTGGTTGATTATGGATGGTGATACAATATGGGAATTAAAATGGAAAAGTGAGGAAAAACCTTATCATAATAAATGGAATGACCTAGTGATGTAACTAGGAAGAGATAGATGACCTAGATGACAATGCTTATGCGTTTGATGCCTAGGTGTGCATCCTTGACAAGTAGTTGTCTAGCGGTGAGGTGAGACACTCTATGAAACATGTGTTAATATTTGTGTTTCCTTGTGAATAACTTGAATGTGTCACCTTACGAATTGTCGAAATCAATCATGTTTGTGTCTATGATCACGTAGTCGGAAACAATCCCTTGAGATGTGTCGTTCCAAGAGTTGAGGCGTATGTAGAGCACTCCTCTGGAATGTACACACTATTACTTTGACAGGTTTGATTCTCGTGTGTAGTACGAATGGAGCCTACGGGTGAAATGCTTAAGATGGGGGTGGTCCCATGGGAAGCGACGATTCATGTGGGAAACACCTTCAATCTGAATCCATTTTGTATGTCAAAGTACATTACAAGGATCCATGACCCGTGCCAAAAGTCCTAGACGTAAGAGAGGACGAGAAAGGAGATGCCTTGGTAAGGTTTCCGATTAGTGATAGTTTGAGTTGTTGAACTCAAGCAACATGTTTCCATGTAGTGTGTGTGTGTGTGTGTGTTTGTGAACTCAAGTCTTATTCCTTCCCTTTTGACTTGAGTTAGGATTGGTTAGAACCTTGTAACGCCGAGAGAATCCATAAGATGGGGAACCAACTGGGATTATTATCTCACCCCATGTTGTTGATTATATTTCAGGTGGTTCAGGTTCCGTGAAGGGTAATGATAAAGCAGTATGATATCCTTACTTGATTTGGCTTTTTTTGGATGTAATTGTTTCTGTTGTGAAGACTCTATTTTGAGATCATTTGATATGATCTAGTTCTTAGTCTGTGGAGCATCTTGTGTATATTATGCCATTATTTGTAGATTTTATATTTTTGGCATGTAATGTATACAATGTGCTATTAGGAACTTATTTGTATTTCAGTTGCAAACTTACAAACATGTATAATATGTATTTTCTAGACATATGTATTTATATATGGGTGTTACATTGAGCGCCAAATAACACAGGCATCTGAATCATCCATCAATTCCAATTCTTTCCATCAAATATTGAAAGCTTTGTGTTCAAGCTACTGTTTCCAGTGTTCATCTTTGATCTTGTACAAATTCACTTAAATCTCACTAGCACTCGTGTTTCCCAATCTCTCAAAATCAAGAAATGTGATTCTATTTTGATTTCGAACATCAATTCACTGTGAATTTTTAGAAACAAAATCAATCACACACGCCTCACGTACACTCGTGTTTCCCGTTCTGAACCCGAACCGAAGCTCTAAATACCAATTGTTGGTGCACAAGGTTGAAGATGAAGAAGATGGTGGAAGAGAAAGAGAGAGAGAGAGAGAGAGAGAGAGAGAGAGAGAGAGAGAGAGAGAAACTGTGAATAACTTTTGATGAAAAATAGAATATTTTTGAATTTTTTACAATTAATCTTAGGGTTAAATAAGTTTTTAGTCCCTACAAATATCTCAACTTTCAAGTTTGGTCCCTCGAAAATTTTCCTTCAAACAATGGTCCTCATAAAGTTTTCCGTCCCCAAATTTAGTCCCTCCCGTTAGTTTCCACTAACTGTGGCATATGTGGCATGCCATGCGTGTATTATTGCTTTGCCACGTCACAAATGTTGTAAAATAATTTTCTTCTCCTCTTCAATTCTTCACTACTCATTCTCTTAGGTAAACACCAAAAACCTTCTTCTCCTCTTCAATTATTCACTACTCGTTCTCCACTCCTTCAAACACCCTACATCCGACGTCAATGATGTCATCCCTCTCTTCCATTCTCAAATCCCTTTTCTTCCTCAATTGGAGATCTCTCTAATTCTGGCACCTCTCTTTCTCTTTCCCCTAGGATTTATAATTTTTCCCCCAAATTGTTAATCAGTCAAATAATTTATAAAAACATACACTTTCTTAATTAACATACAAATTAATCAATTGGGTTGATCTTAACTTCTTCTGGGTTTATCAGTTTATTCAGTTTTTGTTTGTTTTAGATTTTAGATTTTCCCTTCCGATTACTATTTTTTGTGAGATAGATAAAGGAATAATTTTGTGCTAAAGAGTTGAACATAGTTGGTTACTTTCATGCCCATTTAATTATAAAAAAATTTAAAATCATTTAGTGATCTAAATCTATGGATTTAATTTGAACTCTTTCAATTCAAAATTTCACCGGTTACTGTTAAGAGTAGGACTCATATAACTTTATGTTTTTGGTTCTGTAAGGAAATAAATTTATTAGGTAGGAACAGAGGAAGGAATGCAAAATGATAATTTTATTTAACATCTTTGTATGTTGTTTATAATCTGATCAACACTGTACACATCATTTTGGTTTATATATTTTTTGTATTGCCATTTTTTTTTAGTATTTTCTTTTAGATGATATAAACTGATTGAATGTTATGCTATGCATTTTACAGCCAGAAGGAGCAGCTGTTATGTGATACAATATGCTCTGGCTCTGGTATGTCTTCTAATCTATTCTTCCAAAGACACTTTGTATTAGGAGAGTCACTCTCTATTGAATACAATGTTCCTACTGTTAATTACATGAAAGTCTAGCTCTTGTTGAATTGTGTTAGTGGTTTGAATTATACTATGTTATGAAATTAGTTTGAATGGTTGGATTATCATGTGCTTTGTTTATGTTCTTGTAGGAAAGAGTGGGCATGCTTTGCAAAATTAAGCATGGATTGGATAATTTAATCAAGACCAAAATCCCTTGCAAAATTGGGCATAGATTGGAGAATGGAAATAACATTGTTTAGGAATTTTGAGCATATATTTTCATTGTTAAATTATATCATAGGAATTGTCACCATTACTAGTTTTAAGAATTCTTATTTGTGATTTTATTTGGATTTGATTTGAGTTCTTCTGAAATTTTAGGATAAAACTTTAGTTGTGATTTCAAATCTTCAATGTCACGTTTTGATCATTGATAAAACATTTTATGGAATAAAAAAGGAGAATCAATGAGTTATGTGTATTACTAATATAATTGTGTGTTTAAATTAGCTAGGAATTAACTACAAATTATTAGAATGGTGTGTTTAAATTAGCTAGGGATTAGCTAGGAATTAGCTAGGAAGTAACTGCAGATTAGCTACCATTTTTGGGTTTAAATATGATATTAATATATAAAAAAATTAAAATTGAAACAATTGACACGTGGCATACATGTCAGCATTTTTTGCCACATTGACATTGCCATATGTAAGCCACGTCATCAAAAAATTTCCACATGGCATGCCACATAAGCTACCGTTAGTGGAAACTAACGGGAGAGACTAAAGTTAGGGACGAAAAACTTTCAGAGGATCATTGTTTGAAGGAAAATTTTGGAGGGACCAAACCTAAAAGTTGGGATATTTGTAGGGACCTTATACATATTTAACCCTTAATCTTATATACTATCAGAATCTCAAATGAAATTCAAATTCAGACTCTAAATGCAAATTACTCTTAAATGAAAATGCAACTAACTACTTGGATTTTGATTACACTTTAACACCGTTACCCTTTTTCAACATAGTGAATGTGTTAACTTTGGATGCAATTATTTTGAGTGGTATGAAAATGATGAAGTGCAAACAGAAATACAACAGTCACAAATTTCTAAATATTTAAAATGTGAGAAAAAAAGAGGTAGAAATCAACCTAAAGGACCAAGTTATTACAAAAAAAAAATTAAATGACCAACCTGTTACACAAAATATTTCAAACCACGCATGAGGTGATTTCTTTAATCCATATAAGACATTCTTGAATCGGCAGTTGACATATGTTGTTGGTTCCACCCATAAGAATAAATTCAGGTAGAATCTCCATATACACTCTTTATCTAAACCTCCGTTTAAGAAAGAATTTTTTTACACCAAATTGTCGTAAGTTCCTACTAGAGTGAGATATATAATAATATTTGAAAAATATTCATCTTTACAATTGGAGAAAATGTTTCATCATAATCAATGTCATATGTCTGAATATATCGTTTTCCATTAGATTGGCCTTGTAACGGTCAGTAATGTCATATGCCTTGTGTTTCACAATATACACACCCTGCAATCAACTGGCTTCTTACCACTTCGTCTGTCAACAATTTCTCTAGTCTCTTTTTTCTCAAGTGATTTCTTTTTTTCATCCATTACTTGAAATAGATAGTTACTTTTTCATACCTCCTGAATGGATGATGGAATTCTCGTAGAGTCAATAGCTGTAATAAAACCTTAACACTATGGAGAGATTTTCTTAGAAGAGACAAATTTAAAAATATAATATCTATATGCAGAAGAACATGATCTTTTATTCCTTCTCAAATCAATAAGTAAATAATCTAGATTAGTATCACAAGTATTAGAAATCAGATAATCACCGATGGAAGAATCCTTTTTAGTACTTACCTCTGGTTTAGATGATTGAATTTGTTTATGGAACAGGTTAAGTTTACTTCTTCAAAACATATACATGCTCTAGGGAGCCTAGAATTAGGAACAATTACAGACTCAAGTTCAACTTCGACCATTGGAGGATCAGAAACAATTTTAGACTCATGTTCAAGTTCAACCATTGAAGGACCTGGAACAACTACAAACTTAGGTTCAAGTTCAGCCATTAGAGAACTATGACCATCTATAGACTCAAATTTAGGGGTGAGAACATAGATATACGCTCTAAGGAGGCTAATATCAAGGGTAAGGAACTCAAACTCATACTTTAAGTCATTCATGTTCTCCCCCTAAAACTGAGGACAAGTAAAGTATAACACATTTTCATAAAAGGTAGTATTTGTACCATCTTTTGTGTGCATAATCCAAAAAGATATATTTTAGAGAACATTAATCCAACTTGTTGCGATATTAGTTATAAATATGAAGAAATGTAACAAAGTCAAACACACGAGACTCAATGTTCTACAATATAAAAAGAGTGATAAATAAACATAACAAAATAAATTGAATGGGACTAACCTATGAAATAGGACATTTCTCCAAATCTTCCTTAGTTTATCTTTATCTTGCATTGGAGCTGACTAATAGGATTTAATTAACTCAATGTTCATGTCTGCATAAATTGAAATTAATCAAATTATTGAATGAAACTTACAAGTACATTCATTTAACATTGATTAAAGGAGAGGACGGGAACAATGGGAGAGTGGCAGAAAGCTAAAAGGAATGGGTTTAGGCATATCATTCCAAGGTGGGACACTTTCCCGCCGGGGAAGAGGTTGAGCTTCGAGGAGGTGGACAAGTTTTCTTCTATTTTCTTCTCTGAAATTCCAGACAGGATTAAGGCCTCTGATATTTTTGAACTTTTCAGCTGTATCGGGGACGTTGTGGAAGTGGTCATTCCTTTGAAAAGGAATAAATTTGGAAAAAGGTTTGGATTCGCTAGGTTCAAGAACATCACAGATACTAGGTTGTTGGCTGTGAAGTTGGATAACGTGGTCATTGACGGGGTCAAGATTCATGCGAATGCTCCTCGGTTTAATAGGTCTTCCGATCACAAGATCAACGGAGATAGTAAGCGCAGCGGTTCGATGTTCAAGACGAATACTTTGGTGCCGATTAAGAGGAATGGGTCGCGGAACACAACTTTTTCTGGAACCAGGTCTTTTGCGCAAGTGGTGAGTAATGCGGATGTTGTTGAGGGCCTAAACTCTCAGACTGTTTCCTATTCCTCTAAAGAGGAGGATTTAGTTAGATTAAAGAAGGCGTATGTTGGCATTGTCATTGATTCCGGTATGACTTACAATATTCAAACTTGCTTTGAAACCGAAGGCTTTTTTTCTATCAAAGTTACCCCTCTAGGGGCTAATCTGTGTTGTTGGAGGAACACGACGAATGAGCCATTTCAGACTTGATCAAGGGCGGTAAAAGCTAGTGGAGTCAATGGTTTTTAGAAATCAGAGAATGGAAGGATACAGATGTAGACCTTGAAAGGATGGCTTGGATTAGGATTCATGGTACGCCTTGTCAAGCGTGGAATATTGATTTCTTCGTTTTAGTTGCCAATCAGTTGGGTAGTTACGTTTGCAGTGACGAATCTACTTTGAAAGGTGTTAACAAGGATATTGCCAGGATCATGATTCGTACCAAAGCTGGTGTTGGTCTCGAAAATTGTCTTAGGGTCAAGATTGATGGGGTGGCATTCAACCTCAAAATAGTGGAAGATTCATCTGGCCCTCTGCGGTTAGGTCTGAACCATTCTTCTAACATTCAAACTAATTGCGTCTCCTCATCTTCGGATTCAGACTTTGAGTGGAACAAAGAGGAGCTCTTGAACTCAGGTGATGATGCTCATTCTTTTTCCTCCGGTGGTTCCTTTGTTGGGGACGACGATGTTGGTTTGCAGCCTCATGTGGCTACTGGTACGAAGTGTTCTGGAGGCCTAGGGGAGGAGGTAGGGATTAGGTCTGCGGATGGAAAAGGACCTGTGGAGGGTGGTACTTTTGATGCTGCTATTGAAGTGGCTAAGGGTACGTGTTCTCATAGTAGTCCTATTGGTGGGACCGTGCCTCATCTCGTTACTTCCTCTGCCTCTTCTGATTTGAGGGTTGCGTGCACGCCTGCTCAATTTACTAAGATTGTCAACAAAAGGTTTAAACTTCACAAACCTAGGCCTATCAAAAATAAATTTAAAAATTTATACGATATTAGTGGGCCTCTTTTGGGCAAGAAAGTTAGGCCCAAAAAACGATTTGTTAAGGAAGTGGCCTCTTCTGGTGCTTTTCTTTCCAGTTCTGACCCTATCACTTCCTCTTGTTCGCTTTCTAACCCCAAACTTTATGTGCCTGTTATTTCTCAACTAGTATCTCTTGATTCTTTGGATAGGGAAAGTTTTTCTGCAGGTGCAATTATTTGTTGCAATTCAACAACTGACTCTGATGTCGTTGTAGGCAATCAACGTTTTTGGGATAATCTTGACTCTAATGTGGGAAGCAAGGTTTGGTTGGCTATTGAGAAGCTGGGTATCATCTACAAGGGGCAAGATAGAGATTATATTAAGAAAATTGAAGTACTGGAAAAATTTGATTCGGAGAAGAAACAAGTGCAGAAGGCGAACTCAAATCTGTGTCCATGATCATTCGGTCAATGAATATCAGGGGGGTGGTAGTGTTTTGAAGCACAAGTATATTAATAAAATTATTGTTAAAGGTAGAGCTGATTTATTCCTTATTCAAGAATCAAAATTACCAACTGTTGATGAGAGAATTATTAAGAACTTCTGGTGTAAAGATAAAATTGGCTGGTCCTTTTCCAAGTCAGAGGGGCAATCCGGAGGTTTGATTATTATGTGGAAGGAAGGAAAATTTGAGGTGCTCCACAGCTTCAAAGGCTTTGGTTTCATTGGTATCAAGCTGCTTTGGAAAGACTTGTTGGTGTATGTTGTTAATGTTTATGCTCCTTGTAAGTTGGTTCTCAGAAGAAGGATGTGGAAGGAATTGTCTGAAGTTCAGCAGAAGAACTTAGATGGTGAATGGTGCATTGGCGGCGACTTCAACTCGACGGTGAATTCTAACGAAAGGAAGGGATCTGATAAGGGTAGCAGAACTAAGGAGATGAAAGAGTTTTCTAGTTTCATTGTTGATTCTAATCTGGTTGACCCTCCGTGCAAAGGGAAGCGTTTTAGTTGGTTCAGCGGCGACGGGAAGCATATGAGCAGGTTAGACCGTTTTCTTTTGATTGATGTCTTGATTAATAGGTGGGGGGTGGTGGGTCAGCTTATTGGTGATAGGGATGTTTCTGATCACTGCCCTATCTGTTTTATCTCTAATAAAGAGGATTGGGGACCGAAGCCGTTCAGGGTGAATATCAGTTGGTTTGACGACAAAAACTTTCTGCCTTATGTTGAAAATGAATGGAGGAAACTTAGAATTGAGGGTAGGAGTGATTTTTTTTTAAGGAGAAATTTAGATTATTGAAGGTTGCTTTACGTAAATGGAATGTCGAAATCTTTAGGAAGTTTGATTTGAACATTACTGAGAGTTGCAGACGCATTAACGAAGCTGGTGTTCTTCTTGCGAACTGTAATGATAATATGGTGGATGATATTTCTGTATGCAGAAGTGAGATGGTTAAGAAGTTATGGGGAGATTTAAGAATTAAGGAGAATATGTTCTTGCAAAAGGCCAGGTCTAAATGGGACCTTGAAGGCGACGCCAACAGTAAATTCTTTCATTGTTCCATGAGAGAAAGACGGTTGGGGAACGCTATTGGTATTCTCAACACTGAAGAAGGACAGATTGAGGATGTTGTTGCTGTTAAAGAGGAAGTAGCCAGGTTCTTTGCTGATGTTTATAGAGAAACTGATTTCAATAGACCCCTTCCTGAAGGTATTTCGTTCAGTAGACTGTCCGAGTTCGATAGGGATTTGTTGGAGGTTGAGTTTTCGGAGGAAGAGATAAAAGACGCTTTCTGGTCGTGTGGGGGATCTAAAAGTCCCGGTCCCGATGGTTATAATTTCCTTTTTCTAAGGAATTGCTGGTCTTTTATTAGTGAGGATGTTTTTCATTTCTTTAAGGATTTTCACGATAATGCGAGGCTGTCTAAGGCAATTACTTCAGCCTTTATCACTTTGATTCCTAAGAAGGCTAACCCGCTGCGTCTTAAAGAATACCGACCCATTTGCTTAGTCGGTTGTTTGTATAAAGCTATTGCTAAACTTTTATCTGGCAGGTTAAAAAGAGTTCTTGGTCAATTAGTTTCTCCTTGCCAAACCGTTTTCGTTCCCGGGAGAAACCTTTTGGACGGTGTTCTTGTGGCCAACGAAACGGTTGATTTTGCGGTTAAGGAAAACAAAAGTTGTTTACTTTTTAAAGTGGATTTTGAAAAGGCGTACGATAAGGTGAGTTGGAATTTTCTCAGATACGTTTTAGGCAGGATGGGCTTTGGTAACAGGTGGCTTTCATGGATGGAGGCGACTATCTTCTCTAGTTCTTTATCTGTCTTAGTGAACGGTAGCCCTACCAGGGAATTTAAGGTGGAAAGGGGATTAAGGCAAGGCGATCCGTTGTCTCCGTTTTTGTTCGTTCTGGTGGCGGAAGGTTTAACAGGTTTGGTCAGGAAATCTCAGTCGAATGGTGATTTTTCTGGTTTCTGTATTAAAGAGTGTGTGGTTGATATCTTACAATTTGCCGACGACACTCTTATGGTTGGCGACGGAAGTTGGAAGCATTTATGGGCTTTGAAGTCAATTCTTCGTGGCTTTGAGATTATTTCCGGCCTGCGTGTCAATTTCTTCAAGAGTAAGCTGGTGGGTATTAACATCAACTCTAATTTCTTAGCAGCGGCGGAGAACTTCTTGTCTTGCAAAGTAGAAAACAAAGAATTCAGCTTTCTGGGAATTCCTATTTGCTTCAACCCTAGTCGCATAGCCTCGTGGAAATTCCTCATTCGCAAAATGGAAGCTAGAATGTTCAACTGGAAGTCTAGATTTTTGAGTTTGGGGGGCCGTATTATCCAGAATAAGTTCTTGTGGGGTGGTATGTCTGACAGTAGGAAAATTCACTGGGTTGGAAGTAATCAACTTTGTTTACCGACTAGTCACGGCGGGCTTGGAATCAAAAGAGTGCATGAATTCAACATTAGCTTATTGTTAAAATGGCGCTGGAGGTTTCTAACTCATAACAGAGACTTTTGGTTTCATGTTTTACAAGCTAGGTATGGTCACATTTCTGTTTTGGATTTAGCCTCGAAATGTTTCCTTCGCTGTTCTATTTGGTGGAAAGACATTATTTCGTTGGAATGAAGTTTCAATGGTGATCCTTTCATTGGCAACGTGAAGTTTCGGCTCGGTGAAGGTAGAAAATTTTTATTTTGGTATGACTGTTGGCTTGGAGGGGAACCTTTCAAAACCCGGTTTCCTGCTTTATTTTCTGTGACGTCTTTTCCATGTGCGACTGTTGCGAAAATGGGAGTTTGGGTGGAGGATGAGTGGTTTTGGGGGGATTGTGGGCTGGATGGTCTGAATGCTGTTGCTTTGCAGGATGATTTTTCTGAGTTTTTTAATGTTCTTTTGACGATTTCGCCCGTTAGAGACAGCGTGGATTCGGTTATTTGGAGTCAGGATGCCTCAGGATGTTACTCTGCTAAATCCGGTTACAAAACTCTTTGTGCTGGATTCCTGTCCCAGTCCTTGGTCTCTGGTAGGTTTAATCCTTTTGAGATGCTGTGGAATTTGTCGGTTCCGTTCCGGTTAAAGGCTTTTGGGTGGAGGTTGTTTCTTAACAAATTACCGGTGAAGGACGCTTTGATTCGTAGAGGCATAATTTCGGTAACTCAATCGGTTTGCTTATTTTGTAATGTTAATTCTGAGACTTTTTTGCACCTCTTTTTCTCGTGTGATATTTCTAACAGTATTTGGAGGGAGATTAGCAGCTGGGTGGGTCTGAATTTTTCTGGATTTTGTACTGATGTGAATGAGCATTTTAGGAGGTGGTTTGAATTTTGCTCTAAGAAGAAGGTGAGGAAGGGTTGTGAAGGGAGCATTTGGCTGACAACTTGTTGGTGTATTTGGGGATTAAGGAATGGAGATGCTTTTAATAATGCGAAGGTTGTCGTCACAGATATAGTTTAGAACATTAAATTATCAACGTGGAGGTGGGCAATGAACGGGGAGATTACTCCTTTCAACTGTAATTTTGTTGATTTTTGCAAAGGCCCTTTGCAATTTCTTGCTTAAGTCACATTTGGTTTTTAATCTTCTTTTCTTCCGGTGTTTCTGTTCCGGTTTTGTATCAGGGTTCGAGTACCCCTAGTACTTGTATTAATTCATTCCTTGCTTACAAAAAATATATATATATATCAAAAGGATCATTGACGATTGTATTATTTTCTAAAAGTTCAAATGATTTTTCTAGTAGAGTTTTTCTTGCTATCCTTTCAGCCCGTTATTAATTGAGTCTCAAAAGGAAAAATTGCATCTATTTCCTCTTTTTAGGGGATTTTTTTAATGTTTTCTACATATTATTTAGGTACCACGTGAAAATCCGAAGATGTTCTTTAAATTTTATAGATGCATCTCTGAATGCACTTCATACAACACAACTCATTCGTTTTTAAATCACACTCATTTTAATGATTTAAATTATTTTCAAAATGTCTCAGAAAATACATTTTCTAAATTTACATAAGTAATTTTTTTCACAATAACATTATTAAACATGTTGATAGAAATCCTTCAGTATATTGTCCAAAATGAAAGTAGCAACGATGATGTATGTTGTTCTACTTAATGGTCAAAAAGGATTTAGAGCCCATTTGTTACTGACATTTATTTTTAAGAGATTATTACAAACAGCAAAAGTTGTTGTTTTTGTTTACCATAATGAAAATAATCTTTTTAAAAATAGTAATGAAAAATGGTTTGCTAGAGAAGCTACTCAAAACGGCCTCTAATTTGAAGCAATTTATTTTCCAGACTTGCATTTCTTTAAAATCTGTAACAATCGATGAAAACTTCTAAATCTATTTATCTAATGTAACAACAAAGTGATTTTCTCTTCACACAAAAAGCTACAACAAATAGAATTAGAAATGAACATTTAACTATAAACACAAATATATTGTTTAATTAAACATCAAGTGATCCAACACAGGCAGCAACCAAAATTAATTTTTGTTCATAAAACATAACAAGGTGATAAATATATTCAAAGGGGTTATTTTCAGGGAAGGAATGTTTTCAAGATGATTAGTAGGTTCATTGAGTAGAAAAACAGTTGGCTCATGTGAGTTTTGGAAATATATTTCTGAAAATATTTCAGAAATGAATTTCTGAAATAATTTAAGTCATTAAAATGTATATGATTCAAAAACGAATGAATAGTGTTGCATGAGGTGCGTCTAAAGATGTATTTTCGGAATTTAAGGGACATTTTTGGATTTTCATGTGGTACCTTCTTATTATACCATCACACTGCGGTTAAAGAGAGTTTAACTTATCATATCATAGTTTTAAAAATCGGATCGGATAGGCCGGTCAGAACGATTGAACCGGGAATCGGAGTGGTATCGGTCTGGTTCAATTGTTAAATCGGGTATGTAATTGAACCAGTGAGAACCGGTAAAAATTGGAAAATCGGCGATTTAAATGCTTTTTAAAAAAATGTCGTTTTTTATTATTTAAAAAAAATAAAAATAAAAATGTAAGAGAAAATTGATATTCTTTCCTTTAAAAATTGGTGACAATGATGTTAAATATAGTAAATAAGAGTTATTGTAGTATTATAACATTAATAGGTTGCGGAATTTGAACATACTCTATTTTCTCATATGTGATTGATATCATTAGTTTCTATTAGTTGGATTGGGGTGTTACATAAAATAAATGGTAATGCATGTTTGATAGATAACATACATAAGTTTATATTTAAGATTGATACTTGAATTAAATTTTTAATCAATTACTTGACTCAAATTTATAATTGACTCAAATTTGAATTTAAATTATGAATTTGTGAAATTCTGATATTTGTAAATTTTTTAGGTGTTAGTGATTTTTTATACATCGAGTTATCCGATTCGACCGATTTAATACCTATATAATTTTGTTATAATGACAGATTTATTCAACTGAGTTATCCAGTTATATTCGGTTTAGTTATGCAGTTCGACTAATGACCTAGTTATTCGACTAATAACCAGTGATCCAATATTTTCACAAGTTCGATGATTGATTCAGTTTTTAAAACATTGAATTGTATAATATAATATATGGTTAATTTTTTTTCTTTTATCTCAACTTCGATATTTTTTTTTTCATTTTTTAATTTTAAAAAAAAATTATATTAATTTTTTAACTCTTTAAAACGTATTATGTTAATTTTTTTCTAATTAACAACGGAAAATTTTGAATATCAATCACTAAATTAATTATTAATTTGACAAAAATAACTAGTATAATATGTTTTAAAAAGATAAATGATTTTTTTTTAATGAAGGGGCCAAATTAAACCCTAAAATTATGATGCGAGACTTAAAAATGTATTAAATCTATAATATATTATCCAACTATCTATAATAAAATATATGCAGTTATTGCAATAAAATATTTTCTTGCTAATTTCATTTGGATATATTTTCATGCTTTATTCATCTGTCGCTTAGCTATTGATAATGACATATATCTATTTTTTTTTAATATATATATACTACAGTTATAATGATAATGCGTGCTTGACATGCTTATTGAAGTATATCATAAACATTGTGATTTTTTCTTTAGGTTTATTTTCCGTATATTTAGGGTTACTTTTTTTATTCTAAACTAAAATTATTTTCGAAATATGAAAATATACTTTCCGGACATATCTTATTCACATCTAATTTTATATTAAAAATTAATATAAAAATATATCTCCGTATAATTGGAAATACACATTTGAACAAATTTTTAATCAAAAACACGTCAGTCTTTCCCTTCCTAATTTTCAACATACTCTCTTAAACTCTCAAACTCTCAAGCTCTCTCAAGCGACTTTCAAGTTTCTATTCTTAACATTCAATCAATTAAAGTTCGCAACATCAAACTCACATTTTGTAATACATTCGTAAAAATTGAGCATTAGGTTGTGTAATAGGTAGTTTACATAGGTTGTTTATTTATGCAATGTGTTTGATAGGTAGTTTAGATGAACAATGCATTTTGAGAATGTTGGATTTCCATACATATTTGCCATTTTTGTCTTTTCTGAGTTGCAGGTTAATACGAAAATGCATTTTCGTATTTGTTCAAAATCTACCAAGGTAGATTGACTCAGTTGATAAAGAGTTGGCTTACACACCGAGGTTGTGGGTTCAACTCCCGCTGCCAATGTGAGGATCTCTTTGGTGGGGCGATATGTAAGTACCTTTATAAGCGCTCTCTGAGCCTTGAGGCATGCCCTGACCTTGGTGAGTCCCCGGAGCCTAACTCACCTAAACCTTTCTATACCAAAAAAATTGATTCTCTAGAAATACAGAAGTGCATTTATGTATTTTATGTGTCTACATTCTTTGGCTTGATTTTCAATGTGTTTCGCCTTAATCCCGAGGAGAAGGAACTTGTTTCTAACATGAAATTGAATATGATGCCACCTAAAAACATATTTGAAACGATGAAACGGAAAATACCTTAATATGTCTCAGATATAAAGCAAACATACAATGTCTGTACTGTAAACAACAAGACAATAAGAGGACCAAAAACTAAAATACAATAGTCGTTGAAGCTTCTAGATGATGATCAGTATGTTTCTAGGTACATAGTGTGTAAGGATGGAGTCATTATTCGAGATATATTTTTGACTCAGCTTGATTCCATCAAATTGTTCAAAACATTTTCCATCATGTTTATAATTGATTAAATATACAAAACAAACAAGTACAGGTTTCCACTTTGGGAAATTGTTGGTGTAACTTCGACGAAGATGACTTTTTCAGTGCATTTTGCATTTTTGGAAAGAAAAAAATAGGACAATGTTACATGGGCTTTGGAAGTGTGCAAGACTACGTTGATGGACTAAGAAAATACGCCAAAGTTCATTGTAACCGATCAGGATACCACATTGATGAATTTGGTTGCAAAAGTGTTTCCTACATCCTATACATTACGTTGTAGACATCACCTATCAAAAAATGTGAGAAGCAGACTTAAACCTACAATAAGGACCAAACAAATCAAGGGTCTATATGGGAAAACGTTCAAAGCTAGCGTGGTAGTGGAAAGAATAATGGATGCTTGGAATGGTGTTATAAATTCTTCCACAGAAAAGTTATATGCAGAATCTGTCATACCGTTCCTGAAATATGTTGAGAATACAATTTTAGATCGGGTGAAGTAGAATATTATCTATGCTTGGACCGATCAAGTTAGACACTTTGGCAATACAAAAACTAACTTAGTTTAATCTACACATGCTACACGGAAGAATTAGTTGGGAAATAGTAAAGGTGGTTTTTGTAGAGGTTAGGACTCCATGAGTCAAACGATCCGAAATCAACATAATAAGATACAAACATTTTTGGTCGGAGCATTACTGTATTATAACACTGATTCAAAGACAACATCTCTCGGGCGGGCTTGAATTTGATTTATCACGAAGCCAAGCAGAGAAAACAGGATCAGATGGTTCAAAGTATGGTTGTACACTTAGGAAGATGTATGGTTTTCCATGTGCTTTTATAATTGTAAAGAAAATGAAGTTTTGTACACCGATACATATGGATGAGATTTACACTCACTGGAAAGGCTCTAATTTGATGATGTTTGTATGATGAAGGATGATAAATCAAATATAACTATCATGACCAAATGGAAAGTGATCCACGAGAGATTTATGAAATCTGGCTAGAATATGAAGTTGCATATCAAAGAGTAACTAAGGAAGATTGCCTATCTAGAAATCGCAGATTTGAAACCACCCTCAGAACCGGTTAAAACAAAGGATGCCCCTAAAAAGGTCAAACCGACTGAGAGATAAAATTCTACAAAACAGACTCCTTCTTACTTTGAACATGTTGACTCATATTTTCCAGATTCTCCAACTCCTAAATCTATAAAAAAAAAAATTCAAGGGTGCTCACATTAGCAAACCATCTTCCTCACCATGGTTACCAAAAACCATCCACATTGAAAAGATGTTACTTTTTATGCACAAATACATTAGAAGTATTGTAAATGTTAGAGGTGGCGCAACTACGATTTTCGAGCTATTTCAAGTTTGCTCGATAAAGAAGAAAACAACCACACATTTGTCCGCCAAAAATTTCTCCAAGAGTTGATGGCACATATGGAATCATACACATCTGAATATGGGAAAATGAACATTTCGATGCAATTCATGACGCTATAGTTTTTTGTGTTTGCGGTTTGACACCAGTGGGAATATGGTGTGTATTGATATTACAATGTATGGTTTCTCATAAGAAAAAAATTTCCACTTCGAAGTAGATCACCTCAAAATCGATCCCGACACATCATGTGTATAGGGTGGCTTTCAAAATCATAACATTTTGCTTAAGTTTATTTGAAACTTGGGTGTCCTATACCAAAGATATCATTGGAGTAGACAGAACATTCCACAAAAGAGACTGAAACTTAGTATAATCACTTTCTATAAAGGATGGAAGAGTTTAGTAAGTTGAGCGAGATTGAAAGAGAATCAAATAAGGAAAAGTCAAAGGCAGGATCACCCATAGAAATAAGTTTAGGTGATGACGTGTGTTTTGATGCTTTTTAGTTTTTATCTAACTTTGTATTTAGAAGGTGACTTATTTTTTATATGTATTGTTGACACCATTTGATACATAATATATACTCAGCATTAATTGTATAACAATTGAGGTCAATTTTATGAAAACTTTATGTTTCAACGTATAAACAACTTTATCCCTGCATAAAACCTACATAAAATGATTATGTATGAGCATCGGGCGAGTCCGAAGATGTACATCCGGATTAGCCGCATTTTAATTACAAAACTACCAAACATATGGTATTTTGGAAATGCATCTATGTAGAAACTCTTATTTTGAAAGAAAAAAATAGGGTATGTCCAGAAAGGCATATCCAGAATATCCTCTAATACAATATATGGTTTCTAAGGTCCATAATGTTCTAAAACTTGTATAAATATGAGATCTCTCATCTCATGAAAAAAAACACCACACTAGAATGACAATATATTGGCATGTCACATTTGTCTACTTCAACAGCGGGAAGCTCTCACTTGAATTTAGGGTCATAAAGTACCAACTCTTGCAGATCTAAAATTCATACTAGGTAATCTCCCACAATACTCGGATAATCGAAGAGTTGTGAAGCTTGAGTACCGTTCACTCTCGATTGACAACAAATGAAAGATTAAGTTCAGCAAGTTTGAGTTGAAGACTGGTGAAAATTTAAGGGTTATGTGGAGTACATTTCATTTTTACGAAACAATATGTCTGATTGAGCTGGGTGCAAATATTGCGAGATCGACCGAAGATATAATGATGATGTTGCAACGTCCTGATGAAATATAATGTTAAATTTATGTTAACATTTATCTATATAATGTTAATGATTATCTATGTAATGTTACGTATTTTGGTGACAAATTTATGTTTTTCTTCAAGTTTCCGCATCTGTTACTACTGGCTTGTGGTTTGAGCTAACAAAGTGTATTCCGAATATGCATCTCCGTAAAACTCATTGAATTTTAAAATAAAAGTTATTATGGAAATTCACCTACAGATTAACCTTAATATGGATACGAAGATGCATCTTCAAACATTTTTTAGTCAACATAAGGTGGCTCTCTGAAGAAAACGTTGGGAATGTTTAATTTGAGTACGTTCGAAGATGTATTTTAAGAACTTAGAAATATTTATGACTTTTCAACGTGATTAACTTGCACCCTATGAGATGGATAAACTAATGTCCTATAAATAATTGCTCTCAATCCAAAAAAAAAAAAAAAAGATGTTGATTGTTAATACAAAAGTTTCAAACCTCAAGGGGTCACATACTCACTTTCAAACCATTGTCCTCGACCACTTTAAGGACCACAAACAAGTTGCCTTAGAGGATGGAATCAAAATAATATAATCAATCATGTTATATGGTATTTATCAAAATTGATTTGATCTCTTTCATGTCCTAAAAGCTCAAAATGAAGAATGATCACTATTCATGAAATATGTTAGTCCTATCACTATATGGGCATAAACCAAACATCCCACAATAGTGTGTGTGACCATTATGTCATTTATTATTTTGATTGATGTAAAATCCCAACTATTTTTTTGTTAAGTGGGGTTTATTTGTACTAAGCTGGAGAGACCTTATGTACACTCTTTGTCTACTTTAAATGTGTATGTTTCTATATATTGATGAAGGGGCCTCTTTTGCTTTTGATATTGACATCCATAAAAGGGATCTTATATGATCTAATACAAAACAAATCTGGACGCATCCCTCAAGATCCTCAAGACAGTTTTAAAGATGGTTATATGTATTCCACTAGGTTTAAAACAAATTTACTACTACTAATTCAATTTTAAAATAAATTCACATATTTGTCACACAACATCACACAACATTCATTTAATGTGGGCATAATTTTTTTTTCCTTTAACATATTCTTGGATTAACATTAGTCAATTAATTATTTTTCGTGTCAGATTAATCTTTTTACTTTTAAAATGCGTCATGTTAATCCTTTTTGTCTAATTAACGATAAAAAATTCAAAAATCGACTGTTAAATTCGTTGCTAATTAGACATAAATGACCAAATAACATGTTTTAAGAGTTATGTGACTAATATGACACGGAAAATAATTAAGAGACGAATATGAATCCAATAGGGACAAAAAATAATATTTTACCTCTTTTATGTAACTTCACAATCATAGACACATTTGTTTATATTTTTCTTCCATAGCTGAAAGTTAATAGTTTTTGTGTATTGAGGATTGTTATTTGAGAAAAGATATTTTGACACTGGTTTTAACACCCACATTGTATTAGTATAAGTAAAATCTATTATTTTTATGTTTCTTAATAATTTATTTTACTTTGGTTGCGTAAGAATTTGTTGTTTTGTCTATCACCTACGGTGTAAGCAAGAATCAGAGTGCGTCTGTATTTATTATAGAAAAATGCTATTCCTACACCAAATCATACATTTATATCGTATTTCATTGTTCACCTATACGGTGAACAGTGAAATATTATAATAATATATATTTTTAAAAAATATATTTTTTTTATTTTTAAATTAAATGATAATAACATAAAATTGTGTGATTTACAACTTCATAACTTTATTAACCAACATTTTACATTTTATTAACCAACTTTATTTGTTGCTAAAAATTATTTTTAATATTGAACGTCTATTAACCAATTTTATAACTTCGTTAACCAACTTTTAACTCTTCATTAACCAACTTTAGTTTACTACTAAAAATTATTTTTAATATTTGTGCGTTTATTAACCAACTTTTTACATTTCATTAATCAATTTTGTTTCACTATTTTAAAATACTGTTCACGAACACTGTTTACGGGGGGGCACTGTTCACATATACTATTTGTGCATTGTCACACTCTGTTCATAAAAAAATATATATTTTTATTAAAAAAAACACTTTTCACCGTATAAATACGGTGAACAGTGTATACGGTATATATATTTGGTGTAAAATATGGTGTAGGAATAGCATGACTGTTTATTTTACAGGTATGTTATTCCTACACCCATTTCCTATACCAAATACTTACACCAAACACTGTTCATCGTATTTATACGGTGAACAGTGTTTTTATTTTTTAATAAATAAAAAATAATATTTATAATATGTGAACAGTGCAGTGCATGAACAGTATGTAAATAGTGCGTGAACAGTGCTTTTAAAATAGTGAAATAAAGTTGGTTAATCAAATGTAAAAAGTTGATTAATGAAGTGATGAAGTTGGTTAACAAACGTCCAGGTGTTAAAAATAATTTTTAGTAATAAATCAATATTGGTTAATGAAATATAAAAAGTTAGTTAATGAAGTTATGAAGTTGGTTAATAAGCGTCCAGACATTAAGAATAATGTTTAACAGTCAATGAAGTTGGTTAATACAATATAAAAACATTAAGAATAATTTTTAACAGTCAATGAAGTTGGTTAATACAATATAAAAGATTGGTTAATGAAATTATAAAATTGGTTAATAAATGTTCAGTTATAAAAAATAATTTTTAGCAAAAAATAAAGTTGGTTAATAAAATGCAAAAAACTAGTTAATAAAGTTATGAAGTTAGTTAATCACACAATTTTATGTCAATATCATTTAATTTAAAAATTAAAAATATTAAAATAATAATTTTTTATTTTTTATTTTAAAAAACAATATTATTATAATATTTCACTGATAAACAGTGAAATACGGTGTAGGTATTTGATTTTGGTGTAGAAGTAGTTTTTTTTTTTTAACATCCAAAATCATACATTGTATCCTTACACGGTCTAAAGTGCAACAGACCTATGTATTTATTTGTATAAAGGAAAGAAAAAAAATTATTAAATATAATAAAAAATACAAACCGTATGAAACTATGGTGTGAGTGTCACTTTTGGGGTAGAGATAACATTTCTTTTTGTATAACAAACTAGTAGAGGACCCGTGCGTCTGCACGGGTAAAAATATTTATATCTTAAGATCGTTTGATAAGATTTAGATGTTATTTTCATATATAATTGATATTATAAAATCACTAATAACGGCAAATATTAAAAAATAAATACATAAGAAATCATCACCATTATAAATGGTACAATGGATTCATTTCAAAACTGGAATGATGATGTAATGATGATGAAAGCGTAAAGAGCATGTTACAAATAGTCATGATCAAATTCTCAAGATTGTTTTAAAATCATGTTCAACTAAGGCTATTATTTTACAAGTTTGATGTTCATTGACACCCAAAGATAATTGGAGCAAATACAAGAAATTATTGAAGGAAGTCTTTTACACATGACTTTACAGTATACAATTTGAAAACAAAAAGTGAGAATCAGGTTGCAAGATACACTTCCTCAATTCAAGTTCTACGAATCCAAGAACCAATCTCAATATTTACAACTCTTAATTCTACTTGCATCCAATTTTCCAAATTGCAAAGGAAGCAATACACAGAGTTACAAAGAGGTTCTAAACTACAAATCATGCAAGGTTCTCAAAGTCTAAGGCTAAGAGATTGAACTCCATAGAGAGCATCTGTTGATCTTCTTCATGCCAAGTGTAATTCTTCATGCTAAGTCTACCATTTCCAAGCTCTTCATCGAGTTTTATCATCCTCGTGCCAAAATTTAAGATGAAGTGGAGGTGAGTAATAAACATACACAATCTCCACAAGAAATCTACCATTTGGAATGGAATCATCAGCAACAATGATACAATCTCCACTCACAACCTCAACCATCTGAAAAATTTCAAGAAATACACACTTAGATCAATGAAGAGATTACCATTTGCCATAAAAATTTGTGAGTATATTTAACCTTGCCAGAAAAATTCTGGCCATGAATTGCCTTGGAATTTGATACCGGTGGCACATAGTTTGTCCAAATTCTTAACCTAAATAATACATACACAATCAATATGAGTAGAGAATTGATATTTTAAACACAATGGATATAATGGACACAATGGACACAATGGATTCTAATCAAACACCGGAAATACGATACCGACATTAAGACGTTGACACTTGTTAACACATCCCTTACAAATTATTTGAAATGGATATTAACATATTTTCATATCAAAGTTTATAATTCCACAATCTTGATACCTACATATTAACAGATCCCTTCACCAAAACCTCAAATACTCATTAACAGATCCCTACACATATCCATATAAAAAAAATCAACCTAATACCAAAACCATCAAAAACTCTAAAAAACACGCTGAAATTAAAAAAAAAATCAAACTTTTACAACAAAACACAAACATAAACTAAAACCAGATCTTAGAACACAATCAAATGAAACCCTCCATCTAAACCAAAACAAAAAAAACGTTTTTACCCAAACAAAATCAAACCCATTTGTTTAAACGATTAAAAATGCAGAAAAGAATCAAATCAAAACCAAAACCCACAAATAGATATGAATTACCTTTAAAAAATTTCCATCGTTCTCTGATCTGGATGACTGCAATGCGGTTATCAGGAAAAATAAATGTAATAGAGCAGAGGAAATTTTCAGATGAAAGAAAGAGAAGGAAGAAGAAAATGAGAAAGGGGGAAATCTGATGAGAGAGAGGGGGGAAGCGGAAAGAACAGAGAGAGATATCTGAGAGATGAGAAAGAGAAAAAGGAAAGGGAAAAAGAAAGAGAGAGCTGGAAGACGAGACAGAGAAAAAGAAAACGGAAGAAGAGAGAGAAAGAGGAAAAGAGGGGAGATGAGTGAGAGGGGGAAATTCAAATTAATTGAGTTGTGATATTAACCGGTTAATGGGATGTATCATGGATTATGTAAAAGCACAAGCCAAGTGGCAAAATGAGGCATTCTAATTGGAGAGTGCTTTTGCAATTAGTAAAAGACGTATAAGGGCATTGCAATAGGGTAATTAAAATTTAATGAAAGGGTAATTAAGGGGGTTTGGTAGCATATTCCATTAATAGTTAGGTAGTTGATGTGTATTCTCTACCTATGGATTCCTTAGGTTGTATCTTCTCAATATTCTAATAAGAAGATAAATTTAAAAAAGTTGTTTTAAGTTTCACATTGTAAAAAAGATAAATGGGTTTGTGTTAGTTGAAAATATTTTTTTAGTCCCGTATTATTTAGATTATATATTTTAGCTAACTTATTTTATTATATAAAGAAATTATTTGTTTCAATCTAAAATATATTTAAAAAAAATTATTAAATTTTTCCTTTCTTCACTTTCATAATTCTATGTCTTTCGAATTGTCGAAATGTCAATTTCCTTCGTTTTTTATTTGTTGAATTTTCTGAATATTTTCTTAAATTCTCTTTAAAGAATTATTTTAATTTCTCATCGTTTGAGTTGAGAAATTATCAAGTATTATTTTTGGATTCTCTATGAAGAATTATTTGAGTTACATTTTTTTAAAAAAATAATTTTGAGTGGATCATTATTGAATTTTATTTAGAGTATTTTTTAAATTTTTCCTTGTTTGAGAAATTATTACGATTGATCTTTAAACTATATACGACGATGTATTTAGACCATATTCGACTGGTCTTTGTACCATCAGAGGGTGTATTTCTAGACTGAGTATTTATCGTTCAAGTAGTAATCGTACAATATAGAACTAGATTGTTTTATCTCGGAGGCGTTATGATTGAGTGACTACTTTGCATAACTTTGAGTCGTGCCATGAAACTTCTTAAAGAGGGCGACTTAGTCCGCGACTCGACTCGGTAATTTATTTAGCGGAAAACATTTTAAAATCGTAACCAAAATTTTTAAGACGTTTCGAACTGTCATGGATACCAAATAAATTATTGGTACTTCTGCGATTGTTGTATCTGAAAAACTGTTCAAATTTGAGGGAAGTCACTTCAAACGATGGCAACAAAATATGCGATATTTCTTAGCCTTAAAAAAGGTTTTCAGCGTTCTGATTAATGACATTCCTGTTGTTTCTTCTGGATCAATCGAGCAAACTAACAGTAAGAAATTGACAGATTTAGATGGAACACTTAATAGTCTTGAAGTTGAATCTACTTCACATATTTAAAACAAATTATTTATATTTTAGGAAAGAAATGACCTTATGGAAAGAGAAAGATTGTTTCTACAAAATCATATTTTGAATGGATTAACAAATGATTTGTATGATTATTACAGTAGTTGTGACACGGAAAAATAGGTTTGGGAGGCTCTGAAGAAGTATGATGCTGAAGAACTTGGAGGAAAGAGGTATGTCATTAGCAGCTACCTAAGGTATTAGATGGTATAGATGAAAATTATGTGGAGGCTTAATCTTATGAACTTCAAAAGATTACTTAAGAGATCATCACCAAAATTATGTCTTTAGATAAACAATCTCAAACTGCTTTTTTTATTAACATATTTTCCCCTAGTTTGAATTTTTTTTTTTAAATATTTATAAAGTCTCTGATCCGAGGATAAAACGATGATGACAAGTGTCATCGTTGTGATCAAAGCAAATTATGTGAGAATATCTGAAGGTATATGATCCCTAGTGATCAGTTGAATGAATATGTTTGTGGTGGACTTATTCATTTTGTGATTTTACCAACTCTTGCATCCAATGATGTGTGGAAGAGGAAACGCCATTTTAGTGTATTCCCTTTGGGAAAATAGTTATCAAGACATATTGAAAAATGAGCTAAATTATTTTAAGATTGAAATAATCAGGAAAATCTAATTAACCCCTATAAATATATTTCAAAATATTTTACTCATCAAATTAAATTATTTTCTAGTGGAAATTTTGTTGATGGACGAGATATACATGTACATGATGAGAATGTGACCAATTACCAAGAACATTATTAATTGTACCTGATCAAAAATAGATCGGTGGCCAACAACACATCGTGAGCTCCGTTACACTCCGGTGGTGGTGAGAAGGTGGGGGTGTACCTGCAAGGTACTCCGATGCCAAAGTAAAACACGGAGTAAACGAGTGCACGTACAAAAAGGTGGTAGTGAGAGCAAGGATTCAGAATACCTGACCCTCTAGTGATAGAGGGTATTTATAGTGTGCCCCTAGCGCTGGACCAACGGTCGTCTGCACTAGGTTGGATCACTAGGCCCAATGCAGATAACTGACAGGCCTTACGTGGCGTAGGGAGACCAGCACGTGGTCTTCGCCCTAGAGCAACTGCCCCGTGATCTTCGAAAGGTGGACGCTGACCAGTTCTTCAGGAAATGGGTAGTTGCCTGATGACGTGTCCCTACGTGGGGGGCACGTGGAGTCCGTGGGGAAGACGCATGGTCTTTCCCCGTACTAGGTAAGACCTGCTCGACTATGGTGGGCGCTAAACGTGCCCGACGAAGGGAAGGATTGGGCCTTGTTGGGTCTTCCCGATGTGGCGTTGGGTTTGGGCCTGCCCGACTGGTGGGCAGGCGCTAGCCCAGTCCAGAACACGAGCCCCATAAGTCATTGCTCCAAAGTAGCAGAGTAATGACTTAAGGGTCAGTTCATTCATCGGGGACCCTTTCGGTGGGGCGCAGCATGCCCGAAACATAGAATTAGTGTAGGGTGCATGTGGCCAGGAGCAGGGGGTGTTCGACGAGACAGGAGCCGTGGGGACGCCTGTCCGTCAGACGCCCTAAAGGCCTCCTCTCGTCGGGGTGTGTTCCTGTTTGGTGCCTTTGGTCAACGACATGGGGAAGACGAAAAGACCGAATATGTGCGGTCCACGGGTACAAGGGGAAGTTGAGAGGACGCATGTTGTGCCTTCAAGTGCCACATGTCATGTGTCATTAATGCCTAGGGCGGCTAGGAGTAGGGGCACTCAAGTGCCTAGGGACGCCTCGAGTCCTGTGCTAGGATTATAAATAGGTGGTGAGTCCGTGTCATTTGCACACTTTCCTTCAACTGATCTGTTTTCTCCAAGTTCTCCAAGCTCTTCAACTCGTGATCGTTGTTGCCGCCGTCACCGCCGCCTGAATTCATATCCTTCAAGTAAGCTCTTGCATTGTACTTTTTAGAATTTGTTGTCTATTTTTGGGGGAGCGTAGGTTTTAGGAGGGGCGTATGAACATTCCGGTAACTCTCATCTAGTTCCCGGCTAACATATGAGTTTCCCGGCCGAATTTATGAAGTTTTCGGCGGAGTTGCCGGAAAGTTCATGAGAATTCCGGGAGCTTCATGAATTTCACGAAGAAGGCCCCGAGGACCTGCGATGAATGTCCCGGGGAACCGATGATTGTTACGGGGAGCTAGGATGAAGGTCTTGGGGAGCCTGGCTCCCCGTAGCGTGCAGGAATTGCGCCAGGTCTCTGTCGAAGAGCCCTCGCGCCGATTAGGTCTCGTCCGCCGAGGAGAAGTTCCTGACTTAACGACGAGGAAATTTGTCTGGGTTCTTCGTCCCCCTCTACGCCCTTTCACTTGATTTGCGGTGGAAGGGTAGATTGGATTTTGGAAGTCGAATTCACCATTTTCCTCTGCTTTTCAGGTAAAATGGTCGTGAGGCTCGTGAGTATTATTCACATAGATGACAAGCCCGACCTGGACGAGCCCGTCTAGCAGCCCGGGGAAGAACCAGTTTGCACTCCCGAGGACTGAGCCCGGGAAGAACCTCTCAGACGCGGTTCGCACTTTGTCCTTAACGACATCGATGCTTTTGCGACGGTCGAGGACATTGTCATGGGTTCTCCGGCGAACTGGATAGTCTTTAAACCTAAAGAGCAACATCGTATATGCTCGAGGTTCTGGGGGTTAAGTTTCCTTATGTACGAGTTTGTGTTCCGGGAAGCAGGCCTCTGTCTCCCCTTTAGCGACTTCCAGAGGGGGTGTTCCACTGGCTGCGTCTGGCGCCCTCCCAGCTCCATCCTAATGTGATAGCCTTCGTGCGGGCGTTTGAGCTCGTATGTGAATGCCTCCGTGTCGGAGCCACCCTTCCTCTATTTTTCCGTACCTTCCACTTACAACGGTCAACCGTTAACGCTGACATAGTTGGGTTTCCTTGAAGCAGCCGAGGAAACTGTGCAAGGCATACTTAGATTATGTCCGCTGCTTCAAGGACAGGTTTTACATTGTCCAGCCCGTCATGCACAAGGTTGTTGGCTCCTTATACGACCGTGTGGTCGACGAGATGGGCGAGGAGAAATTTGTGTCTAAGTGTCCCCTGGAGTGGGAGGAGGCGTACTTCACGAGTAACACGGAGAGCTACATCGTGAAGCCTGGTGACCTGGGCGTCGAGGACCGAGAATCTTACACAAAGTTGGTCGAGTTTGTCTCCGGCTTCACTCGCACTAAATGTGTAAACAAAGACGGGAGTTTTATCCTCAACGCTCAAGGGCAAGTTTGCACTGAGCCTCGTTTCATTAACACCAAAGCTCTCCTCGAGTACGAATCCAAGGACGAGGCCTTGAGGTTTTTAGGTAGTGGCCTTTTGCTTTGCTCGGGCGTTCATCCCCCTTTGTTCTCCTTTGCACTGACTCATATCTTGTTCCTTGTCGTAGGTCAAATGTCGAACGTGCACGAGCGTATCATGAAGCTGGTGTCCACTAGGGGGCGAAGAAGGGCAAAGGTAGAGTCCAAGAAGTCCAACAGATGGTGAAGCCCGGCGACGGGGGAA
The DNA here is from genome assembly GCA_022829125.1 of Lathyrus tuberosus. NCBI lineage: Eukaryota > Viridiplantae > Streptophyta > Magnoliopsida > Fabales > Fabaceae > Lathyrus > Lathyrus tuberosus. The sequence goes on along the minus strand of JALAZF010000060.1, from coordinate 9,701,594 downwards.
GCGGCTCTGCCTCCCCCCAATGTAGTCAGTCTCCTCCTCCGCAAATGACCCCTTCCAAGAGGCCGCGCACTGAGGGACCCGTTCTTGTGGACCTCGAGGGGGCCGTGCCCACCAAAAAATTTATGTTGCCCCCTTGCCACCTCCAGCGAGATTTCTTCTCTGGAGTCAACTCCCCTGCCATGGCCGAGGCTAAGGCCAATACGATCCTGGGGATCGAGAAGGCGGCCAGAAGGAATATGCTGACCGAGGGCATGGCCATTATGATGAGGATTTTTGAGATGGCTCTGGTCTTAAATGACGAGACCATCCCAGCTTCTAAACTGCAAAAGCTACGAGATGAGTACGATGTCCTCGAGGCGGAGAAGAACAAAGCCGAGAGCGACCTGCTAGAGGCTCAGACGAGGTGCGAAAACTACGTGTGTGTCCTCCATGAGTTGAAAGAAGCGAACGCAAAGCTGAAGAAAACCCAAGAGGAGCGGGACCGTCTTCGGAAGAAGATCACTGAGCTGGAAGCTGTTGCCAGCCCTGCGGATGACGAATAGAGGAGGAGAAGCGTCTCGCAGCCCGTAGTGCTCTGATCTCCAGAATCCGAGAGCTCGAGCAAGACTGCTTGGAGGCCCTCAAGGTGGGATTCAACAGTGTTGTGGTGCAGGTCAAGGCTGAGAATCTGGAGGTCCAGCTCGCCCTTGAGAGAGTCAGCCCATTCCATCGAGTGGTCGATGGCAGGGTGATCGTACCCGGGGAGAACGACGATGAAAATGGCCGGGGTGACGGGAGACGGATGTCCGGATCAAGGAGGAGGTAGCCGTTTGAGTTTTTTTGGTCGGCCTGTGTGCCAGTTTTTTATTACTATTTAGTTTGGCTTGCGTGCCATGATTTTGTACTGACATTTGCCCGGCCTGCGTGCTAGGGGTTAATAATGTTTGTACTGTTTGAACAATAGGCTCTTGCCCTCTTTAATGCATTGTCTTTCTTATTTTGTGTGTGATGCTTGTATTTTGTATTTGGTATTTTGAATGTTTACATTAAGTGTTTGGGGTTTCTACTCGACACCGTTGATCCTCGACAATGTAGAGAACTAGTCGAGTGGTCGGAGTCGTATTCCGACCTTCGACGAAGTTAAGAGCTCGATCGAGGTCTTAGCTTCGAGGCGTGAAGATCACATCACAAGTTGGGCATTCTACCTAGTAGGTACGACGACGGTGGGGCTCGATAGAGGTGTCCCCGTCAGATCAAGGGTCCTCGCGCACACACAAAAGCAAGCCCTTGTCTTCTTGTCTCAAGGTAGGAAGCCGCGCTTGTACCTCAGTGTGCTCCCGTGGTCGAGACGCGAATAGGCCGTGGGTAGTGTTTAACTGTAGTATTGTTTAAGTTTTTCAGCGTTCCAGGGTCGAGCAAGTTCCTCCCCGTGTAGATTTTCGAGGTAGTAGGCTCCCGTCCCCGTTTTTGCGCGGACGCGATAGGGACCCTCCCAGTTCGCGGCGAGCTTGCCTTTGCGCGAATCTTTCTGGTTCCTTCGTAGGACTAGGGTGCCTACCTGAAATTCACGCTTGATGACTTTGCTGTCATAGCGTAAAGTTATCTTCTGTTTCAGCAAGGCTTCGCGGATGGATGCGTCTGACCGTATCTCTTTGACCAGGTCGAGCTCCTCCCTTAGGGCCTCATCGTTCATCTCCTCGTCAAGGGGAGACTTGGTCCGTCTTGAGGGTTCCTTATTTCTACTGGAATTATTGCCTCTGTTCCGTAGGTTAGTCGGAATGGGGTTTCCCCGGTGGTCGAGTGTGGGGTTGTCCTGTAGGCCCAGAGCACGTTGTGTAGCTCCTCGACCCACCTTTTCTTAGCATCACCCATTCTCCATTTCAGACCTCGCAGGATGACCCAGTTTGCGGCTTCGGCTTGCCCGTTTGTTTGTGGGTGCTCGAACGACGTGAAGTGTAGTTTCGTGCCCAGCTTGGTAACAAAGTCCTGAAAGTTCTTGTCGGTGAACTGTGTCTCGTTGTCGGTGACAATTGTCTGGGGTACGTCGAATAGGGCAAGTATATTCCTCTTGTAGAAACGGAGTATGTTGTGGGCCGTGATTTTGGCCAAGGCTTCGGCCTCTATCCACTTAGTGAAGTAGTCGACGCCGACAATCAGGTACTTATTTTGGTACGATCCTATGGTGAAGGGCCACGGGGATGAGAGTGTTTTGAGCTCGTTGGGCTGGTCTAAGTGCATGTCCCCGTCTCGCTGGTATTTTTCGCATTTCTTAACGTGTTCCTTGACGTCCTGCTGCATGGTGGGCCAGTAGTACCCTGCTTGTAATGCTTGACATGCTAGGGACCGTTCACCGAGGTGTTCAGTATTAATCCCTTCGTGGATCTTCTGGAGTATGACGGGGACCTTGGACTCCTCGACGCACCTGAGATTGGGGATCGAGAAGCCCTGTCGGTATAACTTGTCCTCGACGATGGAATACGAGCAGGCGCGCCTCCTGACTACGCCGACATCCTTGGGGTCGTCAAGTAGTTTTTTCGTGCTGAGGTATTCGTATACCGGGGGTCATCCAGTAGTGGTTGTCTCCAATGGAATGCACATCGGCGGTGAATATGGATTTTTTAATGCTCGGACACAGAAGCACCTCTTGGATGACAGATTTGTTCCCGCCTTTTTTCTTCGTGTTCGCCAGCTTCGATAGGACGTCTGCCCGAGTATTGTGTTCGCGCGGGACGTGGCTTACTTCCGCCTAGGTGAATTTTTTCATCATTTCTTTCACCAAGGCCAAGTATTCGATGAGTTTGTCGTTCTTGGCTTGGTACTCTCCTCGCACCTGGGAGGCCACGAGTTGTGAGTCGGTGAATATTTTTACTTCTTTGGCGCCGAGGTCCTCGGCTAGGCATAGCCCCGCGAGGAAAGCCTCGTATTCGGCCTGGTTATTTGATGTCGAGAAGGACAATGTGAGGGAGACCTCGATCAGGATGCCTTCCTCGTTCTCTAGGATGATGCCCGCTCCGGTTTCTGTCGAGCTGGATGCCCCATCGACATAGATCATCCATTTTTGGGATCCGTCGGCCGAAGGTTCTGGGATGTTCATCTCCGCGACGAAGTCGGCTAGCACTTGAGCTTTCAGGGCCTTTCTACCCTCGTATTGGATATCAAACTCGGCGAGTTCGAGCGACCATTTGAGCATCTTACCCGTCATGTCTGGTCGACCGAGGAGCTGTCTCACGGACTGCTCGGTCCTTACCACGATTGTGTGGGCCAAGAAGTATTGTCGCATCCTAATGGCCGGGTGATGAGGGCTATCGCGACCTTTTCGATCTGCTGGTATCTAAGTTTAGGGCCTTGGAGGGCTTTACTGGTGAAGTAAATCGGCTTCTGCCCGTCGGGGGTTTCTCAGATTAGAACCACGCTAACTGCTTCGCTCGTGACGGTGAGGTACAGGAACAACGCCTCCTCGTCTTCTGGTCGCGAGAAGACCGGGGGTTGTGAGAGGACTTGTTTGAGGTGGACGAGCGCCTGTTCGCACTCCTCGGTCCATTCGAACATGGCCTCCTTGCGCAGGAGTTTGAAAAATGGAAGTGCGTATTGCGCCGACTTAGCCACGAAATGGGACAGCAAGGTGAGCATCCCGTTTAGCGATTATCGATTTCTTTGTGTTCGGCGTCGGGAATTCAGAGAATGCCCTGCACTTGTCGGGGTTCGCCTCGATCCCTCATTCTGTGAGGTAGAAACTGAGGAACTTACCTGCCCGAATGCCGAAGGTGCGTTTCTTCAGGTTGAACCTCATTTTGCATTTCCTCGTCGTATCGAAGACTCTTTTGAAGTGGGCAGTATGGTCGACTTCTTCTCGTTATTTTACAATCATGTCATCCATGTAGACTTCGAGCATGTCGTCGATCTCTCCACGAAAGACTTTGTTCATCATCCACTGGTAGGTTGTGCCGGCGTTTTTCAGTCCGAAAGGCATTACATTGTAGTAGTAGTTGTCCGACTCGGTCATGAAGGCCGTGTGCTGTTTGTCGGCCTTCGCCATGGGGATTTGGTTGTACCCCGAGTACGCGTCCATGAACGACAACAACTTACAACCTGCAGAATTATCGACCAATTTATTGATGTTAGGAAGTGGATAAGCATCTTTCTGGCATGCCCGGTTAAGATCGGTGTAATCAACGCACATCCTCCATTTTCCATTATTTTTTTAACAATTACAACGTTGGACAATCAGGTTGTGTATCGGGCTTCCAAAATAAAGTTTGCCTCTAAGAGGTCTTTTACAGCTTTTTTAGCAGCCTCCGCTTTCTCAGGATACTGCCTACACCTACGTTGCACTATATCCCTAGCGGCTGGGTCTATTGTAAGCTGGTGGCAGGCCACATCTGGATCAAGGTCGGGCATCTCCGATGCGCTCCACGTGAACAAGTCAGCATTCTCCTGGAGGCAGGCCTTCAGCTCCTTCCTCGCCAGGTCGGGGAGCCCTGTGCCAATCTTCACCTTCCTGTCTGGATTGTCCCCGAGAGTGACGAGCTCGAAGTCTCCGTTTGGAATGGGGCGCGTTGGGTGGAGAGGATGCCCGTTACCTTCGGCTGGAAGTTCGTTGCCCGTTACTTCTCCTTGCTCCTGCTCACTGGGGAAGCGACTGTCGAGGTCCACCGAGTTGACACGCAGGAGTGGCTTCTGCTCTACGTCTAGGGCTAGCTTCTCTACGGTCTTGGACTTGAAGTTGATCGGGTTTAGACCCTTGGTCGCAGCTTCAAACCATCTCCAAGCAGCTTCAATATCCCCGTGGAGAGTGACGACCCGACCTCTGGTCGTGTAGTACTTCTTCTTCAGATGGACTGTAGATGGTACCGCCGTGAGTTCGGCCAGAGTTGGTCTTCTCAGGATGCACTGGTATAGAGAAAGGCACTCCACCACCAGGAAACGAACCTTAACTTGTCGGGCAATGTCATCGTTTCCAAAAGTGACCATTAGCTCGACATAGCCCCATGGTCTGGTGGTGGTTCCGTTGAAACCCTGAAGGTCTGAGCCCACGTAGGAGGTCAGATGCGTTTCATTTAGTTGGAGGGTCTTGAAGAGGTAGGCGTACATGATGTCCACCGAACTTCCTTGGTTGACCAAGATGCGGTGGACATCAAATTTCGCCATCTGCGCCCTAATCAGGAGGAGGATGGTGGAGTTTGGGGCGCCGCCCGGCAATTCTTCGAGGTAGAAGGTGTTTGGGTTCGATCTTCCTTGGACCTTCTCGAAAGTGGCGGTCTGTGTCAAGCTCGTCTCTATCAACTCGTCAAACTTTCGCTTGATCGACCCCACCGAGACCTTGTTGAACCCTCCGCCGGATATAACCATTGCGGCGGGGAAACTTTCCCACGGGCAGCGAGCGGTCACAGGGATGTCGAGTTCATCGGGAAAGTAGAAGTCCTTCGGTCGGGTGACACGCAGGGCGACTTGTAGTCTGTTCTCGCCGGAGGTAGGGGTCGCCTCCTCGACACTTTGCGTCTCCCGGGCCTCTTGTCAGGGAGCATCGTTCCTCTTCGTGTACTGCTTGAGGTGCCCCTCCTTAATCAGGATTTCTATCGCATCCTTGGGCGGATGCAGTCCTCTATGACATGCTTGTGGCTCCTATGGAACCTGTAGTACTTGGACTTGTCAACGTTTGGTTTGGGGGTGTCGGCTTCGGGAAGCAGACACCTCCTTTCTGGAATTCCGAGTTGATGCATTCGGCCAAGATTCGCTCGCAGGGAGCGGTGAGTAACGTGTATTCTGTGAACCGGCCTGCTGGTCCCCTTGGCTCTCGAGAGTCTCGGGGCTGGTCTTCTCTTCTTCTTTCCCCCTCGTCGGGGGCCGGTGGAGTCCTCTTGTCTGGAGCTTATGGGGCCCTCCTGATTCCGCGAGTCGCGGTCACAGTGGGCGGCCTCTATCTCCTCATACTGGATGTATGTTGGGGCCTTGTGGAGGGTCGCTTCCAAGGTGCGGGGCCTTTCAATGCCAACAGCCTTGGCGAACTCGGTGGGAGGTCGCAGTCCTCGCTCGATCAAGAATTCCTTCACGTCATCCGTGGTGGATACCTGGACGGCTTCTCGGTTGAATCTCTCGATATAATCCCGGAGAGATTCGTCTTTTCCCTAGATGATGGCTTCCAGGGATGCTTCCGTCTTTGGGTGGCATCGAGAAGCGGTGAAATGCCTGGAGAACTGTCTCTTCAGTTCCTTCCATGCGGTGATGGACTCCGGTGTGAGGCTCTTGTACCACACCATGGAACCCTTCCGGAGGGTAGTGGGGAAGAACCTATACTTGATGGCTCCTCAGATGTTCCGGTAATCGAGCATTGTATCGAAGCTTTCGGTGTGGTCGTCTGGGTCGGTCGTACCGTCATACATTGCCAAGGGTGGAGGTTTCTACATCCCGACAAGTAAGGGAGTCTCCATGATGTCCCTGGACAGCGGGGTGCGCTGGTCGTCCTCGTCATTCCTGACAGGTGATCATGAGGGGGATTGGTCACCCCGGCCGCGCCTGTTTCGTCGGAGGGGACTTTTCGGTCGGCTCTTTGGCTTCTCGCCGTATCCGTCGGCCTTACTCCTCTTCTGAGGGGGGATACGTCGTTTTTTCCTAGGAGGAGACCGGTCGCGCTTCTTGGTGACCACAGGTTGGGGTCATTCCAGACGTGGGCGACGTCCAGGCATCCGGGGAGAAGGGCTCCAAGAGTCATCGTGTCGCGTCCTCCGCGGGGGAGGAGAGGGGTTGCGAGAAATGGGGTGATGATGTCTCCGTGGGGGAGAGCGTTGTTGTCGCTCCCTCTCGAGCACTCTTATCTGTTCATTCTGTTGGAAGATTATCATATTAGTCTGATTGATCGCTGCGAACAGAACCACCGTGGTCGGATCAGTATTAGGTGGCACGGGGATGGGTTGGTAGACACCCGGGCTATCCGTGTGTCGAGCGGAGTTGAAGGCCGAGTCGTCAGAGGAGGGAGAGGCAGTGTGCCCGTCCCTGTGGTCGCCTTCTTCGACGTGAACGGTCATGTTGGGGTCGTGGTCGTCTCTGTTGTTGAATGGGACGAAGGCGGTTTCTGGAGTATTGGTGTCAGTTTGAGGGTTGGCCATGATCTTCAGAGATTGAAGTTACTTTGGTTTCTATGGGAGGAAAAACGAGGAAGCAAAGAGTTCCAACAAACGGCGCCACTGATCGTACCTGATCAGAAATAGGTCGGTGGTCAGCAACACGTTGTGAGCTCCGTTACACTCCGGTGGTGGTGAGAAAGTGGGGGTGTACATGCAAGGTACTATGATACCAAAGTAAGAGATGGAGTAAAAGAGTGCAAGTATAGAAAGGTAGTATTGAGAGCAAGGATTCAGAATACCCAGCCCTCTAGTGATAGAGGGTATTTATAGTGTGCCCCCAGCGTTGGGCCAACGGTCGCCTGCACTGGGTTAGATCACTATGCCCAATGCAGATAACTGCCAGGGCTTACGTGGCGTAGGGAAGACCAGCACGTGGTCTTCGCCCTGGAGTAACTGCCCCGTGATCTTCGGAAGGTGGGATGACCAGTTCTTTAGGAAGTGGGTAGTTGCCTGATGATGTGTCCCTGCGTGGGGGCACGTGGAGTGCGGAGGGAAGACGCGTGGTCTTTCCCCGTACCAGGTAGGACCTGCTCGACTATGGTGGGCGCTGAACGTGCCCGACGAAGGGGAGGATTAGGCCTTGCTTGGTCTTCCCGATATGGCGTTGGGTTGGGCCTGCCCGACTGGTGGGCAGGCGCTGGCCCAGTGCAGAACAATTATCATGATGAGGAAGTTAAAAAGGCTCTACATGAGTCATCGATTGAACCTGAGTTGAGAATATTTACTATAGAGAATCAAGTTTCTCAAAGATATCCTTTACACGAGTATGTGATGATCACTGATAATGGATAGCCAAAATACTACAAAGAATCCATTTCAAATATTGACATAGAAAAGTGGTTGAAGGCCATGCAAGAAGAAATAAATTTCTTGAATGAGAATCACACATTTGATTTGGTGAAATTGCCTAAGGGTAGAAGATCACTCGAGAATAAATGGGTATATAAGATAAATTCTAAAGAGGATAAATCTCAACCAATATACAAAGCAATATTGGTCGTGAAAGGTTTCAATCAGTGAAAAGTTATTGACTTTGAAGAAATTTTATCACTTATGGTGAAGATGACATATATTCAAGTTGTGTTGGTATTAGTGGCTAGCTTGAATCTAGAAGTTGAACAACTCTATGTGGAGACTGTTTTCTTCATGGTGTTTTGGAGGAATAGATCTATATGGAGAAACCTGAGGGCTTAAAAGTCAAAGGTAAAGAAGAGGTTGTTTATAGATTGAAGAAAAGTTTGTATGGCCTCATGTAAGCTCCGTGAAAATGGTACAAGAATTTTGATTCTTTCATGGAAATAAATGATTATGAGAAGACTAATGTTGATCATTGTGTGTTTGTGAAGAAATTCCATGATTTTGATTATATTATTCTCTTGTTATATTGATGTCATGTTGATTGTTGGTCATGACACTAGGAAAATTCAAAGCTTAAAGAAAGTTAAGTCCTTTGCAATGAATGTCATAGGTCCTGCACAACAAATCCTTGTCATGAAAATTTCTCATGATAGGAAGAAAGGTAAATTGTATTTGTCTCAACACAATTACATTAAGAAGGTGTTATAGAGATTTAACATGAGAACTTTGAAACCTGTGAGAACTCCACTTGTTATTCATTTCAAATTAAACTCTGAACAATTCCCTACTAGTGAAGAAGATAAATAGAATATGAAGAATATTCCTTATGCATATATAATTGGTAGTTTAATGTAGTTATGGTATGCAAAAGACTAGATATTGCTCATGATGTTGGCGTTGTTAGTCAGTTTCTCTCGAATCCTAGTAAACATCATTAGCAAGTAGTGGAATGGATTCTCAGATATCATAAAGGTACTTGCGCAGTGTGTTTATGCTTTGGGATAGAAGAATTTGTGTTAGATGGCTACACAAATGCATATATGGTCGGTAATGTTGATTCACGAAAATTAACTTCTAGATACATGATGACTTTTGCAGGGGGAGTGGTGTCTTGGAAATCAAGGTTACATATGTGTGTTTCTTTATCTACTACTGAGAATGAGTATAGTTCAGAAAGTGAAGTGACTAAAGAGATTTTATGGATGAAGAAAATCCTACAAGAGTTTAGTGTTGATAAAGAGAAATTCTTGTTGTTCTGTGATAGTCAGAGTGCAATTCATCTTGGTAAGAACTTGTCGTTTTATTCTAACTTAAAGCACATTGAAGTGTGATATCATTGTATGTGAGATACGTTGGAGACGAATTTGTTTTAATTTGAGAAGATTCATGGTGGCGAGAATGGTTCAAATATATTACAAAGATTTTGCTTGTGAAAAATATTATTAACAACATAACGAAGGCATACATGGTGGAACAGCTCATTTCCACTTGATTTTTAGGGGGAAATTTGTAGGGTGGGAAAACACACACACACACACATACACACACACACGCACGCACGCACACACACACACACACACACGCATGCACGTACATACACACGCATGCACGCACACACGCGCACACACACATACACATATACTTTTTATTCCAAGGGTCGAGATGTTTTCGACAGTATTGTACAGTTGTGATTGCACTGACAGTTTTGTGTGGTCCTAAATGAATCCAAAGTTGTATAAATAACTGACATGTGTTGTTACAAAAAAATATCTTAAAAGGCCTCAATTTTTGCTTAAGGCGGAAGTATAATTCAACACGGCGAAACCTTCTGTAGAGTTTCGGCTTCCGAAGGGCACTGCATGTCTCGCCCTTCTGAGATTTAAGTTGAATAATATGTTGCCCGATACCGAGAATAGAAAGGTGAGTAAGATCGAGTTTCGTTCATACTAGATTGATACTTATAGAAGTGTGAAATACAACCTGAGTGAGTTCAAGACCGATAAAGATTTGATGTTTATGTGGAGAATATATCATTGTATGCCAAATAAGGGATTGATCGAGTTTGATGCAACAATTACTAGATTTATCAACGACATAATCAAAATGTGGAAATGTCCAGAATCATCTGGTAGTGTTTAGGTTTTCTTATTTATTATTATTTTGTTAAGTTATGTAATCGTCTCTCTAAGTTAAGTAACTTGGTATGTTAAATTTAGTTACAACTATCATACAATATTTATAATTGTAGTGTTATAATAGCAAAGGGCTTCGCCTAGGGCGAGGCCTTTATACCGCCCAAGGAGAGGCGACGAGTGAGTGTCATCCAAAGGGAGATATTGTCTCGCTCTATAGTCTTCGCTCGCCCCTACGTGGGAAACATGGGATAAGACGCTTTCTGATGCAAAGAGAAAGTCAAGGTTATTAACTGACCCACGACTCCCTTGGAAATAGAAGTTCAACTTCCACTATTGACTAAGTGGGTGGTGGCCCTTTTTGAAAAAACCCTAGGTCCCAGAGACCCCTATAAGTACATCTCCTCACAAGGAGATAGTGACAGACTCTAAGTCATACACACTCTTCATAAAGAGCACCACGCTCGTTACCACGAACAGCCTAATCACCTCCTACAATCCATGTAGCGCCGCCCACCGATAGGGTCTTTCACTTCACATGAGGTAGTCCCTTAAATAGCCTTAAACACCACCGTATAGAGCTTCTCGCCACCGTGAGCAAGTTCTCACCACTAAAACTTATTATACACCTCCTAAGACCTCTGAGTCTCTCTATCCTTGTAGGGGAAATACACACACATGTATTTTTTTACCAGTACAATAATGATATATAACCAATATATATTAAGGTATTTTCCAGTAGTTCCTAAAGAAGTATCAGACTATTGTTTATTATCTGCAACTATATATTATTCAATAAAAAGTAGTTTGTTTTATAATAATTTTTATTATTATTCAATAAAAGTAGTTTGTTTTACAATAAAGAAGTGTTATTGATTCATTGGTTTATATTGGTTTATCTCCGGCAATGTAAGCGACTTTTGATTTTCCTTCTCCTTGGTAATTAAAATAAAAAAATATATATATTAAAAAAATATTTAAAAAAATAAAAAATTTAAGAAAAATAAAAATCCACATTAATTTAAAAAATAATAATTAAAATAATAGTCACCTAAACCGATCACATCAACGAAGAAATATTCCTTATCAAATCTATAATATAGGAACTTTTATAGTTCTGGAAAAGACTCATTTACCCTTCTGTTCCCACAATAAGCCACGTCTCCTTCTTTTTCAAATTTTCAATTCTTCCTCTTCACTTCCTCTGCTTTGGAAATAGGGTTTGTTTTTCCAACCACATTCCATCCTTCTCTCTCCCTCTTCTTCCTTCTTCTCACTTCTTCTTCCACAATTTTTCTAGTTTTACTCCTCTCTCTCTGCACTACCAACTTCATCTACTTCTTCTTACTCTTTCTTCTCCTCTGTGGTTTGGTTTAGAGACATAAAATGGAAACCAAACTGCGAAAAGTGCGTCGACGGGAGTTTCTCAATACGGTATTCATTATGCCTGAAGCAGGCTTAAGTGTTGATCTTGCACTGATTATGGGGAGGCGCGATTGAAGATGGAGGAGCTTTCATGGTTGGAAAGGGGAACCAAACACAACAATGGTGTGCGGTTCCGTTTGCGGTGGTGCGGCGATTGGACTGACTGAGACACAGTGGTTTCTAACCCAGGTACACTCTGACTTTTTCGTACCATATACTTAACCCTACTGGTCTCACATTAACATATTTTTGTTTTTTCATATGATGGAACATGTCGAACCGAAATATGTGATATGATTCGTTTAATCTATGATTTTATGAAATCTGAATTCTCTTTTTCCAACGCAGGTACCCTCTGGTTTTTTCAAATGTTCATTTTTTTCTTGAGCAATATTTATTTTGTGTTGTGATTTTTGTTTGGCTGAAATCTGTGATATTATTTGAGAGCTGAAGCATCATGCCGAGGAGAATTGAATGACCAAAAGGCATGTTGTTTTTGCTCATGAGTTCTTTCGTTTCGTAATTTTAGTCTGGTTGATATGGAATAATATGATTGTGGATAGTTGACAATTTTTTTGGCAGATTGTGGATCCCGTGATTGCTCTTTTTTGGGTGGACTTCACTGGAAGAGGAAAGCTTGTTGAACGACAGGTCTGTTAGTATGTCATATACTTGTACTAAAATATTTTTTATCCCTTCATGTCTAATTTTGCTGAAATGAGGAAGTTTTTGCGGCAAAAATTGGTACACATGTTTTTCCAGTTATATATCATTTATTTATGAATTGTGACAAGATTTCTCTATTTTAGTTATGCTAATGACAGAGATGATGATGATATTGTCGAGCTCTGACAATGTATACTACAAAGTCAACATCTTCTCCAAATTATTATATGGTTTCAATTTAACTTTAATTAGTTGAATTTATGTTTCTTCTGATTTAATAGATAAATTTTAGTCATTACTTTACTGTTTTGTTTTCTAATTTTGTTTTTTGTTAGTTTATAAAATATTGATGTTAGTTCTTTGATCAGGACTTTATGGTTTTGTGATCTTGACAATAGTTTACTTGCTATCTAAGTTTTCCCTTCAGTGAAGAAGGACCCTTCTCTTTCTGCATCCTACAGATGATTTGTCCACCAGATGCACAACGATCAAAACACGGAGACTTGATTCTAACTTTGCCAGAGGTTGTAGCCAAAGAACTGAAGAGGCTTCCGACTTTGCCTCATGAGGACCCAGAGTCATCTGCCAGTGGAAGAAAGAGGAGTTTTGAAGAAAGATTGGCCACAACTAAATTGGCTATTGAAAAGGAACTTAAGATAGCTGCTGAAACTGTAGCCTCTCTAATTGTTGAAAGCGAAATTAAACGAGGTTATGAGACGCTTTTACAGAAATAGAGAAATTAAAGTTTGTTTAGGGTTTATGCTCTTTTGTTTTGACCTAAGATTGTTGGTATTGCAGGAATGAGGGAAGATGGTGGCGGTCTTTCCGGCGATTTTACAGCAATATGCGATATTGCGATGTTAGATCTGTGGTGGATGTTGGTCAAAATGGGGACTTGAGGTATGAATCTGAAGCATTGAGTTTTAAATGTTCTGAATGTTCTTACAACTTGTATCATATATCAGTTTGATATTTTTTTACTTTTTGAGGTTTTCACAATTTTGATTCATATTCATGGATTGTCACTGGTCTCTTCTATGATTACTCTGGTTCAAGGCTAAAAGGTATGGATCTGAAGCATTGAGTAATTACCACCATAACAGTTAGAAGGTTCGCCACAAGGTTTTCCTTCTATACTTTACTTTTCGGATTGCGATTTGTGGCTGCCATAGATTGTTATATGTTTATCATGGTTTTTGTGAATCAATTTTATTATGCATTTGTTCTCTTAATTTCGTAGATTTTAGTTGTAGAAATACACATTTTGTATATGTTTATGGTATATAAACGATAGCATAGGTAATTTGGTTCATTAATTATATATGATATAAACCATATAGTTAAATAGTGTTACAGATTTCTAATAAAAATCTTCATCATATGCTGGATGCGGTTGATATCACAACAACCGTTCTGATTTAATCAATGTTTCTTAAAATTCAATTGAAATTGATGGTTCATCGTGTTGAGTTGTGAATGGCATTGTCTACTGTGCATTTGATTGAACAGTTTGACTGTAATTTTGTTAGGTCTTCATCTCTTAACCACTTTCCCTCTCATCCATCAATATTCATTTTTTCGTCAAAATCTTGATTTCACTGTCATTTTTTTTATTGTATCATTTCTGCGGATGAGATTGCAAAGCTGTCTCCAAACCTGTTCAGGCAACCGTCAGCGATGCTCATGCCGAGTCGTTCTGATACTATGCTGCATAATCAAAGGTTGAAGATTAGCGTTATGATACTCGGCCTTGATTGCCGCCTATGTTAGTCTTCTATATGAAGTAGTGGTTCAAGGAGGCTGTTAAGCTTTCAACATGTCTGTTGGTTATTTTGTTCGGATTTTGTTACTGGTACTTTTGTCTGAGTTCTAGATGGGTACTGTTTTGGTCTGTTTATGTGTTTGTTGTTATAGTTCAAATGTATGTTAGTGTTTTCACTCATGATTAACTTATTTTTGTGTATTTAGTTGGTTGCGTTACGAAGGTGCAGTTAGATGTTCCAGTGGAAATTTTCTGTTAGTAGTTGTGTTGGTTTTGTGGTGCTTAATTTGGAGGCATGTTTCCTATTCTGGTTATTGTTTAAATAAATGACTATAAGATATAAACTGGTGCTTATACTTCATATATGTTTATATACAATTTGTTTTTAATTTTTCATTTGTATAAATGATAATTTCAAATGACACTGTCTGCTGCATTTTTGTAATTCCAATTTATTTTTCCCCCTTTCATAGTAATAAACTATATGTAACATTGCAGGTTTACTGGATTTAGAGGTCTAATTCCTCATAGACCTTTTGACCATTTGGCATTTTCATTAGAAAAGTTTATACAAAAAGGTGGCTTCTTTATCAGTTATTATATGGTAATATCAGTGTCCTTTGATTTTAGTGTGTTACTGTGTGGATTTTCTGTTAATTAAAATTTAATTAATCCCCATTGTTTTATATGTCCAGCATCTTGTTGGGACAAATTTTGGAGGAATCGTTCACGGTCCTCTTGACGAATATTTTACACTCTAACGACTCAAATATTTATGATCTACTTCTACTGATATTTAGAAACAATGTTATAGTTTTTACTTGTGATAAAGTTCTTTTATTAGGTAGGTACATGGTATTAAGATGAAGATATGCCTTCTCCACGTGGGTGTCATTCATGTGAACCAACCAGTCCTTATGTGTTGCTTGAATAAAGAAGTTATTGTTGCGTTGCTGACTTTGTGATGTCCAGGTCTGATTGTTGCTTTCTGCTGCTGAGTTTCTGTTGGCCATGTCTGATTATTGCATTGTGTTGTTGAGTTTGTGATGTCAATATAATCTCCGCAATCAAGCAAGGCGTAACGGTAACCCCCGTATTTAAGTGTTTAGTTGAAAAACGGATACATTTCTCTAAACTAAAATCAGTAGGAAACAAATTTGGGAATGCTCCTTTTTATTTCAATGTCTATGATTTGATCATTGGTCAGCATGGCTGTTGCAACATAGCTTCTATTTGGAATAATACTGCACATGTAACAATTCCATTTGAGTTCGAGTAGTTCACTGATTTGTTAAAAATTCCAATTGTTGTGAACCTCAAAATATGGCTGAGGATGTGGCAAGCCGAAAATTGGTGGTGCATGTAACGCCACTATTTTCCTTTTATTATTATTTGTGAATAATTATAGGTTGTTGTGATCGATTATGTGTTGTTGTACTTTCATTGTGTTTTGTGTACCCGTGGTGAAGGGTAGTGGCCTTAAGTAGTAGGTCTTGGGCGTAGTAGGGGTGTATGGCTAATAACAGAGAGATTAGCGGTGCATTGAGTAATGTTGATTGGATTATTTAAATTTATCATTTGTTGACTAATTTATTTCATTAGTTGAGTGATAATGTTAATATAATAAGATAATTAAAATAATTAAGAGGTGTAGTTAGTGGAAGGGCTTTATGGTAATTAGGCGAGGGTTAAGTGAGGGCAAATAAGGCGATTCATTAATTGGGGTATATGAGTGAATTAAAGAGTGAGAGTTCATTATTCTCATTCCACGTGAAAAAGTGAAAGAGGGAGAAGATCTAGGACAAGAGGAAGAAAGGGAGAATCCATTGAAGTTAGGAGAGCTCATCACTTTAAGGTAAGGGTGAGATTTCTTTCATCTCTCAAGGGTTAAATGATGTACGTATTGAAGTAGAAATCACTAAGTTGGAATCCATGGGGTTGAATGAGGGTTTTAGGAAGATTTTGTGATAATATGATTGGAATTGATGAATTAGTCTTGTTTGATTTGTTTGGCTGAATTGCTAATGTTAGATGTAGGCTATTGGTGAAAAATCTATGAAAAATTGCTGTTAAAAGTCGAGTTAGTGCAGAAAAACGCAGGTGGTTTGTTGCTGTCATCGCAGGGTTTTGGGATGCAGAATCGCGGGGCCCGCTTAGTGCGGTCTAGTGCGCTTAGCGCGGTCTGGAGAAATTTCGCCTCTACGAGGCAGAGAGCTGCGTGCTTAGCGCGGGTGGGGCTCTCTTAGCGCGACCTGGGACTGAAAAATATTATTTTTTATTGACTCAAAACTCATGGAAAATATATGTTTTATATTATATTAATGTTGTGTTGTTGCTGTTGTATGGTGAGCATGTATTGAGGTGTTATGTGCTTGTTTTGTTGATGTTGATGTGATAATGTGAAATGCATGATTGAATGATGCAAAGATGTGTAGTTGTTGTATTGGTGCAATGATGTATGTTTAGATGAATGCATGTTGACTGTTAAATGATGTTGGTATGAAGATGAGTATGCTATGTGTATGCATGAGTCGTTGTTGCATGTTGTCATTGATGGTGCATGGCATGTGCATAGTGGTGGGATGGTGTGCCCAGGTGGGGTGTTATCGTCTATCCGAATTCCTTGATGGAATCGTTGTTGTTGGCGTGATTGTATGCCCAGATTGGGTGTAAGCAATCATAGTTATTGGTGCGATCATGAAATAGAGGTCGTACGTGACCATGAAACAGGGGTCATCGGTGTGATCATGAAATATGGGTCATACTTGACTATGAAACAGGGGCCGAGAGTTCTGATGGGAACTGTGATCACGAAACAGGGATCGATTTTGGTACCACATGCATTGAGTCTAGTTGAGTCTCCTTTGCATTCTCTTGTTGGTTGTGTCGCATGATGGTTGGTATAATTATCGGTGATTGTCTATGCGTAAGTGGAGGTGTGTGATTCTTGTTGGATGTTACGATATGGTGAATAACTTGATGATGTATGCTTTTCTATTTATATAATATCTGTCTTTCGTTGATTTAAGAATCTCACCTCTTCTGTGTTTGGTGATGCTTTATACGGCATCCTGCAGATACTCAGGAGTAGTTGGAGTCGTGGTCAGTGAAGACGAGGTACTTCACCTTGTGGCGTCTGCTCGGATATGTAACATGGGGAGTCGGGAACGCTTATTGCATGAGTTGTTTTGTTAAAAGGATTTTGTTGTCTTTATAGTTTCGAATTAAAAGTCGTCAGTTAAAACCATTATGTTTCCTTATCATTGTTATGATTGATTTTTCCGCTGCATAACAAAAGTTGGTTTATTGGATTATACAATATGTTACATGTCTAATAAAGAGCAAGTATGTTGTCGAAAGTAATGCCTTAAATTGAATTGGATAATTTTACTCTGATTTTCGATTAAATATTACGGGGGAATTTAGGGTGTTACAAAGTGGTATCAGAGCAGGTCTGTCCGTCCGACCAAGTTGTCGATTCGTTGTCGTGTGTGAGTTATTTAGTGTCGGTGTCGTTTCCTTATCCATTGTGTTCTGTTGTTGGCATGTGACAGATTTAGAATGGCTGGAAGGAACGATGCTGCTCTTGCTGCTACCTTGCAAGCTATGGCTCAAGCAGTACAGAATCTGCTGCGTGCTAACGAGAATGATGAGTTTCGAAAGAACAATCCGCTTACTTTCAAGGGAAGATATGATCTGGATGGAGCGCAGACTTGGCTCAAGGAGATTGAGAGAATCTTCCGGGTTATGGAATGTCCTGAGGCACAGAAGGTGCATTTAGGTACTCATATGTTGGCTAAGGAGGCTGATGACTGGTGGGTTAGTACTCGTCAAGTATTGGGAGCAGCAGGTGAGTCAATTACTTGAGCCGTGTTCAGTAGAGGGTTCTTAAGGAAGTATTTTCCAGAAGATGTCCGCGGAAAGAAAGAGATTGAGTTTTTGGAACTGAAGCAGGGTAATATGACGGTTACCGAGTATGCTGCTAAATTCTCAGATTTGGCTAAATTTTATCCTCACTACAGTGTGGCGACAGCTGAATTCTCGAAGTGTGTCAAGTTTGAGAATGGGTTGAGACCTGAGATCAAACAGGCAATTGGGTATCACCAGATCAGAAGGTTTCCTGATTTAGTGGATTTTTGCAGGATATTTGAGGAAGATAGCAAGGATCGATCGGCTCACTATAAGGGACTGGCCGAGAGAAGAGGAAAACAATTTGTGAATCGTGGGAAGCCTTATGCAGCTCCCGCTGAGAAAGGTAAATAGAAACATGCTGATGGCAAGAAGCCAAGTTGGGGAGGTGCATCTGCTCCTCTTAAGTGCTATAGGTGTGGTGAGTTGGGACATCGTGTCAGTGAATGCACGAGCGATGTGAAGAAGTGCTTCAAGTGTGGTCAGGCAGGACATCTGATTGCTAATTGCAAAGCTAATCTGGTTACTTGTTACAATTGTGGGGAGCATGGCCATATTAGTACTCGTTGTCAGAAACCAATGCAAGCTTCGACTGGAGGAAAAGTGTTCGCTTTGACATGGACTCAGACTTCAAGTGAGGACAGATTGATCAGAGGTACATGTTATATTAATAATACGCCTTTGATTGATATTATTGATACTGGTGCTACTCACTCTTTTATTACTGCTGATTGTGTAAGAAGGCTATGCCTTGTTATTTCTCCTATGAAGGGAGAGACGGTTATCGAAACTCTTGCTAAGGGATCGGTGACTACTTCATTGGTCTGTTTGAATTGTCCATTATCAATCTATGGTAAGGACTTTGGTGTAGATTTGATTTATTTACCATTGGTAGGTCTCGATGTGATTTTGGGTATGAACTGGTTGGAGTACAATCATGTTCATATTAACTATTTTAACAAGTCGATTCGATTTCTTACTCCTGAAGAAGAGGGAGATGATGGTTTTCTGTCTGCTAGAGAGTTGAATGAGCTCTTGGAAGAAGAAGTTCAGGTGCTTGCATTATTTTCATCCTTGTCAGTGGAGAGTAATTTAGTGATTAACGAATTGCAAGTGGTGCGTGAATTCCCTGAAGTGTTTCTAGATGACATTACTGATGTGCCACCAGAGAGAGAAGTAGAGTTTGCTATTGATCTTGTCCCTGGTACCAGACCTATCTCTATGGCACCATACAGGATGTCGGTGTCAAAATTGTCAGAGCTGAAGAAGCAACTGGAAGACTTGCTAGCAAAGAAATTCGTGAGATCGAGTGTATCGCCTTGGGGAGCCCCAGTCTTGTTGGTAAGGAAAAAGGATTGTAGTATGAGGTTGTGTATTGATTACAGATGGCTGAATAAAGTGATGATTAAGAATAAATATCCACTTTCGAGAATCGATGACTTGATGGATCAATTAGTGGGTGCCCGTGTGTTTAGTAAGATTGATTTGAGGTCGGGTTGTCATCAGATACGAGTAAAAGACGAAGACATTCAAGAGATGGCTTTCATAACTCGATATGGACATTATGAGTATGTGGTAATGCCATTCAAAGTTTCTAATGCACCTTGTCGCTCCCAGGATTTTCATCTAGGTACAAACGCGAAAGTGGCGTGGAAAACATAGTCGTCAGCCGTGTATATTTATCCTACGAGAGGGAAAGGGAACACCGCATAAACCTGAGGAAGAGGGAAAGGAATGGTCATCGCAACCATAGCCTGGGTTCGGGAGTCGGTTACGCGAGGGGAAGGTGTTAGCACCCCACGCGTCCATCGTACTCGATGGGATCCACGCTTGTTGTCTATTCTAAGGGTGAGTTATCCTAAAATCTATGGCTGCACTAAAATGGGGGAAGGGAAAACAAAGACAGACTCGGTAGGACGTCGTCGTCCTAGGCCTACGTACCCCCTTTGTGCAATGGGGAATTCAGAGTCAACGTAGTTCGGACCAAGTTCTTTTTGTGTTTTTTATGAGCGACGTTAAGTTCGCGCCCGACAGTTAGGGTCAATGCCTGTTTGCGACTCAGACGGAAAATAACGTGCCCTTTTTGGAAATAGCCTTTAGTTTGACAATCCCGAAGGACAAAAAGGTTTGAAGTTTGTTTGTATTTTTTAGGACAGAAGTGACTTGCGTTAGTTCGTAAATCAACTTGAACCAAAGTCTATAACACGGGAACGAATGCGTCGCATGGTCGCCCCCAATGGGACGTATGCTCAACACTCTAGAAGAGAGAAGGGGGACCCCTCAATCTTCATTTCCTATGTTTAAGGCTTGTGTGCAAGGCAAGTTGACCTTATTAAGTATCTTAGAGATGTTATGAGATGAGAAGAGGGACTCAAGAGAAAGAAAAAAAACTACGGGGAAAATCTATCCTAATGTTATCATGCAAAGATGGCCCTAAGGGGAGGTTTGACGACAACCTAAGCCTAAAGAAAATAAAAGATGAGAGAAAGAAGGAGTGAGGGTGGACATGGATAACTATCCACACCCTCAAATAACTTACCTCAGCCCCTGCATAAAAGGTTAGTACAAAACAGATATACGTAACAATAAGACAAATGAAACCCAAGCAAGCCACAAACCAAAGAGAAATGGTTACAAACCAAAGAAAATTCATCCAAGTCAGAATGTGGATGACCTAAACATGTGCCTAAACATGCTATGCAAATGTCACACGAGACATGCCAACAGGTATCCAAGCATTAAACATCAATAGAAGAAGAAGGAAGCATATAAGGGAAACAGGTTCAAGTATGTAAGATGAAGCATGAATAACATATGACATGAATGAATGCAAAGCTCCAAGGTCAGAAACATACACCCAATGAAGTGCAAATGAATGATAAGGTATGGCATACATAAACCAAACATAAATCATGAAGAAACAAAGATGAGAAGAAGTAAGAAGATAAGTCAAAGAAAAGGCATGTAAACCCAACATTGAACATATGCACAAAGCATGCAACAACCTCACACCAATGACATATAATGGTAATCAAATAACCTATAACAGTTCAAACATGGCTTATGAAGTCAAATAAGCAATCCCAAATGATGGCACAAGTGCCTTCTCAAACAAGTAATCAGACATGATCAAAGATGTGCATACAAGAAGACCTCAAACAAAGAGCAATTAAACAATTAGCAAGACATCTTCTAAAATTACCAAATTAAAACTTAATACACCTCAACCAGTGGCAAACAACATGTCAAAAGCTCATGCCAAAATTCCCCAGATAGGTCACTCAAACAATTATGTAAATTCAAATGAGAAACATGGTTCAATATGCAAAAGAAAATGGACTAAAATGCAATATGAAATGATTTTAAAAATATGAGAAAAATGTTTTAATGAACTTCAATAGGTTGATGAAACAATGCAAAAAGAATGAGTTCAAAACGTTTTATGGATGATGAGAAATAAATTCTATAATGCAATGTGTGCAAAATGAAACGAATTCAAAAAGAAATTATTAAAATAATTAATTCAGACGCCAAAAATAAAATAAAATAATAAAATAAAATTTGGGAAAATTTTATAAAACTATAAATATGATTCATGAATTTTTTGGGAATTTTTTAATGCAAGTATCTATTTTTAAAAATTAAAATGCAAAACAATAATTAAATGAAAAGAGGAAATAATTAAAATAAGCATGGGGTGCAAATAGCAGCTAAAACACGTTGAAAATGATAATGGGCTTAAATGGGGGGTGCGGAAAGCAAGCCCAATCCACTGAAATCCAACAGAAAAAAATAAAAGGAACACGTGCTCCCAGTCAAATGATTTGACTCAGTACCAACCATAGGATCAATCCAACGCCCCCAGTCAGTCAACACAAACACAAGGTAATCAAGATAGACGCTCCAGATTAAGCAATACACCATAATAAACATACACACGCACACACTAAATTAGCCTGAATTAAAATAAAAGAACACGTAGGGAGTACCATATCATTAATGCGCTGGCAAAATGTAAGCCATCAGATCACATCAACGTACCCAAGCAAACAATCAGAAACATGATGAGTGGTGTAGATCTAGGGTTCACAATAATTATCATGGGATAGCACACACCTAACTAAGTAAATAAAATAGAATTTTAATGAGGTGGCGCAACGTGGACAGTGGGATCAAGCAATTGGATGGTCATGAGTATCTCTTCCTCACCCAAACCCTACCTCGCCGGAGACTGCACCAGACGTCGGAACTAGGGTTCCGGTCGTCTTCTCCGGTAACCACCATCCCCAAAATCCCCAGAAAACGCAAATGAGTACATCATTTCAATCAGAAAAACATGAGGATTCCAAATATCATGCTATTTTTTGCAAACAATCAATACATAGCGCAAATCGAACGAAATAAAGTTTGCTTCACAAGTTTCAAACTCATCATACAGACAATATAAACGTCCAAACTCAAAACAAACTATATCAGGATTATCAGTGAACGTTACACATCATTATGCACACTTAAAAATAGAGTTCTATGATCATGAAAAACGCACCAACCTGAGATCGTGTTATCCGTATCCTTATTGTTAGCTCCAGATGGTGAGTGCTTCGTGCTCTATGGATTCCAAGGATCAAGACTGTGAATAAATTTTGTGAAAAGCCCTAATGGATTATCAGATTCGAAGGAATCAAGATTTAGAGTTGAAAGTTTTGTTCTCCTCAAAATCACGTGTCCTCTTTCTCATCAGTGCATGAGTTGGCTTAAATATATTAGGTTAATCCACTAATTAGCAATTAGGTCTCAATCATTCCTTGGTTAATGAGTTTTGGATCATTTGACAAATTTGCATAATGTGAAATACACCTTCCTCCATGCATGTACACCCATGCATTTTATGATAGATCACTTATGTTTCAATTGCTAATCACACCTGAATTGGATTTGGGCCTTGAGATGTCTTGGTTTATGAATTTTCAATGATTTGGCAATTTTGCATAATGTGAAATAAGTGATGTACAAGTCATGAAATCTCTTGGTTCAAAGGCTAACAAGGATCCTTAAGGAATGTACTTTGATGTTAGAATGTGACATGAAGCAATGGAACTAAATATAGGTCACTATGTCCCAAAATGCAAAAGTTGTGAAAATGGAACCATGAGAAAACCCTAAAAACCACTTTGCCTTCTTTTGACATTAACTTGAGTTTCACAAATGATATGGAGACCATCTAGTACTTGCTGGAAAGGGGAGAAAAAGATCTTCAACTTTCATGTTTGAGGAAAATTCACTTGAAGCTTCTTTGATGATGAAAAGTCAAGTTGAATGTAGTGTAAAAACTTACCCAAAATGGAAACTTTCAAATTATAGGTCATTTCCATATTTAGTAACTTTTGTATCAACCCTTGATTCTTGATAAATGGTATGAAACTTGACCCTTGAAGACCATATGAGGATGTGAGACCGTGAAAACCTTGAAGAGAACCTCAAAATTTCACAGTTGACTTCCCCTCTCACTGTTGACTTTTCCCCAATTCTCCTGATTCCCAACATTGACATTTGCACAACACTGGAATTTTATTTGGCTTCTATTGTGTAGTGTTGAGCTAAGGTAATTGTTTAATTAACTTTGAGTTTACTATTAATTTGTCCAAGTAATAGTTGGTGTGTTTATGTTGTTCTTTGATTGTCTATCGTCTTTATGAAGGTGTCTCGACAGGGCAGCTATAGTGTCTAATGCTGAAAGGAACAACGATGACAATTCTAACTTGTGGAGACTTTGCACTGTGACACAGGTTGAGGAATTGAAATCTTACATCAGTTTTGTTGCGTTCTTCTGGTTGAAATGGCACTATAGATTCTGAATGCAGACATATCAGCATCAACCCATATGATGATTATGGGGGGAAACATGAAAGCAATCGCGTGGGAGCCACGGTGTTGTAGAATAAAGAGTTTAACCAGTAGAACACAGGAAATAAAAGGCACCATACCTGCATAGATTAGAAACATAAGTTGTAATGGAAAAATCACCTATGCTGCATTTTACATATATTTGAAACATTAAAAATTGTGGTGTAAATTTAGTGCGAAATTTCAGAATAAATATCCTAGAGTGATTTTGTTTATACTGAAGAATGCTGGATAGCAAGCTTTATTGAACTTCTTGTAAACAACTCTCTGTGTCACATAGCAGAACCTACCCAACACACCATGATTTTTTCTTTGAAACAATCCATGCACCAGACAAGGAGTTTGGAGTATAACAGGAGAGATAATGTAGGTTATAGGACATAACAAAAGTCATAGATAGTGAGCATCATATTTTATGGAATTACCTCCCAATATTTTTTTTTTAAATCTAAGATATAGGTATCTTCTTTCTTATAGTCTTTGTTGATATATTAACTCATTCATTTATTGTGTTTAACTTTTAAGCTTTGAGCATTTAAAATTGTTCGGTGGAAGAATACATTGTTTTTCTTACTATTATTTTTAGTCTTTGCTTCAATTTTCAACCCTTCAACAGATGAAAGAACTGCAAGATAAAAATCTGATCATTAGAGACACTAATAGAGCTAATGCATGGTAAATAAAAGTACAAGGTAAAACATCAGTCAGATCAATTTCTACCGAACAAAACTGACATGTTTGTGAGGAGAAAAAGATGTTGCCTTACCTGAAACGACAGGCATGAGTGGACCAACACAAATTACCATGCAAGCACCAAGTAAAACAAAAACAAGCAAAACAATTTTTGTGTTCTTATGTTTTTCAATGAATTTTTTCAAATATGAGGGTGGTATATTTCTCTTTGAGTAACCAGGTTTGCGATATGTAGATAGCTCCTCATCAGATGTTTGATGATTAGGAAGCAAACAAAATTTTGAATTTTTGCAAAGGTGAGAATACAAAGCAACAATCTCTCCTGCACAAGTTGAATGCATTAGTACTACTACACTTAATACATATTAAGGGATTTTTTTGAGGGGGCAGGGGATCAAGACTTAGAATAATAATGAATAATAATCCTTACCTTCGCCATTATCATCTGCATTCAACATGAAAATAGCATACTTCAACAGAGAAATAAGACAGATAGTCCAAAAAATCAAAGAAAATGCGCCAAATATTGCATCCTTATTTTTAACATGTTTTAGTCTCCCAGAAAATATACTTTGATAGACATAAAGAGAGGAAAGGCACCAAACAGAAAGCCCAAACTCTGGTATGCCAAAAATAAAAGTGCTTTAAATTGAGGTTTGCATTCCACCTGTCAACAAAAATAAATCAAACATTAAAAACTTACATAAATGAAACAAATGTCTGGTTTTGCGGTGACAAAAATTGATTCTGAGGGTCACGGACGCAGAAATGGGCAATGTAGCGTGGCAAGAAAGAGTTGATGGTCGGAAGATGAACTTTGTTGATAATTTTTTGTCATTCATAAATTTTTAAAAATACTAAAAAAAATACTTTGTTGATTCAAATTTTTTTATATAGATTCAAATATATAAGTAATGTCAAAACAAATTTAATATTTATATACGAGATCAAATTCGTTGTTGATTATAGGTACTAATTTATTATATCTTTCAAAAATACTAACTTTTTTTATTCAAAATTTTAAATTTTTTATTTATTATATTTTTTAAAAGTAATAAATTTTTTGGTTGAAAATTTTACATTTTTCAATTTTATTTTTATTATAAATTTAAAAAAATGTGCGTATCATACCAGTACCCGTGTGCATCTCCCACTAGTTATCACTTAAGAGACAAAACAACATAATCTTTACCCAAGGAAATCCGAAAAAAATATATATATATTTAAGTCCTAGAGTTAATTATGCAGATTGTCTTTTAAATTGTAAAAGTGTCCGGCTTAAAAATATTCTTTTAATTTCTCAAACATTAACTGCCATATTAGCTAACATAAAGCCTCAAAATATTTTAGCCGACTCTGGTTATAAGATAAGTTGTAAGATGCGTAGGCCTTGTTCCTTTCTCATATGATATTCCACTTGACTACCATACCACACCCACGTGGTAAGGTATCACTGATTAAAACAAATGATGAAAACTCTTTTTAAAAAAGAGTTTCACTTCACCTACAACAAACAACTAATGGCAAGCATAGCCATAAAGAGTTTCACTTCACCTACAACTAATGGCAAGCATAGCCATAAAGAGTTTCACTTCACCTACAACTAATGGCAAGCATAGCCATAAAGAGTTTTACTTCACCTACAACTAATGGCAAGCATGGCCAGTCATTTATACAAACATTATCTATGTTGTGCCTTACCTTTCACGCTATTTAAACTAGCCAGAAAACATGCAACCTTAATTCCAATTGATTTCCACTCTTTGCCTATAGTACACACCACTACTCACATAATACTGTTGATTTCATTCTTAACCATCTTTAGGGTTAATTATACGATTCCCTCCTGCAATTAGGATGAGATTTGGGTAATTTTATCTTGAACGCCCTCTTATAAAATAGGCTGCTGTTAGCTATAGGCTTATGTGTTTGATCTTAGCCCAAATATATTAATTTTTATAATAAATATTTAAATAAATAATATTTATACGAAAATAAATTAAAAATAAATTAATAGATAAATGTCACATTCTATCCCTTATTCAATCTGTGCCATGTAATCAAGATAAATGTCACATAGACTATTTTTCAATGCACCATAGCCAATTGTATGATACACAGTCATCCAAACAAGGGATAGAGTGTGATAAAAATGTATTCTTTGTTTTAAAAAAGGGCGTTCAAAAAAAATTATTTCAAGAAAACAAAACCAAATTTCACACTAATGACAGGGATCGTATAATTAACCTTCATCTTTATATCTTCCAACAATAAAGATAATGTTCAATATCCAACTCATATTAGTGTCAGATACGATACTAATACATTTAGTTTATTTATTTTGTTAAATTATTATCGATATCACGGTCTTATATGATGTATTTGTTTGTTTTCACTGCTTTAAAGTTGACCCTTTGAAATTGTATTTAGTAGTATATTATTGATTCTTCAATTAGAATATAGATGTCAACATTATCTATATTCTCAAGTAATATACAAATCGTTAAATTCACATCATCCATGGAATAATATATTATGAGTTTATCACAATTCACATTATTGAAGATTTTATTCTCTATTTATTGATGTTACAAATTGCGATTTGTGGTCTGAGGTGGCACTCTAAGAGCTTGGACGGTCCTTTAAAGAAAAAGAGAGGAACAAACAAACAAATAATATAGCTAAGAAGAGGTGGAAATTGATAATGAATGATTATGATGTTTTTCAGAAAGAAGAAAATTGGATGTGTCTAGAGTATTTGGCAGGTATTTTTGCCTAATATTCTTTCTTGAATGGATTGAATTATTTTTAATATTATATTTTATGGATAACGTTTCTTTTCCAAAACCTTAGACAACATAATGAACACTTTTATTATTCAATTGTTTACACATAAATTGAAGGGGCTCATCTCTTTCATATCAAAGTGGAAGAAGTTAATTTAGATAAATAAAACATTTTGTTACTAGAACAAAGCTTAGTAGGGAAGCCTAAAACAATTATTTTTATATCTTTAAACTTTTCTCATTTAGGCTTTTTGAACTATTTCAAACTTAAGAGTTCAACAATTAGTTCAAGCGACAATGATTAGTTACTACAACATTGATTGCTTGGTAGGTTTTGTTTTTTTTTTGTTATATATATATATATATAGAGAGAGAGAGAGAGAGAGAGAGAGAGAGAGAGAGATTGATATAGTTGTGTTACTACAACATTGATTGCTTGGTAGGTTTTGTTTTTTTTTTTTGTGTGATATATATATATATATATATATATATATATATATATATATATTGTGTGATATAGAGAGATATTGATATAGTTAACATATTCCAATAATTCTCGTGTGATACTCACATATATGATACCTTTTAATAAGACACATTTCTATATGAAATTATATGAAAATAATGGATACTTGTAAGTGCCATAATATTTTCATTTATGTAAAAAACATCAAATGAAATTAACCACGATTCTTATTATATTTGTGAAGTTAATAAATTTTACATATAAATAAAATCAAAGTAAATTACTATAGTGATGTACCAAAGAAAAATCTTTAGGATACCCATGTAAGAAAAAAAACACCCAAATGAAAGGCATTTAATGGAATATTAGTGAAGTAGTAAATCTTGATATTAGGTTGACTATTAAAATTTTCTTGGATCAACAAAAGTCGCACTTGTTTATTATTTTTGAACTAATAATTTTTTATGCTTATTTTCTGTTGAGTGCCTTAAAGAAATCAGACGTAATAGATTTGAATTAAATTTTAGACAAAAACATGATTAAAATCTATGACCTTTTTGTGCAATAGATATGAATCTCTCTATGTTGAATTTATCTAAACAATATGTAATTTTTTTCTATATGTAGAAGTGAATCAAACTAAATTCTTCATTCCATTTGTATATGTAAATAACTCCCATATGATTAGTAGATAATTATAGAATGAACTTACCAATCTTCAATAGGTCAATCCTGGCCTTTGGTGCATGATAGGTAATTTCAATGCAGTCATTGATTCCCATGAGAAATTTGATAGATGTCTTCCAAACAAAACATCCACCGATGAGTTTTATAGTTGGATAAATCAAAATTAACTTATGAATTTTGACACTATTGATAGCTATTATACTTGGATCAATAGAAGGAAAGGTGGTGTTTACTCTTCTGATAGGCTTGACAAAGCCATTTATAATCAGAATTGGTTAGGTAATTTGAATGCAACCAATTGTTCCACATTGATCAAGAATCACGCAAATTATTATCCTATTATTCTTCATTGTGACAAAGGTAGATTAGATTCAGTTAGGCTATTCAAATTTTCTAAAGGTTTGGACGTTGGATGATAGAAGCAGAAAAGTGAATGTTGACAATTGAAATACTTTTGTGGTTGATTGCCCTATGTTTGTTTTATCTACTAAGTTGAGATTCTTTAACCATATTCTTAAAAAATGGAACAAATAGGCATTTGACAATATTCATCTTAAAGTCACTCAAGCTACAGTTAAAAGGGATACAAACTTGATTAATGATGGAGCTTACAATGATGATATTGGATTAGATGAAAAAATGTGTAGCTTCTGTTAGATAAGGCATTTCATATGCAAGACCGTTTTTTTAGGAACAAGGTAATGAATAAGTGGTTTAAGGATGAAGAAAGAATACAAAGTTTTTTCATAATACAGTCAAATTTAGATAATCATGTTAAAAAAAATTGAGAGGCAGACATTGAATTTGATAATAACTTTATTAACTTCTAAAAAATTGTTTAATTCGGAAAATAATTATAGCTATATTGATCTGGTGGAGAGAAATATTCCAAAAATTATAACTCACGTGGATAATGAATATCTCAAAAGAATTGCTCAACCGGACGAAATTGAGAATGCAGTTCACAATATGGATGATAATTGTGCTCCAAGTCCAGATGTCTTTGGGGTATGTTTTTTCCAAGCCTATTAGGATATAGTAGGGACCAATGTGATCAATTCAATGAATTAATTCTTTGAATAAGGTTGGATCCTTCTTAATCTCAATTCAGTCTATGTAACTTTAATACCTAAACAACATGGAGCAGATTCAATTAAACAGTGTAAACCTCTTACACTTGCAAATTTTAAATTCAAAATCTTCACTAATATCATTGCAGACAATTTAATCATATTAGCTCCTTAAAGTTGTTTCAGAACACCAAAGAAGCTAGGTAGGTATATTTATGAGTGCATTGAGATTAATTCAAAAATCATTAATATGTTAGACAAGAAATTTTTTGGAGGTAGTATGGCTTTGAAGATAGCCATCAGAAAAGCCTTTGATACTTTAGATTGTCAATATCTTTGTATAGTTCTTGTTCAATTTGGCTATGATCAAAAGTTTTTTGATAGGATTCTTACCATTATCCACTCAACCAAACCATATATCATATTAAATAGGAAAATTGTATGATTATTTTTCCTGCTCTAGAAGAGTGAGGTAAGGATATCATCTTTCCGCCTTACTCTTCTACATTGCTAAAGAGGCACATAGTATGCAGTTATCTATGTTAGTTGATTAGGATAAGTTGGAATGCATATTAGTTGGTATGACAATCATTCTTAGCCACACTTATTTTGCATATGACCTTATGATATTCTGCAAAGCTACCAGGAAAATGCTCAAGTCATTAAGCATCTCCTTTAAGATTGTGGTTAGAATTTTGGTCAACATATCAGTTCAACTAAGTGTAAGATTATGATGCATGTAGTTCTGGATCTTGAATGATGTGCATTGCACATATGCTTGGATTCATTGTGATACAAATAACATTTAGCTATATTGGAGTCCTTATATTCAACGACAAGCCTAGAACTCATCATCTTATATCATTGTAGATAGAGTATTGACCAAGCTAGCTACTTGGAAAGGCCGTCGTTTTTATGATTCTTGGGGTTTAATTGGTTCAATCAATCATAAAAGGCATGCTTATATATAGTCTTAGGATTTATGAATGGTCAATCAATCTTCTTAATAATCTGGATTCTTGCATCAGAAATTTTATGTGGAGAGGTAGCATGGACAATAGAAAGTTGATTACTACATATTGAAAGGTTATTTGCTCACATTTTTCTAAAGAAGGTGTTGGTCTAAGGGATATAAAGACAATAAACAAAGTTGGTTGTTAACCTCTTTTTGGGAAGTTGTTGACTATCAATAATAAATGGTCTTCTATGAGTATTAGTATATACTACAGGCACAAAAAATCAATCATGCATCGAATTTCATCTTCAATATGGTATGGCATTAAGCATTCTTTTTTCTTTTTGGAGTAACACGGTTGATGGTATGTTGGTAATGGGAAACACATTGATTTATAGACATACAATTGGTTGGGATACAAAATTAAAGATTTACACCTAGTATTGCGAATGGATATTCAATTTATGCAAACTTCTAAGGTCAATTCAATTATCTAAGACATCAATTGAAATATTCCTCATGGCTTATACATTTTTGCTTCTCGAATTGTTGAACACATTTTGAAGATAAACTTGTCATTTGATAATACTACTAATGAGTAACTCATTAGTATATGTGTTAGTAGAACAAAAGTAAGTATATGTGTTTATCATCTCCATAGCGACTGATGCGATATTCAAAAGCTGTTCAGTGATGATTTTAAGAGAATTTTCTTGAAAAACTTGTATGTATTATAATTGAGTTAAAATAACAATTAATCAAAATAGTATTTAATAGATGGAAATGAGATTGTTGATGTTAGATTACATTATCTTATGCTCATGCATCCTATTGATTAGTTATATATATTATTAGCCATCAAATAGTATCATCACCTATTGATATACATATTTTATTTATGTCTAAACAATGTCGTGAAATCAATTGTATAACTTAATTGGCAATTTCTCATTCGGTTAATCAATACAATAACATTAAGTTTTGATAGTGTCAAATAATATCATCACCTATCGATATGTGTATTTTATTTATGTCTAAACAATGACGTGAAATCAATTGTATAACTTAATTGACAATTTCTCATTCGGTTAACCAATACGATAACATTAAGTTTTGATAGTATGTAAGAATGGTATACTTAAATCCGTGTCCAGAGTTTAGCATCTTGATCAGTGGTATTTTGATTGTTTTTCCTGAGTATTTTATTTTCAATTTTTAAGTAGTTTGATTTGTATTTGGTGCATTTTACTTTTGTATCTTTGATTTTCTTTGTTTCGTATGAAAGAGAATGAGACATGACGAGTCAGAGTTGAACCAGAGCAGAATACATGAAGATTGTATTGGTTGCCTACTACGGCCTGGCCATATCAGGTGTTATAGGCCATAGTGGGTGTCTTCCCCTATTTCCAAAATTATCCCACATAATGAGAATCAGAGGGCACTACGGCCCATTCATAGCCTACACTACGTTCTTAGTGTTCCAGAAATTAGCCTCAAATTCCATTTTCTCTGTTGAAGTTTTCAATGGATTTTCATTTCTCACCAGTTACAAATGTTTTCTTTTCATCTTTAAGGTCTAATAATGTGAATTAATCGTTATAGTTATGGATTTAGGACTATATAAAGGCTTGTAACAATGAGAATTAGACACCAATCTTTTTACATACTAGTACTCTTAAGAGATTAGTATATTTTATGCATTTTTATTTCTTATAAGCTTTGTTGTTGTTGTTACTATTGAAGTATCGGTAGAGCAATACTGTATTGAGTTTTTATACTGAA
Organism: Lathyrus tuberosus; assembly: GCA_022829125.1. Taxonomy (NCBI): domain Eukaryota; kingdom Viridiplantae; phylum Streptophyta; class Magnoliopsida; order Fabales; family Fabaceae; genus Lathyrus; species Lathyrus tuberosus. The sequence continues at coordinate 9,669,399 of JALAZF010000060.1, read as the reverse complement.
ATTTTGTAACGCCCATATATGAATACATACATCAAAGCATATATCATACATGAATAATACGTTTGGTACTGAAATATACAAGTTTCTAGTAACACAGTATACATATAAATGCCCAAAATCCAAATACAACAACTGTTATTTCTTTGATTTTTTGGTTGGCATTTATTTTGCTAAAACTATTCTAGCAGCAAGATGTTGAAACAAGATGTTCTAATATTCTGCATTTAACATGTCGGATAAAGATGTCCCATCTTGGATCATAGGACATCGCGTCTGATTTTGGTTTAAAAGGAAGATTTTGTTGTTGGTTTTTGTTACTGAATATTCTGTGAATATTTAGTTATCCTATGTGGCATCCAAAGTATTTTGGGTTGAGTTTTTGTGTGTTGGTTTTCGGATTTTCAGCGTTTTCTAAATATGGAGACATATTAAGAAACTTTAGATTGAAGACCTATTTTCTTGGAGTTTATTTTGCAGAATTGTGTGCAGTCTCTTTGTTGCGTTTTGAAGCCCAATCCAGTCCAGATTTAATGCTATATATTGACTGGTGTAAACCTAGTTTAGGTGTGGAATTTACGTGTGTTTTGTTAGGGTTTTTGAGTGTTAATTGTGAGCCTAACTGGTATCATTCTGATAACAGTACAAGGACTGGTTTTGTGTTGTAAGTTCTGTCAGATACTCATAACCTTTTAAGCATTGAGTTTCTTGTGTGTCAATTCTCATAAGCTTTGAAGTATTGAGAATTGTGTGTTTTGAAAGTGTGGCTTTCATTTTGTTACTTGTGTTGAAAGGAACCAGTCACGGGTTGTGATTGAAGAGGGATTTGAGGAGGGCCTCATACCTAGGTGAGTCTGAGGTAGAAGTCATAGGAAGGGTAGTGATTAAGTGAGCGGATTGTAACCGGGTGTGGTTGCTGTATGATTTGTGAATTGATATTATCGTATATTGATTTCGTCCCTGGCTTGGTAGCCCCCAGAGTAGGATTGTTGATCCGAATTGGGTAAACATATCACTGTGTTCTTTACTTTCTGCACTATTATTATTATTGTTAACTTGTTCATTGTGTTGGATATCAGTGTCTCAACATCTGTGTAGGACATCTGATATTTGTGCCAGAATTTCAATTGGCATCAAGAGCTTGCACCCTTGTTTGGTTCTGGGTGAGATTCAGGGAAGGTACTTTCTGGAATGGACAAGGATGGAGGATTTTTGAACAAACCACCTCTGCTTGATGGTTCCAACTATGACTACTGGAAACCAAGGATGGTAGCATTCATCAAATCCATGGATGATCAAGCATGGAAAGCTGTTATCAAAGGATGGGAACCCCCAAAGGTTAGAGATGGAAAAGGTAATCCTACTGATGTGGTGAAGGAAGAGGAAGACTGGGATGATGCAGACTACAAAGGGTCCTTGGGAAATTCCAAAGCCATGAATGCATTGTTTAATGGTGTTAACAAAAATATCTTCAGGTTGATTGAACACTGCACCATTGCAAAAGAGGCTTGGGAGGTCTTGAAGGTTGCTTATGAAGGGACTTCAAAGGTGAAGATGTCAAAACTTCAGCTTCTCACTACCAAGTTTGAGAATATGAAGATGAAGGAAGATGAGAGCATTCATGATTTCACATGAACATTATTGAGATAGCTAATGCTTCAAGTGTCCTAGGTGAAAAGATGTCTGGTAGCAAACTGGTCAGAAAAATCCTCAGATCTCTACCTAAGAGATTTGACATGAAAGTGACTGCTATAGAGGAAGCTCAGGACATAGATAAGTTGAAAGTGGATAAACTTGTGGGATCACTTCAAACATTTGAATTGGGGATCAGTGAAAAGTCTGAAAAGAAGAAGAGTATAGCTTTTGTGTCAAATGCTAGTGATTCAGACGATGAAAGTAACCTGGTCAGAGATGAAGGGGTGTCTAAAGATCTGGTATTGCTTGGAAAACAATTTAACAAAGTGTTGAAAAGGATGGACTGGAAGTCAAGAGCAAATGTTCAGAACAAGTCACTCGACATCAGTAAAAACCAGGATGGAGGCAGAAGGTCCAGAACTGAAGAAGACTCCAATCAAGGGAAGATGGTTCAGTGTTTTGAATGTGAGGGATTTGGGCACATAAAAACTGAGTGTCCCACGTATCTCAAAAGGCAGAAGAAGGGCTTATCTGTGTCTTGGTCAGAAGAAGAGCCTGAGAGTGATCTTGAAGAAGAATCAGCAAAATTGGTGACAGCCTTGACTGGAATCTGTAAATCTGATGGAGAAACAACTTGTGAGTCTAATTCTGACAAAGAATCTTATATTGGAGAACTCACTAAGCAGGAAGTTATCACTGGGTTCTCAGAGTTGTGTATCAAGAATGAAGAGAGGTGCCAGATAATATTAGAACAGAAGGCTCTGATAGCTTAACTAGAAGCTGAGAAGGAAGAACATCTATCTATCATTGTTGATCTTAGAGAGGAGGTTGTATGGCAAAAGTCAAAACTTGACAATATGACCAAATCTATAAGAATGCTGAACAATGGTTCCACGCAGCTGGATGAGATTCTTCAGACTGGGAAAAATGCTGGAAATGTACAAGGTCTTGGTTTTAACAATCAAGCAGAGAACTACAAGAAGTCTGTATCAAAGTTTGTTCCTCAGAAAATAAAGCAAGAGGAGGAGATGTCAAATCACATGTTTCAACATCAGATGAAACATCATAAAATCGTATGTAGTTCAAAGTATAAACCATGGAGATGTCATTACTGTGGTAAGAATGGTCACTTAAAGTCCTTTTGCTATAATTTGCATGGTTATCCCAAAACTGCTCATCAACAAAATAAAGGACAGAATTGGGCTAAAGTAAAGAAAAGATGGACTCCTAGAAATATGATGGCTGGTTTCATAGCACATACCTCTCTCAGAGCATCTGCAAGGGAAGATTGGTACTTTGACAGTGGTTGTTCAAGACATATGACTGGTGTGAAGAAATTTTTGTCAGATATCAAGCCTCACTCTACCAATTATGTCACTTTTAGGGATGGATCAAAAGGTGAAATAAAAGGTGTTGGAAAGCTGGATTACACAGGACAACCAAATCTGGATCGTGTTCTATTTGTCAAAGGGCTGACTGCAAATTTGATCAGTATAAGTCAACTATGTGATCTAGGACTCAAAGTAAATTTCACAAAATTTGAATGCCTAGTAACCAATGAAGAAAATGAAGTTGTCATGAAGGGAACCAGGTCTAAGGATAACTGCTATCTATGGAATCCTCAAGAATCAGAAAGTTTGTCTACCTGTTTGATGTCAAAGGAAGATGAAACCAAACTGTGGCATCAGAAATTGGGTCACTTACATTTGAAAGGGATGAAGAAAGTTCTGTCAAGTGAGGCTGTTAGAGGTATTCCCAAGCTGAAGATTGATGAGGATAGAATATGTGGTGAATGTCAAGTTGGGAAGCAAACAAGGATGTCACACAAAAAGCTTCAACATCTTACCACAACTTCTAGAGTTCTAGAGCTGCTTCACATGGACTTAATGGGACCTATGTAGGTTGAAAGTCTTGGTGGGAAGAAGTATGCCTATGTTGTCATTGATGATTACTCCAGATTCACCTGGATAAGCTTTATCAGAGAGAAGTCTGAAGTATTTGCAACTTTCAAAGAATAGTGTCAAAGGATTCAACGAGAAAAGGATTGTGGTGTTGTACGAATCAGAAGTGACCATGGAAAAGAATTTGAAAATAGCAGGTTTGAAGAGTTTTGTTTATCTGAAGGAATCACTCATGAATTCTCATCACCAATCACTCCTCAGCAAAATGGTGTGGTGGAACGCAAGAATAGGACTATTCAAGAATGTGCAAGGGTCATGATTCATGCCAAAAAGCTTCCATATCATTTTTGGGCTGAAGCCATGAATACAGCTTGCTATATACATAATAGGGTGACTATCAGATCAGGTACTTATGTTACTCTTTATGATCTATGGAAAGGTAGAAAGCCAAATGTGAAATATTTCCATGTTTTTGGGAGTAAGTGCTATATCTTGGCGGATTGTGAGCAGAGGCGAAAGATGGATCCTAAGAGTGAGGAAGGGATATTTTTGGGATACTCTACAAACAGTAAAGCATATAGGGTATTTAATTCCAGAACTAAGGTGATGATGGAATCCATAAATGTGGTGGTTGATGACTCTGGCAAAGACGAAGATGTCCCAGATGATGTTGGAATATGTTTTCCCATGAACAATGAAATCTCACAAGACACTGAGTCCGTAGAAGATAATGCTCAAGAGACCGACACTAGACCTGAGCATGAAGAGGTAGAGGATGCTAACAGGGGACCCTCTATAAGGGTTCAGAAGGATCACCCTAAGGAGTTGGTTATTGGAAATCTGAATGAAGGTGTAAGAACCAGATCGAGGGAGGCTGTGTTAAATGCCTGTTTTGTTTCAAAGCTTGAACCAAAGAATGTTAAAGAGGCATTGACAGATGAGTTCTGGATAAGTGCTATGCAGGATGAGCTTTGTCAATTCAAGAGGAATGAAGTCTGGGAACTGGTACCACGACCAGCAGGAACAAATGTGATTGGAACAAAGTGGGTGTATAAGAATAAGTCTGATGAACAAGGAGTTGTTACCAGAAACAAAGCCAGACTAGTTGCTCAAGGATACACACAGATTGAAGGAGTAGATTTCGATGAAACTTTTGCTCTTGTGGCTCGATTGGAATCCATCAGATTGTTGCTAGGAGTGGCATGTTTTTTGAAATTCAAATTGTTTCAAATGGATGTCAAGAGTGCCTTTCTGAATGGCTATCTTAATGAGGAAGTTTATGTTGAGCAGCCTAAAGGGTTTGTGGATCCAAATTTTCCTGATCATGTCTACAAGCTAAAGAAGGCATTGTATGGTTTGAAACAAGATCCAAGAGCTTGGTATGAAAGGCTGACTGAGTTCTTAGTCAAACATGGATACAGGAAATGTGGTATTGATAAAACTCTCTTTGTCAAGGAGAAGGATGGGAAACTAATGATTGCTCATATTTATGTAGATGATATTGTGTTTGGTGGGATGTCGGATGAAATGGTCCAACATTTTGTCAACCAAATGCAATCTGAATTTGAAATGAGCTTAGTAGGTGAATTGACTTACTTCCTTGGATTGCAAGTCAAGCAGATGGAAGATTCCATTTTTATTTGTCAGAGCAAATATGCAAGGAATATTGTGAAGAAGTTTGGATTGGATAATGCCAAGCACAAGAGAACTCCTCCTCCTACTCACTTGAAGTTATCTAAAGATGAAAAGGGAGTGAATATTGAACAGAGTTTATACAGAAGCATGATTGGCAGTCTGCTGTATCTCACAGCAAGTAGGCCAGACATAACCTTTGCAGTTGGTGTATGTGCAAGATACCAAGCAGAACCCAAGGTCAGTCACATCAATCAAGTGAAGAGAATTCTTAAGTATGTGAGTGGTACATATGATTATGGGTTGTTGTACTCCCATGACTCAAGTTCCATTTTAGTAGGATACTGTGATGCTGATTGGGCTGGAAGTGCTGATGATAGGAAAAGTACCTCTGGAGGTTGTTTCTTTTTGGGAAATAATCTTATTTCATGGTTTAGTAAGAAGCAAAATTATGTATCTCTTTCTACTGCTGAAGCTGAGTACATAGCAGCTGGAAGTAGTTGTGCTCAACTGGTGTGGATGAAGCGAATGCTATCTGAGTATAATGTCACACAAGATGTCATGACATTATTTTGTGACAACCTGAGTGCTATCAATATTTCTAAAAATCCTATTCAACATAGCAGGACTAAGCACATTGATATCACGCATCACTTCATCAGAGAACTTGTGGAGGACAAAGTCATAACTCTTGAGCATGTTAGCACAGAAAATTAGCTTGCTGACATATTTACCAAGGTTCTGGATGCAGTTCAGTTTAAAAACCTGAGGAGTAGACTTGGGGTTTGTATTCATGAAGAACTATAGCAATTAATGTTCTTTCTGGCTGCCAGACTAAAAAGAATAAAGGTAATTCTGGTAGTGCAGCTTGTGCAGGTGTTTATGAAGGGAAAGATGCTGAAGTTTGTGCATGACATTTGGTCATGTGATGTTGTGTGCATCTACTTTCTGATGCTGTTTATTCTGGTTTTTGACTTGACCATTTGTCCAAATTAATAACTGTTCTACTTGCCTTTGTCATATTTTTGGCTAAAAAGGGGGAGTAGTGTGCTTATAATGTGCTTGTGGTGAGTCTTGTGGTGTGCTTGTGCTGGTGCTGCAGCTGAGGGGGAGAATATTGAATGTTGTTGTGTTGCTGCAGTTGAGGGGGAGTTTTTTGTTTGTGAATTTTGTTGTTGCTGTCTGATATTGATGTTGGTGTTATTATGGTGTGTTTCTTTTTTCGTTGTTGTCTCTGATATTGATGTGTTGCTTGTGTTTTCTTTGCAAGATTGTTTAGTGTGTAGTTTTAGCCAAAATAAGCCAAAGGGGGAGATTGTTATTTCTTTGATTTTTTGGTTGGCATTTATTTTGCTAAAACTATTCTAGCAGCAAGATGTTGAAACAAGATGTTCTAATATTCTGCATTTAACATGTCGGATAAAGATGTCTCATCCTGGATCATAGGACATCGCGTCTGATTTTGGTTTAAAAGGAAGATTCTGTTGTTGGTTTTCGTTACTGAATATTCTGTGAATATTTAGTTATCCTATGTAGCATCCAAAGTATTTTGGGTTGAGTTTTTGTGTGTTGGTTTTTGGATTTTCAGCGTTTTCTAAATATGGAGACATATTAGGAAACTTTAGATTGAAGACCTATTTTCTTGGAGTTTATTTTGCAGAATTGTGTGCAGTCTCTTTGTTGCGTTTTGAAGCCCAATCCAGTCCAGATTTAATGCTATATATTGACTGGTGTAAACCTAGTTTAGGTGTGGAACTTACGTGTGTTTTGTTAGGGTTTTCGAGTGTTATTTGTGAGCCTAACTGGTATCATTCTGATAACAGTACAAGGACTGGTTTTGTGTTGTAAGTTCTGTCAGTTACTCATAAGCTTTTAAGCATTGAGTTTCTTTTGTGTCAATTCTCATAAGCTTTGAAGTATTGAGAATTGTGTGTTTTGAAAGTGTGGCTTTCGTTTTGTTACTTGTGTTGAAAGGAACCAGTCACGGGTTATGATTGAAGAGGGATTTGAGGAGGGCCTCATACCTAGGTGAGTCTTAGGTAGAAGTCATAGGAAGGGTAGTGATTAAGTGAGCGGATTGTAACCGGGTGTGGTTGCTGTATGATCTGTGAATTGATATTATCGTATATTCATTTCGTCCCTGGCTTGGTAACCCCAAGAGTAGGATTGTTGATCCGAACTGGGTTAACATATCACTGTGTTCTTTACTTTCTGCACTGTTATTATTATTGTTAACTTGTTCATTGTGTTGGATATCAGTGTCTCAACATCTGTGTAGGACATCTGATATCTGTGCCAGAATTTCAACAACTATGGCATGTTATATATACAAGATGTTCCCAAAAGATAAAACTAAGAACTAGATCAACTAATGATCTCAAAATCTCCACAACAGAAGCCTTGCCATACAAAAGCCACGATCCGTAAGGAAAAGTCAAACAACTTTGTCCTTACCCTTCGCCGAACCTGTAGTACCTGTGATGTAAACAACAACATAGGGTGAGATACATCAAATCTCAGTGAGTTATCTATCTTAAAGTCCTCTCGGCTTTACAGGGTTCTATCAATCCTAACTCAAGTCAAAAGGGAAGGGAAGTGACTTTGAGTACTCACTCACACTATATGGAAACATGTCATGAGTTCATCAACTCACAATATCACTAATCGATAACCATACCAAGGCATCCCCTTTTTCCCATCCGCTTCTACGTCTAGAAGTCGACCCGAGTCATGGATCCTGGTGACCTACTTGACATACGAATGGCTTCGAGTTCTACGGGCCATTAACCGTTATGAACCGTCACTTCACACGGGCGATTAACCGTCACAAGCATACGCTCCCAGAGCGCCATTCGTACTGCACGCGGGAATCAAACCTGCCAAGTAGTTGTGCACATGTTTCAGAGGAGCTCGAGACCCATGAAACACACTCACAAGATAACCGGTTACGATTACATGATCACACTCACAAACGTGATCGTATTTGACGATCACAAGGCCATAACGCCTCATCACAGCCACAAAGGTTAACACACATGTTCCATACTAGTGTTTATTCATTCTATGACATTAGCATCTGACACACGCCTCGGCACCGCACGCACGATCGTTGTCACTATGTCATTCCACACTTTCCGACATTGTTTACGGTAATAATCCTCACTCTACCTATTTCTTATTTTAACATGCATACATACTCAAACATGTTTAACAATAAGAGCATAGGCAAATAGTCATCAATCACATAATGGAAACACATAATTCAACATACCCCAAATTACACTAATTCACGGTTCCCTCAAATTTATTTAATCGGACATCAAAACTAGTATTTTCCACTTCCATTATATAGAGTATTTTCGTAGCTTCACATCGAGATAAAGAACTCTTAAATCGGATAAACGAGTCAAAAGTTACAGGTTTTTGAAGAAAAGAAAAATATTTGATCCCAGGCAGATTTGCCTGGCGAATCTGGATTTCTCCTGGCGAATCCCCCTTCGCCAGCACTTCGCCTGGTGAATCTCCCTTCGCCAGCACTTCGCCTGGCGAATCCCCAATTTTAGAAAAAATTAAAAGTTCCAGTAGCTAACACATTTCAGTCTCTTCAAATTTGCCTGGCGAATCTGGATTTCGCCTGGCGAATCCCTTCCGCCAGCACTTCGCCTGGCGAGACTTAATCCGCCTGGAGAATTCTGATTCGCCTGGCGAATCGCACCAGAACCAGAATTCTTCCCTTACGGGTTCCATGGTTCCAAAGCCCCAAAATCACCATTTCTTAACCCAAATCAATTTCAAACAGTACAAACAAGCATTAACAATGTTCATATGCATAATGTGATCATACTACACAATTTATGTCAATTTTTAACCATTAGATCATCGATTTCAATAATTCTAACCTAACTCTAACATTTCCAAAACTCTAAAACTAATGTTCTAACTAAAACCCACCTTGAATAGAGGATGATGATGAAGAAGATGAGATGATTTGGTGAAGAATGGATGATGATTCTTGATCTTGGGTTCTTTGGGTTTTCTCTTCTTTTTCCTTCCTTTCCTCTTCTTTCTCTCCAAAACTCCTTCTATCTTTTTCTTTCTCTTGTTCTAATAAGGAAAAGGAATGGAAAAGAAATGATATACACTACTAATTGTCCAAAAAGTCTCTAAAGCTCCAATAATTAAAACCTCAGGGTCAGATAATATTAATTTGATTTGCTCTGAGTTCATCAGTTTACTTTAATTATTTTATCCAACAAATTCTCAGAGTAACCCGGAACCCAGTTGATCATACCAATATTATCTAGAGTAAAAATAATTTATGGGGTATTACATCCTCCCCCCTTAAATATAAATTCGCCCACGAATTTAAAACAATTACCTGAACAGATGAGGATAAGCTTCTCGCATCTCTGATTCCAATTCCCAAGTTGCATCGCCCGGATGCGTCTCATCCCACTGGACCCTAACAAGAGGAATCTCTTTATTCCTTAACACCTTGGTTTCTCTTCCTGTGATACGACTTGGTTGAGGCTCAAACGTTAAATCCACATCTATCTCGATAGTATCAGGTAGAATTGGCTGAAGAGGATCTGGAACAAACTTTCGAAGCTGAGATACATGAAAAACATCGTGCATCTCTGACAGAGAAGGCGGTAAGGCTAATCTGTAAGCTACTTCACCAATTCTTTCTAAAATTTGATACGGTTCTACGTATCTCGGACTTAATTTCCGTGACTTAAACGGTCCTTTCAACCTCAATCTCAGAGTAACTTTCAAAAACACGTGATCACCCTCATAAATTTCCAAAGTTCTTCTACGGTTATCCGCATAACTTTTCTGGCGATCTTGTGCTTGCTTAACTTTAGCACGGATTATCCTAATCTTTTCCCTAGTATCTTGGATAATCTCCGGTCCCAACATTCTATCCTCACCAACTTCTGCCTAGCACAATGGTGTCCTACACTTCCTTCCATAAAATGCCTCATAAGGTGCCATACCAATACTTGCATGATAACTGTTATTATAAGAGAACTCAATCAATGGCAAAAGTTCTATCCAATTTCCTACACTTTCAAGTACACAAGCTCTCAACATATCTTCCATGGTTTGTATTGTCCGTTCCGTCTGACCATCCGTTTGTGGATGATTCGACGTGCTCAAACACAACTTCGTTCCCATAGCTTGTTGAAAAGCTCTCCAAAATCTTGAAGTAAACTTTGGATCTCTATCCGAAACAATACTAGAAGGAATACCACGCAATCTCACAATTTCTGAAATAAACAACTTTGCGAGATGACTCGCCTTATAAGTAGTCTTTACGGCCAAGAAATGAGCAGATTTCGTCAACCGATCTACAATTACCCAAATCGAATCATAACCGCCCCGTGCACGGGGTAATCCCACTGCGAAGTCCATTGAAATACTATCCCACTTCCACACCGGAATTTCTAAAGGTTGCAACAAGCCACCCGGTCTTTGGTGTTCAATCTTCACTTGTTGGCATACCGCACATTCCGACACATATACCGCAACATCCTTTTTCATCCCGGACCACCAATAGTCTCTCTTTAAATCTTGATACATCTTCGAAGAACCAGGATGTATAGTAAAAATACTCTTATGCGCTTCTTCCAAAATCCTTCTTTTCAACATCGCATCATCCGGAACACAAATCCTTTGGTTAAATAAAATGATTCCATCGGTAGCTCGCACAAAACCCGGTTGAGTTAACGTTTCTTGTAACTTCTCATCCAACCCTTGTCCTTGTCGGATTTCCTCTCTAAGAGTAGAGGTGACATTCAAAATCCCCATAATCACACCATTAAGAGTCCAAACAAATTGAAGATTTAGATCTCTAAACTTCTCCAATAAGGTATACTCTAACATCATCAAGTCGGCAATATGCAACACTTTCCTACTCAGTGCATCCGCTACTTTATTCGCTTTACCTGGATGGTATTTTAGTTCCAAATCATAATCCTTCAAATACTCCATCCACCTCCTTTGACGCATGTTCAACTCTTTCTGATCGAAAATATACTTTAGACTCTTGTGATCACTGAACATCTCGAAATGTACACCATACAAATAATGACGCCATACTTTCAGAGTAAACACAACTGCCGCCAATTCTAAATCATGTGTTGGATAATTCTCTTCATGGACTTTCAACTGTCGAGAAGCATAAGCCACCACATGTCCATCTTGCATTAACACACCTCCTAATCCCTTCTTCGATGCATCACAAAATACCTCATACGACTTGTTAGGATCAGGAATGATCAGAACAGGAGCAGTCGTCAATCTCTCTTTCAAAATCATAAAACTTTGCTCACACGCCGAATCCCACCCATACGAACAATCCTTCCGAGTAAGTCTCGTCATCGGTAAAGCCAGTTGGGAAAAGCCTTTAATAAACCTTCTATAATAACCCGCTAACCCCAAGAAACTCCTAACTTCTACAACGTTCTTCGGTCTCTCCCAATTAATCATCGCCTTAACTTTTGATGGATCCACTGCCACACCTCCTTGAGATATGACGTGACCAAGAAAATTTACCTCCGACATCCAAAACTCACACTTGCTTAGCTTGGCAAAAAGTTGTCTCTCTTGTAAGATGGATAAAACGATTCTTAGGTGTTCTCCGTGCTCTTGAGAATCACGAGAATAGATAAGAATGTCATCAATAAAGATCACCACAAATTGGTCCAAGTAAGGTTGAAATATTCTGTTCATATAATCCATGAAAACCGCCGGAGCATTAGTCACACCGAAAGGCATTACTAGGAATTCATAATGACCATAACGGGTCCTAAACGGAGTCTTCGGTACATCCGAACTCTTCACCCGAATCTGATGATAACCCGATCGTAAATCAATCTTCGAGAACACACAGGCTCCTTTCAATTGATGTAATAGGTCGTCTATCCTTGGCAATGGTTATTTGTTCTTGATGGTGACCTTATTCAACTGACGGTAATCAATACACAACCGCATTCCACCATCCTTCTTCTTTAACAATAACACTAGAGCTCCCTAGGGCGAAACACTGGGTCGAACAAAATGCTTAGCCAACAACTCTTCCAATTGATCCTTTAATTCTCTTAATTCAAGTGGTGTCATCCGATACAGAGAAACGGATATTGGAGCCGTTCCCGGTATCAGGTCAATAGAGAATTCCACTTCCCTCTCCGGAGGAAGAGAAGTGATATTCTCAGGGAAAACTTCAGGAAACTCACAAACTATCGAAATACTCAAAACTTGGAAGTTACTACTCTCCTCCTTAGTAAGAATCAAAAGAACGGATTTTTCCTCCTCAAACAAGAAATTTATCATTCCAACCGTACCTTCTAAAATAGTAGTGAACACATCCTTCGGGGTAGCCTCTACGGATGGGATAATGATTAGTTTTTCTTCACACCCGATAAATACCGAATTAGCTGAAAGCCAATCCATTCCTAGAATAACATCCACTTTCTTAAGCGGTAAACAAATCAGATCAATCTGGAAAACTCTTTCATCCACCGATAAAACACAATTTTCACACATTAAAGGTGTTTCAACCATCTCATCCATGGCAGTAGTAACCACCATGGGTGGAGACAACGGAATAGCTTGTAACCCCAGTCGCTTCATACATTGCATCGATATAAAGGAATGTGTTGCTCCACAATCAAATAACCCAAAATAAGGATTTCCATTAACAAGACACGTACCAGCAATCAAAGAATTGTCACCCTTTGTTTTCCTTGCATCCAAGGTATACACTCGCCCGGTATTCTTCTCTTGCGACTGATTCCTCCTCTGAGGACAATCTCTCGCCAAATGGCCCACCTTCTGGCACTGATAACACCTCACACCTTCGATGCCACACCTTCCCTGGTGATTCCTACCACAATGACGACATGCAGGAGGTGCATTAGTCCTAGAACTCTGAACTTGCTTCCCTTTGAAAGATTGTTGCCTTGGTCTAAATTGTTGATTCGATCTTCCACGTTCTCCTTGATTTGACCTACTCAAATCCCCTTCTGCTTGCACTTTCTTCAAGCTGTGTTCTGCCACGTAGCACTGCCTTAACAATTCGGCATAGCTAGTGAACTCCCTCTGAGACACGCTATGTGAAATTTCAGCCCTCAAACCAAAAAGAAACTGATCAATCTTCCACCTCTCATCCGGAGCATACATAGCCTTCCTAGAATAAGCAGCCATTACCTCAAACCTCTCAGCATATGCGGCTACAGTCAAAGTACCCTATCTCAACTGTTGAAACTCAAATTCCTTCTGAGACCTTAAGGAACTTGGAAAATACTTCTCCATAAAATTAATCTTAAGCTGCTCCCATACCTTCGGTACCTCTTGAATGGTCATTAAGGATGAAGGGCTCTCCCACCACCTCATGGCAGGACCGTTTAACAAGTGAGAAGCGAAGACCACCTTATTTTCCTCACTGCACTGAACTATCAAGAAAATCCGCTCCATACCGGATATCCATTCACGAGCCTTTACCGGATCTAACCCTCCCTGAAACTCCGGAGGATTCATACGAAGGAAATCCCTAAAGGTTCCCTCTGCAGCTTCAGGAACAACCACTAGAGGATGCAGGCCACCAGCCATTTGCCAAACCATTTGTTGCACAAACTGATTCTGTTGTTGCTGCATCTGTTGCATTAATTGATACAAAGGGGCATTCCCCCTCGTCACCTGGCGGATTTGTCCCTGCTGGAGTGGTTCTCGGTCTACCCCGGTTGTTTCTGCGCCTGTCGGTCATGTTCCTAAATGTCATACAGATAGGATTAAGTTGATCAGGCTCAATACCATAAATATAACACGTAAGACCAATGGCGACACAACACATATGAAACGGAAAGAAAATACTTATACTATTTCATGGCTAGGTCGAGGATACGACCTGCTCTGCTACCAACTGTAACGCCCATATATAAATACATATACCAAAGCATATATCATACATGAATAATACGTTTGGTACTGAAATATACAAGTTCCTAGTAACACAGTATACATATAAATGCCCAAAATCCAAATACAACAACTGTTATTTCTTTGATTTTTTTGTTGGCATTTATTTTGCTAAAACTATTCTAGCAGCAAGATGTTGAAACAAGATGTTGAAACGCACTCACAAGATAACCGGTTACGATTACGTGATCACACTCACAAACGTGATCGTATTCGACGATCACAAGGCCATAACGCCTTATCACAACCACAAAGGTTAACACACATGTTCCATACTAGTGTTTATTCATTCTATGACATTAGCATATGACACACGCCTCGGCACCGCACGCACGATCGTTGTCATTATGTCATTCCACACTTTCCGACATTGTTTACGGTAATAATCCGCACTCTACCTATTTCGTATTTTAACATGCATACATACTCAAACATGTTTAACAATAAGAGCATAGGCAAATAGTCATCAATCACATAATGGAAACACATAATTCAACATACCCCAAATTACACTAATTCACAGTTCCCTCTGATTTATTTAATCGGGCATCAAAACTAGTATTTTCCACTTCCATTATATAGAGTATTTTCGTAGCTTCACATCGATATAAAGAACTCTTAAATCGGATAAACGAGTCAAAAGTTACAGGTTTTTGAAGAAAATAAAAATATTTGATCCCAGGCAAATTCGCCTGGCGAATCTGGATTTCGCCCGGTGAATCCCCCTTCGCCAGCACTTCGCCTGGCAAATCTCCCTTCGCCAGCTCTTCGCCTGGCGAATCCAGTGGCGAATCCCCAATTTTAGAAAAAATCAAAAGTTCCAGTAGCTAACACATTTCTGTCTCTTCAAATTCGCCTGGCGAATTTGGATTTCGCCTGGCGAATCCCTTCCGCCAGCACTTCGCCTGGCGAGACAGTGGCGAGACTTAATCCGCCTGGCGAATCGCATCAGAACCAGAATTCTTCCTTTACGGGTTCCATGGTTCCAAAGCCCCAAAATCACCATTTCTTAACCCAAATCAATTTCAAACAGTACAAACAAGCATTAACAATGTTCATATGCATAATGTGATCATACTACACAATTTATGTCAATTTTTAACCATTAGATCATCGATTTCAATAATTCTAACCTAACTCTAACATTTCCAAAACTCTAAAACTAATGTTCTAACTAAAACCCACCTTGAATAGAGGATGATGATGAAGAAGATGAGATGATTTGGTGAAGAATGGATGATGATTCTTAATCTTGGGTTCTTTGGGTTTTCTCTTCTTTTTCCTTCCTTTCCTCTTCTTTCTCTCCAAAACTCCTTCTATCTTTTTCTTTCTCTTGTTCTAATAAGGAAAAGGAATGGAAAAGAAATGACATAGTATAATATCATTAAGTAGTAACACTACTAATTGTCCAAAAAGTCACTAAAGCTCCAATAATTAAAACCTCAGGGTCAGATAATATTAATTTGATTTGCTCTGAGTTCATCAGTTTACTCTAATTATTTTATCCCACAAATTCTCAGAGTAACCCGGAACCCAGTTGATCATACCAATATTATCTAGAGTAAAAAAAATTTACGGGGTATTACAAATTTCAAGTTTTATTCCATTTATATATTGTTATCATATCTATGCTCATGTCTTTTACGTTGTATGATTAAATGTCAAGCATGTCTGAGTAATTTTCTTTTGGATTTGGAACATGCGTATTGTCCAAATGACAGACCTCATGTAAGTTCCCTGATGAATGTTTGATAACGAGAAATTCTCTTTTGTTTCAATTTTTATATTTTAATTGATAAAGTTCTCTAAGAAACTAGGAATGACTTAGGGATCGATTATACACTGAAAGGGTATAGTTGACGCCAAACTTTGAAATTTGAACAATTGAACCTGAGGCGACGAAAGTGTCTTTGGGTCAACTGAGAAATTCTCCACCATTTTAATATATGTTTTTTAAATTATTTTAAAGTACGAGATATGTTGCAAAAGTAGGTAACTCGTTAGTTTAGAACACGGTAATGTGTTGAGAAAAGTAGGCATTACCGTCAATTTCTTTTTTTTCTACAAATGAATTTCTCGTTATTAACGGGAATCGAAACTTCCATGAGTAAGTCTCAAACACGAATCATTATCTTGAATCCTTCATTATAAATTTCTAAAAACAAAATTTAATTATTAGCAAAACAATTTCCAAACGATCGTCTTAGATAAACATAAGAGTAGTGGAATTTGGTAATTCACTTGGTCTCCGAGGACGATACTTTTTATAACTTTGATATAGTCATAGTACACTTGCGGCATGTCACATCGAACCTATGAAAATATTTAATCTAGTTAAGAAAAATATTTATCAATATCAATTCAAAACCATTATAACAAGCTATAAGTAGCTAATTCATTAAAAATATTAAGAACAAAAATAGTCATCAATATTGATGAATAACTAGTACATATATAACGTCATGATTAAGATGTATACATGAGTATTTGGACAATTATAGCTAACCCCAGCAAAAGAGAATTAAACTACTCTTACTCATAGTAACTTTACAATGATGATCATGAAAAAAGAGATGGAATATAACATCAATGACAATTTTTCTGACCGGATGCAACATCCACCTTTGATTCTTTAATACCTTTCTTCGAATTTCTCCCTCTCAATTTCTCTTGTTATGTTCTGCGTTATGGAATGAAAGTAAGTTGAATGATGTTCCAATGAACTATTTGTGACCTCTATTTATAAAGTTCAGAACATGGATTTTCTCCCAACGAGGTCTTTGTTTGGCCTAGCGAGCCTACTTTTCTTCATCAGTAAGTCATGTCTAACTTATTCAAGTGGACTTTGGTCGCCTTATCTATCCCAGCAAGCTTCTATATTCGCTCAACTAGCAAACCCTTTATTCATGTTAAAGTTTCTTATCTTAGAGGTCTATGAACCGTCTTGTTTCACCCAGAGATTGCTTTGTTTCTCCATGAAGTAACTTAGCATGTTGTGTATTTACTTGGCGAGATGACTTGGATAGGTTATCATATTTCTACCCTATTACCCTCTATCCCCTCTGTTGTTTTGCATTGCGGAAGATGTTCTTAGCAGAGGTCTTTCTCAATTGGTGGCCACGAACAAAATCAAGTTGATTACGGCTAGCAAGTTTACGGCGGTTCCCCCTCATACTCTTTACGCTGACGACATTATGCTCTTCACTAGAGGCTGCACCTCTTCTATTGATGCCATTGCGGATCTTTTTGTCAAGTATGCTGATTGTTCAGGTCAGGTTATCAATCCTTCAAAATCCACTTTGTACGCTGGTTCTATGTCTTCCGCTAGAGAGAGCATGTTGGCGTATAGGTTCGGTTTCGAGATTGGTCAGTTACCTTTCTTCTATCTGGGTGTCCCCATTTTTAAAGGAAGACCCAAGGCTGCATATTTTATTTCTACTGTTGATAAAGTCAAAAATAAATTGGCAGCTTGGAAGGCGAGTCTCTTGACTATAGCCAGTAGAGTTCAATTAGTTAAATCTGTTGTGCATAGTATGCTGTTGTACTCAATGTTTGTCTATTCGTGGCCGGTCAGTCTTATTCTAATGGTTAAAAAGTGGTGCCATAATTTCATTTGGAGCGGTGATATCCAAAGGAGAAAGTTTGTGACTATTGCCTGGAAACGTTGTTGTCAGGATTATAGTAGTGTTGCTTTAGGGTTAAAATCTCTTAGGCTTGTCAATGATGCGGGTAATTTGGAGCAATGTTGGTCGGTTATCAATAGTTCTGCTCCTTAGGCATTGGTTCTTCGTGACAGAATTTTTAGAAAGGACCGCACCGTGAAATATCATTTTTCCTCTTCAATTTGGACTGGCTGCAAATCTTTCCTGCAAGTTTTGAAGGAGAATTATATTTGGATGGTTGGTAAGGGTGATATAATTAACTTGTGGAACGATAACTGGTGTGGTCATTCCATTGCTTCGCTGTTACATATTTCTGAAGATCAACAGCTGCTTCTTAAGGGCAACTTGAATGAGATTATTTGTGGTTCGCGTATTGTATTCCTGCTGGCCTGGCTCTTCTGTGCCCAGCTCTTCCTCGTCTTGCTTCTAAAGTGTATTTCAATATTCAGAAGGAGGATTCTAGAATTTGGAAGCGGTCGGGAAGCGGTGCTCTCATGTTTAAGGACGCCTTTTCTTTTCTTAATGGCATTGTCCCAACTTCTGATTGGGGAAGGATGATCTGGTGTCCTTTCATTCCTCCTTCCAAGTCTCTCCTTTTTTGGTGTTTAATCCTTGACAAGCTTCCAACCGATGTCAATCTGGCTAAGCGAGGTTTCCAGTTTCCGTCAGTCTGCAGTTTATGCATGATTCAGGTGGAAACTTTATCTCATCTTTTCTTTGAGTGTTCATATGCTAAATACGTTTGGATGTGGTTGGGCAACAAAATTGATTATATGCTAAATCTGTTTGGATGTGGTTGGGCAACAAAATTGATTATCGCATTTCTTGCTTGGCAGATTGTTGGTCTGCTATCCATAGAAATGCTTCCCCCAATGTAAAGTTGTTTTTCTGTCGGCTATTATTAACTTTGTTTACTGCATATGGCAGTCCGTAATTCAGCTAGGTTTCAAGATAAATTCACTCCTTGGAAATTTATTTGTTCCTCAATCGAATCTGGAACGAAATTAGTGGGTGACACCACTGCTGCATGTTCCAATTCTAACATTCAGGATTTTGTTGTGCTGAAAAAATTTTCTATTATCATCCATCCGCCTAAACCGAAATTGGTCAAGGAGGTTTTGTGGAGTCCCCCTCAGGCTGGTTGGATTAAGGTTAATATTGACGGGGCTTCCGGTGGTTTACCGCTTCAGGCTGCTTGCGGAGGTATTTTTAGGAATCATGCTTGCGATCATTTGGAGAGTTTCGCTTGCAAGTTGGAATTGGTGGGTGCATTTTTGGCAGAGTTAATGGGCGCGATTCTGGCAATGGAGTATGCCTCTTCTCAAAACTGGGCTAGTTTATGGTTGGAATCAGACTCAATGCTTGTGGTGAAAGTGTTCAGTAATCCTTCTGTTGTTCCTTGACAGTTAAGGAACAGATGGGATTACTGTTTGATTAAGATGCAGAATTTAATTTTTTTGGCGACTCATATTTATAGGGAAGGAAATCAATGTGTAGATAAGCTTGCTAACATGGGCTTTTTAGTTTCTAATTTCACGTGGTGGTCGGATATACATATAGACCTTGTTTTGGATTTTAATAGAAACAAGCTAGACTTTCCTAGTTTTAGAGTTAGATAGGTTTGAGGTTTCGGCATAATGTCCCCCTCATTTTGTACTTATTATTTTCTAATATATTTTATGGGCTTTTGCCCTTATTCTGTAAAATAAATATAAAAAAAAAATAATTTGTGAATTTATTGGATTTTTTAATCAATATCTAAATAACATTTTTATTTTTATTTTAGAAAAAAATGTTTGTATAGTCCCAATTCTAAATAAAAATCATTTAAACACACTATTATCATTTAATTATTTTAAAATATATACTAATTTCTCTGCATTTAAATGTTTTAAAATTATATATTATTTCGGTCGCTTTTTTTACATGATGAGTTTGTAGAAAAAACTTGCTTTCAATTACTTATTATTTCAAAGTTCAATTAATTATAAATATATGATCGTAGCTGGATCAGACAGTTAGATAGTGGCCAACAGCGTCGTGAAACCTTCAGCTCCGGTGATGGTAAGACGGTGGGGAGGGTGTACCTGCAAGGTGCTCCGACGCTCAAGTCAGGAAAGGTCAGAGAAAAGCAAGTACAGAAAATAGGTGTGAGTTTAGAATGTGAAGTAACCTGACCCTCTCAAGTGAGAGGGTATTTATAGAGAGCCCCCAGCGTGGGGCCAACGGTTACTTGCACTGGGCTGGATTGCAAGGCCCAATCCAAGTAACTGTCAGGGCTTACGTGGCGTAGTGAAGACCGGCATGTGGTCTTCTCCCTGGGGTAACGGTCCCTAAATCTCCAGAAGTAGGGCAGACCGATTCCTTCGGGAGTGGGAGGTTACAAGAGAACGTGTCCTCGCGGGGAGGCTCATGGGTGTCGAGGAGAACCGAGGCCTGCAGGACTTGGTGCCTCTGCTCGACGGATTCGGGTGTATGTGTGCCCGGCCATACTGATGGCCGTTATGTGCTCGACTTGGATAGTTTACATGGGCCTTGTTGGGCCGGCCGAGGGCGTACGGGTTGGGCCTGCCCGTGTGAAGGGCAGGAGCTGGCCCAGTCCAGAACAGGAGCCCCAATGTCGTTGCTCTGAGGTGTCGAAGTAATGACTTAAGGGTCAGCAACTGTGTCGAGGACGCACTATGTCGGGGAAAGTCCTATATGCGAGGAGCGATTGGTCTGCTCAAGTTTGACAGGCCATGCTGGATGACGCCACGGGGATACGAGAAGTTTGAAGTCGAGCAGCAAAGCAACGAAAGGATGCGTGAGGTGAAGCGAAGGGACGTGTATAGGGAAACGCGTGCCACGTGTCACACGCCATCATTACCTAGGGCGGCTAAGCTAGGGTAGCGTAATCGAGTGCCTAGGAAAGCCCTCGAGACCCGTGGGGGCCTTATAAATAGGGGTCATCCCGTGTCATTTGTACTTTTGGCTCCCCCTTGTTCAGACTCTCTCTCTCTTCCTTCCCTGTTTTTACCGTCGTTCTCCGCCGCAGACCGTCGCTTTCCACCATAGACTGCCGTGCTGGAACCCTATCAGAACTGTATTTCAAGTAAGTTTTCTGATCTTTCTCTTTTCGTTCGCATTTTTGTACGGTGGCCCTATGGTGAACTGATGAAGTTCCCATGGGAACTGTGAAATCTCCGGCGAATACGGCAGAGTTTCTTTGTTTTCTTGTTGAATCTCACAGGGAGAAGGTACGAGAATTACGGGGACAAGAAGAACGTCCCAAGGACACTGGATGAGTATCCTGGGGTCTTCGACAGTATCCCTAATTGGGGGACGAGTCCTCGCGGGGGGGGGGGGGGGGGGGGGGGCGAAGCACCGGTGGCCTGAGGACGGTCACGGGGTCGCTCGTTGGATACCCCGAGGGCGTTGTGTGAGCACGACAGTCGCTTGATCCCAATGCTCCTTCTTCGCCCTTTCAATTGATCAGCGGTGGAGGGGTGAATTTGATATGGGTCATCGAATTCACCATTTCCTTCTGCTTTTCAGGTAAATGGATGTATTGGTCGTGGCCGTGGGAACCTTAGACGTC
The DNA here is from genome assembly GCA_022829125.1 of Lathyrus tuberosus. Lineage (NCBI taxonomy): Eukaryota > Viridiplantae > Streptophyta > Magnoliopsida > Fabales > Fabaceae > Lathyrus > Lathyrus tuberosus. The sequence continues at coordinate 9,648,016 of JALAZF010000060.1, read as the reverse complement.
GACGATCAACCTGACTCTCTGATGGCGGAGATTATTAGTGCCGAGGAACGACCGCTCACCGAGTGGTTCAAGGACGAGCCCTTAAATATGATCTCCCAGTTTGTTGACGGAGATGAGGACGACATATTTTACGCTGTCGAGCACCGCCTGGTAGGCTCTGCGAAGATGTGTAAACTGTTCCGACCACTGGAGCACCACCGTGTTTGCTCGATGTACAGAGGGATAAGGTTTCCCCTGTACGAATTTATGTTTGATGAGGCAGGATGGCGCCTGCCCTTCACGGATTTCCAACAGTCGGTGTTTGTCTGGTTGCGCTTGGCGCCGTCGCAGCTCCATCCTAACTCCCTTGCCTTTATCTATGCCTTCGAGCTTGTTTGTAAATACCTCAAGATCGGGGCAACCGTGCCCCTTTTCTTCTGTATTTTTCACCTCTAGAGACAGGCGGCCAACGGCAGACACGGCTGGGTGTCCTTCAAGCAAGTGAGCAGCCTGTTCCATACCTTCATGGATTCTGTTCACGATTTCAAGTATCGGTACTACATCGTGAGGCCGGTCTCGCTGGAAGCTGTGATTTCGGTGTATCGTCGGGTCTCACGAGAAGTAGACGGGTGGGAGGAAGAAACCCTCGTACCGAGGTTCCCCCTATTCTGGACGGAAGAACATTTCAAAAGGGGGACGGACAGCTACATCTTCAGTCCTGGCCATCTTTGCGAGGAGGACCGACTGGTGCACGAGGCAATAGTTAACTTTGTCGCCAGTTTTAACAAAGCCAAGCTCGTGACGACGGACCGAGAATTCGTCCGGGGTGACGACGGGGAGGTCTTAACGAAGCGCCGGTTAATCAATACGATGGCCTTTCTCAAGACGTTTTCTGACGAGGATGCCCTCGAGCTGTTAGGTGGGGGCGGCTTCCTCAACCTACCTTTGCCTTGTGCTCTAGGTTTCGATTTACTGACGCATTTCTTTTCTTTGCAGGGAAGATGTCGACTGCCGAGGAGCGCTTCAAAAAGCTGAAGGACTCCCGAAATGCGAAGAAGGGTCGGGTGGAACAGCTCCGTTCACAGCCTCTCGCCTCTTCTTTGGTACTTGTGGACTCCTCCAGCTCTCCTCAAAGGAGTCAGTCTCAAAGCAGCCAAGGATCCCCGAAGCAACAACGCATAGACGGGCAGGTTGACGTTGACTTGACAGTGGTGGCCGACAGTCCTTCCTCCGAGAAGTTCGTACTTCCCCCTTGTCATTTGAGGCCCCATTTCTTCTCAGATGTCAACTCTCCGGGCATCACAGCTGCCGAGGTCCAGGTTGCCCTAGGTGTTGCTCAGGCTTTGAGGAGGAAGGCTCTGCTCGAGGACTTGTCCGCGGTGATGCGAGTCTGTTCGACGGCTTTGATCTTGAACGACGAAACTTGTCCGGCAGCTGAACTGACCAAGCTACAAGAGAAATTCAAGTCCGTTGCTACTGAGATGGAGAAAGCGAGCAAGGAGTTGAATGAGTGTAAAGAGCAGAATAGGGCACAGGCCGAACTTCAGAGGCAGCTGGAGGAGAGGTTGAAGAAAGCTGACGAGGAGAGAAAGGGTTCTTGGAGAGGATTGCCGGGTTGGAGGACGTTGTTCGCCCCGCTGAAGAGGAAACTGAGGAGGACAAGTTGTTGACCTCGCGGGCAGCGCTGATAGCGAAACTCATAGAAACCGAGTAGGATAACCTTGTGGTGGCTGAGATAGGTTTCAAGAATGCCGTGCAGCAGCTTCGGGTCCTCAACCCCGACCTTATTACTGAAGGGGCTGACCCCGACTACGATGTGGTCGACGGTCAGATCGTGCAGCCGATGCAAGAGGAAGAGGTTGGTGGAGGGGAAAACGAACACGAGCAGCCAGAGGGGACCGTCGCCGATTAGGTTTTTACTTTCTTGTTTTGTTTGGCCTGCGCGCCATTTCATTTTTTTGCCTTTTGCCCGGCCTGTGTGTCAGGGGCTTCTGACATGTTTGTAACATTTGTCCAATGGCTTTTGCCCGGATTTAATACTTTTCCTTTTGCTTATCTGTGTGTGTGATGCTTTGCTATACTTTATTTATTTTTGTCTAAGTAATAGAGATTTTGGGAATTTGCTCGACTTCGATGATCCTCGACTACGTGGAGAGCTGGCCGAGTGGTCGGAGGTGTATTCCGACCTTCAACGAGGCTAAGAGTTGGTCGAGGTCTTAGCTTCTTGGCGTGAACTTCCCATCACGAGCTGGGTGTTCTTCCTAATTGGTACAACGACAACGGAGCTCGATCGAGGTGTCCTCGTCGGATCAAAAGTCCTCGCGCACACACAACATGGTCCTTGATCATCGTGTTTTGTATAGGGGTGTTGCGCTTGTACCCTAGTGCGTCCCCGTAACCGCGATGCTAGTGTGTCGCGGGCAGCTCTTAACTGTAGTACTATTTAAGCTTCTCAGCGTTCCATGGTCGAGCAAGTTCTTCCCCGTGCAGATTTTTGAGGAAGTAGGATATTGTCCCCGTTTTTGCGCGGACGCGGTACGGGCCCTCCCAGTTCGCGGCGAGTTTTCCCTCTCGCGAATCTTTCTGGTTCCTTCGTAGGACGAGGGTGCCTACCTGAAAATCACGTTTGAAAACTTTGTCGTTATAACGTAAAGTTATTTTCTGTTTAAGTGAGGCTTCCCGGAGGGATGCGCCCATCCTTATTTCCTCGACAAAGTCGAGCTCTTCCCTTAGGGCCTCGATGTTCGCATCCTCGTTGAGGGGGGCTTGCGTCTTCCTCGAGGGTTCCCTGATCTCCACGGGGATCAGCGCTTCCGTTCCGTAGGTCAGACGAAAAGGGGTCTCCCCGGTCGTGGAATGTGGGGTTGTTCAGTAGGCCCAGAGGACGCTGTGTAGCTCCTCGACCCACCGTTGTTTGGCGTTGTCTAGTCGACGTTTCAATCCTCGAAGGATCACTCTATTCGTTTCCTCGGCCTGCCCGTTCATTTGAGGATGCTCGACCGACGTGAAGTGCTGCTTCGTGCCCAGTTTGGTGACGAAGTCTTGGAAGTTCTTGTCGGTGAACTGTGTCCCATTGTCGGTGACGATCGCTTGGGGCACGCCGAACCGGGCGAGGATGTTCCTTTTGTAGAAGCGGAGTATGTTAAAGGCCGTGATTTTGGCCAGGGCTTCTGCCTCGATCCACTTCATGAAATAATCTACGCCGACGATGAGGTATTTGTTTTGGTATGACCCCACGGCGAGGGGCCCGAGGATATCCATTCCCCACCACGCAAACGGCCACGGGGGTGATAGTGTTTTGAGCCCGTTAGGGGGAACGAGGTGCATGTCCCCGTGCCACTGGCATCTATCGCATTTCCTGACGTGCTCTTTGGCGTCTTGTTGCATGGTGGGCCAGTAATATCCTGCTCGAAGTGCCTTTCGGGCTAAAGATCGCCTGCCTAGGTGTTGTGCATTGATTCCCTTGTGGATTTCCTGGAGTATACCAGGGACCCTGGTCTCCTCGACGCACCTGAGGAGGGGGATAGAAAACCCGCGGCGGTATAGCTTATCCTCGACTATAGTGTACGAGCACGCCCGCCGCTTGACCATCCCCGCTTCCTTGGGGTCTTCAGGCAGTTTTCCTGTTGTGAGGTACTCGTATACTGGGGTCATCCAGCAATTGCTGTCCCCAATGGCGTTCACGTCCGCCGCCGGAATGGGTTGGTCGATGCTCGGGCGGGAAATCACTTCTTGTATGACGGATTTGTTTCCGCCTTTCTTCTTTGTGCTCGCCAATTTGGACAAGACATCTGCTCGGGTATTGTGCTCGCGAGGGATGTGGGTCACTTCCGCGGAGGCGAAATTCTTCATCTTTTCCTTTACCAAGGTCAGGTATTCGATGAGGCAGTCGTTCTTGGCCTGATACTCTCCTCGGACTTGAGAGGCTACGAGCTGGGAGTCAATGAAGATTTTGACCTCCTTAGCGCCGAGGTCCTCGGCCAACCGAAGACCGACGAGGAAAGCCTCGTACTCTGCCTGATTGTTCGACTTCGGGAAGGATAGTTCGAGGGAGACCTCGATCAGGATGCCTTCCTCATTTTCGAGGATAATGCCCGCCCCGTTCCCCTTCGTGCTGGATGCTCCGTCGATATAGATCGTCCACTTTGGGGATCTGTTGGTCGAAGGTTCCAGGACGGTCATCTCCGCCACAAATTTAGCCAATACATGTGCCTTCAGGGCTTTCCTTCCCTCATGGATGTCAAACTCGGCGAGTTCGAGCGACCACCTGAGCATCCTTCCCGCCATATCTGGTTGTCCAAGGAGCTGCCTTATAGGCTGTTCGGTTCTTACGACAACAGTGTGGGCTAGGAAGTAATGGCGCAGCCTCCTGGCCGCGGTGACGCGGGCCAGGGAGACTTTCTCGATCTGCTGATACCTGAGCTCGGGACCTTGGAGGGCTTTGCTCGTGAAGTAAATCAGTTTTTGCCTGTCGGGGGTCTCCCGTATGAGGACGGCACTGACCGCTTCGCTCGTGATGGCGAGATACAAGAAGAGTGTCTCCCCGTTCTCTGGCCGTGAGAGAAACGGGGGCTGTGACAGGACTCGTTTGAGATGGAGTAAAGCCTGCTCGCATTCCTCGCTCCATTCAAACGTGGCTTTTTGTCGAAGAAGCTTGAAAAACGGGAGTGCGTATTGTGCAGATTTGGCGACGAAGCGGGAGAGGGCGGTCAGCATCCTGTTCTGTGATTGTATTGACTTCTTCGAGTTCGGAGTTGTGATCTCGGAGAAAGCCCTACATTTGTAGGGGTTGGCCTCGATCCCTCGCTCTGTGAGGTAGAAGCCGAGGAACTTACCTGCTCGAACGCCGAAGGTGCATTTGTCGGGATTGAACCTCATGCGGCATCTCCTCGTTGTGTCGAACACCTTCTTGAGGTGCGCGGCGTGGTCGACTTCTTCTGCGGATTTGACGATCATGTTGTCCATATAGACCTCAAGCATGTCGTCGATCTCTCCCCGGAAAACTTTGTTCGTCATCCATTAGTAGGCCGCGTCGGCGTTCTTCAGGCCGAAGGGCATTACGTTGTAGTAGTAATTGCCCGACTCGGTCATGAAGGCCGTGTGCTGTTTGTCGACCTTATCCATGGGGATTTGGTTGTACCCCGATTAGGCGTCCATGAAGGATAATAGCTTGTAACCTGCAGAATTGTCGACCAGCTGGTCGATGTTAGGCAAAGGATAACAGTCTTTCGGGCATACCCGGTTAAGATCGGTATAGTCAACACACATCCTCCATTTTCCATTATTCTTTTTTACAAGTACAACGTTGGACAGCCAGGTTGTGTACCTGGCCTCCGAAATAAAATTCGCCTCTAGGAGGTCTTTTACAGCTTTTTCAGCAGCCTCCGCTTTTTTGGGAGACTGCCTAAGTCTACGTTGAACTATGGCCCTAGCGGCCGGATCTACTGCGAGCTGATGGCAAGCCATCTCGGGGTCAAGGTCAGGCATCTCGGAGGCGCTCCATGCAAATAGATCAGCGTTTTCCCAGAGACATGCCTTCAGATGCTTCTTCTCCAGGTCGTGGAGCCCGGTGCCAATCTTCACGTTACGGTCTGGATCGTCCCCGAGGGCGACGAGCTCGAAGTCTCCGTCTGGGATGGGGCGCGTTGGGTGGAGAGGCTGCCCGTTGTTTTCCGCCTAGAGGTTGAGGTCTGCTGCTCTGCCCTCTTCGTGCTCACCCAGGAACCTGCTGTCGAGGTCGACCGTGTTGACGCACGGGAGAGGCCTCTGTACGGTGTCCGGGGATGACTTTACTCCGGTCTTGGGCTTGGTGCCGATGGAACTCATGCCTTTGATTGCAGCGTCGAAGCATCTCCTGGCCGCGTCTATGTGTAACACCCCCAATCTATACCCCCAAGCTATTAAAGCGGTAAAAGTAAATTCAAATTTTCGTCAGAGTATATTTAAAACATGCACGGCATAGACCGGAGGGGTCACATCAATTTGAAACAATACATACAACACATGCTCATAAAGATATGCAACAGTGGGGTAGCAATCAACAGAGGAACTCAGTTCCTTACACCCACATTTCAGATTTTAGAATAAAGCGGAAAATCTAAAACTGAATAACATATATATATATATATATATATATATATCATGAAAAGTGTATCTGTCATACATCAAGTCATACATGTGCAAGCCAAAAGATATATATACATAGTACACAATAATCACAAACGGCCTCCCTAACTACCCGGTGTCACATATCAGAGCCGACCGACAAAAGAATGAAGACGCAAAGCTTCACAAAAAGACTTCCAACCACTCTAATCTGCAATACCTCATAGAGCATTATAAAACAGCAGAAGGGTGAGAAAAATAATCATAATACAGTTGCATATAATTATATATATATCAACACAAAAATACACAAGTAAAATATTCTCACCACAATTGCACCACAATCAAACATAACGCAACACAGTACAATTCTCAGGTATCAAATACCACTACACATCAATCATACACCTTACACTCATCATCAATACCATTACACATATTTCATCTCATCAATTACTTCACCAATTCATGCACAATTAATCCATGATTATGCAAATGCACAGAGACCGACACAACGACTCTATGCACATGCCATGCGGTACCGACTTCCAATGTTTCTCATCACTAGTTCACTTAGGAACTCTGCTGGAACCATCGCTCGTTACATCACTGTAACTCCCCGTCGGGCCTACGATGTTCCCCACCGCTCACACCCCACATGGGCACACGGTGTTTATGGATCGCTCACACCCCACACGGGCACACGACCCGGTCGCTCACACCCCACATGGGCACACGATCGTCTATAATCATCGCTCACACCCCACATGGGCACACGACGTTATAGCGGATTCCCTCTGGAATCAATCCGTCACTCAGGACGTCACAACAATGCATATCATGATGCTTGGCATACAATGACTCATGACATTTAATATGCACACACATACACATCCATAATCATGCATATATCAACAATTACCATACATCGCATTTTCTTACCGTAAGGCCACCAACCATCATCACACAGGTATTTCATGCAATTTCATTCACTCACAGTACACAAGTCATATCATATCCACCCCAACAGCATACTGCACATACACATCAAGTTCACACAATTAAACGGTAAAAGTCGACAACAAAACAACACATTTTCTAATCCCCGACATAATTTAATCGGTAAACAATTCTCAAAACCATCATCATAATAAAGTACATTTAATAAGCTTTCCAACGATATAAATAACGCTTAAATCGGAAATACGGTTCGAGAGTTATGAATTTTTTAAGGAAAAGTATTATTTGGAAATCTCTCACTACCGCCCGGCGAAACACTCCAACCGCCCGGCGAAACACCCTTCGCCGCTACCTCGCCCGTCGAAGCACAAGCGACACTAATTCTACCAAAATAACTCAAAAGAGTCAGGAACTTGTAACCTCTGCGCCTCTCAAAACCGCCCGGCGAAAGAACGAACCGCCCGACAAAACAAGCCCACCGCCCGGCGCTTCACACCAGAAGCAGAATTTTCTGCTTGCGTGCACACTGTTCCTCACCCCCAAAAATCTCATTTTCTTCCCCCAAATCACTTCCATCAGCAAAACCGTTAATAGCAATGGTTCATAAACATATAGAGATCCTACAACACAAATTATATGGATTTTCGTCCGTGAAAACATCGATTTCTACTCGTTTACGTGTTTTCGCCCTATAACCGAAAAACTATCGAACAAGACAATACAACATGTAAACACACATACATAATCATACACAACGATAAGATAATCGAGTTTCGCACCCTTACCCGATTAAATAACGCGTAGAAAAGTCGGTTGATTGGTTTCCAAGTTTTCCCAAAATCTCTCTTTTCTTCTCTTCTCCTTTTCTTTTCTTCTTCTCTTCTTTTTCTTCTTACTACTTTTCCCTCTTTCTATTTTCTATCTTAAGCAAAAATATCATGAAATGACCAAAATACCCCCACACTCAAATATCTCGCAAACGATCCCAAAACCCGATAAAATATAAGCACGACTAAAAATAACACATTTCCAAATAAAAGTCGAAAATAAAATAATATAATAATAAAATAATCAAAAACGACTCGATTAAATAAAAATACTAAAACTGACAAAAACTAGGGCGTTACAACTCTCCCCCACTTAGAAATTTTCGTCCTCGAAAATCTTACCTGAAACAAACAACTCGGGATACGACTCCCGTATCCGGCTCTCCAACTCCCAAGTCAAATTGCCCTCAGCAGCGCCTCCCCACGCCACCTTCACAAGTGCAATATCCTTGCCTCTCAACTGCTTCACCTCGCGATCCAAAATCCGAACGGGTAAAGCCTCAAACGTAAGGTCTCTCTTACCTCAACCTCATCCATCGGAATCACATGTGACGGATCCGGAACATACTTCCGAAGCTGCGAAACATGGAACACATCGTGCAAATTCGACAGATTCAGCGGCAACGCCACCCTATACGCCACAGCACACACTCTCGCGGATATCTGGTAAGGACCAATAAACCGAGAAGTAAGTTTCTTCGATTTCAATGCACGACCCACACCCGTTACCGGCGTAACCCTCAAAAATACATGATCACCCTCTTGAAACTCAATATCCTTCCGTCTCTGATCATGATAACTCTTTTGCCTACTCTGAGAAGCCTTCATTTTCTCTCGAATAAGCTTCACTTTCTCCGTCGTCTGTTGCACCAACTCTGGCCCAACCACCGTTCTCTCACCAGATTCGTGTCAACACAACGGTGTCCGACATTTTCGTCCATATAATGCTTCAAACGGTGCCATTCCAATACTAGAATGGAAACTGTTATTATACGTGAACTCAATCAATGCAAGATAACTATCCCACGCACCACCTTGTTCCAAAACACACGCTCTCAATAAATCTTCCAACGACTGAATCGTCCTCTCCGTCTGACCATCCGTTTGCGGATGATAAGCCGAACTCAATCTCAATTTAGAACCCAAAGCCTTCTGTAAACTTTCCCAAAATCTCGATGTAAACCTTAATTCTCTATCGGAAACAATACTCAATGGAACCCCATGCAACTTCACAATCACACTGATGTAAATCTCAGCTAACCGCTCCAAAGAAAAACTGATGTCAATCGGAATGAAATGAGCCGATTTAGTCAGCCTATCAACAACCACCCAAATAGCATTATGCCCTCGCTGAGTATTCGGTAACCCCGTTACAAACTCCATCGAAATGCTATCCCATTTCCACTCAGGGATATTCAATGGTTGCAACAAACCACTAGGCCTCAGATGTTCCACTTTCGATTTCTGACAAGTCAAACACGCGTACACAAACTAAGCCACATCTCTTTTCAATCCAGACCACCAGAAAATCTTCTTCAAATCTTGGTACATCTTATTCGCTCCAGGATGTATACTCAAATTACTCTGGTGTCCTTCCTCTAAAATCATCTTTTTCAACTCCGCATCACCAGGAATACAAATTCTACCTCGGAACCTCAACACACCATTAACGTCCACTTGAAAATCACTATTCGCATCTTTTTCTCCAACCACCATCAAGTCCACAAATTTCACATCCAACTTCTGTTTCTCACTTACCGTCACCAGAAAATCATTAGTAACCTTCAGCATACCCAGCCTCACACTATCTGAAGTCACTTCACATACCAAACTCAAATCTCTAAACGATTCCAAAAGTTCCCACTCCTTAACCATTAAAGCGGACATATGCAAAGATTTCCGGCTCAACGCATCGGCTACCACGTTAGCTTTACCAGGATGGTAATTCAAGCCAAAGTCGTAGTCCTTCAAGAATTCCAACCATCTACGTTGCCTCATATTTAGCTCTTTCTGATCAAACAAATATTTCAAACTTTTATGATCACTAAAGACTTCAAACCTTGCACCGTAGAGATAATGCCTCCAAATCTTCAACACAAAAACCGCAGCCGCTAATTCAAAATCATGAGTAGGATAATTCTTCTCATGAACTCTTAACTGCCTCGAAGCATAAGCCACGACCTTACCTTCCTGCATCAGAACACCACCTAGACCAATCAAAGAAGCATCACAATAAACCACAAATGGTTCGGTAGGATTCAGAAAAATCAAAATCGGAGCTGTCGTTAATCTTCTCTTCAGCTCATTAAAACTTTCTTCACACCGAATATCCCAAATGAACGCTTGCCCTTTACAAGTCAAATGGGTCAAAGGAAGTGCTAACTTAGAAAAACCTTCAATAAACCTTCGATAATAACCGGCCAAACCCAAAAAGCTTCGAATTTCCGTAACAGATCTCGGAGCCCCCCATTGTAGAACTGCTTCTACCTTAGATGGATCCACAGCAATACCGTTACCTGAAATTACGTGTCCAAGAAAACCCACTTCCGACAACCAGAATTCATACTTGGACAATTTGGCAAAAAGCTTCCTTTCCTTCAAAACCTGCAAAACAATACGTAAATGCTCTGCATGCTCCTCCCTAGACTTAGAATAAATCAAAATGTCATCAATAAACATAACAACAAATCGATCCAAATGCTCATGAAAAATACGATTCATGTATTCCATAAACACACCTGGCGCATTAGAAACTTCGAACGGCATCACAGAATATTCATAATGACCGTATCGTGTCCTAAAAGCCGTCTTCTGAATATCTTCTTCCTTCACCCTAATCTGATGATACCCTGATCTCAAATCAATCTTACTGAACACACACGCACCAACCAACTGATCCATCAGATCATCAATCCTTGGAAGAGGATACTTATTCTTGATCGTCACCTTATTCAACTGGCGATAATCAATACACAACCGCGTGCTTCCGTCTTTCTTTTTCACCAATAAAACTGGAGCACCCCAAGGAGAAACACTAGGTCTCACAAACCTCTTTTCCAACAACTCACTCAACTGTTTCTTTAACTCAACCAACTCAGATGCTGACATACGATAAGGTGCCATAGAAACAGGTCTAGTACCAGGAACTAGATCTATAGAAAACTCCACCTCTCTCTCTGGGGGCACATCTGAAATATCCTCAGGAAACACTTCAGGAAATTCACACACAACAGGAAACACATCCAGTGAAACTTGACTATCCACAGTCAACGACGCAAATAACCCAAACAACTGAGCTTCATCCGCCAAAAGTTTCTTCAACTCTTTGGTAGATAAGAAACTCGAGTCTTCGTCTTCCTCAAGAGAAGAAAACCTTACTAACTTATGGTAACAATCAATATGAACCCTATTAAATTGCAACCAATTCATTCCTAAAACCACATCCAAACCTTCCAACGGCAAACACACTAAATCCATCTCAAAGTCTTTACCATAAATGGTCAGAGGACAACTCAAACAAACCAAAGAAGTAGTTACTGACCCCATTGCTGGAGTATCAATAACCATTTTACCATCCATCAAAGACAACACAAGATTCAAACGCTTCGCGCACTCAGACGAAATAAACGAATGAGTCACTCCAGTATCAATAATAGCAACTAAAGGTATACTATTAAAAAAACAAGTACCTCTAATCAGACGATCTGCACTCGAAGTCTGAGTTCCGGCCAAAGAAAATACCTTCCCACCAGTTGGAGCTTGCTTCGGTTTCGGACATTTCGTACTAATATGCCCAGATTCTCCACAATTGTAACACTTTACCACATTCTTCCTTTTACAATCAGCTACAACATGTCCGATCCCTCCACAATTAGTACACTTCCTCACATCTCTCCTGCACTCAAACTGACGATGCCCCAACTCACCACATTTGTAACATTTCGGAGGACCAGACATACCTCCTCCACCTGATCTTCTATCAAAAGTACCCCTTTGTTTACCTTTATCAGCTGGTGTCACATACGGACCACCACGGAACTGTTGCTTCCCTTTTCTGTCACTCACACTCTTGTAATGAGTAGAACGAGCCTTACTATCCTCTTCATAAATCCTACAACATTCCACCAAATCGGCAAACCTCCTTATCCTCTGGTAACCGATTGCCTTTTTTATCTCAGGACGCAATCCACTTTCATACTTCACACACTTAGAGAATTCTGCGGTCGCCTCAGCATAATGAGGATAAAACTGCACAAGTTCCACAAACTTAGCAGTATAATCAATTACAGACATATTACCTTGTTTTAGTTCCAAAAACTCAATTTCCTTCATTCCCCTAACATCCTCGGGAAAATACTTCCTCAGAAACTCTTGGCTAAACAATTCCCAAGTAACTTCTTCATCACCAGCTTCTAACACAGGACGTGTACTAACACACCAGTCATCTGCTTCTTCTTGTTACATGTGAGTTCCCAATCTCACCTTACTGTCCTCATCACAATCCATCACTCTGAAAATCCTTTCAATCTCTTTCAGCCAAATCTGTGCTCCATCAGGATTATGTCTCCCTTTGAAGACAGGTGGTCTATTCTTTCTAAACTCATCATTCTCTCCAGCATTCACTGCACCCTGCACAGCACGAGCCATAGCCTGCATAGCAGCAGCTAAAGCAGCATCGTTCCTTCCAGCCATATTCTGTTCATTTCCAATAACAAAGACTATGGTTAAACAAACAGCTCATCCAAACGCCAAGACCGACAAGGACTGATACAAACTGACACGGACTGGCTCTGATACCACTTAATGTAACACCCCCAATCTATACCCCCAAGCTATTAAAGCGGTAAAAGTAAATTCAAAATTTCGTCAGAGTATATTTAAAACATGCACGGCATAGACCGGAGGGGTCACATCAATTTGAAACAATACATACAACACCTGCTCATAAAGATATGCAACAGTGGGGTAGCAATCAACAGAGGAACTCAGTTCCTTACACCCACATTTCAGATTTTAGAATAAAGCAAAAAATTTAAAACTGAATAACATATATATATATATATATATATATATATATATATATATATATATCATGAAAAGTGTATCTGTCATACATCAAGTCATACATGTGCAAGCCAAAAGATATATATATACATAGTACACAATAATCACAAACGGCCTCCCTAACTACCCGGTGTCACATATCAGAGCCGACCGACAAAAGAATGAAGACGCAAAGCTTCACAAAAAGACTTCCAGCCACTCTAATCTGCAATACCTCATAGAGCATTATAAAACAGCAGAAGGGTGAGAAAAACAATCATAATACAGTTGCATATAATTATATATATATCAACACAAAAATACACAAGTAAAATATTCTCACCACAATTGCACCACAATCAAACATAACGCAACACAGTACAATTCTCAGGTATCAAATACCACTACACATCAATCATAAAATTTACACTCATCATCAATACCATTACACATATTTCATCTCATCAATTACTTCACCAATTCATGCACAATTAATCCATGATTATGCAAATGCACAGAGACCGACACAACGACTCTATGCACATGCCATACGGTACCGACTTCCAATGTTTCTCATCACTAGTTCACTCAGGAACTCTGCTGGAACCATCGCTCGTTACATCACTGTAACTCCCTGTCGGGCCTACGATGTTCCCCACCGCTCACACCCCACATGGGCACACGGTGTTTATGGATCGCTCACACCCTACACGGGCACACGACCCGATCGCTCACACCCCACATGGGCACACGATCGTCTATAATCATCGCTCACACCCCACATGGGCACACGACGTTATAGCGGATTCCCTCTGGAATCAATCCGTCACTCAGGACGGCACAACAATGCATATCATGATGCTTGGCATACAATGACTCATGACATTTAATATGCACACACATACACATCCATAATCATGCATATATCAACAATTACCATACATCGCATTTTCTTGCCGTAAGGCCACCAACCATCATCACACAGGTATTTCATGCAATTTCATTCACTCACAGTACACAAGTTATATCATATCCACCCCAACAGCATACTGCACATACACATTAAGTTCACACAATCAAACGGTAAAAGTCGACAACAAAACAACACATTTTCTAATCCCCGACATAATTTAATGGATCAACAATTCTCAAAACCATCATCATAATAAAGTACATTTAATAAGCTTTCCAACTATATAAATAACGCTTAAATCAGAAATACGGTTCGAGAGTTATGAATTTTTTAAGGAAAAGAATTATTTGGAAATCTCTCACTACCGCCCGGCGAAACACTCCAACCGCCCGGCGAAACACTCTTCGCCGCTACCTCGCCCGGCGAAGCACAGGCGACACTAATTCTACCAAAATAACTTAAAAGAGTCAGGAACTTGTAACCTCTGCGCCTCTCAAAACCGCCCGGCGAAAGAACGAACCGCCCGGCGAAAGAACGAACCGCCCGGCGAAACAAGCCCACCGCCCGGCGCTTCACACCAGAAGCAGAATTTTCTGTTTGCGTGCACACTGTTCCTCACCCCCAAAAATCTCATTTTCTTCCCCCAAATCACTTCCATCAGCAAAACCGTTAATAGCAATGGTTCATAAACATATAGAGATCCTACAACACAAATTATATCGATTTTCGTCCGTGAAAACATCGATTTCTACTCGTTTACGCGTTTTCGCCCTATAACCGAAAAACTATCGAACAAGACAATACAACATGTAAACACACATACATAATCATACACAACGATAAGATAATCGAGTTTCGCACCCTTACCCGATTAAATAACGCGTAGAAAAGTCGGTTGATTGGTTTCCAAGTTTTCCCAAAATCTCTCTTTTCTTCTCTTCTCCTTTTCTTTTCTTCTTCTCTTCTTTTTCTTCTTACTACTTTTCTCTCTTTCTATTTTCTATCTTAAGCAAAAATATCATTAAATGACCAAAATACCCCCACACTCAAATATCTCGCAAACGATCCCAAAACCCGATAAAATATAAGCACGACTAAAAATAACACATTTCCAAATAAAAGTCAAAAATAAAATAATATAATAATAAAATAATCAAAAACGACTCGATTAAATAAAAATACTAAAACTGACAAAAACTGGGGCGTTACACTATGTCCCCGTGCATCGTAACTACCCGTCCTCTGGTCGCGTCGTACTTCATCTTGAGGTGGACCTTTGATGGCACTGCTGTGAGTTCGGCCAGGGTGGTCCTCCCGAGGATGCAAATGTAGAGGGATGGACATTCGACCACCAGGAAGCGGGTCTTCACTTGATGGGCAGTGTCTTCGGCCCCGAATGTGACCATCAGTTCAATGTAGCCCCATGATCTGGTGGTGGTGCCGTTGAACCCCTACAGATTTGAACCGACGTACGGGGTCAGATGTCTCTCGCCGAATTGGAGGGTCCCGAACAGGTGAGCATACATGATGTCGACTGAACTTCCCTGGTCGACCAGGATCCTGCGAACGTCAAAGCTCGCCATCTGTGCCCTGACCAAGAGGGGGATGGTGGCGTTGGGCGCTCCATCTGGCAGCTCTTCGAGATAGAAGGTGATAGGGTTTGATTTCCCTTGCACCTTCTCGAGAGTGGTGGTCTTCGCCAAGGTTGAGGACTCTAGTTCGTCAAATTTCCGCTTGATCGACCCGACGGACACCTTCTCGTAACCACCTCCGAATATGACCATCATCTTGGGGAAACCTTCCCATGTGCTGCGGGCAACAACGGGGTCTTCGTGGGGGAAGTTTGCCCACATGCTGCAAACTGCCTCTTGGCCCTCGATGCCTTCGGGGACAAAGAAGTCTTCGGGTCGAGTGACGCTGAGGGCCACCTGCAACCGACTCTCGTCGGGAGGGGGTGTCGTCTCCTCGACGTTCTGGGCTTCCCGGGCACTGGGACGAGGGGCATCATTCTTCTGGGCGTACTACTTTAGGTGCCCTTCCTTGATCAGGATCTCAATTGCATCTTTGAGATGGATGCAGTCCTCCGTGACATGTCCGTGGCTCCGGTGGAACCTGCAGTACTTGGACTTGTCCGTGTTTGATTTGGGGGTCGTTGGCTTCGGAAAGCGGACGCCTCATTTTAGAAATTCCGAGTTGGAGCACTCGGAGAGGATCTGCGTGCGGGGGGCGTTGAGCGGCGTGTATTTCGTGAACCGGCCAGCTGGTCCTCTCGGTTCGCGAGAGTCCCAGGGGCGGCCATCCTTCTTTCTTTCTCCTCCACGTCGGGGAGGAGAGTCTTCTTCTCTGCGGTCGCGGGGGCCTTCCTTCTGCCTTGAGTCGAGGGCGATTTGTGCTGCCTCTGACTCTTCGAATTCGATGTATGACCGAGCTCGCTGGAGGAGGTCTTCCAAAAGGTGAGGTCTGTGGAGGCCCACGAATTTGGCGAAATCGGATCCAAGTCGCAGTCCCCGGATGATTAAAAACTTTTTCATGTCGTCGGTCGTGTGGACCTCGACAGCCTCCCTGGTGAACCTCTCAATGTAGTTCCTGAGAGACTCGTTCTTCCCCTGGAAGATGCTCTCCAGCGCGGCCTCCGTCTTCGAGTGTCGGCGAGATGTCGTGAAGTGTTTGGTAAAGCGTTCTCTTAGTTGCTTCCAGGACATGATCGATCCGGGTGCTAGACTTTTGTACCAGGTCATGGCGCCCTTCCGCATGGTGGTGGGGAAAAGTCTGCACTTAATGGCTCCCCTGACGTTTCTGAAGTTGAGCATGGCTTCAAAACTTTCGACGTGATCGTCGGGGTCGGCCAGGCTGTTGTAGGTCCCCAGTGGCGGGGGTTTCTCCATGCCCGCAGGGATTGGGGCGTCCATGATCTCCCACGACAGGGGGGTCCTTTGGTCGTCATCGTCGCTTCCGGCTGGGGACCTTGATGGGAATCGGTGGTGTCGACCAGGTCCTTGTCGTGGAGTGGAGTTCCTAGAACGGTTCCTCGGCCTCTCTTCGTCGGTCTTGCTCCTCTTGGTAGTCGAGGAGTGCCTGGGTTCCTTCCGAGGCGGGGAACGATGGCGGTTCTGGGAGGTTTCTGGCTAGGTACGCTCGAGGCGCGACCGGCGGCCCTCGCGCACCGGTGAGGGGGTCCGAGATTCTTCCGGAGGGGTCCTTCGCGGGGAAGGAGAACGGCGGGGTGAAGGTGGACGACGATGTCTTCACGGGGAAGATCGTCGTGTTCGCCCTCGCTCGAGTGCTTCAATTCTGAGATTTTGGTGCATGATCAGCTGGTTGGTCTGGTTGACCAAGGCGAATAGGGCCACGGTGCTCGGATCTGCATTAGGCGGAGGAGCAACTGGCTGCGGCTTGCTGGTCGTCCTGCTGAGCGGCACCGTAAGCCGTGTCTTCGGAGTCTGGGGAGGCGGTCTGCCCGTCTCTTACGTCGCCTTCTTCGACGTTGAGGGCAGCATTGTCCTCGCGGTAGTTTCCGTTCTCGAGTTGCGCGAGGACGGTGTCCAGAGCTTTGTTCGCAGACGGGTTGTTGGCCATGCTGGTGATGAACGAAAAAATTGCTTTGGTTTATCGTTGAAGGAAAAACGGGGAAGCAGTGTTTCCCACAGACGGCGCCATTGATCGTACCTAGATCAGACAGTTAGATAGTGGCCAACGGCGTCGTGAAACCGACGCTCAAGTCAGGAAAGGTCAGAGAAAAGCAAGTACAGAAAATAGGTGTGAGTTTAGAATGTGAAGTAACATGGCCCTCTCAAGTGAGAGGGTATTTATAGAGAGCCCCCAGCGCGGGGCCAACGGTTACTTGCACTGGGCTGGATTGCAAGGCCCAATTCAAGTAACTGTCATGGCTTACGTGGCGTAGTGAAGACCAGCACGTGGTCTTCTCCCTGGGGTAACGGTCCCGAAATCTTAGGAAGTAGGGCAAACCGATTTCTTCGGGAGTGGGAGGTTACAAGAGAACGTGTCCTCGCGGGGAGGCTCATGGGCGTCGAGGAGAACCGAGATCATTATGTGCTCGACGTTGACAGTTTACATGGGCCTTGTTGGACCGGCCGAGGTCGCGCGGGTTGGGCCTACCCGTGTGAAGGGCAGGTGCTAGCCCAGTCCAGAAAAAACTTATTATTATTTCAAAGTTCAATTAATTATAAATATATAATTAATATCTTTAGTTATTTAATATAGAAAGAGAAATATTCCATTTTCTTTTTTTTTTTTTTTAATAAATATGGTCGCCGGGTCGGTACCTAAAAAAAGAAGAAAAAAAAAAATTAAAAGAAATTAATCTTGGGTGGCAGTTCTAACAAATCAACCATAAGCAAAGAATTAACGTGCGCAAAACATTTTCGTAATGAATTAAAATGACATTATGATCATAACTCATATTTGCAAGAACATCTGCAGAAGTATTTCCTTATGACAACTTTTGATTCTTCACTTTATGGTTAAAAGTTGTTTGATCTGCTGAATTGTTCTTCAAGTCGCAACACTACTCATACTTAGGGTGTAAAAAAAAATTGGTTCACAAGAACCAAATTTAAAAATGTGGTGCACCAATTTCAAAAGTCCATATTATTTGGTTTAAAAACTAATCCAAATTCATTTTACTAAAACCATAAAAAATCAATGTTCACTTTTTAAAACCAATACATAAATGGTTTGATTGGGTTTAGTAGACCCCCCACTCAAAGCATAATGCGGGACCTTTTGTTTGGACGGCACTATAAACATCGACAATTCTATTGAAACTACAACTATGAGAACTCTCGATCGAGTCTTATCTTAGACACTGACTTAAAACACCCACTAATATGTAATTGATTTTCATCATATACTTTACTGACATAATCAAAATCAAACTTACCATGGCCAAAAGATGGTGGATAAACAAATAATTTCCAACTTTTTAAGGATTTTTTTCAGTTCAACTGTTCTTTGAAAACTAATATACACCAATACTATTCTACCATAGACAGTAGACAATAATATTCAGAATATAAAAACAAATATTAAAAATAATATATTTTATTTGGTTAAAAATGGAAATGGTTATTAATTTCAAAAATGGTTGGATGGAGTTAAGAATAAGTTGTTGAATTGAGAATTAAGTTTTAGTCAAAAACAAATTTGAGGGAAATTTGGTTTTAAAACTGGTCCAAACAAAAACTGGTTTTTTGGTGCAAACCGGTTATTAACAAAACTAATCCAAATATAAACCGGTTAAAATAAACTAGTTTTGTTAAAATGGTTTTAAAAACTAAATTAATCCATATATTTGATTCAATTTGATTTAGTTTTATAACCATGCACACCCCTACTCATTATTCATTGCCTCAAAGTATCAAAGATAACCTTTGAATCCATATGAAGTTCAATTTTGAATACATACGAGCTTGTGCAAGATGTAACCCCTCCAATAAAACACAAAAGCTCTGCAACATATGCATTATATTTTCCAACATTTTTGAAAAATTACGTAACCATATACATTGGTCACTTCTAACCAATCCACTTGCTGGATTGTCTCCTCTGCTGGCATCATTAGTGTTCAAACAAACTCAACCTTCCTCTAGAGCTTTTCATGTGATCATAACTTGTACACGACACGACATATACTTTGATGAATTGAATTAGTGCTTTGAACTAGTAATTGATACTCTCTCTGTTCTAAAATATAAGAGAAAAAATGTATTTTTTTTGTGATAAAATATAAGAGAAAAAATTAACTTTTATCATTTTCAAGGTAAAATTAAATACAAGTTGCATTTAATTTGCTCTCTCTCATCTTTTCTATAAACAACAACCAATTAGAATTGTTTTTACATCTTTCAAAATAAAATTTTTCAACAAAATCTTAGTCAAACTATTATGATTTTTACTTTTCTTAATAAATGTGTTTTTGAGTTTTTCTCTTATATTTTAGAACGGAGGGGGTAATGTTTTATCCACCTCAAAATCTCATGGCAAGACCGTTGTGGTTAATTAAAAATATTGTTATGCATATCCATATTCCTCCATTTTCAAAAAGAAAGTAATAGTTAGTAGCCTATAAAAATAAGTAGTTTTAATAAATCAAATTTATTTTAATATGAATGATGTTTTCACTTTTATTATTAAAATAATTTCTATATTTTCAATTGTATCTTATAATAATTAGTGGGTACATATAAGATTAATTTAATAAAAAATAGTGTTTTTAACAATTTTATTGTATTTATAATTTATATGCAAAAATCTTAAATATTACTCATTTTAAAATACAATAATATTAAATAATAAAGGTATTGTAAAAACAAATAATACTCTTTATCTTTAAATAAATAAACATATAAAAAGAATGGAGGGATTATTTAATTATTTTCTCTTCTATATTTTTTTCATAAATTTAATTGATATGATCTTGTCAGTTAATCATAATTTTAAATATTTACTGTTTGATTTTTTTAATTATATATAAAATAATTGTGATACATTTATGATATAAAACTTTTTTACATTAAGAGTGGCGATCAATTAATCTCTTTCATCGTTACTTGAGTTTAAATTAATTTTATTTAGGCTTGTTGTGAGTAATGAAAATATTTGGGTACCACATTACTTTAAGCAAACTCTTTAAATTAATTTTATTTATGCTTGTGAAGTTGTGATCAAGAAAATGTGTACTACTACTACCTCATTTCTTTAAGCATAATCTTTCTGTCTCTGCCACTGACTTTGACCACAATCTGACATTGGGACGCGTCTTGCCCGATTCCCAAAGCTCAATGACATGACAGGACATATATGTCTGTTTCTCAAATCCCCTTAAGATCAATAACAAGATTAACGGCGTGATAATACTCTTCATTTTTAAATTGATCTTACCAGGTGGAAGATTACCCGAGAATGATTTTTTAGTATCAAAGCATTTAAAATATTATTATCATCACATTCCTTAACTTGAATTAAAGAATGGTTTAAGTACAACTACATAAACAGTGAAAAGTAGGAACCAAACTGAGGAAAAATCAATAAACACAACAAGCGAATCTTTCTCGTGCTTTCTCGGCTTTTCATAACACTTCATGGACCAATGCCCTCACAGCGAAATTGTTTTTTAATATTTGGGTTTTCGGACACACATGAAGATCCCAAAGAGCATCATCGTCAACTCTGTATACTCCATAACCAAAACCATGTCTTCAAGCATGTGATATCTCAGTTAACCATTTTTTATAAAAAAAAATACTGTACATTTTTGTTTTTAATACTACCAAGTAAAGTATCTACGCATTTAGATTCCTGCCTCTGAAAGCATTTTCATAATTTCATTTCTCCTCTACGTATCAACATATTCTACAAAAGAATTTACAAATCTAACCAACCAATGGAAAAACAAGGAAAAAAGGCAGAGATCATTTCCACCACCTTCCATATACAAAGATCTCCCTGCCCCCAATGAACCCATCATTATGGCAAAACCTTCAAAATTTCCCACAAAGATCCAGCGTGCAGATTAGATTCTCAGTGCCATATATAACCTGTGAAAAAAACTGTCGATTGCATGCTCGCCTATACCGATAATTGAATCAATTTCCAGTTTTTTTTTCCTGGATATTACTCAAAATCGATAGTTGCAACTTCAAACATTGTGACAGAGTTTACACATTCTTCCCTACTGGATGCTACCGGTCTTCGCTGAATATTCTCCCGACAAAATCACGAAACCTCTTTGAGTAGAGCTTTGGATCAACAGCTGAGATAGATGAAGGGTCAACCTGCCAGGACTTGTATGCATGTTCCAGCTTCTTGCTGATGTCATAATCTTGCAAAATGTCGATAATCCCACAATATAAAACAACATCGTATGTCTCTCCAATGCGATAAGGAGTAAAATGGCTGATACCGCCACTGGTGTATTGGTCGAAATCACTCCTCCGAGCCATGCGCTCTGCTCTTGCAGGCATATTAGCTCCTAACCTAATCAACGATTTCCTAAAAATAAAGAAAAACCCTACTCAACACATCAAAAATTACAAATATGCTTAATCCCCTTCCCCTCGAATAAAGTTGCTTATATGCATTCACATTAAATATCAACCACCACAACAACTGGCTTTATATACGCTGGAGAATAGGATTAATTCAGATTGTCAACAAAGAGATGGTATGAAATCTTCCAGACAAAGAATATGTCAATTTTTAAAAATAAACAATTAGAACTACAACTGTGAATGTCCCTAAATACAAAAGGTTGCTTGCTCTATGTGACTACATTATTCCCACCTACTTGCTAAGATAATTCAAGCTAACTGCAATTATTTCCATGAACGTCATCAACATAATATGAATTATTGAGCATTTAAAATAACATCAGAGAATTTCTCCAAAAAAATAACATCATAGAACTAGAACTTAACCCGTTATGCAATAACAGGTCTACCAGCATCTCAGGTCTACCAAATTTTTCACTAGGATAGAAATGTGAAATAAAATGCTGTTAGGTTCTTCATAGGGAACAAAATGTAAATATGGATGTGGTGTTAAAACAACCAAATAATTCTATTAACTTAAATTTAGAGAACCAGAACATATTTCAACATACCGGCCAGATTTGACTCGATCCCTATCCTGTAGCTCTGCTTCAAGGAAGCGATAACCACGCATAAACTTTTCACTCTGATAAGAGTCCTGCTTGCCTAAAAGTAACAATATAACAAGTCTTAGTTCTATTAATATTACATAAACTCATCTAGTATGCACACCGAAATGAAATATTCATCAGTACCAGTTCGTAAAAGAAACGGTGACAATCCCATTTTGTCATATGTATTATCATCACGAAAATGAATGCCAATCAAAAGACTGTAATCCATAATTCCCTCGGCTTCCAAAAACTCACAATCCCGCTCTATTTGTCTGCACAAAAATCAGGACAAGTTTAGTTTAACAGATATGCATGATGTTTCAATGCTAAGTAGCAGTGTAAAATACTCACTAGAACAACTTACTTGATGAGATCCTTGAACCAATTTCTTTGCAGGCGAAACACAAAATTGAGATCCAGGTCCTTGAGGGTTGTGGTTTCATCGATCTCTTCTTCAGCCTTATCTGTTGTACGGCCATGTGACGATCCCTTCAAGTCAAATCGTCTATGGATTGGATATTCCGAGCAGAAAAGATTGCCCATCACAATGAACCGAGTCTGGTTTTCAGTAAATAAAAAGAAACTTTTAGTTCCTGCAACTCATAAACCAATCAATTAAAACAACTTAAACTTCAAAGACAGACCTTCTGGCCTCCAATTGGTTTGACACAGTGTACCCCATAGAACTTTGTCACAAGCGAATTCTCATACTGAGAAACATGTTGATAATAACTTCGAAGCATCCGAAGAAGTACCTACAAGATAATCACCAAAGTCACCTCAATACATATGCCCATCGCTATAGTTTGAAACAACCCGGAAAAAAAGTTGTTAAATTCAAAAACCAAAAAACAAACCTTGACTTCAGATTTTTTAACTGTCTTTATCATATATCTGTTATCTTGGGTCAAGTAGAAGAAACTTCCACTTTTCCCAGGAGACGAAAGCTCCCTTAGGGCAGCATTCCCACATATAGCTAACATGTAATCAGCAGGATCTACCTGAAATAGCTTCCTCAATTGTCTGAAATTCAAAACCAAACCAAGTTAACAATTGAACAGACAATAAATTTGCAATAACCTAGCATGAAAAAGGTGAAACTACAACTAGCTCAATTGGTAAAGATCTTGCAACAACCTAGCATGAAATTGAATTCTTCCTTTGTGTATGTTAAAAGAAACTAACATTAACTACTAGGGGAAAACCAAAAAGGTGATACCTAAAAACCATAGGGCAGTAATCCTTCCAGCGAAACTCCATCGATTGATGTGGTGGCGTAATCTTAGAACCTTCAGAAGGAAACCTAGTCCAAAACTTCTCCTTCGAATCAAAATCACTCGGTTTCAGCTCTCTCGATATGGAAGCTTCCTTTCCAACAGAGTGCCTACAAAAACAAAAAATCCCTTGAATCCAAATACAAAATCACAAACAATCTAACAAATAAAACCTAAGTTTCCAAAGAGATCTTTACCTAATACCCAATTGCAGATTAAGCATAAGCTCATAATTCTTATGCCCCTTAGATATAGTTTCACCAGGTCTCTTAACCTCAGAAGCCAAACAACAAGGATTACGCTGAAACTGCTTAATCTCTCGTGGATCTGAAACATTTTCACTCCCAATTCTATTCAAAATGGACACATTATCAATTATATCACATGTTATATCACCAGCTTCTCCATCAGATTCCCATATACAAATCTTCCGAAAATTCTTCTCACCTTCAACCTCAACAGAAGACCTTTTCCTCATTGTTATAGCAAAATCATCCCCAAACAAAGGTCCATTCCCAGAATAAAAAGTCCCATTCAACAAATGCATCTTCACATCATTACTATTCCAATTCCCAACATAGCAACTTCCATCAGGCCAAGTAAACACACCTTGCCCTTTCGGAACACCATTCTCCCATTCACCTTCATAACGATTCCCATTCAACCAAACAAGAGTACCTCTTCCGTTAATAACACCGTTCTTCCATTCCCCAATATACTCATTCCCGTTCCTCCAAACGTACCTTCCGTTTCCTTCTTGAACATTCTTTTTCCACCAACCTTCGTAATAATCTCCGTTCACGTAACGCCTCTGTCCATACCCGTGCTTTACATCGGAGCTCCATGAACCTTTATAAGTATCTCCGTCGGATCCGGTGAATGTCCCAAACCCCTCCATTCGACCTTGCTTAATTCCGCCTTCGTATATAGCTCCGGAAGGCCACGAGAATTTTCCTTTCCCGGAAGCTTTTCCTCGTTTCCACTCTCCTTCGTAAACACATCCATCACTCCATGAGTATTTCCCCGATCCATTCGGTACGTTACCGGAGAAACTCCCCATGTAAGAATCACCGTTCGGTAAAAGCTTCTTCGCGATTCTTTGCGTTTCGAACTCAATAGTTATGCTTGTAGGTGAAACTCTCCGGCTGCCGAGATGAGACCGGCTACGGCCGGTGACAGCAACCGGCGGCTGTTGTTGGTTTTCTGAACTGTTGTTGTTGGTGGTGTTAGCGTTAGCGTTAGCGTCTGGTTGGTGGTTGGAGAGAAGTGATTGGCGCATTTTATGGCGGTGGTGTGAAGAAGAAGGTTATGTAATTAATGCATTTTCCGGCGAGTGGAAAGTGCTGGTATCAGAATCACTGTTATCTCTGCTTTGTTTCTATTTTGGATGAACAAATGAAAGGAGCAATAACAAGTTAGAGAGAGGCTATATGCTGTGCATAGTGATTAGTGCTATTTACTGGTGTACTGTGGTGTTGTATGTTTGCAAATTTAATTATAAAAAAAACGAATATGATTATATTTATTTAAAATTAAATTTATTAAAAAAATAAAAGGAGGGAGAATTGAATAGGATAGTTGATTAGTAGTAGTTGTTAGGTAATTAATTCGACGGCTTTGTAAGGGGAAGTTTCAAGTTATTATTGTTAAGTGATGGTTAGTGGTGTTTGGTGGTGTGATAATGAGGATTCATTAAATTTAAACTTAAACCATTGTCCTTTTTTGCAGTAAATTCTTTGTATGTTCCCGATGACATCGAATTTGTTACTCACTTGGTTACAGTGGGATTGGAACGTAACGGAATCGCCTAGGAGGAACTTCCACCATCATTGAACTTTTTTATTCACATGTCCCACAAATAAAACGATATTCTTCCAATGCTTCACTTTAAAAAGAATTCCTTAAATATCCTATTTTTTATTTTTAATTAAAATAATTCATGTATATTAATGAATAGACGAAAAATTACTTCTTCTTTTTTTTTTTTAATTTGATCACTTTTTTATTATTTAATGTATTAAAAAATATTTTAATTATTAAAATAGTACAATAAAAATTTAAATAATAAAAATTATTTTAATTAAATATTTTGACATTTAAAAAAACATTAAAAAAATTATTCTATCATAGTACAACCTTTTTAATAAATTTTTCTTTAATTTATAAATAATAGTACTATAATTAGAAAAAGAACCAATATTAAAATAAATAATAAAAAAAACTTTCGCCCAGGAAATTGATGATAGAGTAGGGGTGACAAATGACATACACGTCCCGTTTAGGCATGTCCCTGCAAAGAGACAGGGCGGACATAATTGAGGATACTGGTCTAAAACCTACGCTTGTTCCGTAAAAATGTAAGGGCGGACACAGAAAGTCTGCTGACACTGCACCTTTTAAACCTAAAAATATAAAAATTTATGTAAATGTTTGTGTCCGAGAAGTCCGCAAAGAAAACGGGGTGGGACGGGGCAGACACATTCCTACCATGATTTAGGAATCTCCCCCTGATCAGAAAATGTAACAAACATGAGACATCATCCAGTGTGATAGACATCTAACCATGCGGGAGATGAAAAGAAAACGTCTCGGAATGCCATTTCTTCACGAATGCATTAAGAATTTCGTGGTTGACCAGAGTATAGTCGGTCATGCATAGGTCACTCAACCCACATAAGGTCAGAACCGACTGAAACTACTCCTTATCCGGCTGAGGCAAGCCAACAATCTTCCTCCCATTGTTCAGAAACTTCTACGGATCACGCACCTACGATTTTCCAGAAATAATCAATGGTATAAATAATCAATGTCAGCAATTTAAATTAACGTAAAAAATAAATCAAAAATCAAAGTAATGATACCTCCCCGACCCAGATATATCTGGCAGTGTGGTTTGGATATAGAGGAAATAAGGACATATCAGATGGACCTCCTTTGAATCCATCTACATGGCATCCTCGGCACCATCAGCCTCTGGAGGTGGCAATGGATCAGTAAGATCATCGGCGGGAGGTGGCACTAGTGTATCGTGACGCCTGCAGGAGGATGGGGGAAGTGACGCGTCAGATAGTGAAATTTGTCTCTTACGAAAAGAAGAAAAAGGTGTAGTGGCCTGGGATGAATGTGGAGTGGCCTGAGATGGAATAGCCTGAGGTAAAGGTTGCTCCCGTCGAAAAAATGCGTGTTGGGCAACCCGGCCATGTCTCAGTCTGTCAACTCTGTTAGCCATAATATTTATAAGGTAAATTAGGCCGTATCATTAGTGCAAACAACACAAAAAAAACAAGCAAATAAAAAAAACATACTATAGGATATTCCGGAGATACATCTCCGGAAACACCTTAAACCTTTTTATTTTGAATACTTTTAGAGATGCATCTTCGAAATATCACAGAGGATAAGAAACGCTGAACAATTTCGAAGATGTATCTCCGGAATATTCTGCAACTCAGAGGTCGTGATAATGGCGTCCTCTACTACTTGCATTGTGAAAAAATAAACATCTGATCATTCATTTCAACCAACAAACAATGCATACACTAACTCTAAACAATTTTACATATGGTTTCTACACATTTCTACCCCTAACAATTGATTCCTATTCATTTACATTATAACTCGAATATTTACCGAAAACTCAAAAAACCCAAAATTTATGATTTGGATGATGTTGAATGATGAAATGGATGATGCTTGATGTTTCCTTGAGCATCCTATTGATGAAATCTGATTTGGTGAAGTTGGAGAATATTGAGAATGAGAATAGTTGAAGAGTTGAAGAGTTAAAGAGTTAAAGAGTTAAAGAGTTGGGTTTGAAGGAAATTGAAAAGTGGGGAAGAAGAAGAGTCTGGCGCGATATTAACTACCAAAATGTTTCGGAGATACATCTCCGGAATACTTCAATGTTCACTTAAGTTTTGATGCGTTCGGAGATATATCTCTAGAATCAGAGGGTATTTTTGGAATTTTAGATGGTGCGATAGAAATACATAGGGTGGAAAAAGAAAGTCTCATACTATTATAGTTATTATTCATTTTATTCATTTCACATAATTCGTAATCATGTCTATGCGTGTTGTGGTGTTTGATGATGGGGATAAGCATATGAGCATGTGCCCAGATCTACGTTGTAATTTCAAAACACTTATTTAAACCTTCAAAATGAACTTTTGATAGTTAGGATAATAATCCAAATAGTACCTACTTATATTACTTGTAGCGTGTAGAAAATGATTTAGGTTGAGTGGTATGTTCAGTTGATAGCTGATAGTTGATAGTTGATAATTGATAACTGGTAGCTGATAGTTAATAGCTGATTATTGGTAGTTGATAAGTTAATTTGAGTGTTTGGTAAACTAGTTATTTCATTATTTTAAAAAAGACATAAAAGAACATTCATAATTAAAAAATTAACGATTTCATTATTTTATAAAAGACATAAAAGGACATTCTTAATTAAAAAATTAATAATTTTATTAATTTATTATATTATTTTATAAAATTATTTTGAATTTGATACAAATAAATGTATTAATAAAAACATGCAAAACAATATATATATATATATATATATATATATATATATATATATATATATATATATATATATATATATATATATATATATATATATATAGTTAATACACATTTTAGTCTTGCCATTTGGGACAAATTCGAAAAAGGATCCTATAAAAAAACACACAAATTTCATCTCTTCCATTTGAAGATTCTTTCATTTTGGCTCCTCAATACAACAATCAACAAAATATGTGACGTGACGTTGCTTTGTTACTTTTTGCTTGCAAGAAGATACTTTTTCCACTAGGTTAGCATTCTTTTCATGTCAATTTGTTTGCTTCAAATATATATATTACATAACATGTAATGAATATTTAATATGTTAAATAAATTCTTTCAAAAATGTTAAAATATATTAAAAACATTAAATAAATTCTTCCAAAATAACTTCAACATTTAATATTAGTTCAGCATTTATTTAATATTTAATATTAGTTCAGCATTTATTTATTAATTAATATATTTAAAATAAATTCTTCTAAAAATGTTAAAATATATTACAAAAGTCAAATAATTAAAAAATAAAATTTATATTTAATATTTAATACTTTCAGTTTATTTATTATTTAATATTTAAATATTTAATACTAAATGTAATATTTAATATTTAATACTTTCATTTATTTATTTAATATACATAATTAATATTTAATATTTCATACTTTCAGTTTATACTATTTAATATTTAAAATTAAATATAAACTAAATTAAAATTTATTTAATTACTGCATTTCAAATGTTTTAATAAACTAAATTTTATTTTAGTATTTTATTTATAAATTAATATTAACGTTCCATAAACTAAATTAAATTAATATTAATGTTTAAACTAAACTTATATTAATATTAACTAAATTAAACTAAACTAATGTTTTTTAACATTTTAACTAAATTATTATTAATAAAAACTAAACTAAATTAATATTATCATTTTAACAAAACTATAATAAATTAATATTAACGTATTGTGATGAAATAAACTAAAATAATTAATATTAAAATGAAATAATTAACATATTATAAAATATTAATATTAATATTATAATATGTTAATAATATATATGAATAAATATTTTATTTATTTATTTCATTTAATTTCATTTTAATATTTGTTATATTTATAATTAATATTTTATTAATTTAAATTAAAATAATTTATTTTATATTTTATACAAACGTTAATATATATAGTTATTATATTTATATTTAATAATTTAGTTTAAAAAATAAATTTTAATTAAAATTAATTATTTATTGTTATAATACATTAGTAATGTAATTTTTTAATTATTTGAATATAACATTTAATTTTTTTTAATATAAATTTTAGGTTTTTTTAATTATTTAACGTTTTTAATATATTTTGACATTTTTGGAAGAATTTACGTTAAATATTTTTTAATTATATGTTATTATAGTATTAATTATATAAATATTAATTAAATTTAAAAATATTAATTATATGAATATTAATTATATAAATATTTATAATATTTAATATTTAATTATATAAATATTATTTAAATGTATTTATGTAATATATACATTATTGAAGCAAATAAATATACAACAGAAACATAATAGCTTAGTGGAAGAGATGTCTCCTTACAAGGCAAAGGTCATGTGTTAAACACTAGTGGAAGACAATCTTGTTCTGCTATTTTAACATTTCAACATGCAATTAATGTTTTTTTACAGAGTCCTTTTTCGAATTCGCTCAAATAGCAGGGGCTAATCCGACATTTTACTAACTTGAGAATTATCATACTATTTTGAAATGCATTATGTAAATTAAATGTTGTTCAAAAACATTAAACATTGTATCATCTTTTATTTTGTGGGTTAACACAAATATAATTATCCAATTCAAAATTCAAATATATATATATATATATATATATATATATATATATATATATATATATATATATATATATATATATATATATATTAGGGAATTGTCTAATAGGAGACACTTAAATAGTTAATCGGCTGATGACAAAGATCTTTTATTAGGCTTAACTGAATGGTCTAATCCATTACGTTCTATTCAGCCACAAAACTCAATCAAACAATTCATCTATTTAGTGTTTAATAACAATAAGCTATAATATAATTAATTAATAATTAATTATGTCAATCCATATTTGATTAATTAAATAATTAATCTAACAATTAATTCTTGCCCAATAAACATAATAAAATTGACAACATTATCATGATTAATGCAGAAAATTAATCAATTAATCAAAAAATAGAGGAAAAAAAATCACTAACTTGAACTTTATAATTAATAAACCCAGGATTTATATACAAATGTTATAACTAAAATCCAAAAATATGGAGAATTAGTTATAACTACTTAATCAGACTAAACAACTATAAACACTAATTATCAAACAAAGCGTTATGAATAGGTACATTTTGTTTGAAAAAATTGGTTAATGAGAAAATTTTATATTTGTGTTACAAAATAATTTTTTAAAATAAATTTATAATATTTTTCTTAAAAAATTGAAAAAATAAAAGTAAAAACACTGTTAAGGACGTGATATAAGTACTTGTATCATATTTTGATATGAAGATAGCATATAGCCAATAAAACATGTGAAAACAGCGACATACTCACATACAACACTACCAACACATTACTAATATTAAACTGCAACATGCTCCTTGTTCTAGTTTCAAAGATCCACTTAAGGTTACAATATAATATACACAGTCATTCTTCCTTCAAACATTTCATTATACACTAGTTCTATCATTGTCACGTTACACACACTCTTATTACCAATCTCTACCTTAGATTCTGCAATCTATTTAAGAACTAAAGGGTAAGTATTAAGTACCAACTAATTAAATATTTTCTATACATTTTAAACAAAGTTTTATCCCTAGTCTTTTTATAGCTTAATAAATACCACACTACCCAAACCAAATGTATCATCATTAAAAGAAAACCTTCCCAGACAGAAAAAAGTTACAGTTTTTCAACATGCAATTTGATATTTAAATAATAAAAAAGAAAAGAACAATTTCTTCAAATGCATGAGAAACAAGCTAGTCTATAGTTTCAGTAATACAATAGCAGGACCATTTATGTCTGGTGTTGACAACTCATAAAATTAATATAAAATGTTACATTAATTGCTTTGTAAGTTATTCAGAACGTGAAAGGTGAATATTCTTTGGTACTTGACCAAACCTTAGTTAATTTCATTCACTATGCGTAATTAAAATAACCATCAACTAGTACAAAACAAAGTAACTTTAATTAATTGAATTCAACAAGTGGTCCTATTTTTATATCCATACATATACATAAGTACATTGATTTTTTCTTGTGTATCAGATTCGAGCTTCTAAAATATGGTCAGAAAAATAGTCAATTAATTTAGTATGTATACTTTTTCTCTTTCGGTCACAATTTTCAGTGTTAGCTATTATCTGCAATATGTTGAATATAGAATAATTTATCGTGCGGACTCAAAGGCTCACAATTAATTTGTATAAAAAACTCAAGAAAAGCATAAGATGTGATATGACAGAAGTTATGCAGCAAAGATGAGTAGTGCATAGTTTATTCAGAAATTGGTTATATGTGTCTGGTGACAGTGTGGGAATGTATATAAAGAAAGAGGTTTGGTTAAATATAGAGATTGCGTGATATATGGTGAAAGAAGTAATTGTAGCATGCATAGAGAAGTTCAAAACTTGTGATAAGAAAAGATTGGATGGTTCATGTAGACACAGTTGTTCAGAGTTCAGACCTTGAACAACAAGAAGTTTAGTTATAACTTATTGCTAGTTTATCCACTCCAACCTAACATATTCGACATATTAAAATGATATTTTTATTAAGAAATTTGACTAACATAAAAATTAAAATTTTATATAAGTATATTTAAAATATACGCTTTCCGTTTTAAAATGATTATCGTTTAAGATTTTTTCACACAAATTAAGAAATGTAATAATATTGTCATAAGATATACTACTTTTACTAAATTAACTCTATTAAAGTATTATAAGAAGTGTACAAAATAAAAATTAAAGGATAAAATTGGAAAAATTGTAATCATTACTACATTGAAAAGTGAAAACGACAATCATTTAAAAACAAATTTTATTTGCTAAAACGATAGTCATTTCGAAACGAATGAAGTATTTTTGATATTATTCATATGTATAAAAGGTATACTAAAGTATTTTAGAAAATATAGTTAAAAAATTAATATAACTTTACAAAAGTGCGGGTCTTCGTTGTTTCAAATTTATAATTCCATTGTTAGATTCTTTGTTGTTTCAAATTTATAGTTCTACTGTGAGATTGTGAATTTTATTTTTTATGTTATTATATTTAGATTAAATTATAGTTTTGATCCTTTAAATTTATCTAATTTATAAAATTAATTTTTTATTTTAAATTTTAATATTTTTGACCCCCCTCATATTTTTTCATAAAAAATCAAGAACATATTTATTTTTAACATATATTTTTATCTATAAAATTCACAATAAATTTATATGCGATAATTTATCATATTACAAAAAGAAAAACTAATCATTTATAAAATAGAAACATTATTAATTTTAAGTGTAAAAATATGATATATGATCAAAATTATTTAAATTAAAAATAGTGAAATTAATTTCGTGAATCAGATAAAATTGAGGATCAAAATTGCAATTAAACCTATAATTTATTTATAATATTTATTTTAATTTAATTTGTTTGTTTTTATTTTGTAATATCTATATTATATATTTAAATTTTGATATCATTTTTGTAGATATATTCTAAAAATTTAAATTAAATTTGAAAAAAGAATTAAAGTAAAGAGAAAAAGAGCATTGAACTCTAAATAACGTTTAAATAAATAAATAATTATCTACACCCTAAATTTCACCCTTCACCGCCAATATAAAGTACATGCTCTCAATTTTTCCTTCTATTTATTATTATTATTATTATTATTATTATTATTATTATTTCAACGAAAAAATGTGTGTTGATAAAGTGAATACACCCATCAAATATCACATTATTATATTTATATTATATAAATTATAATTAAAAATATATATATTTTAACCCACACAACATGACTTAATTTGCACTAGATGAGCTAGGCGTACGCGTACACTTAAAAAAAAAACTTCAACTTCTTTTATAATTGTAAAATATATTTTGTTTAGAAGCACTAGTTAGTATCTCTAGAAGAGATATTATATTGTCACTAAACATAACTCTTGAGAATAATTTTTCTCTTGAGAATACACGTATAAGTACATAAAATTCTACCTCTAGTTTTTGTCAAAAAAATATACAATTAGTAGAATATCTACTTTTTGTATTACATTTTTTTCTTTGTTTCAATGAACTAGTCCATGTTATATTATGCACAGTTTTTTCCCCTACACATATTGTGCCCGATGATATTAATACATTGTCGATTGAATGGTTGGTATCGATGCCATGGCCACTAATATTATTAATAAAACTAATTACTTTCTTTAAAAAAAAATGTTCACTTAAATTTTATCATAAGCTTATTTTTTTGCATTAACTTTTTTTAATGCTAAGTGTTGGAATTAACCCAAAACCTTTTGAAAATTCCTATTCAATCTTGATCTTAATATTGTTAACAAACACGCAATAACAATGAAAAGAGTTGAGAAAGAACAGAAAGAAAAGAAAGAAAAAAATCGTTGGAAGGGAAGATGAACAATTTACTACAGAGAATTCTCTGCCCACAAACTGTGAAAAATCTGTTATTTCACTTGCACCTGCAAACTCTGAATACAAGTTCTCAAATCTGAACTTCTTTTTTACTTCTTACAAAAAATAAGGGTTTCTCCCTAGTTATAGATTTATGTTAGCTTGCACCCCAAGCCAAGACCCAAAACTATAAAAGCCCAAAATAGTTAACATTATTAAAATAGGCCTAAGTCGAAATCCTGTGTGAAGAGACATCCTTTGACACTTCGACACACTATTACAACTTGACACACACATTATCACAATTCGTCTGCTCCTTGTTTCTGTCGAGCTAAACTGCTTCGACATAAGGAGTTACAACTCAACACACCACCTAATTCATTGTGTCTAAGCTGTCTACATTCATCATGGCTCTTAGTTTTTTGAAAACTTCGACCTGCACTCCCTTCGTCATGTATCTGCAATCTGATTCTCAGTTCTGCAGTGTTCCAAGTTCATCTTCCCTTCTGCTACCTGCTCTCGAAGACAATGGAACTTTATTTCGATGTGTTTGCTTCGACCGTGTGCTATTGGATTCTTCGCCAAGTTGATAGCTAACATGCTGTCGATCTTCATGGTAATTGCTCCATGACTCTTCCCTGTAATCTCGTCGACCAAGTTCACCATCCAGGTTGTTTGACATGCACAAAGAGAAGCAGCTATATATTCTGCTTCGCATGATGACAATGTCGCTACTGGCTCCTTTCTCGAACTCCAAGCAACTGGTGTGCCACCTAACATAAACACATATCCAGCTGTGGATTTTCTATCCTCGGCATCACTACACCAGCTAGAGTCGGTGTATCCCACTAACTTGCATTCTTTCCCTTCATCAGCTACAGGAAATAAAATACCGTAGTCGAGAGTCCCTTTCAGATACCTCAGTATCCTCTTCGTTGCTGCTAGGTGTGATACCTTTGGCTTCTGCATGAATCTACTTACCATACCCACACTGTATGCTAAGCCAGGCCTTGTATGATAAAGGTATCTAAGTGACCCAATAAGTCTTCTGTATTGGGTTGGATCGACATCATATTCATCTGAATCCTTCGACAGTTGCAGTCTGGTCTCAGTTGAAGTCGAAGTTGGGTTGCAATCTTGCATCTCAAATCTCTTGAGTATTTCGCCTGCATATCTTCTTTGGTGCATCATCAAACCTCTACTAGTCTTGTAGAATTCGATGCCAAGGAAATATGAGAGATTTTCCAAGTCTGACATTTAAAACTCCTCACTTAGGTCATGTTTGAAATCTTCGATCTCCTTCTTGCAACTCCCTGTTATCAACAAATCATCGACATAGAGGCATAGTATAAGCAATTCATTATTGCTTCTCCTTACATACACTCCATGCTCAGTCGTACACTTCACAAATTCCTTCGCCCTTAAGAAGCTGTCGATTTTCTTATTCCAAGCTCTTGGAGCTTGCTTAAGTCCATACAGGGCTTTATGCAGCCTGTACACCTTTCCTTCTTCGCCTCGTTTCACATACCCAGCTGGTTGTGCGACATAAACTTCTTCATCTAAGGGGCCATTAAGGAATGCACACTTCACGTCCATCTGACATGTGTGCCCATTGTTTATATTTGCTAGACCAACAACCAACCTGATTGTTTTGATCCTAGCAACAGGTGCGAACACTTCATCGAAGTCGATTCCTTCCTTCTGTAAAAATCCTTTCGCCAAAAGTCTCGCCTTGTGTCGAGTTACTTCTCCTCTAGAATTCACACTATGCCACAGAAGGGAAAAGACATCGCTTTTTTTGGCTTTTAACAGCACTGCCTAAGGTTGCACTGCTATAGGTAAAGACAACGCTTTGGTTTTATGCAAAAGCGCTGCCTTATGTAGGCCTTTAGCAGCGCTTTTCTGGAAAAACGCTTTCTAAAGTAGGCCTTTAGCAGCACTTTTTCTGGAAAAGTGCTGTCTAAAGTGGGCCTTTAGCAGCGCTTTTTCTGGCCTTTTATGCTTTCTATTGACATCTTTAGGCAGCGTTTTTTCATACCACAAATATAAAGTCTCAGAAAACAAAAAGGCAAAAAAAATGACGCTTGGTACCTCATGATCGACCACTCTAAGTCATCTTGACTTAAGTACTCGAGGGGCTAACATATATATAAAAGGGTAATTCCTTGCAGGAGGAAAAACGACATATTATATAAAATGCCTCAGATGAGCCAAAACATTGTACAATACAATTAAAAAGAGAGCCTGAAGGCCAGAAAAATCACTAACACCCATATAAGGGGACAATCAAAACAACAACAAAATACAACTTCCCCTCTAGAAGCTAATCGCTCTCTCTCCCGCCTCCTGAATGAAGAAAATTGAACCAGTCTTCATCCCAGTCCTCATCAACATCTGCACCAAAATCACGTTTCGGAGCGCGGTCTTTTGTGAGGGATTTCATCTTTGTCACAGATTTCTTCCCGGACAAGGTTGCTCTGATTGATGATGCAACAGATATTGCAACATTTGGACCGTCCTTCTTCATTTTCTCGGTCACCTTCTTGGCCGCGGAGTTTTTTGAGGAAGAGCTCATGTTAAAGTATTGCGCAGTTCACAAGTAACCCCTATATATAGCAAATTCAATAAGTTAATAACACCTCAGACAACTACATCATTATATTCTACACAGTTCATACTATAAACAACAAGGAAATGCAACCGGAATTTGTACATTCAATTTACAACTCAAAAACAAGTAGCAACATGATAATATGCAATCCGAACAAACATCGGAACCAATACTTTGAAACCCGGGCAGCGGTGACACAAATGTTGGAAACGTATACAAAACCAATCTGGAAATAAGCAAACTCAAGCGCAATAGTCTGTAATCTCATCAATTCAAGAATCCAAATCTCATCACAATTATTATCACAATTATTGAGTTCAAAAATTCACTTAAGTATTTTATCAAACACTTAGTCTACACTAAAATTCTAGTTCAATTTTTTTCTAAATCAACAAGTATTACTCTAGATCTAAACAATCCAATAGTCAATAATTCACTTTAATTCACATTTCCAATTTGTATAACGATCATGACTCAGCTATCAGGCAGGCAGCTCAACAACAACGTCAACACACTCCACCTCTATCTATGAGCAGTTTCAGCACAATAGAGAGGCATTCAACTAGGCCCTAGACTTCACTCATCACCAATATCAGGAACTAGTTATAACTAACTTCTACAAATCAAAAATTGAAAACCTAACATCAACAACTAATAATACAACAAATTTATCTCACAGAAACAGCAGAGAAACAATCAACAATGGAGAATATTGGGCATTTCCATTATTGGAGAGAAAACCAGAAAAAGGAAGAGAAACATACCTCAAACGGCGGACGACGGAGGGAAGCCACGAACGGAGGCCGCGAGTAAGCCACGAACGGAGGGAAGAAACGACGGAGGACGCAGGGCGCAGAAGAAGAAGATGATGAGAAACAGTGTCGCGAGAGTTAGGATTAAATAGAAACGGTCGAAATGAAAATAGAGGGATATCAGAATCTGTTTTAATTTTAATATTTTAAAAGACCTTTAGCAGCGCTTTTAGAAAGCGCTTTCTTATGTTAGGCCTTTAGCAGCGCTTTGGAGGTAAAAGCGTTTTCTAATGTGAGATTAATGAAAGGCCTTTAGCAGCGCTTTCCAAAAGCGTTGGCTAAAGTGTGTTGTAAGAAAGCCCTTTAGCAGCGCTTTTGAAAAACGTTGGCTTATGGTATCCTTTTAACAACGCTTTTCATAAAGCGCTTTCTAAAGTTCACCTGCCTTAACCCTTTAGCAGCGTTTTTCAAAAGCGCTTTCGTAGGACCCCTATTTAGCAGTGCTTTTTTTCTCCGTTTTTTATTTTTGTTTTTAGCGAAACATATAGCAGCGCTTCGGCCAAAAAGCGTTGTCTTTGTTGCGCTGCCAAAACACAATTTTGGCGTTGTGTCACCTTCACCTTGTAAACCCACTTCACATCAATTACCTTCTTGCCTTGAGGCAATTCAACAAGTTACCAGGTGTTGTTGACTTCGATAGACTCTAACTCCTCATTCATTGCTTTCACCCACTTTAAATCTTTCAATGCCTCAGCTGCATTAACTGGTTCGACATCTGCGTAGAAAGCATAATGTACCAGCTCACCCTCTTCATTAACCACATCATCTAATTTAATTACACATTCTTGCAACCTTGCAGGCATGTGTCTTGTTCGTCGAGGTCTGCTTGGGCCTGCTTCATCTATGACTGGTTCCTGTCGAACTTCTCTTTCGACTTCAGTGATTGGTTCTTCACAAGAGATTCTCACTGAATCCTTCTTGGCATTCTCAGTCCAGTCTAATTCTTTAAGCTCATCTATAATTACGTCCCTGCTGATCACTACATGCTTATTCACTGGGTCGAACAGTTTGTAACCTCCAGTTAAATAATATCCTATCAAGATCATCTGATTCGACTTGTCATCAAGCTTCCTTCTCAACTGATCTAGCACATGTCTATGTGCTATAGATCTAAACACCTTCAAGTGACTGAGCCTAGGCTTGACACCAGACCAACATTCTTTTGGTGTGATTCCTTCAAACTTCTTCGTCGGACATCTGTTCAAAATATATGTTGCTGTCGAAACTGCTTCTCCCCATAATTCTTTGGGTAAGTGCTTTCCATTCAACATACTTCTCACCATGTTCATGATGGTTCTGTTCTTTCGTTCTGCAATGCCATTTTACTGTGGAGTGTAGGGTGGCACCACCTCATGCATAATCCCTTCTTTTTCATATAATGCATCGAACTCTTTCGAAACATACTCTCCACCACCACCAGTCCTCAAGATTTTCAACTTTCGACCACTCTGTCTTTCGACCTTAGATTTGAATCTGGTAAATACCTCGATCACATCACTTTTCTTCTTGATGAGGTAAGTCCACAACTTTCGACTGTAATCATTTATGAACGTGACAAAGTATCTGTTGCCACCAATCGAATCCACTTGGATTAGACCACATATATCAGAGTATATGACTTCCAGAATTGCCTTCGACTTCCTTCCTGCATCCTTGCTGAAGTTATTCTTGTGTTGTTTCGACTGAACACACTCTTCACAGACTTCACTTGGAATGTCGATTTCTAGTAATCCTGAAACCATATTCTTCTCTTTAGCTCTCTTATGTCATTGAAGTTGAGATGGCCTAGTCGAAAATGCCATAACCACTCATCTCTGCTGGCTGTAGTTGCTTGGCACTTGTGCTCCATCACCTTGAGTTTAATCTTGAAGGTCCTATTCTGAGACATTGGAGCCTTCAAGATCAACCTACCACCTGCGTCGAGGACTCTCATCATCTTGTCTTCAACAACTACCTTGTAGTTATTTTCGACCAGCTGCCCTATACTGAGCAAATTACTCTTCATGCCAGGTATGTACAACACATTGGAAATTGTTGACCTCTTGTCATCTTTCCTCATAATCAAAACATCACCAACACCTTCAGCTGCTAGAGTGTTGTCATTTGCAAACGTCACTGTGTTCTTTGATGAGGGATTCATGTTGACAAACCAATCTTTCCTTCCAGTCATGTGTGATGAGCATCCTGAGTCCAAGTACCACTGATCTTGGAATCTTTCTTCATCTCTTGTTGTGACCATCAGCAACGTCTCTTCTTCTTCATGTTTCGCTAGCTTTGCATTAGTTTCTTGATTTTTCTTCATTTCTGGACAGTCACTAAAATAGTGGCCATACTTATGACAATTGAAACACTGAATGTGACTTTTGTCAGATTTTCAACCACCAGCTCTTCCTTTACTTGCAGCACCACCTCTTTGGTTACCTTGATTCCAGAGCTTTCTCTGATTCGACCAGTTTCCTCCTCTACCTTTGTTGCCATTCCCGCTTCCTTTGCCTTTCCTTTCCTTTTCTGACTGCGCCTGCAAAGCCATATCGCTCTTCGACTTTCCTGTAGCTCTTCCAGCCATCCTTTGTTCATGAGACTCAAGCGTCCCTTGAAGCTCTTCCTTCATCAATAATGACAAGTCTTTCGACTCTTCTATGGCAACTACCACGTGGTCGAACTTTGGAGCCAATGACCTCAAGATCTTTGCAACAACTGATCTTGATGTCAACACCTCTCCACATACCTTGATTTGATTCACCAGCTTTGTAACTCTGGTGAAGAAATATGTTATACTTTCATTGTCTTCCATTTGAAGTAACTCATAGGTTCTCTTATGAATTTGTAACCTCACCTCTTTCACCTTTTCTGCGCCTCCAAACGACTTTTCAAGAATCTCCCACGCTTCCTTCGCTGACTCTACATCACTAACCTTTTCAAAGTTATCTGGATCGACACACTGATGGATTATAAAGAGAGCTTTATAATCTTTCTTCTTCAACTCTTTGTGTGCATCCTTTTCTTGATCCGTCGCGTTCTCTGCAAGTGGTGTTACTCCTTTCTTCACAAGATCCCAAAGATCTTGATAACAGAAAACCACCTTGATCTGCTTGCACCAATTCTCATAATTGTCTTTCTTGAGAATCAGAAGGCTCGCCGAAAAGTTCCCGTTCTGATAGTTCATCGCCATCACGATTTTCCTTCCTTGAATCGCAACCGGAGCTCTAGATACCAGATGTTGGAATTAACCCAAAACCTTTTGGGAATTCCTATTCAATCTTGATCTCAAGATTGTTAACAAACACACAATGGCAATGAAAAGGGTTGAGAAAGAACAGAAAGAAAAGAAAGAAAAAAATTGTTGAAAGAGAAGATGAACAATTTACTGCAGAGAACTCTCTGCCCACAAACTGTGGAAATTTTGTTATTTCACTTGTAACTGCAAACTGTGAATACAAGTTCTCAAATCTGAACTTATTTTTTACTTCTTACAAAAAATAAGGGTTTCTCCCTATTTATAGATTTATGTTAGCTTGCACCCCAAGCCAATGCCCATAACTATAA
Organism: Lathyrus tuberosus; assembly: GCA_022829125.1. Taxonomy (NCBI): domain Eukaryota; kingdom Viridiplantae; phylum Streptophyta; class Magnoliopsida; order Fabales; family Fabaceae; genus Lathyrus; species Lathyrus tuberosus. Next base: position 9,606,981 of record JALAZF010000060.1, on the reverse strand, counting down.
AAGTCCAAAATAGTTAACATTACTAAAATAGGCCTAAGTCGAAATCCTGTGTGAAGGGACCTCCTTTGACACTTTGACACACTATTACAACTTGACACACACATTATCACAATTCGTCTGCTCCTTGTTTCTGTCGAGGTAAACTGCTTCGACACAAGGAATTACAACTTAACACAGAGGATAACAATAGATGACAAAACTATTGTTTAAATTATTTAACATTATTGCGTGTTAGGACTGTATTCGAACCTAAAATCTCTGTTTAATTGTAAGAGATTAATTTCAACTAAAAAGGAATTTTGATAAAGATGTGTGATTTGATAGGTTCATCAATAATATTGATTATGCTATACATCTTTTCCAACTTCTCCAAAGGTGCTGTAAAATTGGAAAATAAAATCTATGGTTGTAATGGAATATTACATGTTGGGAAAGTGAAGTGGTGGATGGTTTTTTACTCTTTAACTTGATTTGATTTGCAAAGGGAAGAATACAAAAGAAAAGTATCTCATTTAATTTGGCTAATTGTAAGGGGGATTTCTTTTTGCTTTTTTTAATGATTTTTATAATAATATTTAATATATATTTTAGTTAGAATAATAATATTTTTTTTATCTTTATTCAATTTATATTTTGCTGCATTAAAAATAAAATATTATGTTGTTCAATAGATTTGCATTAACATGGTATCAGAAAAATATATTTTAATAATCTTTTGGTCTTATTTATATATAAAAAAAGTTATTTTTTAATTTTATTGAGTAATTAATATTTCTAATCTATATAATAGACCAAATATAATAATTATTCAATAAATTTAAAAAGTAAATTTTCTCTTATAAATAAATTTAGAGAGTAATTATTTTTCACTTTTTTCTCTATCCTTGATTTTTTTACGAATACCATTGTTTCTCACTTTATCTCATTAGATCCATTCATCACGATTTCATTCAGATCACCACCATCCAAGTGCTCTCCTTCGGTCCATTCATCAAGATTTTCGTGAGACCCTTGTCCATTTCAAAGATCATATTTCCTTCGCCATTTCAAGCAATCCCTACATGTCTCATCTTCAATGGCTCTCTCGAATTCTCCATTCATCAATCCCTTTATCACATAATCGAAAGAGTATTTTCCCTCAGTTTTTTATTTTCATCTCTCTCTCTCTCTCTCTCCACCACCATTGTCTTTTCTAAATCTTTTTTCTCTCAAATGACATAACCTCCTCCTCCACTGGCGATGACTTCCACCCAACACATCGTCGAACCGACTATCACCATAAACCCCCAATGATCATTATATATTTTCATCTCCTTAAAACACTAACACCATCAACCAATCTTCCATCACCATACAAAACAGTCAATCAAGCATGTTAGACCCTTAATTCATGCATCCCAGTGATAATCATGGGCTTCCAATTATTTTCTATCACCTCAACAACAAAACTATCACTTTTGGTTCATATCAATTCTTGTTGCCATGCGTTCGAAAATGAACTCTTGGTGATCGCGCTCTCTCTTACATGGGATTGGTGTAACACGATGGCAGGAGGGTGTTCAGGAAGAGTGGTAGCACAAGACACCAACTTTTGAGGGGTATCAATTTTTATTTTTTTAATATATATATATATATATATATATATATATATATATATATATATATAATTAATATTAATATTTTTTATATGCTTAAAATCTAATAAAAATATTAACTTTAGATTGAATCATATATGACATATCATATATAATAATAAAAAATAATTATTAATATATTAAAATCATTTTCATTTTGTAAATAAAAAAACATTTCAATAAATTGTGTCAAAATAAAATCTTCACATAAATGTGATTCACTATAAAAATAGAAAACTTAAAATTAGTGAAAATGAATTGATTAATATGTTAGATAATAAAGTTAAAAGTGTAATAATCCAAAAGATCAAAGAAGCAAAATACTTTTATCTGATACTTGATTGCACTCTTGATGTAATTCACCAAGAACATATGACTCTCATACTACGCTGTGTGGATGTTTCTACAAGTCCAATAAAGATAGAAGAATTTTTTATAGAATTTTTGAAAGTTGATGATTCAACTGGCCAAGGTTTTTTTGAAGAATTACAAAATATTTTAAAAACTCTTGGTCTTGATATTGATAATGTGAGAGGGTAAGGATATGATAATGGATCAAACATGAAAGGAAAACATCAAGGTGTACAAAAAAATGTTAGATATAAATCCTAGAGCATTGTATACACAATGTGGTTGTCATAGTCTTAAGTTGACACTATGTGACATTGCAAATTCTTGTTCTAGAGCTAGATACTTTTTTTGGAGTACTACAACATATTTACACTATATTCTCTCATTCCACAAAATATTGGAAAATTTTAATAGATAATGTGAAAGGTTTAACTCTCAAACAAATGTCACAAAACACGTTGGAAAAGTCATGTGAATAGTGTAAATGCAATTAAAACTCAAGCTTCAAACATAAGAGAAGCTTTACTTCAACTAGCTGAACAAGACAATGATCCAAAGATTAAGAGCGAAGCTGAATCTTTAGCACATCATGGAATTGAAAACTTTGAGTTTTTACTAGCTATGACTATCTAGTTTGAGTTGTTATTCGTTGTTAATGAAATTAGCAAAAGTTTACAAAAAAAAGACACGCGAATTGATGTGGCTATACAGTTAGTAAAAGGTTTGATTACTCACTTGAAAAAACATAGAGAATTTGGTTTTGCAAAGGCTAGTGCTAGTGCTGAAATAATTGCAAATGAAATGAACATTGAATGCGTGTTTACTCAAAAACGTCAAATTCATATAAAAAACACTATGATGATAATCCATCTGAATGCACACATCAAATCTTGAGTCTGCTAAGGAGTCTTTTAGGGTTCATTATTTTTTATACATTGTAGATCAAACAATTGGCTCACTTAATAGAAGATTTGAGCAATATAGCACATATGAGAATATTTTTGGATTTTTATTTAATATTGAAAGACTTAAGTCATTTTCTGATGAGAACTTGAAATTGTCTTGCATAAATCTTGAGACTTATTTGAAACATGACAATTCTTATGATCTTGATGGTGAAAATTTATATGAAGAATTAAAAGTCATCAGAGAGATTTTAACAGTTGAATCAAAATCTAGTTTCATGATATTGAGTTCTCTTAAGACATTCAATTGTTTTCCTAATGCATGCATAACTTATAGAATAATATTAACTATTCATGTTACTGTTGCATCAGCTAAGAGGAGTTTTTCAAAATTAAAATTGCTAAAATCTTATTTGCGATCGACAATGTCGCGGATTAGATTAAATAGTCTTACTTTAATTTTAATTGAAGATGATTTTTTAAAGAATCTTGATTTTGATTAGATTATTGGTGATTTTGCAGCAAAAAATGCTAGGAAGTTGATATTCAAAGATAAATAACTAGAGGTTGCAGCTAGTGTGATAATTGGAATGCTATTGATACACGTTTAGATTGATAGATACATTATAACTACTTTTGTCATAATTTTATTGTAGTTTTAATTTGGTGTAAACTTTTTAATATTAATGTAATTTTTTACTTTTTCTACAATTATATATTTATAATTATATGACTCATAAATCAGGTAAAAAAATTATGAATTAAGCAAAAGAGTATCACATTTATAATTTCGACAGGGCACTTAAAATCTCGAAAATGGCCTGCACCATGGTCATGATGTGAACAACAACCACAATAGAAGACGAAATTATTTATAGCCTGATTTGAATGGACATCGCTAATGAGACATGGGAAGAGTTGTGTGATCGATACCATCAAGAGGGCGTCTTTCTTATATTTGACCTTGATGAAAAGATCTTTCATCATTCTTATTCAAACTTAATTTTATAAAACAATTAAAATAATTAGAACTGATAATATACTTAAATTTCTTCTTAAAGATTTCTATATAAAACACATAATTCATCATCAAACTTTTTGTGTTGACGCGCTTTAACAAAATGACATTGTTGAATGCAAACATCAACATCTTTTGGGTGTTACTAGACTTTTTTTTCAAGCTAAACTACCAAAAAAAAATTGAGCTCATGGCCTATCTCTCATTGTTTTATTGATTAACAACTCCCTTAATTGTAGCATGCATAGAGAAGTTAAAAACTTAAAAAGAAAATATTAGATGGTTCATATAAGCACAATTGTTCAGAGTTCAGACCTTCAACAAGTTTAGTTACTAACTTATAGGTAGCATATTCACTCCAACCTAACATTTTTTTTGGTATTATCCATATAAATAAAATAAAACTAAGTTATTTTAGGAAATAAAACATGATTAAAAAAATCATTAATATAACTTTATAAAAACAAAGTCTTCATTCTTTCAGATTTATGGTTTGATTGTGAGGTTCTGAATTTTATGCTTTATTTTATTATACATAATTCATTTATAATATTTTTAAAAAAAAATTATTACTTTATAAATATTAATAACTTATTTACATTAACGTGTAATGAATATAAATATTACCTTTAAGGTTTGAACTTTGAACTAAAAGATTATACTTATTTAATTCCACTATCATATATTCACATCTATCAATTGAGTTACCTCTTCCGCCTTATTTATCTATTTATGGTTTAAATAAGTAAATCTTTCTTATAAATTAGCGAGTTTTTAATTTTTTTATATCTTTTTTTTAAATCATTCATGAATGTTTAAAAAAAATTGGTAACGTTAATATATGTAGAAAAATCCTTATTTTATCTACTAATTTTAACGTTAAAGAAGAATACAAAAAAAAAATTAATATTCAAAAATTATTAAAAAAAAAAATACAGAGATGAAAACAAAAAACTCTCTAACTTACTGAAAATATTTATCTATTAAGTCTTTAATTATTCTTAATATTTATTTGTTTTAATTTTATAATATTTATATTATATATATATTTAAATTTGATATCAATGTTGTAGATATATTTAAAAAGTTTATATTAAACTTGAAAAAAAAGAGTAATTGTTAAAAATAAATTTATGCAAAAAATTATCTAACCATAATCAATAATTATTTTTTGAGTTTCTATATATTGGTAAAAGTAACACCCATTTTTTAAATTGAAGTAAATGATACTACTGTTTTTTCTAAAGTAAAACAAAGAGTATTGAGCTCTAAACAATATTTAACCAAATGTTAGAGAGAGAAACTCCTCATTCTCTCTAACTTTTATTCTTCTTTTTTCTTCATATTATTTTAAGATGATTTTGGAGCAAAGAAAATGTATAAGGAGTTTCAACATTACAACGACATTAACGAAGTGATTTATTCCATAATAAAGACGTGAGAAAAAAGAACACTGCTATAAATAATTTTTAATGTCGTACACAAAAGAGATGTAACATTAGTTACCGAGGCGACGTAACAAAGAGTGACATGAAAAGATGACACTTAACATCTCAGGTATTTAAAAATCAAGGGATAAGTTATCTGATCATGAATTTAAACTCCAACATCTCCATTTTTGTTATTTACAAAGCTGGATGGCGCGCCAAACCTAACATCTCAGTTTTATTTAAAAACCAATGTAATAGCCCTATATTATCATGTCAGATTTATTTAAAAACCGAGGAGTAAATTTTTATTTTTATTTTTTATTTTTGTTTGTACCTATAGAACCATATCACAGAATATAAAATCATATTTTGCAGATTTCTGAAATAGAAACATTGTACCTGCATTATAGAACCATATCACACAAGAACAATTGTTTACAACAAATGCAAAGCCAAAATTGGACAAACCTTATAATTTTACAACAAAACTAAATCAAATAATTAAAAAATTTTAACATAGCAGACAATCGTGTAAAACTTGTGCACCCCTTATATAAAGGGGCGTCCTTATCACTACTACATAAAGTATCATAAATACGGGCTTCTTTAAAAGAAGATTCTTCTATATCACGAAACATATCTTCTAGTCGGTCATCCATATATTCATTTTCATCAACTTTGTTACTTTGTGACGTCTTATTTCGCTTTTTTTTTTCCACCTCATCATGCCATGTCCATATTGTATAATTTTGACATATATCATCACAATATAGGTGATGGAATATCTCATCCTTTGTACCTTTATTTATATTCTCACAATTAATACAAGGACAATAAAAGATACCATTATTGTCGGGAAGATTTTGATCAGTGTATTTAAGGAATTCAAGAAATAATTTCTCATATACCGGACCTAATCTATCAGCTTTCATCCAATTATGATCCATAATAAATTCTTAAATTTATATCAAAACAATATTGTGAATGACACAACAAAATCTAAACCTAAAGCATATCGAAAAACTAAAACATATTCATAACAATAATACAATTTTAAATCTTAAGCATATGGTTATCCATAGTAGCAAAGTTATAATATTTTGGGTTAAATATACAAAACCCCTCTGCAATGTTAGCGAATTCTCATTTTAGCTCCTGTAAATTTTTTTTTTTAAACACCCCCTCTTAATATCCAGATTCCCTCAATTAGGCCCCTGGCTGCCACATTGCAGCAAATATTCATTTCTCTTGCTTGCGTGGCATGCCAGGTGGCATTTTTAATATTATTTTATTATTATTATTATTATTATTTTATTATTTTTTAGGGTTAATACCTATTTTTTCCCCTGCCATATGGGCGTGTTTTGAAAAACCCCCCTGCGAAAAAAAAAGTTGCAAGACTGACCTTAACAAATTTTAAAAGTTTTGATTTAAACATTTGTCAGGCCACATCATCAAAAATGCTTATGTGGCAATCATTTTTTTAATTTTTTAATGAAAAAAAATTCCACATCATTAATAGGCTTTGTGAAATGACTCTTATACCCCCCACTTTTTAATTTTTTTTATTTAGTTCTTTTTTTAGTTTTTCTTTTATTTAATTTTTTTAGATTTTATTTAATTTATAATTTTTTTATTTATTTAATTTTTTCTTTAATTATTTTTCGTATTAATTTTATTTATTTAAGTTGTTATTTTAAATTATCAAAATATTATTGTTGGGCCTAAGTCCATTTAAATTTCAAGACAAACACACATATTACAAGCCCATTTTCAATTCATTAATGCATATGATGGATTGGTATATATACACTTGTTTTTCCTTTATACCAACCGATGTGGGACACCATCTCTCTTCTCCATGATACATCACCATCACTTAGCAACTATCCATGCTACCTCAGTATGAACAATCACTGCATACACATGGACCATCAAAACCATTTCAAACTCTTTCCAAAACCATCCTCCAACATGTCCTAGCATGCTCACTTAACGACCAGGGGTTTAATCGGTTTACGGGTACAATTGATGTGATATCAGCTATGAAATTCTTGTCTCAGGCGTGGCTTGGTGAACGGTAGTGGCTCAAGACGTTGGAAAATCAGTGAAATATCAACCAAGGCTTTGAGAAGTCTCTTTGCAGAACCAAGTCTAGAAACAATGTCGTGAATAACCTTAGCTTTAATTCCTCATTTATTGTTGGCGCTATCTTCGGTACTGTTTGGATGGGCTCAACAGGAGCTTTACTACTTTCCCTAACGGCATCAATAATTTCCTTCTCACCTTTTGAATCCCTCATAACAGGAAGTGTTGAAGCTTATGGTTGCATCATGGTGACCACAAGGTTGCGACTCATTTGTCTTTTTTTTTATCAAAGCTTGTACTTTATTTGTAACTTAGTTTTGTCTACTGTATAATTGTACTTTTGTGGAGAAATATCAAATGTTAAAGTTATGGCACGTGAGTACTTGCAAAGTCTCCTATGATAATGAACTGCTTCAGCTCATTGTTTATTAAATTGCAAGCATAGGCAATATTGGTTGTTGCTAATGTCGTCGTCAACATTTGAGCCCCCTAGCAACATCATCTCAATATCTGGCATATGTAGTTACAAGGATATGCACTTTACATCATGAGTAGTATATATAGCCAAAATGTTTTTATTCTTCACCAGCTGTATCGTACACTTATTTTTAAAATGTTGGCATCTCTTTAATTCCTCAAAGCTGTTTTTATTCTTTTACCATCAAGATTGGGATCTTGCAAAAATCTCACTCACACGAGAATCAAACGAGTTAAGCTTGATTAAAGCAACCTGGTGTTTTTGTGTTCTGCAATTCTACTTTCCCTGTTTCTGCGTTCTTTGGTTTGATAAAAGCAATGGTTTTAGCATTCTGCATTCTCCATTCTCAAAGCACCACTTCTACCTCTTCATGTCAATAATTGTTTTCTTTGGACTATGTCTTGCTTCTTTTAATTGAAACAATTCTACTTACATCATTCAATCCATTTGCAACCATTCATAATCCAACTAAACAATTCTACTGACACAGTTTGGTTAAAGAAAGTGGATGATGTGACTGTAAAGGAATTGTTTTGTGTTTGTTGGATTGGTTCATGAAGAGGTAGAAGTGGTGCTTTGAGAATGGGTGATGATGGAGTTTGTTCTTCAGACATGTTGGGATGGAGAAAACAATGGTGGAGTTTGTCCCACATCGGATAGTCTTGCAATGAATTTAGTGTATATATTACATACATGTACATTAGATTGTAAATGAAATATCACATGTGCCAAAAACAATGGTGGAGTTTGTCTTGTGTCTATTGGTTGATGCTCAATTTAAATAATTTTTAAAATAACAATTTGAAAAAAAAAATTTGATAAATTTAAAATAATAATTCAAAAAAATATTAATACGTGCATTTGATAAATTTATTCAAAAATTAAATAAATAAAAATATTATAAATTAAATAAAATAAAAAAAAAGTGCTGAGGATAAAATAGTCATTGCATGTCCTAATTAATTGATGTGGCAATATGTTCCAATTAAAAATTAAAAAAATGATTGCCACATAAGCATTTTTGATGATGTGGCTTGACAAAGGTTTAAATCAAAACTTTTAAAATTTGTTAAGGTCAGTCTTGCAACTTTTTTTTTTCGCAGGGGGGTTTTTCAAAACACGTCCATATGGCAGGGGGGAAAATAGGTATTAACCCTATTTTTTATTATTTTTTAGGGTTAATACCCATTTTCCCCCTGCCATATAGGCGAGATTTGAAAAACCCCCCTAGAAAAAAAAAACTTGCATAAAATACCCTGACTTTTCAAAATTATTTCATGGTAGACCTTTTGCACGCCACATCACCAAAATTGCTTATGTGTCATTTTTTTCATCTTTTCTTTTAAATTTAAATGCCACATGGGTTAATGGTGAGATGTAATGTCCAAAATGCCCCTAAGTCCAAAAACATCTCATAGTTGAAAATCAAGACATTTCAACCGTCTCAATTCCAACCCTAACAATTAGGAATAGTACTCTTCACTCCGTCTTCTTCCATTGACAGTTCACCTCGCCTTGTTCGTTCGAAACCAGTCCGTCTTCTTCCATTGACTCTAGGAATCGCGTCTGTTGATACGAAAAAGGTATGATATTTACCTATTTTGTTGATGTTTTCCTGCATTTAGATTTTCGGTGTTGCTCATTGCTGGTTTGATTTGTATTTGCAGAAATGGGTGTGTTTGGAGTCATTTTCCATCACGGTGGAAACTTTGTCCATCAAGGTCACATCTTTTACCGGGGAGGGAGTGAAACAATTGTTGAAGGTCAAGACTCTGATAAATGGAGTTTCTTTGAAGCTGTTAGTTTGGTTAGAGAGTGGGGTTACGAAGGATTCAGGTTATGGAGGAACATTCCACAGGTGGACGAAGGGTTTACTCATGTTGTTGATGATGTTCAAGCTGGAGACATTGCATCTCACAACATGTCTTGTAATGTGGTTGGTCATATTTGGGTAGAACATGGTATTAAAGACATGATGACTAAGGTGTCGAACCCGGATGTGGATGTTTTTAGTGACTGCAGTGAAGAAGATAGTAGTGATGAAGATATAACATTTGATGACAGCGAAGAAGAGAGAGCACGTGATGAAGTGGATGAACAAAATGATGATGTGGTACTTGAGGAAGTAGTCATACCGGAAAAGGGAAATAGGGTTCAGGTTAAAGGTAAGTCATTGAGATTCAAGGTTAGGGCATCAAAGGATCCAAAGAAGATGACACACATCAAGAAGGGGGCCAAAGTCATTGTCGAAGTACCTAAACATGTGTTGGGATCTTGTTCACAAAGGAATCCAAGTTACTCTAGAAGTAATGAGGTGGAGTATGAAAGTGAGGAATTGGATAGCTCTGACCCTGATGAAAGTGACATAGAAGAGAAGCATTTTAAGCCAAAGTTTGAGAAGTTTAGAGGTGAGCTGCTCAACAAAGACTTTCAATTCAAATTAGGTATGGAATTCAATTCTCTTTCTGAATTTAAAGATATTATTAGGGAGTGGTCTGTGTTAAATGGTAGAGAGATAAAGTTTGTTAAGAATGAGAGTTATAGGGTTAGGGTAGAGTGCAAGGGTAAATGTGGTTTTTTAGCTTTGTGTAGTAAAGTGGGGGATATGCACACTTACCAAATAAAGACTTGGGTGGGGACACACACATGTGCAAGGGTATTAAATAACAAGTCTGCCAATTCCAAGTGGGTATCTAAACTTATTGTTGAAAAAAGGAAGTCACAAGGTAAAGTTAAAGTTGGAGAAATAATGACTGAGCTAAGGCAGAAATATCCACGTGTCCATATGTCTTTAATTCTTAGTGTATTTGTATTGATCTCTTTATTAGCTTTGTGTATGTTTGTTTCAGGGTCTTGTAAGTGTGTTTGAAGACATGTTTGAACATATTGAGCATAGAATATGCCTCAGACATCTCTATGCAAATTTCAAGAAGAAATTTGGTGGTGGAGCTGCAATTAGAGATCTATTGATGGGGGCTGCCAAGGCTACTTACTTTCAAGCCTGGGAGAAAAAGATGAATGAGCTGAGGACACTAGACAAGAAAGCATGGGAGTGGTTGATGGGAGTGCCTACCAAGTTATGGTGTAAGCATTCATTTAGTTTCTATCCTAAGTGTGATGTGTTAATGAATAATTTGAGTGAATCTTTTAATAGTACTATCTTACAAGCTAGGGATAAACCTATTCTCACAATGGTAGAATGGATTAGGAATTATTTGATGAATAGGAATGCCAATAACTTAGTGAAACTAAATAAGTGGACACATAAGGTTATGCCTAATCCTAGGAAAAGACTAGACAAGGAAACTATGATGAGTGGAGATGGATACCCACATGGAGTATGGCTGACCTATGGCAGGTGCATCATCCATACAATGGGTTGCAATTTGTTGTTGACATTGGAAAACAAAGATGTTCATGTGGATTTTGGGAGCTTGTTGGTATACCATGTAGGCATGCTGTGTTTGCAATGCATTATCAGAATTTGGACCCTGAGACATTTGTTGACCCTTGTTACATGAGGGATGCTTACAAAACTTGTTATGAGAACAATGTTAGTCCAATCAATGGTATGGATATGTGGCCTGCAGTGGATGTTGAGAACATGTTGCCACCTCAGTATAAGAAGGGTCCAGGAAGGCCTAAGAAGTTAAGGATTAGAGAGCATGATGAAAGTGGGGCAAGGCTGGGGAGATTTGGAGTAGCATATAGATGTACAAAGTGTGACAAATTTGGCCATAACTCAAGAAAGTGTCAAAGCAATGTGCAGGATCCTAATGCATTGAAGAGAAAGGTATAACAACAATGTTTGATATTTACTTTACATTCTTATGTTATGTTAATCTTCTTACATTCTGCTGTTGTATTAATTTTCTTACAGAGAAAAACACCAAGGACTAAGCCATCCACATTTGCTCCACCAACTGACAATGAGAATGCCCCACCAACTGATAATGATCATGCACCAAATACTGACCAAGGAAATGATGATGCACAAAATAATGTTGCTGAAACCGTTGTCCAAGAAATGAATGAAGCAGACATAGATGCTATGCTGGATGACATGATGAATGCATTTGAAGAGCAACAATCACAGGTAGTAAATCCAACACCTGCAAACAATGTACCAACTGCACCTGAAACAAGCAGAGTTGCTGTGCCTACAACTGATCCTGCTACCCACCCTGTTGCCAAGAAAAAAAAAGCTGCAAAGAAGAGGAGTGCTACTCAATCTGTTGTGAAGAAAAAGAGGTGCAGTGAGAGATTTAAGGAGGTGAGGAATGCAAGACAAATTGGTGGAGTTAGTTCAACACCTGAAGCACCTTTGATCTTAGATGAAGAGGCCTCTATGCAGAAAAAAAACAAGTGGGAAGATATTGAGAGAAGAATGACACAGTAGTTAGGAACATAATGACCATTTTGTGTAATACTCTGTGAGGATATTGAACAACCATGTTTTTTTGTGTAATACTTTGAAATTCTGTATTACTTTGTCCTGTTTTGTTAAAACTATGCTTTGTTATGTAATACTTTGTTCTGCTTATGCCAAATGGAGTATTTGAGACATCAAGTTATTATGTTAATCTTCTTGTGTTCTGCTATTGAGACATCTAGTAATTAGGAACATTGTTACTGATATCAGTCTTGTGGTCTGCTATACAAAAACAATGTATACTAGTAAACAATGTATACAAAAACATTACCAAGAGTTTTAACACTCAAGACATCAAATACAACACATCTGTAACAATGTATACCAGTAAACACAACACATCTGTAATACTTTGTTCTGCTTATGTCAAAATAATGTATTGAAGAGAACACAAAACATTTTGTTGCAACAATGTATACAAAAACATTACCAAGAGTTTTAACACTCAAGACATCAAATACAACACATCTGTAACAATGTATACCAGTAAACACAACACATCTGTAATACTTTGTTCTGCTTATGTCAAAATAATGTATTGAAGAGAACACAAAACATTTTGTTGCAACAATGCATACAATAACATTACCAAGAGTTTTAACACTCAAGACATCAAATACAACAATGTATACAATAACTTGGCAATAGTACAAAGCTGTAACAAATTTGATTCATAACCAAAAACAACAATTACATTGCAATAAGCTTCATTACAGTGCAATAAACTTCATTACATTACATTGATCCTAATTTGTTACACGACCCAAAAAGAAAAAAAATACATGAGGCAACAAGCACAACTATTACAAAATTGATCCTAATCCTTAAGCTAGACACATTCATCTTCAACTCTTCAATCTCCTTGGTAAAAGCTATCTCCATTTTGCTCATTAGATCTACAATCTCTCCTTCCATGAAAGTTGTTTCTTCTCCACCAAAAAATTCGTCATCCCAATGGAATAAGTTGCAGTCATCTTCTTTACCCCAAAACCTGCACTTCCAATAATTCCTGCCAGGATTTGCCATCGATTTTGAAACAAACATCTTCATCTTCATATTATGGCCGCATCTTGGAATTTTTCTTCTGGTAGAAGACGTGCTAGAGTTTGAGCATACTTGTTTGCTCTTGATTTGGGCTCACGAGATGAGATACAAAGGGAATGCGATGAAGAAGAAGACTGGATGCGAAGAAGACATGCAAAACCTGGTTGCGATGAAGAAGAAGACTGTATGCGAAGACGACAACTTTTTTAGGGCACAAATCATGGACAACTCGTGGAAGGAAGAAGATTAAGTTAACGTTTTTGGACTTAGGGGCATTTTGGACATTACATCTCACCATTAACCCATGTGGCATTTAAATTTAAAAGAAAAGATGAAAAAAAATTACACATAAGCAATTTTGGTGATGTGGCGTGCAAAAGGTCTACCATGAAATAATTTTGAAAAGTCAGGGTATTTTATGCAAGTTTTTTTTTTCTAGGGGGGTTTTTCAAATCTCGCCTATATGGCAGGGGGGAAAATGGGTATTAACCCTAAAAAATAATAAATAAAAAAAATAATAATAATAATAAAATAATATTAAAAATGCCACCTGGCATGCCACGCAAGCAAGAGAAATGAATTTTTGCTGCAATGTGGCAGCCAGGGGCCTAATTGAGGGAATCTGGATATTAAGAGGGGGTGTTTAAAAAAATTTTTTTTACAGGAGCTAAAATGAGAATTCGCTAACATTGCAGGGGGGTTTTGTATATTTAACCCAAAATATTATAACTTTGCTACTATGGATAACCATATGCTTAAGATTTAAAATTGTATTATTGTTATGAATATGTTTTAGTTTTTCGATATGCTTTAGGTTTAGATTTTGTTGTGTCATTCACAATATTGTTTTGATATAAATTTAAGAATTTATTATGGAAGGAAATAATGAATCTGTTTTATTTTAAATTTATAAGGAAGACCTTTGACCATAATTGTTATATCCAACTGCAGTAAAATGTAGATCTTATTACAACAGTTTAATAGTAAAATTGTGGTTAAATAATTTCCAATTTATTTATTTATTTATGAACTTAAGTGACACACACTTTTTGTAATAGGAAAAATGGAAAAAATGTTGTTGCTAGGGGCCTCCAGTTTGCAATATCACAACGTTGGAAAGTATAACCGTAGTAGTATTATGTTACCGAAGATGCATTTTGTAGTAGTGCAAACCTTAGGAGACCTCTGTTGGATGAAGTGGATTTCAACGAGCTCACTCACAATGAAAGTTCTTGCCTTGAGGCAATGTTTTCCATTTATGATATTCAAGAAGTAATTTGGAGTTCGTTAGGGGGCAAAAGCTCAGGGCCTAACGATTTTAGTATGAATTTTTTCAAAATAAGTTGGGACATTATCAAAGAGGATTTATATGGTTGTGTAAAAGGATTCTTTACTCATTCACACATCCTAAAGGCCACGTTTGCCTCTTTCATTGCTTTGATACCCGAAAACTCAAAATCCTCACAGCCTCAATGAGTATCGTTCAATCTGTTTATTAGGAAGTGTATACATGATCATTTCTAAATTGCTAGCTGAGAGATTGAGAACAATGATCGACAAACTTAGTTCAAAATCCCAATTTTCTTTCATTCTAAATTGTAACATGACACATGGAGTAGCTATTTTAAATTTATTGGTGGATTTCTCGAGAAGAAACAAAAGACATGTTTATGTTCTAAGTAGATTTCAAAAAAGCCTTTGACTATGTGTTATGGAATTTTTTGCTCTACATTTTTAGGCGTATGAAGTTCGGAAGGAAATGTATCAATTGGATTCACACTTGTGTATGTTCAAGTTCTTTTTTCAGTTCTGATAAATGGTAGCCCCACGTCTGATTCCCAAGCATTGAGAGGACTTCGCCAAGGTGATCTATTTTCTCTATTTATTTTCATTATTGTTACTGAAGGTTTGGCAGGGCTTATGAGAAATGCTTAATATATACCAAGTTTCCATCCTTTCAAAGTGGCTGAAAACCTAGAGTTCAACCTACTGTAATTCGCGGATGACACAATTATCCTGAAAAATGCAACTTGGGAAAATCTCGAGTCCATTAAAACAGTGCTTCAATCGTTTGAATTGATCTCTAGCCCAAGTGTTAATTTCCATAAGAGAAAATCCTAGTTTTCATCATCAATGTGGAATTCTTGAGAGCAGCTTTGTATTTCTTATCGTGTGAAATTAGTCATTTCTATTTCACATTTCTAGGCTAACCAATTGGAGCCAACCCAAGAAGGCGAACACCTTGGGATCCCATCCTTCTCAAGCTTTGAAATCAGTTGGCTTCTTGGAAAGGTAAAATCATTTCACTAAGGGTTCATATGACCCTTTCAAACTATGTATTGAATTCAATTCCTATATGTTAGTTTCTTGGATTGGCTAGAATTTTGGTAAAACAAAGTATGTTCAATGTTGATGTCAAGGTGGTGATGTCACAACATTGAGTCTTAACACTGGGCTGTGTTGAGAGTTTAGTTGGGTGTCTGATGTCACAAGCGATGTTGTGACATTAGATCTGCAGAATTAATAACATCAGGTTTGTGATGTGGTTAGGGTTTGCGTTTTAGCTGGAATTATGGAGAGCAGGTAGTCTCATTGGATGCGAATATCTTGGGTTAGATATTCTCTGTTGCATAGAGATTTGATGCAGGTTTGTAGGAGATTTAAAAGGTGAAGATTTAAAAAGATTTTGGGGGATAAAATATGTTTTGAAGATTCAGTTTTAAATAACAAATCAGATCAAATATTGCAAGGAGTCCAAGCCCAATTCAGGTGGTTATATAAAGCACATAGATCAAAGGAAGAATGTACAGAAATACAGAGAGAAGATCAAGAGCATAGGTTGAGTGTCTTGAGTATTTGGTACGAGTTTTGTATACACCATTCTAGGTTGAATTGGTGAGTGTTTTCTGTCCTCTCTTAGAAGCTGTGAAGCGATAGAGAGTTGTTACTTGATCAAAGTTGTGAAGCATGATCAAGGTTTCTCAAAGAGGTTGTTCTTTGAGAGGTTTTAGGGATTGAGTAGTGTTCTCATATCTAAGTGGTTTCTTAGGTAGAAAGTCACTAGTAGGAATTAAGATTAGGAGATTGTCAACTGGGTTGTTGAGTCTGTAATTTAATTCTACAAGTAGTGAATTTCATCCCTGGCTTGGTAGCCCCCAGATTAAGTTGTTTGAACTGAACTGGGTTAAAAATTCTGTGTGTTCATCTGTTGTGTGTTATTATCTATTGTTCAGAGTGTGTTGTTGTGACATCACATATCTGGTACCAGAATTTCAATTGGTATCAGAGCAGGCATCTTGTCTGTCTCT
Organism: Lathyrus tuberosus; assembly: GCA_022829125.1. NCBI lineage: Eukaryota > Viridiplantae > Streptophyta > Magnoliopsida > Fabales > Fabaceae > Lathyrus > Lathyrus tuberosus. The sequence continues at coordinate 9,590,293 of JALAZF010000060.1, read as the reverse complement.
GGGTGAGATCTAGGGAAGTTACTTTCTGGTGTAAAGATGGACAAAGAGGTTGGAGGATTTGTCAACAGACCCCCTATTTTGGATGGATCCAATTATGACTATTGGAAGCCAAGGATGACTACTTTCTTAAAATCCTTGGACAGCAGGGCATGGAAGGCCATTATTAAAGAGTGGAAAGCACCTGTTGTATGTGAAAAAGATGATGCTGGGAAAGATAAAGAGGGCACCTCAAAGCCGAAGCCTGAAGAAGAATGGACCAAGGAAGAAGATGAGCTTGCCCTTGGCAATTCCAAAGCTTTAAATGCAATTTTTAATGGAGTGGATAAGAACATATTCAGGTTGATCAATACCTGTGAAGTTGCTAAGGAAGCTTGGGATATTTTGAAGGCTACACATGAAGGAACATCTAGAGTTCAGATGTCAAGACTTCAGCTTCTAACATCGAAGTTTGAAAGTCTGAAGATGAAGGAAGATGAGACTATCCATGACTTCCACATGAGTATTCTTGAGCTGTCCAATGCATCCAGTGCTCTTGGAGAAAAGATGTCAGAAGAAAAGCTTGTAAGGAAAATCCTTAGGTCCCTTCCTAAGAGGTACAAGATGAAGGTGACTGCAATTGAAGAAGCTCAAGACATCAGCAAGATGAGGGTTGATGAGCTCATTGGATCCCTTCAAACTTTTGAGCTTGGTTTGAATGAGGAAGAACCAGAAAAGAAGCCAACGAGTATAGCCTTGGTTTCAAATGATCAAGAAGAGAATGGGAATAGTGCTGAATCCCAGGAGGATCTATCTCAAGCCATTGTTATGTTGGGAAGGCAGTTCAACAAGGTGTTCAAAAGAATGAACAAGAACTTCAAGCCTAATGTCAAGAACATCGCGTCTGACATCAGTAAGTCTAAGGAGAAGGATGAAGAGAAGACTGCTCAAGACAAGGGTGTTCAGTGCTTTGAGTGTGAAGGTCATGGACATGTTAAGAAAGAATGTCCCACATTCCTGAAGAAGCAGAAGAAAGGAATGACAGTTTCCTGGTCAGACTCTGAAAGTGAAAGTGAAGGAGAATCAGCCAAACATGTCAAAGCCTTAACTGGAACAGTGGTTTCTGATGGTGACTCTAGTGATGAGGAACTGACGTTTGAGGAGTTAGCATCCACTTATTAAGAGCTCTGTCTAAAGAGTGCATAAATCTGTCAAGAAAGTGAAAAACAGAAGAAACAGATTATTCAGCTTGAGACTGCTAAAGCTGATTTGGAAAATGAAGTCTTATTAGTCAAAGCTCATCTTGATCATATGACCAAATCTATTAGGATGTTGAACTGTGGTACAGACACACTTGATAAGATTCTTCAGTCAGAGAAAGCTGCTGGAGATAAATCAGGTATAGGATATGTGGTTGAGGAAAAAGGTTCTACAGAAGCTAGCACTTCAGGAACAAAGAAGGAGATGTCTCAACCATTGTCTCAACATCAAACTAAGAGACATGATCCTACACCTAAGAAGGTTCTTCAGCCACAAAATGTTGAGAAGAAAAATAGTACTCATCAAAGGAAGGTGCAGCCTCAAGGAGCTAGTTAGTATATGCCTCCTCAATATCACAAGAGCATGGAGGCTGTTAGGTCCAATCAGAACAGGTTTCAACATCAGGGTAACTGGTATGGATATGGATATGGATACAACAATGTTGTGCCTCATTACTATGGAAGAAGGAAGCCTCATCACCATAAGAGACAGCCTAGAAGACAACATCCTCAGTTCAGGAGACAGTCTACCTATGGTAAAAGACAACAGCACCATAGAAGACAGGCCAACTATGGAAGAAGGAGACAACATTATGGGTGGGAGCCACAACAATATCATCATAATGGTAGAAGATATAACCAATTCAGAGATGACAGAGTTAGATGCTTCTACTGTGGAAGGTTTGGACATATGCAGTACTCGTGTTTTAAACTGCATGGTTATCCACAATATGCTCCTCAAACCAAACTAAAGGAGGTCAGACCCAAAGTTGCTAAACAATGGGTTCCTAAGGAGAAGGTGAAATGTCTTTTATCCCATACCTCAGATAGACAGGTTGATAAGATACATGGTACTTTGACAGTGGATGTTCAAAGCATATGACTGGATTCAAAACTCTGTTAGTTGAAGTCAGTCATTGTCCCTCTCATGAGGTTATTTTTGGCAATGGTGAAAAAGGTGTAGTTGCAGGAGTTGGAAAAGTGAAAGGTGATGGTAGACCTGAACTTGACAATGCTCTTTTTGTCAATGGTTTGAATGCTAATTTGATAAGCATAAGCCAACTGTGTGATGAAGGTTACAAAGTTAACTACACCAAAGATGAGTGTGTGGTAGCTGATGAGCGTAATCAGGTTGTTATGAAGGGTGCCAGATCCAAAGATAACTGCTATCAGTGGATACCTCTTGAAGTTAATTCAACTGGTGATGTTCAAGTTGATGTTATAACATCAGACTATGACATCAGGTGTGAAAGGATGCTGAAAGGTCAATCAGTTTTAATGAGCTCTGATGTGAATCATTTTGAATTTTTAAAAGGTAATTTAATTTGGAGGGAGAAAATCAGTGATTGGTCATTAAGAGGTACTCAAAATCAGGCGCCTTACCATATTGATTCTATATCAAGATTCATCAAAGCTTTCTCTTCTCAACTGTTCATCTCCCTTAATCTCAACAGAATAGAAAAATCTTCTCTAAACCTAGTCTGTTACAAAGGAACAATGTCTTCTCTATCCAAGAACTCTGGGTCTCCAAGTCTCGAGCGAGAAAAATCTAGGGTTTTGTCAGGTGAGGAACGTGTAGCTATGAATGTAGAACCCATTTCTATGGTGTTCCTAGATTCTGGACCTTCTAATCCTGAACCTAAGAAAGCTACAACCAAGTTTAATAGTAGTGAAACCAAGAGACTTGTCACTAGCATTCTTTTTGTTGATAAATCTGAAACCAAGTCTTCCACTTTTCAAGCTGTTGAAGAGAAGTTTGATGTTGACAGGCGCTTGGGGAAGATTGCAGACAAGATCCTTGATAAGGGTTTACGGGTGAAAGGAATCTCTGTTCCTTTAAGACAAATGCCTGCTGAACAGGTGAGGTATCAAAGTGATGACCTTGATGAAACTGATGATGTCAGAACATCAAAACCTAGAGTTGAAGCTCAGAGCTCTAAAAGAAAGGATCATATTGAGATAATAGATATTGATGATGAAAGTGTGTTGCCTGAAACAACAAAAAGAGTACAGGGAACTTATGTTGAGATATCTTCTAAAGACAATGTGATCTTGCAAAAGACTAGCAAGAAGAGGAGAATCATAGAAGAATCAGACTCTGAGTTTGATGTTGAAGAAGATGTTCAAGACATCACCCCTGTCAGGACAACCATATTGAAGAAAGTTACTGATCAAGTTCCTGATGACAACATATCATTTCACTGTGCCAGTAATGCATAAGTTTGTGTGTCAGAGAAGAATAGCTGTGGAAAGAGAGCTTGGTACAGAGGCTCTAGAAAATAAGGAAATTGTGGATCTGATTAAATTTGCTGGTCTTATGAGGACTGTCTCTGGATTGTCAAGATGCTATGATGGATTGGTCAGAGAATTCATAGTAAATATACCTGAGTCCATTAGTGACAGCAGAAGCCTGAATTTCAGAAGGATATATGTAAGGGGTAAGTGTGTGTGGTTTTCTCCTAAGGTGATTAATGCTTATTTAGGAAGAAGGGAGGAAGCCTGTAAAGAATTAGATGAAGTCATCAGAGTAAGCACTGAAAGAAAGGAGAAGTTTAAAAGATTACTTATGACTTTCAAGATGACAGAAAAAGAAAGTGAGAAAGAAGTTGCTGATAAGAAAGATGAGTCTGATAACGACAGCTCAAAAGAAGATGAAGAAGATCTCAGCTCAGATGATTAAAGCTTTTACTATTTTTCTTAGATAGTAGTTTTAGTTTTATTTATGCTGTCTTTGTTTCAGCACTTAATGTGCTTGGTTTGTAACATGAATATTGTGTTGTATATGCACCCTTTATGGTTTTTGTTCTATGATTTGTTATGTCTTTTTGCTGTCTGTGAGACTGACAATGAGAGCTAGGGTAGTACTAACTATAGTTAGACTTACTTGATGGGGATTGTCAAATTATGGCTAAAAAGGGGGAGAAGTAGCCAAGAGAGCCAAGAGTATCAAAGAGTACATATGTCAAATGCTGCTAAAGTGATTAAAGTGATGTGATGCAGAAGTGCAGAAATTAAGGGGGAGTAATTGCTGATCTGCTGAACAGCTGTTATGCTGGTTCTTGTTTTGAGGGGGAGCACCGTTGTTGTTTGTTGAAAATTGTAGCTGTTGAAGATGGTGCTGCAGCAGAGTTTTGTGTGAAGTGAAGTCTTTATGTATTGAAGATGCTGCTGTTGTTTGGAGTTTCAAAAATATTGAAGTTTAATTCGCTGCTGAAGTCTCTGATGTTGCAGAGATTGTTTTAGCCAAAATTAGTCAAAGGGGGAGATTGTTAGTTTCTTGGATTGGCTAGAATTTTGGTAAAACAAAGTATGTTCAATGTTGATGTCAAGGTGGTGATGTCACAACATTGAGTCTTAACACTGGGTTGTGTTGAGAGTTTAGTTGGGTGTCTGATGTCACAAGCGATGTTATGACATTAGATCTGCAGAATTAATAACATCAGGTTTGTGATGTTGTTAGGGTTTGCATTTTAGCTGGAATTATGGAGAGCAGGTAGTCTCATTGGATGCGAATATCTTGGGTTAGATATTCTCTGTTGCATAGAGATTTGATGCATGTTTGTAGGAGATTTAAAAAGTGAAGATTTAAAAAGATTTTGGGGGATAAAATTTGTTTTGAAGATTCAGTTTTAAATAACAAATCAGATCAAATATTGCAAGGAGTCCAAGCCCAATTCAGGTGGCTATATAAAGCGCATAGATCAAAGGAAGAATGTACAGAAATACAGAGAGAAGATCAAAAGCATAGGCTGAGTGTCTTGAGTATTTTGTACGAGTTTTGTATACACCATTCTAGGTTGAATTGGTGAGTGTTTTCTGTCCTCTCTTAGAAGCTGTGAAGCGATAGAGAGTTGTTACTTGATCAAAGCTGTGAAGCAGGATCAAGGTTTCTCAAAGAGGTTGTTCTTTGAGAGGTTTTAGGGATTGAGTAGTGTTCTCATATCTAAGTGGTTTCTTAGGTAGAAAGTCACTAGTAGGAATTAAGATTAGGAGATTGTCAACTGGGTTGTTGAGTCTGTAATTTAATTCTACAAGTAGTGAATTTCATCCCTGGCTTGGTAGCCCCCAGATTAAGTTGTTTGAACTGAACTGGGTTAACAATTCTGTGTGTTCATCTGTTGTGTGTTATTGTCCATTGTTCAGAGTGTGTTGTTGTGACATCGTGTGTGACATCACATATCTGGTACCAGAATTTCACTATATATTACTTTTCATTTTACAAAGCTTCGAAATTTGTCCTCCAAGAGATTGTTAAGATTCAATGAGCTTTCTTGTGGATTGGAGAATAAAATAAGAGGATAATAAATTGGGTTGCTTGGTCCACAATTTGTAAACCAAAATGTGAATGGGGGTTTAGAAGTCAAGAGTTGTGAACTCTTCAATACGACTTTGCTGAGTAAATGGGTTTGAAAATTCATCATTGACTGCAATGTTGTTCGGTATCCTCTCTTAACTTATAATTATGGTGATATCAAGGGTCTAACCCTAGATCCTTCCTAGGTTGTTAACAACAAAAGATCCTGAATTTGGTGGAGGAATCTAAGGATTTCTTTAGATGTTTGGGGGAAGACTCGAGTTGGTTTTGAAATAACATCTCATGTAAATTGGGAAAGGGTACTAATATTAATTTTTGGAGGCATGAATGGTTAGATGATGATCTTTTTAAGCTTCAATTTCCTATCTTATTCGATTTGGTGCAAGACTCAAGACCAACAGTTTGAGGATTAAGTAAGTGGTTGAACGACGCTTGGAATTGGAACCTTAATCTCAATTCTAATCTCCGACAGGATTCATCTTGGAATGAGTGGAATGGTATTTAAAATATTCTCCAAAATGTTCAACCAATTTCTGATATTGATGATTTATTTGTCTGGTGGTGTGATGCCTCAGGTTTCTCAGTTAAAGTGGCTTATGCTAGTCTAGTTTCTATTTCATCTGCATGTTCCCAATTGGAGTTCAATCTTTCGTGTGCCCTCAAGCTCGTTTGGAAATCCATCAGGCTAAGCAATATTCAAATCTTTTCTTTGAGATCCCTTCTAAGCAGACTCTAAACTAGGAATGAATTAGCTAGATGAGCAGTCTTTAGTGGTGCTCTTAATATGGTTTGTCCACTCTGTTTTGGTCAGGAGAAATTGCACTTGCATCTCTTCCTTATCTACCTAATGGCATTACAAGTTTGGGATATTATTTTAGATTGGATTGGGTTGGCCAAATAAATTCATGTAACGAGATCTTAACTCATTTGGCAGCATTTGGAAATCTCTTGAAAGGAAGATTTCATAAAAACTTGGGTCTTCTCTTCTGGCTCGCAGTTATATGGTCTTTGTGGTTAGTTAGAAATGATACGCTCTTTAGAGGAGAGCATAAATGGATCATTGAAATTGTGTCATTGGCGAAATCTTTATTGTGTGATAAAATCGCTTGGTTTACTAACCCTTTGACTTGTATTTCTTATTTCTTGTTTACAGAGTTTGCTGTGTAATTTTCTATAGACTCCTATATTAAGGTTGAGTACCTTGTACTCGCTTTAATACATCCTCTCACTATGGGAAAAGAGGGAAAAGAGGGCGCTTTTTTTGCCCTATAAAAGCGCTGTCTAAGCCTGCGCTGTCGTAGGTAAAGACATCGCTTTTTTATTTATGAAAAAACGCTCTCTAAAATGGGACTTTAGACAGCGCTTTTAAAAGCGCTGTCTAAAGTATACGTTTAAAATTTAATTTTTTTTATATACTTTAGAAAGCGTTTTTTCCTTCAAAAGCGCTCTCTAAAGGTGCTTTTAGACAGCGTTTTTGAAAAGCGCTGTCTAATGTATACGGAAAATGATTTTTTTATATACCTTTAGAGAGCGCTTTTTTCCTAAAAGCGCTCTTTAAAGGGGACTTTAGACAGCGCTTTTGAAAAGCGTTGTCTAATGTATACGGAAAATGATTTTTTTATATACCTTTAGAGAGCGCTTTTTCCCTAAAAACGCTCTCTAAAGGGGACTTTAGAGAGCGCTTTTTCCTTAAAAGCGCTCTCTAAAGTATACCTATAATTTTATTGATTTTTTTCCTATACCTTTAGAAAGCGCTTTTTTCTCAAAAGCACTGTCTTTTGTCTACGTATAATTTTAAAGATTTTTTTTTAAAATCCCATTTTAACCATTTTTTTTATGCAGAAACCTGCATAGTTTCAAACCTGCATTTCTTATAGAATTTCTTGCAACAACAGAATTTTTATACATTTCAATAAATAGAATTCTTGCAACAACAGAAATCATATACATTTCAATAAACACAGAATTTCCTTCTATTCACAAAACTAGAATTTACAACAGAATTCTTGCAACAGAATTTACAACAGAATTTCCTTCTATTCACAAAACTAGAATTTACAACAGAATTCTTCTTGCAACAGAATTTCCTTATATTCACAAAACTAAAATTTACATTCACAAAACTATACATTCAAAGAATTCTTCTTAGAAGAAAGAATTCGCACAATTCTTCCGTAATATAATTTAATTGTTTCCTTGTGTAACAAGAACACGCCATATCTTCGAAATACTACATAACAAAACAAAATACGCATTATTTAGTTAAAAATAATAAATTATAGACATATCCGATAAATATTAAAATAAATCCTAAGTTATAAATCCATACATACCATGATAGGAATCTCCAATTGTTCCATTTGAATAATTTCTCTCATGAACCTCAAAACGAAGTACCCGCAGTCTATGCCATTACGCTGACGAGGGCACTACACATAGACAAACAAATTAAATAAGAAATAATATATAGATGTTTTGTGTTATCAAGTAGCATCACTAATAAGCAACATTGTGAAAATTAATATACCTCCACTTTGACCCATGTAACATTGGTTGCTCTAGCCCGTGCTACTCGAATCTCTCTTTGTGCACGGTACACTAGTATAGCTCTATAAAAGAAAAACGTAAACTTAGAACAATGTCACAGAAATAATTAAATATACAAATACACATGAATATTTTGAACAATGTCACTTACGTGTCAACCACATCCTTCATATTTTAATACGTGGACCAATCGGTATCCAATGAATTAAGATAATATACCACTTCTCTTACAGAATTAATGGCAACCAACAGCCAGTGTCCATTGTAAAATATAACAAAAGTTTAGATGGATAATTTCTGCGCAAAAGATACAAATTAAAGATTAGAATGAAATTAGAATGAAAATCTTACCCGTTTCCAGTATTATACGGTAAAAGAAACAGACTTTATGTGTTGCTGGCCATAAATCTGTCAGTAAGTGGTCTCTTACTTCTGTTGTATTCATATCAATTCTGGGTGCATTAACAATGTTGCGACAGAAGAAACGGAATTTGTTTGACAAACCCGTCCCCCGCATGAATTTTTCATACATGCACCTTAAATAAAAACATAATAAACATTAGACTATAATCATTGAAATGTGTAAATAAATTGTTCAACTAAATAAATAATAGATTGATTGGAGTACCAGATGTATGAATGCATAACACCGATGCCTAATTCAGTATGATTGATAACCTGCTCCATGTCCTCTTTTCCGATTATCTCGGAATGAGGAAAACCAAAAACACCTTCGTCCATGTTGATTTGACGAATAGCACTTTGCATCAAATCTGACATTGACATAAGTGTTTCTAGACACGTCTGAAAGTGAGGTCTTTTTTCCTTCACGGTCCTTGTAGGAGCTTTTTTCTTGCCGGTCTGTTGTGAAGGTTGAGCAGGAACCTAACAATCATATAAGTTAGGTAAAGTAGAAAATCATGAAACTTTTGAATTCGGATAATAGAATAACACTTAAAAGCTACCTCTCTGTGTGATTCAACAGACTCGTTTTGCCGCAAAACCCCTTTATTCTTTGCTGCGGGTTTTGTAGGAGTCTAACATTACCATGTAAAAAAAATGTAAGTAATGGTTCAGAATGATTTTCATAATCGTTCAGAATTGACATTTGAATACTAAGAGATTCGTAATGGTTTTCAACATACCTCATCACCTATGGAAATGAGGTCTAACGGCCATGCAACAAACGAACCTATTGCATCCCGCAGCAATGTAACCTCTGAAACCGAGTCTGGTATCGGTAGCAACGCATCCGTATCTAAAGCGATATCAACCGACACTTTCAGATAACCTTGTGGAAGCGGATGATGGTGAAGTAACGCTCCCACAAAGTTATGCACTTTTCCCTTGCCAACCATGCGATAAGTCGGAAACGACAAATACAGCTGGCAAGATGAAATGCCCTGAAGCAATAATAAATATGTAACTGTTAATATGTATAAAGGTCAATTAAAATAAATGTGTTAATTTAATTAAAATAAATATGTGCTAATTACCTCGGGAATTTTATTTGGAGAATTGATACTAGCTTTGTCACTAGCATCTTTCAAACCGGAACCGCGCCTTTCCGCCTCATATCTCTCTTTATCCTGCTGCAATGCTTGGACTTGCGCTTGTAGTGCCATCACAGTTTGCATGATTTCTTGGGTGGTGGGATTTTTTTTCTTTGATTGCTTATACAAGGATGATGGAGTCATAAAAAATCCTTTCCCTCTCACCCGACCGGGATACTCAGGAACATTTAGCATTCGACTAAGAATGCTCCTGCAATCATCCTCATCTGCGGGTATGGATTTAGATAGATTCTCCTGAAATTCATTGACATATCCAAAATTATTAGTGGGGATTAAAAATTAATTATAATTTAATAAAATTTCAATTAACTTTGAGACATAATGTTATACTTACACATTCTTCATAAACATGCTGAACATCTTCTGTAACAGCTCCACCCTTACCTACATGAGCTTCCTTCCACAAAACATGTGCCGAAAGTGATGATTCTTCACTTTGACTCTCTTCTAACTATACATTTAGTTAAATAATAAGTTCATCAATTATAACACAATAATACAATTAATAAAATCATAGTATTAATATATACTTACCAATTTTTGTTGTAACCGTGCGTATCCCAAACACCCTTTTCTGTATGGATACGCGGGCTTTGATGCTCTTTCGCGGTTAATGGCACTCAATTTCTGGATAAACAAGTTTAAGTAATATCAAAACAAACTAATGAAACAAATATATAATATAATCAATAGACATGATAAGATAACATTACATTGAATTCTTCGGTTTTCCGTTTGTCTACAAAAAGGCTCCATTCTTCCGGTGTAATCAAATCCGCATACAACGGTGGAAGTTCTCCTTCAACAAAATTTTTGTCTTCATCCCTAAGATACTTGTTTGATAACAAGGCTCTAAACCCTCTGTGTCTCTTTCCGGCCAATTGAAGACAATACTTTTTTCGGCTTTCTTCAATATTAAAGGACCTCTACAAAAAAACATACACATATAAACATAAAGTATGTTAGTATAAGTAAATTAAAGACTTAATCGTCAACAAAAATATAATAACATCAATCATATTTGGTAAGTACCTCTATCTCGGTCCATATCTTTTCTTTACCGGCATCCAACGCTTTACTCCTCCAATTATCACAAGTGATTGGAATGTGCTGACGGACGAGTGAACCAATGTATGAAGCCAACATTGAACCGTTAGGCTCAACTAGTTGGTTCTGGTCACTCCAATGTACATCAAATCTCATCCCTTTATCTCTAGCACGGATGATTCTCTTCATAATGGTTTTTCCTCTTTTTATTTCATGTTCTACATTCGAAGCTTCATTCTGAGCTTCCTGTGTATCATGTGTCTCGTGGGTGTCTTCCTGGTTATTAGACATTTTACCTGTAAGAAAGAAAAAAACAAAAATTAAATGACAAATATAAAAATTCATAATCCATAATCCATAATCCATTGAATGATATAAGTTATATATAATTACAGTGGCGAGAGAGAACAACTAATTACCTTTAGAGATGTAAATTACATTCTAACAAATGTTTGAATCACATTCTAACCAAAAAAGGAATAACAGACAAATACCAACATTTAAAAGTAACAAAAGAATTAGTCAAATTGACTCAGCTATCATCATTCATCTATGAAGAATCTATTTCGAAAATAAGCAGTATCACTTGTATAAGTGGTAACCAAATGTTTGAATCACATTCTAACCAAAAAAGGAATAACAGTCAAATACCAACATTTAAAAGCAACAAAAGAATTAGTCACATTGACTCAGCAACACTGCAGCCAACGAATCACACTGGAAAAATATGCAACCACAACAAATGCAACATAATTGTTATCAAAGAATAGTGACTCATTTTTTATTAAAAACTTGACATTGGTTACATTCTTAAAACTCTATTCATATTACAGTAAATACCCTAAGAATTCCCCTAATTTTCTCTGATTCTATAATTTAAACAAAACAAGGTTGCATATTATGGAAAAATAGAATGAAAAATACTATTAATATATATGACTGATTACAGAACAAGTCATTCTCTGTGTGGCATTACATCAAACATGTGATATGCTTATCGTCCAAGTTACTGAGAAGCAACAACAGTATCTTGAACATTTTTCTACGAAGGAAGTAATGCAAACTGAATATTGAGAACAAACAGAACATTTTTCGACAATATTATTATTATTTTGACATTCAATAAGCTAGAGTTGTTAAATATTGCTCACAAAGAAGAACGAAGGACGATAATGGGAACTGAAGAATACCTGAACTGAAGAACAAAGGAGAGTTTCGAATGGGAATTGAATGCAAGAACGACGACAAGTTTAGAAGAACAAAGAACGACGATAATGGCAACAGTGACGGTAACGGCAACGGCAACGGCAAAGAACGACGACAATAATGACATGCAAGAACGACGGCAAGGGTTTAGAGAAACGGTCGAGAGGGAAAATGAATAGAAGTGTCTCTGAAAATGTTTAGAATTGTTTTATATTTTAATTAGTAAAGGACTTTAGAGGGCGCTTTTCCTTAGAAAGCGCTTTCTAATGTGAAAATCAATTAGATCCCTATAAGAGCGCTTTCTGAAAGCGCTTTCTAAGGTGGCCTTTAGACAGCGCTTTTTAAAAGCGCTCTCTAAAGTAATACCTATAGCAGCGCTTTTTGGAAAGCGCTTTCTAAGGTGGTCTAAGGTGGCAGTCTTTTACAGCGCTTTTGAAAAGCGCTTTCTAAAGCCTTTCTTTTAAGGCACTTTTTTTTAGCGAAATTTTTTTATTCTTTTTAGCAGCGCTTTTGTATAAAAGCGTTGTCTTTTAGGTGCTGTCTAAATATATTTTTGGCGTAGTGTCTATTGCTTATAAAAAGAATTTTTACAAATTTTTTAATCTACGCTTCAAATTTCATCCCCTATCGACGCAATAAAATTTACACCTTCTCTATTTTTTTTTCCTATATTTCTTTCTTTATTATTAATAATATAATTTTATTGATAAAATGAATAGATGACTTAATTTTCACAATATAGATGAGCTAGGTGTACACTTAAAAAAATTTCAACTTATTTTATAATAGTAAATAGTTTTTGTTTAGAGAGATCAATATCTCTGAAATATTATTTTCTCACTAAACATAACTCTCTTGAGAATAATTTTTCTCCTTTTCTACAAATAATTATTTTACAAATATATAAGTACATAAAGTTCTACCACTAGTTTTTGTCCAAAAAAATACACCACTAATTAGAAGAAATGAATAAGTTACTTTCTCTTTTGAAAAATATATGTTTAATAGAATATCTACTTTTTGGTTTTTATTTTCTTCTTTGCTTCATTGAACTATAGTACATGTTCTATTAATAATTAGCATATATTCTGCCCAATTTCCCCCCTACACATATTACCAATTGACATTAATACATCGTTGATTGAATAGTTGGTTTTTATGCCATGGTCACTAATATGATTAATAAAAACTTTTTATTTGCTTTAAAAAAATGTTCACTTAAATTTATTCATAAACTTTTTTTAGTTCACTAAATATTAAAGGTTGCATTAACTTTTATTTTTACTCAAAGGTTGTATCAACTTAATATTAATCGCAAAAGATTGATTCCAACTAAAGAGGAATTATGATAAAGAGGTGTGATTTGATAGGTTGATCAATAATATTGGTATGCGATGCATCTTTTTCCAACTTCTCCTAAGGTGCTGCAAATTTGGAAAATAAAATTTGTAAGTGGTTTCAGTAGAATATTACAGGTTGAGAAAGTGAAGTGGTGAATAATAATTTACTCTTCATCTTAATTTGCAAAGGGAAGAATGAAAAAGAAATCTATTTCATTTAATTTGGCTAATTATATAAATAATTTTGTGATTAATTTTCTCCTTGTTAGAGGTGATTTTCTCCCACGGAGAGTTAGAAACCTTAGGTTCACAAAATCCTAGCTTTTACATAAAAAGTTCATGTAAAACATCTAAAACTTATAGCAAACAAATCATACTCATCAATATTTCAACATTTGATATAATCATCAGGCCATACCATATCTTATACTAGCAAATTCATGGGACCAGTTTGAAGGTCAAACATTGGTGGAGGCAGAAACAAAAACAGAAGAAGGGGAAGCACTCGACAAAACTCTATGTCTGGTAGGACAATTTTTAACGTCGAGTACAGTCAGGCACACACGGTGCAAGAGAGGATGAAAGAGATATTGTTTTCGGTGAGAGGTGTTATGATTAGAACAGTGGATGAAGGCATGTTTCTATTTCAATTCAATCATCGTTAGATTTTGTTGTGAATTGATGTCGTAAAAAACAAATCAAAATATAAAAAAAAAAGATTGAGTTTTTTGAATAAACACAAAAAACCCTATTAAGTTTAACAAAAAATATAGAAGAAGGAAGAAGAAGAAGAGTTGGTTAAAACTGTTTTTCTATTCACTTATTCAATAAGGGTTCAAAGATTACAAGTGTCGCGGCGGGATTAAGTTATCGGTTAACTTAACTCACAAAGTAAGAGTCGCCACCGCTCTTTATTGTTTCCAAAGGAATGAGAAAAGAACAAATAAAACTCACATAAGTTTTAAAACAAAACTAATAAAACAAAGAGATAAGGGTACGAGGTTGGTTATGCAAAGTGAATGTGTTAGCACCCCTCACATCTATAGTACTCTATAGGAATCTCTTGAAAATCTGCATTTGGTTTAAAAAAAGGTGTTGTTTGCAAAAGATTGGGGAGATGAGAAAAATGAATATTTGTTAAGATTTTTTGTTTGACAAGACATCCCGAGTCTTGTGCCTACGTACCAACAAAGTGCAATGGAAGATCAAAATCTCATAGTTCGTGGTAACAATAACAAAAGTGTTTGTTTTAATTGATTTTAAATGAATAGACATTTCGTCATATTCGAGTGGAAAACTCAACTTACTACCCACAATTAATGAGGGAGAAGCATTTGCATCATCTTGAGATGGAAGATTTATGCTTGGATTGAAATCATCAAGTCTATCACTCAACATCTAAGTGGAAAATGTCATCACTTCTCTACATTATTGTGGAAGTATAGGAGTTGCATCAGTAAAAGAACACAACTAATGACTATCCTTAAGAAAGTGTTTAAAAGGAAAAAAGTGCACAAAGGCACCAAAGATTTGAATGAGTTTTGTGTTTTTTAAAGGCTTTTGAAATTGTTTTGATATGCTTAAGATACCTTAGCATTTATTTAAGAAAAATGTTTTGAAAATCACTTGACAAAGTCAAGGTTTATTGAGAAAATGGTTCAAGTTTGAAAACAAGAAGATTTTGAAAAAGGAATAAGATTTTGAAAATCAAAGACGGGGAGGAGATGAAGAGACTATCCTAATGCATAAAGTAAATAGAAATAAATAAAAGGTATCATTGTAAGGTAGTCCAAGAGAAAGCCTTTGTGTATGCATTGTGAACTAACTAGGATATAGCCAGCATCTGACATAAGTCAAGCAAACATTCCTTTCCTTTGGAGTGAGCCACAAGCAACAAGTAAGCACAGAATAAGACAAGCATAATATGAATGCAGAACTTAAGCGATAAGGTCAAAGCTATGTGTCAGAGCCAAGTCTTTAAAGGTGAACCAAAGGTCCAAGGTCTCAGAATGATCCATAGCATGGGAAAAATAACCAAAGTCAAAAAGTCAAACTCCAAGTCAAGCTAAGGATAGTGCCCATTAGTCCAAAGATTAGATAACCAAGTTTTTTTAGGGTTTTTCCTTTATTAATGTCTTTAAAAGCAAAAGAAAATGCCCAAGTGGACAAAAGAAAAAGAAGCATAAATATAAACAATATGAAATGTAATGCTAAAAAATAAAGGCATAAAAGTAAATCGCAAGAAATTAAACGACAAGAAAATTAAATGACAAGAAAGTTAAATGACATAAAGTAAAGTTATCACAATACTAATGTTAGTATTGATGTTAGAGTTAATGATCTGATTCAGGACAAACTTAGCGCTATGTTAAGCAATCGTAGCACAATCTATTAGGAAGATCATACTATGGGAGGACGGTCAATAACAATTTATGTACCATACATGTTAGAGATATGATAGAAACTATACTCCTAAAACATGTAGCACAAGTAAAAACCAAGGAGGGATCAAGCACTAAGGCAAGTAGATTGGTCCATTACATCAATCATTCTTCATGATAACTTAGGACAAACTTATGCATCAATCCAAAGTACCTCAAATGATCCAGATCAATTGGAAGGTAGATTTGAACTGATGAAAGTTCATCGAGCATCATTCCAAACTTCATGAACAAGATGGACTCTAAATCATCTAATTGATCAAGAGAAAAAGAAAAAAGAAGGAGATTGAGAGGAATAAAACCAAATTGAATCATAACTTTGATCAAGTTATCATCAAGATCAACCACCTATCTTGGTGGATTAGAGTTTTCAACCTATCAAAAGAAAAAATAAGATTCATTGATATTATTGAAACTTATGATCAAAAGGCATGATCCAAACAATATTAAAAGTGCCATAATAAACAAATAAAATGCATGAAAAATGATTTTTAAAATGATTTTAAAATGAAAGTAAAGGAGAAAATCCATAAAGTACTTCAAAACACCAAATAAATGACCAAGAAAATAATGGAAAGTCAGAAACAATTCAAGTAACATATAATAAAATTTTGAGAATTTTTAAATGCATGAAAGTATATTTAAACAAATTAAAATGCATGTAAAAAGAGAAAATTAATGAAAAATAGCAAATCATAAAATAAAAATGTGAAAAAATTAGACAAGGTGTAAAATAATAGAAAATAATTTTGTGATTTTTTTGGATGAAAATCTTATTTAAAATGAATTTTATAAAATAAAAGAAAATAAAAGAAAAAGAAATAAATTATAAAAAATAAGGTGCGTTGGATCTGGATTCATCAAATGAGGTGGCACATTAGATGGCTCAGATCTGGAAGCTCACCATAGACCTTCAATGAAATAACGCATCAGATCTAATTTAAATCGACCACTAAGATCAAAACACGCGGCATGATCGGACCACCACATCTGCACCTCCTCCCATCTTCTCCGGTGAGGTGCTCACCAGAGTTTGGCATTTGGTTAGCTCAAGGCATGAAACCACCACCATTACAACCGTATCATCAGTGCAAATTCAACTACATATTCCATTTACATTGATTGGATTTGAGCAGAGAGAATTTTGAGAAAAACTCAGTGAAAAACAAAACACTAAAAGTAAAATTAAATACCAGATACGATCAACCAAAGCAAGATAAGTTAAAGGAAAGAATTAGAGAATATCAGGCTACATTGGGGTAACTTGTTTCAATTCAAATGATGCTCAGAACTACCTTGTCTAAATACGATAAGAAGGTGGTGAATAGTGGATTTGGTTAGCACGATTAAGAGGCTCTCAAGGCTTGGGAAATGTTGCAATAGCTTCAGAGGATGCCGAAGGTGATAGTGGAAACAAGAAATGAAGCTGAAAATGCTTAGAATTTGAAAACGATCTCTCAAAATTTTAGTGGAAATTCTAAGTTGGAACAAGGGTTCTGAAGGCTTTCAAAGCTTGAATTTCTGTGTAAATGAGTCTCTTATTTATAGGAGGAGTGTATGCAGATCATACGTGTGAAGGTTTGTTGCAAATCATGTGAAATCAAGTATGCCAAAAGTTTGATCATTCTTCGTTGTGAAGTCGGCTAAAACGCAGTGAAATCCTTCCAATTTTGGGTCGTTTTTTATCCTCACACATAACTTAATATCTCCAGGTGCTAACCACGTGCAATGCTCGACTAAATTTGGATAAATTGATCACTTCTATTTTCAGTTACATGTGCAAAAATCAGTTCCAAGTAGCCATGTTCAAACAATTGTAAAATTCTGTACACTTGACTGTTGATGCTCATTCTTTTTGCAAAATGATCACATCATAACATAGAGTAAAATGCAAAAAAAAGAGGTTCCATTTGGATGCTTGAGCAAAAAGTTAAGAGTTGGCAAAGTTGGCACCATGTCCTATAATTAGAGGTCAAAATAATTCTAAGTTTAAAATAATCTATAATTTCTTCAAACTTTTCACGGTTTCCAAGCATAATTGGCCTTTGATCCTTGAAACAAACTTGTAGAGGGCATCAAATATGATAATTGGCAAAAAGAACCACCCACAAAAGTTTAAAATTGAGAGAGTTATGATCTTTGGAAGTTAGGAAAATAACACTTGAATTTATGTCAAATTTCACTTAGTCCACAAAGTGGCCTCTAATGTTTCCAAACTTTTGATGATCTTCCAAGCATAATTGTATCTTGACTTATAAATAGAAGTTGTGGGGGATGTCAAGAAGAGTCATTTGCCAAATGAATCATGTTGAAAAAAATAAGTGAGTTGTGATATTTTGAACTTGAACTTGAAATGTTGTCTTTTTAGGTCAAAGTATTTTGAATGATCTTGCAACCTTTGAACTTTTCTTGCATTTCAAGGAACTTTGATAAGCATAATCTCGACTGCTTTCTATCTCTCTGGTTGTCAATCCCAAGATTTTTGGAGGCAGCTCCCAAATCCTTCACGTCGAACTTCTTATCGAGTTCAACCTTCACCTTCATAACATCTTCAACGTTGTTGCTTCCTATGAGGATGTCATCCACATAAAGCAACAAAATAACAAGTGAATTATCAGGTCAAAATCTGAAGTAAACACGATGGTCGAACTGGCTCCTAGTGAAACTAATGTGTGCCATGAACTTGTCGAATCTCATATTTCATTGTCGAGGAGATTGTTTCAGGCCATACAAAGACCTAATCAGCCAAACCATTTTGTTGGGGAGTCCCTGCATTATAGTTTTGTGCCTTACGATACTAGATACAACATAATAGCTGTCGAAAGTCTCATTGCAAAATTCAAGACCATTGTCGGTCCTCAACCTCTTGACCTTCCTGCCAGTTTAGTTTTTGACCAGAGTCTTCCAATTCAAAAGTTTCATCCTTAGTCTTCTGGATGAATATCCATAACTTTATGGAGTAATAATCAACTATGGATAGAAAATACTTTGCACATAAGTGTGAAGGGTTCCTTACAAGTCTGCAAAGATCAACATGAATGTAATCAATGGATCCATGTGTTCTTTGTTTACCTTTGTTAAACTTCATTCTACAGGATTTACCAATATACAAGATTCACAAAACTCCAGTTTTTCGACCTTGTCACCACCCAGCATATTTTGTTTCGACAATTTGACCGGGCCTCTTTCACTGACATGACCAATTCTCTTGTGCCATAGCTCAGTCTTCGACACAGGTTTTGTGGATGCCACATTTGCTAAACCACTTACAACCTCAACCTCAAGGGTATACAAGACTTGTTTCTTCATGCCTCTCAAGACTTTATTCGACCCTTTCATTACCTTTAGGATCCTTTGCTCTCCTTTAAAAACATATCCTTTCTTGTCGAATTCACCAAGAGAACTCAAATTCCTCTTAAGATCAGGTACATACCTAACATCAGTCAATAACCTTATTGACTCATCATGGAGCTTGAATCTCACAAACCCAATACCTGCAATTTTTCAAGCTTTGTTGTTTCCCAGCAGCACTGATCCACCATCTTTATCACACAATTTCTCAAATACGTCTTTGTTTGGAGTCATGTGCCAAGTAGACCCTAAATCCCTAATCTACTCCTTGCTATAATCACTGCTTGAAACTACCAGGACATCAGATGATTCATAACCATCTTGCACAATGGTTGCATTACCATTATCCTTTCCACCATGATTATTGTGTTGAGATATTAGATATAATCCCAGTTGAGTTGTGTAGCCCAAGCCCAAAATTATTAGGGTTTACGGTTTGTTACTTAGTTTGCTATGTCTCTTGCTTAGTAGTCAAGTCACTTATGTGTATATAAATAGCCACTTTGTAATTCAGTTTTATCATTCATTTGTTCAATAATATGAATCCTTATTTCCTCATTCTCTCTCTTTCTCTCCTTACTAAAAGTGCCTCACGCACTAACAAATTGGTATATAGAGCTCCGTTTAGATTCTTGATTGTGTTTTGAAGAATCACACGTTATAGATCATATTTTCGGGATCGTGGGTTATTGTTGATCAATCGCTGTAAAGATGAATGGTAACGGAAATTTACCAAACTCTCTTCTAACTCTTGACGGCTAGAATTGGCTTCGATGGAGGAAAAAATACAATATCTATTTGGCTTTCATGAAACCCTATAAGTGGTTACTAACGGTGTTCCTGCGCTTGGTGAAGATGTAACTGACGCACAGAGAACCGTTCACAAGGATGCCAAGAAGAAAGATTGCAAGGTAGCGTTTTACATCCAATCGGCGGTTGATGCAGCTAATTTTGACAGAATCAGTCATGTTGAATCGGCAAAAGAGGAATGGGTTATTCTTGTCAAGTACTATGAAGGAGGCGAGAAAGTGAAGGTTGTCAAGTTGCAAACTTTGCGATGAAAATAGGAATTTTTGTTGATGGGAGAGGACAAAAAGATTTCAGGCTATGTATCAAAGGTACAGAAACTCGTCCATCTCATGAAGAGTTGTGGTGAAACCCTAACTGATAAGATGATAGCTGAGAAGGTAATTCGTATGTTAACCTCTCATTTTAATCACGTTATCGTAGCTATTAAAAAATTCAACAATCTTGAAACCTTAAAACTGGAAGATTTGGTTGGTTCGTTGAAGGCGCATGAGATTAGGATTGTCAAAAGGAAAGGAGTTCAAGACTCGATACAAGCACTACAGGCTTAATCATGGAAGAAGAACGTTGGTTCCAATAAGTTCAAATGCAAAATCGACAAGACTCATGGCATGAAGTCTTGGTCGAATCCTCACAAGAATAAGATCGATAGAACTTCTAAATCCTCAAAAAAAGGAGAAGGAAATTCTTATTAGAAAAAAAAAAGTAGAGAAAAAAGGTGTCGAGTACTATAACTGTGAAAAGTAGGGTCACTTAACCAAGCATTGTTGGTACAAAAAAAACAAGGGATCGAAAAAATGCAAGAACGAAGGAGCGAACCTTGCAAGTTAAGATTCAGATGATTTTGATGATATGATGGTTATGGATGCAGTTGCAGTTGACCATGTCAAATCCAAGATCTTGTTCCTCGACTCAGGCTGCTCAAACCACATGAAAAGTCGAAAAGTATGGTTAGTAGATTTCGATGAGTTGAAGAAAAGCAAGGTCAAACTTGTTGATAATAGCTCGTTGCAAGCATAAGGTACTGGCAACATAGTTATTCTAAGGAGTAATAGAGCAAAAGCCTTGATCAAAGATGTACTTTATGTCCCCGGAATGAAGTGCAATCTGCTAAGTGTTGGACAAATGGTCGAAAAGGGGTTCTTAGTGGTTATGAAAAATGAAGCCTTAGAACTTTTCGACATCTAGAATAACTTAGTCTTGAAATCTCCTCTGTCGAAGAATAGGACATTTAAGACCATGATTAGTTTGACTGAGGTACAATGTCTGAAAACGGTTGTCAACTATAAGAATAATTGGTTGTGGCATCTGAGGTTTGGTCATATAAACTTTAGGTTGCTGAATCAACTGATGACTCAAGATATGGTAACTGGTATACCAAGTCTTGAGATGCCTGACAAACTTTGTGAAGGTTGTCTAGTAGGAAAGCAGACCAAGAAGTCTTTCGTTTCGACTATGCCAATGAAATCATCCTGCATACTCGAAGTTGTACATTCAGATGTATGTGGTCCTTTTGAGGAGCATACCATTAGTGGAAACAGGTATTTTGTTTCGTTTGTCGATGAGTATAGTCGAAAGTTGTGGATATATGTGATAAAGAGAAAGGAAGAAGTATTCAAAATCTTTAAGAGATTTAAGATGCTTGTCGAAAACCAGAGTGAGAAAAAGATCAAAGTTATGCGAACAGATGGAGGTGTTTAATACACATCCAAGATTAGGGGTGTTCAAAAATATGGTTAACTGAATTGTATACTAGGATTGAACTGCACTGCACTATAAAAAACTGAACCATTTAAATGGTTAATGAACTGAACCATTTAATTAAAACAATTCAAATTAAGTTTAAAACCGGTTCAAAACCAATTTTCTTTTATAAACCGGTTTAATTATATAAATTAATTAGTTTCTAATAAAAGAAATAATAAATTTACTGAAAGTAAAAAAAAAATCTGAAAATTAAAAGAAAAAATTTGAAAAAAAAAAAAAAATTAGAGGACTAAAATGAAATATACTCAAAGTGTTGTTTCATGAAGAAAAAACATTGTACTCCAAAGTGATAACGGGCTTTTAAACCCACATAACTATGTCGTGTAATCCGCCATAACAAATGAAAAATAAAATTTAGGGTTAATTGTTTTTTTGCCCCCTGTCATATGGGCGAGGTTTGAAAAACCCCCTGTAAAAAAAAAGTTTAGATTCCCCCCTGACATTTGAAGATTCCACTGTTTTGACCCCTCTTGAAATCCAGTCAACAGAATATGTGACGTGGCAATTTTTTTTAAATTTTTTATTAATATTTTTTATTACGTGAACGGATTAGTTGGCATTTTTAATTATTATTTAATTTTTAATATCCACGTCGCATTTATATATATATATATATATATATATATATATATATATATATATATATATATATATATATATATATATATATATATATATATATATATATATATATATATTTAATATATATATATATATATATATTTTTTTTTTTACTTTTTGTATTAATTTATTTTACATTTTCTTAAATTATTTATATAAATTTTTTTTATGAATTATTTTTTTCTTAAATTATTTATATTAATTTTTTTTATGAATTATTTTTTTTAAATTATCAAAATATTACAATAGGGCCTAAGCCCATTTTTGTTTCAAGAGCTGTCCAATACTTAAATATTTGAGAACTTATGTGTAAAAGACGCTTATAAACACTTCAATTTGCTTATGCAATTTCGATGTGGGCCTTATAAACATTTCCATTATTGCAATAGTTTGTCTCTTAGGTTCAAGTAGCATTTGTTGCACAAAGAAAACAGCCATTAACCAATCTACAAACAGCATGAAGCTTGCTTCCTAAAGCTCATGCTGCCCCAAGTAGCACACAACAATTCAAGCAAATCGTTTCCTGCTCTAGTTTCATCTTCTTTTAGTCCTGACATTAGCACAATGAAAATCCAAACCTTTATAAATTTAATATACTACTTAGCATTTAACTGAATAATGTTCATTAAAGTGTTTTAAAATTAGAGATACCTTCATCAAATATGCGGCATCAAGAAAACGAAGAAAGTAGAGACTTTAAAAATGAAAATTCCCTTTTTACAATTATATTCATGAGATGTTGTCCATGCAACAAGACATAAAACTCACTTAGATTTTGATTTTGCTTTTGTATCTTTCTCTGGCTCTGGCTCCTTGGTTGTAGTAGCGTCTAACGATGTTATTTGCACAAAGGTGTCTTTTACATCTTTGACAAAATCTTTCACATTATCAACTACGGTTTTTAATTTATCTGGTGTAGGAAGCTGCAAATTGGATATGCAAACACAACAATAAATCGGACGGAACGCATCCAAAAATCTTCTTTCTCAGTGTCGCGGTGAGAATTGGATATCAAGCTATTTGATTAACTTGAATCACAAATCATAATTCACCACCGGTCTTTATTTTATCCAAAGGAAAGGGTTAAAGATCGAAAAACCTAATAAGAGATCTAAGATTCGGGGGTTGGTTACGTCTAGGGAAGGTATTAGCATCCTAAACGTCTGTAGTACTCTACAGGAACCTCTTGTTATTATTTATGTTATCTATTGCTCGCTTGCTAAGGGTATGTGCTAAGGGAAAGACCTAGGGGTTAGTATCTAAGTATACTCGCCAAGACATCGCATCTTGTGCCTACGTATCCTGACGGGAGTGGAATCAGAGTATCCGTAGTTCCCCTCAAAGAGGGTGAGGAACTCTTGACCGTGGTCAAGGTTCTAGTGGGAAGTAAGTATCCATGGCAAGATACTTACATGGAGTGCGGTGACTCCAAAGTTAAAGTTAAGTTAAAAGGAGGTAAGTGTTCACGGCGGAACACATGTATAGAGTGCGAAAATCGTCTTAAAGTCTCTATGATTCAATTTGTCAGAAACAAAGTGGAACCGAGAACTTAAGGGAACATGGAAATAGAATCAATACAATCACACATCATAATACAAGAAATTTCAATGATTAACAAAAATGGAATTAAAATTCTAACTAAGATTAGCTAAATATCTAATTTATTAATTAGAATATTAGAAATTCTAATTAATCCATTAAACATTCAATTAATCATAAAAATAAAATATTACCATATTAAATTTTTAAAAAAAGAAATACTAAATTAAATTCTAAAACAAAATGCAATAGTTTTTTTTTTATTTATAGGAAATAAATTCCTATGTTTTTAGAAATAAGGCCTAAAAAAATAAAATAAAATAAATAACTAAAAAATGAAAGTAAATAAAAAAGAAAATGGGCCGGGTTCAATTCTTGCTTCCCCGACCCATACTAACAGCAACAACATTTGAGAAAAAAACACAGAAAGAGAAAAAAAAAGGGTTGAGGTTCAGTTTCATCTTCCAATTTCTTTCTCTCACGCATTCTTCTCTCTCTCCCTTTCTGTTTCTCTCGTCTCCCTCATTCGCACGAACCCCTCGAATCACTCCTCTTTAATCAACTTCACACCGATTTCATACAGAAAAAACATAACAACAACAATAGCCAATGTACATCGTTAACGAGAGAACGAAAGAGTTAACTTACGGCACGACGGTGGTTGGTAGTAGGAAATTGGCGTCGTCGAACTCCAACTGCAGATCTGCGAACGATTTTCTCCACTTTTCTGCCTTCTACTTTGTTTTCGTTGCTGCTAGTATCGCTTCGGATTCGACCCGCGCGTGTGAAGAGCTAAGGTATTTTTCTGTTCTGAATGTGATGGGTGTGTCTCAGTGTATGTGAGTTTGATGTTTCTTCTTGATGATTTCTGGTTTGTGTGTATGTGTAAAGGTCTGATCTGAACTTTTGTATTGTGGATGTGAACACTATGAAGGTCGTGTTCTTGTGTATGTTGATTTTTCTGACACTTGGAATACTGCTCTGTGTTTTACTGATATGATGCTAGTGTTTAGTGTGAATTCTTGTGAATCTTTTTCTGGTGTGACTTGCTCTGGTGTGCGTATTCTCTTTTCCTCTGAACAATGAATGTTACGACTTTGTTGTTGTGGCTTTGTGAATCTTTGGAGTTTTGCGTTATTGTTGGTGTCTTCTTCTATTGATGTTCTGCACTCCTTTTATAGTGAATGTGCATTAATCGCTGTCTTGAACACGTTTGGATTTCTTGCCGTTTCCGTGGCGACGTGTTTTGGAAAGAAGTGAATTGGTTGATTTTGAAGCAAAATTTTCTGTTTTTATCATGATTTGTTCTTACCAATTGTTATTAAAAGGATTTCGTGGTGATTTCGGTCATGAATGGATTTAACCGTGTGCTTGATGCTGTTCTGATTTTTCCTTGATTTAATTTGATTTATCATTGAATGTTTGATTTGATTGTGAGCTGTGTGTGATTTATTGCTGTTGATTTCCCATTTATTATTCCGTTTATGTGACAGCAAGAGACAGTTGTTTTGGCATGTGACGGCTCTTTTTGGAAAAATTAAATACAAGACTTCCAAATTCCATTCGTACCACAGAGGAAACAGCTTTTGGTGGAGGTCTGCAGTTATTATTATTTTTTACTTTGGGACGAGGGAGACTCGAGCAGGAAGTGCATTGGTAACTCTTTTTTATAGTATATCCAAAATCACCCACCACGCCAATTTGCCTCAGTTCGTGTTCGTAAGAAAAGATTTTTCCATTGGATATTTTATCAATAACAGGAAGGTCCTTGAATCCATCCACAAGGCAGCCCCCACAATTGCTCAGAATAGGAACATTCATTTGATATACTTGGCTGTCATGTCGGGAATTGTTCGTGGATAACAAATGAGTCAATCAAACTTTATTGAATATGGCACAAAGCTGGAGCAAATCCGCAATTATTGGAAGAATTGTCAACAAACACGGCCAGCTTGGAACAACAACACGGTCCACCCTTATGAGGCATGTCATGGAGCAATGGAGTTTTAGTCTTCTAGGCATTGAACTTTGGTTCATAATTTTATCTTGAATTTTGACACTTTGAACCATCTTTTGGTATACTTTGTGATCTTTCCAATTCTTGCATTTTGTAAAGGGCCTTTCAACACTCATTCCCTTTTGATCTTGTACTTTTCAATTGACTTGAAACTTAATCTTGCTCAAAATGTGAACTATCTTTGCACTTGAACTTGGAATTTTTAGAATTGAATTTGACTTGTAACCTTGAATCCTTGTATACTTAAGAAATGGTGTGGCTTGTACTTTTATGGTGAGACAATATTTGAACTTGTGAGGAAACACCTTTAATGTGAAATTCCAACTTTTGTAAAACATGAACCTTAAGTCTTGAGTTTGTAAATCTTGAAATTTTGAGCTCTCTTGAATATAGGAAAGTTGTTGGAACTGTTGAACTTTGCAATCTTGTCATGAAATTCTTGATTAAAATTTGAATTTAAGCGTTGAAACAAGCATTTCATACTTTGAACTCGTAATGCAATTAACGATGAATCTTGAACTCATGAGTCTTATAGCAAAAAACTCGACTTAAGACGTTTATCTAAACTTTATCACTTCAAGTTCATTGATCAAAACTATCAACAAGAATATTCCAACTTTTCTCATAAGATCGGAAGAATTTTACATGATAATCAAACTCCATGAATGAAAAACCAATTCTGCTTGACATCTATTACTCATATAACCAAAGATTTAGACGACGATGAAACGTGATGTTCGAACCATAAGGATACCGCTTGCCATGAAACCCTAACCAGTCTTTAAATATCCAGGCTCAACGTCGATGAAAGAAAAGTCATAATTCTCCCTGAAGTACACACTGAAACTTCTGAGAAACTCAGAGGAAAGTAACTAGTAGAGAACTTTAAGAACCTTTTGAACCAGAACTCAACGGTCACGCCCTGAAATGCTTGGCCGTAAGACTTTACACTTGAAATTATTGCAGTCATGATAAACACGCACATACAAGATCCGTATGACCTAAAGATGTTATGCGATTTGATGCACAAAGATGATGGAATCTTATGGTCAAAAATTAGGGTATGACAGATGCCCCTATTTAAGTTTCTTCTATGTGGAGATATGGAGATTGAAATCTTCGTCTCGATGAGATAGGAGAGACTTAAATACAAACATGCACAATTTTTGGCCCTAAGATACCACAAGATGCACATGATATGAAATGATATGAAATGAATGCAAGACAGAGATCCTGAGGGGAATGATGCTACAGGGGGAAAGTGTTACAGTTGTGTCAGAAATGAATTGAAACAAAGCAAAGTATCTGGAAAACATCATCCAAGAATGGCATTGGATGAAAAAAAAATGCACCAAACATCCAATAATGGCTTTGGATGAAAGGTAAACTCACAAATATCTAAGAAGGCAACAGATGAGAATGAGACCAAATAACGTAATCCGAGAAGGCATCAGACACAAAGAAACCAGTCATCCAATAATGACTTTGAACGAAAGGTACACTCACAGTATCTGATACTGGCTTCAGATGAAAATGAATAAGGTAAAGAAACCAGACATCCAATAATGGCTTTGAATGAAAGGTACAATCACAATATCTAATAATGGCTTTAGACAAAGTGAACAAAGTAGAGAAACCCGACATCCAATAATGGCTTTGAATGAAAGGTATAATCACAATATCTAATAATGGCTTTAGATGAATGTGAACAAAGACTACATTCAAGAATGGAATTGAATGTAAAAGGAACCAATCATCCAATAATGGCTTTGAATGAGAGGTACAATCACAATATCTAATAATGGCTTTAGATAACTGTGAACAAAGACTCGATCTGGAAGAACATCAGAAAGAGGGTCTCATCCAAAAAAGCATCAGATGGTAAAGAAACCAAACATCCAATAATGGCTTTGAATGAAGGGTATAATCACAGTATCTGATAATGGCTTTAGATGACCGTGAACAAAGACTCGAGCTGGAAGAACATCAGAAAGAGGGACACATCTGGAAAAGCATCAGATGGTAAAGAAACCAAACATCCAATAATGGCCTTGAATGAAAGGTATAATCACAGTATCTGATAATGGCTTCAGATGAAAGTGAACAAAGACTCGATCTGGAAGAACATCAGAAAGAGGGACTCATCCGGAAAGGCATCAGATGGTAAAGAAACCCGACATCCAATAATGGCTTTGAATGAAAGGTATAATCACAATATCTAATAATGGCTTTAGATGAATGTGAGATAAAGTAACCAATCATCCAATAATGGCTTTGAATGAAAGGCCTGACTCATAATATCTGAGAAGACATCAGACGCAAATGAGACAAAAGGTGAAATCTAAGAAGGCATTGGATGTAAAGAAAACCACAACGTCCTGGAAAGCATTGAACGAAAATGAACAAAGAGATACCCAACAAAGCATTGGATAAAAGGAATCACATCATCCAAGAAAGCATTGGATGAATGTGAACGAGGTGATACCCAAGAAGGCATTGGATACACACGACAATATCTGTTTGGTAGGTGCCAAGTAAGTTGGACTTTGACCACAAGGTAAGATGTGAATAGCAACACGACCTACAGAGAATGAAAATGAGTGCAGATAAGGATGACACTCTTGCTATGCATATGTATATGAATTATGCAGATGATATATGATCAAGTGCAAATGTAAATGCAATGTAGACGTCGAAGACACGACTCGACTCTTTTGTGGAGGAGACAAGACTGGAATACTGATTCCTCAACACGGAGATCACTTCTATTCTGCTTTGGAATTAGAGATGTCACTGCACAATCTCTGCCACACTGGTAAATTGTATCAATTTGATGATCCTTGTAGGAAGGATGAAGAGCTGCTTGGGTATTCTTTAAGTAAACTGCCCCAGATTAGCTGACTGTTGTAGATGAAATGATCGTTGCTTCAACTGGATTGATGTTGGAAATGACTGTTTCACTGTGCTCTTGGAAAACTTGCCCCCAGTCTGAGTCTCGGAAGATATTATGAATAAACCAATTCTGAGAAAGACTTGCACTGTAACAAATATTGAACTGATTTTCAACCTGATCTGGAAAGAACTTGCCCCTGATTGGATCACCGACCAAGTTTCTCAAATGTTTGAAAATTCCTTAAGAGGAAGCCAGATTGCAAACAAAAGTGTTCATACAAACATAGTAAATGCAAAGTTCATGCAACTTTTGAAATCAAAATCATTTTTGGAAAGAGGTAAAACAATAGGGTCACTGGTCAGAACATGGTGGTTCAAGACATTTAAAAGTGAAAGATAAAGTAAAAAAGGGCGTGATGCCAAAAAAATGATCTGCAAAGATCTTTAGGAGTCAGTTTACGCAACCTCGTTGTAGTATGCTTTCAAAATAACCTTGCTTCAATTAGGTCTTTTGAGGGTTATAACGTGGCCTGGTTCACAGTTTAAGAAACAAAGGATAAAGGCTCAAAGTTTATTTGTACCCACCCAATCTTCGTGATGATCTCCAGTCCTACACTCAGTTAACTCAGACTTTGCACTCAGGTTCCCATAGGTTAGGGATTGCATTGATGATAGTGATGATGGTTCAGAAGTTAAGGGACTTTTGAGGTGACAGTCACTATTTCCTTATAACTCTTGGTTGTTTTTTCATTGAGGATTTCATGGTAAAGATTTAAAGATTTCTCCTTTTTATTATCCCTAACTTTTGCCTGAACTGTTTCTCGTGAATCTTACAGTCAGCGGGATGCCCCAGTTTTTTGTCTGCCTAAGTCTCCTTCACAGGTTTCGACTTAGCGGGCTTTTTACTTTTTTGATTTTTGTTTATCTCTTTTTTTTAAAAGAAAGTGACTGCTTGGCTTAATGATTACGGCGAACCATCATCGACTTTTGACTTGAAAGACATCTTCGACACTTGCTTGTTGCGTGCGAAAGAAAAATTGAGAATGCAACCTTTTTGTTGAAAGATGTCTTGCATGAAACTCTTGTATTTGAATGCACAATCAAGTTAAATGAGAACTACCCTACCCCAGGTTAAGATTGCGGGTTTTTATTTGTAAAGAAAAGAAACTCCTACTTCAAGGCTCAAAGGGGTTGACGAGGGATTATCTTCCTTATTTCTCCAGTGTTTGGGAATTGAAACAATGCCTTACATCTTCAGCAAAGTTTTGATTTGAAAGCATACCAACAACAATTATGGGTATTTACGTTTTCATCATCCTCCCTCCAATCTTTGCATAATCAAAAAAGAAAGTGGAAAAGAGGTAAAAAATTTTTGTTTTTGTTTTTGTTTTTTTTTTGAAATATAAAGCGTAAAATAGCAAACACAAATGAGTTGAATTAAAAGTTGCAATGCTCATTTTATTAATTATGAAAGTACAAACATAAATTGAAAGCAAACAACCAATACAAATAAGGAAAATGCAAACGATAAGAAACATGGTCTAGTGACTAATCAGAAACAAGAGTGAGTTGTCCTGTCTGAAACACTGAGGTCTGCTGAAGTCAACTGAAGCTTCACTTAGCGTGCTCTGGAAGCAATACGCTCACAGAGAGGATTCTCAAAGGGAGGTCGAGTAGTCTGAGCAACAACATGAACCAGAGGTCTAGGCTCGGCAAAAACTGGAGCTTGAAACACTGGTCTAGAAGTCTGACCAATCATAGCAGTAGATGCAAGAAGTGGAAAGTAGTTGTGAAGTAACCCAAACTCTGGCGAAGTTGAAGGTGGCACCTGAACAGGCTGAGGATCTGCATCTGAAACTTCCTGGATAACAGTTCTTTGAGGTGGTTCTCCTATAGCAATCAAGACTTGGAGCATCTCTGTGAGCTTAGTCATGCTTAACTTGAGATCATCGATCTCTATTCGGATCTCAGCGTTGTGTGCTTCTTGCTCTGACATTATGCGTCTGTAGTTAGCTCTAGTCTGGTATTTATGTCGAGGAATCAGCTTGACGTCTCACATGTGACATTGAAGATAAAGATAGCTGGAAATGAGTTGCTGGACAAACGGATGTATGCAATGAATCATGCAAATGATATGCAATGCAATGTAATGGTTTCAAGGAACTCAAGAGTAGGTTCAAACATTTCGGAAAGGCTGAAAAAAGTTTCATTTTATAATCCAGGATTTTTATTGATTTTACAAATGAAAGAACAATTGAGTTTCTTGAAACCGAATGGTTATGCATGAATGCATGAATGGATGCATAAGCACAGGTATACACATATACAGACAAACAAAGGCATAGGCTTGAAGATCACGAGCACGGAACCATGGTCTACCCTTCCCAAGGTATGTACTAGAGGTTTATTTGTACCTGCCAAACAGGTTCTACAAAGTTCCCAGAGTCTACAATCCATCTTTCGGATATTATCGATTTTCCAAATCACTTGGTAGTCAATAATATTCTTAAGAGAATCTCGTCTGAGTGTAGTATCGCGTAGCGACTATTGCAGAAATAGACTCCCACATAGTCCCCGCACTACATCCTAATAGGCCAAGTTGGGTTAAGGTAACTACGGTCCCCAGTCCCGAGGGCCTTTAGATCGAAACCATATCGTCTTCACGAATGAACTCGTTGAACAAATATTTTATTCAAGAGGGCCTAGACTGAGTGATGAAGTCTCAATTTACTTTTTCAGGAATCGACTCCCTCATAGTATCATTGAAGTCTCACCATTTTCCTATCTTAATTTCACTCTAGTCCGGGTGTAGGACTTTGTCTCACCATACAAATAGTACCCTGCACACAGAAAAACCAAGCAAAACAGGTATATATACAGATATAAAGATATATAGGCAAATAAGCAAATAAATAACATAGATATTAAACAAGTTAGGGGAACCCTCGAAAAGTCCCCAGCGGAGTCGCCATTTCTGTCGCGGTGAGAATTGGATATCAAGCTATTGGATTAACTTGAATCACAAATCATAATTCACCACCGGTCTTTATTTTATCCAAAGGAAAGGGTTAAAGATCGAAAAACCTAATAAGAGATCTAAGGTTCAGGGGTTGGTTACGCCTAGGGAAGGTATTAGCATCCTAAACGTCTGTAGTACTCTACAGGAACCTCTTGTTATTATTTATGTTATCTATTGCTCGCTTGCTAAGGGTATGTGCTAAGGGAAAGACATAGGAGTTAGTATCTAAGTATACTCGCCAAGACATCGCATCTTGTGCCTACGTATCCTGACGGGAGTGGAATCAGAGTATCCGTAGTTCCCCTCAAAGAGGGTGAGGAACTCTTGACTGTGGTCAAGGTTCCAGTGGGAAGTAAGTATCAATGGCAAGATACTTACATGGAGTGCGGTGACTCCAAAGTTAAAGTTAAGTTAAAAGGAGGTAAGTGTTCACGGCGGAACACATGTATAGAGTGCGAAAATCGTCTTAAAGTCTCTATGATTCAATTTGTCAGAAACAAAGTGGAATCGAGAACTTAAGGGAACATGGAAATAGAATCAATACAATCACACATCATAATACAAGAAATTTCAATGATTAACAACAATGGAATTAAAATTCTAACTAAGATTAGCTAAATATCTAATTTATTAATTAGAATATTAGAAATTCTAATTAATCCATTAAACATTCAATTAATCATAAAAATAAAATATTACCATATTAAATTAAAAAAAAAAGAAATACTAAATTAAATTCTAAAACAAAATGCAATAGTTTTTTTTATTTATTTATAGGAAATAAATTCCTATGTTTTTAGAAATAAGGCCTAAAAAAATAAAATAAAATAAATAACTAAAAAATGAAAGTAAATAAAAAAGAAAATGGGCCGGGTTCAATTCTTGCTTTCCCGACCCATACTAACAGCAACAACATTTGAGAAAAAAACACAGAAAGAGGAAAAAAAGGGTTGAGGTTCAGTTTCATCTTCCAATTTCTTTCTCTCTCGCATTCTTCTTTCTCTCCCTTTCTGTTTCTCTCGTCTCCCTCATTCGCACGGACCCCTCGAATCACTCCTCTTTAACCAACTTCACACCGATTTCATACAGAAAAAACATAATAACAACAATAGCCAATGTACATCGTTAACGAGAGAACGAAAGAGTTAACTTACGACACGAGGTGGTTGGTAGTAGGAAATTGGCGTCGTCGAACTCCACCTGCAGATCTGCGAACGATTTTCTCCACTTTTCCGCCTTCTTCTTTGTTTTCGTTGCTGCTAGTATCGCTTCGGATTCGACCCGCGCGTGTGAAGAGCTAAGGTATTTTTCTGTTCTGAATGTGATGGGTGCGTCTCAGTGTATGTGAGTTTGATGCTTATTCTTGATGATTTCTGGTTTGTGTGTATGTGTAAAGGTCTGATCTGAACTTTTGTATTGTGGATGTGAACACTATGAAGGTCGTGTTCTTGTGTATGTTGATTTTTTTGACACTTGGAATACTGCTCTGTGTTTTACTGATATGATGCTAGTGTTTAGTGTGAATTCTTGTGAATCTTTTTCTGGTGTGACTTGCTCTGGTGTGCGTATTCTCTTTTCCTCTGAACAATGAATGTTACGGCTTTGTTGTTGTGGCTTTGTGAGTCTTTGGAGTTTTGCGTTATTGTTGGTGTCCTCTTCTATTGATGTTCTGCACTCCTTTTATAGTGAATGTGCATTAATCGCTGTCTTGAACACGTTTGGATTTCTTGCCGTTTCTGTGGCGACGTGTTTTGGAAAGAAGTGAATTGGTTGATTTTGAAGCAAAATTTTCTGTTTTTATCATGATTTGTTCTTACCAATTGTTATTAAAAGGATTTCGTGGTGATTTCGGTCATGAATGGATTTAACCGTGTGCTTGATGCTGTTCTGATTTTTCCTTGATTTAATTTGATTTATCATTGAATGTTTGATTTGATTGTGAGCTGTGTGTGATTTATTGCTGTTGATTTCCCATTTATTATTCCGTTTATGTGACAGCAAGAAACAGTTGTTTTGGCATATGACGACTCTTTTTGGAAAAATTAAATACAAGACTTCCAAATTCCATTCGTACCACAGAGGAAACAGCTTTTGGTGGAGGTCTGCAGTTATTATTATTTTTTACTTTGGGACGAGGGAGACTCGAGCAGGAAGTGCATTGGTAACTCTTTTTTATAGCATATCCAAAATCACCCACCACGCCAATTTGCCTCAGTTCGTGTTCGTAAGAGAAGATTTTTCCATTGGATATTTTATCAATAACAGGAAGGTCCTTGAATCCATCCACAAGGCAGCCCCCACAATTGCTCCGAATAGGAACATTTATTTGATATACTTGGCTGTCATGTCGGGAACTGTTCGTGGATAACAAATGAGTCAATCAAACTTTATTGAATATGGCACAAAGTTGGAGCAAATCCGCAATTATTGGAAGAATTGTTAACAAACACGGCCAGCTTGGAACAACAACACGGTCCACCCTTATGAGGCATGTCATGGAGCAATGGAGTTTTAGTCTTCTAGGCATTGAACTTTGGTTCATAATTTTATCTTGAATTTTGACACTTTGAACCATCTTTTGGTATACGTTGTGATCTTTCCAATTCTTGCATTTTGTAAAGGGCATTTCAACACTCATTCCCTTTTGATCTTGTACTTTTCAATTGACTTGAAACTCAATCTTGCTCAAAATGTGAACTATCTTTGCACTTGAACTTGGAATTTTTAGAATTGAATTTGACTTGTAACCTTGAATCCTTGTATACTTAAGAAATGGTGTGGCTTGTACTTTTATGGTGAGACAATATTTGAACTTGTGAGGAAACACCTTTAATGTGAAATTCCAACTTTTGTAAGACATGAACCTTAAGTCTTGAGTTTGTAAATCTTGAAATTTTGAGCTCTCTTGAATATAGGAAAGTTGTTGGAACTGTTGAACTTTGCAATCTTGTCATGAAATTCTTGATTAAAATTTGAATTTAAGCGTTGAAACAAGCATTTCATACTTTGAACTCGTAATGCAATTAACGATGAATCTTGAACTCATGAGTCTTATAGCAAAAAACTCAACTTAAGACGTTTATCTAAACTTTATCACTTCAAGTTCATTGATCAAAACTATCAACAAGAATATTCCAACTTTTCTCTTAAGATCGGAAGAATTTTACATGATAATCAAACTCCATGAATGAAAAACCAATTCTGCTTGACATCTATTACTCATATAACCAAAGATTTAGACGATGATGAAACGTGATGTTCGAACCATAAGGATACCGCTTGCCATGAAACCCTAACCAGTCTTTAAATATCCAGGCTCAACGTCGATGAAAGAAAAGTCATAATTCTCCCTGAAGTACACACTGAAACTTCTGAGAAACTCAGAGGAAAGTAACTAGTAGAAAACTTTAGGAACCTTTTGAACCAGAACTCAACGGTCACGCCCTGAAATGCTTAGCTGTAAGACTTTACACTTGAAATTATTGCACCTGCACAAACTGGTTAGTCATGATAAACACGCACATACAAGATCCGTATAACCTAAAGATGTTATGCGAGATGATGCACAAAGATGATGGAATCTTATGGTAAAAAATTAGGGTATGACACTCAGTACTTGGAAAAAAAACTTACCACGAAGTAAAAAGCATAAGTTTCAAAATGCAAACAATGTTCAATCTACAAGCTAATGATACCGATAGTTTCCATTTTTTATGCAAATCTATTAAAAATGAAAAGTCGCATGAACAACAAGGATTCTTCTTTGCTGTATTTGTACAACATACATGATATATATCACTAATGCAGTATTAAGGTTTGAGAATCAATTAAAATTTTCAACAAACTTTCTCTTAGCAATATTACTACTGATCTGATGGAGATAAAAAACAAGTGAAGAATATCACCTCAATAATATCTCTGTTAGAGAGTGCAGCTCTTACATTACCATTCACCTGCAATTCATCATCTGAAAAGTCAATAAACAAAACAAAAGTCTCATGGAATTCATATTCAATCGGCTTTAAAAACATAGTATAAAAATATATGAACATTACATTAAGTTTATAGCCATATCTGAATTCAGTAGCTGACTTCAGCTTTTGATGTTGTTTGATTGTCGTTTTCTTTATCTCCTCCTCATCCTCTTGCTGTTGAAAGACCAAGAGTTCCACAAGTCACCTCTTGGCAAGTCTCACGTCGAAATATAATGTAGAAATACAAGTGTTTATAAATAAGTCTTACACAAGACTTATTAATTCATTAACTATTGGGCTCCTACTGGTGCTAGCATTGGGTTTGGGTCTATTTAATCTTGGCCCAATTAAAATATTTTTTAAAATAACAATTTGAAAAAATAAAAATAATACGAAAAAAATAAATAGAATAAAATTAAAAATAAATAGAATTAAAAAATATTAAATATATATATATATATATATATATATATAAATGACACGTGGATTTTAAAAAATTAAATAAAAATAAAAAATGCAAACTAATCTATCCATGTAATAAAAAATTATAATAAAAAATTTAAAAAAATTGCCACGTCACATATTCTGTTGACTGGATTTGAAGAGGGGTCAAAACAGTGGAATCTTCAAATGTCAGGGGAGAATCTAAACTTTTTTTTTACAGGGGGGTTTTTCAAACCTAGTCCATATGGCAGGGGGTAAAAGAACAATTAACCCTAAAATATATATATAAAAACAGTATAATGTGGACTTAGATTATTAGTTGGCACGTGCAAGTGGTATTTAAGGAATGATTTCTTTATGTTCTCAAATAAAAGCATCAGTAAGAACGGGAAATGAAAAAAACACAGAAAGAGAGAAAAAGTGAAACGAGGTGACAGATGACCGGAAAGTGATCCGAGATGCACGAAGGCTGCAAGGAAGAATGACGACGTCGAAGTGAGACGCAACAAAAACGAGCTTCACAGTAGTGGTGCAGCAAATCAGGAGAAGTTTGATTTCGCATTCAACGATCCAGCGTGGTTCGAAATATATGAAATAAAAAAATTTGGTTTTAAAAGAGTTCAAAATATATAATTGGTTTAAAATTATAAACTAGTTTATAAATATAAACTAGTTCTAAACTAGTTTTTAATTGAATTGTAACCATTTTAGCAGTTAACTAAATTTTTATTGAAATGGTTATTACAAACTGAACCAAACCATAAATGTGGTTCGGTTCAATGCAGTTCATGAACCATGAACACCCCTATCCAAGATATTTGAAGCATGTTGTGCAGAAAATGGTGTTGATCATGAATTAAAGACTCTTTATACTCCTCAACATATTTGGAATAGAAAAAATAAGAAACATGACCATAGTAGACATGGCGAGATGCATATTGAAGCAGAAGAATTTGCCAAATTTCTTATGAGATGAAGCTGTTTCGACTACTATTTATATTCTGAACAGGTGCCCTACCAAGAAGCCAAAGAACAAGGTTCCTGAAGAAGTATGGAGTGGCAAACGACCATCAGTGAGTCATCTAAAGGTGTTTAGCTTTATTTGCTACACGCATATTCCTTATGCAAGACGAAGGAAGCTTGATGACAAGAGTGAACCTATGATTCTGGTAGGATATCATAATACTAGAGCATATATGCTATTCAATCCAATGAACAATAAGATTGTGATGAGTCGAGACATTGTGATTGATGAGAACTCTGCATGGGATTGGAATTATGGTGATCCAATTAACAAGCCATTAATGAGTTATGATTTCGAAAAAATTAAGTAATGATGTCGAAGTTGGAGATACTGTCGATATTCCAGTTGAAGTCGAATTTGTTGTTGACATACCCCACAGAGTTGAAGTCAAAGAGGATTTTGTTTGAACAAGCAAGAGACCTCAAAGAACTAGAGCTCGTCCAATAAGACTTCAAGACTATGAAGTGGTTGGTGATGATAAAGTCACAACTGATGGAGAACTAGTTCATTTTGATTTACTTGCAGGTGTTGAACTAATCAACTATAGCGAAGCCCTCAAAGATAAACAATGGAAGTCTGCTATGGTCGAAGAGTTACAAGCAATCGAAAGAAACAACACATGGGAGTTAGTTGAATTGTCAGCATATATAAAAGCTATCAAAGTGAAGTGAGTGTTCAAGTTGAAGCTCAATGCTGATGGGTCAATAGCAAGACATAAGGAGAGATTGGTAGCTTGAGTATTTCTTCACAGAGCAGGACTCGACTATTCTGAAGTACTTGACCCCGTCGCAAGATTGGAAACTGTTCGACTAGTGGTAGCCTTGGCATATAATTTACATTTCAATGCAATATAGTGTGGTCGACATTTCACTTAGATGTGAAATCGGCATTTTTGAATTGACCTTTAGTTGAAGAGGTCTATGTCACACAACCTCTTGATTTTATGATTCAGGAGGAAGCAAGGAAAGTATACAAGTTGTACAAAGCGCTTTATGGCCTCAAGCAGGCACTTAGGGCATGGAACAAGAAGATTGACTCAAACTTGGTCGAATTGGGATTCGTCATATGCAAATCTGAGTATGGGGTGTATGTTCAGATTATGGCATAAGGTATAACAATCATCGACTTATATGTCAATGACTTGTTAGTAACTGGAAGTAGCTTGGAGAACTTGTCAAAGTTCAAAGAGCTGATGAAAAAGGATTTTGAAATGTCGGATCTGGGAAAGTTTTCGTACTTCCCAGGCATGGAATTTCAAATGTCGAAGAAAGGTATGGTGCTACATCTAAGAAAGTATGTCAAAGAGATACTTAAGAGATTCATAATGGATGATTCGACTACTGCATCTTCGCTTGTCGAACCAAATTTGAAGTTGGAGAAGCATAAAGAGGAAGACAAAGTTGATGTGACTTTGTTCAAACAAATTGTCTGATCTCTGAGATATGTGTGCTACAGTTGACCTAATATATGTTTCTCAGTCAGATTAGTGAGCAGATATATGAGTGAACCAAAGGTGTCACACATGAAGGCTGCAAGAAGAATCCTGAGATACTTAAAAGGATCGACAAACTATGGAATTCTATTTCAAAGAGACTTTGAAAGCAAAGAAGTTATGGTTACTTGCTATTCAGATGCTGATTTATGTGGAGATAAGGAAGATCGAAGAAGCACTACTGAATATTTCTTTCAAGTATTTAGTGCCCCAATCTAATAGTGCTCGAGAAAGCAACCTATGGTGGCATTGTCATCGTGTGAGGCTGAATATATAGCATGATCCTATGTTGCGTGTCAAGTAATTTAGATCAGATATGTGCTTAAAGAAATAGAGGTCGAAATGAAGAAACCTATGGTACTGCAGATTGGCAACAAGTCAGCCATAACTCTGGCATAGAATCCAGTTTTTCATGGAAGAAGTAAGCGCATCGAAGCTAGATTCCACTTCTTAAGGGAGAAGGTGAATCGAGGTGAACTTGAAGTAAGGCATTGCTCAAGTAAAGCACAATTAGCCGACATTTTCACCAAAGCATTGAAGATCGACAGGTTCCTAACGTTGAGAATGAAATTGGGAACAGTTCAGATCGACAATGATTAGCATGTTTCGATAACTTAGATTATAGGGGAGTATGTTGAGATATTAGACATAATTCAAGTTGAGTTGTGTGGCCCAAGCCAACATCTAATTAGGGTTTAGAGTTTGTTACTTATTTTGTTATATTTGTTCCTTAGTAGTCAAGTCACTTAGGTGTATATAAATAGACACTTTGTAATTCAGTTTTATCATTCATTCATTTAATAATATCAATCCTTATTTCCTTATTATCTCTTTTTCTCTTCTCACCAAAAGTGCCTCACACACTAACATATTCAGATGATCAAGGCATACTTTTCTTATATAACCCTCTTTCTTACAATGATAACACTTAATAATGGGAGCATTACAACCATAAGAATTATGTAGAACTTTATCCTTCTTCTTCTCAAATCTACCGTCTTTCTTCAAAAATTTCCCCTTAACGGAAAAACCTTCACCAACAGAAGATAACTTGTGCTCCTTTTGTTAGTTTAAATCCTTAGAGTACAAGGTAGATTGAACACCTTCAAAGGTCAACGACCCTCTTCCATACAAGAGAGTTTCTTTGAAGTGAGCATGCGACTTAGGTAAAGAGCACAACAACAACAACACTTGATTTTCACCATTAATCTTAACCTCGATATTCTCTAGATCAAGAATCAACTTGTTGAACATATCCAGCTACTCAGCCAGGGCTTTGTCTTTACTCATCTTGAATGAATGCAAAGCTTGCTTCAGGAAGAGATGATTAACCAACGATTTCGTCATGTACAGACCTTCAAGTTTCGTTCACACACCCGCGGTAGTTTTCTCCTTTGAAACTTGTCGGAGAACCTTATCACCAAGGCTCAATACAATGGCATTGTGGGCTTTTTTGACCATCGTTGTCTTCTCCTTCTTCGATAGGGCAGCATCCATCTTCTCTGATCCTTTCAATGCTTCTAACAAACCCTGTTGAACAAGAAGGGCTTACATCTTCAAGTGCCACAAACCGAAATCATTCACACCGGTGAATATTTCAATCTCATACTTTGTTGACGACATCTTCTCCCCCACGCTCACTGCATCAGTTTATTGTGAATTGATGTCGTCAAGACCAAACCAAATAATGAGAAAAAGATTGAACTTCTTGAACAAATACAAGAAACCCTATTAGATTTTACAAAAGATAGAAAAGAAGGAAGAAGAAGAATAATTGGTTAAAACTGTTTTACTATTCACTTTCTCAATAAGGGTTCAAAGATTACAAGCGAATACCAATAATTAACCTCTCTTAACAACCTGAGAGAACTACTCTATTTATAGACTACTAAGCTAACTTAGGCTATAAGTTAAATTAACAATTGGGCATACAAGTAAGGCCAAATTCGACATGCTAACTTAAACATAAAGTTA
Source organism: Lathyrus tuberosus (assembly GCA_022829125.1). Lineage (NCBI taxonomy): Eukaryota > Viridiplantae > Streptophyta > Magnoliopsida > Fabales > Fabaceae > Lathyrus > Lathyrus tuberosus. The sequence goes on along the minus strand of JALAZF010000060.1, from coordinate 9,549,667 downwards.
ACATATTCTGACAACGTGCTTGAACAAATTTCGACTCCAGCATGCACAACTCCTATCGAACCATAAAATTACCCTTGTCGATACTAAAATTCAATCCAAATACGATAACAACAAAAGAAATTCAAATTCAACAGTGCTAAAACAACACGACAGTTTTACTTATAGATTTTTGTAACTATTATTTTTTGTCTGTCACACTTAATTTAACCGAAAATCATAATGGTAATTCATGTACCTTTTTCTATATAATGGGCAAAAAAATTCCTCATAAAAAGATGAATTTAATCATCACATTTCAATAAAATTCACCTATTTTCTTTGTAATCTCGTTCTAGCAACAATTTGTTGCCTTAAATTTTATTTTGTTATTTTTTTATTATGTCAACGTAGTCTTATTTCTCGAGATTGTAGGGGTTCAAACGATAGGTTTCGTATAAAATCTATTTTAGTTCCTTTTGTTATAAGAAATTTTTTTTAATGTAATCTTAATGAATTACACGCGTGTATGTGAGAAATAATATAGTTTTTGATATTTATGTTAGATCAAATAGTATATTTATTCAAGTTCTATATCAGGTAGTAGAAAAAAATAGAATTTGAGTATTAATATAAATAGAGATAGTTAGTTTTAGTTTTTCACACAACAATAAAATATAGTCTTTTGAGTGTTTTGGAAATTTAGGTAGCTCTGATACCACTGATGGGACATCATGAGGGGGAAAACATATACATTGGATTAAACACTTACCTAAAGGTCAAAGACCCACCCAAACAAGTGAGAGAGACACCACATATTCACCCAAAACCTTAAGGTGATAAGTGTATGTGTCCTTTTACTTATAAAGTGCTTAACCTCTATTTTTCTAAGCAATGTGGGACTTAGAAATCACACTTATTTCCCCACACAACCCCCATTTGTTTCCCAATAATCTCCCCCTCAAGTGTGAGTTCATCCACTATACCCCCCTCAAGCGAAAGCTCTTTCATCCACACACTTATACCGCCGTTGAGAGACACCCTTATCTTGTCATAGGCACTTCAACGAAACACGCCGCCTGACCAACATGTCAGGAAGACTTTTGACACAAGGAGTCGATCCCTTACTCGAACCGGGCTCTGATACCACTGATTGGGCATCATGAGGAAGAAAGCATACACATTGGGTTAAACCCTCACCTAAAGGTCAAAGACTCACTCAAACAAGTGAGAGAGACACCACATATTCATCCAAAACCTTAAGATGATAGGTGTATGTGTCCTCTTAGTTATAAAGTGCTTAACCTCCAATTTTCTAAGCAATATGGGACTTAGAACTCACACTTGTTTCTCCACACAACTCACACTTATTTTCCAACAATTTAATGTAATCTTAATGAATTACACTCTTGTAAGTGAGAAATTATATAGTTTTAGATAATTGAGCAAAATATCAAAATTTGAGTTTGATTATCTAATAAGATTAAATAAGATGGTTTACAAGTAAAAATAGTTTTAATCATCTTCAGATCATATAATACACATGTGTTTAACAGGTTTTGTTAGGTCATTAATTTGAGGGTCAATATGAGGGAGCATTTTTATATTGGGTCTTTTTTTATGAACAACAAATCTTGTGAGAGATACACCACATATTCATCCAAAAATTTAAAGTGATAAGTGTATGGATTCTATCACTTATAAAGTATTCAATCTCCATTTTTCTAATCAATGTGAGACTTCCACCTTAGACTTGATTCTCAATATTTTCATCTCACACTTGTTTTTCTCAACATTCTCCCTCAATTGTAAGTCTATCAACAATGTTTTCCCAAATAGAAATTCTTTCATCCACATACACTTGTACCGCTGTTGATACTTTTCAGTGATACAAGCCTCGTGACCACCACCATGTGTTGAGGATTTTCAATACAAGAGAGTTGGTCTTTCATTCGGACTAGACTTTGATACCATTGTTGGATCATCAATTCTTTAGAGGTCACCATGAGGAAACATCTACATTTAGGGTCTTTCTTTATGAGAAACACACCTTGTGAGATATAAACCACATATTCACCTTAAACCTTAAGGTGATAAATGTATGAGTTATCTCACTTATAAAGTGCTTATTCTTCACTTTTTTAATCAAAGTGGAGTTCCACCTCACACTTGATTCTCAACATTTACAATTCACACTTATTTTTTCAATAGGTTTTATTATACCAGGCCATGAAAAGTAGGAGGCTATTTGCCTCAAATATGTTTTTTTACTTCGAAACGAAACTTAATCTATAAGAAAATTATTTGGTCTTTAACAATTTATACTCGCGATAGATAATATATGCTCATTGACAAACAATTACATGAGTTAAATAACATATTTAGTGAGAAAGTAATTGATTTTAATGAATAAGAGATGATTAATTTGTAATTTTAACTTCGAAATTTTATTTTTGATACTTGTGAAACATTGAGTTTGAACAATTTATCAATTAAATATTTATGTTCATCTTTGGTTGCAATTTAAAAAAAGAAAATTTACTTAATTGATAAATTGTTCTACTCTTCCTATATTTGGAAGATCTTTTCCATCAATAAAAATTAGTAAGACTAAACTAAATTGCACATATTAGTTTTGAATTATTATTGATGACTTCAAACTACACAAAGATCAAAAGTAATTATTTAAAGGTATTTTTAGTCATGGTTTGAACATTTGATTTATAAATTATAATTTATTTTAATGTTCACACCAAATTTTTTAGTCTAAATTGGCCACTGCAGTTATTTATTAAAATATTTCAAAGAATATTGTCTTTTTATTATTCTTTACTTGGTCTCTTATAAGAAGAAGATGTATTTGGATTTTGGAGTTTTTCACATGGATCTTCATTTTAATATGAAGAAACAAAGACACGTACTAGAAAGGAGTAAATGCTGCAACAGTTGGCGGGATATGTTAAGGAAGTATTGCCATTTATAGTTGCAATCTCGTTACGTGTTACAATCAACAATCACCGGTGTTGTCGCACAAGTCAAATATATCAAGAAAGCAATCTCATTGAAGAATATGAAAACAACATCACATGAAGATCAAATACAAGAGAAAACACAGAGCATGCGTTGCGCTGGAGCAACAAAATTCACCAGCTAACTCAACTAACCAATGCCATAGTTCCTTGTCTCACGCGTTACGGATATTGCTCGACATTCGTTATCGTGTTTCCATGTGCGCTCAACATCAAATGATGGTGTGTCCTTGTCAATAACATGTACACCATAATGGTCACTATTTCTTTTAGTACATTAAACTTCTCTTTCCTAAATATTTTATGGAAAATTAATGCTAAAATTTATAAAAAATAATTGGGAAATTACAGTTACACCCCTAAGGTTATTCAAATGACTCTAAAACCATCGATAATTCTAAAATATACACTAACCTAATTTAAATTCTCATCTAAATGTACAAACACTTTATTTTTTTTTATAAATCTACTGTGAGCAGAAATATTCATCGATCAATTATATGAAATTAGAATATCAATACTTACTTGTTGAAATCATGATTTGGAATCCCAAAAAGATGAATGACTGAATCTTTCTCTGTATCTCACACTCCCGTTCACAATTCTCAATAAAGCAAATTGTGGAGCCGTTAGTTATGTTTCTCATTCTTGTGATTACAGAGGAGACCTAACTATATATATATATATATATATATATATATATATATATATATATATATATATATATATATATATATAACCCTAGTCCCTACTCATTATAGGCTCAGGGTTAAAGTCCATAATTTTACCCACACCAATCAAATTTCAAATACTCAGCCTTTAATGGAAAGAGATCACTCCAATAAAAGGGCTTTTATATGCACCCCCATCAGAATCACGATTAACCCGTTTTTCACAAACTAAACAACAATTGAATATTGTAGCCCATAAAAAAGTTAGATAAATCTAACATTCTCCCACTTAGGCAAAATCAATTGTGTGAATTTTATTTTAAAATACATTTTGAAAACGACTATCGGGTTAATGACTAAATCCTTAAAACGTGTCCGCATTTTAATGAAATGCATGATTCCAGGTGCAGTGTCTGAATATGACTCCATCCAACAAAAGTCAAGCAGTATTGAATCACGACGATTATTATATGGTTCTTTGACATAAAACCTTTCGTGGTTACAAATACTACGGACTCCGTCAACTAGTCATTATTGTGGAGCGTGGCAAGAAAATAGCATGCCAATGTGATCCAACAACCAACTGTTATTTTCTTTGTAAATCCTCAACAATTTCTCCCAAATGTATTAAAGCCAGAGAAATTGCATGATTTTACAAACCATAATGCCTCAGCTCCAATATGGCGTCGACCACCGACACAGTAGTTCAGACAACGTCGAGCTTAAAATCTTACCTCAACTCCAATATGGCATCGATCACCAGTATAGTGATCCCGAAGACGTCGAGCTCAAAATTATAACCATGCCTCGAACTCAAAACTAATGCCGACCATAGGCACGGTGGTGCCAATGACACTAAGTCCCAATTTTAACAATTGACATGTAAATAAACAATGACAAATAATAATAACATTGTTCATTATAATATCAACTGCTCAAATTAGAAAGTACTTGACAATCCAGCACTTAAAGTCTCCAAAATGAAATACAACATGATAAGAAAATGGCATAAAGAGCAAACTCCCACTAACCAATTACATCAAAAGAACTCATAATGCCCATGCTCTCAACATGGTTTTTGAACACAATGGGTTTATGTCCCTTAGTTAAGGGAACATCTAGCATGAAATCAGTACCAATGTACTCAACAACAATGTCATTTTTCTTTACAAGATCTCTGGCTGTCAAATACTTCAATTCTAAATGCTTAGAATCGCTAGAAGTTTTATTATTCTTAGAGTAAAATATTTTTGCACTGTTATCACAGTAAATCTTTAGTGGCTTAACAATGGAATCAACAATACGAAGTCCAGTCACTAAATTTCTCAACCAAACAACATGAGTGGCAATAACATAGCAAGCAATAAACTCTGTCTGCATAATAGAAGAGGCGACAAGAGTTTGCTTTTTTACTCTTCCATGATATCACACCTCCAACAAACATCAAAATGTAACTAGAAGTAGATTTTCTATCATCAACACACCCAGCAAGATTAAAGTCAGTATACCTAACTATTTTCAAGTTGTCAACTCTCCTAAAAATAACTATATACTCTTTAGTTCTCTGCAAATATCTCATCACTTTCTTAGCAGCAATTCAATGATCATTCTCAGGATTAGACTGGTATCGTCTCAAGACGCCAACTATGAAAGCAATGTCAGGCCTAGTGCATACTTGAGCATACATCAGGCTGCCCTATGCACTATCAAAGGGTTTTCCCTTCATCTATGCTCGCTCAATCTCATTTTTAGGACATTGATCTTTACTGAATTTTTCTCCTATAGTAATTGGAACATGCCTTGGCTTACAGTTCTGCATATTGAACCTCTCCAAGACTCTATTGATATGCCCCCTGTGACAAGCCAAGTACACCACGTGATCTATCTATGTGTATTTCAATTCCCAACACAAAGGAAGCTTCACCAAGATCTTTCATATCAAAGAAATTGGTAAACATAAGTTTGGTCTCATGAAGTTGACCAAGATCACTACTGGCAAGCAAAATATCATCAACATATAACACAAGAAATATGAATTCGCTGCAAATAACCTTAAGATAGATGCATTGATCAACTTTATTTTCTTCCAAACCCAAGGAAGTCACCAAATCATCAAATTTCAACTACCATTATCTAGAAGCCTGTTTCAAACCATAAATAGATTTTCTCAATTTACAAACCAAATGCTCATTGCCACTTGCCACAAACCCTCAGGTTGTTGCATGTACACCTCCTCATTAAGATAACCATTCAGAAAAGTAGTTTTAACATCCATATGGTGCAATTCTAAGTCAAAATGTGCTACAAGGGCCATAACGATTCTAAAAGAGTCTTTAGTGGAAACAGGAGAAAAAGTTTCATTAAAATCAATCCATTCCTTTTGTGTGAAGCCCTTAGCCACAAGTCTTGCCTTAAACCTCTCAATTTTAACCTTTGAGTCCTGCTTTGTTTTGAATATCCACTTGCAGCCAAGCGGCTTACAGTTTCTTGGTAGTTCCACTAGTTCCCAAACATCATAAGCATCCTCACTAAGGTAAACTAGAAAATCATCAGGGATATCAGGTCTCTTTTGTCTTACTGACCTTCTAACATGAATTTGCTTAACTGGATCATCAGGCTATGTAACCTCAGCTATAATAGGAGGATTAAATACATTTTTAACAAGTGGTTCAACCACATCTTCAACTGGATGTTCAGCCACATTCTCATTTGGAGCAAAACCTCCATGAGCAGTGGATGATCTAGCATTATCAAAATTAGCCAGTGACAAAGTAACAACATCATGTATAACATAATGTTAAAACAATGTACTACAGGGGGATTTTGAAAATCGTCTCCACAGGAATTATAGTGATATCGCTTACCATTCGGCAGTTTATGATGTTTTAAGTAGGGTTTTCAAAGTGTGTTTGTTTTGCATCATAAGTTTGTCATGATTTTTGTAGCAAAGATTAAATTCTAAAAGATGTTTGTTTAACAAGACATATCAAAGATAGATTTCATCAACCTAACATATTCGATTAATCAAGCATGTAAATTCGTTTCTGATTAATATAATCACGTATCCTCTCAATACCGTCTATGTCTAGAGCGGTGTCGTGAATATTACTATATCCGTCATTAGATGATGTCTCATGCTAGCAACAAATACAATAATATTTAAGATCAAAACAAAGCAAATATCAACTCACAAATCTATGTCTAGAGTTTGTTTGTTGATAGATGAATATTTTATAACAAGGTTTGTAAAATCTATGTCTATAGTGATACAAATCATAAATAGATATTTAAGAACCAAAACATTCAACATATATTAATCACCCACTTGTTCACTTATAGATCAAAAGAAATACATACAAGCTAAGATAGACTACATCTACCTTTGATACAAAGGATTTAGCTACCCATGGTCATGGTAGCTTAATTCACAAGAAAAGAAAGAAGATGAATAACCATTAAAGATGAAGAATCGATCTAGGATGCAAATTCAACTTCTACTTGTAAATTATCACTCTTTGATAAAGAAATGATAAACTTAGGGTTTTTTCTCCCAAACCAATGTTACTAATCTAAAAAAATATGAAGTTATGAGGTTATGATCCCCAAAAAGTGCTAAATAGTACAAAAATATCTAAACAAAATTTGTCCTGCTTGCACTGCGAACTTCACTTATTGGCACATGAAGTGCCTCTGAAGAGTTAAACTGCCCCTGAAGTTTCCTTGACTTTGGACTGCGAACTTCTTTGCTCAGGCCTTGCACTGCCATATGCAAGGGGTTTAGTTACTGCCATCCAAATGTTCCAGCTCGCTTTGGCCTCGCCTTGAGCTCGCACTGCGAGCTCGCCTGCGCTTTGCTACCTACTCGCACTACAAACCTGTTGGATTCTCCATAATTTCTTTGGCTTCTTTGTCCATTCAATTGTGCCTTATTCTTTGATAATCCAACCTAATTCCTACACAATAGCACACATATTAAGGCATCCAAATGTAAAATCAATTTCATTGAAGAATCTCATAAGAACATGGAATAAATGAATTGAAACTTGAGAAATGAGTTGAAAATGCCAAGTATAATGGTTTAAAATAAGACATAATTGGCATTCAACAAACTCTCCCTAACTAGATTTTTGCTTGTCCACAAGCAAAATATGTCCCTCATGAAAACAAGAGGATTTTCTCAAGCATAGATTCAACCAAGAAAATATTTATGGTTCAAATTCAACATAAGAATGCATACAAGCAATGATCACAACTTCCTATAGTCAACAATGATAAAGAATTTAGTTCTTAAACAGATATCATGTAATGTTTCAAAAAACAACTAAACTCTCATGCTTGAATCACTCTAACACTTCTCTTCAATTAATGGATGAAGGAAATTGCGCGTTTGCAACCGCGGGACAAATACACTCAACTGAACAACAATGCTAACACAATTCAATTCATACATTCATCAATTAATCAAATCATAAATTATGGAAGCAAAAGATCACTAAGGGCTTTTAAGGTTGTAGTTTGGCCAGATTCACAACAAATGGTCATTTATAAAGGCCATTGAATCGAAATTGCCAATGCAAAAGATACATTCACTATACAAGTTATTTACACATTACAATTTCATTCACCAATCCCTTTTCTCAATTGCTCACCTTCTTAAACTTCCTTTTGCACAATTATTTGCATTCTCTATTTTTTTCTTTCAAACAAGCATTCTTTTTTCTTTTCTTTTTCACATTCATATTCACAATTATTTGCTTGTTTGAAATTTTTCAAAATTTTGAGTAACCTATCATTTTTCTTTCATTCTCCCCAACTTGAATACAATCAAACCTCATGTGAATGCTCCTTGCTTTTTATGGCAAGGAGATCAATTTAGAACAAAGTTCAAAGGTTTCAAGAATTTTTTTTTGAATCCCACAAAATTCAATGATGAACTAAACTTTCAAGATATGTACATAAACCAAATTCATCTCTAAAATGGAATTTAATCTATTAGGCTAAAAGGGGTTAACGAATTCTCACTACTCACGAGTAGGTTACTTTTGGATATGGTTGTGCTCAATATAAACAAATGTCTTGATCATTTCTAATGCTTCCACAAAATCACAATAATCAAAAGATTAAGCATGAATCAAACGAATTAAACAAAGTTATCAGTTATGCAAGCATTTAGTAAACAATGGAGGGTTCTCACAATTTATGGGTTTTGAACCTATGTGACTCAAGCATTCAAATAAGTTGTAGAATGAAACAAGAATACAAATTTGTACAAAGCACAAATTTTTTAGTCATTCTACAATTATAGAAATTGGTAACCATGTACCTTGCGTGCATTCATCACATTAAAAATCTTATCATCACCATCCAATATTGGAAGAATCTTCATTGGATACTTTTTTTGCAAATGAGCAACCAATCTAGAAGTTATCATCATTCAACATCAAGGAAGAAGCAACAAAAAATCAAAACAAATAAAAACCATAAAATAAACTAAAATTGAACATTCATTAATTGAAAAATTCAACTCATAAACCAAATTGTCATGGTGTAAAACACCAACAAAAGTACCCAAAAGTGGTACATAGTACATCAAAATAATCCAACTACATGGATAATGTACAATAACAAAATAAAATACAATAATATCAAAATAAAGCAATGATCAAAGCTTAACAGAAAACTTCACTTTGTAGAACACAAGGAAGTAAGCTTAAGATCATGCTAAAAAACAACAATCAGACCAATCTGCATCAGTATCAGACTCCGTCTCCTCAGCATCACCGTCACCATCATCATTTTCATCGTTATCCTTACCGCCTTCAACGTCAGCTACACCACCCTCATCCTCTCGAGAAAATGGCCTAGCCTCAGGCCAACTAGCATGTACTAGGAACTGCTCCCTAGACATAATAGAGTGATCAACAGAGGGCTCGCGGTACTGTAACTGCAAAAGCTACGTAGAATCGTGAATGGAAATCATAGCCCCTGGGTAGCCTGCATCCAGTCCCAGTTATAGTTGCAAACCTCCCTCTGATTCGGGTCAAAGCCCTGGAAGTTTGCAGCCCTGGAACTAGAACTCGCACCTGCACATGCAACCTGTGTAGTTCTACCTCATTGTCCTTTCGGCCTGCAGTTCTTGGAAACATATGCGTCATCAATAGGAGCAGTCAAAGTAATGTGATGGCAAGATGGTAGTCATGCACGCCCATGCACACATAAGGCCATGATAAGGCAAGGAAAAACCAAAGCGCAATTAGCTCTAGCCCCAAGTTTTATGCCACTCTCTATCACCGCCCGCATCTCGTCCACGATGATGAATGCTACATCAATACGTGGGTCAATTAGGATGCTCTGTACCATATGTACGATATCAATGGGAACGGTGGAGGAATGCATCCTTGGTTTTATATTAGGTGGAGCCTCCAGATGTCTTTTGCTTTTTGAAGCAGTTGCATTTGTTTTAGGAGCCATATGCATTAAACAAAACCAAACCAACAACAACATGATAAAATATTAGCAAGCAAGGCAAAGTGAAAAGAGAACATGTACAATTAAGCATGAAACAAGAAAACATAAAAAAATAGCTGTTGTCTTGTTCGCCTTGAGTTCGCACTACGAACTCCAAGCGAACACTTGCCCCAGATTCGTACTGCGAACCAAAGCGAACCCTGTGTATTTTTGAATTCCAGGTTCTGCCTACTGCAACAACAATGCTATAAATATAATTTTCAACCAATGTTTTCAAGGTTCCTTCAGAAACTTAACATTCAACAATCATCAATTTTCTAATGAACAAGTTGCATGCAATTCAAAGATTTTCTAAAGTAACTAAAAAATTTTCCAATCTTGAACTACCCAACAACACTTGCTCTATCAATCATAGAAATTTAAAATTTCAGTACAAAGACAAGTATCCTAACACAACCAATCAATTTAACTTAATCAAAACAACATTGCATACATAGAAGTTAATTTCAAACGAATTCTCATAAACTCTAACCACAATGTTTTAAAACAAAAATTAATTGCAATGTAAAATCAAACCTGGAACAAAGTAATGAGAGAAAATGGAGTTTGAAAGTTTGAACTTTGAAAATCTCCTTCTAACTTGGTACGGTTGGGTGAGAGTGAAGAGTATTTGTGTGGAATGTGAGAGAGACAAAAGAGTGGAAATGTAAAATGTGAGAGGGAGAGGTGGGAATACCCCACTAAATCTGAACTAAAGTGCACTTAGTTCCATACACACCAATGGCCCACAAACATAAAAAAAAAACAAAACAAAAACATAAGTGATGTGGCAGGAAAAATGCAATTCTGTCCAGATTTGCACAATTCACACTGCAAACTCCCAGCAAACACTCGCCCCAAGTTAGCACTGCAAACTCAAGGCAAATGTGACAGATTTGCTAAAATTCAGGTTTTCTTAGTAAGCTCCACCACAAAACTTTCTTATACTACACTAACAACAAAAATAGCCATAAAGATGAAAAAAATACTTACAATGTTGGGGTGCCTTCCAACTAGCACTTTGTTTAACGTCGTTTGAGCTCGACGGTCCGAAGATGAAACCACGGAACGCACAAAGTAGCTTTTAGCAACCAAATCAAGCTCTCCACACACAAAGGTCTTCAACCATTGTCATGACCAGTTTTCCTTCTAGTTTTTTTTCAAAAATGAAAAATCCCAACAAGATCTCATCATTGCCTCCTTAGCATCCTCATCTTTCTTTTCATATTTGCAGTCCTTGCATCTTCATCATTCTTTTTCAAATGATAACCATCTTCCACTTGATTGGAATACACCATACCTTTTAAAAGTGTGCAACACACCTCATCATCTTGAGTCCTCACCTTCATGATACCTTCATCAACATCAATCAACATTTTTGCGGTTTTCATAAAGGGTTGACCAAGAATTATAGGCTTATCCTCGTCATCCTCCATATCCATGACAACAAAATTAACCGAAAAAAAGAACGTATCAACTTTTAATAACACATCCTCCATAACACCACGAGGACGAGTCCTTGACTTATCCGCCAATTGCAAAGTCATGTTCGTTGATTTTATTTTCATGTTTTCAAGTTTTTTTACCATAGACAACGGAATCAAGTTTATGCTAGCACCCATATCAGTCGAAGCTTTACAATTGAAATCATTACATATAGTTATAGGTAAATCCACTCTTCCCGGATCACCTTATTTCCTCGGGAGAACACTTTGGATGATAGCGCTACAATTAACATTAAGAAGAATGATTTCTTTGTCTGTAAATCTCTTCTTTCTTTTGAGTATATCTTTCATGTGAAATTCTGGTATCAGATGTGTGATGTTAAGTGTGATGTCACAACAACACAATCTGCTAATATGAACAAGGCTATAACAACAGTAAATCAATACAATGAATTGTTCACCCAGTTTGGTCTAACTACCTACGTCTGGGGGCTACCAAGCCAGGGAGGAAATTCACTATTAGTAGTATTAAATTACAGACTCAACAATCCCAGTTGACATCTACTAATCTTAATCACTACCCAATGACACTTCTACCTAAGAGACCACTTAGATATGAGAAACCACTCACTCCCTAAATCACCTCAGTGATACAATTCAAAGATTACACTTTAAACCACACCTTGATCTTGCTTAACAGCTTTGATCAAGAACAACACACTCTTGCTTAAAAGCTCTAGAGTGAATACACTTACAACCCAAAATAGTAACACATATTCAACCATGAAAGGCTTACAAAATACACACGAAAACTCTAACTTGACTCTCAGTCTATGCTCTCCTGTCTTCGTCCCCTTCCAACAAGGGTTGAGGCTGCTTTAAATAGAATTCTGACTTGGGCTTGGACCTCTTCCAAAAATCTGATTTGATTTATTTTAAAAACAGAATTTAAAACAGATTTGATCTTCAAATCTTTTTAAATCAAACAACCCTTAAACATAGCAACAGGATCTGCTCCAAATCTGATTGCAACTAAAAATATCTTCTCCAAGATATTCACACACAATCTCTCTAACAGATCTTCTCAAACCAAACTTTTACGCGCAGCCCTAAAACATCACAGCCTGATGTTCTGATGTTCAGATAACTGATGTCAAGACATCAAGTTTAACATCAGCATATAAAACTTCAACCCTGCAACAACTAATGTTAGGAACCAATGTTAAGACATCAGACATATGACATCAACATTGTTCAACTTTGTTTTACCAAAATTCCAGCCAATACAAGAACTAACAATCTCCCCCTTTGGCTAATTTTGGCTAAAACAATCTCTGCCAACATCAGAGATACCTGCAGCGGAAAAACTTCATACTTCTAACATTCCAAAACACAACCAGCATCAATCACATCCAAAATCTGCTCAAAGCTAAACTCCCCCTCAAAACAGGAACCAGCATACCAGCTGTTCAAACATGCACACTCCCCCTCAAGCCTAGAACCACAACAGACAACTAGGCAACACATAGGCACATAGGCTAACTCTCCCCCTTTTTAGCCACAATTGGACAACTACCAACCAGTTATACCCTCACACAACTAACACTTACAACAGTTAGTCCTACTAGCTCTCCTTGTCAGTCAAAAGTCAGCACCACATGACAAGACAAATCATAGAACAAAAACCAGATAAGCATAAAAGTACTTTTATCCAAGTTACACAACATGCACACAATGTGCAGAAAAAAAAACTACAAACTACAAAAGCAAGAAATAGTAAAAACAGCAATTCAATCTTCATCAGTAGAACCATCTGCATCCTCCTCAGTCTCAGTTGTTGAATCACCTTTATCAGAACCTCAATCTTTAGTATTGACATAAACATCATCATCATCCTTACTTGCATTGACTTCCTCACCTTCTTTTTCTGCCATTCTTAGAGTCAAAATTAGTCTTTCAAATTTTTGTTTCCTTTCAGTACTAACTCTAATGACTTCATCTAACTCCTTACATGCTTCCTCCAACTCAGAAATTATTCCAGTCTTGGAAGTTGGCTGGTGCGATGTTGAGGCAGATGTCTTGACAATGTCAGGAACATGCTTTCCTTCAAACAACTTGTAGTGAATTGACAGAGCAGACTCCCTTTTACATACAACATCAGATTGATGTAGAATACCAGGATGCTGAGACAAGATGATCCCATAGATAAGAGAGGTAAAAGCAATAGGTAATTTCACAGCATTTGTAGCAGCATGCTTAATTGTCTGATCAAAAATGTAGGAGCCATAATCAAATATTTGCTTTGTCCCAATAGCATAAATCATCTTTCCCAATCCAACATAAATAGTGGTCTTGTGATTAGTAGGGACCCAGTTGGCAGCACCTATCCTGTGCAAAATAGCATATTTAACACTTAACAAACTAGCTGACAACTTTCCTTTTAAAGGCCTGACCTTCACTTGTCCTGTTGTGATTTCTTGGCACACTGCATTATCAGTCACTTCCAACTCTCTATACTCTTTCTCATCTTTTCCTAGGTAAGTGTTAATGATCTCAAGAGAAAAATTAACACACTGACCTCTTACATATACCTTTCTAAAATCCACACTTTTGCTATCATTAATAGCCATAGGAATGTTTACTACAAATTCCTTGACTAACCCATCATAGCATTTGGACAACGCAGAAACAGTCTTCATTAGCCCAACAAATTTGATCAACCCCATAACTTCCTTAATTTCCAGAGCATCTCCACCAAGCTCCCTTTCCAGGGCTAATCTCCTTTGACACACAAACTTCCACATGTGAGCACTGCTTGCATAGTGAAAGGATATGTTGTCAACAGGCACTTCAGGAACCTTGTCAGAAATCCTCTTCAAAATTGACCTTCTGACTGGAGTGATGTTTTGAACATCATCATCAACATCAAACTCAGATTCTGATTCTTCCCTCTGCTTCCTCTTTTTGAAAGTCACAGCAACCTTGCTCTAAGTCTTAGTAGGACCAACCACAGTTGACTTCTTCTTTTTGTTCTCAAGTCTCTCCTTAGGTGAAGAATCTGCAGACTTCCCTTTTTTAGACCTTATTCTTTTGGCAATACCAGGGACAACTTTACCAATAACTTCATTATCTGATAGGTCAACCACATCCACCACATCAGCAGTCTTCATTCATCTGGGACTGGAAACAACATTCCTAGCAGGTGATGTTCTGACATCAGGTTCAAAATCAACCTCATCTTCAACATGAGTATCAATATCTTCAACTTCAGCTTCTGCATCTTTAATTACAGAAACAGCCAATCTGTGAAGATTGGTTTCAGAAGTTTGCATGTCACCCTTTTCTCTAACAGATCTATCAGCAGGCATTTGACTCAGAGGTCTAGATATTCCCTTCACAGAAATCCCTTTCTCAAAATTTTTTGTGACCATCTGATAAACACTTTTGTCCACATCTACCCTTTCTTCAACAGCTTGAGGAAGAGGGGTGGTAGTCTTAGGAGTAGGTTTGTCTCCAAATAAAACACTAGTGACAAACGCTCTACTTTTCCTATCATCAAATTTCTTACCCGCAGATTGATCAGAAGTATTACCTTTTGAAGGCCTCTTAGGTTGATACTTCTCAGGTTTTTTCTTTTCTGAACCTGGAATCATAGAGAGAGGCGCTATGACCAAGGCTTCATCCATTGAAACTTCTTTTGTCGAAACCCTAGATGTTGCATGCGAAGAGCTCTTTGAAGCAGACTTCTTGGAGTGAGATGACGCATGTTGAGACATTGTTCCTTTGAAACAGTTGATGTACAAGGATGTGTTGTGTCTTCCGATCTTTGGTGAGAAGATGAACAGACTTGGAGTGTGGAGATTGATGTAGCGTGTGAGAGTAACAATAGGGAATGATAGCCTAAGGTAAGGGGGTTGCTTTTGTTGATCACTTAAAAGCCAATAAATGTATTTTCCCCACCGAAACAAATTTCCTTTTAAAATTTTGAGATTTACTAAATGCACACCATAAGTCACTAACATCAGATGACTTTTCCACATGCCCAGATTTCTACTTAAGACTTCACAAATTTCAGCACACATATCTTTAGGGAAATTGTCATTATACTTCATATCTGAATGATCAACCTCTATGACATTAGTTTCCTCAAGATTTCCTCTGAATAGATGCATCACACTAGGTTGTTTGGTGATCTTTCTAATGTCACATTTGTAATACCCCAAATTTTGACCACTTAGATTTCCCATCATTGTGAAAATCATCATCACAATATGGATGAACCATCATGCTTCATCAGTCTCCCCAAAGATGGGTGAGCATCCAATACAATCAAAATTAGGGTTTCAAGCCCTCTCTGAGTGCTTAGACAAAGGATCAATCAAGAAATGACATGATCTTCAACTTGTATAATCTCTCAAACATCCACAATGGATCAAAAAGGACTCCTACTTCAAGGATTAAGCACAAGGCTGCTCCCTTCTAGGTGGATTAAGGCTCAAGATCGATAGTATCACCAAATTAGGGTTTTGGTCGACCAGGGCCTCCAGATGGAAATTTTCATCTGGGCACAAGGCAATGATCCAAAACATAACCTAATATGCTTCATGGAACCTCATGAACCCATGCATCAAGTCAATTTTGCCTCAGGGGATGCATTCATCAAAAATCAGGAATTAGGGTTTCTTGACCTAATTCACCCCTAAGTTGACTTTTGGGACAAACCATGAGCCAAGACCTCAAGAGATGATTTGAGGGTCTCTAATATACCATATTGATCCATTTGGAACAATGGATTGATCCAAGAAGCTTGAGCAACAAGTCTCATTTTCATCTGCACCACAATTAGGGTTTTAAGGGAAAAGTCAACTGTAACTTTGACTTTTGACCAGGACATGCTCCCAAACCCTAATACATGATTGAATATACCCTATGACACCCATGGAACATGTCCATCAAGTTTGATTTAGGTCAAGGACATGATTTCCTGAAGAATTGCACAGTTTGGAATTCATCTGATAAAAAGTCAACTGTGCACAAAAGTCAACTTTGACTTTTTGAGATTTTTCACCAAAATGGATTTTTAACCCTAAAATGATGTTAATGTATGATTTGAATCATCATTCATCAAGAAAAATCAAGAAAAGTGAGATAACTTGTAAAAAGGGTAACCATAAAACTTAGAAAATTTTCTAAGTTAAAAACAAAGTGGCAAAGGTACCAACTTTGGAGGACCATAACTCCTAAACCACAAGGCCATTTTTTCTCATCCAAAGATGGATTTGTAGCCCTCATTATCACCTACAAAAACTTCAACTACAAGTCATTCCAATTCATTAAGGATTTTGAGTTATGGAGTGATCAAAGTGGCTGAAAAGTGAAAATGTCACTTTTTCCAACACTTAGTGAAATTTTCACTAAGTCAGATTCTGCCTCACTTTTTGCCAAATGTAGGGGGATTTTTCACTTGGAATCAAAAGAGATCAAAACCAAACTTGTTCAAACAGTTGTTGTATCATGTAAGAGTTTTCCAAAATGGCCAAGAACATTGCCAAATTCAACCTACACCATGAGATACAACATTGCCAAGTTGCCTTGCTGAAATCTGTCAAGGCAAGGCAGAATTTGCAACTTTGGTCGATTTGCCAAAATCAGCCAAATTCAATTGCTCCAATCCACTTGGACACCTCAGAGGATTGAATCTAAAGGGGACAATCACTGAGCCAAGCCTCCAAGGTCCAAGGAACAAGAAATAGCATGTTGAACCTAGAATGGCCAAAATAGGGACAAGACTTCAAATTTGGAATGAGGCATTCAATGGAACCATCAAGGTGGCATGGACTGAGCCATTCTCATCTGAAATTAGTCAAGACTTATCCAAGACCAAGGGGACCAAAGCTCTATGCCCTAACCTCTAGTCAATGGCTAGAGGAGACTTGGATTTTCATTTGCCAACATTGGCCAAACCTACTTACCAGCTGCCATGCACTATTCCTTGCAAAACAAACTTGCTCTACTATAAATAGAGCTCAATTGTGGTCAGTTTAAGTACACCAAAGCCATCTAACAGATGCTTTCCTCAAAATCTCTTTCTCTTGGCAAAAATGCCTTTCTTAGCAAGGTAGCTATCGGGTTTTGAGTTTGAGAGCAATTCTGCACAAACCAATCACTCACACACCTCACATACATCACATATGAGCTGATCAAACACTCACATAACATCTGGAGCATCAAAATCTCAAAATCACTTGCCATCCACACAAGTTTGAAGTGAAGTTGCAGCTGAGATGCCATAAACTGATCCAGTCCATTTCAATTCAATCCAAGTGTTCAAACACACTCCATATGGTGTAGGGAAGCTGTCCATATCATCACAACTTGTCTGTAACACCTCCAACTCAAAATCACATCTGCTCTTGCTGTCACGACTTGGAGGTAAGCCTAAACTTGGGCATCTCTCAATCTATGCATATTTCCTCGCACAATAATTTGGCCATATGTTCATAATCATGCATGGAATGTTTTCCCTCAATTAATTGCATTGTTTGAATCGTGTATCAAAAATCCTAGCCTTCATGCAGAAATTAGGGTTCTTGAGGTCTCTTTGTGATTTCTTGTTGTATGTTTAATTTAAATGAAATTAAAGTACATAGACATGATCGTGAGGTTGAGACGAGCATAATGATATGTGGATTGCATGATATGATTACGTATTCATGGAGATTGGATAGAAAATGCAAATCTGGGCAAACTGAAAAACGCGCGTGTTCTTGGTGTTGTTCTTGGCGCCATTTTCATAAATTCAAATATTTGAAATTTGTGATTTTGTTTAACTGATTCAAAAATTAATTTCTCTCTGAGTTTTAATGATTTTGAGTTGATTCTTTTTTTAATAATTCACAAAAATGTTAAAATATTTTATTTTTCCAAAAAATCCCAAAAATATTATTTATTTCATATAATTGATATTTTTGTAAAGAATTAATATTTTGATTGTTTTTGGCATTTTAAATATTTTTTCTACATTGATTTTGCAACTTTTAATGCTTTCTAATTATTTTGTAGGTCAATACTTAATTTTTGAAGCATTAATCCAAGATCACAATTTGTTTTCCATGTGTTAAACAATTTTTGATCATTTTAATTGAATTTTTATTCAATTAAATACATTTTGAAAATAAATTAGGGTTTTGGATTAATTCAACCCTCATAAATCATTTTCAAAACACTTTGGGCCTCTTGAGAGAGTGTAAGACCCATCCCCCCTTGTACAAAAACTTTTTGGGCCTCATCCATTGTATAAGTCCCTCTGTACAAGTAAACGGCGCGATCGTCACCTGTTTAAAAATAAAAACCATTTGGGCCTCTCCTTGAGCTATAAGACCCATTCAAAACACTTTTGGCCTCTATTAGAGTGTAAGACCCAATCCCCCTTTTAACCAAAACATTTTGGGCCTCACTTATTGTATAAGTCCCTCCGCGTTAAAAGAAAACCTCGGCGCGATCGCCATTTTTAAACGAAAAATCATTTGGGCCTACCCTCGTGTTATAAGCCCCACTCTTTTCTTTAAATCTTTTTGGGCCTCTTGAGAGAGTGTAAGACCCATCCCTTTGTACAGAAAACATTTTTGGGCCCCAGTCACTTGTATAAGTCCCGCTGTACAAAATCAAACAGTGCACTCACTGATAAAACCCTGGGCCTCTCCTTGAGCTGTAAGCCCCAAATCTTTCTTTTTCAAAGCACTTTCTCCTTTGATTTTGAATATACTGTTGTTTTCAATCTTTCTTTGTTGAAAAACTAACCAAACAGCATGGAAACACTCCAACCGAGTAAGTGGTTATCGCTTTCATTTACTGCTTTCATATTATAAATTGTATTGTGGGGCTGCTCATTGTAAGTCTCCTTTCATAAACTCATATCTACTGTGTAATAATAGTATAGATATTTCGAGTTTCCCCGGCTACTACGTCTAGAACTAGGTGACGCCGTTTCATTTATTCGTAGAAATAGACGCCTAGATCCCCAATAGGAGCACCAAATACAATCTTCTCTTCGGCTGTCCTCCTTAGGAATCGTCAAGAAGCTCTACTCCCCAAGATGAATGTATTCTCCGTGAATGGCATCTTTGAGTTTCTTCCCAATTCTCGAGCTTTCCTGACTTGATCTATTCCTCATAGATAGCTTGCCTTGAATGTCTCGGGGTTTGGGTACCCACTACGGTCATAATCTTGGACCTTAACTAAGGAACCCTCTTTAAAAGGTTAAAAGTCACTGGATAGTAAACCTCGCACGTTTACCAGTGGTTTTTATCTTTAAAAGAGTTATCTCTCCTAATGGAAAGGAGATGATAAGACCCACGGGCTTCTTAAAAGCATCGGCCTCCTCTTGGGCATTATTCAAGGACACTACGGCTTCTTAGAAGTATTCACAGCCTCCTCTTAGGCTTCGTATAATGATCTCTTCCTCCGGGAATGATAGCCTCCTCTTGGGCTTCGTACAATGACCCGTCGGCTTCTTAAAAGTTTCCAGCCTCCTCTTGGGCTTCGTACAAATTGTCCCGACGACCTCCTAGAGGTATAGGAACAGAACCTAGTCATCCTCATAGAACAGTCCTTTCATAGAGTCTACTATTGTTTCTCACAGCATAGTACAAAAGATAAAACTCTAGATTTGGACAGTCTAACTTCCTTGAGTCTCAAAGACATTCTCAAGCACCCTTCGTTAAATAGGAAGGAAACCCGCAGACTCGGACAGTCTCGACACCCTTTGGATTTCCTGTTTCCTCAAAGAGAAGGAAATATCCCTGATCCTCAAATCAAACCCCTGGGTACAGTGTTACTCATATAAGAACTGATTTTCTCTTTTAAAATCAGTATATTGGATCTGTCACTCAACTGAAACAGTTACAATAGCCTCCATCTCGGGCTTCGTACGAGATACCAAAAATTCTCCCCAGTGGAGTCAAAACAACCTTTTCGCCTCTCTCTCGGGCTTTGTACGAGATACAAAAACACTCTCTTACTGAGTATAAAAGATTCTCCAACTGAGTCAAATCTTTGCTAGCCTCCTCTTAGGCTTTGTATAACGATATGCCCCACTGGGTCGAACCCTTTTAGCCTCTTTCTCGGGCTTTGTACGAGACACAAAATAGCCTTCTCTTAGGCTTTGTATAATGATTTTCCTAGCGGAAATTAGCCTCCTCTTAGGCTTTGTATAAGAAAACCACTGGTTGATCCAATCAACCTTTTAGCATCAAAACTGTGCCTCGTTCACAGTGTACAAACATCAACAACTCATTTCCCTTCATCTAATCGCTGTAAGCGGCAAGCCTCTGGATCATCTACATCCATGCCACTGTCCCTCTTTTAGCATGAGAAATTCCTAAGGAAAGATGACATTGCTCTACACTGAGTTAAAGTCTTCTCCTTCAGGTTAAAACCCTTTCTTCGGAAATTATGGCATTGCTCGGATCCGCGTATCCCAGTTAAAGTAATTCTCTTTCTCCCCTCTTTAGAGATGACAAATTCTCTCTAAAGTCGAGGTCATTCAGCTTCACGTCTTGGGCTTTGAACAAGACACAAATAGACCTTCAGCTTCACATCTTGGGCTTTGAACAAGATACAAATCACCTTTCGCTTCACATCTTGGGCTTTGAACAAGACACCAAAAACCAATTTCCTCCCATAGAATAGGAGGAACTACGAACGCTCTGATTTCCCTGTTTCGGTAAACGGGAATACGTAGGCATAAGATCGAAAGAAAAGATCTTAGCGAGCGCAATCAACAAAAAACCCAAATCCCATATCTCCATCAATCAAAAGCAGTAACTCAAAAACATCAGTCCTAACATCCTACTCCTTGTTCCCCGCCAGAAACCTTCTGCCCAGGTAAAATAAAGAAAGAAACAGTATTGGTGAAAATACAAATAACCAGTATAAAGGCCCCCCCACATTGATAGCATCCGTAACCTAACAGACCGCTGTTTAAACTCAGTATGCAAAGCAGGGTTAATTGGAGACATTTATTTCCCTTCCTTATTCAGCTCACAATAGGATAAAAAATGAATCGACCTGTAGCTAAAGCTCAAACCGCAGAGAGCGACCAGCGCTTAAGAACCGCGTCCAAAATCGCTCGCTATAGAAAAGTGGCGCCCACCGTGGGGCCGATTCTTTCTTTCTTACAATTTAAACCTTGGGTAAGTCATTTTCATGGCGGTGGCCGCTACAGAAAAGTGGCGCCCACCGTGGGGCCCGTTCCTTTCTTTCTACTTCTCTTGTGTGAAAAATTACACAAATGGCGACTCTGCTGGGTAGTCTCCTTTTCTGCCTTAGGGCATCATCCCCGTTTTCTACAGAAAATGGGAACTCTACCGAAGAGAAAGATTGACCTATGCTGGTCCATCTCTTAGGCAGGGAACCACAGATTGGGGCTTCCGCCGGGGAACCCATTTCTGTCAGGAACTTAAGATCCTTAGCTTCATTAGGTCTAGGATGTTTAGGACAAATATATATATTGCTTTTCCTAATTGCTATACGTGTTTATTTTTCTGCTAATGGGAATGCGGGTGATGTCGTATGTGGCGAGAATGAGTATACACCTAGAAAAGCCAAACCCTTTCGTAGTGCGGAAGCTATCGGAAATAGATGTTACGCGATACTACCCTCATTTGAGGCTGGTGATCTATTCTCGGTGAATAGCACTTACTCTAAGATTGCACACAACTCACTGGCGATCCGCTTGTTGTCTTGCTTTCCTGGGAGGAGCTGATGATAATGAGTACAGGTACAAAAATCACCCTAGTATAAACCTTTGGGGATGGGTAGAGCCTTGACTTCATGACAACGACCCTCTGACCCCATGTTTTTTCTATGTTTTTGTGTGCTGCATTCATGCATTCATTTAATAAAACATTAAAACATTCAAAAAACTTCTCTCCTAGTCTCTCTGTTTTTCAAATTAAACTAAAACTGTGATTGCAAATATCAGAGAAGAGGATTACGCTAATGGATTTCGGTAGAAGGAGAACTCACCAGTATACCTTCAAGGTTCCAAAATTAGGGGATTTGAGAAAGTTAGCAAGGATGATCGTTAACCCAGAGGCTTTCAGAGCCAAGCACGGCGGTTTGCTACCACTGTTAAGAGTCCATGTGATTAAGGGGATCATGGACGCGCTCATTCAATTCTACGATCCGGTTTATCACTGTTTCACATTCCCGGATTACCAGCTTGCACCAACGCTAGAGGAGTATTCTCATCTGACTGATTTACATATCACTGATCGAGCTCCATTTTCTGGACTGGAAGAAATTCCAAAGAATCAAAGTATTGCAATAGCAATTCATTTGGACGAGTCTGAGGTCAGGACTCACATGACCACTAAGGGTGGCATCCCAGGTTTGCCAGCCCAGTTCCTGACAAAGAAAGCTCTGTACTTCGCTAGTATAGGGAACACGACTGCTTTTGAAAGCATCTTTGTCTTGCTCACCTACGGGTTATTTTTGTTTCCCAACATTAATAACTTCGTCGATATCAACGCTATTATGGTTTTTCTCATTGGAAACCCTGTGCCGACTTTGCTCGCAGACGCGTATCATTCTGTACACTTGGGAAATTTGTACAGCAGAGGGGAGATCACATGCTGTGTACCTTTGCTCTACAAATGGTACATCTCTCACTTGCCCAAGTCTGCTGCTTTTTGGTATTGCAAGAGTGACTTACGTTGGTCGCAGAAGACCATGTCTCTCACCAATTCCGATATAGATTGGTGTAATAGGATTTATGAGGGAATCAGAATAATCTCGATATGTCTATTATCGATGTGTACTCCCTGGGATCGATAAACCTTTTGGATTTTATCGACTATCCCTCTGGATGTTCTTCGTACCCCTCATAGGAATTAAAGGAGGAATCAACTATCATCTGATATTAGTTCTTCGTCAATTCGGATACCCGATGAGACACATCCCACTGGATGTTCATCTGGAAGGTCTTTTCTTCAAAGAAGGAGAAAGTGACAGAGCACTAAAGATGGAAATAGTGCATGCTTGGAAACAGGTTCATAAGAAAGGACGAGAGTCTCTGGGAAAACCGGACTGTGTCTCGGTGGAGCCTTATCTCCATTGGGTACAAACTAGAGCTCTCAAGCTAAGGATGCCTTATCCTCGTTACGGAATTCTTCCGCCGAGGGAAATTGTCATGTACTTCATGACGGAAACTGAAAAGCTTCAGGTTACTCTCAACAAAGTTCAAAAGGAAAGAAGGTCTTGGAAGAACAAGTACCGCACCCTCGACGTAGAGTGTATCCAAATACAGCAACTACTAAAAGAGAAAGATGCTCTGATTAAAATTTTGGAGCAGCATGCTGTAGAGAATCAAGATGACCAAAGGAATTTGCTCGCTCATTTCACTTGGCAAAGGAATGACAACCCGACAACGGCCCAAGCGCCCCGATCAAAGAAGAGGACTCCGGACCCATTAGTTTAGGTTTCTGTTTCTGCACTTTGTAATCTACTGTATTTCCGTTTCTGTAATCCTTTGGAATTCAATAAAAAGGGGTTTCCCCACTGTTTGATATTTGCAATCTAATTGTCAAAGTTTATTTTGATTAAACCTAAAAATAATTAATATAATCATTGCATTCATCATTCTCACATCGCGTATTCTCCTTACCTACGAATCTCACGTTTGTGTCTTGATTCTAGAGTCAAACTGTCTTATTCGTATAATACTCGGGCCAATCGTCAGAAAAGGATGGATGATCTTGAGGAAGAAAACAGAGAGTTGAAAGAAGAGATCGACGCTCTGAGAGAGGATATGAGAAAGCTTCGTAACGACATGCAAGCCATGGCAGAAGCTCAGCAACAAAGAACTGTGATCTAAGAGATCACCTCAACGCCCATCATAGAAAAGTATGATCCTAGGTATCAGATGCCGAAAGATCGTCCTTGGGGCATGCCTGTTAACTATATCCCGGAAGGATATGTTCCGCCGATCACTGAAGATCAGGGAATCGCAACAGAAGCCGCTGGGCCTGAAGGTTACAAACTTTGGGAAAGCGAAGATGCCAGGGGCATACTCAAGACTCCTGAAGGTTACAAACTTCGGGAGGCGCCAAGACTTACTGCCGTAGTTACGGTACCACCCCCTGCGGTGCACACTGTCCCGGAAGGACAGATTCCACCAACACCTTCTGGTAAGAAGGAAACTATGTTTGACAGAATGGATGAATTCCAGGAGCAGTTCTTGGAAATGCAGAAAGAGCTGCAAGCCATTCGCGGTCAGGATCTATTTGGAAAGGACGCCGCAGACCTCTGCTTGGTCCCAAATGTGAAAGTCCCGCACAAGTTCCAAGTGCCCGACTTTGAAAAATACAAGGGTAACTCTTGCCCTCAAAGCCATCTGGTGATGTACGCTCGGCGGATGTCAGCTCAGACGGAGAATCAGGACCTGCTGATTCACTACTTCCAGGATAGTTTAACCGGTGTCGCACTCAAATGGTACATGGGTTTAAACCGTACTACGATCAGTACATTCAGAGATCTTGGTACTGCCTTCGTCCAACAATACAAGTACAATTGGGACATGGCACCCGACAGAGATCAACTCAGATCAATGTCACAAAAGGACAAGGAAACCTTTAAGGAGTATGCTCAAAGGTGGCGTGAAATTTCCGCTCAAATTTGTCCACCTCTTGAGGAAAAAGAGATGACAAAAATCTTCTTAAAGACCTTAAGCTCATTTTACTATGACCAAATGATTGCCAGTGCACCCAGTGATTTCACCGAAATGGTCGGCATGGGTCTACGTCTTGAGGAAGCCGTCCGAGAAGGACGTTTGGTAAAAGACACTGGATCAACGAGCGGTACTAAAAAATATGGTAGTGCTCTCCCTAAGAAAAAAGAGCAAGATATTGGGAATATCTCTCTCGGAAAGCAAAAGCGACGTTATCAGCCAGTAGCAGCTGTAACTCCTGCTATCGGCCCCACTTCTGTTCCTACGTATCAACCTCAGGTTGCGCAGAGCCAACCTGACCAACAAAGGACACAACAACCTCTTCAGCAGGCTCGTCCTCCATATAACAACAACCGTACAACACGGCCACCAGGATTTGATCCTATACCCGTAACGTACGCAGAGCTGTTTCCGTTACTGTTGGCTAAGGGGCACATTCAGACTAAGTCTCCCCTTTCAGTTCCGGAAAATCCGCCTTTTTGGTTTAAAGCGGAACAGACATGCCCTTATCATCAAGGAGGATCAGGGCATAACATAGAGACTTGTCTTAATTTCAAGTCCGACGTGTAAAAGCTTGTTAGGAGCGGGCTCTTAT
This sequence comes from Lathyrus tuberosus, assembly GCA_022829125.1. Lineage (NCBI taxonomy): Eukaryota > Viridiplantae > Streptophyta > Magnoliopsida > Fabales > Fabaceae > Lathyrus > Lathyrus tuberosus. The sequence continues at coordinate 9,523,715 of JALAZF010000060.1, read as the reverse complement.
CTTTCAAAGATATGAATCCCAATGTTCTCACGAACCCGCTGCCTCAACATGAGAAAGCTGCATTCAATCTAATTGAGAAAGAGACTAACAATGTCTATCAAATTCACGATGTACTCTTATTGAGGACCAATCTGGTCAAGATGCATTATAAACAGAGTGGATATGGCCATGTGCCACCTCATAGCTATCACCAGTGTGATATCTGCTCTAAAGACAACCAGGGATGTTCTGTGGTGCAAGCAGCTCTACAGGAACAAATGGATCTTGGATGGATCCAAGAGCACCGAGTTCGTGGAGTTAACATGGTCTACACGAATTCTAACGTCATTCAAAACCACGACATCCGTGCGATGAATGTCAACTTGGTGGCGATGCACTCAAGGCAAAGCCAGTATCATAATCTGCCGCGGCACGATTACAGTTCTTGTCTGATTTGCTCGGTAAACAAACAGGGATTCTCTTTCATACAAGAGACCCTCCAGCGTCAGATGGATCTTGGATGGATCCAAGACTACCATGATAGAAACTCCTATCAAATCAACATGGTTCCGATTTTCGACATTCGCGTGATGAATACCAACCTGGTAGAGTTACATGCTGAGCAGGTCCGACTTGGATTCTTAATATCATATGATTATCAAAACTGTAAAGCAGGTTGCGAAAACGATCGAGGTTGTACCCTTGTCCAGGAGGCACTTCAGCACTTGTTAAATCACTGGTGGATGCCAATCTATATGGACGAAGATACTCAGCAGATTAGTATCAATCACAGGAATCCAACTCGTCGTCAAAGTTAGGATGTCTGATCAATGGAAGATAACCTAGTGAGGTTACATTGCATTCAAAGTGGGCGTGGCCAGGTGCCACCACACATCTATGACAGTTACAGCGTCTGTTCAGAAAATAACCAAGGGTGTTACCTTGTGAGAGCAGCTCTTCAGGGTCAGGTCGATCATGGAGAAATTTGTCCATATCCAGGTTCAGGACCCATCATTTGGTCGCCGAACTACCTTGCCGAGCAAGTTGAGGATGTTGTCACGATCTCTGGTCATCACAGGACCAGGGATGTTTTTGCCATCATCCCTCTACTTGATGAATCTAGAGTTCCCAACCGGGAACGGATCGAGATTACTTATGATGGTCAGAAAAATCAGAAGGTTCCCATAGTCATCTATCTACCGGGACCACTACCGTATAAATAAGCTAAGGCAATCCCTTACAAATACGGTGCAACAATAATCGAGAATGGAAAGGAAATTCCATTACCCTCCATTGTGAACATTGCAGATATCAGTCGTGTAACACGGAGCGGTCGAATCTTCAACCGAGGGGTTGGAGAATCCAACAGAGAAAAGGAACTTCAGACAGAAATTCCTGATCCACCAGTCGGTGAATCTAGTAATCCAGACTTTTCAAAAGACAAAGATGAGATGCTAAAGCTCATCCAAAGGAGTGAATATAACATTGTTGATCAACTGCTACAGACTCCTTCAAAGATCTCAGTATTATCACTGTTACTCAGTTCAGAGGCCCACAGAGAGGTTCTACAGAAAGTCTTGGAGCAAGCCTTTGTGGAACAGGATGTAACAATCAGACGATTCGATAGCATTGTCTCTAACATCACTTCCTGCAACAATTTGGGATTTAGTGATGAAGAATTACCTGAAGAGGGTCGCCGCCATAACATGGCGCTCAACATTACAGTTAACTGCCAGGACGATGCTTTAGCCAACGTACTGGTAGACACAAGGTCAGCCCTGAATGTTATGCCAGAGTCCACTTTGATGCAATTATCATTTAAGGGCCCTCCGATGAGAGTCAGCGAGGTCGTCGTCAAAGCATTCGACGGATCCATAAAAATAGTTATCGGCGAAGTGGATCTTCCCATAACTATTGGTCCTCACACTTTCCAAATCACTTTCCAGGTCATGGACATCCGGGAAACATACAGTTGTTTATTAGGAAGACCTTGGATACATCAGGCTGGAGCGGTTACTTCAACCCTCCACCAAAAGCTAAAGTTCGTCAAGAATGATCAACTTGTCACAGTTTGTGGGGAACAAGCCTTACTTGTGAGCAACTTATCATCATCTACTTGTGTGGAACCCGAGGAGGTTATTGGAACTCAGTTCCAGGCACTATCGGTGAGCAAGGACAATCAGTTCGAAGAAGGAACTTCAATGTCTTCATACAAAGATGCTATCAAAGCGGTCAAGAGTACCGATACGACAGGATGGGGACGGCTTGTCGTTTCCATTGACAATAAAACAAAGAAGGGTCTTAGTTTTTCTGCAACCTGTACCCAGACAGCCGCCAACGATGAAAGTCTTCATCCCCTTCAAAACTTCTTCCACAGTGGAGGTTTTCTTCACCCAGTGTCTCAGACAATTCATGCTATCAATGAGGAAGATCCCTCTGACACAGATGAAGAATGGAAGTCCTACCTTAACAAGGACGGTTATATGTCTCAGGAAGAGGTTCCTATGCCTTTTTTCTTTCCTACAGAAAGTCCGAGATTTATACCAAGATCAGATGTCGAAATGATCTACGGAGATTGTGATCCGAAAGGATGCCGTGCTCTGCCAAATTCATTAGAGGAAGACACTCCGATGAAAGATAGCTTTGATCATAATTACTATGGCCCGATGGATGGCCTGCCAATGTGGCAGCCTTACCCAGGAAACTCGGGGCAAGAAAGTCAGCCGAGTAATGAAGCTCAGCTGAGCGTCATTGAACAGAATACCTGTGTCCCCACCATGTCATGGGATCAACACTCAGGTCATTCAGAAACTACTCAACATGAAGATGAATTCGCAACGTTTGCAGGACTTGAATTCATCAACTATGCTTTTCCCGAGGTCAACGTCATCGAGAGAGATGACTCCTCCGGTTCGAAAGAAGTGTGGGACACCTTGGGACAACCAAGTGGAAAATACGACTATATGGTCAAGTACACTGCTCCCTAAAGCTCTCGTATCAGGCTCGAAAATATCCAGTCAACTGGATGGGGAGATACAACTGAGAGCACAAATGCTATGCAAAATGCAACAGAGGAATCCTCCTACGACAATTCTGCCTGGGAGACAGATTCCAATGATCCTGCTCCACCAGAAATCAGCGTTATTTCTGAAGACAAATCAAGGAAGGTGCCAGACTTTGTGATTCACCGAGGAGTTTGCCGCCAATGGGTTGCCGTCGATGTTCCGAAGGTCGTTCGTCAGTCAAAGTAATTGCCATCTTTAACCTTTCACCCTGCCCAGGTGAAACGGATATTTTGATAGGGCTCGCTTTCTGTAAATTTCCCTCTTCGCTTTGCCCAAAGCGACAGAGTTTTGTTTTATAGGGCTGTAGTTTCAAGATTCGACTTGTTCATTAATAAAATAACGTCGTTCTGTAAATTCCGCATTAATTGCTGTTTTCTCTTTTTGCTTTTTCAGAAAATGGTAATCCTAAAAAACATTCAATAATAAAAACAAGCAGTAAAATCAAAACACTGCACACACTTGCATTTTCTCTATCTCTTCTAAACACGAATCATCACGTCATGCAGATTGCTTGTTTTATACCCCGTTGAAACATACGATCCGATGCCTTCTTCCAACTTTGAGTTCCCGGTATTCAAGGCTGAAGAAGAAAATGACGATCAAATTCCAGAAGAGATCTCCTGACTACTCAGACAAGAGGAAAGGTCCATCGAACCTCACAAAGAGCCGTTGGAAACGGTAAATTTGGGTTCAGAAAAAGAGAGAAAAGAAATCAGGATCGGAGCACTCCTCAGTCCAACTGCCAGAGAGGGTTTGATAAAGCTTCTCAAAGAATTCCCCGATGTGTTCGCTTGGTCCTATCAGGATATGCCAGGATTGGATACCAGCATCGTGGAACATCACTTACCGTTAAGATCGGAATGTCTGCCAGTAAAGCAAAGGTTTAGACGGACTCACCCGGACATGGCCATCAAAATCAAAGAGGAGGTACAGAAACAGATCGACGCGGGTTTCCTCGCTACATCTGAATATCCTCAATGGTTAGCCAACATCGTACCCGTTCCCAAAAAGGATGGAAAGGTCAGAATGTGTGTTGATTACAAAGATCTAAACAAGGCTAGTCCAAAGGACGACTTTCCTTTACCACACATTGATATGCTGGTTGACAGCACAACAAAGTTTAAAGTATTCTCCTTCATGGATGGATTCTCGGGCTATAATCAGATCAAAATGGCGCCGAAAGACATGGAGAAAACTTCGTTCATTACCCCATGGGGTACCTTTTGTTACAAGGTAATGCCGTTCGGTTTGAAGAATGTCGGGGCAACCTATCAAAGGGCCATGACTACTCTGTTTCATGACATGATACACAAAGAAATCGAGGTATATGTCGATGATTTGATTGCAAAATCAAGAACAGAGGATGAGCACATTGAACATCTGTCAAAATTGTTCGAACGTCTAAGAAAATTCATGCTCCGCTTGAATCCGAACAAGTGCACCTTCGGTGTCCGTTCGGGGAAATTACTAGGGTTCATCGTCATCCAGAAAGGAATTGAAGTTGATCCTGACAAGGTCAAGGCCATTCAAGAAATGCCTTCTCCGAAAACTGAAAAACAAGTCAGAGGATTCCTGGGACGTTTGAACTACATCTCCAGATTTATATTCCTTATGACCGCCACGTGTGCGCCGATTTTCAAATTACTCAAAAAGAACCAGGATTGCGTTTGGTCAGAAGATTGCCAAACCGCCTTCGATAGTATCAAGGAATATCTGTTGAATCCTCCGATTCTATCACCTCCAGTGGAAGGAAGACCACTAATCATTTACCTCACAGTCCTAGAGGACTCAATGGGATGTGTACTTGGCCAACAAGACGAAACTAAACGGAAAGAGTCTGCCATTTACTATCTAAGCAAGAAATTCACCGACTGCGAGACTCGGTACACGATGCTTGAGAAAACTTGTTGCGCTTTGGCTTGGGCAGCCAAACGTCTTCGCCAGTACATGATTTGTCATACTACTTGGTTGGTCTCCGAAATGGATCCAATCAACTACGTTTTCGAAAAACCTGCTCTCACGGGAAGGATTGCCCGTTGGCAGATGTTACTATCAGAATATGACATAGAGTACCATGCTCAGAAAGCCGTTAAAGGAAGTATTTTAGCCGATCATTTGGCTCATCAACCGATTGACGATCAAGAATCAATCGGGTTTGACTTCCCAGACGAAGATGTCATGTATCTAAAGATGAAAGATTGCGATGAACCGCTACCCAGTGAAGGGCCAGAACCAGGTTCCCAGTGGGGACTTATCTTTGACGGAGCAGTTAATCACTATGGAAACGGAATTGGGGCAATCATTGTTACCCCTCAGGGTTCCCACATTCCTTTCACTGCCAGACTTACGTTCAAATGTACGAACAACGAGGCCGAATGCGAAGCATGTATCATGGGTCTCGAAGAAGCGATTGATTTAAGGATCAAAAACTTGGACGTATACGGCGATTCAGCCTTAGTTATTAACCAGATCACAGGATATTGGAACACATACCAATAAGGATTGATTCCTTACAAAGACTATGCAAGAAGGTTGTTACCTTTCTTCAACAGAGTTGAGTTTCATCACATCCCTCGTGATGAGAATCACATGGCTGACGCATTAGCCACTCTCTCTTCCATGATTAGTGTAGGTCGATGGAATGACATACCTAAGATCGACATAATGCGCCTTGAACGGCCCGCTTACATCTTCGCGATTGAAGCAGCCATAGACGACAGACCTTGGTATCACGATATCAAATGCTTCCTTCAGAAACAAGAGTACCCATCTGAGGCACTCAGAAAAGATAGAAAGACCCTCAGAAGATTGGCTGGAAACTTATTCCTGAGCGGTGACACTCTTTATAAGAGAAATTTTGACATGGTCTTGCTCCGATGCATCGACAGACCAGAAGCAGACGTGCTCATGAAAGAAATTCATGAAGGATCCTTTGGCACTCATGCCAACGGACACACAATGGCGAGAAAAATTCTCAGGGCCGGGTACTATTGGTTGACCATGGAATCCGACTGCTACAAGTACATGAGGAGGTGTCACAAGTGTCAGATATACTCTGACAAAATTCATGTACCGCCATCACATCTCAAAGTTCTCTCTTCCCCGTGGCCATTTTCCATATGGGGAATCGATATGATTGGTATGATTGAGCCCAAGGCTTCAAACGGACATCGGTTCATCCTGGTAGCCATTGACTATTTCACCAAGTGGGTCGAAGCAGCGTCATACGCCAATGTAACCCGACAAGTGGTGGTCCGATTTATCAAAAACAATATCATCTGCCGTTATGGTGTTCCAAGCGAGATCATTACTGATAATGGATCTAACTTGAACAATAAGATGATGAAAGAGTTGTGTGCAGAGTTCAAGATTGAACACCATAACTCATCTCCCTACTGACCCAAGATGAACGGAGCGGTAGAAGCGGCTAACAAGAACATCAAGAAGATCGTTCAAAAGATGGTTGTAACCTACAAAGATTGGCATGAGATATTACCCTTTGCGCTTCACGATTATCGTACATCTGTCCGCACTTCAACAGGGGCTAACCCTTTCTCTCTAGTGTATGGTATGGAGGCAGTGCTTCCCATAGAAATAGAGATCCCATCAATCCAGGTATTGATGGAAACGAAGCTCACCGAAGCTGAATGGTGTCAAGGTCGACACGACGAATTGAATCTGATCGAGGAAAAATGAGTCACGGCACTATGCCACGGTCAGTTGTATCAGCAAAGAATAAAGAGGGCGTTCGACAAAAAGGTCCGACCGCGTGTTTTCAGGAAAGGAGACCTTGTGCTCAAGAAGATATAATCATTTCTCACTGATTCTCGGGGCAAATGGACCCCAAATTATGATGGCCCCTATGTGGTCACGAAAGCTTTCTCAGGCGGCGCCTTGAGACTTGCAACCATGGACGGAGAAGAATTTTCCTACCCCACGAATGTTGATGTAGTCAAGAAATACTTCGCCTAAACTAAAAAAAAAACGTCTCGGTGGATTGAAAACCCGAAAGGGCGGTCCAGGCAAAAGTTAGAGACATGAAAAAAAATCATCATCCCGATGGATTGGAAATCTCATAGTACAATCCAGGCAAAAATTAGGGATAATGGCAAGTAACTATGTTCAACAGAGGCAAGTCCCTCAGCAGTAGTTACATCATCTATCGGAGGAAATCTCCAGTCAAAGGTCATCTTCGACGGAAGCTCAGGATGTCCTGAACTCAAAGTTGGTAGAAGGATAGTGGTCGTTATGTTTCAACGTAGCCCTTTTCCCCGTAAATTACCATTTTCTAACTTTGTATGTACTCTTTGGAATCACGCGTTTGGCTGATCTCCATCTTATCAATAAAATTTGAGCCCTCGTGCTTTTGTTTGTAATTCTTTACTTGTTTTAGCTTTACAGAACGACGTTGTTTAAACTTAATCAGTGATTCTTGAAATAAAACAAAAATGAATTTACTTGTTAAAACTTTTTCTGCTTTTAAAATAAAGATGACAATTTCTTTTGACTGTTGAACATCAGAAGAACATCGATCGCTTCTCCCGAAGTAAGCGAACTTTAAAGTGCAGAATCAAAGTACTCCTTCTTAGCCAGTATGCCTGAATGAAGGGATCAACTGTGTCAGAGACCTTGTTTCGTCTGACACGCCTCGGCCGAGTTCTCATCTCCTAAGCCCGATCAACATAGCTCCCAACGGGACTATCTCTCCTAAGCAAGGTGGAATTGCTATTTTGAATCAACGGTACTTCTTCGCCCCGCGATGGCCGAGTATCCAATTGTGTTCATCCGTTAGTCTGTATGTCGCGTCTGTTTTGTCAGCATATACATACATACATCATGCATTTTTTATTTGCGTTCGCATTTCATATTGCATCACTATCACTCTAGTCGGTCTTGTCCCCTAGTGATAACAGTTTTCTCAATCGAGTTTGTCAGCTCTTTCCTCGTCAGGAAACGTTGTGTCTGAAAAATCTCGCCACCAGTGTATCGTTAGATCAGAGTTGGCACTCGCCCACTTTGATAACTTGAACCTCTGAAGAGCCAGAGAAAACTTTCAATAAACATCACTCTTCGCCATTGAAGATGATATCCTTGCTTTCCCGGATTAAGGAAAATCCACAGAGAAATAATCGTGATCAGAGATTCGGCAGCACGCCAGTTTTGCTCCGAAAAACCACTGATGAGAAGGTCATTGGCACCTCAAAATTGGATCCCATCATATGGCATTTCTCCGGGAAGATCCCAAGAAAAGTATGATGTAACCCCAAATGAAAACAGTCTCTCAAGAGACTCACTTTCCCCAGTAAAATCGATAAATGACATCTCTCCAGGAAAATTCGGCGAGAAGTTTGAAGGAAAACCGCTACACATAGCGTCCCTTGTCAATAAAGTTTATTGACAAAAGAAACTTAGACCAGTTCCTTGGTAGGAAACCAGGATCGAGGGGAAGTTTAAATCAGAAACTAAGACCAGTTCCTTGGTAGGAAACCAGGATCGAGGGGAAGTTTAAATCAGAAACTAAGACCAGATCCTTGGCTGAAGACCAGGATCGAGGGGAAGTTTACCTTTTCTAAGCATCATCGCTTAGCTAAAGAAGATGAATGCGTAAGCTACCATTCATAACCACCATCAAAATTTCGGGTATTCCGATATTTAATCCTCTTGCACCCCGAATGCCCGAACACCTTCGTCATTCACACCTTCGGGTCTAAGAAGATTAAATAGGGGCATCTGTAATACCCCAAATTTTGACCACTTAGATTTCCCATCATTGTGAAAATCATCATCACAATATGGATGAACCATCATGCTTCATCAGTCTCCCCAAAGATGGGTGAGCATCAAATACAATCAAAATTAGGGTTTCAAGCCCTCTCTGAGTGCTTAGACAAAGGATCAATCAAGAAATGACATGATCTTCAACTTGTCTAGTCTCTCAAACATCCACAATGGATCAAAAAGGACTCCCACTTCAAGGATTAAGCACAAGGCTGCTCCCTTCTAGGTGGATCAAGGCTCAAGATCGACAGTATCACCAAATTAGGGTTTTGGTCGACCAGGGCCTCCAGATGGAAATTTTCATCTGGGCACAAGGCAATGATCCAAAACATAACCTAATATGCTTCATGGAACCTCATGAACCCATGCATCAAGTCAATTTTGCCTCAGGGGATGCATTAATCAAAAATCAGGAATTAGGGTTTCTTGACCTAATTCACCCCTAAGTTGACTTTTGGGACAAACCATGAGCCAAGACCTCAAGAGATGATTTGAGGGTCTCTAATATACCATATTGATCCATTTGGAACAATGGATTGATCCAAGAAGCTTGAGCAACAAGTCTCATTTTCATCTGCACCACAATTAGGGTTTTAAGGGAAAAGTCAACTGTAACTTTAACTTTTGACCAGGACATGCTCCCAAACCCTAATACATGATTGAATATACCCTATGACACCCATGGAACATGTCCATCAAGTTTGATTTAGGTCAAGGACATGATTTCCTGAAGAATTGCACAGTTTGGAATTCATCTGATAAAAAGTCAACTGTGCACAAAAGTCAACTTTGACTTTTTGAGATTTTTCACCAAAATGGATTTTTAACCCTAAAATGATGTTAATGTATGATTTGAATCATCATTCATCAAGAAAAATCAAGAAAAATGAGATAACTTGTAAAAGGGGTAACCATAAAACTTAGAAAATTTTCTAAGTTAAAAACAAAGTGGCAAAGGTACCAACTTTGGAGGACCATAACTCCTAAACCACAAGGCCATTTTTTCTCATCCAAGGATGGATTTGTAGCCCTCATTATCACCTACAAAAACTTCAACTACAAGTCATTCCAATTCATTAAGGATTTTGAGTTATGGAGTGATCAAAGTGGCTGAAAAGTGAAAATGTCACTTTTTCCAACACTTAGTGAAATTTTCACTAAGTCAGATTCTGCCTCACTTTTTGCCAAATGTAGGGGGGTTTTTCACTTGGAATCAAAAGAGATCAAAACCAAACTTGTTCAAACAGTTGTTGTATCATGTAAGAGCTTTCCACAACGGCCAAGAACATTGCCAAATTCAACCTACACCATGAGATACAACATTGCCAAGTTGCCTTGCTGAAATCTGTCAAGGCAAGGCAGAATTTGCAACTTTGGTCGATTTTCCAAAATCAGCCAAATTCAATTGCTCCAATCCACTTGAACACCTCAGAGGATTGAATCTAAAGGGGGACAATAACTGAGCCAAGCCTCCAAGGTCCAAGGAACAAGAAATAGCATGTTGAACCTAGAATGGCCAAAATAGGGACAAGACTTCAAATTTGGAATGAGGCATTCAATGGAACCATCAAGGTGGCATGGACTGAGCCATTCTCATCTGAAATCAGTCAAGACTTATCCAAGACCAAGGGGACCAAAGCTCTGTGCCCTAACCTCTAGTCAATGGCTAGAGGAGACTTGGATTTTCATTTGCCAACATTGGCCAAACCTACTTACCAGCTGCCATGCACTATTCCTTGCAAAAAAAACTTGCTCTACTATAAATAGAGCTCAATTGTGGTCAGTTTAAGTACACCAAAGCCATCTAACAGATGCTTTCCTCAAAATCTCTTTCTCTTGGCAAAAATGCCTTTCTTAGCAAGGTAGCTATCGGGTTTTGAGTTTGAGAGCAATTTTGCACAAACCAATCACTCACACACCTCACATACATCACATATGAGCTGATCAAACACTCACATAACATCTGGAGCATCAAAATCTCAAAATCACTTGCCATCCACACAAGTTTGAAGTGAAGTTGCAGCTGAGATGCCATAAACTGATCCAGTCCATTTCAATTCAATCCAAGTGTTCAAACACACTCCATATGGTGTAGGGAAGCTGTCCATATCATCACAACTTGTCTGTAACACCTCCAACTCAAAATCACATCTGCTCTTGCCGTCACGACTTGGAGGTAAGCCTAAACTTGGGCATCTCTCAATCTATGCATATTTCCTCGCACAATAATTTGGCCATATGTTCATAATCATGCATGGAATGTTTTCCCTCAATTAATTGCATTGTTTGAATCATGTATCAAAAATCCTAGCCTTCATGTAGAAATTAGGGTTCTTGAGGTCTCTTCGTGATTTCTTGTTGTATGTTTAATTTAAATGAAATTAAAGTATATAGACATGATCGTGAGGTTGAGACGAGCATAATGATATGTGGATTGCATGATATGATTACGTATTCATGGAGATTGGATAGAAAATGCAAATCTGGGCAAACTGAAAAACGCGCGTGTTCTTGGTGTTGTTCTTGGCGCCATTTTCATAAATTCAAATATTTGAATTTTGTGATTTTGTTTAATTGATTTAAAAATTAATTTCTCTCTGAGTTTTAATGATTTTGAGTTGATTATTTTTTTAATAATTCACAAAAATGTTAAAATATTTTATTTTTCCAAAAAATCCCAAAAATATTATTTATTTCATATAATTGATATTTTTGTAAAGAATTAATATTTTGATTGTTTTTGGCATTTTAAATATTTTTTCTACACTGATTTTGCAACTTTTAATGCTTTCTAATTATTTTGTAGGTCAATACTTAATTTTTGAAGCATTAATCCAAGATCACAATTTGTTTTCCATGTGTTAAACAATTTTTGATTATTTTAATTGAATTTTTATTCAATTAAATACATTTTGAAAACAAATTAGGGTTTTGGATTAATTCAACCCTCATAAATCATTTTCAAAACACTTTGGGCCTCTTGAGAAAGTGTAAGACCCATCCCCCCTTGTACAAAAATTTTTTGGGCCTCATCCATTGTATAAGTCCCTCTGTACAAGTAAACGGCGCGATCGTCGCCCGTTTAAAAATAAAAACCATCTGGGCCTCTCCTTGAGCTATAAGACCCATTCAAAACACTTTGGGCCTCTATTAGAGTGTAAGACCCAATCCCCCTTTTAACCAAAACATTTTGGGCCTCACTTATTGTATAAGTCCCTCCGCATTAAAAGAAAACCTCGGCGTGATCGCCATTTTTAAACAAAAAATCATTTGGGCCTACCCTCGTGTTATAAGCCCCACTCTTTTCTTTAAATCTTTTTGGGCCTCTTGAGAGAGTGTAAGACCCATCCCTTTGTACAGAAAACCTTTTTGGGCCCCAGTCACTTGTATAAGTCCCGCTGTACAAAATCAAACAGTGCACTCACTGATAAAACCCTGGGCCTCTCCTTGAGCTGTAAGCCCCAAATCTTTCTTTTTCAAAGCACTTTCTCCTTTGATTTTGAATATACTGTTGTTTTCAATCTTTCTTTGTTGAACAACTAACCAAACAGCATGGAAGCACTCCAACCGAGTAAGTGGTTATCGCTTTCATTTACTGCTTTCATATTATAAACTGTATTGTGGGGCTGCTCACTGTAAGTCTCCTTTCATAAACTCATATCTATTGTGTAATAATAGTATAGATATTTCGAGTTTCCCCGGCTACTACGTCTAGAACTAGGTGACGCCGTTTCATTTATTCGTAGAAATAGACGCCTAGATCCCCAATAGGAGCACCAGATACAGTCTTCTCTTCGGCTGTCCTCCTTAGGAATCGTCAAGAAGCTCTACTCCCCAAGATGAATGTATTCTCCGTGAATGGCATCTTTGAGTTTCTTCCCAATTCTCGAGCTTTCCTGACTTGATCTATTCCTCATGGATAGCTTGCCTTGAATGTCTCGGGGTTTGGGTACCCACTACGGTCATAACCTTGGACCTTAATTAAGGAACCCTCTTTAAAAGGTTAAAAGTCACTGGATAGTAAACCTCGCACGTTTACCAGTGGTTTTTATCTTTAAAAGAGTTATCTCTCCTAATGGAAAGGAGATGATAAGACCCACGGGCTTCTTAAAAGCATCGGCCTCCTCTTGGGCATTATTCAAGGACACTACGGCTTCTTAGAAGTATTCACAGCCTCCTCTTAGGCTTCGTATAATGATCTCTTCCTCCGGGAATGATAGCCTCCTCTTGGGCTTCGTACAAGGACCCGTCGGCTTCTTAAAAGTTTCCAGCCTCCTCTTGGGCTTCGTACAAATTATCCCGACGACCTCCTAGAGGTATAGGAACAGAACCTAGTCATCCTCACAGAACAGCCCTTTCATAGAGTCTACTATTGTTTCTCACAGCATAGTACAAAAGATAAAACTCTAGACTTGGACAGTGTAACTTCCTTGAGTCTCAAAGACATTCTCAAGCACCCTTCGTTAAATAGGAAGGAAACCCGCATACTCGGACAGTCTCGACACCCTTTGGATTTCCTGTTTCCTCAAAGAGAAGGAAATATCCCTGATCCTCAAATCAAACCCCTGGGTACAATGTTACTCATATAAGAACTGATTTTCTCTTTTAAAATCAGTATATTGGATCTGTCACTCAACTGAAACAGTTACAATAGCCTCCATCTCGGGCTTCGTACGAGATACCAAAAATTCTCCCCAGTGGAGTCAAAACAACCTTTTCGCCTCTCGCTCGGGCTTTGTACGAGATACAAAAACACTCTCTTACTGAGTATAAAAGATTCTCCAACTGATTCAACTCTTTGCTAGCCTCCTCTTAGGCTTTGTATAACGATCTGCCCCACTGGGTCGAACCCTTTTAGCCTCTTTCTCGGGCTTTGTACGAGACACAAAATAGCCTCCTCTTAGGCTTTGTATAAGAAAACCACTGGTTGATCCAATCAACCTTTTAGCATCAAAACCGTGCCTCGTTCACAGTGTACAAACATCAACAACTCCTTTCCCTTCATCTAATCGCTGTAAGCGGCAAGCCTCTGGATCATCTACATCCATGCCACTGTCCCTCTTTTAGCATGAGAAATTCCTAAGAAAAGATGGCATTGCTCTACACTGAGTTAAAGTCTTCTCCTTCAGGTTAAAACCCTTTCTTCAGAAATTATGGAATTGCTCGGATCCGCGTATCCCAGTTAAAGTAATTCTCCTTCTCCCCTATTTAGAGATGACAAATTCTCTCTAAAGTCGAGGTCATTCAGCTTCACGTCTTGGGCTTTGAACAAGACACAAATAGACCTTCAACTTCACATCTTGGGCTTTGAACAAGATACAAATCACCTTTCGCTTCACGTCTTGGGCTTTGAACAAGACACCAAAAACCAATTTCCTCCCATAGAATAGGAGGAACTACGAACGCTCTGATTTCCCTATTTCGGTAAACGGGAATACGTAGGCATAAGATCGAAAGAAAAGATCTTAGCGAGCGCAATCAACAAAAAACCCAAATCCCATATCTCCATCAATCAAAAGCAGTAACTCAAAAACATCAGTCCTAACATCCTACTCCTTGTTCCCCGCCAGAAACCTTCTGCCCAGGTAAAAGAAAGAAAGAAACAGTATTGGTGAAAATACAAATAACCAGTACAAAGGCCCCCCCACATTGATAGCATCCGTAACCTAACAGACCGCTGTTTAAACTCAGTATGCAAAGCAGGGTTAATTGGAGACATCTATTTCCCTTCCTTATTCAGCTCACAATAGGATAAAAAATGAATCGACCTGTAGCTAAAGCTCAAACCGCAGAGAGAGACCAGCGCTTACGAACCGCGTCCAAAATCGCTCGCTACAACATTCAGATGTCATAACATAATCCTTGACATTACATGATGAGTTGGACTCTTGAGGAACCCATAAATAACAGTTATATATGGATCTAACTCCCCTCATAAAGACTTCACTCTTCTCATTAGTCACTAAACATTCATTTTTAGTGTAGCTAACCTTGAATCCTTCATAACATAACTGACTGATGCTAATCAAATTAGCAGTCAATCCTTTGACAAGAAGTACATTTTCAAGATTAGGTCCAACCTCACAATTCAATTTTCCAATTTCTTTAACTTCCCCTTTTTCTCCATTACCAAAAGTTACATCATTTGTGGAGTAAGTCCTGATATCCACCAATTGATTCTTGAAACCTGTCATATGCTTTGAGCAACCACTGTCAAAATACCAACCATCCATAGTCGGGGTTCTAACAGATGAGTGAGCTAATAGACATGTGACAGTAGCTTTAGGAACCCATTGTCTAACAGCCTGAGGCCTGTTCTGCTTCTGTCTAGGTTGAGGAACAGATTTGGGATAACCATGCAGTTTAAAGCAAGAAGATTGTATATGGACAAATCTTCCACAATAGTAACATCTCACTCTTTGAATCTCTTCTCTGAAGTGATTGAAATGTCTACCACCTTGATGATGATTTCTGTCATACTGCTGAGGCTGCCATCTGTCAGAATATTGATGCTGTCTTCTCCCATAATTATGCTGTCTTCTGTAATGACGAGTCTGTCTTTTGTAATGATTGGGCTGTCTTCTACCATGATGATGAGGCTTTCTTCTTCCATAACAATGAGGCACAACATTATTAGTTCCAAAACCATACATTTTCCCTTGATGTTGAGACATCGGATGAAACATGTTATGTTTGAAACTAGAAGCCTGCATACTCCTATGGTATTGAGGAGGCATATACTGCCTAGCTCCAGAAACCTGAGGCTTTCCTTGAGGTTGAGGTAAAAACTTCTTAGGTACATGACCATAACCCTTTCCATTATTTTGTGGCCCAAGGTGAGGGACAACCTTCTTAATTCTAGAACCATGTCCTTTTTCATGATGATGAGGAATGTTCTGTTTAACCCCAGAAGAACTAGCATCTGCAGATATCTTCTTCTCACCCTCATATCCTAGACCAGTCTTATCACTTGCCCCTTTTCCAGCTTCAAGTATTTTATCCAGAGTGTCAGTTCCACTATTTAACATTCTGATGGATTTTGACATTTGATCAAGCTGGGATTTTAACAACAAAACTTCATTCTCAAGTTCAGCTTTATCAGTCTCAAGCTGTATTATAATTTTCTTCTGTTTCTCCCCTTCTTGACAGACCTCTTCACTTTTCAGACACAACTCTTGATAAGAAGATGCCAGCTCTTCAAAGGTCAATTCACCATCACTAGACTCTCCATCAGATGCATATATTCCAGTCAATGCCTTAACTTGCTTGGCATTCTCTTCTTCACTTCCACTATCTGTATCAGACCAGGAAATAGATAACCCCTTTTTCTGCTTATTGAGATATGTAGGACATTCTTTCTTGACATGACCATAACCTTCACACTCATAGCATTGAACTCCTTTGTCATGATTGGACTTTTCTTCATCTCTTGTTTTCTTCACTTGATTACTAGACCTGTTGTTGTCAGATGTGATGTTCTTAACATTAGGTCTATAGTTTCTGTCCATTCTCTTTAGCACCTTATTAAACTGTCTCCCAAGCATCACAACAGCATTTGACAGTTCCTCCTGAGTTTCAAAATTACACTCCTTCTTACCATCTTCAGTATTAGACACCAAAGCTATGCTTTTGGTCTTCTTTTCAGGCTCCTCATTCAACCCCAACTCAAAAGTTTGAAGAGAACCAATCAACTCATTAACTCTCATCTTACTGATGTCTTGAGCTTCTTCAATAGCAGTCACCTTCATTTTATATTTCTTGGGAAGGGATCTGAGAATCTTCCTTACCAGCTTCTCTTCAGTCATTCTTTCTCCTAAAGCATTAGAAGCATTGGACAACTCAAGAATATTCATGTAAAAATCATGAATGATTTCATCCTCCTTCATCTTCAGATTTTCAAACTTAGTAGTCAACAGTTGAAGTCTTGACATCTTGACCTTGTAATTTCCTTCATGAGTAGTTTTCAAGACATCCCAAGCTTCCTTAGCTACTTCACAAGTGTTTACCAGCCTAAAGATGTTCTTGTCAATACCATTAAAGATGGCATTCAAGGCTTTTGAATTTCCAAGTGCAAGCTCATCTTCTTCCTTGGTCTAATCTTCCTCAGGTTTCAGGTTTATTGTACCATCCTTTTCAACAATAACAGGTGCTTTCCATTCTTTTAAGATAACCTTCCAAGCCCTGCTGTCTAATGACTTCAAGAAGGTAACCATCCGTGGTTTCCAGTAGTCATAATTAGAGCCATCTAGAATAGGGGGTCTATTCACAAATCCACCACTCTCCTTGTCCATTGCACCAGAAAGTATTAGCCCTAGATCTCACCCAGATGCAGAGCAGGATGCCTGCTCTGATACCAATAGAAATTCTGGTATCAGATGTGTGATGTTAAGTGTGATGTCACAACAACACAATCTGCTAATATGAACAAGGATATAACAACAGTAAATCAACACAATGAATTGTTCACCCAGTTCGGTCTAACTACCTACGTCTGGGGGCTACCAAGCCAGAGAGGAAATTCACTATTAGTAGTATTAAATTACAGACTCAACAATCCCAGTTGACATCTACTAATCTTAATCACTACCCAATGACACTTCTACCTAAGAGACCACTTAGATATGAGAAACCACTCACTCCCTAAATCACCTCAGTGATACAATTCAAAGATTATACTTTAAACCACACCTTGATCTTGCTTAACAGCTTTGATCAAGAACAACACACTCTTGCTTAAAAGCTCTAGAGTGAATACACTTACAACCCAAAATAGTAACACCTATTCAACCATGAAAGGCTTACAAAATACACACGAAAACTCTAACTTGACTCTCAATCTATGCTCTCTTGTCTTCATCCCCTTCCAACAAGGGTTGAGGCTGCTTTAAATAGAATTCTGACTTGGGCTTGGACCTCTTCCAAAAATCTGATTTGATTTATTTAAAAAACAGAATTTAAAACAGATTTGATCTTCAAATCTTATTAAATCAAACAGCCCTTAAACATAGCAACAGGATCTGCTCCAAATCTGATTGCAACTGAAAATATCTTCTCCAAGATATTCGCACACAATCTCTCTAATAGATCTTCTCAAACCAAACTTTTACGCGCAGCCCTAAAACATCACAGCCTGATGTTCTGATGTTCAGATAACTGATGTCAAGACATCAAGTTTAACATCAGCATATAAAACTTCGACCCTGCAACAACTAATGTTAGGAACCAATGTTAAGACATCAGACATATGACATCAACATTGTTCAGCTTTGCTTTACCAAAATTCCAGCCAATACAAGAACTAACATCATGAATTTGGCATACTTGGGCATTTGTTCAAGAACTTCGAAAAATGGAATGTTTATTTACAATCGGCTAAAAATGCCCAAGAACCTAGCATAATGCCTCTCATTATCTTTTTTTGTAGGAGCATGCGGATATGGTAACTTTTTTGTTGGAATGCCACTTACATGCTCCTTCACTTTTCTACTCTTCTTTATCTCTTTTCTTATTTTCTTTTCAACTTCTTCAACTAAAGCATCCTCCACATTTTGTTCAACTAAATCATTCTCCACATTTTTTTAACTTCTTCTTCAATTTAATTTTTCTTTTCAACTACAACCTCCTCTTCCCCAACTTTCTCACCAATGCCCATATCAATCTCCCTACCACTTCTAGTAAAAATAGCTTTGCAATGCTCTTTAGGATTCACTTGAGTGTTAGCCGGAAAAGGCCCATTGGGTTGGTCGGCTAATTGTTTAGACATTTTCCCAATTTGTGTCTCAAGATTTCTAATAGAAACATCAGTGTTCTTTTGGTTGGAAATCAACATTTGCATAAATTGAGTGAATGTGTCTTCCAATTTTGAATTTCCAACTTGAGCTTGTGGAGGTTGAGTGTAGTTTTGATACTGGTTTTGACGATTTGAAGTGCCGACATCTTGCCTCCATCCTTGTTTATAACCTTAGTTATTACCTCTTGGTTGGTAACCTTGGTTGCCTTGTTGAAACATAGGTTGTCTCGGTTGATAGCCTTGATTTTGATTTTGGTTTTCCATGTAATTTGCTTCTTCTACTACCGGAGGACAATAGCCAGTAGGATGATCTCCCTTGCATAATTCACAACTTGCAACTTGTTAAGCCTTGTTGGGAACTTCACGCATCTCCTTGATTTGCTGTGGGAGTTTTGACATTTATTGTGTCAACAACTCCACTTGTTGTGAAAGCAACTTTTTTTCCACAAGAATAGCGTCATTAATACCCAATTCAAGTACTCTCAGCTTCCTTTTAGGTGTACCACAGTTATGTTGACCTTGATGGTCATTGAGTACCATCCTATCAATGATAGCAACTGCGTCCTCCGCGCTCTTTGGCATTTAAGATCCACCCGCGGAAGCATCTAAGAGAGTTTTGTGAACCGGTTGGAGTCTATTCTGGAATATATGCACTTGTGTAAGATCATCAAATTCGTGGCCTTTACATTTCCGCAACATAGATTTGAACCTCTCCCAAGCTTCATTGAGAGATTCATTTCCACCTTGAGCAAATATGGAAATCCCTGTCTTAGCCTCCATAAATCTATTGTGAGGAAAGAATTTTTCAAGAAACTTCTCCTCTAACGAATTCCAATCCGTCATCACAAGAGTTAATTAATCAAGGTACCATTCCTTAGCTTTCCCTATCAATGAGTGTGAGAATAGTCTCTTGAACAATGATTCTTCTTCCGCCTCTGGTGCTCCAGTTGCTCCTGCAATTTCATAAAATTTAGTGAGATGAGTGAACGGGTCTTCATGATCTAGCCCTGTAAAGGGATTTGAATATAAAAGTTGAAAAATTCCCGTCTTCATCTCCGCGTGTCTTCCGTTGTTTGCATTGCGAGCAAACTGAGCGTTGTGTCTTGGACTATTAGTGCATGGACGTCTGAGAGGTGGTACTTCTTCCATGATTGGCGTAACAATGGGTGTGGTTGGTGGATTACTTGAAGAAGTTCCTTCACTCTCCCTTCCTTCTTTAGCTAGATGCCTTCGTCTTCTGGTTTTGCTATTAAGTTTGCGCACAGTTCTATTAATCTCAGGATCAAATAGAAGTTGGTCTACTGGCACACTTCCTCGCATATACAGATTTCTGAAACACTAACCAAACAAATTAACAAGCACACAGAATATAAACAGGGGTGAGAGATAACAATACAAAGCTTAAAACAAGATAAACTATTGCAATGCTTGCAATATCAATCAACAATCCCCGACAACAGCGACATTTTGTTAAAACAATGTACTACAAGGGGATTTTGAAAATTGTCTCCATAGGGATTGTAGTGATATCGCTTGCCTTTCTGCAATTTATGATGTTTTAAGTAGGGTTTTCAAAGTTTGTTTGTTTTGGATCATAAGTTTGTCACGATTTTTGTAGCAAAGATTAAATTCAAAAAGATGTTTATTTAAAAGACATATCAAAGATAGATTTCATCAACCTAACTTATACATATTCGATTAATCAAGCATGTGAATTCGTTTCTGATTAATATAATCATGCATCCTCTCAATACCATCTATATCTAGAGCGGTGTCGTGAATATTATTGTATCCGTCATTAGATAATGTCTCATGCTAGGAACAAATACAATAATCTTTAAGATCAATACAAAGGAAATATCAACTCACAAATCTATGTCTAAGGTTTTTTTGTTGATAGATGAATATTTTTTAACAAGGTTTGTAAAATCTATGTCTAGAGTGATATAAATCATAAATAGATATTTAAGAATAAAAACATTCAACATATATTAATAATCCACTTGTTCACATACAAATAGATCAAACGAAATACATACAGCTAAGATAAACTACATCTACCTTTGATACAAAGGATTTAGCTACCCATGGTCATGGTAGCTTGATTCACAAGAAAAGAAAGAAGATGAATGAGCATTAAAGATGAAGAATCGATCTAGGATGCGAATCCAACTTCTACTTGTAAATTATCACTCTTTGATGAAGAAATGATGAACTTAGGGTTTTTTCTCCCAAGCCAATGTTACCATTCTAAAAAAAATGAAGTTATGAGGTTATGATCCCTGAAAAGTGCTAAATAGTACAAAAATATCTAAACAGAATCTGTCATGCTCGCACTGCAAGCTCCCTGTTTGCACTGCGAACTTCACTTATAGGCACATGAAGTGCCTCTGAATAGTTAAACCACCCCTGAGGTTTCCTTGACTTCTCACTACAAAGCTTCTGTTCGCAGTGCAAACTTCTTCGCTCGGGCCTCACACTGCCATCAGCAAGGGGTTTAGCTACTGCCATCCAAATGTTCCAGCTCACTTTGGCCTGCGCTTTGCTACCTGCTCGCACTGCGAACCTGCTGGATTCTCCGTAATTTCTTTGGCTTCCTTGTCCATTCAATTGTCCCTTGTTCTTTGATAATCCAACCTAATTCCTACACAATAACACACATATCAAGGCATCCAAAGGTAAAATAAACTTCATTGAAGAATCTCATAAGAACGTGGGATAAATCATTTGAAACTTGAGAAATAAGTTGAAAAATATCAAGAATAATGGTTCAAAATAAGACATAATTGGCATTCAACACATAATTAATATTATCAGATGCAGTGACAAGCTCAACAACATCAAGCTCAAGGAATTTTGCATAGATGAACTCCACAATTTTATTACCTCTACCAGGATGGAAGAATCTGTATCCTTTAGCTCGATCTGGATATCCAATGAAAAAACAACGACTTGTGTTTGGGTCAAGCTTTGTCTCAAAGGGATTATATATTTTAACCTCTGTGGGGTAACCCCAGACATAGAGATGGTTCAAACTGGGTTTTCTACCTGTCCAAATCTCCAAAGGTGTTTTGGAACTGATTTACTAGGAACTCTGTTTAGTATATAGAGATATGTTTTCAACGCGTCGCCCCATAACAATTCTGGTAAATTACACCTACTCACCATGCTTCTCATCATATCCTTAAGAGTGCGGTTTTGCCTTTCGGCTACACCATTTTGTTCAGGAGTACCAGGCATGGTGTATTGTGGAACAATTTCACAATCTTGCAAGTATTTTGTAAAAGACTCCATATGTTGCCTAATAGAATCATATCTACCATAATACTCTCCACCACGGTCATAACGTACCACCTTTATCACTTTTCCTAGTTGTTTTTCAACCTCAGTTTTAAATATTTTAAACTTTTCAAGTTCTTGTGATTTTTCCTTAATTAAGTAGAGATAGCCATACCGGGAAAATCATCAATGAAAGTGATAAAATATTTATTACCGCAAATAGTGGGAGAAAGGAAGCCGCTAATGTCTGTATGAATAATTTCCAAAAGGTCTGAACATCTAGTTGAACCTTTTTTATTGGTCTTAGTAAATTTTCCTCTAATACAATCCACACAAGTCCCTAAATCATTGAAATCTAAGGAATATAAAATATCATCTCTAATTAACCTTTCAACTCTTTCTTTAGATATATGGCCTAAACGCTTGTGCCACAACAAAGATGATTTTTCTCTAATTTTAGATCTTTTAGCAATGGAGCTTTCAACATTCAAGGATGAGGAAATCATATCACAATCCAAATATAACTTATACAAACCACCCAACATGATACCATTACTAACTTCTTGAGAATTCAACATCAAATTTATTTTTCCATCATCACTTATTTCCTTCTTGAGTTTCTCTTCTTCAGCTATACACTTGGTAATGAGGTTATTTACAGTACACTTATCACCAAAGGTATTATATGCAGTTTTGATTTGAGTGAACTCAGCAGGTAGGAAGTTTACGGCATGAGACACAATAAAATTCTCATTCAGGTCAATGTCATGAGATTTCAGTTTGGTTTGGACATGAACCATCTTAAGAATGAACTCCCTGACACCCCAATTGTTATCATATTTCATGTATGTGGGCTGTTTCATCTAGATTCAGTATTATCAAATACTCGAAACCTCTCTCCAATAGCAACAAGATATTATTTAGCATTCTCTTTCTCAAACAATCCACTTATCACATGTTCAGAAATGGTCTTCTTCATAGCACACAAGCTAAGTCGGTCAATCCTCTCCCACTTAGATAATTTTTCTTTCTCTTCAGGTGTACTCTAATCATTGGTCACTAGTTTGGTTTCACACAATGCCATGTCAAGGTCAGCAACCCCTAATGAAAACTCTAAGTCTTTCTTCCATTTCTTAAAATTACACTCATTCAGGACTCAATAGAAGCAGAACACTTGTTCATAGAGAAGATCATTGTTGTGACAAAATAGGAATGTATTAGAACAAATAATAAATGCAAGATATAACTTTAATGAACATAAGCTATCATGAAGAGGCCAACTTATCACGCAATCCCCTTTGGGTGGAATGCGCAAAACCCAGGTTACAACTAGGGGTGTGCAAAATAACCAATAACCACGAACCAATTTACTATCCAAATTAATCCAAATTTTAAAACCCAGCCCAAAGTTATATTTTTAATCTGGTCATTTATCAAATTAAAAAAAAAACGGTAACCATTTGTTCCAAACTGGATCAGAATCGGTAACCATTTTTAAATAAGCTTTAGAAACAAACGCGGAATAGTTTGGGAAAATCAACAACAATACAAATTTCAGAAACCCTAATCCTCAAAATCAAAACTTATTCATCTCTTTCTTCTTCATCATTCTTCAAATTTCAAACCTTAATCTCATTTGTATCTTAATTCTCCAAATCACAATCATGGGTTTATTGAAATAGTTGTAAATTTGACAACATCGTTCTTCAAATTCAACGAGCTCGTCCTTCAACGACGCCCCCGAGCTCTCTTCTCACAATAACAAGTGTTTCAGGTTCAAGTGAAATTCTACTTTAAAATATTTTCATATTGCAGTTGATTCCCAATGTGAAATACTGATGCTCAGAACTAAATTGAATAAACTTTTCTATCACCCAAGTTAGGGGTGCCTTGAGTTTTTCCATATAGAACAATTTCTTGGTAGGTTTTGTACTCGTAGCAGAAGTATTGCTCAGTTGTAGAACAATTTCTTGGTAGGTTTTTCCATAAGGAATACTAGAATTGTGATGTTTGATAATTCTCTTTCACTCAAGATAAAAGTGTATAGAAATGGTGGATTCCATTGTGCTTTTGTTATGAAGTTTGTGTGTCTGATTTTTAAACAAATTATAGAAAATTTAGCCTTTTCAAACTAAGATACTTTAATACAAAGCAAAAATAAAAATTTACAATATGAAAAATAAGTTGTGACATTAGTGATTAATATAGTACTACTAGCTAGTTGATATTTAGTGTTGTAATTTCCACTCTCCAATGCTTCATTGTCTTGGTTTTGCAGTAGCAGTTCTTTTCTCATCTTCTGAATAACTTCCACTGAAGAAAATTTAAGTGTTTCTCATTTTGCTGCTGCATTTTTTTTCTTCATGTTTTTACTGGTTATGCAATCTTGTTTAACACTATGTTTCACTGCTACAACTTCTGTTTAACACTATGTTTGGCTGCTGCATATTTATTTCTAATATGTGTTTTTGTTAATTGTATAGTCATTGTTATAATGTTATTTTTTTGGTACTTTTCTAGTTAATTGAAAATTTTATTTTAAGAATAAATAATCTGTGCGTTTCTAATTTATTTTCCTAAATTTAACAGAATCAAGATGACTAATGTTGGCACAACTTATGCAACATCCGAGACTATGGTTTAAACCCCTCCACCTACCGTCTCTAGTGAAATGCCACCTCCTCACACTAAGAAGCGAAAGAATCGTTCAGAGGCTTGGAATCAATTCATTGTATCGTCGGAAGAAGAACAAAAAGCTTCGTGCAAATAGTGTGACACAAAAATTAAGTATAGTAACAGAACTAGTTCCATGCATGCTCATTTATCGAGATGCCTTATTTACAAGAGGAAAAGGACATCATCTTCTATGACAAGTGCTGAAGAACATGTTGGCTCTCCTTTAATTATGAAGTTTGACCAAGAAGCCATTTGAAGAGCAATGGTTAAGATGTTCATAAACATGGAGATTCCTTTTTGGAAGGTCGAACTTGAGTCTTTTCATGAATTTATGAGTCTCGCTTCACCAAGATTTCAGATTTGTTCGCGCACAACATTGGCACGTGATGTCATGA
This sequence comes from Lathyrus tuberosus, assembly GCA_022829125.1. NCBI lineage: Eukaryota > Viridiplantae > Streptophyta > Magnoliopsida > Fabales > Fabaceae > Lathyrus > Lathyrus tuberosus. The sequence continues at coordinate 9,498,753 of JALAZF010000060.1, read as the reverse complement.
AACTGTGGGACAAAAAAAAAAAAATGATTTTGAAAAATTTTCTCTCTGAATTGTCGAAGAGTTTGTCTCACCACTAATATGTGGACTTCTTGTCAAAAGTTGAGCTATATGTGTGTGACGGCCCATTTCATTGACAATAATTGGCACTTACATAAGAAGATTTTAAATTTTTGTCAAGTCACAAGTCATACAGGGGATGCTATTTGTGAAACAACGGAGATGTGTTTAAACAATTGGGGTTTAAACCGCGTGCTTAGTTTATGCTTCATCTAATGATGTTGGAGTTGAACGTCTCAAGAGAAGGCTTTGGTCTAAGAATAGTTTAGTTATGAGCGGAAACCATTTTCATATGAGGTGCTGCGGACACGTTTTGAATTTAATTGTGAAAGAAGGTTTGAAAAACATTGATAATTCTGTTTATAGAGTTCGTCATGCTGTTTGGTATGCTAGATCGTCTCCCGCGAGGCTTGCAAAATTCAAGGCATGTATTGATGAGGAGAACATGGACTATAAAGGTTTAGTTTCTCTAGATGTTGAGACTCATTGGATTTCAACTTACTTGATGTTAATATCCGCATCAAAACATGAAAGAACCTTTGAAGAATTAGGTTTTCGAAATAAAAGGTACGTGAAACTTTATTTTGTTAATGTTTGTTAATTTTGAAGATGCAACTGGGCTATAATGGTGTGTTTGTGGGGTCTGAGATTTTTGAATATAAAGATGCTGTTAATCGTGTTAAGGGCATAGTTCAAGCTGTTATGAATTACAATGATCCTAATGTTTTGGTTAAATCTATGAATAATGGCTGTTAGGAAACACTTTTTTTGGGCAGAATCAGTCCCTAAAATGAATTCACACATTTTAATCCAATTCAATAACCAACATGACTGGTTTTCCATCAAGCAATTCATAACATTAACTAATTTCACAAACATTCTTGAACTTCATTTCAATTAGCAGTAGGATTAACCATAATACATAACACTAAATGATTCAGCCTCTAACACAATAGCCTAAACCTTCACATTTTCAAGCCAGCAGTTGCTTAATCCCGAACATTTTTTACGGATTACATTTGCTAATTCCGGATTCGGTTTAAGCAATTTTGACATAGCTGTATGAATGGACGGAACCGTGACTCTGCTAGAAAGAACACCTTCTCTTATATCATTACAAAGCTCTTCCCAAACTTGTTCAAAGGCTCTGAAAGCATGAACAATGCTATGTGTAAATGTTGAAGATACTAACTGAACTTCTTCTCGAAAAATTAGGCCGCATAATAGATGACAGTATAACGATTGGAACACGTTTGTTGTAGCAGTTGTTGCTATGAGTCCCCCTTTTGTTTTGAACTGTTTGCTACCATATATAAAGTTTAAACCCTTTCCATTTCTTATAGGAAATTCTCTGTATAAAGGAATTGTGTCAAAAATCATGGTATGAGACTACATGTTAATATTACATTAGATACATCACTGTTTCAATTAACCAACTACTTATACCAAGTGTTTAAATAAATTGTTACATTGCTAGAATTGCATTGCTAGCTACTGAATTGGGAATTCATAAACGAAATTGCTTGCTGTAGAATTGCATTGCTAGAATCGGATGATGTTAGCTTATGTATTCACTGAACTGTTGGAATATTGAGTTGTGTTGTGAATTAAAAGCTAGTTTAATTGTTACAGATGTTAGTGTAAACTTTTGGTGTATAAGTAGTTGGCTATACTAAGTCTTTTTTTTCTGCTATTGATTTCAATTTTGAACAATAAGTACTATTATATCTTCATACTTCAATTTTGTTGTAAGGTTTATGTTGAACATTTTATGTTGTGCTAGGTATGTGAATGAGTTTACAAAGAAGGGAAAAGGTGTCCCGACGAAAGATGATTGGAAGCATATCAACTTAATCATTCCATTCTTGAAGTTGTTTTATGATGCTACAGTACACATATCAAGGTCATCTTATTTGACAAGCAATATTTATATGTTTGAGGTCTTGGGTATTGGAAAGAGCATTGTGGATATGTGTGCATCTGAAGATGAACATCTACGTTCAACAACTTAAAAGATGAAGAAGAAGTATGATAAGTATTGGGGACCTCATAAGAAGCTTAATATGATGTTGTTGATTGCTCTAGTTTTCGACCCTAGGTGCAAGATTAGATTGGTTGATTGGATGGTAAGGCGGTACTACAATAAGGATGATGCCGATGCCTTGAAAGCAAACTCAGATTCCTGCTTGAAATCTATTTATGAGGAATATTGTGCTGGATTTATGCCTCCTCAAGGTGATTCAGATGAGCCGCAAGTTTTTGGTAGTGTTAGTCATCCTTATGGAATTGCTGAGTTCTATCTTTCAGAAGGGTGTGACAATGCAGATAATGAATTAAATACTTATCTTGGAGAGAAGTTGGAGCATAACATGGAGATAAATGTTTTAGAGTGGTGGAAAGTTAACTCTGGCAAATATCACATCCTTGCAAACATTGTAAGAGACGTGCTAGCTATACCAATAAGCACAGTGGCGTCTAAATCTGCATTCAGTACAGGAGAAAGAGTGCTTGATCCATATCGCAGCTCGTTAACACCTACAACAGTCGAAGCACTAATTTGCACCCAGGATTTGCTCAAAGGAACATCTTCATCCTTGATTACAAATGAAGATTTTGATAATCTTGAGAGATTTGAGCAAGGTAATCCCTAATGTATTATTATTTATTATACTTGAGGCATAATGAAATGTCTTTATATGTTTTGTAGAATTACTTTATACGGAAGATGGTGCTAGTTGTTCAACCTCTTCACCCTCTGTTGCATTCGAAGATGACTTAACGGTATTTAAAATTTTTTCTCAACATTTCCATTATTCATGGCAGGTATGATCATATTAGATATCAAACATGTCTTATTTAGATTAAACTCCAAATACATAATAATAATTGTTGATTGAATGAGTAATAGTGTGATAAAATACATACACTCATAGCAAAAATCAGGAAATGGTAAAACCTTTCAAGAACATTTTTATTTTAACACTAGTTTGAGCTACTTCTAAAATTGTGTTCTCCTAGAAATCTCTTCTAAACTAATATACATTTAACTAAGTTATGACCACTATTTCACCACCACTGCAAGAATGAACAAGGTACAAAGGGATATAATGGTTAAAATGGAAAGATTATTTCTACCATGTGTTATATGAACATGTAATTCATAATTGCAACCTTCTGCATTAAAACTTAAGCATCTGGACTTATCATACAATTAAATGTTGGCAGAGAATGAAACATACTCCTTTTAAACACTTTTTCACTAATTCCTATTTTCACATTAAGTTTCATTTATCAAATCACATGCGCTGCAAGGGCCAAGGCCCACTTGCAGTTTTTCAAAAGTAGAGTGGGTTTCCAAGCTAACTATCATAGAGTACTAAATTATATGTAATAAAATTCAGAAACACAGAAAATGAGTCAGAGACTCATGACAGAAAAAATAGAGTGCAACTGAAACCACTTGACAATACCTAGAATCAAACATAATCAATACAACTTAAACACAACGAAAAATAGATAACGAATTTTCTGCTTAAAGATCGTTTTTTCTGCTTAAAGATCATTTTTTCTGCTTAAACCTCTTCAACCTCTTCAACACATAACGAATTTTTCTGCTTAAAGATCGTTTTTTATCGTGAAATTGGATACCCAAATTGCAAGACCAATCTAATGATATGAGTTTTGGAATAATGTTGAATACCCATTTTCAATTTCACCCGGTTTGATGATATTGTTTATTCTTTATGTTGTTTTTGCCGTTGCAACTTTTTGGTTCTTTTCTGTCAAGATTCTGGAAGATTCTTTTCTATTGTATTAGGTGTTAAAACTTGGTGTGATTATGTGAAAGAATGTAATTTATTTGTGTTACCTGATCATTTGTGTAGTTTAGATGTTTGTATTTTTGTCAATTTATTAATTGGTTTATTGTACTTGTGTTGATTAATAATATTCACCACCTTTTTTTATCTGTTGTGTTTGGCTTGGTTTTAACTTTGAATAGTATTCAATATAGTTTGGCCTTGTTGATGTTGTTTGTGGCTGCTTTGTTGTTTCTAACTATGCATTGAAATTGAATGAATGATTTGGCTATACTTTGTTTCATATAGATGTTGAAGAAATATTAATGTTGGAAGCATGTATGTGCTCATAAATGTCAAGAAATTTATGACATTTCTGTGCTTGGTAGATAGTTGAGTTAAATAACTGCTGTCATACGCGCACCATACCTACTGTGTTGTCATCTCTCTGACTTTCTGTGCTTTGTGGTAATGATGAGTGTCACCTTTTTTTGTAGATGTGATGGATGATGCAAAGAGATGTTGGAAACTTAGATGACGCAAAGAGATGTTGGAACTTAGATGATGCAAAGAGATTGTTGAATTGCCTCACCTGCTAATGTTTGAATTTGAATTTTCTCTTTTACTGAATGTTCAAAACAAAGGTGTAACCACAACTGAATGTTTTAGATATATATAATTCCAGAAGTTTGATTGAATATGAATCATAGTGTTGAATGGAGTGTACGTTCGATTTTGAATTCGTGGATTCATGAGTTATACTATTATTGTTGCACTTGTTTTGAACATAAGCTTGAGTATTGAATTTGAATTTGAAGAGCAGAAATTGAATCAAAATCACACATATAGAAACATAAATTGAATTGACATACTTTGGTATCCATTTTATATAATACTATCCATTTTCTGTAACACTAAATTTATAAAATTGATTTTTAAAAAAATTGGTTTTTTTAATTTATAAAATTGGTTTTAACACTGGTTTTTTTAAAGAAAATAAAAAACTGGTTTTGAGAGAAACCGGTATAAAACTGGTTTTTAAAAACACTGGTTTTTGTGAAAAACCGGTTTGGAACTGAACCGATCCACTTGTAAACCTGGTTTTAAAAAAATAAACCAGTTTTATAGAAATGGTTTTAAGATCCAAACCAAACCATATATATGGTTTAATTTGGTTTGGTTTATGATCCATGCACACCCCTAGTTACAACCAAGATCAGAACCTCAGATGAGTTTATCAATGAACATACATTGGGTTCGAAAATCTATCTCCTTTGGGTAGATAAATTCTCTAAACCAAAACACCTCAAACAACTTCATCTACAAATTTTAAGAATAAGCTACTCAGTGAACATTATGCATGGCAACGGGGCGGGGCGAGGGCAGGTTTAAGCACACCCATACTCGCCCTCGCTTCTTAGACCTGCCCCCGCCCCCGCCCCAAAACCCGTTTGGTGCTAAAAATTGTTCCCCCGCCCCTGCCCCCAACAAGAAACGGATTTCCCCGCACCCGCCCCGCCCCGCCCCCGCATAAATTCTATTTTTTTTTTTAAAATGTATATTTTTTTCAATAATAATAAAAATTAATAATAAAATTAAATAATTGATATTTTAAGAATAATTATAATGCTTGATAATTTTTATTTAAATTATATTTAAAAAAATAAATAATATTTCTAATAAACATGATATTGTAACATTAAAAAGTGTAAATGAGTAATAAAATTATTAAACATGAATTAAATAAATTAAATTTAGTTGGCGGGTGCTGGGCGTGGGTGGGTGCGGGACGAGTACTAGCATCCCCCGCCCTCGCACCCACTCCCATTTAAATCAGATTTTTCACGTTAATTTCGGGGCGGGGGCTGCCGGGGCCCGGCATGTTTGGATTTATTTGTCAAGCCTAGTGCGCATACATTTTGTTTAGAAATTTATCTCCTTTGGGTAAATAAATCCCTTGGCCCGAGCATCTCTAATAATTACTCCCTCCGTTCCATATTATAAGCAAATTTCACCTTTTTAAATTCATTGAATAATTAATGTATCTGGACTATATATAAACCAGATACATTAATTATTCAATGAATCTAAAAATATGAAATTTGCTTATAATATGGAACGGAGGGAGCATATCCTTAATCAACCACAATCTCTACATGCAATTGTCCACCTTTGGGAAGACAATCACAGTAATGACTTAAAACCATTCCGTAAACTACAAAGATAATTTTATAAATTAGAATGAGTGATCTCACTTTGGTGGTAATTACACACAATAATTTATAAAATTTCTTGCATAGGAATCAAATTTCTCTTGCCAAAATTATGAACCAATAATGAACTTAAATAATATATCATTCCCAATAAATTTTGTGTTCAACAATATTAATCTCAATATTATACGAGTATTATGTAGCATTTTAGAATATTTGACAAAACAAATGTATCATAAATTTATATATAAACTAATATTTATTTAATAAAATGTCCAAGACAATACAATTAAAATATAATAGAAATTTAAAAATGTACTTACATGTTATGTAACAAGAATTGATTCAGTTATATATATATATATATATATTCAATCAGTTTAATATATAATTCAATTGTTATACAAGTTAATAGGTACTTACAGTAAGTGAGTATTGACGATGCATCGGAATTCAGATCAATTTAATGATGTTGATTTCATATAATATATAATAATGATGTTGAATTCTTTTCTCACTTGAAGATGCATTAGAATTCTAATTTAGGAAAACTTATCCCACTAAAACATATCCTAGTGTATTATGAGTTGCATCAGGACCTTCTCAAATAAGTTAAAGGCCCAATTCTAATATTAAAAATGGGTCCTTCATAAATAAATATACAAAAAAAATTTAAATTAAACTATTCTATATTTAAATACTAAATATCAACAATATCATCAAAATTAATCATCCACGTACATAACATAAAAAATAGTTATATTTTAATCAATAATATCAAAATACAATTTCAAATAAATATTATCATTAACATTCTGTCTACTTGAAAAGAGCCATCCTTCGAACACTTTTTGAAGCAAATTTATCAACCAAGTCCTCATATTGTATCGCGTCTAAGATATCATTCTCAATTGCTATCAGGGCTAAGCTATTAAGTCTTTCTTGTAACATGGCAGACCGCAAATATGACTTCAACAAGTTTAATTTTGAAAAACTTCTTTCGGCAGAAGCATCTGTTATAGGAATGGTCAATACAATTCGATATGCAATAATTATATTAGGAAAACAATCCATTCCTTTCAAAAAATTTAATATATCAATAGGTCCTATTATTTCTTCAGACAAGAAATTTCTTAGTAACTTTAACTCCACGCACAATTCTCTTCCATCAATATCAGATTGATCATTATGTTTTAATCTTTGTTCTAAATGGCTACAACAAGACTCCAAAGTTGGATCGTCCAATGATTGTAACTTATGAGAAGTAAATAAGAAGCCAAAAATACTTTCATATTGTTGGTACTGCTCAAATCTCTTTTTAAGAGATACAATGGTTTGATCAACGAGGTAGAGAAAATAATTAATTCTAAAAGATTCCACTTCAGACAACTCAACTGATGAGGTACTCAAATTCTCATCAAAGTGTCTTTTTCTTCGAATGAAACGCCTTTGAGGAAATACTGGATCGATATTAAATTCAATAGAAATTTCTTTAGCATAATTCAAGGCCTTATCAAAACCATTTTCTCTATAACTCTAAAAAAATGAAATCAGCCCAATTATTTTTTCCATGGCAACATCAATAAATATGTTCTTTGACTGTAAAAGCTTGCTAACAGAATTAAGTACATATAATATTTCAAACCAAGTAATTATACTCATTCAAAACTCAAAATCACCAAGCTCATTTGTTGCTAAGAATTTAGCTTCACTTCTTATTTTAGAAGCAAGATCCATTTCTGACACTTGAAGCAATGCTTCTCTAAAATCTGACATTTGAGATTTTATAGTTTTGATACTATTTACGTGGCTCTCCCAATGAGTAGATGACAATGATTTTGGAGTCAACCCTTTTAGATTATCTTTCAAAATTTGCCATCTCTTAGTGGAATTGGCAATAATAGTATAAATGCATTGAACGACGCCAAAAAAAATATTTAGCTTTAATACACGAGTTAACCATGTCACACAAAGCCAAATTAAAATTATGACATCCACATGGAGTATAATAGGCTCTCGGATTTATGTATAAAAATTTCTTTTGTACACCTTGATATTTTCCTTTCATATTTGATCCATTATCATATGCTTGTCCTCGCACATCAAATAGGTCAAGATTAAGCTTTTTTCAATTCATTTTGTAACACGTCAAAGAGCCTTTGACCAGTTGTATCATCAACATTCAAAAATCCTAAAAAAGATTCCTCAACACTAACTGAATTTGATGAAACATTCACATACCGTATTATCAAAGCAATTTTCTCTTGGTGACTAACATCAGGAGTACAATCAAGTATCACTGAGAAATACTTTGCTTGTTTGATTTTTCTAATGATTTCAGTTTTAATTGCAGAAGAAAGCAAAAGTATTATCTCATTCTGGATGCTATGTCCAAGAAAGTGAACATGAACATTATCATTTGTAATACGTCTAACTTGTTCTTGAATTATTGGGTCAAATTCAGCTAACATTTTAATTAAGCCCAAGAAATTGCCATTGCTATTTTAGTACAATCTCTCATTAGAACCACGAAAGGCCAAATTATGTTTAGCAAGAAATTTCACTATTGAAATAATTCTTTTTAAAACACTTTTCCAATGATCTTTTTCTTTGTTAATCAATCTTTGAGATGTTTTATCAATAGTCTGAAAGTTTTGCATCTTTTGACGCAATTCATACCAAGTAGTCATATTATTAACATGTTCCATGCCAATTTCATGTTCTCTAAGTCTTTCTCCAGCATGTGCCCAATCACCAAAACCCTCATTTGCTAATTGACCTTTACCGATCCCTTTTTTAAAAATCTTACAACAAAAACAAAATGCTTTATCAAGCTCTTTTGAATAGACAAGCCAATCTCTACCACACTTCTCTCCATTTGATAAAACTCTAGTATACAAATTAGCCGTAAAGTGTCTGGATGATTTATCTTTAGGACCCTTCACAATAGTAAAATCTCTTTTAGGACCTTTCATAGCTAATAAATCAATGAATTTAGACTCAAGAGAATCCCAAATTCTTGGATCAAATATATCTTTTCCATTGTCATTAACATTATCAACATTAATTTTTTCAGCGTCTAAATTATCATTTTCAGTAGCGTTAACATCAATATTATTCTCCATATTTTAAGTAGATTCATTGAGATCAATATTATTCTCCATATTTTCTGAAGTAACCATGTTTTCAATAATGCCTACATCAACATTAACAACATTCCGATTTTCTACCGAAACTTTTGATTCTTTTATTATGAATTTATCAAGAGCTCCTGATTGAGATTGAGTTAACTCATCAAGTCTCTTCTTTTTTTTTTACGCTTCTCATTCCAGAATCAAAATTTCTAATCTTTGGAGGCAATTTAGAAGACATATTAGAAGTATGAAAAAAATTAGAACCTGAAATTTCTCACTGTTCTTGATCAAATCAGCAACATTGAATTTGCACCAGATAAACAACATTGAAGTTGAACCGATAAATAAAATTAAAAATAATTAGTAATTAACAAATAAAACCATAAAGTAATAATAAAGAAGATACAAAAATTAAGAGAATTAATAATAAAAAAGAAAAAATAATACTAGAATTTATAGCACGTCAAAAAATATGAACAATTAAATTATATAATGCCTACTAAAATATAATACTAAAAATTTTCTAGAATTAAACAAAAATAATAATAAAGTAGATACGGTTACTCTTCTACTTTTAAATTGATTAAATAATAATATGTATAGTATATAGTTACTTACAGTATTTGATTTGAGCTAATAAAATAATATAGGTTATTAACATAATAATAGTAATGAAAACTTCATATGTGATATGTTTTAAAGAGAATAGAAACAAATTTATATAATTACCTGAGTGATAAGACAATTGTGTTGGAAAAGTTGAAATAGGAATAACTTTTTGAGAATAACTATAGAAATAGGCACATTATTGTAAAGCAGAAGGCGCAGGCGTTAGGCATACGGTTGCAGATTTTTTTTTGAAAAAAGTGAGAATTAGGATAATAGGATTTATGATATTTAACCTAGTGCAAATTGATATATTTAACCTATTTTTTACTGAATGAATTTGGACATACGGTACAATTAAAAATTTGAGGCCCTGGATTTTTGGAGGCCCTGTGCAGTAGGCCTGGATGCACAAGCTCAAATCCGGCCTTGAACAGAGTCGTAGCTCATAATCATATATCAATAACAAACATTTGAGTCCTAACTCATATAATTAAACTCTGATCACAAATGTAAGCAGAAATATTCATTAATCAATTATATGAAATTAGAATATCAATACTTGTTAAAGTCATGATTCAAAATCCTGAAAAGATGAATGACCGGATCTTCCTTTGTATCTCACACTCACGTTCACAACTCTTAATTGAGAAAATTGTAGAATCATTAGTTACGATTAACCCGTTTTTCGCAAACTAAACAACAATTGATTGTAACCCATAAAAAAGTTAGATAAATCTAATATCCACTACAAACAAATTGATATACACCAAAAGGATGGTTTTAGTGACAGAAAAAATCACAAATATAAATGATATTTACCTACAATTTTGTGCGTACGTGTGATGATAATTTAAATAAGGTTAATGAATGTTTTAAAATTAGAGGAAGTTTCTAGTAGCCTATTATATGCATATATCTATATTTAGAATATAAATTATTGTAAGTGACCCGTCATGATTGTATAATATAATTCTTTTAAGGTTGTTGCACACATATTAAAAAAATAATAAATGTAACAATTTTACAAAATTGTCCTGAATTGTTATTGGCTATGTAACACCCTAAAATTTGCTCGTATACTTTACCATCAATAAGTGGCTTATGCTTCACGTACATGTGCATTTAGGTCATAAACATCATACATACATCATTGGCTTTCCCAAGGCATGTGATCAGAAGCTTCTATGTCATTGGTTTTTCAAAGCAAAGAGAATAGGATATACTCAAGTACTCAAGATACAAAGGCTCTTTATGCCTCAAGGCATCACATTTGGTTCACCATTTCATCAGAAGATTGAGATTTACAAGAAACTTGAAGAGGATCACTCTCTCCTATCTATGGTCCTCAAATTAAGGTTTTGCCTATCTGTGTATGTGGCAACTTAATGGGAAAGGATCTTGAAGCCTCAACATCATCATATCACATAGGACATCTTGGTTCAAGAGATTCTCAATTGTCTTCAGAGGAATTAGGGTTTTCATCATTGATCCATATCTCCTGTCTTTTGGGGCTCAAATTAGGGATTTATTTAAAATCAATTTATTTTTTATTCTTTGAGCAAGACTTGATTCCATGGTGTCCTATATGTTCCCAAGTATCTATGAGTGGAGTATTGACCATCAATTTCATTCAGAAGGGTTTCAATTGGCCAGATGATTGAGAATAAGCTAAATTGGGAACAAAGTCAACTGAGAAGTAAAAAAGTCAACTTCTGGCTTTTTGAGGTCAATCTTGTATTCATCATGTTAAAGGTGACCAATGGATGAAATTTGACCAAGAAATACCAAAAGAATCATCAAAAATCAAGAATTGGGAAAAGTTGCTAAAATAGGAAATTAGGGTTTTTAAAGAACTTACTATTTTTGGCAAGTTTTTATGTTGTGCAGCCACTTTCATGGCCAATTTTATCCATTCTCAAAGATTCATTTCATTTTTTGTCAAACCTGAAAGTTGTAGTGCTCATTTCAAGCTTTCCAACCATATTAAATTCATCCTCATTGGATCATTTTTGAGCAAGTTATGATTGTTGGAAGTTGGACATTTCAAACCTTCATACTTCAACACTTAGAATTTTTTTCTAAGTGTTTAAGGTCAGTTTGTGTGCCAATGTATAAGCTCATTTTTGAGAGGCTTCCAAGCCTTATTTGGAAATCATGTTCAAATCATAGTTGTAGAGGGATCTTCCACCTTTCCAACCATAAAGAACACCTCATTTGGATTCATGGATCAAAAGTTATGATCATTCAAAGTATGGATCTCAAAGAAGTGAAATTAATGAAAACTCTTAGAATTTTTCTAAGTTCAATAATCAGTTTGTGTCATAGCAACTCCAACACCATTTTTCATCATGTTTAAAGCTTCCATTCAAACCATTGAGAGATGCAAATTGATTCATTAAACATTGAGAGATGGCCCCTCAAAGTCAGCACCATGGAAACTATTTCTTCATCATCAAACCATATTCTTTTGCATTCAAAGAAACTCTAGGATAATGCATTGTTGCTGCATGTGTACCATACATTTATGTCACCCTCATTTTACCCCATTTGGCCACACACTTTCTTCATGTATCATGCACATGTAATAACCATTTTTCATATATCAAATGAAAGAGAAATAAAATATGCAAGTTGTTATTCTAATTGTACCAGCTCATGATCACATCAATATCATCATCACCATATAGTACACCATGATAACAACAACATAATACACACATAACCTCTAACCCGTGCCACGCCATAACCTCTCATTTTTCAACTTTGCATTAACCAAACTTCTAACTAACTTCTTAACTATGATTAACTCTTAACCACATACTAACCACACATATAAGAGCTCTTAATACCTCTAACAGAATCAGTTACAAGAGATTAGAGCAAGAGAGATCTAAGTTTCACTTTTCACACCCTCATCTTCAAGGCTTCGAAACTCTCTCATTTTGAGAGCTTTGTTTAAGATTTCTTCACCATTATACTCCATACTTGCTTCTGTTTGCAAGAGTTCCCACTTGGAAGCACTACATCACCACCCACAGATTCACCTCTCATCTCCATTAAAGTGAATTTTCAGTCAAGATTCAAGAATTCTTGAGCATTTATTTTACTCTAAAGGAGATTACAAGGCCTTGCAGGAAGTTCTCTGGGTTTCTTTGAGCTTGAATCTCAACTCCGGCCAGGTCAATTTTCTTGAAACTTTCAGCATCATTTTAGAACAAGTTATGGTGATTTAGGGCATGAGATTAGTTGCATCTGAAGCCCTTCTACCTGAGGCAATGTTTATGGTGTAGTTTAGGGCAAAATGTAGCATTCTTAATTTTTAGGGCTTATATTATTTCCATTTGTTTTGTAAGATAGAAGCTTCAAATGAAAATTCTATGTATGGATTCAGATTCAGCACGAAAAAACGAGTGAGAGAGTGGTTTCCTTTCTCATTTCTGGAACGTGTCATCGTTACTCACGGTGGAGGATCACCGGAGAAGATGACCGGAGCCCTAGCTCCGGCGTCTGTATGTTTCAACATTGGTCAATGGGTGCGTGCATGTCACTCTTCTGATTGGGCCATGTAATTCTTTTTAATCCCATGTGTTTTAGTCATGCCAACACATTAATGAGCGAAAATAAAAACCGCGTGCTTATTTCATTTTCCTTGTTTTTATTTCATTTTATTTTCAGAATAAAAAAGGATATTGTATAATTCTGAACTGGGCCCTGCGCGTTCTTCTATGCGCACCCCCAGTTATGGCCCATGGTGATATTTGAACATGGAAATTGCTATGGCTACACCCATCCCTTATATTTGTGTTTTTTTATTTTCTTTTTGACACGTTTCATTTTGAATTATTAAAAATACTTGTATTCATCAAAAAATTCCACAAAATTCATGGATGATCTTTGGCATATTAATTAATTTTCCATAATTTTTAATTCCATTTTTGGATTATTTTAGTAATGGTTTTGGATTTTAGATTTGAAGGTGTATAAATTGATATGTCTTGCATGTTAAGTCTTGAAATTGATTTTTCTCAACTAGTCTGATGCGGTGTTTTCGCAAGTATACGAATTGCGTCAAAGTAATATAAAAGATTATCGATCCCACAGAGACTAAACGTCAATCTATCGGTTTCTATCGTTACGATGTTTATCTAAGGCAAATTAATCGGGAGTTCGTGAGTGCACAGTAAAAGCAGTGTAAAGTACGAAGATATAAAATTCAATAAACAACAGGCTTGAATGTAATTCACACAGTAAGATAATATTCCAAATGCTTGTAAATAGAACTACTTTTGGGGTAATGTTTTCTACTTTTGGGGTAATGTTTTCTACTTTCGCGTAATCAGAACCGAGTTTATCCCTTAATCAAACCCTCTTATTGTCACTTATAAAAAGGCGCGCATTGCGTTAAAGTAATAAACCTATTTTTAAGAAATATAGTTTCTTGACTCAGTTGAAAAGTATTTTGACTTGGAACTTTTAACAAAAAGAGGTTCATGCGAACCGGACTTTAAACCCATAAATGCGTCCGAAAATAGTTTTTAAATCGTTTTTCTAAAGTATTAAAAACTCCTACTTAACTGGACAAAGCGCTTTCGCTTCCTTTGAACAGTTAAGACTAACCAAGTTTAACCAAAGGTTGGATGGCTTTCGATCTTACCCAACATAAATAAAGTACAAAAAACTTGTGTCAAAAATCAAAATAACCCCTAAGCATTTCTATCGACACATTGTATGGAATATTACTTTAACTATGATCCTTACATTCTAACCTTTAAGATTTAGCCGGACATGGAAATGTAAATAGACATGTTGAAATAGATCATGTTAAAGTAAAGCGAGTGCGAGAAATAAAGAAAGTAAAGCGAGTGCGAGAAATAAAAAAAGTAAAGCGAGTGCGAGAAATAATGAAAGTAAAGCGAGTGCGAGAAATAAAGAAAGTAAAGCGAGTGCGAGAAATAAGGAAAGTAAAGCGAGTGCGAGAAATAAAGAAAGTAAATGCTGAACTTGTAAATGAAACCTGCTCCAAATCAGAGGCTTTAAATCTGGTACAACTGGAAATAAATGACTGGAAATGAAAATGGCGGCAGGATTAACTTCTACCAGAGTGCTCCAAACTCGATTACAGACTCGATCAAACAGTGTGATAACTCCCGGATGTGAAGAGTTTATCACTTTACAATACTGAAATATATGGCTTGAGTTCTGAAACTAAGCTTGGATGCCCCAAAAGGATTCAGAACTCGTCTATTTATAGCCTAGGAAAATAACATGGAAGGACAAAAGTGCCCCCCAACTTCTTTTGGGAGGGAAATCAAACGACACAGGTGGCGCCCGCCACCCCCTCATGGCGCCCGCCATGTGAACCAAGGGAGAAAGAAATGGAGATCGTGGCAGTTGACAGCAGTTGACTCTTATCCATGTCATGGCCTACCCTGTGGCGCCCGCCATGGTGGATGCCGTGTGTACAATTTCCTCAAAAACTGGGTTTCTTGCTCGTTTTTCTTCATTTCTTCACAAGGAGCTCTGGAAATACAAAGAACTTGAAAACAAAACAAAACACAAGTATAACACAAGAAAATGGCAATAAAATCCTAAGAAACATGTGCAATCTGAGTTAAATACGCAGTGTGATTCAGTGTTATCAAATTTTCCCACACTTAGACCTTTGCTTGTCCTCAAGCAAAACACTTTATAGCTCATGACAGAAAAAGGTGGTATCAACGAATGATTTGGGCTAAAAGGGCTTCTAAGTTCAAACTAGGATGAAGTGATAGGTACTAACTAAGTGAACCAAGGATATCGTAATGACACTTTTCCGCAGACACGGACATAAACTTCGTTCCTATACGAACCTATCCATACTACCCCACTGTACCTAGGCCTACCTTTTGTATCTCTTTTGGGTCCTCTTCATTCTAGTGCAATCACATTAAGCCCGTTATCCGTACATACTCATAGTAAAGTGACCGGTTAGTGATTCTGATCTCAAGCATGGGGCTCTGGTACACAAACTGGTGTAACCCCTTTTATTGACCCAATTGTAGTTGTGGGGGATCGGATCGTAACCCGCCCTACCAAGTCCAGCACCAGATACCTCTGAACCAACCAACAATGGGCAAATTTTATTCTCTTTTTTTTTTTTTTTGCGACTGTTTTATGAAGCACAGCATACAGATCATTCACTTATATTCATCGGTCCCCTACGTAGAGCATGCTTAGGCCGGAGCTGACTGCTAGGATAAACTACTAAGGACCTACTCAAAAAGATAATTAAGGCCATGGTATATGGGGTATCGGGGTCGATTCCTATAATCACGAAGCTTATGGTGTTAAAAAGATACCGATGTTTCAAAAAGTTTTCCCAAGTCATCCGCATCCTAACTCAAACCTGTCTCAAAGCCCAAATTTTCAGAACAATGTACTTTCTTTTGTCAAATTTTTTTTTGGTAAGGCTAAGGAAATGGGGAAATAGGGATACACTACACAGATGACTCGTCAAGCACATGCATATTCTAAAAAACAAACTAAAAACAAGATAACTAAACCAGAAAGCAATAAAAAAGTAAAAGGAAAGAAAATGCAAGTAAAACAGATAAAGTCTCCTCCCACACTTAAATCGAACATTGTCCCCAATGTTTCAAAATAAGACAAGGAAAGAGTAACCTGGAAGTCCTATGGCATGCTACTGGTACTGTCGCCACCGTGCAGTGAGCGCCTAGGGTGACGAGATCTGCTGCGGCGACGATCGCTCTGAGAAGCTGCGAACTCGTCGAATCTGGTGGTCAAAGCAGCCTGAGATTGCATGATACTTTGAATGGAGCTGTTTATTTGCTGCTGTGACTCTTGCATGAATCTCATGTTGTCGGTTAGTTGCTGCTGGATGGCAGCAAGCAAGCCATCACACCTTTCTTCTCTGGCCAGCTGGTCGCGCCACATCTGCTCAGTAATATAGAACCCAGGAGTTGTACCTGCAGAAGGGTGAGAAAAGACGGTGCAGTGGTTGCAGGTGATACATGGTGGGGTGACATATGATGATCTGGAGACTGCTCTCGCTGGTCATATTCGTCATCAGTCTCGTTCCCGTCCTCAGTAGGAACATTAGGAGGCAGTGGACCCGTAACAGGTGGAGCATCTAAATCATAGGTCCAGTTCCTCTATCAACGTACATCAGTACGTCTAGTGCATGGCAAAGCAACAGATGGGATAGCTACTCCCTGGATCATAAGTTCAAAGCCCCCTCTCTCCTGACTATACACAATTTCATATCTTTTAGAAATTTTAAATTAATTGTGCGAGGAGGAAGAGGTACCAAGGTGGCTATCTCAGTGTCGAGGTTTAGAGCCCTAACAATAGACGTAATTAAACCTCCAAAAGCAATGGTCCCTGTACTCTTAATAATAGCAGTCATGTGAGCAATCATAAAAGGAACCAAATTAATCCTCCTATTTGTGAGGCACCCTTGCAAAAACAGAAGTTCTTTTGCATTCACTTTGTTTGGATTCTCCCGGCCAAAAATAGTACAAGCCAATATATAACGAAAAACACGGATGGACGGGTTATGGATCCTTGAGGCAAGAATCCCTTCAAAAGAAGTAATTGGAAAATTTGACAACCTGTGCCAGAAGGAAAATACCTCAACCGACCAATCGGAATCCAAAGGTGCTTCACAAATAGCACCATCCCCAAAAGGTAATCCTAATCTCTCTGCTAGTTCGTCGGTGGTGAATTCATATTCAACACTAAACATTCTAAATTTCACCGTACCGACTGTTCTAGCAGTGTCAGGACGAACAATGTAAATCAAGGAACTCAAAAATTCCTGGGCCAACCTTTCAAAAGTGGGTTCTTGCCTAGCAAAAATATCGTGTAATCCTAAGACATCTAGCAAGTGAAAAACGCTATGATAAATACCAAGAGTATAGAGACAGTCTACGTCGACGTACCGGGTCGAGATAATATCTCGTGCTTGCAATTTCTCGAGAAGTTTCTTTTGCCTTTCCCCGGGCTTGCCTTGGCGAAGGATGTAACCGTCATACTCCATTGATGCACCTTTGAGGTTGAAAATGAGAGAAATGGGTTTTTGTAGAAGGATGGTGAAAAATGGATTTTTAAGAGATTTTGATGGATGAGTATGAAAATGGAAGTTGGAAAGGTTAATGGGATGGTGAGTAGATGAAAAAGTCGTGAATTTTATGGGGGTTGATGGTGGTTTTCCGATGGGTAAAAATGGAGGTTAGGTAGTTTGAAGGTGAGAAAATGGGAGAAATGGTGGTTCTGCCCCGCATATAGTTCCAGACCCCATGGCGGGCGCCATGGACTATATGGCGGGCGCCACCTTTGTAAAAAGTCTGGGCCAGATTTTTGCTTTGCTCTCTTGGGCTTTCTTCTCCTGTTTTATTTGGGTGGTGCAGGTAGCACTTCCTTCTTATTTTTTTTGTTTTTTTTAGTACATGCATCTTTTTGTTAGGTCTAAAAATAAAAATACAAATAATAAATAAGTAAATAAATTAATAAAATAAAATGAGAGAATAATAAACATAAAAATGCATATATATATATATATATAAGTCTGAAAAATGGAAATAAGTAAATAAAACGGTAATGAAGATAATGAGAGTAGTGTCATCATGGAGCCGAAGGCTCCTCGGTCTGGTCAGAACCTCGTACTGCGGCTAACTCGCGGCGTAGATCTGCGATCTCCTGATACAAGCAATCAGCCTCTGTCGCGTGAGTCAGATCAGACACCTGGACCTGCAAGGTAAGGTTTGTAACCTCCTGTCGAAGTCTGGCAGTCTCCATACGTAGCTCAGCTAGCTGTGTGTACACGTCAGGTCTCTGCAAGGAAAGATTATTCGACAACACTGTAATCCTGGGAGAAGGTGGTGTAGGGTGATACTCTGGAACCGGTGAAGTGCGAGACTCATCAACTGTCTCTCCATAACCCTCTAAAGCATAACTCCAATTCGCAGGGTCGTGGACACTAGTCATGATAAGATCAGGCAAAGTGAAGTAATGGATGGTCTCGCTGTCGATCAAGAGCCTGAACTGGTTAGCGTGAAAGAAAGCTCTCCTCATCAACCCTCGGTCCAAGCAAAATCGATATCCAACGTGGTATACCCGCAGTAGGGAGTCAGGTGAAGCAGCTTACTAGTAAGACCCAAAGCGGTAGCAATCTGAGTAACTGTTCCTCCCACATGGATGATTCGTTCAGAAGATCTGGCTGTGAGTGTGAAGTTATCAAGCAGAAAGTTCCCACAGGCCACAGGACGCGACTGGTTCGCACAGAAAAGGAAGAAGATCTCCTCCTCACTAACATGGACATCAGCATCAGCCTTTCCAAGGACGGTGTGGGCAAGGATCATCTGGAAATACCTGAGAGCTGGGTTATGGATAATGTGAGATAGTTGGGTGGACGGATCAGGGCTTCCTCCACTTGTAATATCGCTCCAAAACTTTTCGATATCTCGACTCATAAAGTATCCCATAGGTAGATCAGGAATGGCATCAGGGGAAGTCTGGAAACCTAGCAAATCACCAAACCCCTTATGGGTAAAAGAGTACTCTGTCCCAAACAGTCTGAATATGACGCTGCCGTCGGGACCATCATATGGCTCATGGCTAAATGAACTGAGGAACTCCAGGGTGAGGTTTCTGTAGGTCGAATGCATGTCATCAGCATACTCATCCCACTGGAGCTGGCTACATAGAAACCTTATACTGGGCCCGATGCCTAAGGCATCCATGCAAGCCTGGTCAGGGTAACGGGTAGGTGCCATTGGGCACTGAAAAAGGACTAGATAACGTTGTCTCTGTGCGTCATCTCTGAAAGCGACGTGCATGTCATCGAAGGTCTACATCCCGAAAAGAAGGGTTAGAGAATGGGACCTGAAAACACAAACATCATAAAAGGTCAGTCTATATAAACAAACTAATCAAAATAGAGACAAAATGTAAGATATGAAAAGTAATAAAAATAGAAGAAAAAAATAAATAAAGAAAACCGTGGGTTGCTTCCCAAGCAGCGCTTGTTTAACGTCGTTAGCTTGACGAGTAGAACTCATGTAGCTGAAGTAGGTAGTGGTGGATCGATCAGAGTGTGGCTGTAGTAGTCAATGGGAATGTCACCTCCTTCGTAGTGTTTTAACCTCTGCCCATTTACAATGAATGGACTACAAGAATGGTCCTTGATCTCAACTGCTCCGGATTTTAGGACTTTAGAAACTTCGAAAGGACCTGTCCATCTTGAACAAAGCTTGCCAGGAAAAAGTTACAACCTGGAATTAAAGAGGAGAACAGGATCTCCTATATTGGAATCTTTCTTTATAATTCTTTTATCATGCCAAGCTTTGGTTCTTTCTTTATATATTATGGCATTTTCATAGGCAGACTGGCGGAGTTCTTCTAGTTTATGAATGTCAAGGATGCGCTTTTCACCAGCAGTCAAATAATCTAAGTTTAAGGTTTTAATGGCCCAATAGGCCTTGTGTTCTAACTCAAAGGGTAGGTGACAGGACTTTCCATAGACCAATTGGTAAGGAGTTGTTCCAATAGGGGTTTTAGAGGCAGTTATGTAGGCCCATAGTGCTTCTTGTAGCTTCTGAGACCAATCTTTTCTAGTTATTGAAACAGTTTTCTCTAAGATTTGTTTAATCTCCCTATTAGATACCTTTACTTGGCCGCTAGTCTGTGGATGGTAAGGTGTTGCTACTTTATGCTTAACTCCATATTTGCTTAAAAGTTTATCAAAAATTCTTGATATGAAGTGCGATCCACCATCGCTTATAACAAGACGGGGTACTCCGAATCTAGGGAATATATAATTCCTAAACAGCTTAATCACTACTCGTGTGTCATTTGTGGGTGAGGCTATGGCTTCAATCCATTTAGACACGTAGTCAACAGCTACTAAGATATATTTATTTCCTAATGAGGATGGAAATGGTCCCATAAAATCGATACCCCAAACATCGAAAAGTTCTGCTTCCTGAATGTTCCTTAAAGGAATTTCGTCACATCTGGAGATGTTCCCAGTGCGCTGGCACCGGTCACATTTGACTATATAAGCATGAACATCACGCCACATTGTGGGCCAAAAAAGGCCAGCTTGAAAAATTTTAGCGTGTGTCTTGGAGGTACTAGCATGTCCTCTGTAGGGTGTAGAGTGACAGTGTTCTAAGATATTTCTTACCTCTTCTTCTGGAACGCAACGACAAAAAATACCGTCTGTACCTCTTTTGAAAAGAAGTGGCTCGTCCCAATAAAATTGTCTTACATCATTAAAGAACTTTCTTTTCTGTTGATAATTAAGGTCAGGAGGTATGATATCAGCGACTAGGTAATTAACAAAATCAGCGTACCAAGGTACGCCACTTACCGCCAAAGATATTTCAAGGTTCTTATAAGGATCTAGGTTATTTTCTTCAATGGCTTCTATCTTAGCTATTAACCTGTCATAGGCAAAATCATCATTTATAGGCACTAAATCTGGTTTCAGGTACTCAAGTCGAGAAAGGTGATCAGCAACTACATTTTATGTGCCTTTCTTGTCTCGAATATCTAGATCAAACTCCTGCAATAAGAGGATCCATCGAAGTAACCTAGGTTTAGCATCTTTCTTGCTTAATAGGTAACGGATAGCAGCGTGGTTTGTGTAGACTATAGTTTTAGCTCCTACCAGATAAGATCGAAATTTGTCTATAGCAAAAACTACAGCAAGGAGTTCATTTTCAGTGGTTGCGTAGTTAAGCTGGACAACATCTAGGGTTCTACTAGCATAATAAATTACATGTAATTTCTTATCCTTTCTTTGGCCTAGAACAGCTCCTACAACGTAATCGCTAGCATCGCACATGATTTCGAAAGGTTCGGTCCAATCTGGGGGTTGCATAATGGGTGCTAAAATTAGCGCTTGTTTCAAAAGGTTAAATGCTTCAATGCATTTTTCATCAAAATTAAATTCAACATCTTTCATCAGGAGGCCAGTTAAAGGTTTGGTTATTTTAGAGAAATCCTTGATAAAACGCCGGTAGAAACCAGCATGTCCAAGAAAACTTCGGACTTCTCTAATGGTCTCAGGGGGCTTTAGGTTTTCTATTACCTCTATATTGGCTCTATCTACTTCAATACCCCTTTCAGAGACTATGTGTCCTAAAACTATACCTTCGGTAACCATAAATTGGCATTTCTCCCAGTTTAATACCAGGTTTACATCCACACATCTTTTTAGGATTTTCTCAAGGTTAACGAGACAGTTTTTGAAATCAAATCCGCATACCCAGAAATCATCCATGAATACTTCCATAATTCCATCAAGGTAATCGGCAAAGATTGACATCATGCAACGCTGGAAAGTAGCTGGAGCATTACAGAGGCCGAAAGGCATTCGTCTATAGGAAAAGGTTCCGAAAGGGCATGTGAAGGTTGTTTTTTCTTGATCTTCTGGGTGAATAGGAATTTGGAAGAATCCCTAATATCCATCAAGATAACAAAAGTAGGAGTGTCTGGCTAAACGCTCCAGCATTTGGTCTATAAATAGTAAAGGGAAATGATCCTTCCTAGTTGCTTTGTTTAATTTTCTGTAATCTATGCACATACGCCATCCTCCTTCTATCCGTTTTGCTACATGTTCGCCTTTCTCGTTTTGCACAACTGTGATGCCTCCCTTTTTAGGTACTACATGCACAGGGCTCACCCACTTACTATCCGAGATTTGATAAATTATACCTGCTTCGAGTAACTTAAGAACTTCCTTCTTAACAACATCACTCATTATAGGGTTTATCCTTCTCTGATGTTCTCTGGAGGGTTTTGAATCTTCCTCAAGTAAAATCCGGTGCATACACACAGATGGACTTATAACTTTCATATCAGAGATATTATATCCTAAGGCTGAGGGATATTTCCACAAAACATATAAGAGCTGGCCTGTTTCTTCTCGGTTTAAGGTCGCACTGACTATAACTGGACGGTTCATTTCCTCGTCCAAAAACTCATATCTTAGATTCTTGGATAGTTCTTTAAGTTCTAAAGTTGGTTTCTTGGGGCATGGTATTGGATCGGGGGTAAGGGATAAACATTCGTGAAGGTTATCATCAATGTAAGGTTCCATAAATCCATCATCTTCCCTTATTAGGGTTGAAGGTAGTTTGATTGTTTATATGGGTTCTTCTTAATCTAATTCCCTAATGCATTCATCAATGATGTCTATGGCATAACATGCGTCTCCTAATACTGGTGCCATAAGAAATTTCGACAAAATGAATTCTATCTTTTCATCACCTACCTCAAAAGTCAACTTTCCCCTCTTGACATCAATTATGGATCCTGCGGTTGATAAGAATGGCCTACCTAGGAGGATTGGAATGTCATCATCTTCTTTAATGTCCATGACAACGAAATCAGTAGGGATAAACAACTGACCGATCCTAACTGGGACGTCTTCTAATATGCCTACTGGATATTTGACGGATCTATCGGCTAATTGAAGAGACATCTTAGTAGGTTGCAATTCTCCTAGTTTTAACCTTTCACAAACTGCTAGAGGCATTAAGCTCACACTAGCTCCTAAGTCCAGGAAAGCTTTATCGATGACATGACTCCCCAAAATACAAGGTATGGAGAAATTTCCAGGATCTTTCTCCTTTTTGGCAAGTTTATTCTCGAAAATGGAATTGCATTCCAAAGGTTTTGGATCGTCAAGTCTACGTTTATTGGTAAGGATGTCCTTGAGGAACTTTGCATAAGATGGTATCTGGGTGATGGCTTCTGTGAAAAGGATCTCCACATGAAGTTTTTCTATGACTCTAATGAATTTCTGGTATTGGTTATTGATCTTGGTTTGTTTGAGTCTTTGTGGATAGGGTATTGGAGGTTTGTATGGCGGGGGTGGTTCATAAGTTTTATCTATAGCTTCTCCCTTATCTTGATTTTTCTGTTCTTCAGATTCCACTGATTCCTCTACTTCGTCCGTAGGTACAACGCTTTTCTTAGAAGTTTTAGGTTTGCCCAATGCCGGGTTAAACGGTTCATCGTAAGCGGTCCCACTTCGTAAGGTAATTACATTGGCTTGTCCTCAGGGGTTTTGTTGAGGTTGTCCAGAAAAGTTTCCTCCAGGTGTGGTTTCGGGAGCTTGTTTGAGAGCTACCTGAGGGATCTGAGTTTCAAGCATCTTATTGTGGGTGACTATTTGGTCTACCTTGGTTCCTAACTGGGTAATCATTTCGTTTACATGAATGTTTTGGTTTAGGAATTCTTTGTTTTGCTGGGTTTGAGCCGAAATGAAATTTTCCATGATTTTCTCAAGGTTCGGCTT
The DNA here is from genome assembly GCA_022829125.1 of Lathyrus tuberosus. Classification (NCBI taxonomy): domain Eukaryota; kingdom Viridiplantae; phylum Streptophyta; class Magnoliopsida; order Fabales; family Fabaceae; genus Lathyrus; species Lathyrus tuberosus. The sequence goes on along the minus strand of JALAZF010000060.1, from coordinate 9,474,635 downwards.
GGGCGGCACAGCTTGCATAGGTTCGTTTTGTTTCTGGGCTTGAAAACCGGGTGGTCTCGGAGGTGCAGGGTTTTGGATAGGGTTATTGTTTTTGTAGGAAAAGTTTGGGTGATTCCTCCATCCAGGGTTATAAGTGTTTGAAAATGGGTTCCCTTGGGCATAGTTGACCTGGTCTGATTTAGTTTCATTCAACAGATTGCATTCCGCTGTTTGGTGTCCTTTGGTTCCACATAATTCGCATTCCGACGAGACTGCTGCTGCAGTAGCTGGGTTTGCGTACACATGTTCGACCTTAAAGGCCAAAGCGTCCATTTTGGCATGCATCATGTCTATAGAACTTATCTCATGTATTCCTCCTTGGGCTTCTTTCTTTTCCATTGTTGCTCGTTCTGTTCCCCATTGACAATGGTTTTGAGCCATATCTTCGATGAGAGCGCAAGCTTCAGGGTAAGGTTTCTTCATCAGATCGCCACCAGCGGCAGCGTCGATGGTCATCTTAGTGTTATAATGAAGTCCATTATAGAAGGTATGAATGATTAGCCATGATTCCAGGCCATGATGTGGACATATTCTCAATAGGTCTTTATATCTCTCCCAAGCTTCGAAGAGTGATTCACCTTGGTTTTGAGTAAATCTCGTTATTTGGTTTTGAAAGATGGCAGTTTTACTTGGGGGAAAATATCTAGCAAGGAAAACTCTCCTAAGGTCTTCCCAAGTTGTTATAGAATTGGCTGGAAGGGAATCTAACCATGTAAGAGCTTTGTCTCTGAGGGAGAAAGGAAATAGTCTTAGACGAATCGCCTCAGGAGTAGCACCGTTGGTTTTAAAAGTGTCAGCTAATTGGATGAAGACTTTTAGATGTTGATTTGGGTTCTCAGAAGGGAGACCCGTGAATTGGTTTTGCTGTACTAATTGTAATAGGGAGGGTTTCAGTTCAAAATTGTTAGCAGGAATATTAGGGTTTACTATACTAGAACTGGGTTCGTCATCGGATGGTTGAGCGAAATCCTTAAGGGGTCTTTGGTTACGGTTTTCGACCATAGTTTCCTTAATCCTACGAAGTGAGAGACGTGCACGAGCGTAACATTCAGGTTCCGCTAAAGGATCTATAAGACTACCGGTGCTGCGAGTTCTTCGCATTGACCAGTAGGTAAAGCCTTAGTCTAGAAGGTGTAACAACAGGGTACGAAATTTGATGTCATTGGTCCCCGGCAACGGCACCAAAAACTTGATGCGGTGTTTTCGCAAGTATACAAATCGCATCAGAATAATATAAAAGATTATCGATCCCACAGAGACCAAATGTCAATCTATCAGTTTCTATCGTTACGATGTTTATCTAAGGCAAATCAATCGGGAGTTCGTGAGTGCACAGTAAAAGTAGAGTAAAGTACGAAGATATAAAATTCAATAAACAATAGGCTTGAATGTAATTCACACAGTCAGATAATATTCCAAATGCTTGTAAATAGAACTACTTATGGGGTAATGTTTTCTACTTATGAAAAGAACTAATTTAACGGGAACTGTCTCTTTCGCGTAATCAAAACCGAGTTTATCGCTTAATCGAACCCTCTTATTGTCACTTATAAAAAGGCGCGCATTGCGTTAAAGTAATAAACCTATTTTTAAGAAATATAGTTTCTTGACTCAGTTGAAAAGTATTTTGACTTGGAACTTTTAACAAAAAGAGGTTCATGCGAACTGGACTTTAAACCCATAAACGCGTCCGAAAATAGTTTTAAATTCGTTTTTCTAAAGTATTAAAAACTCCTACTTAACTGGACAAAGCGCTTTCGCTTCCTTTGAACAGTTAAGACTAACTAAGTTTAATCAAAGGTTGGACGGTTTTCGATCTTACCCAACAGAAATAAAGTACAAAAAACTTGTGTCAAAAATCAAAATAACCCCTAACCATTTCTATCGACACATTGTATGGAATATTACTTTAACTATGATCCTTACATTCTAAACTTTAAGATTTAGCCGGACATGGAAATGTAAATAGACATGTTGAAATAGATCATGTTAAAGTAAAGCGAGTACGAGAAATAAAGAAAGTAAAGCGAGTGCGAGAAATAAAGAAAGTAAAGCGAGTGCGAGAAATAAAGAAAGTAAAGTGAGTGCGAGAAATAAAGAAAGTAAAGCGAGTGCGAGAAATAAAGAAAGTAAATGCTGAACTTGTAAATGAAACCTGCTCCAAATCGGAGGCTTTAAATCTGGTACAACTGGAAATAAATGACTGGAAATGAAAATGGCGGCAGGATTAACTTCTACCAGAGTGCTCCAAACTCGATTACAGACTCGATCAAACAGTGTGATAACTCCCCGATGTGAAGAGTTTATCACTTTACAATAATGAAATATATGGCTTGAGTTTTGAAACTAAGCTTGGATGCCCCAAAAAGATTCAGAACTCGTCTATTTATAGCCTAGGAAAATAACATGGAAGGACAAAAGTGCCCCCCAACTTCTTTTGGGAGGGAAATCAAACGACAGAGGTGGCGCCCGCCACCCCCTCATGGCGCCCGCCATGTGAACCAAGGGAGAAAGAAATGGAGATCCTGGTATTTGACAGCAGTTGACTCTTATCCAAGTCATGGCCTATCCTGTGGCGCCCGCCATGGTGGATGCCGTGTGTACAATTTCCTCAAAAACTGGTTTTCTTGCTCGTTTTTCTTCATTTCTTCGCAAGGAGCTCTGGAAATACAAAGAACCTGAAAACAAAACAAAACACAAGCATAACACAAGAAAATGGCAATAAAATCCTAAGAAACACGTGCAATCCGAGTCAAATACGCAGTGTGATTCAGTGTTATCATAGTCTTGATCTCAACTCTTGCATACACTTAGTTACATGTATATAGGATGCTTTGATGATCACTTGGAATTTTTCCCATTATTTTTTGGTTCATTTTGAATCTCCTTTTGAAGCTTGTTTTGATTGGTTCTTGGTTTATAACTTGCCATTTGTTTGATACTGTTTGGAAATATTTTACACATAATTTTAGGCACATTATTAGGATAAATTGATCCTATGACTTCACTTTGATATGCCTAATTTCTCATGATTTTTCCATGCTCGTAACCATTTTTTATGTGTGCCTCAAGACATGTCTCTTTAAATAAACCCTTGTGGTGATTCTTAGATTGTTTAGGAGGTGCACTTGTGCAACCATTAGAGGTCATATTTCTCATTTGTGTATACTTGATATAGCATGAGTTAAAGCCTTCTAATCCCATTTTATATGTCCTTTTGGTGAGCTTTAATTGGTGTAACATTTGTATGGACTTGATCATGATTAAGCATCTAACTTTGACAACTCCACTTGAGCTTTTGTGTGCTTCATGTATCCAATGCTTTTGAAACTCAAATGTGAGATAGTATAGGTTATTTGCTTCTGACTTTAATGCTTATATGATCACTTTACATGACCTTGTTCATTCTTTTACATGATTAAAGCTTCACATGCCTTTAAAGGAAGATTAGGGTTGAATTTGATCATTACTTGTCCTCACTTCTAAGAGTGCTTTGACATGAAACTTTTGCAATGTTTCGAGGTTACTTTTAAGCATTAAATCCATGAGTTAGCTTCTGACTTAGGTCATTTACAAGTCAACTTCATGCTTACTTGTTCATTGTTGTGCCATAAGGGAATGATGCATTATAAAAGTGACATCTTTGTTTGAAATTGCCTAATATTTTGAACATGACTTGGTGTGGGTTTCATAATCATTTCTTAACATCTCAAACCTCATTTTGATATAATCATAACATGTGTGCTACTGACCCAACTTGTATGATTGCCTTAACTTCACTTGTGTAGCCTTTTAAAGTGTGTTTTGCATGACTTTTGGTTAACAATTGTTTGTGTGCTAGCATGAGGCATAATGTAATACCCTAATTTTTACCCCTAAGATCCCACATATTATTTTGCATCTCATACCACAAACAAGATCACACATTGGTTCCCTCTTCTATAGGATTGTGTCTTGCAGGGATCTTTGGGATTGTGTGTGTGTGTTAGTTGTTTTATTGTTTAATTTGTTTATGTTTACCAACCATTAATTAAAATCCAGAAATATTTTGTTTTCTTTCACTAACATTTTCAGGGGAAGAACAGGTTAAAAATACCAAAATAACAGCCCCGCAGCTCGAATGAATTTCATCTGTACAACGTCGAAGTTGATCCGTAAGCATGTCAAATTTTATCTAGATCAAGGATTCCTCAAGTTTTAATTGATTACTATCCAAGGAATTCTAAGGTTTATGTGTTTATTTCCATGCCTTCTTCGACAAGCAAAAGAATCGAGCCAAAGTCGGAGCAATCCAGTCAAACAAAGCAATTTTTGCCATTTTTCACTGATGCAATCGATTGCACTAAAACATCAATCGATTGCACCCCTCACACTTCGTGCCAATTTTTGAATTTTTGTACAGGCGCAATGGATTGCGTCAACACTGCAATCGATTGCACAGATGCTAAATTGGCCAAATTCAGCAATTTTCAAATTTTGAAACACTTGGCACCAATTTTATCACATGAGAATATTCTAGATCACCAAAAATAATTCCCCTACCTCATCACAATTAATTCCCATCATACACCTTCACTAATCACCACTCTTTTGTTAATTTCCCTCCAAAATCAAATTCCAAGCCTAATTTTGATCTTCCAAACCAAATTCCAAACCACAAAATTCCCAAGCCTAAACTCTATAAATAGAGGCTTCATTTCATTCATTCATTCAAGCTTTTGAGAGCCAAAAAACCTCTTGCAAATTCTCTTCCCAACCACAAAATTCACCAAAGCTCACATTTCTTCCTTTGAAAGTTAACAAGAATTCACATTGAATCTTGTTCAACTTTGAGCTAAACCTTCATCCATTCTTGTATTTGTTCATCAATTATAGTAGATCAAGGCTTTGGAGTGTAGATCTTGAAGCAATTTGAAGGAATTTTCAGATTTGAAGTGGTAATTCATCTCACACCATTGTTAAAGCTTCATCTCCATCATTCATCATGTAGATCTTTGGTTGCTTTGTGTTACTTGATCCTTTGGATCTTGTAATTGTGTTCGATTGTAGGTTTTTACGGTTGTTTTATTTTAAAATTTGTGCATAATTGAATCCATGATCAATAGATGTTTGATGAAATGATTGATCAAGGATTTTCCTCTTAAAATGCTAATTTTCTGTTTTTTGAACAGGTGCAATCGATTGCACCTTTTGCGCAATGGATTACGCAGTGTAAAATTTATGTTGTTTTGCTGATTTTGAACTGGTGCAATCGATTGTACCTTTTGTGCAATCGATTGCACAGAGGCAGAATTGTGTTTTTTGCTTGTTTTTGGGGCTGTTTTGGCTTTTCTTCCATTTTCTTCCCATTTCTTCTTATCTTAGCCTTGAAATGCATTGTTGAGATTAATTTCTCTTCAATTTCAATGGACTTTGGATATGGTTAAAGGAGTTAAACATTCATTAGTTCAAATCGATCTTTAAATGGATTGTTGAATTCATTTGAGGTGCTTTGAATTAGTGATATGTTTTCACACTTAAACTTATCAATTAAAAGTGATTGAACTTGAAGATGAAAGGATCTTGAAAATGTAATTCAATTTGGCTTTCTGTTCATCTATTTCTTTTTATTTTGATCAATGAAAGTCTTATGGATCTTAGAATTTCTTTGTTGAATTCTTGATCAAGACTAGATCGTTACCTATTTTCTTTTTGTGCGGTATTGCTTTCGGATGACGATTTACATATCGTTCATCTAGCATGCATTAGCACAAAGATCTATTGACCGACCTCATTGTAGGGCAATTACTCCGTAAATTACTCGGCGATTGCTTAACATAGCGCAATATTTGTCCCTCTTTATCCAATTCGAAATTTGAACTTTCGTGGTCCGGACCTTGATTGGTCGCGTTAACCCAATGGTGATTGATCTTTTACATTAGGTCCATAATCTTTGAAACTTGGCGTTGTAGAGGCTTTGGTTCTACCAATCTTCTGTCAAGTTCATTAACCTTGGCCTAAGTGCATTGTTTAATCACTATAGTTCATAAAGCGAAATGGAATAATCGGTGAAGGCTTATGGCACTAGAGCCTTGTGCTACTAACCACTAGCTTCTAACTTTACATTTCCTTCTCGCTCCCTATCTCTCTTTTACTTTTATGCAATTTTCCTTTGTCCTTTGGACACATGTTTATGCTTCCGCATATTTTTTCTTTGTCCGTTGGACACATGTTTATGCTTCCGCAATTTTTCCTTTATCCGTTGGACACATGTTTATGTTTATGCCTTTTCCTTTTATCCATTTTGGACTCAAAAAACATTAATAAAGGATTAAACCACTAAAAGCTTGTGCTCTTAATTGTTGGACTATGGCCACTATACTTTGTATTGGAGGACCTATACTCTTCATTACGGACTTTGGATTTAGAATTAGGATCCTAACCTATGCTTGGGAGTTTGTGATGGAAAACCTTGGATTTTGGATACTTGGAGTCCTCTTTTGAAGACTTATTTTGAATCAAGACCAAATTAAAAAGAAAAAAAATGCTTATGCTATGGAGCTTGTCCATGTGGTTAGATCTTTCTTATCCTTAGCTTTTATTTTATGCACTAGGATAGTCACTTCTTCTCCACCCCTTCTTTAATTTTCAAAATCTCCTCTCTTTTTCAAAACCTTCTTGTTTTCAAACTTAAAACCGCTTTCATAATAAAACCTTGACTTTGGTCAAGTGATTTTTAAACTTTCTTTTATTTAATAAATGTCAATCAATATTAATCATATTTTGACCATTTCAAAAAGACATAAAAAAATACAAAACTCATTAAACTCTTTTTGTGCTTTGTGCACTTTTCTTTTAAAACTTTTTCATAAGTTTAGACATGATTCATTTCTTTAAGCGGAATTATTCGCTTAGAAATGACGACTTGTCTTTACATTTAAAATCAATCATAACAAACAAATTTTTGTTCTTTGTACCACGAACTACGAGGTTTTGATCCTACATTGCACATCGTGGGTACGTAGGCGTGAGGCAATAAGTCTCCCCAAACACAAAAACCTTAAAAAATATTTCTCTTCTCATCTCCTCAATCTCTTTTCAAGCAAACCTTTTTAGACCAAAAATCATGAATACATCAAAGGGCTCCTATAGAGTACTATAGATGTATTGGGTCTGTAAAACCTTCCCTTTACATAACCAACCCCCCTTACCCTTTATCTCTTTGTTCTTTTAGAACTATTTAGGTTTTGTTCGCTCTTTTTTCCTTTCCCTTCGTGGATAAAATAAAGGTGTGGTGGCGACTCTTGCTTTATGAGTTAAGTTAATCAATAGCTTACACTCACGATTTTTACCGCTACACATAACTTGCATTCTTTTGCACTTCTTAGGACAGTAACATGAATGAGATATAATAGGACATAGCTACTGCTCCACTAGGGTTCTCACCCTTTTAGGACTCATTTCACTTTGTTAGATGATTGACATTATTTCTAGGATGGTCTTAGGACATTTGCATGAGCATAAGTGCATAGTTTTGCATAATTCTTTCAACTATCCCATAGTTGAGCTTGGTTTGAATTTAATGAACACTTGTATTAATTTGCATTGACATCAACTCTTATGGTGATTCATCTTTCATCTCACTTCTTCTTTATTACTTCTTTGAATGGTGATTTAATTGCTTGATGTTTACTTGTGTATGATCACATGTTCCCTTAAGGTTCCTAGCTTGAATCTAATTTTGGATTAGTTTCAAATTAGGATAGGCATTAGGTTATCAATCCAAGCATGCTAACGTAGGTAAAATTTCTCTTTCCTTATTTCAACTATAGGATTAATCATTGCATGATAACTTCTAGGATGGAGATCCCCTTAGATTTTTTCTTTTAACCATTTGAGTCTCTCTTCTCTTTCTAAACGAAGAAAAACAAAAACACTTAACAAATCTAGTATGTGTAGTGCGCCATGAGCCTTAAGCACATGGGGAAATGATTTGTGAAGGTCTCCTTTACTCTTCTAAGGTGCTTTGCAAATGTCCCGTTGGGGGCGAACTTGTCAAAGTATTTTCTCCTATGTCATAGTTTTTAGCACAATACATATCGCAAACAAAACAAATCAAAACACTTCCTCTAAAAGACATAAACAAATCAATCATCTTCCTTTGGGATTCTTTTCTCATCTCACTCCCTCAATTTGTAAGGACACGCTATTTCCGTTCTACCGCAAACAGGTAAACACGTAAGTCTCCACACAACAAGCGACAACACCTAAACTGCTAGAGTGCAAACGTTAGTATTGTCCACCTAAAAAACACCAAACAAACAAGGTCACCCAAAGTAAGCCGAACTACGACTGCTCTAACTTCTTCTCTCTCGTCCGATTGAGGATACGTAGGCACAAGACGCGATGTCTTGGCGAGCACAATTCCCTTTTTAATTCAGAACTGCATAGGCTCTGATTCTCATTCCGGATGAGATACGTAGGCATGGGATTCGAGATCCTATCAAGTCACCTTTCGTGCCTTTTCCCCCCTGTTCTTTGTTTCTCATTATATTCCTTTCCAGTTAGCAGGGGAGTCTCAGATATCTACACCCTTTGATCAGAACAACAAGCGTGGATCCCATCGAGTACAATGGACGACGCGTAGGGGTGTTAATCCTTCTCTTTGCGTAACCGACTCCCGAACCCCGATATTGGTCGCAAGACCATTCCTTTCCATTCTTCAGGTTTCTTCGATTGTTTCCTTTCCCTTTGTTGGGATAAATTACATTCGGTGTCGACTCTATTTCCCGCCGGTATTTTTTCGCGTTGCGACAGCTGGCAACTCTGCTGGGGACCTTCCCATCCCTAAGCGAGCCAATCCTAGCGCTTGTTTGTTTTCAGTTATTGGGTGTTTATTTGTATGTTTTACCTACTTTATTTATGGCTTTTATTGCACGTTTATTGTTTTTATCACATCTATCTGCTTTATTACTGCCATATATGTACTGGACTGTGCTGGATTGCTGGTTTTCTTTGGTGGGCAGGGTGTTCTGAGAGATAAGCCCACTACCCAGGCTTGAGTTACACACAAGTTTTAGAGTGGATAGTCGTGTCGCTTGTGTGGTGGTGACCACGTATAGTGTTCACGAGACTCACAACCAGACGAGGTTCCTTTGTGAGATATTCTATACTGCATGTTGATGCAGGTCATATGATGTTCCCATTGTGAGCTGTCGACTCTGGTGACCATTCTCGAGGACTCAGTTGAGGCACTCCTCTAAAGGGGTAATAATGTCAAACCAGAAATGGTGAACACATTATTGCTTCTTGATCTGAGGACCCGAAACAGGGAACTTGCTAAAGGATGACCTTTTTGAGGGGGAATCAGTGGAAGCACTCCTCGATTGGAAATAATACTGTACCCAGAAGGATGAATGTATTATTGCTTCTCGACCTCAGTGCCAGAAACTGAGGATACTTTGTTTTAGAACCCACATGTGAGAGGAGATGGGTGTTTACAGGTTTGCAGGAAACTTTGAACTCCAACCTACCCAGTTATCTGGTATTCTTACTGAAGGGAATAGTTGATCCTATTATATTCAGTCGTTTGTTATTCACACAGTTCAACACAGACACGTCATGCTATATGTGGCACTTCTGATACCATGCCAATGCATTGCATAATTTCATATGCTGTTCTGGACTGGACCAATAGCTAGGCAGGGCCCAATCCACTTCTGCTCCCAAAACGGCCCAATTGCCTAAGTCCAGTCAATAAGGGGAGAATTTACCTTTCTGCCCCACAACCGGCACATATGGACAGATGGATCCCCAGGGACATTTGCTCCTCCCCAGTATTCTTACCCGTCACACATGACTCCATTATCCAAGGACAGTCATGGACATGCGCCCAAAACTACGCCTTTGCCCGACATAACGGCTAGTTTTGGGCACCCTGCCCGACATAACGGCTAGTTTTTGGCAGTTACCTATTCTTCGAGAAACGGTTATTTCGTCCCGAAAATAGGGATCATTGGCCATACACTGGGGGCATTATATAAACCCTCTCACTTGAGAGGGCCAGGTATCTAATTTTCATCCTAAGAATACACTTTGTACTTGCCCTTTTCTCTGACCTTTTCTTACTTGAGCGTCGGAGTGCCTTGCAGGTACACCCCCTCCTTTTCTCACACCCAGCATCACAGATGTTCTTGGTGGCCCATCACAGGATCTGATCAGCCTTCACGATCAGTGGCACCGTCGGTGGGAACCTTGTTTTCCCCGTCTTAACATCCATCTCAGATTCTAAGACCAAAACACGTTCTTCGTCCAAGATTACAATCATGGCCTCTCAAGTTCACGTCAAAGGTGCTCACAATCTTTCTGTCCACCCTGTCAACAAAACCGATGCTGACAGTTCCTCATCCCTCCTCAGAGGAGATGCCCATCACCTGAGGAACGGGGCAACCACGTCTCCCTCCCCTACTCCTGCTGACTGTGTTGACGACCAACCTGTACTGGCCCTCCAGCCCGTTCCAGTTCCACCCAACGCCGACCCGGCCGTGGTGGCCCTCCTCGAAGCAATTAACAAGACTAACCTCTTGATCCTCCAACAAAATGAGAGGATTGGGGCGTTGGAAGAATCTGCCCGTCCGAGATCCCCCTGCCGAGGAAGAATCAACGACGATTGAAGAGTCCATGACCCCGACGGGAAACCGACCGTAGGGGATGCCAAGAGCCAGAGCCCCATGCTGTTCGAAAGCGCGATCATGTTTCCCCACGAAACCTATCTTCCCCGGGTCACAAGAGAACCCGACGAGATCAACGTTCACATCGGTCTGACCGAAGGGTGGGGCCCGTACACCTTCACCCCGAAGAAGTCGCCGTTACGAGCAAGTCGTTCGCTCCCCTTCCCGGACCAGTTCCAGTAGCGACGATGAGCCCCACGGCCCATTGTCACAAGAGATATTGGCTACCCGCCTCCCCAAAGGCTTGGAGAAGCCCCCAGCTTTGGGCACCTATGACAGAACGACTGACCCCGATGAGCACATCGAAAACATCGATGCACTGTTGGATTACCGTGGCGTCCGGGGCGCCATCAAGTGCCGCCTGTTCCCGACCACGTTCTGGAAAGGGGCAATGATGTGGTACAAACAACTGCCCGAGGAGTCCATCACCTCGTGGAAGCAGCTGGGCAGAATGTTTTCTAGGCAATTTATGGCATCACGCCGCCATCCCTAGACCAAAGCCTCCCTTGGGGCCATAATCCAAGGGAAGGATGAACCTCTCCGGGAATATATCGAGAGGTTTAACAAAGAAGCTGTGCAAGTCCCCACTACCGACAACATGAAAAAATTTATGCTCAAACAGGGACTCCGCCCGTACTCAGAGTTTTCTAAAGCTGTCGGCCTCGCACCTCCAAGATGCCTGGACGCCTTCCTCCTCAAGGCGCAGTCGTACATTCAGTACAAAGAGAAGGAAGCAGCCAATTCTGCCAGGGCCTCCCGCCACCAGGAGAATGCCTGGGCATCTAAAGGCGACGAGCCCTCGACATCTCGTTGGGGGAAAGAAGGCGCAAAGATCGTCCCCGGGAATCCAGGGACAATAAGGGACCCTCCGACAGGTTCCACGAATACACTCCCCTGACTGTCTCCAGGGAAAAGATTCTGTCAGAATGCGCCAACTCAAAGTTTAAACAGGCGGGAGTACGGTTCCCCAAGCAGATACCGACCAAGCTCAATGCCGACAAATCAAAGTACGGTCGTTTCCATAAGAGTCACAGCCACACCACTGAAGATTGCATCCACTTGAAGGATGCTATAGAAATATTGATCAGGGATGGTCACTTGAATCAGTTTACAAAAAATAAAGACGCTCCCCGCCAAGACGCCCAGGAGTCGAAGAAGGTAGAGGAAGAGGTGCCTTCCTCCGAAGAAGCTAACCTCCAAGTCGCCATATCCATTTCATGACCGGAGGATTTCTACTTACCTGACGAGCTCAGTGCTCCCGCGTACTTCGCGGCCCACAAGCCATAGGAGACCTTCCCCTCCGTGATGGTCATCTCCGGAGGGGGCTTCAACAAAACCACCATGGGCTCCGTAAAGAGAAAGTTCGAGCACCTGATAAGCACGAGCTCCAGCAAGGTGACAACGCTCGACAAGGCCCAGAGGGGATCAGTCCCCATCTCTTTCTACAGGGAAGAGCTCCTCGGAGGGTCCCCGAACTCAAGTATCCCACTGCTCGTCCGCGCCCAGATATCCAATTTTGATGTTCGCAGGATTCTCGTTGACCAAGGCAGCTCGGTCGATATTATGTACTCTCAGCTTTTCTCGACCCTCCAACTGGATGAATCGCATCTCACACCCTTTGTAGGTTCCGACCTCTAGGGCTTTAATGGGTCGGTCACGAAACCCTGGGGGTACGTAGAGCTGATCGTGACCTTTGGATCTGCGGAGACATCCAGATCCGTTAAAGTACAGTTCCTGGTAATCAACTGCCCGTCTCTCTATCAGTGCATATTTGGACGACCAACTCTAGCCGAACTGGTAGCTGTGCCTTCAACCATTCACCTCAAAATAAAGTACTACACTTCGAAAGGTATGGTTGCCACGTTGCACGGGGATATCGAAGCTGCACAACGATACTTCGAGGCGGTCACCAAGGGACTCAACGCCATCGCGTCCAAGCCAAAGACGTCCAACAAGCCAGCCTTGCCCAACAGCTCGGAGGAAGCCAAGCCACTGCCTCACGTCGACTCCGTCGATCTTGATAGCCGCTTCGCCGAAGATGACCAAAAGACAGACCAGGCTTGCCCGAGCAGCTCAACTTCCTCGACCAGCAACAACTCCCATCCGACGTGCCTTATCCCGGATGGTGACTTCGAGCTCGTCCTGCTCGGTGACGACCCTCAACGGGGAGTAAAGATAGGGATCGGTCTCCCCGACATTTCCAGGAAGCAACTCAAAGCCTGCCTTCGTGAGAATGCAGACTTGTTCGCCTAGAGTGCCACAGAGATGCCCGACTTGGACCCATCCGTCACCTGTCATCAACTCATGATCGACCCAGCCATCAAAGCAGTAGCACAGTGTAGGGGGAAGCAGACCCCGAAAAAAATGAAGGCTGCAGAACAAGCTGTAAAAGACCTCCTAGAGGCAAAATTCATATCGGAAGCCAAGTACACCACTTGGCTGTCCAACGCTGTACTAGTGAAAAAATCTAATGGCAAATGGCGAATGTGCGTTGATTATACTGATATTAATAAGGCATGCCCGAAGGATGCCTACCCTCTCCCCAATATTGATAAACTTGTTGATAACTCTGCCGGTTTTAAACTATTATCATTCATGGATGCCTACTCGGGCTATAATAAAATACCAGTGGCAATGAGCGATAAAAAATACACGGCCTTCATGACCAAACCGGGCAACTATTACTACAACGTAATGCCTTTCGGCCTAAAGAACGCCGGCGCGACCTATCAGAGGATGAGGAACAAGGTCTTCCGGGGAGAAATAGGCGACATGCTTGAAGTCTATATGTGTAGCACGATTTTTGTGGTTTCGAATCACTATCGATTTGGTACTACAGGTCGATTCATTTTTTATCCTGTGAAGCTGATTAAGGAAGGGAAATAGATGTCTCCAATTAACCCTGCTTGCATACTGAGGTTAAACAGTCAAAACTGTTGTTTTACAGATGCTATCAAAAGGGGGGGTCTGTCTTAGGTTATTTCGTTTAAAACTACAGTGTCTGGACTATTTGCGAGGCTTCGGGTAAGGTGTTAGGTCTGATGCTTTTTTATTGATGTATGGAGGTACTGGACTTTGAGTTTTTGATTAGTATGCTCGCTAAGATTTTTCAATCTTATGCCTACGTATTCCCGTTCAATGAAACAGGGAAATCAGAGCGATCGTAGTTCCTCCTATTCTATGGGAGGAACGAGATGTTTTGGTGTCTTGTTCAAAGCCCAAGACATGAAGCTAAAGGTGGTTTGTATCTTGTTCAAGGCCCAAGATGTGAAGCTAAAGGGTTTTGGCTGAGAGAGAATTTTCCATCTCTAAAGAGGAATTGTTGATGTTTGTATGCTGTGAGCAAAGTACAAATTTGATGCTAAAAGGTTGATTGACTCAACCGGGGATTTCTTTATACAAAGCGTAAGAGGAGGCTAGAAGTTTGACTTTTCTGGGGGAAATGTTCTTTCTGTCTTGTACAAAGCCCAAGATTGAGGCTAAAAGGGATTTTGACTCCGTTGGGGAGAATGTATCTTGTATAAAGCCCAAGATGGAGGCTGAAAAGGTTTGACTCAACAAGAGAGTACTTTTATTTGTCCTGTATAAAGCCTAAGACAGAGGCTAAAAAGGTTGACTAAACAAGAGAGTCTTGAACAGGTGATTGACTCAACAAGAGAGTTTGAAGGTTTATTGACTCAACAAGAGAGCCTTTTATACTCAACAAGAGAGTGATTTTCTGTCTCGTACGAAGCCCGAGATTGAGGCTAAAAGGAGATTGACTCAACAAGAGAGTCTTTTATACTTAACAAGAGAGTGTTTTTCTGTCTCGTACGAAGCCTGAGATTGAGGCTAAAAGGAGATTGACTCAACAAGAGAGTATTTTATACTCAACAAGAGAGTATGAAAAGGTATGCTCCGCTGGGGAGAATCAATTGTACAAAGCCCAAGAGGAGGCTAACTTACTGCTGAGGATCATTGAAATTCTGAAGCGGGTCCAAGTGTGGGGAACTCTCATGACTAGGTTCTGTCTTATACCTTTAAGAGGTCGTCAGGGTCCTTGTATTAAGCCCAAGAGAAGGCATGAGAACTTCTAAGAAGTCGAAGGGTCCTTGTACAATGCCCAAGAGGAGGAGGGGATGCTTTTAGGAAGCCTGTGGGTTCCCAAACCAAGAGAAGTTCAAGAAATGAAATTCACGGAGAAAAGATCATTCCAGGAAAGTTCGAGAATTTGGAAGAAACTCAAGAGATGCCATTCACGGAGAATAGATCATCTCTGGGGAGTTAGAGTTTCTTTGACAATTTCTAAGGGTGACAGTCTGAGAAAAGGTTCACCGAGAATACTGCCTTTCTCTTTGTTCCATATTGTTTAACCCCAAGAGAAGGGAAGATTGTATCTGGAAATCCAATGGGGATTTAGTTTTGTTTGTATTTAAAGAGTGACCAACAGGGCTTTACCTAGTTCTAGACGTAGTTGCAGGGGAAAACTCTAAATAACTATACTAGTATTACACAGTGGATATGTGGCAAGTATATAAAAGGATGTAAAAGAAGACTTACAGTGAAACATCCCCACAATACAGTTATATACATATGAAAGCGGTAAATGAAAGCGGATAAACACTTACTCGTTGTAGAGCTTCCATGCTGTTTTGTTAGTTGTTCAACAAAGACATTAAAGAAAGTTTTGATAGTAACTATACATTTGTTTTCAAAATCAAAGGAGAAAGTGCTTTGAAAAGATTGTTGGGGCTTACGGCTCAAGGAGAGGCCCAAGTTTTAACGATGATCACACCGTTGTTTTAAAGATCGTATCGGGACTTATACAACGACTGAGGCCCAAAAAGTTTTGATGTACAAGGGGATGGGTCTTACACTCTATTAGAGGCCCAAAGATTATTTTTGTACAAGAGATGGGACTTACAACTCAAGGAGAAGCCCAGGGTTATTTGTTTGAAAACGGCGATCGCGCCGAGGTTTTTGAAAACACAGTGGGTCTTATACAACATCTGAGGCCCAAATCATTTTGGTTTCAAAAAGGGGTTGGGTCTTACACTCTATTAGAGGCCCAAAGAAATTTAAAGAAAAGAAATAAGGCTTATAACACGAGGGTAGGCCCAGTTGATTCGATTGTTGAACCGGCGATTGCGCCGAGATTTTTCTTTTAACACAGAGGGACTTATACAATATCTGAGGCCCAAAATTGTTTTGGTTAAAAGGGGATTGGGTCTTACACTCTATTAGAGGCCCATGAGTGTTTGAAAAAGATTTATTAGGGTGATTAAAATCAAAACCCTAAATTAATTTCAAAAATGTATTTTAATTAAATAAAAATTCAATTAAAATGAATAATTATCAAACATATATGAAAAACAAGTTGTGATCTTGGATTAATGTTTGAAAAATCATGTTT
The DNA here is from genome assembly GCA_022829125.1 of Lathyrus tuberosus. NCBI lineage: Eukaryota > Viridiplantae > Streptophyta > Magnoliopsida > Fabales > Fabaceae > Lathyrus > Lathyrus tuberosus. The sequence continues at coordinate 9,458,495 of JALAZF010000060.1, read as the reverse complement.
TTATCCACAAAATGATTGGAAACCAACTAAATTTGGAAAATCAAGGAGGAAAAAATATTTTAAATGTTAGAAAACGAATAAAAGAATAATTCTTTGCAAAAATATCAAGTATATGAAATAAATAATATTTTTGGGAATTTTTGGCAAAATAAAATATTTTAACATTTTAGTGAATTATTAAAAAAAGAATCAACTCAAAATCATTAAAACTCAGAGAGAAATTAATTTTTGAATCAATTAAATAAAATCACAAAATTCAAATATTCAAATATTAAAAAAAATGGCGCCAAGAACACACCAAGAACACGCGCCACCCCCTAGTTTATGCAGATTTACATTTTCTCACCAATCTCACTGAATACTTGATGAAATCACACAATCCACATATCAATCTGCTCGTTTTCACCTCACGATCATGTCTATGGTCTTTAATTTCATTTATTTTAAGCATGGAATAAGAAATAAAGACAAAACCTCAAGAACCCTAAAATTTGCATGAAGGCTGAGAATTTTGATACACGATTCAAACAAAGCAATGAATTAAGGGGAAACATTCTATGCGTGATTATGAACATTTGGCAAAAGTATTGTGCGAGGAAATATGCATAGATTAAGAGATGACCAAGTTTAGGCTTACTTGAAGGTCGTGACAGCAAGAGCAATGTGATTTTTGAGTTGGAGGTGTTACAGATGAGTTGTGATGATCTGAACAGCTTCCCTACACCATATGGAGTGTGTTTGAATGCTTGGACATGATTGGAAATGGCTGGATCACTTCATGGCATCTCAACTGCAACTTGGTTGAAAACATGAGCAACTGGCTGGTGATTCTTATGAGGTGTTAGAGCAATTGGTTTGAGTGGAATTGCTCTCTACTGAAAAATTCGATAGTGACTTGCTAAGAAAGGCATTTTTGAGAGTGAGAAGATGATTTTGAGAAAGGCAAGTGTTGTAGGCTTTTGGTGTACTTAAACTGAGCACAAATTAGCTCTATTTATAGTAGAGCAAGTTTGTTTTGCAAGCAATAGTGAATGGCAACTGCAGCATCTCATTGTCCAATTGCATCACTTTGGAATCTTAAGTCTCCTCTAGCCATTGACTAGAGGTTAGAGCAGAAGCCTTTGGTTCCCTAGTTCAGAGATCATCCTTGACTCATTCAGTTGGAAAAGGCTCGGTTCATGCCACCTTGGTGTATCCATTGAATGCTCCAAAACAAAATTGGAGTCTTGTCCCCTTTTTAGGGTTTTTTGGTTTGGCATGCTATTTGTAGTTCCAAAGACTTGGGAGGCTGATGGATCAGTGTTTGTTCCTCCTTGGTCTCTCCCTGAGGTGTTAAGATGGATAAACTTGTTTGTCATTTGCACAATTTGATCAAATCGAGTAAAATGCACAAATCTGCCTTGCCATGACAATTGCAGCAAGGCATATTGCCATTGTCATAACTCTTAGCTCAAATGGGATTTGACGAAGTTCTTGGCCATTTTGGAAAGATCTCATATGATACAACATATGTGTGATCATAGTTTGTCTTGACACTTTTTAGATCCAAGTGAAAAATGCCCCTACATTTTGAAAAAAGTGAAACAGATTCTGACTTAGTGAAAATTTCACTAAGTGTTGGAAAAAGTGGCATTTTCATGTTTTTGTCATTTTGGTCACTCCATAACTAAAAAACCATGGAGAATTGGAATAAGGTGTAGTTGAAACTTTTATAATATGCCATGAGAGCTACAAATCCATCTTTGTATCAGCCAAAATGGTTGCTTGGATCTCAAGTTATGATCCTTGGAAGTTGGTACCCTAGCCACTTTGTTCCATAACTTAGAAAATTTCTATGTTTTTTATGGTTACCCCTTTTACAAGTTATCCCACTTTTCTTGATTTTTATTGATGAATGATAATTCCAATCACACATTATCATTATTTTAGGGTTAGGGAACCATAATTGATCAACAAATCAAAAAGTCAAACTTTGACTTTTGGGCACAGTTGACTTTTTATCCGATGAATTCCAAACTGTGCGATCCTTTATGAAATCAAGTCCTTGACCTAAATCAAACTTGATGGATTGATTTCATAGGTGTTATAGGCTATATTGAATCATGTCCCAAGGTTTGGGAGCATGTCTTGATCAAAAGTCAAAGGTACAGTTGACCTTTTTCGCGAAACCCTAACTGTGGTTCTGATGAACTTGAAACTTGTGAATCAAGCTTCTTGGATCAATCCATTGTTGCAAATGGATCAATGTAGTGTATTAGGGTCCCTCAAATCAGGCCTTGAGGTCTTGGCTCATGTTTTGTCCCAAAAGTCAACTTAGGGGTGAATTAGGTCAAGAAACCCTAATTCCTGATTTTTTATGAATGCATCACCTGAGGCTAAATTGACTTGATGATGGGGTTTATGAGGTCCCTTAGAGTATTTTGGGTTATGCTTTGAAGAATTGGCTCATGCCCAGAGGAAAAATTCCATCTGAAGGCCCTAGTCGACCAAAACCCAAATTTGTGACACTGGTGATCTTGAGGCTTAATCCACTTGGGATGTTGCAGCCTTGTGCTTGACCCTTGATGTGGGAGTCCTCTTGATCCATTGTGGATGTTTGAGAGGTTTAGACAAGTTGAAGATTATGTCATTCCTTGATTGATCCTTTGTCTAAGAGCTCTGAGAGGGCTTGAAACCCTAAGTTTGATTGTAGTGGATGCTCACCCATCTTTGGGGAGACTAATGAATATGAAAGTTCATCCATATTATGATGATGATTTGCACAATGATGGGAATCTTAGTGGTCAAAATTTGGGGTATGACAATATGGACGAAATGATCGTGAAATCCCACGAGGAGACCGATCATACGACCCATTTAAGGAAGGTCTTCGAACAGGCTAGGAAATACCGGATGCGTTTCAACCCAGAGAATTGTACGTTCGGAGTCCGGGCAGGCAAGTTCCTCGGCTTCTACCTGACAGAACGAGAAATCGAGGCCAACCCCGACAAGTGCCTGGAATTCTCCGGATTTCCAACGCCTAATTCGAATAAATCCATCCAGTCCCTCAACGGGATGCTCGCGTCCTTGTCCCGTTTCGTGGCCAAGTCTGCACAACACGCCTTACCATTCTTCAAACTCCTCCACAAGGAGGCGGCGTTCGAATGTATGGAGGAATGCAACCAAGCTCTCCTCCATCTAAAACGGGCATTGTCTGAGCCACCAGTCCTCTGTCGGCCAGACAACGGCGAAATTCTATACCTGTACCTTGCCGTAGCAACTGAGGCCGTGAGTGCCGCTCTTATCCGCGAAATACCTGACGGGAAAAAGACCATATACTTCACCAACAAAGCATTGCAGGGGCTAGAACTGAGATGATGGTAGATAGAGAAGATGGCGCTGGTCCTCATCAACAATTCTAGAAGACTGAGACACTACTTCCTGGCCCACACGATCGTGGTACAGACAGATCAACCCGTAAAGTAACTGCTGGGACGACCAGACATGGCCGAAAGAATTCTCAAATGGTCACTAGAGATGTCCGAGTTTGACATTCAGTATGAAAGTAGAAAAGCCCTCAAAGCCCAGGCTTTGGCTGACTTCGTCGCCGAAATGACATTCGCGGATTCCCCCACCTGCGGGGCACGCAAGTGGTCCATTTTCGTAGACGGGGCATCCAGCTCAGCAGGGAGAGGGGCGGACATCATATTGGAGAACGACGAGGGAATCACCGTTGAGGTATCGCTCACCTTATCCTTCCCCAAGTCTAACAACTAGGCTGAGTACAAAGCCTTCCTCGCCGACTTACGCCTGGCCGAAGATCTTGGGGCAGAGGAGATCCTCATCTGCACGGACTCACAACTCGTGGCCCTCTAGGTTCGAGGAGAGTACCAGGCCAAGAACGACAGCCTGTCCGAATACTTAACCTTGGTCAAAGAAAAGATGACGAAGTTCGCTACAGTGGAGGTAAAGCATGTTCCCCGCGAACATAACGTCAGAGCAAACGTATTGTCTAAACTAGCAAGCACGAAGAAAAAGGGCAGAAACAAGTCTGTCATCCAGGAGGTACTTTCTCGACCTAGTATCGAGAAAGCATCCCCGACGCTCGACGTACAGGTAATCGGCGACAACAACTGCTGGATGACCCCCGTATATAACTACCTCGCTAGGGACGAACTTTCGTCCGATCCCAAAGAAGCCATCACAGTCAGGCGCAGGGCCTGCTTCTACGTCCTGGTCGAAGACAAACTCTACAGGCGAGGGTTCTCCATCCCACTACTCAAGTGTATCGAGGAGGAGATGATCGCCCACGTCCTGTGCAAAATCCATGAAGGAATCAATGCCCAACATCACGGAGGAAGATCCCTCGCCCGGAAAGCCCTTCGGGCAGGGTAGTACTGGCCAACCATGCAGCAAGATGCTAAAGAACACGTGAAGAAGTGAGATAAATGCCAACAACACGGGGACATGCACCTAGCTCCGCCTAACGAGCTCAAGGCTATGTCCTCCCAGTGGCCATTTGCTTGGTGGGGCCTAGACATCTTGGGGCCATTCGTGGTAGGATCAAACTAGAACAAATACTTAATAGTAGGCGTTGATTACTTCACAAAATGGATAGAAGCGGAAGCTCTAGCTAAAACAACAACCCTTAATATACTGCGTTTCTACAAATGAAACATCCTCGAATGTTTTGGCATTCCCCAGGCAATAATCACAGACAACGAGACACAGTTCACAGACAGGAAGTTCCAGGATTTCGTCGCCCAGCTGGGCATAAAACAACACTTCACATCCGTTGAACATCCCCAGACTAACGGGTAAGCCAAAAAGGCAAACCGAGTCATCCTTCGAGGCCTCAAGCAAAGGCTAGACGAAACGAAGAAAGCTTGGGCCGAGGAGCTACACAACATCCTGTGGGCATACCGCACGACTCCACACTCTTCAACCGGGAAAACCCCATTCCGCCTAGCCTACTGGACCGAAGCCGTAATTACCATTGAAGTTCACGTACCTTCCAGGTGGACTGAATCACCCCTGGACGAGGAAATGAACGACGAGGCACTAAGGGAGGAACTCGACCTCATCGAGGAAGTCCGATCAGGGGCAGCCCTCCGTGAAGCCTCATTAAAACAAAAAATTGCCTTCCGGCACAACGCCAAAGTCATACGATGAGAGTTTGAAGTGGGCAGCCTTGTCCTGAGAAGAAACCATAAAGACTCTTGCGAAGGCAAACTCGCTGCTAACTATGAAGGACCCTATCACGTCCGAGCAAAAACGAAAAATGTTGCCTACTACCTAGAACATATCAACGTGGAAGAACTTTCTCGACCATGGAACGCCGAAAATCTAAAACAATACTATAGCTAAGGCCTTAACTGTCGGTTGCTTCATCAAAATGACGAACGTCACGTCCCGACCACGATGCACGCCTAGGTACAAGCGTTGCATGTCAGCTAAGGCAGGACCCCGCTCAAGAACGAGCTAGGTCCCTGTCCGAAAGCGGTCACTTAATCGAGCACTGTCGTCGTCAAAGTACCACGATAGGCAGAACACCCAGCTCGCGATGGGAGGTTCACGCCGCGAACTCAGGCCTCAAACGCGACCTGAGCTCCGCTTTCTCGCCTGGAAATTCCCCGGCCGCCGAACACATCTTCTTCGAACAATTCCCTAAAGCTTAAAACAAATCAAAGTGATCCCTCTTATGGGAACAAAGGAATACCGAGCAACAGTACAACACTTAGCAAAATAAGCAGTAAAAGTCGTGCACAAACATACAAAACTGGCCACACTGACCGGATACATACATTAAATTTAAGTGACCACAAGGGCCACAAGCTGTGCATATTACAAAATAAGGGGGCCATGCCCCCAAACAAAATAAAGATACATCAAAACACGGCACACAGGTCGGATACATTACAACAACACAGAATCCAATCTCATTCTTGCATCTGCTCATGCTGCTCGGTGTTAGGCTCAGGCTCCTGGTTCTCCTCCTTCAGAATCTTGGCATGCTCGTCGCCAATATCGAAGAAGTCCGGATTAACTATTCTGCCATCCTTGACATGGCCCTAGAAGTTGGTACCCTCCGTGGAGATCTGAACCCCTGGATTGACCAGCCGGAGTTGGGCCACATCATTTTTTAATGATTCCTCTCCAATAGCAATAACGTCTACCTCTGCCCTTAGCATACAGGTGACAAGCTCGGCCCTCGCCTTCAATGCGTTCACGTCCTCGGGCTCATCTTCAGCCGGGGCACTCGCTGCCCTCAACTGTCCAATCAGTTCCTCGACAACCTTTTTCTCCGTCGCCAGCGTAGCATTCTCCCTCCTCAGTCTGACAGCCTCCTCTTCTGATTTCTTCCTCGCATCATTGGCAGCCTTGACCTCTTCCCTGGCCTTCCTCGCCGTCTCTTCCAAAGACGCTATGGTCGCCCGGGCATTCTTAAGTTCAGACTCAGAGGAGGAATCTCCCTCGGCATAGATCGCCGCTATCTCCAGGACCCTGACCAACGCAGAGGCATCATGCGCCAGCAGCGCCCTCTTTCTTGGGAGATCCGTAACTTCCAGTTGGAGAGACTCTGCCCGTGGCACCACCAGGGACGTCCCCTCAAAGAATTTCCTATCAAGGACATAAGGAGGAAGCTCGAACTTCCCTTTCTCTGGTGCCCGGCTGAGGTCCACCGTTTCATTAGCTCTGGTCCGGTTAAACCTCGCAGTCAAAGGCAAAGGGGATCACTGGGCAGGAGCAGGTGAAGAGCTCCCCGTAGCAGGATGGGGTGAAGGAGCACGCTGTACAAATCGAGACTTTGAAGCGGCCGCCCCAGGCTTATTCCTCGGCAGAGCATTCTTCACCATTCTCTCATGGGCAGAAGGCATCTCACCTGCGAAAACACAACAAACATATTAGACAACGAAGAAAATACAGTTCGGGCAAGTCAAAAAGCTAAAACTACCGAGCAGTTTAAAAGTGTCCGCAGGAGTCTTGCACTCCAAAAGCGCCTTCGTATTAATGTAACGATACTCCACCCATTGACTACCATCCTCCTCGAAAATCGGATCACCCTTCTTCGTCCAGCAATCAGTGAGCTTAAAAGAATTAACGTAGTTCACCAACGTCTCATAACCGACCATGTCTTGATCATCCAACATGCTTGGCTGGGCAACATAACCAGTAGGGTCCCGAGCAAAATGACTCCCACTCCAACGGAAGGGAAATTTAAACTCCCTATCCCCGATCACTTTCCCTTCCTCGTCACGCATGACGTTACCATTCTCGTTCGTGGACACTGCCCAAACATACGTGATATCTTGGGCTCGCTCCGACACAGGCTCAATAATGTAGAACCTTTCCTTGAATGTACGGATGGACTCCGAGAAAGGTTTAAACAACTTCTGAGGTTGCTTCAGCGACACCCAGCCGTATCTTCTCCCCGTGACCTGACTCTGAAGGTGGAAGATAGTAAAGAACAAGGGCATAGTGGCTCCTATCTTCAGGAACTCACAAGTCAGCTCGAAGGCGTGGATGAACGCTAGCGAGTTAGGGTGCAATTGCGACGGTGCCAGATCCAGATGTACAAAAATGGACTGTTGGAAGTCTGTGAAGGGCGGCCTCAACCCCAGTTCCTTAAAGGCATACTCATACATGGAGAATCTCTCCCCATAATCTGTGCAAATCCGATCATCTTGGGAGGGGAAATACACCTTCCACTCCCCCTCCGGTCCTACGTCCATGAAAACATCTCCTGTGAAAGACGCGAAGGTAGATTCATGCTCGGCAGGCTCTGCCACAGACCATTCCTCCGCGGGATCTTGCTCAAGCTCCTCCCCGACTTCGCTGGGGGCAGTTGAAACTTCTGTGCCTCTACTCTCCGAGGAGCTCTCCTTAGACGGGTCTATTAAAATCTCTCTTTCGGGCCCTGTCGCCATCTCGATCACCTGAAAAGCATAAGACAAAAGTGAATTCGACCGCAAAATCAAATCCACCCTTCCACCGCTAGTCAAGTGAAATGGCGCGCGAAGGGCTGAGGACCGTGTCCCCGGCCTAAGCCCTAAAATAAACAAAAAAACAAGAGTTCCCCACGAGGAGATGCTCGGGCCAAAACCCTCATACAACGAGGAACTTCCCCGAATCACTACCCAGTTTCCTTTTGAAGATCCACCGGAAACTTCACACACTCATCGGAAACTTCATCAGAACACCGAAAAACTGGGTAACCACCCCGGTTATAGATGCGTCATCGTCTTCCGACAGCCACATCAGCCACGAAAGATGGCCTAGCCACCATCCACCACCAACAGACCCTGGAAAGGCACCACTATCTCGCCTAAAACTAACCTAACCGCATGCATTCTAAAAGAAGATGAAAAAGCTGGAAGAAAGCAAGGAATTAGATGACTTACGTAGTCAAAGAGGTTGTGGAGAAGTGCTCGAAGCTTTTCACGGTGGCTGAAACGACGGTCGACGGCGGCGGTGAGCTAAGTTCTATGAGGAAGACGAAGAAGAAGAAAGAGAAACGAAAGTGCAAGTGATCAGACCCTCTCTCCTTATATACAGTTGAGAGCACATGCAGGAGCACGCTCGGATCGGTCATAATGGCCCTAGACTAGCCATCATTGCCTATTTAATACAGCATAGGGATCGAGGCACACGTGGTGCCCCATCGCTTCAGTTTCTTATACCCGTTCGTCTCCCTGAACAACGGGCAAACCAAAGAGCGTTGTAATTCTCACGAGCAATGGAACTCTCGGGCACCACGAGACAACTCCCTGCTGTCACCAAACGACAACTCCGTCACAGTTCCCCTGGGCTACGAGCTCTCCTTAAGTCATCACTCCCATGCTCGGGAGCAACGACTTGGGGGGCTCCTGTTCTGGACTGGACCAATGGCTAGGTAGGGCCCAATCCACTTCTGCTCCCAGAACGGCCCAATTGCCTAAGTCCAGTCTATAAGGGGAGAATTTAACTTTCTGCCCCACAACCAGGCACATATGGACGGATGGATCCCCAGGGACATTTGCTCCTCCCAGGTATTCTTGCCCGTCACGCACGACTCCATTATCCAAGGACATTCATGGGCATGCGCTCGGAACTACGCCTTTGCCCGACATAAACCCTCCCACTTGAGAGGGTCAGGTATCCAATTTTCATCATAAGAATACACTTTGTACTTGCCCTTTTCTATGACCGTTTCTTACTTGAGCGTCGGAGTGCCTTGCAGGTACACCCCCTCCTCTTCTCACACCCAGAATCACAGATGTTCTTGGTGGCCCATCACAGGATCTGACCAGCCTTCACGATCATATGCATACCCTAACATTCATGTTTTTTCATTTCCAGGTTTATATCTTACTCTTGATTCCAGTCAGCTAGTTTCTACAGGGATGGATACTGAGAAAAAGAAAAATATCATCATCTACAAGTTTCCTAAGCCTAATTTAGGCCCCATTAACAGCTTGAAGGCTTTGGAGAATCCTGATGTGTTGGGATCTTTCAAGAAGAAGTACGGTTGGATCCTATCTTTTGTTCATAACATCGATGATTTCGAGTACAGGGGTATTCACACGTTGGTGTAGTTCTACGATCCTTCTTTGAGGTGTTTCACATTTCCAGACTATCAATTGGTCCTAACCCTAGAGGAGTATGCAAGTATCTTGGGGATTTCCATAAAGATCCTGAGTTCGGGGATGTGGTCAGTGCTCTTTATTTGAGAAAATCAACGTTAGAAGCCAACATAGCCAGTAAAGGAGGTTTTCGGGGTTATCATCTGGGTTACTTAACAAAGAAAGCTCAATAAGCCACTGAAGCCAAAAGATGGACTACTTTCAACGCAATATTGGCCCTCTGTATGTACGGTATTGTTATATTCCCGAATGTGCCTGACTTCATTGATGTGGACGTTATCCGAATATTTACGATGAAGAATTTGGTGCCAACTTTATTGGGGGACCTTTATCATTCCGTGCATCATAGAAATGAGTAAATAAGAGGAGGAGTTGTTCATTGTTGTGAACCTCTCTTTTACAAGTGGTTTGCAAACCGTCTACCTCGTTTAGGCGCTTTTGTGGATACCAAGGATTCTCTGGAGTGGTGTCAGAGACTGATGGGTTTGGCCGCCAAAGATATTGCTTGGATAGATCATGGGTTGCTTTGTAAGGATATCATTCACAGTTGTGGTGAGTTCCCAAATGTGTTGTTGATAGGGATGAAATAGGGAATCAATTATAACCCCTCTTTGGCTATCAGACAATTCAGGTATGCTTTAACAGGTCCTCCAGTCAAAAGGGACGTCGAGGAGTCCTTATACTTCCAAGTAACGGATGGTGTGGTGATAGCGCATAAACCTTCTGATGCTTGGCTCAGCATACAGAAAAGAGGGAAAACTATTTTGGGGAAGGGCAATAACCGAACATATCCCCCGTATGAAGACTGGCTAAGGAACAGGGTTGAGGATTTCTATTTACCTTTTGACCCGAAACCTCGTTTGTATCTCGAAGTTGTGGAAGAAAGAACCACTATAGCTATTGAAGAATAGGACAAGCTGCAAGCTATTGTGAATGAACTCCGTGTGGAGAACTCCGACCTGAGTAGTCGCCTTCAGGATGCTTTATATATCAATAGGGGATTGGAATGTAAGGCCCATGGCGCAACAAAGCTGCTACCAGAAAAAGAGAAAGACTTGGCAGATAGGGCTCAGTTTTATTGGAAAGCTAATATGGCTACAAAATCCTCCGCCAAGGTTCACAAGCACACTAAGCAACTCTTATTTGAGGCGAATGTCAAGCTTGCCGGCTCTAAAAAAATGTGGGATGACTTTGCGGCCTGCAGGAAGAAGAGAGAAGATGAAATTAGGGCTGAAAATGAAGAACTAAAGAAAAAACTCAAAGTGAAAGAGGAAGAGCTCCAGAATGTGAAAAGAGGTAAAAAGAACTTTTTTGACAAGCTGAAGGAGGCTCAAAGGGAAATCGAAGAGCTCAAGATCCAAGCTGGAATAAAGAAGGCAAATCTATGAGATGTCTTTGGAGATGATGACAGTGCAGAGCATATTGGGAAGCTGAACTAGGGTATTGGGAAGAGAAACAAGCTGATCAAGGGGTTGATGGAGCAACCGACTCATCCTGATATCGAAGCACTTCTCGACGAGGTCAGGGGAAGTTTGTATGGACTAGGGGTTTGGGAATGAATTGTCTCTGTTTTTCTGTGTGTTGCTTATTGTGATTACCATCAGGTTTGTTGATGGAATCACCTATGGTTATACAGACGTCTTTGTATGACTCTTTGAAGTATTATATGATGAGATATTTATTTCAGCAATATTTGTTTCAATAGTATTCTCTCAACAATGTTTGTTCCAGCTATATTTTCTCCGCAACACCTATCTGTTCCAGTAATATCTTCTCAACAATGTATCTGATCCCTCGACTGGTTAAAACTAGAATCAAAGTATAGAAATACCTTGGAAATGATTAAACATGACATGTGCATGCATTCACGCATTTCATTTTTCATAATAGGTGTTTACATTTGGATTTCTTACCTTATTTGATTGAACAGGAAGGATTACTGACTCTTACCTTCATCGCTACTCAACACGTAAGAATCAACAGAGAGCCATGGAGCAAATGCAAGCAGAGTTGACTGAGATGAGGGCCCGCATAAACCAATTCATGAACATCATGCAGGGGGTGGCTCAGGGCCAGCAAGAACTGAGGTCTAAGGTTCAGAGGCCTGAGGTTGAAGTTCCTAATGTTGATAATCAGGTTGACCCTCCGGCTGGAGGCGGTGTTCCCGTTGGTGGAATTAATGGTGTTGTTCCTGGAGGAGCCCATGGGGGTCCTATTCCTATTCCTATTCCTCATATGGAGGACAATCAAGAAGATCAGTTTTCCTTGATGAATCCAGACTTGGGGAGTAATAACGGTGATGGAGACAGAAAGTATCAGTTGCTCGCTGAGAGGATTAAGGTCGTGGAGTGTCAAAATACCATGGGAATTGATGTGGCGGATATGGGACTGGTCCAGGGAGTGAGGATTCCTCCCAAATTCAAAGTACCGACTTTTGATAGGTACAATGGCAACTCTTGCCCGAAGACTCATCTTCAAGCCTATTTCAGGAAAATATCTGCGTATTCCAACGAAGAGAAGCTATGGATGTACTTCTTCCAAGATAGCCTATCTGGGGCTTCCTTGGAGTGGTATATGAAGCTCGTAAGAGTTAATGTCAAAAACTGGAAGGATTTGGCTGAGGATTTCCTGAAACAGTATCAGTATAACATTGACATGACGCCCAATCGAACTCAGTTACAAAGTCAAACTCAAAAGAGTAAGGAGAGTTTCAAAGAATACGCCCAGAGGTGGCGTGAGTTAGCAGCAAGGGTGCAACTGCCTTTATATGAAAGGGAGATGGCAGATATGTTCATGGGGACGTTGCAGGGACCGTTCCTGGAACGCCTTGTAGGGTGTCCATCAAAAGGTTTTTCTGACATCGTAGTTTCCAGAGAAAGAATTGAAAATCTGTTGAAACTGGGGAAGATTCAAAATGGTGGTGGGTCATTTTCCGGTGCAAGGAAACCTTTTGTGAGTGCGCATAAAAAGCGCGAAGGAGAAATTAATGCTACATCCTTTCAAAAGAGCTGAGGTAGAGAGTATCGGGCCCAATATCATCAGGCAGCTGCTGTGACAATCCTAGTCACTGCACAACAGCAAAACACTCAACAGCAACAGGCTCCAAGACAAGCCTATCAACAGAGATAAATAACGACTGACCGACAATTTGATCCATTGCTAATGGCTTACGCCATGCTACTTTAACAACTACTTAGGTTGAATCTGGTAGAACTCCGTACTATGGGTCCCCCTCCAGCAAAGCTCCCAGCTGGATATGATGCTAACGCCTATTATGATTTCTATTCCGGGGCCCCTGGACATACTGTTGAGAGATGTAGAGCCTTCCAGCATAAGGTTAAAGATCTTATTGATTCTAAAGCTATCAATTTTGCCCCGCCTACTGCTCCGAATGTTATCCAGAATCCTATGCCTCCTCATGGTGGGGCAACTATTAATGCTATCGAAGAAGACAAGGGTCTGAAGCTAATTTCGGATGTTAATGCTGTCAAGACGTCGTTGTTGGTTGTAAAAGATCGCCTGTTAAAAGGGTGTGTGTTCCCTGGTTGTAAAATAAGCTGTTTAGACTGTCTGACTCAAGTAAATGGTTGTGATAATTTGAAGAGAGGTATTCAAAGGCTGATAAATGATGGAAGTTTTCAATTTAATCAAGTTTCTGGTGTTGGTAATGATGTTTCGACAATTACTATCCCTTTCACGCCTGTTCAGATCCCAGTGCCAGCGAGGCGGGCTCTAATAACCATTACAGTGCCGAGATTGATTCCTTTCAAAAGTGAGAAGGTGGCATTACGGTGTTGAAGTGTACTATCAAGGTCAGAAACAGGAAATTGAGGCTCCAGCTACGACTGATCTTAAGGTTGATAATGTGGGTGTTAGTGGGTTCACCAGGAGTGGTAGGCTGTTTGCGCCACAAATTCTTCATAATGATAATACAAATGCTTTGGCGAAGGCCAAAGGTAAGCAAGTGGTGAATGATGAGCTTGTACAAAGGACAACTCCTGGGACGTCTTTCGAGAATGATGTAGACGAATTCATGAAGATTATTAAGAAAAGTGATTACAAGATTGTAAATCACCTTCATCAGACTCCGTCGAAGATTTCTATTTTGTCTTTGTTATTGTGTTCTGAAGCTCATCGTAATGCGTTGTTGAAAATTCTGAATGCGGCATATGTACCTCAGGAGATCTCCGTCAATCAATTGGAAGGTGTGATAGCCAACGTTAATGCCAGCCGTGGGCTAGGTTTTACCGACTTTGATTTGACACCTGAGGGCAGAAATCACAATAAAGCGCTTCACATTTCTATGGAGTGCAAAGGGCTGTTTTGTCTCACATGCTAGTAGATACTGGTTCCTCGCTCAATGTGCTTCTTAAGAAGGCACTGATTAAACTAGACGTGGAAGGAGTAGTGCTCAGACCAAGTGATCTGGTGGTTCGAGCTTTTGACGGATCAAAGAGATCAATTTTTGGGGAAGTTGAATTTCCTATTAAGGTGGGACCCCAAGTTTTCAATACTACTTTTTATGTTATGGACATTCAACCAGCGTACAGTTGCTTGTTAGGGCTCCCTTGGATTCACTCCGTTGGGGCTGTATAATCAACTCTCCATCACAAAGTTAAGTTCGTGGTGGATGGGCAAGTAGTCACAGTGTGTGGTGAAGAAGACATTTTCGTTAGCCATTTGTCTTTCTTCAAATATGTTAAGATGGACGATGAGATCCATGAGACGTTGTGCCAGGCGTTTGAAGCTGTGAATATGGAAGAGGTTTCTCCTCCAGCAGAAAAGAAGCAGGGAGTCTCCATTGCGTCTTACTAACAGGCATAAGCTGTGGTACAACCAGGCAATGCAGAAGGATGGGGTCGAGTAATTGAAGTTCCCATCAAGGAGAACATGTTTGGAATTGGTTATCGTCCTGCCCAGTCATCACTACCAAAGACTTCAGGTCGTTAAGGACCCATCACTTTCTCCAGTGCTAGAATTATTGATCATGGTTAGATTTTTGCATTGAGCGACGAAGACGGAGATAGTGATTGAGACATTGGAAACTTGATACGCCCATGTGTCCCGGGTCAAGAGCTCAACAACTGGTCTTTTAAAGAGATCATCCAAGTCACTCTTCATGAAGAGTAATATTCTTTGTTTTCATGTTAAATCCTACGCCCTGCCCAAGGCGTAGAGATTCATTGTAGGGCTTACATTGTTACATATTTAATTTTTATCATTAATAAAGGACGTTTTTGCATTCAAATATTGTGCTCCTTGTCTTTCTTCTTACTTTTTAATAATAAATGGTAATGTTTGTTTTCACTTTTTCGCACCCATTCTAAATAAAGCGTGAACCATCACTCATGCAGATGCATTTCACCGAATTTCATTGATAACGATTCTGCTATGGCTCATTATGACTTTGACAATCTGATTTACCAAGCTGAAGAGGAGGGTGAGGAAGATTGTGAACTTCCTGAGGAATTAGCCAGGTTGTTGAAACAGGAGGAAAAGGCCATTCAGCCACATCAAGAGGCATTAGAAGTTATTAATCTGGGAACCGAGGATGCAAAGAGAAGGGTCAAGATAGGGGCTGCCCTAGACGAGAATGTGAAAAGGGGTTAATTGAAATGCTGCATGAATATGTTGATATCTTTGCTTGGTCCTATCAAGATATGTCAAGGCTTGACACAGATATTGTTATGCACAGATTGCCTCTTAGAGAGGATTATCCTCCAGTCAAGCAGAAGCTAGGAAGAACGAGACCAGACATGGACGTCAAGATCAAGGAGGAAGTTCAGAAGCAATTCGATGCAGGTTTCTTGGCTGTAACAAACTATCCACCCTGGGTTGTAAATATTGTTCCGGTACTTAAGAAAGATGGCAAGGTCCAGATGTGTGTTGATTACCGTAATTTGAACAGAGCGATTCTGAAAGATGACTTCCCATTACCTCACATTGACGTATTGGTTGACAACACATCTCAGTTCTCGATATTTTCTTTCATGGATGGCTTCTCAGGGTATAATCAAATTAAGATGGCACCAGAGGACATGGGGAAAACAACGTTCATTACCCCATAGGGAACCTTCTGTTACACGGTGATGCCTTTTGGTCTAAAGAACGCAGGGGCAACTTATCAGCGTACAAAGAGATCGAGGTCTATTTTGATGACATGATTGCGAAGTCACAAACCGAAGAAGAGCATTTGGTGAACTTGCGAAAACTATTTGAACAGTTGAGAAAATTCAGGTTGAGGCTGAATCCGAATAAGTGCACTTTTGGGGTAAGATCCGACAAATTGTTGGGCTTTATCGTCAGTGAAAAGGGGATTGAGGTTGATCCAGCAAAAGTAAAAGCAATTCAAGAGATGCCTGAGCCTAGAACAGAAAAAGAAGTTCGTGGTTTCTTAGGGAGGTTAAACTACATAGCTAGATTCATCTCTCATCATACAGCCACTTGTGAACCAATATTCAAATTACTGAGAAAAGATCAGACCATCAGGTGGAATGACAATTTCCAAAGGGAATTCGAAAGAATAAAAGAGTATCTCCAGTAACCTCCGATCCTTATACCTCCAGTTCCAGGGAGACCACTGATAATGTATTTGACAGTACTTGAAAATTTGATGGGTTATGTACTCGCTCAACACGACGAGATAGGTAGAAAAGAGCATGCCATCTAGTACCTGAGTAAGAAATTTACTGATTGCGAGTCAAGATACTCAATTCTTGAGAAGACATGTTGTGTACTTGCATGGGCTGTTAAGCATTTGAGGTAGTACATGCTGACTCACACAACTCTATTAATATCCAAGATGGATCCAGTTAAGTATATCTTTGAGAAGCCAACTCTCATCAAAAGGGTTGCTCGTTGGAAAATGGTCCTGACAGAATATGACATTTAATATACTTCCCAAAAATCCATCAAGGGCATTGTTCTGTCCGATTATCTTGCTCAGCAACCACTTGATGATTATCAGCCGATGAAATTTAAATTCCCTGATGAAGACATCATGTACCTGAAAATTGAAGACTGTGAAGAACCGCTTATTGAAGAAGGACCTGATCCTAAATCCAAGTGGAGTCTGATGTTTGATGGGGTCGTTAACGTAAATGTAATGGAGATGGGGTAGTTATTGTCACTCCGAAGGGTTCTCATATGCCTTTTACTGCCCGATTGACTTTTGAATGTACCAACAATGAAGCTAAGTATGAAGCCTGTATTATGGGTATCGAAGAGGCTATTGATCTGAGGATTAAAACTCTTGACATATTTGGGGATTCTGCTTTGGTGATCAATTAGGTCAACAGAGATTGGAATACTCATCAGCCCAATTTGATTCCGTACAGGGATTACACGAGAAGACTGTTAACTTTCTTCAATGCAGTGAAGCTTTACCATATACCTCGTGATGAAAACCAGATGGCAGACACCCTGGCTATGTTATCCTCGATGATTAGGTGAATTGGTGGATCATGTGCCCAAAATCGACGTGATACGCGTTGATAGGCCCGCTTATGTGTTTGCAGCCGAGGCGGCTATAGATGGTAAACCTTGGTACCACGATATCAAGTGCTTTCTTAAAAGTCAAGAGTACCCTGCGGGGGCATCCAATAATGATAAGAAGACTCTGAGGAGATTGGCTGGTAGTTTCTTCTTAAATGAGGATGACGTGTTGTATAAGTGGAATTTCGACATGGTCTTGCTCAGATGCGTGGATAGACACGAAGCAGACATGTTAATGCAAGAAGTGCATGAGGGTTCTTTTGGTACCCATGCCAACGGACATGCTATGGCGAAGAAGTTGTTAAGAATAGGTTATTACTGGATGAACATGGAATCAGATTGTTTCAAGTATGCTCGAAAGTGCCATAAATGCCAGATTTATGCTGACAAAATGCATGTACCACTGAATCTTTTGAATGTCTTGACTTCTCCGTGGCCCTTTGCTATGTGGGGCATTGACATGATCGGAAAGATCGAGCCCACTGATTCCAATAGGCATCATTTCATTCTAGTTACCATCGATTACTTCACCAAGTGGGTGGAAGCAGCTTCCTTTGCAAAAGTCTCCTAAAAACTGGTTGCCCAATTTATTAAGAAGGAGATCATCTGTCGTTATGTAGTTCCTGAAAGAATCAATACGGATAATGGTTCTAATCTCAATAACAAGATGATGAAAAAGCTGTGCCAGAGCTTCAAGATCGAACATCGCAATTTTTTCCCGTATCGTTCGAAGATAAGCGGTGGTATTGAGGCAGCCAATAAGAACATTAAGAAGGTTGTAACTTACAAGGGATATAAAGGATTTATGGGATTTAAGGGTTAATTACTAAGAACTTAAGGGTTATAATATGATTCTTTTGAGGATTTAAAACTGGGATAAAACTCTTGGTCCAAGAGTCTAAATAAAGGATGGGGTTTAGGGATAAAACTCTTAGGTTCCAAAAGTTAAAATATAGGCCAAAGGGATTTAAAATTTGGGGATAAAACTCTTCATCCGAGAGTATAAAAAAGGGACAAGGGATTTTGGGATAAAACTCTCCATTCGAGAGTATAAACAATGGATAAGGGATTAAGGGATAAAACTCTCCATCCGAGAGTATAAACAATGGATAAGAGATTAAGGGATAGAACTCTCCATCCGAGAGTATAAACAATGGATAAGGGAGTTTAAGGGATAGAACTCTCCATCCGAGAGTATAAACAATGGATAAGGGATTTTAAGGGATAGAACTCCATGTCTAGGAGTATAAATAATAGATTAAGGGATAGAACTCCATGTTTAGGAGTATAAATAATATATTAAGGGATAAAACTCCTTGTCTAGGAGTATAAATAATAGATTGAGGGATAAAACTCCTTATCTAGGTGTATAAATAATAGATTAAGGGATATAACTCCTTATCTAGGAGTATAAATAATAGATATAGGGATAGAACTCTTTATCCAAGAGTATAAATAATGGATTAAGTTTGGGATTAGGGTTAGGAATAGGATTAGGGGAGGTGAACTACGATTACTCTGATCCTTCAAAATTGAAGGTACGTAGGCATATGGTTGTAAACCCTAGCGAGTACAATACTAAAAAACTTAGGATTCTTTTGTAAAATAAATAGGAATTTAGACAACAAACAAACATACCCTAAAATCTAAGGAGGATCCCATTGAGTACAATGGAAGTGAGGGATGCCTAACACCTTCCCCTCACTTAACTGACTCCCGAACCATAGGAATCTCTACCCTTGGGATTAGGATCTTAGGTTTATCATTTATTTCCCTTAAAAAAATATGATGGCGACTCGATATTTTTACCGGCCGCGACAGTTGCGATGAGAATTGGATAACAAGCTATTGATTAACTTGCATCACATTTCTTTGAATTCACCACCGACTTTGATTTATCCAAAGGAAAGGTTCAAGATTGAGAAAACCTAAAGGGGGGAGATCTAATGTTCGGGGGTTGGTTATACTAAGGGAAGGTATTAGTATCCTTAATATTTGTAGTACTCTAAAGGAACCTCTTGTTTAATTTGTGTTATGTTATGTTTTGCTTGCTAAGGTATCTGTTAAAGGTAAATGTAAGGACCTAAGGGTATATACACCAAGTTTGCTCGCCAAGATGTCGCATCTTGTGCCTACGTATCTGACTAAAGAATCAGAGCAACCGTAGTTCACCTAACTAAGGGTGAATTTGAGGAACCATTGACTATGGCCAAAGTTCCAAGAGGAAATGAGTGTGAGCTCATTTAGTGTTTAAGGGAACTCTCTAAGTCTAAGTTATGGGGAAAAGTGGATACTCAATGTGATGAGTCCATATAGAGTTCAGAAACTCCATCCTATTTCTAAGTTGTAAGATTCGATGGCTCTTAGAAGGCCAAGAATAAACAAAGGCTCTTAGGAGGCCTAGAGGGGAGATGTCTCTTAGGAGGCCAAGATGGTGTATGATTTGCTTATTGACTTATGAGTCAACTTAGGAGGACTTTCCTTTGGAATCAGGAAGATAACCGTTTTTTTTATGAAACAAGAAGTTTATATGGATATTTACATGAAGATGCAACATTAAATAACAGAGTATTCAAGTGAAACAAAGTTTACAATGCCATACAAGGTTAGAACCATATGCATTAGGCATCACTAGGTCAAAATGAACAAGATAACATGATAAAATAATCAAAGAAGTCAAGAGTGTTCATTACAGAAACCCTAAAACATCCTCTACTCCCCACATGATAAAATGCCTTAAAAACATTTATTTCCACCAATTTCTTTTTATGCTAAAAAAGTGGACTCATTAAGGAGTAATTGGAAAAAAGAATGAGTAAAAAAGAATAGAAAATGATCAAGTTATGAATTTATGAAAATCAAAGCATAAACTATAAAACACAAAGTGAACAAGTAATAAAAATATGAGAAAGGGCTCTCATGGGTGCTGAACCCATTACATGGTGGATGCAGCTCAAAATATGTACCAGACCAACCATGAGCGTGTATTGACAAGCAAATGGTTAGAACAATATAAATAGGAAAAAGGCGTGTTTTTCTGGAAATTAAAAACAAAAGGACTGGGGCGAGAGGGATTCGAACCCCAGTCCTGGTAGTAAATGCGCGTGTGTTTTACCACTGGGGTGGCCATACACCCAGTGTATGTGCTCACCCCACAAATACTTAACCTTGCGCAAGCACAAAAAACATGAAGGTCGCTCATATTGTTATAACTAGTACAAGTGTGGATCCAAAATTGATCAAGAAAACATCATCAGATATAGCTGGAATCAAAATAAATTCATTCTACTCAAAGTCATAATCATTGCAGTATGAATTAATCAATGGGAGAGTGGATTAGAAATCTTGGGTAGGGGCTGCAAATGAGTTCCTTAAGATCCAATACAAAAGCATCCTTAAGAATTGGTTCAAACTCACACTGGTACCACACACAGCTTAAACAAATGGTCATGGCATAAAAGGAACAAAGCTTCAACAGTTCCTTAGGTACAGATGCAGATGGATTTAGAACAAAAGGCAAGGGATTTTGTACTCTTGTGATTAATCCAAACAATGAAGGAGTAAAGGGTGCCAAAACTTGCATATTAAAACCATACAATAACAGCAACATCAAGACAAACCAAACTCATAGCATTCTAGGTATGTCATGACAGAGAGGTGAACCATCACACAAAAACAAAATTGAGACATGCAAACCTTATCATATAGATCTTGGAACCATGATGGTGTTAGCCATAACTCAAGCATAGGTCTCAAAGCCTCATACATTCAACTCAATGGCATCAGTTCAGACCAAGATAAAACATCAGAGCAAATCATAGAAATCAGGTATTGGTGGCAGGTAGGAGTAAGTGCTTATCATGCTAGTATTGGAGAGGACACAAGAACAATTCAACATAAGTACAAGTATATAACATAAAGCTCAGGCCAGTGGCAACACATATTCCAGTATTCATGATATTCCAACAGGTAGGTGGCTCAAAGCAAAACAAGGATGTTGCTATACTCACTAAACAGTGTCACACTAGTCTATATTCCTTTAGTAGACTGATGTAGAAAGAAAAACTTCCAAGGATTTTTAGGTTAAGAACAAAGTATGGATATCAATAGTACTATTTGATTAAGATGCAAGAAAACAAGATGTCCACATGGCAATCACATGAATATGGCATGGTAGGCACATGGCATTAAGACAAAGACCTCAAGAGATTTAGCAGTTACAACATCAATCCAGGTTACATGGCATTTTGTGTAAACAAATGATCTTTCAAAAGGACAAACATATAGTCATGTCCAAGAAATCAGCCAAGGAAAATGATCAAAAGCCTATTTGTAGTAAGAAGACATCCTAAACTAAAACATGAGCATGTGGACTAGTAGAAACCAACCTCTATCATGAAAGCAGTATTATTATGACATGGGTAGCATACATTCTGATAATTATCAGTAGAGAAAATGAGAAAAGAGGGAACTTGTCACACCAAACATGTCCTTCATTAAAAACTTTCATGCTACTTTAACATGATATGGAATTTTAGGAACAAGGCATATATGCAAGCATGGACATAAGGGTTTTAAATCATGGCAAATGATGATACTGATGCAGCAGGGGAAATTGGAAACAAAAATGATCAAGCAAGTAAACATATTACATGTTGTTATTTATGATAAGAACTGAAACAAAGATGTCAGTTTATACAAATTCTTAAAATCCAGGTAATGATATTAGTATATTCTGATCCAGGTGAACATGGTAGTGCAAGTATAATCATGCCAGAACACAAAACCAATGGGGACATGTGAACCTTATCACACAAGTCTTGGAATCTTAGCAACATTCAAGTATTGGTCTTAAGAGATATCATATGTTGAGTTCAAACCAAACATGGCATCAAAGCAAATAAAACCAACAGGCGATGACAGAGTTATAAGTAGGTGGAATGGAATTAAAACTTCAAAAAACAAACAGTTCCATATATCATTCTCATATGCTTAGGTCAGCTTGGCTCAAAACAACTGACATGGCTTGACATGGTTTTATATGCATAGCATGATGTGAGAAAATATATGGATATAATACTACAACAAAATGAATCCATAGCAAGCTTTCAAACTTAAAGACAAATTCAACAAGCACCAAGACCTGAGCAGCCTGCTATATCAAGGCAGAACAATGTTACCAACCACTTGCACACATAAATTGAATTTGTAACAAGGCAACAGTTCACAACTTGAGTACACATCATAAAAATAGATCAAAAGCATAGCACACACATACAACTTGAATATGTCAGGTAGAATGTCAACAACATCAATACACCATATATTCAGTACATACCAAAATACACACAGTTATCACATAGTAACATACAAAAAAAGTAAGCAGTTTTATAACAATTTCATAATCTACAAATACCTCAAGTTAATGACAGTGGAGTAAGTCTTGACAAGGACCTCAACTGTCTTTGTTCAAACCATGACATCAAACCTTAACGAGGCAGTTACATGATCAATGACATTTGAGTTTTATTAGTGTAACAAACAAGGGGATCTACATGAGCTTAACAAGCAGTCAATGAGCAGAATGAAGGGATTCAGTTACCATTCAATATAACTCACTAATAATGCTAAAAATAGAAGGTAGGGTAGCTAACCAACTCAGTACCTCAACCAAAACAGCCATAAGTGTCTTACCTCCATATAGCATGCCATGAACAAAAGTTTAACACAAACTTAAACACACTATTTTCACATTATGGATGGATGGAAGAAACATTAACACAACATTATATGAGCATTTATGACAAAGGTATGATGATGATGGTAATGTATATGAACATAGACATGGAGTGTGAAGAAAGAAATTAGCAAGTGGAATATGTCCACTGCACCCTCAACAATGAAGTATTCTCCCTCTTTTGAACTGGTAGCAAGCTATCCAAGTGCTTTTCCTTCCTTCTTCACTTACAGAACTTAAACTCAGAGATATTTTAAGGTGTGTATGCAAAGATTGTTGGTGTCTTACAAGTGCTGAGATGACCTCCTTTTCTAGGCTAGGAAGGTTGGCTTTGATTCATTGAGATCAATGGAAAAATGCATTGCCTGCTGGATAAAGAATTAGGGTTTGCAAGGACCACTTTTTAGCCTTCAAACTTGGTCAATTATTGAAGGAAATAATGCTCCAAATGCTGCACAAGGGCCTCAGAGAAAAGGGTGCAGGTTTGTCATGTTTCACAATTTCATGTATTGCTTCAAACCTCCTTTTTGTTGTGTCATAGGAGTGAGGGTCAAAAGAGGTAAAGCTTGGGATTATCCATGTGGTCTTGTGCGCATGATGTTGACAATGCTCAGGCTATACCATTTCATTTCATAAACTAATGTATTATTTCAAAACATCTTTTTTATGAGTCATAAGAGAGTGAGCTCAAAAGGTAAAGATTTGGGACAACACAAAGAGAAGATAACACGCCAAGGGTAGGTCTTGGGGATGCTGAAGAGATTTGCCCATGTTTTGTTTCAGGTATGATTCAAATTGTGAGGTATGGTTTGCATGGAAAAAAAATTCACGGGCTTCACTTGTTCACACGATAACTTTACTATTAATGGCCCAAATGAATTGGTTTTTGGTCCCTTTGAAAGAGAGCATGTGGTAGGGCACATTTTATGTTAGTGAAAAGCTGAAATTATGCTATGCAACAAATGAAAGATCGTGCCCAAGTTTGGTGTATCAAAGAGATACAAATCTGAATTTTCTAATTGTCCATAACTTCCCAACATGCCAACTTTAGGGTGACATAACTTGATAACCATCCCATCAAATCTTGAGGTTTTTGATCTTATGTGAAGTGGGCATTTGATAGTCCAATTTTCATGTAGGAATAGGTTTGAGATAATTCTTGTAACACTGAGAAAATATCCATAAAATCATGCGCATGAGTTGCTAAAAAAGTCTGGGAAGAAATTCTAAGTTATTGAGTTTTTACAATTTGAAACACCCAACTTTAAAGTATCATAACTTGAGATTGGTTTATCCGAATGAGAAGTTCTACACGTGCTTGGAAAGGTTGAAGAACAAGGAATGACCTTCATGCTCAAAGATTTTTGGTTTAGAGTTTGGAACTAGGTGAAAAACAATCATGAAGTAGTGTTCAAAATTGGAGCAAAAAGTTGAAATTTTCACTAAGTCCCCAAGGCATATTGTATCCCAAGCCCCATAACTTAAAAACCAAGAAAATTATGAAATAGGGTCCTCTAATACACTTTGAAGATCATGGGAAGAGCTTCTATTTGAGCTTTGAATCACTCAAATTGGATGTGTGGTTTGAAAGTTATGACTGTTTCAATTTTGCACAAGTAGTGAAATTCCACATATAAAAAGTTTTCATGAACCAAACCTTGCTTCCCTTGCAAGAAACTTCTTAAAACTTGATTTCACATACCTTATCCTATAATTGAGCCATGTCATGACGGATTGAGGCCTTAGATGTTTCATTTGGATCAAAATCTCAAGGATTAGGGTTTCAGTCAAAACCCTAATTTCAACTGTGAATGCACTGGGATAATCTCTCATGATCTTGCTTCTTTCATCACATCTAATGCTCATAGATGGTCTCTAGTGATATCTTCTATCATGTGGAGTCAAGTCCTAGGGTTTGAGAACAACCCTTGATCAAAGTCAAGGTCAATGATCCACTTGTCTTAACAGAACCCTAATTTGGAGGCCAGGTGAAACTGTGGCTCAAACTACTCATGATGAGAGCCAAATGATATTGAATTCTTGTTGAATGAGACCTCTTGAATGTAGGCAAGATCAATTGGTTGATGAACCATTCAAATATTGACTTAACAGGGCAGAATTCTTCAATGATTCCTCAAGTTAAAATCCTAATTCCACCTTTTGGTCTGGTGATCCTCTGTTGACTTAACTTGATTCAAAGTCTTGGGATCTTGGTTCCAAACTACTGGTGAATCTTTGTGATGATTATATGGAGCCAGAGAATACCCGAGGAGGCCTTAAATCTCTCTGTGTAAACCCTAATTTCAAACATAAGAGAAATAAACTGCAAAATGTGGGTTAGTTAAATAATGCATATATGATTGATCCTAAATGTCTATGCAAGATGTTATGACATCTAAGAGGTAAAATTTGGGGTACAACAGTTGCCCCTATTTAAATAACTTTACCGAATGGCACGAGGAAAGGAGGTCTTCGGGACATCAAGGTGGAAAGGTATTTAAATATAGCAAACCGAAAATTTTGCCCTTAGATGGAATGCAGATGCTAAAGACAAGCGACAGACATGCAAATGCTGACATGCCATGAACTTCTAGTATGATGATATGATGTCATGATAGTGCAAAGATGCAGACCGACTAGACACCGGGGATAAAGAGCAAACAACCATAGGTGAGTACATTGGGGAAGGATGAAGGTTAGTATCCACGAGGAAAACTCACTGGGGATACAGGCTAACCGACAAAAGAGACTCAATGGGGAGGAATCTAAGGAAAGACTGGGGATAGAAAAGTAAAGTGGAACACCCTACAGGTCCTTACTGGAGATAGGAGCTAGAAAGGTAATCTCCACTGGGGGAAAATCCAGGGAGATGGACGACAAGTTCATAGGTGACTGGACGATGTTGGGGAAAATAAGACGCATTCTTACTAGGCATGAAACTAGAAAGAAGACATGATCTCCACTGGGGATCGGTTTGAAACAAAAGGATACGCATCCAACGAAAGATTTTCTGGGGACTTCTTATACCGAAGAGTTCAAGTGGGATCTTCAAGAATAAGCCCGAAAAGGTAAAAAAAGAACTTGTGCGCCAGACAATAAAATACGATGGCGTTTTTGGCTGGGGATAAGGTTAAGGAACCCGTATGAGTTGGATAAGAATCAAGGTTCACAATTGACCTGAGACTTTGGTTCATAGGTGACCAAGGTTCATAGTTGACCTAAGATTTTGGTTCATAGATGACCAAGGTTCATAGTTGACCTGAGATTTTGGTTCATAGATGACCAAGGTTCATAGTTGATCGATATTTTAGTTCATAGATGACCAAGGTTCATAGTTGACCTGAGATTTTGGTTCATAGATGATCAAGGTTCATAGTTGACCTGAGATTTTGGTTCATAGATGACCAAGGTTCATAGTTGACCTGAGATTTTGGTTCATAGGTGACCAAGATTCATAGTTGACCTGAAATAAACAATGCCAGCGATTACTGGACTTAAGGTTCATAGGTGACCTAGAATTTAGGTTCATAGTTGACCAAGGTTCATAGTTGACCTGAAATAAACATTGCCAGCGATTACTGGACTTATAGTATCCACATGAGGAGATTAAGTATCAAATAGGTTAATACCGAGGTTGCATAAATGAAGATTAGACTTCCTGGGGAAAATGCATAAAGAGCCGGAATCTGGCGCATGAAGGTGAAGGCCGGACGCAAGCAAGACACAGACAAAGATCCAAAGACCAGCAAATAGAGATAAAGAGATATAAAGACTCCACAAGCAAAACACCCAAATGCAAATATGCACAATGCCATGGTACGATGTGAATGCTTAATGATATGCAAGAAACAACTCTAACGAGAGACGAAAGAATAGTGAAAGGAAGGATGACACATCCATCGCACTGAAGTCTGAAGGCCATAGGTTTTGGAGTCAATCCGGGAATGTCTTCACTTCACTGGGGAAATAAAATTCATATTCCCAACAAACATCTGTGAAGATACTAGGGAGAAGTCCTTTGTATCGGTGGTCAGTCATTACTGAAACATTTAATTCAGGGAAGTATTACCAATCTCTCTTTAACAAAAAGTTCACACCAGATGGTTTGTCAGTGTTTTCGTCGCAACTAGAGTTTTTGTGGGAGGCAAATGATTTCATTAAATCGTCCCTAATTCCAGAGCAAGATGTATATTTTCATTGTGTTTTCTCAAAAGATTTTTCAAAACATTTTCCGCTTTTAAAACCGTTATTAATGAATAAGTGAAATTTTGCATAACAGGGAAAATATCAGAGTAATGATAAATATCAAACAAAGAATGGCTCAAAATCTGATTTTATTAGAATGGTAACTTGCCAATAGCGAAGTTCCATGGATCATTGCAACTGAAAAATGGCAATTTGGGAAAAGGTTACATCATATTCAGTGACCACTACTATCCCTAATGACTAAGAGTCCAAAAAATCTTCGCTGCTGATGAGGGCGAATTAAACTTTGAATTTCTTCATGAATCTCTGGATGTAGGTGACAATCCTATCTCACACAGTGAAATGCCTTTGTATGTAACTTTTTCCTGGACCACCCTTTCAGGTTTTCAGTCCACCGGGACGCTCTTTTTTGCCTAGGCCGCCCTTTCGGGTTTTCAACCTAGCGAGCTCTTTCTTTTTATTTGATCCCTAACTTTTGCCTGAGTCTCCTTCATAGGTTATGACCCACCGGGATACCCTTTTCTTGCCTAAGTCGCCATTTCTGGTTTTTGACTTAGCGGGCTTTTTAGGCGTAATATTTTCGTACTGAGTCAGCATTCACAGGGTGTGCGAGTTGTTCACCATCCATCGTTGTGAGGATAAAGAGCCTCCTGAGAACACAATTTTTACCACAAATGGACCCTCGTAGTTAGGTGCCCATTTTCCGCGAGCATCCCTTTGAGATGGCAGGATTCTCTTGAGTATAAGTTCTCCTTCTCGAAATTCTCGAACACGGACCTTTTTGTCAAATGCCCTCTTCATTCTCTTCTGATACAAATACCCATGACACATAACAGTCAGTCGCTTTTTCATCAATGAGATTCAATTAGTCATATCTCTCTTGGACCCATTCTGCTTCATCAAGCTTGGTTTCCATCAGGATTCTCAAAGACGGTATCTCTACCTCAATGGGAAGGACATCATCCATTCCATATACCAGAGAAAAGGGAGTTGCCCCTGTCGAAGTTCGAACCGAAGTCCTGTATCCGTGCAAGGCAATTGGTAACATTTCATGCCAATCCTTATAAGTCTTGATAATTTTTTGCAGAATCTATTTGATGTTTTTGTTAGCAGCTTCGACAGCTCCATTCATCTTGGGACGATAGGGTGAAGAGTTGTGTTGCTCAATCTTGAAATTGTCACATAACTCCTTCATTATCTTGTTATTCAGATTTGTCCCATTGTCGATTATGATTCTGTTAGGGATTCCATAACGACAAATGATATTATTTTTTATGAAACGGGCAACCACATGCTTGGTCACATTGGCATAAGAAGCAGCTTCAACCCACTTGGTATAATAATCGATGGCCACTAGAACGAAGCGATGACCATTAGAAGCTTTCGGCTCAATTGCCCCAATCATGTCAATGCCCCACATAGAGAAAGGCCAAGGAGATGACAACACATTCAGCAATGTCGGAGGCACATGCATCTTATCAGCGTAGATATGACATTTATGGCACTTTCTGGCGTATTGGATACAGTCAGTTTCCATGGTCAACCAACAATAACCGGCTCTCAGGATTTTCTTAACCATAGCATACCCACTAGCGTGAGTACCAAAGGCTCCTTCATGAATATCGTGAATCAACAGGCCTGCTTCTCGTTTATCAACACATCTTAGCAGGACCATGTCGTGATTCCTCTTGTAAAGCACATAATTACTGAGGAAGAATTTGGATGACAACCTCCGCAAAGTTTTCTTATCAAGACTGGAAGCATTGGCAGGATACTCTTGAGTCTTTAAATAATTCATAATGTCGTGAAACCACGGTTTACCATCCATCTCTTCTTCAACTGACTGGAAGTAGGCTGGTTCGGTCTTGCGCTCGATGCTGATGAGCGGTGCTTCATTAACAAAGTTAACTCTCCACATTGAAGCCAACCTGGCTAAAGAGTCAGCTAAGTGGTTCTCTGAGCGTGGAACATGACGGAAGGTAATCTCATCAAAGTATTTGATCATTTCCTCAATGTGAGCACAGTATGGGATCATGTCATACCCCAAATTTTGACCACTAAGATTTCCCATCATTGTGAAAATCATCATCACAATATGGATGGACCATCATTCCTCATTAGATTTTCCAAAGATAAGTGAGCATCCACTACAATCAAACTTAGGGTTTCAAGCCCTCTCAGAGCTCTTAAGACAAAGGATCAATCAAAGAATGACATGATCTTCAACTTGTCTAAACCTATCAAACATCCACAATGGATCAAAAGGACTCCCACATCAAGAATCAAGCACAAGAGTGCAGCATCTTAAGCTGATCAAGCCTTAAGATCGCCAGTGTCACCAAATTAGGGTTTTGGTCGATCAGGGCCTCCAGGTGGAAATTTTCCTCTGGGCATGAGCCAATGCTTCAAAGCATAACCCAAGATACTCCAAGGGACCTCATGGACCCCATCATCAAGTTAATTTAGCCTCAGGGGATGCATTCACCAAAAATAAGGAATTAGGGTTTCTTGACCTAATTCACCCCTAAGTTGACTTTTGGGACAAAGCATGAGCCAAAACCTCAAGACATGATATGAGGGTCCCTAATACACTACATTGATCCATTTGCAACAATGGATTGATCCAAGAAGCTTGAGTCATAAGTTTCAAGTTCATCACAACCACAGTTAGGGTTTCGCAGAAAAAGTCAACTGTGCCTTTGAATTTTGACCAGAACATGCCCCAAACCTTGGGACATGATTCAATACACCCGATAACACCTATGAAATCAATCCATCAAGTTTGATTTAGGTCAAGGACTTGATTTCATAGAGGATCGCACAGTTTGGAATTCATCGGATAAAAAGTCAACAGTGCCCAAAAGTCAAAGTTTGACTTTTTAATTTTTTATTCAATTATGGTTCCCTAACCCTAAAATGATGATAATGTGTGATTGGAATCATCATTCATCAAGAAAAATCAAGAAAAGTGGGATAACTTGTAAAAGGGGTAACCATAAAAAAACTTAGAAATTTTCTAAGTTATGGAACAAAGTGGCTAGGGTACCAACTTCCAAGGATCATAACTTGAGATCCAAACAACCATTTTGGCTGATCCAAAGATGGATTTGTATCTCTCATGGCATACTTTAAAAGTTTCAACTACACCTCATTCCAATTCTCCATGGATTTTTAGTTATGGAGTGACCAAAATGACAAAAACATGAAAATGCCACTTTTTCCAACACTTAGTGAAATTTTCACTAAGTTAGAATCTGTTTCACTTTTTTCAAAATGTAAGGGTGTAACACCCCCAATCTATACCCCGAGTAATTAAAGCAATAACAAATAATCAGAGTATAATTAAAACATTCATGGCATAGACGGAAACGTCACATCAAAGTAATGAATTACAACAACCTGCTCATATAGATATGCAACAATCAGGTAGCAACATAAACAAAGGAACTCAGTTCCTAATGCCCACAATTCATTTACATAATAAAAGCAAAAAATCTGCAACTGAAATCTCATATATAAACATAGAAGTTTGTCTGTCATATACAGAGTCATACATGTAAAATCCAAAAAGATATATATATATATATATATATATATATATATATATATATATATATATATATATATATATATACACATAGTCACATAACGATCTCCCCGACTACCCGGTGCTACATATCAGAGCCGACCGACAAAAGGATGAAGACATAATCTTCACGAAAAGACCTCCAGCATCTAATCTGCAATGCCTCATAGAGCATTCAAAACAGCAGAAGGGTGAGAAACACAATTATAATATAGTTGCATACAATTATGTAATAACATGAAATACGCACGCAAAAACACTCTCACCACAACCTATACCATAATTCAAATACAAAACAACACAATTCATAATTCATGCATCCATCGCTAAGGCATATCAATCATGCTCAATACATTTATCACCAATATATATCAACTCATCAATCCCATTCACATTTTCCCACACATAATCAATCCATTCATGACTTATGCAAATGCACAGAGACCGACACAACGACTCTATGCATGCGGTACCATTCCATTCATCATTCTCATCATTAATTCACTCAGAAATTATTGGAATCATCGCTTGTTACTTAGTGTAACTCCTCGTCAGGCAAATGATGTTCCCCGTCGCTTTAGGTCATCTTGGTATAAGGCTCACGACGTTTATGGGTCGCTTTAGGTCCTCTTTGTATAAGGCTCACGATCCGATCGCTTTAGGTCCTCTTTGTATAAGGCTCACGGTCGTCTATAACGTCGCTTTAGGTCCTCTTTGTATAAGGCACACGACCGTTACAGCAGATTCCCTCTGGAATTGTTTCGTCGCTCACACCCCACAAGGGCACACGACATCACCAGATGCATATCATGATGCTTGGCATATAATGACTCATGAAAATCAAATGCATATACATATATAACCATGTGAACCATCTCAACATCAATAATTATGCATTGAAATCAAACCCAAAACAATGCATTTATTTTCCATAAGGCCACAAACCATTATCAAAATATTTCATCACATACATTCACATCATATAATAGCACACAAGCTATACGTTATATATCAAAAGCATATCACATGATAACACATCAATCACACACAATTACGACGGTAAAAGTCGGCAAAATGACACGTTTCCAAATTCCCGACACAATTAAATCGGCCACTAATCCCAAAACTATTTTAATAAGAAATAACATCTCATTAGCTTTCCAACGCATCCGACCGTGCCTCAATCCGAGTTACGAAT
This sequence comes from Lathyrus tuberosus, assembly GCA_022829125.1. Taxonomy (NCBI): domain Eukaryota; kingdom Viridiplantae; phylum Streptophyta; class Magnoliopsida; order Fabales; family Fabaceae; genus Lathyrus; species Lathyrus tuberosus. The sequence continues at coordinate 9,426,672 of JALAZF010000060.1, read as the reverse complement.
CAAAAGTTAAGAAGGAAACAAAATGGAAAATCTGTCACGTTCGCTTTCCCATTCGCAATGCAATCCCCCAGCGAACCATGGCAGAGAAAAACAGCATAAAGTTCGCAATGCAAACTTCTGGGCGAACCTTCGCTTTCCTATTCGCAATACGAACCCCGAGCGAACTACGGTAGAGAAAAACAGCAGAAAGTTCGCAATGCGAACCCCCAGCGAACCTTCGCTTTCCCCTTCGCTTTTGTTCGCAAAGCGAACCTATAAATTCTCAGCAGCGCTGTTGTTCACCCCAAAATCAACATTTCCTCCACCAAAACACTTCCAAACCATAACATAACAACCAGAACATATTCCAATCATAACAACAAGTATTCTACAGTATTTATATCGCATTTCAACCACGAAAACATCGATTTCTATTGTTTTTCTCATTTCAACCTAGAATTGAAAAGCTAGGAAAAACCAGCAAACATTCCAACACACACATACACAATCATACACAAGCATAGCATAACCGAGTTTCGAACTCTTACTCGATTAATCGTGCTTCGAAGTGTCGGTTGAATCGATTTCTTACACTCCAAGTTTTCCTCTCTTTCTTCTTCTCCCTCTCTATTTCTCTTAACTTCTTTTTCTCTCTTTCTAACCTCTATATTTCTATTTTAAGAAAAACAATAATATCTAACCAAGCAAAATGACCAAAATACCCCTACACTCAATTTTCTCGCAAACGCTCTCAAAACGCGATAAAACATAATAACGATAACCATAACATATTTACCAAACAAAACCAAGAATAAAATAATATAAAAACAAAAATAATTAAATCGACTCAATTAAATAAATATAACAAAAACTGGGGTGTTACAACTCTCCCCACTTAGAAATTTTCGTCCTCGAAAATATTACCTGAGACGGACAACTTCAGATACGATCCCCGCATCCGACTCTCCAACTCCCAAATCAAATTGCCCTCAGCAGCGCCTCCCCACGCTACTTTCACAAGCACAATATCCTTGCCTCTTAACCGCTTCAACTCGCGATCCAAAACCTTCACCGGTAATGCCTCAACCGTAAGGTTCTCCCTTACCTCAACCTCATCCATCGGAATCACATGCGACGGATCCGAAACATACTTCCGAAGCTGTGAAACATGGAACACATCATGTAAATTCAAAAGATTCGGCGGCAACGCCACCCGATAAGCCACAACACCCACTCTCACAGATATCTGATAAGGACCAATAAACCGAGAAGTAAGCTTCTTCGACTTCAATGCACGTCCAACACCCGTCACCGGTGTAACTCTCAAAAATACATGATCGCCTTCTCGAAACTCAAGATTTTTCCTCCTTCGATCATGATAACTCTTCTGCCTACTCTGAGAAGCCTTCATCTTCTCACGAATAAGTTTCACCTTTTTCGTAGTTTGTTGAACTAACTCCGGTCCAACCACCGAACTCTCACCAGATTCACGCCAACACAAAGGTGTTCGCATCTTTTTCCATACAACGCTTCAAAAGGTTCCATTCCAATACTCGAATAGAAACTGTTGTTATACGTGAACTCCACCAACGAAAGATAACTATCCGAAGCACCACCTTGCTCAAGAACACAAGCTCTCAACAAATCTTCCAATGACTGAATAGTTCTCTCGGTCTGACCATCTGTCTGAGGATGATAAGCAGAACTCAATCTTAACTTGGAACCTAACGCCTTTTGCAAACTTTCCCAAAATCTAGAAGTAAACCTTGGATCTCGATCTGAAACAATACACAACGGAACACCATGTAATCTCACAATCACACGGATATAAATCTCAGCCAACCTCTCCAAAGAAAAACTGATGCCAATCGGAATGAAATGTGCCACTTTAGTCAGCCTATCCACCATCACCCAAATGGCATTATGTCCCCGCTGAGTATTCGGCAACCCTGTCACAAAATCCATAGAAATGTTGTCCCATTTCCACTCGGGAAAATCCAACGGTTGAAATAATCCACTAGGCTTCTGATGTTCTACCTTTGACTTCTGACATGTCAAACACGCATAAAAACACTGAGCCACATCCCTCTTTAATCCGGACCACCAAAAGATCTTCTTCAAATCTTGATACATTTTATTAGCTCCCGGATGTATACTCAAACTACTCCGGTGTCCTTCCTCTAAAATCATCTTTTTCAATTCCGAATCATCAGGAATACAAATTCTACCACGGAATCGAAAAACACCCTGATCATCCACTTTAAAGTCACCATTCACACCTTTACCTCCAACCGTCATCAAATCAACAAATTTCACATCTAACCTCTGTTTCTCGCTAACGGTCAACAAAAAATCATTAGTGACCTTTAATATACCAAGCCTCACGCTGTCAGATGTCAATTCACACACCAAACTCAAATCTCTAAATTCTTCCAAAAGTTCCCACTCTTTAATCATCAAAGCAGACATATGCAAAGATTTCCAGGTTAACGTGTCGGCTACCACATTAGCTTTACCAGGATGGTAATTCAAGCTAAAATCGTAGTCCTTCAAAAATTCCAACCATCTCCGTTGCCTCATATTCAACTCTTTCTGATCAAACAAGTATTTTAGACTCTTGTGATCACTAAAGACTTCGAATCTTGCACCGTAGAGATGATGTCTCCAAATTTTCAATACAAAAACCACCGCAGCTAATTCCAAATCATGCGTAGGATAATTCTTCTCATGATCCCTCAATTGTCTCGAAGCATAAGCCACAACCTTACCTTCCTGTATCAACACTCCACCTAAACTACTCAAAGACGCATCGCAATACACCACAAACGGTTCACTAGGATTCGGTAATATCAAAATCGGAGCTGTAGTCAATCTTCTCTTCAACTCACTAAAATTCTCCTCACACTGAATATCCCAAATAAACGCTTTACCTTTACAAGTCAGTTGGGTCAATGGAAGTGTTAACTTGGAAAAGCCTTCAATGAATCTTCGATAATATCCAGCTAAACCCAAAAAGCTTCTAATTTCAGTAACAGATCTAGGAGCCTCCCATTGTAGAACTGCATCTACTTTGGAAGGATCCACAACAATACCATTACCTGAAATCACATGCCCAAGAAAACCCACTTCTGACAACCAGAACTCACACTTGGACAACTTGGCATAAAGTCTCTTTTCCTTCAAAATTTGCAATACAATACGCAAATGCTCCGCCCCGAGACTTAGAATAAATCAAGATGTCATCAATAAACACAACCACAAATTGATCCAAATTCTCATGGAAAATGTGATTCATATACTCCATAAACACTCCCGGCGCATTAGAAACCCCGAACGGCATCACAGAATATTCGTAATGTCCGTATCGTGTCCTAAAAGCCGTCTTCTGAATATCTTCCTCCTTCACTCTAATCTGATGATAACCTGACCTCAAATAAATTTTACTAATCACACACGCACCTACCAACTGGTCCATCAAATCATCAATTCTTGGAAGAGGATACTTATTCTTAATCGTCACCTTATTCAGCTGGCCATAATCAATACACAATCGCATACTTCCATCTTTCTTCTTCACCAATAAAACTGGAGCACCCCAAGGCGATACACTCGGCCTCACAAACCTCTTTTCTAACAATTCATTCAACCGCTTCTTCAACTCAACCAACTTAGATGCCGACATACGATATGGTGCCATAGACACAAGTGTAGTACCAAGAACTAGATCTATAGAAAACTCCACCTCTCTTTCTGGCGGCACATCAGAAATATCCTCCGGAAACACCTCCAGAAAATCACACACGACTGGAAACACATCAATTGCAACTTGACTATCCATAGTCAACGATGCAAACAACCCGAACAACAGAGCTTCATCCGCCAAAAGTTCCTTAAACTCTTTCGTAGATAAAAAACTTGATTCCTCGTCTTCCTTAAGAGAAGGAAATCTTACCAACTTATGATAACAATCGATATGAACTCGATTTAACTGTAACCAATTCATTCCCAGAACTACGTCTAAACCCTCCAACGGCAGACACACCAAATCCATAGCAAAATCCTTACCATAAATGGTCAAAGGACAACTTAAACAAACCAGAGAAGTAGTTACCGACCCCAATGCTGGAGTATCGATAACCATCTCTCCACCCATCGATGACAATAAAAGATTCAAATGCCACGCACACTCAGACGAAATAAACGAATGAGTCACTCCGGTATCAATAATAGCAACTAAAGGAGTACTATTAATAAAACAAGTACCTTTGATCAAACTATCTGCACTAGTAGGCTGAGTTCCTGCCAATGCAAATACTTTCCCTCCAGCTTGAGCTTGCTTTAGTTTCGGACACCTCGTACTAATGTGACCAGATTCACCACAGTTAAAACACTTCACCTCAATCCTCTTGCAATCAGCTGTTACATGTCATATACCTCCGCAATTGGAACACTTTCTCATATCCTTTCTACATTCAAACTGACGATGTCCTAAGTCACCACACCTAAAACATCTTAGAGGATTATACATACCTCCCCCACTTGGCCTTTTATCAAAATTAGCCCTTTGCTTTCCCTTGTCAGTTGGTGACACATAAGGACCACCACGAAACGGTTGCTTTCCTTTCCTTTCATTCACACTCTTATAATGAGTAGAACGAGCTTTGCTATCTTCCTCATAAATTCTACAACAATCCACCAAATCTGAAAACCTCCTAATTCTTTGATAACCAATTGCCTGTTTGATCTCGGGACGCAGCCCTTTCTCAAACTTCACACATTTTGAAAACTCCGCAGTTGCTTCAGCATAATGTGGATAAAACTGAACAAGCTCCACAAACTTAGCAGTGTAATCAGTAACAGACATGTTACCCTGTTTCAACTCCAAGAACTCTATTTCTTTCTTTCCTCTAACATCTTCAGGAAAATACTTCCTCAAAAACTCACTGCTAAACAAAGCCCAAGTGACAACTTCACCTGTAGCTTCCCACACATGACGCGTACTAACCCACCAATCATTAGCCTCCTCCTTTAACATATGAGTACCCAGTCTCACCTTCTGTTCCTCAGCACAGTCCATCACTCGAAAGATTCTTTTAATCTCCTTAAGCCAAATCTGAGCACCATCAGGGTCATATCTTCTTGTGAAGATAGGCGGTTTGTTCTTCCTGAACTCATCATTCCCACCAGAATTAGGTGCATTCCGCACAGCCTGAGCCATAGCTTGCATAGCAGCAGCAAGAGCAGCATCATTCCTACCAGCCATATTTTGTTCATATCCAATAACAGTAACTATGGTTAAACAATCAGCTCGCCAGACACAACTTGGTCAAAGTGACCGACACGGACTGGCTCTGATACCACTTAATGTAACACCCCAAATCTATACCCCGAGTAATATAAGCGATAACAAATAATCAGAGTATAATTAAAACATTCATGGCATAGACGGGAACGTCACATCAAAGTAATGAATTATAACAACCTGCTCATATAGATATGCAATAATCAGGTAGCAACATAAACAGAGGAACTCAGTTCCTAACGCCCACAATTTAGATACAGAATAAAAGCGGAAAATCTGCAACTGAAATCTCATATATAAACATAGAAGTTTGTCTGTCATATACAGAGTCATACATGTAAAATCCAAAAAGATATATATATATATATATATATATACACATAGTCACATAACGATCTCCCCGACTACCCGGTGCTACATATCAGAGCCGACCGACAAAAGGATGAAGACAGACATAATCTTCACAAAAAGACCTCCAACATCTAATCTGCAATGCCTCATATAGCATTCAAAACAGCAGAAGGGTGAGAAACACAATTATAATATAGTTGCATACAATTATGTAATAACATGAAATACGCACGTAAAAACATTCTCACCACAACCTATACCATAATTCAAATACAAAACAACACAATTCATAATTCATGCATCCATCGCTAAGGCATATCAATCATGCTCAATACATTTATCACCAATATATATATCAACTCATCAATCCCATTCATAATTTCCCACACATAATCAATCCATTCATGACTTATGCAAATGCACAGAGACCGACACAACGACTCTATACATGCGGTACCATTCCATCCATCATTCTCATCATTAATTCACTCAGGAATTATTGGAATCATCGCTTGTTACTTAGTGTAACTCCCCGTCGGGCAAACGATGTTTGTAGCGAGCGGTTTTGGACGTGGTTGCGAAGCACTACGGCTCTTTGGTATCTACAACTCGATTAATTTTTTTTCCTATTAAAGCTAATGAAGGAAGGGAAATAGATGTCTCAAATTAACCCTGCTTGTAAACTGAGGTTAAACAGTCAAAACTGTTGGTTTATAGATGCTACAAAGATTCGGGGTCTCTATTGGGTGTATTTTTTTAAAAGTGGTGTTTTGTGGATTGGTGGGAGGTTAGGACGGATGTGTGGAAGTATGGGATTTTGGGTTTTTATTTAGTGTGCTCACTAAGATATTTTCTTTCAATCTTATGCCTACGTATTCCCGTTTACCGAAACAGGGAAATCAGAGCGTTCGTAGTTCCTCCTATTCTATGGGAGGAAATGGTTGTTTTGGTGTCTTGTTCAAAGCCCAAGACGTGAAGTGAAAGCTAGTTTATATCTTGTTCAAAGCCCAAGATGTGAAGCTGAAAGGTCTCAACTTTAGAGAGAGTTTGTCATCTCTAAGGAGGGGTTTGTTTGTCATAATCGTTTATAAGGGAGAATTACTTTAACCGGGATATGTGAATCCGGCAATGCCATAATTTCCTTTATAAGGGATTTCCAACCTAAAGGAGAAGACTTTAACTCAGTGTAGAGCAATGCTATCTTTCCTTAGGAATTTCTCATGCTAAAAGAGGGGCAGTGGCATGGATGTAGATGATCCAGAGGCTTGCCGCTTACAGTGATTAGATGAAGGGGAAGGAGTTGTTGATGTTTGTGTACTGCGAACGAGGCACAACTTTGATGCTAAAAGGTTGATTGGATCAACTAGTGGTTTTCTTATACAAAGCCTAAGAGGAGACTAATATGTGTCTCGTACAAAGCCCGAGAGAGAGAGGCTAAAAGGTTTTGACTCAATTAGGGAATCTTTTGGTATCTCGTATAAAGCCCGAGATGGAGGCTATTTGACTCAACAAGAGAGTTTTTATATCTCGTACAAAGCCCGAGATGGAGGCGAAAGGGGTGATTGACTCAACGAGGGAGTCTCTGGTATCTCGTACGAAGCCCGAGATAGAGGCTAAAATTATTAGCTCCGCTGGGGAGAATCATTGTACAAAGCCCATGAGGAGGCTATGATTACTGTTTCAGTTGAGTGACAAGTCCAGTATGCTGATTTAAAGAGAAAATCAGTTCTTATATGAGTAATGTTTGCACTCCGGGATTTTGATTCGAGGATCAGGGATATTTCCTGTTCTTTAAGGAAGTGGGAAATCCAAAGGGTATTGAGATTGTCCGAGTCCACGGGGTTCCTTCCTATTTTTGAAGGGGTCACTTGAGAATGTCTTTGAGACTCAAGGATGTTAGATTGTCCGTGTCTAGAGTTTCACCTTTTGTACTATGCTTTGAGAAACAGTAGTAGACTCTTGGAAAGAACTGTTCTATGAAGATGACTAAGTTCTGTTCCTATACCTTTAGGAGGTCGTTGGGACAATTTGTACGAAGCTCAAGAGGAGGCTGGAAACTTTTAAGAAGCCAAGTGTTCCTTGTATGAAGCCCAAGAGAAGGCTATCATTCCCGGAGGAAGAATCATTATACGAAGCCTAAGAGGAGGTTGTGAATACTTCTAAGAAGCCGACGGGTCCTTGTACAACGCCCAAGAGGAGGCGGGGATGCTTTTAGGAAGCCTGCGGGTCCTTGAATAATGCCCAAGAGGAGGCCGATGCTTTTAAGAAGCCGATGGGTCCCCAAACCCTGAGAAATTCAAGACAGGCTATTCACGAGGAATAGATCAAGCCAGGAAAGTTCCAGAATTTGGAAGAAACTTAAGAGATGCCATTCACGGAGAAAAGATCATCTCTGGGGAGTAGAGTTTCTTGACAAGTGCTTTTAAGAAGCCTGTGGGTCCCCAAACCCCGAGAAATTCAAGACAGGCCATTCACGAGGAATAGATCAAGCCAGGATAGTTCGAGAATTTGGAAGAAACTCAAGAGATGCAATTCACGGAGAAGAGATCATCTCTGGGGAATATAGTTTCTTGACAAGTGCTTTTAAGAAGCCTGTGGGTCCTTGAACAATGCCCAAGAGGAGGCCGATGCTTTTAAGAAGCCGATGGGTCCCCAAACCCCCGAGAAATTCAAGACAGGCTATTCACGAGGAATAGATCAAGCCAGGAAAGTCCGAGAATTTGGAAGAAACTCAAGAGATGCAATTCACGAAGAAGAGATCATCTCTGGGGAATAGAGTTTCTTTGACAACTTCTACGAGTGACAGACTATGAAAGGGTTCACTGAGAATTCTGCCTTTCATATCTCCATATTGTTTAACCCCAAGAGGAGGGAAGACTGTGTCTGGTAATCCTGTGGGGATCTAGTTTTGACTATTTAAGAGTGATCAACGGGCTTAATGCTAGACGTAGTTGCCGGGGAAACTCTAAATATCTATACTATTATTACATAGTTGATATGAGTTTATGAAAGAAGAATTACAGTGAAACAACCCTACAATACAGTTATATGTATATGAAAGCGGTAAATGAAAGCATATAAACACTTACTCGGTTGTAGAGCTTCCATGCTGTTTGGTTAGTTGTTCAACAAAGAAAGATTGAAAACAACAGTATATTCAAAATCAAAGGAGAAAGTGCTTTGAAAAAGAAAGATTTGGGGCTTACAGCTCAAGGAGAGGCCCAGGGTTTTATCAGTGAGCGCACTATTTGAATTTGTACATAGGGACTTATACAAGTGACTGTGGCCTAAAATCTGTTTTCTGTACAAAGAGATTTGGGTCTTACACTCTCTCAAGAGGCCCAAAAAGTTTTAAAGAAAAAGAGTGGGGCTTATAACACGAGGGTAGGCCCAGATGATTTTTCGTTTAAAATGGCGATCGCGCCGAGATTTTCTTTTAACGCAAAGGGGCTTATACAATATCTGAGGCCCAAAGTTGTTTTTGGTTAAATGGCTGTTGGGTCTTACACTCTAATAGAGGCCCAAAAGTTGTGAATGAGTCTTATAGCTCAAGGAGAGGCCCAGATGGTTTATCTTTAAACTGGCGACGATCGTGCCGAATTTAAAAATGTACAGAGGGACTTATACAATAAGTGAGGCCCAAAATATTTTTGTTCAAGTGGGTTGGGTCTTACACCCTAATAGAGGCCCAAAAAGTGTTTGAAATTGATTTGTGAGGGTTGAATTAATCAAAAACCCTAATTTATTTCCAAAATGTATTTTAATTGAATAAAAATTCAATTAAAATGATAAAAAATTGTTTAACATGTGGGAAACAAATTATGATCTTGGATTAATGCTTCAAAAATAAAGTATTAACCTACAAAATAATTAGAAGTCATTAATCTTTACAAAATCAAGAGGAAAAAAAAGATTTTAAATGTCAAAAACAATTAAAATATTAATTCTTTGTAAAAATATCAATTATATGAAATAAATAATATTTTTGGGATATTTTGGGAAAATAAAATATTTTAACATTTTGGTGAATTATTAAAAAAAGAATCAACTCAAAATCATTAAAACTCAGAGAGAAATTAATTTTTGAATCAATTAAATAAAAATCACAAAATTCAAATATTCAAATGTTGGAAAATGGCGCCAAGAACAAGGGCAAGAACACGCACGTGTTCTGAGTTTCCCAGATTTGCATTTTCTATCCAATCTCAATGAATACTTAATCATATCATGCAATCCACATACCAATCAACTCGTTTCAACCTCACGATCATGTCTATGACAATTAATTTCATTTAAATGAAACATAAAACAAGAAATCATGAACAATCCTCAAGAACCCTAGATTCTGCATGAAGGCTGGGATTTTTGATACACGATTCAAACAATGCAATTAATTGAGGGGAAACATTCCATGCATGATTATGAACATATGGCCAAATTATTGTGCAGTAAAAATTGCATGGATCATAGAGTTAGAAGAGCTCATGCTTACCACTTGCAGCTGGTGATCGTGATTTGTGTTGGAGGTGTTACAGATGAGTTGTGATGATCTGAACAGCTTCCGTACACCCTATAGAGTGTGTTTGAATGCTTGGACTTGATTGAAGTTGGTTGGATCAATTCATGGCATCTCAACTGCAACTTGGTTAAAACCTTGAGCAATTGACTGGTGATTATGAGAAATCAGTGTTCCAGTTATTGTTTAAGTGTTTGATCAGCTCATATGTGATGTATATGAGGTGTGTGTGTGATTGGTTTGATTGGAAAAGCTCTCAAACTCAAAACCCGATAGTGACTTGCCTTAGAAGGCACAATTGGAGTGAAAGAAGAGATTTTGAGGAAAGCATCTGTTTGATGGCTTTGGTGTACTCAAACTGATCACAATTGACCTCTATTTATAGTAGAGCAAGTTTGTTTTGCAAGGAATAGTGAATGGCAACTGCTGAGTAGGTTTGCCCAATGTTGGCAAATGAAAATCCAAGTCTCCTCTAGCCATTGACTAGAGGTTACGGCACAGGATGCTGGTTCCCTTGGTCTTGGATAAGTCTTGACTAAATTCAGTTTCTAAGAGCTCAGTCCATGTCACCTTGATGCTTCCATTCAATGCTCCAATCCAAAATTGGAGTCTTGTCCCTATTTTGGCAATTCTAGTTTCAACATGCTATTTCTTGTTCCAAAGACTTTGGAGGCTTGGCTCAGTGATTGTCCCCTTTAGATTCAATCCTCAAATGTGTCCAAAGTGATGACAAGGCTTGGAATTGGCTGATTTTGGCAAATCGACAAAAAGTGCAAAAATCTGCCTTGCCTTGGCAGATTTCAGCAAGGCATCTTGCCAATGTCATATCTCATAGCTCAAATTGAATTTGGTAATGTTCTTGGCCATTTTGGAAAGCCCTTACATGATACAACAAATGTTTGAACATGTTTGGTTTTGATCTCTTTTGAATCCAAGTGAAAAATCCCCCTACATTTGGAAAAAAGTAAAGGCAGATTCTGACTTAGTGAAATTTTCACTAAGTGTTGGAACAAAGTGACTTTTCTTGATTTTGATCACTCCATAACTCAAAATCCATGAGGAATTTGGACATAGGTCAGTATGAAGCTTTTGTGGAGGGCAATGTGATCTACAAATCAAGCTTTGAATGGGGAACAATGGCCTTGTGGTTTAGGAGTTATGGTCCTCCAAAGTTGGCACATTAGTGTCACTTTTTCCATAACTTAGAAATTTTTCTATGTTTTTATGGTTACCCCCTTTTACAAGTTATCCCACTTTATTTGATTTTTCTTGATGAATGATGATTCAAATCATACATTAACATCATTTTAGGGTTAAAAATCCATTTTGGTGAAAAATCTCAAAAAGTCAAAGTTGACTTTTGTGCACAGTTGACTTTTTATCAGATGAATTCCAAACTGTGCAATTCTTTAGGAAATCATGTCCTTGACCTAAATCAAACTTGATGGACATGTTCCATGGGTGTCATAAGGTATATTGAATCATGTCTTAGGGTTTGGGAGCATGTCCTGGTCAAAAGTCAAAGTTACTGTTGACTTTCCTCGCGAAACCCTAATTGTGGTGCAGATGAAATTGAGACTTGTTGCTCAAGCTTCTTGGATTAATCCATTGTTGCAAATGGATCAATATAGTATGTTGGAGACCCTCAAATCCTCTCTTGAGGTCTTGGCTCATGATTTGTCCCAAAAGTCAACTTAGGGGTGAATTAGGTCAAGAAACCCTAATTCCTGATTTTTGATGAATGCATCCACTAAGGCAAAATTGACTTGATAGTTGGGTCTATGAGGTCCCATGGAGCATATTAGGATATGCTTTGAAGTATTCGCTCATGCCCAGAGGAAAATTTCCATCTGGAGGCCCTGGTCGACCAAAACCCTAATTTGGTGACACTGGCGATCTTGAAGCTTTATCCACCTAGAAGGGAGCAACCTTGTGCTTAATCCTTGAAGTGGGAGTACTCTTGATCCAGTGTTGATTCTCTAGAGGCTAGAAAAGTTGAAGATCAAGTCATTCCTTGATTGATCCTTTGTCTAAGGCTCTGAGAGGGCTTAAAACCCTAGTTTTGATTGTAGTGAATGCTCAATAACCCTTGAGGCATTTGATGAGGCATGATGGTTCATCCATATTGTGATGATGATTTGCACAATGATGGGAAATCTTAGTGGTCAAAATTTGGGGTATGACAGATGCCCCTATTTAATCTTCTTGGACCCGAAGGTGTGAATGACGAAGGTATTCGGGCATTCAGGGTGCAAGAGGATTAAATATCGGAATACCCAAAATTTTGATGGCTATGAATGGCAGATCGCATTCATCTTCTTTTGCTAAGAAATGATGTTTAGAAAAGGTAAACTTCCCCTCGATCCTGGTTTCCTACCAAGGAACTGGTCTAAGTTTCTGATACAAACTTCCCCTCGATCCCGGTTTCCTACCAAGGAACTGGTCTAAGTTTCTGATTTAAACTTCCCCTCGATCCTGGTTTCCTACCAAGGAACTGGTCTCAGTTTCTTTTGTTAATAAACTTTATTGACAAGGGACGCTATTTGTAGCGGCTTTCCTCAAACTTCTCGCCGGATTTTCCTGGGGAGATGCCATTTGATGGGAAAAAGAATGATGTCAGACTTACTGGGGAACCCAGTAGTCTGAGCTGTAGAGGTGTACAAACTTCTCTGTTGGAGACGCCATTTGTTTCTACTGGGGAAGACGAGTCTTCTGAAAGACTGCCTTCGTTTGGGGTCTTACATCATACTTTGCTCGGGATCTTCCCGGAGAAATGCCATATGATGGGATCTAATTTGAGGTGCTGATGACCTTTTCATCAGCGGTCTTTCGGAGAAAGGCAGCTGTAATGCCAAATCTCTGCTTAGGAGGCTTTTTCTAGGGATTTTTCTTTAATCCGGGAAAGCAAGGAGATCATCTTCAATGGCGAAGAGTGACATTTGTAGAAAGCTTCTATGGCTTTTCAGAGGTTCAAGTTATCAAAGTGGTCGAGTGCTGACTCTAATCCAGAGATACACTGGAGGCGAGATTGTTCAAATGCAGCATTTCCTAACGAGGCAAGAACTGACAACTCAATTGAGAAGACTGTTATCACTAGGGGACAAGACCGACTAGAGTGATAGTGATTCAATATGAATATGAATGCAAATCAAATGCATGATGTATGTATATATGCTGACAAAACTGACGCGACATACAGACTGACGAGTGAACGTGACTGGATACTCGGCCATCGCGAGGCGAAGAAGTACCGTTGGTCAAAAAAGTAGCAATTCTACCATGCTTAGGAGAGATAGTCCATGCGGGGAATACCATTGATCGGTCTTAGGAGATAAGAACTCGGCCGAGGGTATCAGATGGGAAAGCCGCATCTCATACAGTTGATCCTTCGTTCAAGCGTACTGGCCTAGAAGGAGTACTTTGATTCTGCGCTTTGAAATTCAAACGCCTTTGGAGATGCAATCGACGTTCTTCCGATGCTCAACAGTAAAAAAACAATTGCCATCTTTAATTTAAAAGCAGAAAAAGTTTTAACAAGTAAATTCATTTTTGTTTCATTTCAAGAATCGCTAATCATGTTAAAACGCCATTCTGTAAAGCTAAAACAAATAAGAATTGCAAACAAAATCACAAGGGCTCAAATTTTATTGATAAGATGGAGATCAGCCAAACGCGTGATTCCAAAGAGTATATACAAAGTTTGAAAATGGTAATTTACAGGGAAAATGGCTACGTTGAAACATAACGACCACTATCCGTCTACCAACTTTGAATTCGGGACATCCTGAGCTTCTGTCGAAGATGACGTTGACTGGAGTTTTCCTCAGATGGATGGTGTAACTACTGCTGAGGGACTTGCCTCTGTTGAACATAGTTACTTGCCATTATCCCTAATTTTTTCCTGGATTGTACTTTGATGTTTCCAACCCATCGGGATGATTTTTTCCATGTCTCTAACTTTTTCCTGGACCGCCCTTTCGGGTTTTCAATCCACCGAGACGTTTCTTTTTTTTTTTTTAGTTTAGTTTAGGCGAAGTATTTCTTGACTACATCAACATTTGTGGGGTAGGAAAATTCCTCTCCGTCCATGGTTGCAAGTCTCAAGGCACCGCCTGAGAAAGCTTTCGGGACCACATAGGGGCCATCATAATTCGGAGTCCACTTGCCTCACGAATCAATGAGAAAAGATTTTATCTTCTTGAGCAGTTTGAAGATCGGCGCGCATGTCGCGGTTATGAGGAATATGAATCTGGAGATATAGTTCAAACATCCCAGGAATCCTCTAACTTGTTTTTCAGTTTTCAGAGAAGGCATTTCTTGAATGGCCTTGACCTTGTCAGGATCGACCTCAATCCCTTTCTGGCTGACGATGAACCCTAAGAGTTTCCCCGAACGGACACCGAAGGTGCACTTGTTGGGATTCAAGCGGAGTTTATATTTTCTCAAACGCTCGAATAGTTTCGACAGGTGGGTCACATGCTCCTCTTCTGTCTTAGCTTTTGCAATCATGTCATCGACATATACCTCTATCTCTTTGTGTATCATGTGATGAAACAGAGTAGTCATGGACCTTTGATAGGTTTCCCCGGTGTTCTTCAAGCCGAACGGCATCACCTTGTAACAAAAGGTACCCCATGGGGTAATGAACAAAGTTTTCTCCATGTCTTTCGGCGCCATTTTGATCTGGTTATAGCTCGCGAATCCATCCATGAAGGAGAAAACTTTGAACTTTGCTGTACTGTCAACCAACATGTCAATGTGTGGTAAAGGAAAGTCATCCTTTGGACTTGCCTTGTTTAGATCTCTGTAGTCAACACACATTCTGGCTTTTCCGTCCTTTTTGGGAACGGGTACAATGTTGGCTAACCATTGAGGATATTCTGACGTGGCGAGGAAACCCGCGTCAATCTGTTTCTGTACTTCCTCTTTGATTTTGATGGCCATGTCCGGGATAGTCCGTCTTAACCTTTGTTTTACTGGCGTACATTCTGACCTTAACGGTAAGTGATGTTCCACGATGCTGGTATCCAACCCTGGCATATCCTGATAGGACCAAGCGAATACATCGAGGAATTCTTTGAGAAGCTTTATCAAACCCTCTCTGGCAGTTAGACTGAGCAGTGCCCCAATCCTGATTTCTTTTCTCTCTTTTTCCGAACCCAAGTTTACCGTTTCCAACGGCTCTTTGTGAGGTTCAATGGACCTTTCCTCCTGTCTGAGTAGTCGAGAGATCTCTTCTGGAATTTCGTTGTCAACTTCTTCTTCAGCCCCAAATATCGGGAACCCAAAGTCTGGAGAAGGCATCGGATCGTATGTTTCAACTGGGTTTAAAACAAGCAATCTGCATGACGTGATGATTCGTGTTTAGAAGAGATAGAGAAAATGCGAGTGTGTGTAGTGTATTTATTTTACTGCTTGTTTTTATTTTTAATTGTTTTTTAGGATTACCATTTTCTGAAAAAGCAAAAAGAGAAAACAACAATTAATGCGGAAATTACAGAACGACGTTATTTTATTAATAAACAAGTCGATCCTTGAAACTACAGCCCTATAAAACAAAACTCTGTCGCTTTGGGCGAAGCGAAGAGGGAAATTTACAGAAAGTGAGCCCTATCAAAACATCCGTTTCACCTGGGCAGGGTGAAAGGTTAAAGATGGCAATTACTTAGATTGGCGAACGACCTTTGGAACATCGACAGCAATCCATTGGCGGCGAACTCCTCGGTGAATCACAAAGTCTGGCACCTTCCTTGATTTGTCTTTAGAAATAACGCTGATTTCTGGTGGAGCGGGATCATTGGAATCTGTCTCCCAGGCAGAGTTGTCGTAGGAGAATTCCTCTGTTACATTTTGCATAGCATTTGTGCTCTCAGCTGTATCTCCCCATCCAGTTGGCTGGGTGTCTTCGAGCCTGATACGAGAACTTTCGGGAGTGGTGTATTTGACCATATAGTCGTACTTTCCACTCGGTTGTCCCAAGGTGTCCCACACTTCTTTTCGAACTGGAGGAGTCATCTCTCTCGATGACGTTGACCTTGGGAAAAGCATAGTTGATGAATTCAAGTCCTGCAAACGTTGCAAATTCATCGTCGTGTTGAGTAGTTTCTGAATGACCTGAGTGTTGATCCCATGACATGGTGGGGACACAGGTATTCTGTTCAATGACGGTCAGCTGATTTTCATTGTTCGGCTGACTTTCTGGCCCCAAGTCTCCTGGGTAAGGCTGCCACATTGGCAGAACATCCATCGGGCCATAGTAATTGTGGTCAAAGTTGTCTTTCATCGGAGTGTCTTCCTCTAATGAATTTGGCAGAGCACGGCATCCTTCCGGATCACAATCCTCGTATATCATTTCGATGTCTGACCTAGGTATAAATCTCGGACTCTCTGTAGGAAAGCAAAAAGGAGTTTGCGTTTCGTCCTGAGACATATAACCGTCCTTATTAAGATAGGACTTCCACTCCTCCTCTGTGTCAGAGGGATCTTCCTCATTGATAGCATGGACTGCTTGAGGGACTGGGTGAAGAAAACCTCCACTGTGGAAGAAATCCTGAATGGGATGAATACTTTTATCGTTAGCAGCTGTTCGGGTACAGGTTGCAGAAAAACCAAGACCCTTCTTTGTTTTATTGTCAATAGGAATGACAAGCTGTCCCCATCCGGTTGTATCGGTACTCTCGACCGCTTTGATAGCATCTTTGTATGAGGAAATCGAGGTTCCTCCTTGGGATTGATTATCCTTGCCGACCGACAGCGCTTGGAACTGCGTCCCAATAACCTCCTCGGGTTCTACACAAGTAGATGATGATAAGTTACTCACGAGCAAGGCCTGTTCTTCACAGACTGTGACAAGCCGATCGTTCTGAACGAACTTTAGCTTTTGGTGGAGGGTCGAAGTAACCGCTCTAGCCTAATGTATCCAAGGTCTTCCTAATAAACAACTGTATGTTTCTCGGATGTCCATGACCTGGAAAGTGACTAGGAAAGTGTGAGGACCGATAGTTATGGGAAGATCAACTTCGCTGATAACTGTTTTTCTGGATCCGTCGAACGCTTTGACGACGACCTCGCTGATTCTCATCGGAGGGCCTTTGAATGATAATTGCATCAAAGTGGACTTCGCCATAACATTCAGGGCTGACCCTGTGTCTACCAGTACGCTGGCTAAAGCATCGTCATGGCAGTTAACTATAATGTTGAGCGCCATATTATGACGGCGACCCTCTTCGGGTAATTCCTCATCACTAAATACCAAATTATTGCAGGAAGTGATGTTGGAGACAATGCTATCGAGCTGTCTGATTGTTACATCCTGTTCCACAAAGGCTTGCTCCAAGACTTTCTGTAGAGCCTCCCCGTGGGCTTCCGAACTGAGTAACAGCGATAATACCGAGATCTTTGAAGGAGTCTGTAACAGCTGATCCACAATGTTATATTCACTCCTTTGGATGAGCTTCAATATCTCATCATTATTTTTCGAAAGGTCGGGATTACTGGATTGACCGAATGATGGATCGGGAGCTTCTGTCTGAAGTTCCTTATCCTTGTTAGGTTCTCCAACTCCTCGGTTGAAGATTCGACCACTCTGTGTTACACGAATGATGTCTGCAATATTTACGACGGAGGGTAATGGAATTTCCTTTCCATTTTCAATTGTCGTTGCACCGTATTTGTAAGGGATAACCTTAGTTGATTCATATGGTAGTGGTCCCGGTAGATAGATAACTATGGGAACCTTCTGATTTTTCTGACCATCATAAGTAATCTCGATCCGTTCCCGGTTGGGAGCTCTAGATTCGTCAAGTAGAGGGATGATGGAAAAAACATCCCTGGTCTGGTGACGACCAGAGATTGTGACAACATTCTCGACTTGATTGGCAAGGTAGTTCGGCGTCCAGTTGATGGGTCCAGAACCCGGATATGGGCGAATCTCTCCACGATCCACCTGACCCTGAAGAGCTGCTCTCACAAGGTAACACCCTTGGTTACTTTCCGAACAGACACTACAACGTTCATAGCTGTGTGGTGGCACCTGGCCATGACCACTTTGAATACAATGTAACCTCACTAGGTTAGCTTCCACAGATCAGACATCCTGACTTTGACGTCAAGTAGGATTCTTGTTATTGATACTAATTTGCTGAGTATCTTCATCCATGTAGATTGGCATCCACCAATGATTTAACAAGTGCTGAAGTGCCTCCTAGACATGGGTACAACCTCGATCGTTTTCGCAACCTGCTTTACAGCTTTGATAGTCGTGTGATATTAAGAATCCGAGTCGGACCTGCTCAGCATGCAACTCTACCAAGTTGGTATTCATAAAGCGAATATCGAAGATCTGAACCATGTTGATCTGATAAGGGTTCCTATCATGGTAGTCTTGGATCCATCCAAGATCCATCTGACGCTGGAGGGCCTCTTGTATGAAAGAGCATCCCTGTTTGTTTATCGAGCAAGTCAGTGAGGAGCTATAATCGTGTCGTGGCAGATTATGATACTGGCTTTTCCTTGAGTGTATCGCCACCAAGTTGACATTCATTGCACAGATGTCGTGGTTCTGAATGACGTTGGTGTTCGTATAGACCATGTTAACTCCACGAACTCGGTGCTCTTGGATCCATCCGAGATCCATCTGTTCCTGTAGAGCTGTTTGCACCACAGAACATCCTTGATTGTTTTTAGAGCAGACATCACACTGGTCATAATTGTGAGGTGGCACATGGCCGTACCCACTCTGTCTACAGTGCATCTTGACTAAATTGGTTTTCAACAAGAGTACATCGTGAATTTGATAAACGTTGTTAGACTCTCCCTCTATCAAATTGATTGCAGCTTTCTCATGTTGAGGCAGCGGGTTTGTGAGAACATTGGGATTTATATCTTTGAAAGATAAGAGCCCGCTCCTAACAAGCTTTTGCACGTCGGATTTGAAATTAAGACAATTCTCTATGTTATGCCCTGATCCTCCTTGATGATAAGGGCATGTTTGATCCACCTTAAACCAAAAAGGCGGATTTTCCAGTACTGTAAGAGGAGACTTAGTCTGGATGTTCCCCTTAGCCAGTAGTAACGGAAATAGTTCTGCGTACAACATGGGTATAGGATCAAACCCTGATGGTCGTGTTGTACGGTTGTTGTTATATGGAGGACGAGCCTGCTGAAGAGGTTGTTGTGTCCTTTGCTGATTAGGTTGGCTCTGCGCAACCTGAGGTTGATACGTAGGAATAGGCACAGGGCTGATAGTAGGAATTACAGCTGCTACTGGTTGATAACGTCGCCTTTGCTTTCCGAGAGAGATATTTCGAATATCCTACTCTTTTTTCTTAGGGAGAGCACTACCGTATCATTTTGTACTGCTTGATGGTCCAGCGTCTTTTGGCAAACGTCCTTCTCGGACGGCTTCCTCAAGACGAACTCCCATGCCCACCATCTCGGTGAAATCACTGGGCGCACTGGCAACCATTCTGTCATAGTAAAATGAGCTTAAGGTCTTTAAGAAGATCTTTGTCATCTCTTTTTCCTCAAGAGGTGGACAAATCTGAGCGGCAATTTCACGCCATCTCTGAGCGTACTCCTTAAAGGTTTCCTTGTCCTTTGTGACATTGATCTGAGTTGATCTCTGTCCGGTGCCATGTCCAAATTGTATTTGTATTGTTGGACGAAGGCAGTACCAAGATCTCTGAATATGCTAATCGTAGCACGGTTTAAACCCATGTACCATTTGAGTGCGGCACCGGTTAAACTATCCTAAAAGTAATGAATCAGTAGGTCCTGATTCTCCGTCTAAGCTGACATTCACCGAGCGTACATCACCAGATGGCTCTGAGGGCAAGAGTTACCCTTGTACTTTTCAAAGTCGGGCACTTGAAATTTGTGCAGAACTTTCACATTGGGGACCAGACAAAGGTCTGCGGCGTCCTTTCCAAATAGATCCTGACCGTGAATGGCTTGCAGTTCCTTCTGCATTTCTAAGAACTATTCCTGGAATTCATCCATTCTATCGAACATAGTTTCCTTCTTATCAGAAGGGATTGGTGGAATCTGTCCTTCCAGGACAGTGTGCACCATAGGGGGTGGTACCGTGACTACGGCAGTGAATCTTGGCATTTCCCGAAGTTTGTAACCTTCAGGAGTCTTTAGTATGCCCCTGGCATCTTCGCTTTCCCGAAGTTTGTAAACTTCAGGCCCAGCGGCTTCTGTTATGATTCCCTGATCTTCAGTGATAGGAGGAACATATCCTTCCGGGATATAGTTAACAGGCATGTCCCAGGGACGATCTTTCGGCATCTGATGCCTAGGATCAAACTTCTCCACTATGGGCGCTGAGGTGTTCTCTGAGATCACAGTCCTTTGTAGCTGAGCTTCTGCCATGGCTTGCATGTCATTACGAAGCTTTCTCATATCCTCTCTCAGAGCGTCGATCTCTTCTTTCAACTCTCTGTTCTCTTCCTCAAGATCATCCATCTTTTTCTGACGATTGGCCCGAGTATTATACGAATGAGACAGTTTGACTCTAGAACCGAGACACAAACGTGAGATTCGTAGGTAAGAAGAATACGCGATGTGAGAATGATGAATGCAATGATTATATTAATTGTTTTTTTGGTTTAATCAAAATAAACTTCGACAATTAGATTTCAAATATCAAACAGTGGGGAAACCCCTTTTTATTGAAATTCAAAGGATTGCGGAAACGAAAATACAGTAGATTACAAAGTGCAGAAATAGGAACCTAAGCTAATGGGTCCCGAGAGAACTCGGGTGCTGATTCTGGTATCTTCCTTTTCTTTGACCGGGGCTCTTGAGCCGTTGTCTGGTTGTCATTCCTTTGCCAGGTGAAAGGAGCGAGCAAATTCCTTTGGTCATCCTGATTTTCTATAGCATGTTGCTCCAAAATCTCGATCAGAGCATCCTTATCTTTCAGCAGTTACTGTATTTTGATGCACTCCACGTTGAGGGTACGTTACTTGTTCTTCCAAGACCTCTTCTCCCGTTGAACTTTGTTGAGAGTAACCTGAAGCTTTTCAGTTTCCGTCATGAAGTACATGATAGATTCCCTCGGCGGAAGAATTTCGTAACGAGGATAAGGCATCTTTAGCTTGAGAGCTCTAGTTTGTACCCAGAGGAGATAAGGCTCCACCGAGACACAATCCGGTTTTCCTAGAGACTCCCGTCCTTTCTTATGAACATGTTTCCAAGCGTGCACTATTTCTGTCTTTAGTGCTCTGTCACTTTCTCCTTCCTTGAAGAAAAGACCTTCCAGATGAACATTCCGGGGAACATGTCTCAACGGGTATCCAAACTGACGGCGAACCAATATCGAATGATAGTTGATTCCACCCTTAGTTCCTATAAGGGGTACATTGGGGAAGTTTCCACAACAGTCAATGATCCTGATTCCATCATAAATCCTATTACACCAATATATGTCAGATTTGGTGAGAGACATGATCTTCTGCGACCAGCGCAAGGCACTCTTATGATCCCAGAAAGCAGCAGACTTAGGTAAATGGGAGATAAACCATTTATAAAGCAGAGGTACACAACATGTGATCTCCCCTCCACTATACAAATTCCCTAAGTGTACAGAATGATATGCATCTGCGAGCAAAGTCGGCACAGGGTTCCCAATGAGAAAAACCTTAATGGAGTTGATATCGACGAAGTTATTAATGTTGGGAAATAGAAATAACCCGTAGGTGAGTAAAACAAAGATGCTTTCGAAAGCAGTCACGTTCCCGATACTGGCGAAGTACAGGGCTTTCTTTGTCAAGAACTGAGCTGGCAAACCTTGTATGCCACCCTTGGTGGTCATGTGAGTCCTGACCTCAGACTCATCCAAATGAATTGCTCTTGCAATGGTCTGATTCTTTGGAATTCCCTCCAGTCCAGAAAATGGAGCTCGATCAGTGATATGTAAATTGATTAGACGAGAATATTCCTACAGCGTTGGTGCTAGCTGGTAATCCGGAATGTAAAGCAGTGATAAATCAAATCGTAGAATTGAACGAGCGCGTCGATGATTCCCTCAATCACATGGACCCTTAACAGAGGGAGCAGACCTCCGTACTTGGCTCTAAAAGCCTCTTGGTTTGTGATCATTCTCGCCAAACCTCTTAAATCCTCTAGTTTTGGAATCCTGAAGGTGTACTTATGAGTTCTCCGTCTACCGAAATCCATTAGCGCAATCCTTTTCTCTGATATTTGCAATCACAGTCTTAGTTTAATTTGAAAAACAGAGAGACTAGAAGAGAAATTTTTTGAATGTTTTAATGTTTTTTTAAATGAATGCATGAATGCAGCACACAAAAACATAGAAAAAACATGGGGTCAAAGGGTCGTTGTCATGAAGTCAAGGCTCTACCCATCCCCAAAGGTTTATACTAGGGTGATTTTTGTACCTGTACTCAAAATCATCAGCTCCTCCCAGGATAACAAACAGCAAGCGGATCGCCAACGAGCTGTATGAAATCTTAGAGTAAATGCTATTCACCGAGAATAGATCATCAGCCTCAAATGAGGGCAGTATCGCGTGACAACTATTTCCAATAGTTTCCGCACTACAAAAGGGTTGGCTCCTCAGCTTCTCAGACGTCACAATCGGCCCATTGCCTATGAGAGGGAATGGGTTGCATTGGGAAGCCTCCACTGAGGTTGATGGTCGACCTCGTCGCCATCACTTATCTTAAGTGTATACTCAATCTTTCCACATGCGGCATTACACGCATTCAAATTAGCAGAAAAATAAACACATATATCAATTAGGAAAAGCAGTATATATATTTGTCCTAATGTCCTAGACCTTTTAAAAAGCTACGAATCTTATGTTCTTGACAGAAAATGGGTTCCCCGGTGGAAGTCCCAATCTGTGGTTAGAAGAGCCCCTACGGTGGGCGCCACTTTTAAAGTCTCCACCTAAGAGATGGGAAGAGAACAAGATCTCGCTACAAAGGTGAGATTGATCCTAATGACAGCTCCCCAGCAGAGTCGCCATTTTACTGTAGCGAGCGGTTTTGGACGTGGTTGCGTAGCACTACCGCTCTTTGGTATCTACAGCTCGATTCATTTTTTATCCTACTAAAGACGATGAAGGAAGGGAAATAGATGTATCAAATTAACCCTCCTTGCAAACTGAGGTTAAACAGTCAAAACTGTTGGTTTACAGATGCTACAAAGATTCGGGGTCTCTATTGGGTGTATTTTTTTAAAAGTGGTGTTTTTTCGATTGGTGGGAGGTTAGGACAGATGTGTGGAAGTATGGGATTTTGGGTTTTTGTTTAGTGTGCTCGCTAAGATCTTTTCTTTCAATCTTATGCCTACGTATTCCCGTTTACCGAAACAGGGAAATCAGAGCGTTCGTAGTTCCTCCTATTCTATGGGAGGAAATGGTTGTTTTGGTGTCTTGTTCAAAGCCCAAGACGTGAAGTGAAAGGTAGGTTGTATCTTGTTCAAAGCCCAAGATGTGAAGCTGAAATGTCTCAACTTTAGAGATAATTTGTCATCTCTAAAGAGGGGTTTGTTTGTCACAACCGTTTATAAGGGAGAATTACTTTAACCGGGATATGTGAATCCGACAATGCCATAATTTCCTTTATAGGGGATTTCCAACCTAAAGGAGAAGACTTTAACTCAGGGTAGAGCAATGCTATCTTTCCTTAGGAATTTTTCATGCTAAAAGAGGGACAGTGGCATGGATGTAGATGATCCAGAGGCTTGCTGCTTACAGCGATTAGATGAAGGGGAAGGAGTTATTGATGTTTGTGTACTGCGAACGAGGCACAACTTTGATGCTAAAAGGTTGATTGGATCAACCAGTGGTTTTCTTATACAAAGCCTAAGAGGAGGCTAATATGTGTCTCGTACAAAGCCCGAGTGAGAGGCTAAAAGGTTTTGACTCAACGAGGGAATCTTTTGGTATCTCGTATAAAGCCCGAGATGGAGGCTATTTGACTCAACAAGAGAGTTTTTGTATCTCGTACAAAGCCCGAGATGGAGACGAAAGGGGTGATTGACTCAACGAGGGAGTCTCTGGTATCTCGTACGAAGCCCGAGATGGAGGCTAAAATTGTTAGCTCCGCTGGGGAGAATCATTGTACAAAGCCCAAGAGGAGGCTATGGTTACTGTTTCAATTGAGTGACAGGTCCAGTATGCTGATTTAAAGAGAAAATCAGTTCTTATATGAGTAATGTTTGCACTCAGGGATTTTGATTCGAGGATCAGGGATATTTCCTGTTCTTTAAGGAAGTGGGAAATTCAAAGGGTATTGAGGTTGTCCGATTCCACGGGGTTCCTTCCTATTTTTGAAGGGGTCACTTGAGAATGTCTTTGAGACTCAAGGATGTTAGACTGTCTGTGTCTAGAGTTTCATCTTTTGTACTATGCTTTGAGAAACAGTAGTAGACTCTTGGAAAGGACTGTTCTATGAAGATGACTAAGTTCTGTTCCTATACCTCTAGGAGGTCGTCGGGATAATTTGTACGAAGCCCAAGAGGAGGCTGGAAACTTTTAAGAAGCCGAGTGGTCCTTGTATGAAGCCCAAGAGAAGGCTATCATTCCCGGGGGAAGAATCATTATACTAAGCCTAAGAGGAGGCTGTGAATACTTCTATGAAGCCGACGGGTCCTTGTGCAATGCTCAAGAGGAGGCGGGGATGCTTTTAGGAAGCCTGCGGGTCCTTGAACAATGCCCAAGAGGAGGCCGCTGCTTTTAAGAAGCCGATGGGTCCCCAAACCCCGAGAAATTCAAGATAGGCTATTCACGAGGAATAGATCAAGCCAGGAAAGTTCGAGAATTTGGAAGAAACTCAAGAGATGCCATTCACAGAGAAAAGATCATCTCTGGGGAGTATAATTTCTTGACAAGTGCTTTTAAGAAGCCTGTGGGTCCCCAAACCCCGAGAAATTCAAGACAGGCCATTCACGAGGAATAGATCAAGCCAGGAAAGTCCGAGAATTTGGAAGAAACTCAAGAGATGTAATTCACGGAGAAGAGATCATCTCTGGGGAATAGAGTTTCTTGACAAGTGCTTTTAAGAAGCCTGTGGGTCCTTGAACAATGCCCAAGAGGAGGCCGATGCTTTTAAGAAGCCGATGGGTCCCCAAACCCTGAGAAATTCAAGACAGGCTATTCACGAGGAATAGATCAAGCCAGGAAAGTCCGAGAATTTGGAAGAAACTCAAGAGATGCAATTCACGGAGAAGAGATCATCTCTGGGGAATAGAGTTTCTTTGACAACTTCTACAAGTGACAGTCTATGAAAGGGTTCACCGAGAATGCTGCCTTTCATATCTCCATATTGTTTAACCTCAAGAGGAGGGAAGATTGTGTCTGGTAATCCTATGGGGATCTAGTTTTGACTATTTAAGAGTGATCAACGGGCTTAATGCTAGACGTAGTTGCCGGGGAAACTCTAAATATCTATACTATTATTACATAATTGATATGAGTTTATGAAAGAAGACTTACAGCGAAACAGCCCCACAATACAGTTATATGTATATGAAAGCGGTAAATGAAAGCATATAAACACTTACTCGGTTGTAGAGCTTCCATGCTGTTTGGTTAGTTGTTCAACAAAGAAAGATTGAAAACAACAGTATATTCAAAATCAAAGGAGAAAGTGCTTTGAAAAAGAAAGATTTGGGGCTTACAGCTCAAGGAGAGGCCCAGGGTTTTATCAGTGAGCGCACTGTTTGAATTTGTACAGAGGGACTTATACAAGTGACTGTGGCCCAAAATTTGTTTTCTGTACAAAGGGATTTGGGTCTTATACTCTCTCAAGAGGCCCAAAAAGTTTTAAAGAAAAAGAGTGGGGCTTATAACACGAGGGTAGGCCCAGATGATTTATCGTTTAAAATGGCGATCGCGCCGAGATTTTCTTTTAACGCAAAGGGGCTTATACAATATCTGAGGCCCAAAGTTATTTTTGGTTAAAAGGGGGTTGGGTCTTACACTCTAATAGAGACCCAAAAGTTGTGAATGGGTCTTATAGCTCAAGGAGAGGCCCAGATGGTTTATCTTTAAACTGGCGACGATCGTGCCGAATTTAAAAATGTACAGAGGGACTTATACAATAAGTGAGGCCCAAAATATTTCTGTACAAGTGGGTTAGGTCTTACACTCTAATAGAGGCCCAAAAAGTGTTTGAAAATGATTTGTGAGGGTTGAATTAATCAAAAACCCTAATTTATTTCCAAAATGTATTTTAATTGAATAAAAATTCAATTAAAATGATCAAAAATTGTTTAACATGTGGGAAACAAATTATGATCTTGGATTAATGTTTCAAAAATCAAGTATTAACCTACAAAATAATTAGAAGTCATTAATCTTTACAAAATCAAGAGGAAAAAAAATATTTTAAATGTCAAAAACAATTAAAATATTAATTCTTTGCAAAAATGTCAATTATATGAAATAAATAATATTTTTGGGATTTTTTGGGAAAATAAAATATTCTAAGAACCCTAGATTCTGCATGAAGGCTGGGATTTTTGATACACGATTCAAACAATGCAATTAATTGATGGGAAACATTTCGTGCATGATTATGAACATATGGCCAAATTATTGTGCAGCAAAAATTGCATGGATCATAGAGTTAGAAGAGCTCATGCTTACCACTTGCAGCTGGTGATTGTGATTTGTGTTGGAGGTGTTACAGATGAGTTGTGATGATCTGAACAACTTCCCTACACCCTATGGAGTGTCTTTGAATGTTTGGACTTGATTGAAGTTAGATGGATCACTTCAGGGCATCTCAACTGCAACTTCGTTAAAACCTTGAGCAATTGACTGGTGATTCTGAGAAATCAGTGTTCCAGTTTTTGTTTAAGTATTTGATCAGCTCATATGTGATGTATATGAGGTGTGTGTGTGATTGGTTTGATTGGAAAAGCTCTCAAACTCAAAACCTGATAGTGACTTGCCTTAGAAGGCACAATTGGAGTGAAAGAAGAGATTTTGAGGAAAGCATCTGTTTGATGGCTTTGGTGTACTCAAACTGATCACAATTGACCTCTATTTATAGTAGAGCAAGTTTGTTTTGCATTGAATAGTGAATGGCAACTGCTGAGTAGGTTTGGCCAATGTTGGCAAATGAAAATCCAAGTCTCCTCTAGCCATTGACTAGAGGTTAGGGTACAGGCTGCTGGTTCCCTTGGTCTTGGATAAGTCTTGACTGAATTCAGTTGCTAAGAGCTCAGTCCATGCCACCTTGATGCTTCCATTGAATGCTCCAATCCAAAATTGGAGTCTTGTCCCTATTTTGGCGATTCTAGGTTCAACATGCTATTTCTTGTTCCAAAGACTTTAGAGGCTTGGCTCAGTGATTGTCCCCTTTAGATTCAATCCTCAGATGTGTCCAAAGTGATGACAAGGCTTGGAATTGGCTGATTTTGGCAAATCGACCAAAAGTGCAAAAATCTGCCTTGCCTTGGCAGATTTCAGCAAGGCATCTTGCCAATGTCATATCTCATAGCTCAAATTGAATTTGGTAATGTTCTTGGCCATTTTGGAAAGCCCTTACATGATACAACAACTGTTTGAACATGTTTGGTTTTGATCTCTTTTGAATCCAAGTGAAAAATCCCCCTACATTTGGAAAAAAGTAAAGGTAGATTCTGACTTAGTGAAATTTTCACTGTGTTGGAACAAAGTGACTTTTCTTGATTTTGATCACTCCATAACTCAAAATCCATGAGGAATTTGGACATAGGTCAGTATGAAGCTTTTGTAGAGGGCAATGTGATCTACAAATCAAGCTTTGAATGAGGAACAATGGCCTTGTGGTTTAGGAGTTATGGTCCTCCAAAGTTGGCACATTAGTGTCACTTTTTCCATAACTTAGAAATTTTTCTAAGTTTTTATGGTTACCCCTTTTACAAGTTATCCCACTTTCTTTGATTTTTCTTGATGAATGATGATTCAAATCATACATTAACATCATTTTAGGGTTTAAAATCCATTTTGGTGAAAAATCTCAAAAAGTCAAAGTTGACTTTTGTGCAGAGTTGACTTTTTATCAGATGAATTCCAAACTGTGCAATTCTTCAGGAAATCATGTCCTTGACCTAAATCAAACTTGATGGACATGTTCCATGGGTGTCATAGGGTATATTGAATCATGTCTTAGGGTTTGGGAGCATGTCCTGGTCAAAAGTCAAAGTTACAGTTGACTTTCCTCGCGAAACCCTAATTGTGGTGCAGATGAAATTGAGACTTGTTGCTCAAACTTCTTGGATTAATCCATTGTTGCAAATGGATCAATATAGTATGTTGGAGACCCTCAAATCCTCTCTTGAGGTCTTGGCTCATGATTTGTCCCAAAAGTCAACTTAGGGGTGAATTAGGTCAAGAAACCCTAATTCCTAATTTTTGATGAATGCATCCCCTAAGGAAAAATTGACTTGATAATTGGGTCCATGAGGTCCCATGGAGCATATTAGGATATGCTTTGAAGTATTGGCTCATGCCCAGAGGAAAATTTCCATCTGGAGGCCCTGGTCGACCAAAACCCTAATTTGGTGACACTGGCGATCTTGAAGCTTGATCCACCTAGAAGGGAGCAACCTTGTGCTTAATCCTTGAAGTGGGAGTCCTTTTGATCCATTGTAGATTCTATAGAGGCTAGACAAGTTGAATATCAAGTCATTCCTTGATTGATCCTTTGTCTAAGGCTCTGAGAGGGCTTAAAACCCTAGTTTTGATTGTAGTGAATGCTCAACAACCCTTGAGGCATTTGATGAGGCATGATGGTTCATCCATATTGTGATGATGATTTGCACAATGATGGGAAATCTTAGTGGTTAAAATTTGGGGTATGACAATGTTCCCCGTCGCTTTAGGTCCTCTTGGTATAAGGCTTGCGACGTTTATGGATCGCTTTAGGTCCTCTTTGTATAAGGCTCACGATCCGATCGCTTTAGGTTCTCTTTGTATAAGGCTCACGATCGTCTATAACATCGCTTTAGGTCCTCTTTGTATAAGGCACACAACCATTACAACAGATTCCCTCTGGAATCGTTTCATCGCTCACACCCCACAAGAGCACACGACATCACAAGATGCATATCATGATGCTTGGCATACAATGACTCATGACAATCAAATGCATATACATATATAACCATGTGAACCATCTCAACATCAATAATCATGCATTGAAATCAAACCTAAAACAATGCATTTATTTTCCATAAGGCCACAAACCATCATCACAACATTTCATCACATGCATTCACATCATATAATAGCACACAAGCTATACGTTATATATCAAAAGCATATCACATGATAACACATCAATCGCACACAATTACGACGGTAAAAGTCGACCAAACGACACGTTTCCAAATTCCCGACACAATTAAATCGGCCACTAATCCCAAAACCATTTTAATAAGAAAGAACATCTCATTAGATTTCTAACGCATCCGACCATGCCTCAATCTGAGTTACGAATCAAAAGTTAAGAAGGAAACAAAATGGAAAATCTGTCACGTTTGCTTTCCCATTCGCAATGCAACCCCCAGCGAACCATGGCAGAGAAAAAATAGCATAAAGTTTGCAATACGAACTTCTCGACGAACCTTCACTTTCCTATTCGCAATGCGAACCCCCAGCGAACCACGGCAGAGAAAAATAGCAGAAAGTTCGCATGCGAACCCCCAGCGAACCTTCGCTTTCCCCTTCGCTTTGGTTCGCAAAGCGAACCTGCGAACCTAGAAATTCTCAGCAGCGCTGTTGTTCACCCCAAAATCAACATTTCCTCCACCAAAACACTTCCAAACCATAACATAACAACCAGAATATATTCCAATCATAACAAGAAGTGTTCTACAGTATTTATATCGCATTTCAACCGCGAAAACATCGATTTCTATCGTTTTTCTCATTTCAACCTAGAATTAAAAAGCTAGGAAAAACCAGCAAACATTCCAACACACACATACACAATCATACCCAAGCATAGCATAACCGAGTTTCGCACCCTTACCCGATTAATCGTGCTTCGAATTGTCGGTTGAATCGATTTCTTACACTCCAAGTTTTCCTCTTTTTCTTCTTCTCCCTCTCTATTTATCTTAAATTCTTTTTCTCTCTTTCTAACCTCTATATGTCGATTTTAAGAAAAATAATAATATCTAACCAAGCAAAATGACCAAAATACCCCTACACTCAATTTTCTCGCAAACGCTCTCAAAACGCGATAAAACATAATAACGATAACCATAACATATTTACCAAATAAAACCAAGAATAAAATAATATAAAAACAAAAATAATTAAATCGACTCGATTAAATAAATCTAACAAAAACCGGGGCGTTACAAAGGGCATTTTTCACTTAGATCCAAAAAGTGTCAAGACAAACTATGATCACACATATGTTGTATCATATGAGAGCTTTCCAAAATGGCCAAGAACTCCAACAAATTCTATTTGAGCTAAGAGTTATGACAATGGCAATATGCCTTGCTGCAACTATCATGGCAAGGCAGATTTGTGCATTTTGCACGATTTGATCAAATTGTGCAAGTGTAAAACAAGTTTATCCATCTGAACACCTCAGGGGGATACCAAGGAGGAACAAACACTGATCCATAAGCCTCCCAAGTCTTTGGAACCAAAAGTAGCATGTCAAACCTAAAAATGCTTAAAAAGGGGACAAGACTCCAATTTTGTTTTGGAGCATTCAATGGATGCACCAAGGTGGCATGAACCGAGCCTTTTCCAACTGAATGAGTCAAGGATGATCTCTGAACTAGGGAACCAAAGGCCTGTGCTCTAACCTCTAGTCAATGGCTAGAGGAGGCTTGAGATTCCAAAATGATCCAATTGGCCACAGACTTGTACCAGTTGCCATTCACTATTGCTTGCAAAACAAACTTGCTCTACTATAAATAGAGCTCATTTGTGCTCAGTTTAAGTACACCAAAGCCATCAACCTGATGCTTTCCTCAAAATCGCTTCTTTCACTCCAAAATTGCCTTCCAAAGCAAGTCACTATCGGGTTTTGAGTTTGAGAGCCATTCCAACCAAACCAATCACACACACACCTCATAAACATCATATAGAAGTGATCCAAATACTTAAACAACATCTGGAACGCCAATTTCACAAAATCACCAGCCAATTGCTCAAGGTTTTAACCAAGTTGCAGCTGAGGTGCCATACTTTGTTCCAGTCCATTTCAGATCACTCCAATCATTCAAACACATTCCATATGGTGTAGGGAAGCTGTTCAGATCATCACAACTCATCTGTAACACCTCCAACTCAAAAATCACATTGCTCTTGCTGTCACGACCTTCAAGTAAGCCTAAACTTGGTCATCTCTTAATCTATTCATATTTCCCCGCAAAATACTTTTGCCAGATGTTCATAATCATGCATAGAATGTTTCCCCTCAATTAATGGCTTTGTTTGAATCGTGCATCAAAATTCTCAGCCTTCATGCAAATTTTAGGGTTCTTGAGGTTTTGTCTTGATTTCTTATTCCATGCTTAAAATAAATGAAATTAAAGACCATAGACATGATCGTGAGGTGAAAACGAGCAGATTGATATGTGGATTGTGTGATTTCATCAAGTATTCAGTGAGATTGGATAGAAAATGTAAATTTGAGCAAAACACCCTTCGCGCGTGTTCTTGGCCCATGTTCTTGGCGCCTTTTTCACAAATTTGAAT
The DNA here is from genome assembly GCA_022829125.1 of Lathyrus tuberosus. Taxonomy (NCBI): domain Eukaryota; kingdom Viridiplantae; phylum Streptophyta; class Magnoliopsida; order Fabales; family Fabaceae; genus Lathyrus; species Lathyrus tuberosus. The sequence goes on along the minus strand of JALAZF010000060.1, from coordinate 9,394,830 downwards.
ATTTGAATTTTGTGATTTTATTTAATTGATTCAAAAATTAATTTCTCTCTGAGTTTTAATGATTTTGAGTTGATTCTTTTTTCAATAATTCACAAAAATGTTAAAATATTTTATTTTACCAAAAACTCCCAAAAATATTATTTATTTCATATACTTGTTATTTTTGCAAAGAATTAATCTTTTATTTGTTCTTTAACATTTAAAATATTTTTTCCTCCTTGATTTTCCAAATTTAATTGAATTCCAATCATTTTGGGGATATAAACATAATTTTTCAAATATTAATCCAAGATCACAACTTGTTTTTCACACATGTTTGATAATTTTGATCATTTTAATTAAATTTTTATTTAATTAAAATACATTTTGAAATTAGTTTAGGGTTTTTGATCTTAATCACCCTAAACAAATCTTTCTTTAAACTCTTTGGGCCTCTAATAGAGTGTAAGACCCAACCCCTCTTGAAAACCAAAATAATTTGGGCCTCAGTGTATTGTATAAGTCACGATACCGTCAAAAAGTTCGGCGTGATCGTCGCCTTTTTAACAAAAATCCCTGGGCTTCTCCTTGAGCTATAATACACATCATCAATCATTTTCAAAAAATCAAATCATCTGGGCCTACCCTCGTGTTATAAGCCCCATTTCTTTTATTTAAATTTCTTTGGGCCTCTAATAGAGTGTAAGACCCAACTCTTTTTGAAACCAAAATAATTTGGGCCTCAGATATTGTATAAGACCCACTGTGTTTTCGAAAACCTCGGCGCGATCGCCGTTTTCAAACAAATAACCCTGGGCCTCTCCTTGAGTTGTAAGTCCCATCCCTTGTACAAAAATAGATATTTGGGCCTCTAATAGAGTATAAGACCCATCCCCTTGTACATAAAAACTTTTTGGGCCTCACATATTGTATAAGTCCCTCTGTACAGTTTTCAAGACAACGGTGCGATCATAGTTAAAACTTGGGCCTCTCCTTAAGCTGTAAGCCCCAACAATCTTTTCAAAACACTTTATCCTTTGATTTTGAATTCAAATATACATTGTTATCAAAACTTTCTTTAATTTCTTTGTTGAACAACTAACAAAACAGCATGGAAGCTCTACAACGGGTAAGTGTTTATCCGCTTTCATATGTATATAACTGTATTGTGGGACTGTTTCACTGTAAGTCTTCTTTCACATCCTTTTATATACTTGTCACATATCCATTGTGTAATACTAGTATAGTTATTTAGAGTTTTCTCCGGCAACTACGTCTAGAGCTAGGTAAAGCCCTGTTGGTCAATCTTTACATACAAACAAAACTATATCCCCATAGGATTTCCAGATACAGTCTTCCCTTTCTCTTGGGGTTAAACAATATGGAACAAAGAGAAAGGCAGTATTCTCGGTGAACCTTTTCTCAGACTGTCACCTATAGTAATTGTCAAAGAAACTCTAACTCCCCAGAGATGATCTTTTCTCCGTGAATGGCATCTCTTGAGTTTCTTCCAAATTCTTGAACTTTCCTGGAATGATCTCTTCTCTGTGAATTGTATTTCTTGTACTTCTCTTGGTTTGGGGACCCACAGGCTTCCTAAAAGCATCCCCGCCTCCTCATGGGCGTTGTACAAGGACCCTTCGGCTTCTTAGAATTCTCATGCCTTCTCTTGGGCTTAATACAAGGACCCTGACGACCTCTTAAAGGTATAAGACAGAACTTAGTCATCCTTTGTTAGAGCAGTCTTTCCCGCGTCAAAACTCCAGCCATTGTAGGGTTGATACTCATCCCTTAATGCCCGCGCCTCCTCTTGGGCATTGTACAAAAGATAAAGCTCTAGACTTGGACAGTCTAAAACTCTTGAGTCTCAAAGACATTCTCAAGTTCCTTTCAAACATAGGACAAAAACACCAATCACTCTGGATTAATCTCAATGAGAAACCCAGTCTGTCTCATGAGAGTTCCCCACACTTGGACCCGCTTCAGGATCTCAATAATTCTCAACATTAAGTCAGCCTCCTCTTGGGCTTTGTACAAATGATTCTCCCCAACGGACTTAACCTTTTCAGACTCTCTTGTTGAGTCAACCACTTTTTGCCTCCGTCTTGGGCTTTATACAAGACATATAAAAATAATTTCTTGTTGAGTATAAAAGACTCTCTTGTTGAGTCAATCTCCTTTTAGCCTCAATCTCGGGCTTCGTACGAGACAGCAAAACACTCTCTTGTTGAGTATAAAAGACTCTCTGGTTGAGTCAATCTCCTTTAGCCTCAATCTCGGGCTTCTATGAGACAACAAATCACTCTCTTATTGAGTATAAAAGACTCTCTTATTGAGTCAATCAACCTTCAGACTCTCTTGTTGAGTCAATCACCTGTTCAAGGCTCCCTTGTTGAGTCAACCTTTTTTAGCCTCTGTCTTGGGCTTTATACATGACATATAAAAGTACTCTCTTGTTGAGTCAAACCATTTCAGCCTCCATCTTGGGCTTTGTACAAGATACATTCTCCCCAACGGAGTAAAAATCCCTTTTAGCCCTAAACTTGGGCTTTGTACAAGACAGAAAGAACATTTTCCCCGGAAAAGTCAAACTTTCAGCCTCCTCTTAGGATTTGTATAAAGAAACCCCCGGTTGAGTCAATCAACCTCTTAGCATCAAACTTTTGCTTTGATTAGGGCACACAAAAATCAACAATTCCCTCAGAGGAAGTCCAATCCCTCTTTAGAGATGACAAGTTCTCTCTCAGTCAAACCCTTTAGCCTCACATCTTGGGCTTTGAACAAGATACAAACCACCTTTAGCTTCATGTCTTGGGATTTGAACAAGACACCAAAACATCTCTTTCCTCCCATAGAATAAGAAGAACTACGATCGCTTTGATTTCCCTGTTTCGTTAAACAGGAATACGTAGGCATAAGATTGCAAAAATCTTAGCGAGCATACTAATCCAAAACACAAAATCCAGCACCTCCATACCTCAATAAAAAAGCATCAGACCTAGTACCTTATCAAAATCCTCCTATACAGTCACGACACTCCGTTCTTAAACGAAATAACCTAAGACAGACCCCCTTTTGATAGGATATGTAAACCAACAGTTTTGACTGTTTAACCTCAGTATGCGAGCAGGGTTAATTGGAGACATCAACTTCCCTTCCTTAATCAGCTTCACAGGATAAAAAATGAATCAAACTGTAGTACCAAAGCGATAGTGATTCGAAACCACGAAAATCGCGCTATAGAAAAATGGCGACCACAGTGGGAGCCTGTTATTTCTTACAGGCTTAGGTAGAAAACTTTAAATTCACAAAGTGTCACAGAAATGGCGACTCTGCTGGGGAATCATTGTCTGTATAGGATCATAAGACTAGAGGTCTAGGATGTTAGGATAAATATATATACTGCTTTTCCTAATTGATATCCGTGTTTATTTTTCTGCTAATGGGAATGCGTGTGATGCCGCATCTAGAAAGATTGAGTATACACCTAAGATAAGTGATGGCACTAGACGGGTAATCTTACGGGAAGTGAATCCCAGATAAGAGGTCCCGGTCGACCATCGAATCAGTGGAGTTGCCCTTTGCGGATTCAATGCCTATACGACTTTGGTTGTTGAAAGCAGATTGTTCGATTGGGTTATCTGAGAAGCTGAGGATTTTAGAAGACTGAAACCATTTTGTAGTGCGGAAGCTATCGAAAATAGTTGTCATGCGATACTACCCTAATTTGAGATTACTCTAAGATATTACAGCTCGCTGGCGATACGCTTGATGTCGTTATCCCAAGAGGGGTCAGTGATTTTGAGGACATGTACAAAAAATCACCAGTATAACCTTTGGGGAAGGGTAGAGCCTTGACTTCATGACACCGACCCTTTGACCCCATATTTTTTCTATGTTTTTGTGTGCTGCATTCATTTCATTAAAAAAAACTTTAAACAAAGAAAAATCTTCTCTTCAAGTCTCTCTTTTTCAAATTAAACTAAGACAATGATTGCAAATGTCAGACAAAGAGATTGCTAATGGATTTCGGTAGAAGAAAGACTCACAAGTACACCTTCAAGGTTCCAAAACTAGAGGATTTAAGAGGTCTGGCGAGGATGATAACCAACCCTGAGGCTTTCAGAGCCAAGTACGGGGGACTGCTGTCTCTGTTAAGGGCCCATGTAATTGAAGAAATCCTGTCCACACTAATCTAGTTCTACGATCCGGTCTATCACTATTTCACATTCCTGGATTATCAGCTAGCACCAACACTGGAGGAGTACTCTCACCTGACTGATTTACCCATTACTGACCAAGCTCCATTTTTTAGACTAGAAGAAGTTCCCAAGGATCAAACCATTGTAAGAGCAATCTATTTGGACGAGTCAGAAGTCAGGACTCACATGATCATTAAGGGTGGCATCCAGGGTTTGCCAGCCCAGTTTTTGATAAAGAAAGCTCTGTACTTTGCTAGTATAGGGAACATGGCCGCTTTCGAAAGCATCTTTGTTTTACTCACCTACGGGTTATTTTTGTTTCCCAACATCGATAACTTTGTAGATATCAATGCCATTAGGATTTTTCTGATTGGAAACCCTGTACCGACCCTGCTCGCAGATGCTTATCATTCTGTACACCTAAGGAATTTGTACAGCGGAGGAATGATCACCTGTTGTGTACCCCTGCTATACAAATGGTTCATTTGCCATTTGCCAAAGTCTGCTGCATTTTGGGATCAAAAAAGTACTTTACGTTGGTCGCAGAGAATCATGTCTCTTACCAACTCTGACATCGATTGGTACAATCGAATCTATGACAGGATCAGAATCATTGACCGTTGTGAAATTTCCTAAATGTACCCCTCATAGGAATTAAAGGAGGAATCGATTATCATCTAGTTCTAGTCCGTCGTCAATTTGAATACCCGATGAGGCATGTCCCGCGAAATGTTCATCTGGAAGGTCTTTTCTTCAAGGAAGGAGAAAATGACAGAGCACTAAAGACAGAAATAGTGCATGCCTGGAAACACGTTCATAGGAAAGGAAGAGAGTCTCTAGGAAAACTAGATTGTGTCTCGGTGGAACATTATCTCCACTAGGTACAAACTAGAGCTCTCAAGCTGAGGATGTCTTACCCTCGTCAAGAAGTTCTTCCAGAAAGGGACCGTGTCCTTTACTTTATGTCTGATACGGAAAAACTTCAGGTGACTCTCAACAAAGTTCAACAGGAGAAGAGGTCTTGGAAGAACAAGTACCGTATTCTCAATGTGGAGTGCAAGAAAATACAGCAACTGTTAAAAGAAAAAGACGCTCTGATCGAAATTTTAGAGCAACATGCTGTAGAAAATCAAGATGACCAAAGGAATGACAACCCGACAACGGCTCAAGAGCCCCAGTCAAAGAAAATGAAAGCACCAGAACCAGCACCTGAGATCCCCTCAGAGAGGACTCGGGACCCATAAGTCTAGATTTCCTTTTACAGCACTATGTAAATTACTGTATTTCCATTCCGCAATCTTTGAATTCAATAAAACGAGGTTTCCCCACTGTTTGATATCTGCAATCCAATTGTTGAAGTGTATTTTGATTAAACAAAAATTTTAATTAATATAATCACTGCATATCATTCATCATTCTCACGTAACACATTCTTCTTACCTACGAATCTCACGTTTGCATCTCGATTCTAGAGTCAAACTATCTCATTCGTACAATACTTGGGCCAATCGACAGAAAAAGATGGATGATCTCGAGGAAGAGAACAGAGAGTTGAGGGAAGAGATCGACACTCTGAAAAAGGATCTGAGAAAGCTTCATAACGACATGCAAGCTCTAGCAGAAGCTCAGATGCAACAACAAAGGACTGTGATCTCAGAGATCACGTCAACGCCCATAGTGGAAAAGTATGATCCTCGATATACCATGCCTAAAGATCATCCCTGAGGAATTCCTATTAACTATAACCCGGAAGGATATGTTTCGTTGATCACGGAAGATCCGGGAACCGCAGCAAGAGCCGCTGGGCCTGAAGGTTACAAACTTCGGGAAAGCGAAGATGCCCGGGGCATGACAACAACTTCTGAAGGTTACAAAATTCGAGAGAGGGAAGGACCTAGAGTCACTGCCATGATGACTATACAACCACCCGTGGTACACACTGTCCAGGAAGGACAGATTCCACATATACCTTCTGGTGGAAACGAAAGTAATTCCTGGAGATGCAGAAGGAACTGCAAGCTATTCGCGGTCAGGATCTATTTGGAAAGGACGCTACATACCTTTGTTTGGTCCCCAATGTGAAAGTTCCGCACAAGTTCAAAGTGCCCAAATTTGAAAAGTACAAGGGTAACTCTTGCCCTCAAAGCCATTTGGTGATATACGCTCGGCGAATGTCAACTCAGACAAAGAAGCAAGAGCTACTGATTCACTATTTTCAGGATAGTTAAACCGGTGCCGCACTCAAATGGTACATTGGTTTAAATCGCACTAAGATCGACACTTTCAGAGATCTTGGCGCTGCTTGTATTCAACAATATAAGTATAACCTGGACATGGCACCGGACAGAGATCAACTCAGAGCCATGTCACAGAAGGACAAGGAAACCGTTAAGGAGTACGCTCAGACATGGCGTGAAATTACCGCCCAGATCTATCCACCTCTTGAGGAAAAAGAGATGACAAAGATCTTCTTAAAGACCTTGAGCTCATTCTACTACGACCGAATGGTCGCCAGTGCGCCCAGTGACTTTACTGAAGTGGTAGGCATGGGAGTTCGTCTTGAGGAAGCAGTCCAAGAAGGACGTTTAGCTAAAGACGATGGATCATCAAGTAGTATAAAACGATACGGTAGTGCTCTCCCTTAAAAAAGAGCAAGATATTGGCAATATCTCTCTCAGAAAGCAAAGGCGACGGTACCAACCAGTAGCAGCTGTAACTCCTGCAATCAACTCTGCGCCAGTTCCTATGTATCAACCTCAGGTTGCTCAGAGCCAACCGAATCAACAGCAATATCAGCAAAGGACACAATAGCCTCTTCAGCAGGCTCGTACTCCATATAACAACAACTGTACAACGCGACCACCAGAGTTTGACCATATACCCATGTTGTACCCAGAATTATTTCCACTCTAATTGGTCAAGGGACACGTCCAAACCAGGACTCCTCTTACAGTACCGGAAAATCCTCCTTTTTGGTTCAAAGCGGATTAGGCTTGCCCTTACCATCAAGGAGGACCAGGGTATAACATAGAAACTGTCTCAGTTTTGAATCCGATGTGCAAAAGCTTGTTAGGAGCGGGGTCTTATCTTTCAAAGATACAAATCCGAATGTTCTCACGAACCCACTGCCTCAACACGAGAAAGTTGCGGTAAATTTGATAGGGGGAGAGTCTAACAACAGCTATCAAATTCATGATGTACTCCTATTGAGGACCAATCTGGTCAAGATGCATCATAGACAGAGCGGATACGGGCATGTACCATCTCAAAATTATCACCAGTGTGATATCTGCTCTAAAAACAATCAAGGATGTTCTATGGTGCAATCAGCTCTATAGGAACAATTGGATCTTGGATGGATCCAAGAGCACCGATTTCATGGAGTTAACATGACTCATGCAAGTTCCAACATCATTAAAAACCAAGACATATGTGCAATGAATGTCAACTTGGTGGCAATTATCTCAAGGCAAATCCAGTATCATAATCTGCCGCGACATGACTATAATTCCTGTCTGATTTGCTCGGTAAACCAACAGGGATGCTCTTTTGTACAATAGGTCCTCCAACATCAGATGGATCTTGGGTGGATCCAGGACTACCATGATAGAAATCCTTATCAAGTTAACATGATTCAAATCTTTGATATTCGTTTGATGAATACCAGCTTGGTGGAGTTACACGCCAAGCAAGTCCAACTCGGTTTTCTCACTTCACATGATTATCTGAGTTGTAAAGTATGTTGTGAGAGTAACCAAGGGTGCGCCCTCATTCAAATAACTTTACAACACTTGTTAAACCATTGGTGGCTTCTGATCTATCTAGACGAAGACACGCAACAAAACAGTGTGACAAACGGGAACCCTACTAGACATCAAAGTCAGGATGTCCGATCTATGGAAATAGACCTAGTAAGGTTACACTGCATTCAAAGCAGACGTGGCCAGGTGCCACCACACAACTACGAGCATTGTAGAGTCTGCTCAGAAAATAATCAAGGATGTTACCTCGTGCGAGCATCCCTTCAAAGTCAGTTGGATCCCAAAGAGATTCGGCCGTGTCCAAGTTCTGGATCAATTAATTGGACGCCAGACTATTCTGCTGATCAAATTAAGGATGTTGTCGTGATCTATGATCGCGAAAGGACCAAAGATGTTTGTACCATCATCCCTCTACTTGACGAATCAAAGGTTCTTAACCAGGAATTAATTAAAGTTACTTACGATAGTCAGAAAAATCAGAAGGCTCCTGTAGTTATCTATCTACCGGGACCAGTGCCGTACAAATCTGATAAGGTGATCCCTTACAAATACGGTGCAACAACAAATGAGAATGGAAAGGAAATTCCATTACCCTCCGTCGTGAGTATCGCAGACATCAGTCGAGTAACACGGAGTGGTCGAATCTTCAATAGAGGAGTTGGAGAACCTAACAGAGAAAAGGAACTTCAAACGGAAGTTCCCAATCCACGAGTCGGTCAATCCAGTAATCCTGAGCTTTCAAAGAACGATGATGAGATGCTGAAGCTCATCCAAAGGAGTGAATACAGCATTGTTGGTTAGCTGGTACAAACTTCTTCAAAGATCTCTGTGTCATCTCTTTTACTCAGTTTTGAAGCACACAGAGAGGCTCTACAGAAAGTCTTAGAACAGGCCTTTGTGGAACAGGATGTGTCGATAAGACAATTCGACAGTATCGTCTCTAACATCACTTCCTGCAACAACTTGGGATTTAGTGATTAGGAATTGCCGGAAGAAGGAAAAAGTCACAACATGGCGCTCAATATCACAGTTAACTGCCAGGACGATGCCTTAGCCAGCATACTGGTAGATACCGGATCGGCTCTCAATGTTATGCCGAAGTCCACTCTAATGCGACTATCATTCAAAGGATCTCCAATGAGAGGAAGTGAGGTCATTGTCAAAGCATTTTACGGATCCCGAAAAATGGTTATCGGCGAAGTCGACCTTCCCATAACTATCGGTCCTCACACTTTCCTAGTCACTTTCCAGGTCATGGACATCCGAGCAACATACAGTTGTTTGTTAGGAAGACCTTGGATACACCAGGCTGGGGCAGTCACTTCGACACTTCACCAGAAGCTGAAGTTCGTCAAGAATGACCAACTCGTCACGGTCTGTGGAGAACAAGCCTTGATCGTGAGTAACCTATAATTGTCCACTTGTGTAGAACCCGAGGAGGTTGTTAGAACTCAGTTCCAGGCACTTTCGGTTAGCAGTGAGAATCAATTAGACAAGGGAACATCAATATCCTCGTACAAAGATGCTCTCGAGGTGATCAAAGGTAACAATGCAAAGGGATGGGGACAGCCTGTCATTCATACTGATAACAAAACAAAGAAGGGTCTTGGTTTTTCTTCAAACTGTACCCTGACAGCTGCTAACGATGAAAGTCTTCATCTCATTCAGAACTTCTTCCATAGTGGAGGTTTCCTTCACCCAGCGTCTCAAGAAGTACATACCATCAACGAGGGAGATTCCTCTGATACAGATGAAGAGTGGAAGTCCTATCTTAACAAGGACAATTATATGTCTCAGGAAGAAGTGCCTACGCCATTTTGCTATCCTGCACAGAGTCCGAGATTTATACCAAGGTCAAACGTCGAAATGATATACGGAGATTGTGATCCAGAAGGATGTCGTGCTCCACCAAACTCATTAGAGGAGGATACTCTAATCAAAGACAACTTTGACCATGACTATTATGGCCCGATGGATGGCCTGCCGATGTGGCAGCCGTACCCAGGAGAATTGAGGCAAGAAAATCATCCGAACGATGAATATCAGCTGAGCATCATTGGAAAAAATACCTGCGTCCCTACTATGTCATGGGATCAACACTCAGGTCATTAAGAAAATATCCTGTACGACGATGAATTTGTAAAGTTTGCAGGACTAGAATTCATTAACTATGCTTTTCCCGAGGTCAACGTCATCGAGAGAGATTACTCCTCCAGTTCCAAAGAAGTGTGGGACACCCTGGGACAACCAAGTAGTAAATACGACTTCATGGTCAAATATATCGTTCCCGAAAGCTCTCGTATCAGGCTCGAAGACATCCAGCCAACTGGATGGGGAGATTTTCCTGAGAGCACAAATACTATGCAAAATACAACTAAGGAATCCTCCTATGACAATTCTACCTGGGAGACAGATTCCAATGATCCTGCTCCACCAGAAATCAAGGTTATTTCTGAAGACAAATCAAGGAAGGTACCGGACTTTGTGATTCACCGAGGAGTTCACCGCCAATGGGTTGCTGTCGATGTTCCAAAGATTGTTCATAAGTCAAAGTAATGGCCATCTTTGTTTTAACCTTTCACCCTGCCCAGGTGAAACGAATGTTTTGATAGGGCTCACTTTCTATAAATATCCCTCTTCGTTTCGCCCAAAGCGACAGAGTTTTGTTTTATAGGGATGTAGTTTCAAGAATCGACTAAATCATAAATAAAATAACGTCGTTCTGTAATTTCCGCATTAATTGCTGTTTTCTCTTTTCGCTTTTTCAGAAAATAGTAATCATAAAAAACAGCAAATAATAAAAACAAGCAGTTTTCCAAAAAAAATACACTGCACACACTCTTGCATTTCTCTCTATCTCTTCTAAAAAACAATCATAACGTCATGCAGATTGCTTGTTTCAAACCCCATTGAAACATACGATCCAATGCTTTCTCCCAACTTTGAATTCCCGGTATTTGAGCCTGAAGAAGAAGATAACGAAGAAAATCCTGAGGAGATCTCCCGATTACTCAGACAAGAGGAAAAGTTCATTGAACCTCATAAAGAGCCGTGGGAAATGGTCAACTTGGGTTCAGAAGAAGAGAGAAAAGAAGTCAAGATTGGGGCACTGCTCAGTCTGACTGTCAAAGAAAATTTGATAAAGCTTCTCAAATAGTTTCCCGACGTATTCGCTTGGTCCTATCAGGATATGCCAGGGTTGGATACCAGCATCATGGAACATCATCTACCGTTAAGATCAGAATATCCGCCAGTAAAATAGAGGTTGAGACCGACTCACCCAGATATGGCCATCAAAATCAAAGAGGAAGTACAGAAACAGATTGGCGCGGGTTTTCTCGCCACATCAGAATATTCTCAATGGCTAGCCAACATAGAACCAGGTCTGAAAAAGGACGGATAGGTCAGAATGTGTGTAGACTACAGGGATCTGAACAAATCCAGTCTGAAGGATGACTTTCCCTTACCACACATTGACATGCTGGTAGACAGTACAACAAAGTTCAAAGTTTTCTCCTTCATGGATGGATTCTCGGGCTATAATCAGATAAAGATGGCGCCGAAAGATATGGAGAAAATATCATTCATTACCCATGAGGCACCTTTTGTTACAAGGTAATGCCGTTCGGCTTGAAGAATGCCGGGGCAACCTATCAAAGGGCCATGACTACTCTATTTCATGACATGATACACAAAGAAATCGAGGTATATGTCGACGATATGATTGCAAAATCTAAAACAGAGGAGGAGCATGTGACCCAATTGTAAAAACTATTCGAGAGTCTGAGGAAATACAAGCTCCGCTTGAATCCCAACAAATGCACATTCGGCGTCCGTTTGGGGAAGCTTTTAGGGTTCATCGTCAGCCAGAAAGGAATTGAGGTTGATCCTGACAAGGTCAAGGCCATTCAAGAAATGTCTTCTCCGCGGACTGAAAAACAATTCAGGGGGTTCCTGGGACGTCTGAATTACATTTCCCGATTTATATTCCTCGTGACCGCGACATGCGCGCCAATCTTCAAATTACTCAAAAAGAATCAGGAATGCGTTTGGACAGAAGACTGGAAAACCGCCTTCGACAATATCAAGGAATACCTGTTGAACCCGCCGATTCTATAACCTCCAGTGGAAGGAAGGTCACTAATCATTTAATTAATAGTCTTAGAAGACTCCATGGGTTGTGTACTTGGCCAACAAGACGAAACCAAAAGGAAGGAGTCTGCCATCTATTATTTGAGCAAGAAATTCACCGACTGCGAGACTCGGTACACTATGCTTGAGAAAACTTGCTGTGCTCTGGCTTGGGCAGCCAAACGTCTCCGCCTGTACATGGTTTGCCACACTACTTGGTTAATCTCAGAAATGGATCCAATCAAGTACGTCTTTGAAAAACCTGCTCTCACGGGAAGGATTTCCCGTTGGCAGATGTTGTTGTCAGAATATGACATCGAGTACCACGCTCAAAAAGCCATTAAGGGAAGTGTTTTAGCCGATCATTTGGCTCATCAACCAATTGACGATTAGGAATCAGTCGGATTTGACTTCCCAGACGTAGATGTCATGTACTTAAAAATGAAAGATTGCGATGAACCGTTACCCAGTGAAGGGCCAGAACCAAGTTCCCAATGGGGACTTATCTTTGACGGAGCTGTCAATCATTATGGAAATGGAATTGGGGCAATCATCATAACACCTCAGGGTACCCACATTCCTTTCACCGCCCGACTTATGTTCAAGTGCACAAACAACGAGGCCTAATACAAAGCCTGTATCATGGGTCTCGAAGAAGGGATCGACTTGAGAATTAAGAACATGGATGTATATGGCGACTCAGCCCTGGTTATCAATCAGATTAAAGGAGATTGGAACACATACCAGTCCGGGCTGATCCCTTACAAAGACTACGCGAGAAGGTTGTTACCATTCTTCAACAGAACCGAGTTTCATCATATCCCTCGTGAAGAGAATCACATGGCTGATGCATTAGCCACTCTCTCCTCTATGATTAGTGTAGGTCAATGGAATGACATACCTAATATCGACATAATGCGCCTTGAACGGGCCGCTTACATCTTCACGATTGAAGCTGTCATAGACGACAAGCCTTGGTATCACGATATCAAATGCTTCCTTCAGAAAGAAGAGTACCCACCTGGGGCATCCAGAAAGGATAAAAAGACCCTCAGAAGGTTAGCAGTTAGCTTCTTTCTGAGCGGCGATACACTCTATATGAGAAACTTTGACATGGTCTTGCTCCGATGCGTAGACATACCAGAAGCCGACACGGTAATCCGAGAAATTCATGAAGGATCCTTTGGCACTCATGCCTACGGACACACAATGGCGAGAAAAATTCTGAGAGCAGGGTACTACTGGTTGACCATGGAATTCGACTGCTACAAGTACATGAGGAGATGTCATAAGTGTCAGATATACTCAGACAAAATCCATGTACCGCCAACACATCTAAAAGTTCTCTCTTCCCCATGGCCTTTTTCCATATGGGGAATCAACATGATTGGCATGATCGAACCCAAAGCTTCGAACGAACATCGGTTCATCCTAGTAGCCATTGACTACTTCACCAAATGGGTCGAAGCAGTATCATACACCAATGTAACCCGACAAGTCGTGGTCCGATTTATCAAAAACAATATCATCTGCCGTTATGGTGTTCCCAGCCAGATTATTACTGATAATGGATTCAACTTGAACAATAAGATGATGAAGGAGTTGTGTGCTGAATTCAAAATCGAACACCATAACTCATCTCCCTATCGAACTAAGATGAATGGAGCAGTAGAAGCGGCTAACAAGAACATCAAGAAGATTGTTCAAAAGATGGTTGTAACCTACAAAGACTGGCACGAGATGTTACCTTTTGCTCTTCACGATTATCGCACATCTGTCCGCACTTCAACAGGGGCAACCCCTTTCTCTCTAGTATATGGCATGGAAGCAATGCTCCCCATAGAGGTAGAGATCCCATCAATCTGGGTATTGATGGAAGCCAAGTTAACAGAGGCTGAATGGTGTCAAAGCCGACACGATGAACTGAATCTGATCGAGGAAAAGCGAATAACGGCACTATGCCACGTCAGTTGTATCAGAAAAGAATGAAGAAGGGGTTTGACAAAAAGGTCCGACCTCGCGTCTTCAGGAAAGGAGACCTTGTGCTCAAAAAGATACAATCATTTCTCACAGATTCCCTGGGCAAATGGAGTCCGAATTACGACGGCCCCTATGTGGTCAAGAAAGCTTTCTCAGGCGGTGCCCTGAGACTCGCAACCATGGACGGAGAGGAATTTTCCTACCCCACGAATGTTGACATAGTCAAGAAATACTTCGCCTAAATAAAAAAAATATCGTCTCGGTGGATTGAAAACCCGAAAGGGCGATCCAGGAAAAAATTAGAGACATAAGCAAAAATCATCCCGATGGATTGGAAACCTCAAAGTACAATCCAGGCAAAAAGTTAGGGATTAGTGGCAAGTAACTACGTTTAACAAAGAAGCAAATCCCTCAGCGGCAGTTACACCATCCGTCAGAAAAACTCCAGTCAAGGTCATCTTCAATGGAAGCTCAGGATGTCCAGAATTCAAAGTTGGTAGAAGGATAACGGTCGTTATGTTTCAATGTAGCCCTTTTCCCTTAAATTACCATTTTCTAACTTTGTAAATACTCCATGGAATCACGCGTTTGGCTGATTTCCATCCTATCAATAAAATTTGAGCCCTAGTGCTTTTGTTTGCAATTCTTATTTGTTTTAGCTTTATAGAACGACATTTTAATATGATCAACGATTCTTGAAATAAAACAAAAATGAATTTACTTGTAAAATTTTTTTGCTTTTAAAATAAAGATGGTAATTCTTTTGACCGTTGAACATCGAAAGAACATCGATCGCTTCTCCAGAAGTAATCGAACTTCAAAGGGCAGAATCAAAGTACTCCTTCTAAACCAGTGCACCTGAATGAAGGATCAGCTGTGTCAGATGCGAATGTTCCATCTGACACCCCCCAACAGAGTTCTTATCTCCTAATCCCGACCAACGTTGTTCCCCGCAGGGACTATTTCTCCTAAGCAAGGAAAAATTGCTATTTTGGACCCAGGGGTACCTCTTCATCCCCCGCAGTGGCCGAGTATCCAGTCGTGTTCATCTATTAGTCTATATGTCGTGTCAGTTTCGTCAGCACAAACATACATACATCCTGCATTATTAATTTACATTCATATTCATAATGCATACCACTTTAGTCGGTCTTATCCCCTGGTGATAAAAGTCCTCTCAATCGAGTTGTCAGTTCTTTCCTCGTCAGGAAGTGAATAATCTAAGTAATCTCTCTCCAGTTTATCTCTGGATTAGAGACGGTCCTCTACCACTTTGATAACTTGAACCTCTGAAAAGCAAGAAAACTCTCAACAAGCGTCACTCTTCACCATTGAAGATGATATCTTCGCTTTCCCGGATTAAGGAAGATCCCTAGAGAAAGCCTCTTAATCAAAGATTCGGCAATACAGCAATTCTCCTTCGGAAAACTCGATGTCAAAAAAGGACATCAGTACCTCAGGATTGGATTGCATCACATGGCATTCCTCTGAGAAGATCTCGAGGAAAAGTATGATGTAATATCCCCAAGTAGGAAACAGTCTCTCAAGAGACTCGTTTTCCCCAGTAGAGTCAACAAATGGCGTCTCCCACAGAGAAGTTTGTGCACCTCTACGGCTTAGATGATTGGGTTTCCCCAGCAAGTTTACATCAAAAGTTTTTCCATCGAATGGCATCTCCCAGGAAAATGAGGCAAGAAGTTTGAGGAAAACCGCTACGAATAGCGTCCCTTGTCAATAAAGTTTATTGACAAAAAAAACTTAGACCAGTTCCTTGGTAGGAAACCAGGATCGAGGGGAAGTTTACAAAAGAAACTTAGACCAGTTCCTTGGTAGGAAACCGGGATCGAGGGGAACTTTACATCAGAAACTGAGACCAGTTCCTTGGTAGGAAACCAGGATCGAGGGAAGTTTATATCAGAAACTGAGACCAGTTCCGTGGCTAAAAACCAGGATCGAGGGGACGTTTTTACCTTTTCTAAGCATCATTGCTTAGCAAAAGAATATGGATGAGCAAACTACCATTCATAACCACCATCAAAATTTTGGGTATTCTGATATTTAATCCTCTTGCACCCCGAAGGCCCGAATACCTTCGACATTCACACCTTCGGGTCCAAGAAGATTAAATAGGGGCATCTGTCATACCCCAAATTTTGACCACTAAGATTTCCCATCATTATGAAAAGGCTTAAATAATGTTTTCGTCCCTGTAAGTTGGCGAGTTTTTGGTTTTCATCCCTGAATCTTTTTTTTTTCGGTTTTAGTCCCTATATCTTACTTTTTGTTAGTGATTAGTCCCTACAGAGGTTTCCTGCAGATTTTTATGCGGATTTTCCTGCGGATTATGGCTTTAGGGGCTAAACACCAACAAAAAGTAAGATATAGGGACTAAAACCGAAAAAAAAAAAGATTCAGGGACGAAAACCAAAAACTCGCCAACTTACAGGGACGAAAACATTATTTAAGCCTTATGAAAATCATGATCACAATATGGATGGACCATCATGCCTCATTAGTTTCCCCAAAGATAGGTGAGCATCCACTATAATCAAACTTAGGGTTTCAAGCCCTCTCAGAGCTCTTAAGACAATGGATCAATCAAGGAATGACATGATCTTCAACTTGTCTAAACCTCTCAAACATCCACAATGGATCAAAAGGACTCCCACATCAAGAATCAAGCCCAAGAGTGCAACATCTCAAGCTGATCAAGCCTCAAGATAGCCAGTGTCACCAAATTAGGGTTTGGGTCGATCAGGGCCTCCAGGTGGAAATTTTCCTCTGGGCATGAGCCAATGCTTCAAAGCATAACCCAAGATACTCCAAGGGACCTCATGGACCCCATCATCAAGTCAATTTAGCCTCAGGGAATGCATTCACTAAAAATCAGAAATTAGGGTTTCTTGACCTAATTCACCCCTAAGTTAACTTTTGGGACAAAGCATGAGCCAAAACCTAAAGACATGATTTGAGGGTCCCTAATACACTACATTGATCCATTTGCAACAATGGATTGATCCAAGAAGCTTGAGTCACAAGTTTCAAGTTCATTAGAACCACAGTTAGGGTTTTGTGGAAAAAGTCAACTGTGCCTTTGACTTTTGACCAGGACATGCCCCCAAACCTTGGGACATGATTCAATACACCCTATAACACCTATGAAATCAATACATCAAGTTTGATTTAGGTCAAGGACTTGATTTCATAGAGGATCGCACAGTTTGGAATTCATCGGATAAAAAGTCAACTGTGCCCAAAAGTCAAAGTTTGACTTTTTGATTTTTTGATCAATTATGGTTCCCTAACCCTAAAATGATGATAATGTGTGATTGGAATCATCATTCATCAAGAAAAATCAAGAAAAGTGGGATAACTTGTAAAAGGGGTAACCATAAAAAAACTTAGAAAATTTCTAAGTTATGGAACAAAGTGGCTAGGGTACCAACTTCCAAGGATCATAACTTGAGATCCAAGCAACCATTTTGGCTGATCCAAAGATGGATTTTTAGCTCTCATGGCATACTTTAAAAGTGTCAACTACACCTCATTCCAATTCTCCATGGATTTTTATTTATGGAGTGACCAAAATGACAAAAACATGAAAATGAAACTTTTTCCAACACTTAGTGAAATTTTCACTAAGTCAGAATCTGTTTCACTTTTTTTTAAAATGTAAGGGAATTTTTCACTTAGATCCAAAAAGTGTCAAAACAAACTATGATCACACATATGTTGTATCATATGAGAGCTTTCCAAAATGGCCAAGAACACCATCAAATTCCATTTAAGCTAAGAGTTATGACAATGGCAATATGCCTTGTTGCAACTGTCATGGCAAGGCAGATTTATGCATTTTGCTCGATTTGATCAAATTGTACAAATGAAAAACAAGTTTATCCATCTGAACACCTCAGGGGGAGACCAAGGAGGAACAAACACTGATCCATAAGCCTCCCAAGTCTTTGGAACCAAAAGTAGCATGCCAAACCTAGAAATGCCTAAAAAGGGGACAAGACTCCAATTTTGTTTTGGAGCATTCAATGGATGCACCAAGGTGGCATGAACCGAGCCTTTTCCAACTGAATGAGTCAAGGATGATCTCTGAACTAGGGAACCAAAGGCCCGTGCTCTAACCGCTAGTCAATGGCTAGAGGAGACTTGAGATTCCAAAATGATCCAATTGGCCACAGACCTGTACCAGTTTCCATTCACTATTGCTTGCAAAACAAACTTGCTCTACTATAAATAAAACTCGTTTGTGCTCAGTTTAAGTACACCAAAGCCATCAAACTGATGCTTTCCTCAAAATCTCTTCTTTCACTCCAAAATTGCCTTCCAAAGCAAGTCACTATCGGGTTTTGAGTTTGAGAGCCATTCCAACCAAACCAATCACACACACACACCTCATAAACATCATATAGAAGTGATCCAAATAGTTAAACAACATCTGGAACACCAATTTCACAAAATCACCAGCCAATTGCTCAAAGTTTTAACCAAGTTGCAGCTGAGGTGCCATACTTTGTTCCAGTCCATTTCAGATCACTCCAAGCATTCAAACACATTCCATATGGTGTATGGAAGTTGTTCTGATCATCACAACTCATCTGTAATACCTCCAACTCAAAAATCACATTGCTCTTGCTGTAACGACCTTCAAGTAAGCCTAAACTTGGTCATCTCTTAATCTATGCATATTTTCTCGCACTATATTTTTTCCAAATGTTCATAATCATGCATAGAATATTTCCCCTCAATTAATTGCTTTATTTGAATCGTGCATCAAAATTCTCAGCCTTCATGCGAATTTTAGGGTTCTTGAGGTTTTGTCTTGATTTCTTATTCCATGCTTAAAATAAATGAAATTAAAGACCATAGACATGATCGTGAGGTGAAAACGAGCAGATTGATATGTGGATTGTATGATTTCATCAAGTATTCAGTGAGATTGGATAGAAAATGCAAATTTGAGCAAAACTCCCTTCGCGCGTGTTCTTGGCCCATGTTCTTGGCGCCTTTTTCACAAATTTGAATATTTGAATTTTGTGATTTTCTTTAATTGATTCAAAAATTAATTTCTCTCTGAGTTTTAATGATTTTGAGTTGATTCTTTTTTCAATAATTCACAAAAATGTTAAAATATTTTATTTTGCCAAATATTCCCAAAAATATTATTTATTTCATATACTTGATATTTTTGCAAAGAATTAATCTTTTATTTGTTCTTTAACATTTAAAATATTTTTTCCTCCTTGATATTCCAAATTTAATTGAATTCCAATCATTTTGTGGATATAAACATAATTTTTCAAATATTAATCCAAGATCACAACTTGTTTTTCACACATGTTTGATAATTTTGATCATTTTAATTAAATTTGTATTTAATTAAAATACATTTTGAAATTAATTTAGGGTTTTTGATCTTAATCACCCTAAACAAATCTTTCTTTAAACTCTTTGGGCCTCTAATAGAGTGTAAGACCCAACCCCTCTTGAAAACCAAAATAATTTAGGCCGCAGTGTATTGTATAAGTCACGATACCGTCAAAAAGTTCGGGGCGATCGTCGCCTTTTTAACAAAAATCCCTGGGCTTCTCCTTGAGCTATAATACCCATCATCAATCATTTTCAAACACTCATGGGCCTCTAATAGAGTGTAATACCCAATCCCCTTTTAACCAAAATAATTTTTGGCCTCAGATATTGTATAAGTCCCTCTGCGTTAAAAGAAAAATCTCGGCGCAATCGCCAGTTCAAAAAATCAAATCATCTGGGCCTACCCTCGTGTTATAAGCCCCATTTCTTTTCTTTAAATTTATTTGGGCCTCTAATAGAGTGTAAGACCCAACCCTTTTTGAAACCAAAATGATTTGGGCCTCAGATATTGTATAGGCCCCACTGTGTTTTCAAAAACCTCGGCGCGATCGCCGTTTTCAAACAAACAACCCTGGGCCTCTCCTTGAGTTGTAAGTCCCATCCCTTGTACAAAAATAGATATTTGGGCCTCTAATAGAGTATAAGACCCATCCCCTTGTACATAAAAACTTTTTGGGCCTCACATATTGTATAAGTCCCTCTGTACAGTTTTCAAGACAACGGTGCGATCATCGTTAAAACTTGGGCCTCTCCTTGAGCTGTAAGCCCCAACAATCTTTTCAAAACACTTTATCCTTTGATTTTGAATTCAAATATACATTGTTATCAAAACTTTCTTTAATTTCTTTGTTGAACAACTAACAAAACAACATGGATGCTCTACAACGGGTAAGTGTTTATCCGCTTTCATATGTATATAAATGTATTGTGGGGCTGTTTCACTGTAAGTCTTCTTTCACATCCTTTTATATACTTGTCACATATCCACTGTGTAATACTAGTATAGTTATTTAGAGTTTTCTCCGGCAACTACGTCTAGAACTAGGTAAAGCCCTGTTGGTCACTCTTTACATACAAACAAAACTAGATCCCCATAGGATTTCCAGATACAGTCTTCCCTTCTCTTGGGGTTAAACAATATGGAACAAAGAGAAAGGCAGTATTCTCGGTGAACCTTTTCTCAGACTGTCACCTATAGAAATTGTCAAAGAAACTCTAACTCCCCAGAGATGATCTTTTCTCCATGAATGGCATCTCTTGAGTTTCTTCCAAATTCTCGAACTTTCCTGGAATGATCTCTTCTCTGTGAATTGCATTTCATGAACTTCTCTTGGTTTGGGGACCCACAGGCTTCCTAAAAGCATCCCCGCCTCCTCATGGGCGTTGTACAAGGACCCTTCGGCTTCTTAGAAGTTTTCATACCTTCTCTTGGGTTTAATACAAGGACCCTGACGACCTCTTAAAGGTATAAGACAGAACTTAGTCATCCTTTGTTAGAGCAGTCTTTCCTGCGTCAAAACTCCAGTCATTGTAGGGTTGATACTCATCCCTTAATGCCCGCGCCTCCTCTTGGGCATTGTACAAAAGATAAAGCTATAGACTTGGACGGTCTAAAACTCTTGAGTCTCAAAGACATTCTCAAGTTCCTTTCAAACATAGGACAAAAACATCGATCACTCTGAATTAATCTCCAGGAGAAACCCAGTCTGTCTCATGAGAGTTCCCCACACTTGGACCCGCATCAGGATCTCAATAATCCTCAACATTAAGTCAGCCTCCTCTTGGGCTGTGTACAAATGATTCTCCCCAGCGGAGCTAACCTTTTCAGACTCTCTTGTTGAGTCAACCACTTTTTGTCTCCGTCTTGGGCTTTATACAAGACATATAAAAACACTCTCTTGTTGAGTATAAAAGACTCTCTTGTTGAGTCAATCTCCTTTTAGCCTCAATTTCGGGCTTCGTACGAGATAGCAAAACACTCTCATGTTGCTGACATAGAAGAAGAAGCCTCATCACCATAGAAGAAAGCCAAAAGGACAGCATCCTTACCATAGAAGACAATCAAATTATGGGAGAAGAAGACAACATTATGGGTGGCAGCCACATCAATATCATCATCAAGGTGGCAGAAGGTTTAACCACTTCAGAAAAGACAGAGTTAGGTGCTTTTACTGTGGCAGATTTGGACACATGCAGTTTTCTTGTTTCAAGCTACATGGTTATCCCAAGTCTAACCCTCAACCCAGACAGAAGGATAACAGGCCCAAGGTTGTTAAGCAGTGGGTTCCTAAAGAAGAGGTTAAGTGTCTATTGGCTCACTTTTCAGATAGACACTTTGCTAAGGATGGTTGGTACTTTGACAGTGGTTGTTCAAAGCATATGACTGGATTCAAAAGCCAATTAGTGGAAATTAATTCGTGCTCTTCAATTGATGTGACTTTTGGAGATGGAAAGAAAGGTGTGGTGAAAGGGGTTGGAAAACTAAATGATAGTTCCTAGATTGGCTGGAATTTTGGTAAAACAAAGTATATTCAATGTTGATGTCAAGGTGCTGATGTTGTAACATTGAAGTCTTAACACTGGGCTGTGTTAAGTAGTTAAGTGCTGAAGTTGGATGTCTGATGTCACACAGGTGATGTTGTAACATCAGACCTGCAGAATTACAATAACAGTAGGTTATGTTATTAGGGCACGCGTATTAGCTGGAATTGTGGAGAGTGGTTAACACATTGGATGAGAATATCTTGGGATATATATTTTCTGTTACATGGGAGATTTGATTGCAGATCTGTTGGAGAATTAAAAGGTTGAAGATTTAAAAAGATTTTGGGGATAAAATCTGTTTTGAAGATTCAGTTTTAATTAACAAATCTGATCAAATATTGTGACAAGTCCAAGCCCAATTCAGGAGCTATATAAAGCGCACAAGACCAAAGGAAAAAGTACAGAAAACATTCAGAAGATCAAGAGCAGGAGGCTTAGTGTCTAGAGTTTGTTTAAAGTGCTTGTATTTACACTATTCTAGGGTTTGAATAGGTGTTGAGTTTCTGTCCTCTCTAGAAGCTGTGAAGCAATAGAGAGTGGTTGATTGATCGGAGTTGTGAAGTAAGATCAAGGGTACTCAAAGTGGTTTCTTTGAGTGGTTTGTAAGGGATTGAGTGGTGTACTCATACCTAAGTGGTTTCTTAGGTAGGAAGTCATTAGTAGAGTATAAGTTTAGGAGATTGTCAACGGGTCGTTGAGTCTGTAAATTATATCTACAAGTAGTGAATTCCATCCCTGGCTTGGTATCCCCCAGAGTAGGTTGGTTGTAACCGAACTGGGTCAACATTTCTTGGTGTTATTTTACTGTTATTGTTGTCCATTGTGCAGAGTGTGTTGTTGTGACATCACACCTTAACATCACACGTCTGATACCAGAATTTCAATTGGTATCAGAGCAGGCATCCTATCTGTCTCTGGGTGAGATCTAGGGGAGTTACTTTCTGGTGAAAAGATGGACAAAGAAGTTGGAGGATTCGTCAACAGACCCCCTATTTTGGATGGATCAAATTATGACTATTGGAATCCAAGGATGACCACCTTCTTAAAATCCTTGGACAGTAGGGCTTGGAAGGCTATTATTAAAGAGTGGAAAGCACCTGTCATGTGTGAGAAGGATGATGCTGGCAATGATAAAGAAGGCACCTCTAAGCTAAAGCCTGAAGAAGAGTGGACCAAGGAGGAAGATGAGCTTGCCCTTGGAAATTCCAAAGCTCTGAATGCTATCTTCAATGGAGTGGATAAGAACATCTTCAGGTTAATCAATACCTGTGAAGTTGCTAAAGAAGCATGGGATATCTTGCAGGCTACTCATGAAGGAACATCTAGAGTCAAGATGTCAAGACTTCAGATTTTAAGATCAAAATTTGAAAGCCTGAAGATGAAGGAAGATGAGACTATATATGATTTCCACATGAGTGTTCTTGAGCTGGCCAATGCATCTAGTGCTCTTGGAGAGAAGATGTCAGATGAAAAGCTTGTGAGGAAGATCCTTAGGTCCTTACCTAAGAAGTATAAGATGAAGGTTACTGCCATTGAAGAATCACAAGATATCAGCAAGATGAGAGTTGATGAGCTCATTGGATCTCTTCAAACCTTTGAGCTTGGGTTGAATGAGGAAGAACCAGAAAAGAAGCCAAAGAGTATAGCCCTGGTGACAAATGGTGAAGAAGAGAAAGGGAAGAAATCTGAATCCCAGGAGGATCTGTCTCAGGCCATAGTGATGATGGGAAGACAGTTCACCAAAGTATTCAAGAGACTGAATAATAACTCCAGGCCTAATGTCAAGAACATGACTTCTGACACCAGCAAGAAGGATGAAGAGAAAACTGCCCAAGATAAAGGAGTGTAGTGCTTTGAGTGCGAAGGGTATGGACATGTCAAGAAAGAATGTCCCACCTTCTTGAAAAAGCAGAAGAAGGGTATGACAGTTTCCTGGTCTGACTCTGATAGTGAAAGTGAAGGCGAGTCAGCAAAGCATGTGAGAGCTTTAACAGGAGCTATTGTTTCTGATGATGATTCTAGTGATGGAGAAGTAACTTATGAGGAGTTGACATCTACCTATCAAGAGCTGTGTTTAAAGAGTGCTGAGATTTGTCAAGAAAAAAAGTACCACAAGCAACAGATTGCTCAGCTAGAGAATGAAAAGACTGATCTTGAAAATGAAGTGGTGCTAGTTAGAGCTCACCTTGATCAAATGAACAAGTCTGTTAGGATGCTGAGCTGTGGTACAGACACACTCGACAAGATCCTTTAGTCAGAAAAAGCTGCTGGAGACAAAGCTGGGATAGGTTATGTGGCTGAGGACAAGGGAACTTCAGAAGGAAGCACTTCGGGTTCAAAGAAGGAAGTGTCTCAACTTTCATCTCAACATCAGCCGAAGAAGCAGGATCCTACCCCTAAGAAAGCTGATGTTTCCCATCCTAAGAAGATTGAGAAGAAGACTGGCCCCTATTAGAAGAGAAAGCAGCCACAGGGAGCTAGTCAGTATATGCCCCCACAATACCATGAGAGCATGCAAGCTGCTCAGTTCAAACATCACATGTCTCATCAGATGTCTCAACATCAGGACAACTGATATGGTTATGGGTATGGATACACCAATGTTGTTCCTTATGTATATGGAAGAAGAAAGCCACACCATCATGGAAGACAATCCAAGAAACAACATTCTCAGCCGACTTATGGGAGAAGATATCAACAGAATAGATGGCAGGGCAGTTATGGTAGGAGGAGACCACATCATGGATGGCAGCATAGGCAATCTCATCATGGCAGAAGATTCAGAGATGAAAGGGTGAGATGCTATTATTGTGGAAGATTTGGACATATGCAGTACTCTTGCTACAAGCTGCATGGATACCCTCAGCCTCAAAATAGATGGAGAGAGCACAGACCCAAAATTGGTAAACAATGGGTACCTAAGGAGAAGGTGAAGTGCTTATTGGCTCACTTGGATGACAAAGAGGCTAAAGAAGGAACATGGTATTTTGACAGTGGGTGTTCCAAGCACATGTATGGATGTAGATCCATGTTTTATGATCTTAGACCTTGTCCCTCTCATGAAGTCATATTTGGTAATGGAGGAAAAGGTGTTGTTGTAGGAGTTGGGAAAGTGCAAGGTGATGGTAGACCTGAACTTGACAATGTTATGTTTGTCAATGGCTTAAGTGCAAATTTGATCAGCATAAGCCAGTTGTGTGATGAAGGTTACAGGGTAAACTACACTAAGGATGGGTGTGTGGTTTCTGATGAACATAATCAGGTTATTATGAAGGGTACCAGAACCAAAGACAACTGTTATCAGTGGATCTCTCTTGAAGGAGATTCAACTAATGATGGTGATGTCATAACATCAGACTATGACATCAGGATGCTGAAAGGTCACTCAAAGTTAACAAGTTCAAATGTGAATGTTTCAAAAGGAAAGTCTTTATGGAGGGAGAAAATTAGTAATTGGTCTTTAAAGAGTATTCAAAATCAGGCGCCCTACCATATTGATACTACATCAAGACTTAACAAAGCATTCTCATCGCAACGTTTCATCTCCCCAAATCTCAATAGAATAGAAGGTTCTTCTCCAAACCTAGTCTGTCACAAAGGAACGATGTCTGTCCCTTCCAAGAACTCTGAGCAGGTACGAACTGGGGTTTCTTCCGAAGAACTCATTTCCAGTGCTCTTCCCGAGTCAGGTAACCCTAAACCCTCGACAACGGTGAATAAACCTGAAGCTAGGTCATCATCCTCTCAAGCTGTTGAGGAGAAGTTTGATGTAGACGAGCATTTGAAATAGCTTGCCACCAAAATCCTTGAGAGGGGGATACGGGTGAAAGGGATTTCCGTCCCTCTAAGGCAAATGCCTGCTGAACAAGTTGACTCTCAAGGAGAGGACAAAAATCTTCAAAGCCAGGCCCTTAGTCAAGAAGCGGAAGGTGAAGATCCTGATGACACTGATGTCAGTCTTGATGTCAGAACATCATCCCCTAGGAATGAAAGCCACAGGGGTAAAGGGAAGGA
Source organism: Lathyrus tuberosus (assembly GCA_022829125.1). NCBI lineage: Eukaryota > Viridiplantae > Streptophyta > Magnoliopsida > Fabales > Fabaceae > Lathyrus > Lathyrus tuberosus. The sequence continues at coordinate 9,368,840 of JALAZF010000060.1, read as the reverse complement.
GCAGCTTGAGGTTATAGAGATTGAGGACTCATTTGATGATGATAGAATTGGAAGAGGGAAGGATAAGAAAAGGACTTCATCTACAGACTGTCCCAAGTCATGGAGCAAAGGTGCCAGGTCTGGTAAGAAGAGGAGAATCAGGGAGGAGGCAGATTCTGAGAGTGATGCTCAAGACGTCAACCCTGCTATAAATCAAGTGCCTGATAACACCTCATCTCACAGTGCCAGAAGTGCCTCCTTGTGGAAGTGTGTGAGCCTAAGAAAGGTAGCTCTGGAAAGAGAGGTTGTAGCAAAGGACCTAGAATCTACTGAAATTATTGACCTAATTAAGCTTGCTGGTCTCATAAGGACTGTGTCAGGGTTGGCTGATTGCTATGATAGACTGGTCAGGGAGTTCATAGTGAATATACCTGAAGCGATAAATGACAGTAAGAGCCGAACTTTCAGAAGAGTTACCCTCAGAGGTAAGTGTGTCTGGTTTTCTCCTGAGATGATCAATGCCTACTTAGGAAGAAATGAGGAAGATTATGGGGAATTTAAAGTCTCCAACAATGTTATATGCAGAGAAATCACTGCTGGTCGAGTAGATTTTTGGCCCGTAGAAGGAAAGCTGTTAGCCAGTTTGTTGAGTGTCAAATATGCTTTTCTGCATAGAATAGGTATTGCCAACTGGGTCCCTACTAGTCACAAGACCATAATTTCTGTTGAATTGGGGAAGATAATCTATGCAGTTGGGACAAAGCAAAGAATTGACTATGGCTCCTACATCTATGATCATACTATTAAGCATGCTGCTACAAATGCTGTGAAGATGCACATTGCTTTTCCCTCTCTCATTTGTGGGATTATCGTGTCTCAACATCCTGGAATTCTACAGCATTCAGATGTAGTATGCAAAAGGAAGCCTGCCTTGTCACTTCATTACAAGTTGAAACATGTTCCTAACAATGTCAAGACATCTGCTTCAACATCACAACAGTCACCAGCCAAGACTGGGGTGATTGCAGAACTAGAGGAGGCTTGCAAGGAGTTAGATGAAGTCATAAGAGTTAGTACTGAAAGGAAACAAAAATTTGAAACACTTGTCATGACTCTGAGATTGGCAACAAAGGGAGGTGAAGCTGTCAAAACAAGGAAGGATGCTGTTGATGAAGACGATAATGATGATCTCAGCTCAGAAGATTCAAGCTTTTAATGATTGCCTTCTATTTCAGTAGGGTTAGCTTTATTTGTTTTAGCACTTATAGTGCTTGGTTTTGTAACTTGAATATTGTGCTGTTTTATGCACTGTTTATACTTTTAGTTTCCTTCTATGATTTGTTTGCCTGTTTACTAACTGAGAGGCTAACAATGAGAGCTAGGGTATACTGACTATAGTTAATAGGGCTTCTTATAGAAGCTTGCCTAATTATGGCTAAAAAGGGGGAGAAGATAGTCAAGAAGATTATTACCATATGCTGCTGATGTGATGCAGAGATTAAGGGGGAGATAGATTGATGCTGCTAAAAGGTGTTTAGTTGAAAAGTGGTGATACAGTTATTAAGGGGGAGTCTTGAAGATATCATGACATGTGGAGAGTGCAGCCAAGCAGACATCTAGGGGGAGTAAATCTGCACATTGTGAGCTACTGAACAGCTGTGATGCTGGTTCATGTTTTTAGAGGAGGAGCACCAATTGGCTGTTGTCAATAATGAAGATGGTGCTGCAGCAGATCAAGTGATAAAGGCTATGCAAAGTGTCAAACTGCTGCTAATGAGTTTCAAATTTCTGAAGATTATTTCGCTGCTGAAATCTCTGAAGGTACAGAGTGCAGAAGTTGATTGCCGAGTGCAGAGATTTTTTTAGCCAAAATTAGCCAAAGGGGGAGATTGATAGTTCCTGGATTGGCTGGAATTTTGGTAAAACAAAGTATATTCAATGTTGATGTCAAGGTGCTGATGTTGTAACATTGAAGTCTTAACACTGGGCTGTGTTAAGTAGTTAAGTGCTGAAGTTGGATGTCTGATGTCACACAGGTGATGTTGTAACATCAGACCTGCAGAATTACAATAACAGCAGGTTATGTTATTAGGGCACGCGTATTAGCTGGAATTGTGGAGAGTGGTTAACTCATTGGATGAGAATATCTTGGGATAGACATTTTCTGTTACATGGGAGATTTGATTGCAGATCTGTTGGAGAATTAAAAGGTTGAAGATTTAAAAAGATTTTGGGGATAAAATCTATTTTGAAGATTTAGTTTTAATTAACAAATCTGATCAAATATTGTGACAAGTCCAAGCCCAATTCAGGAGCTATATAAAGCGCACAAGACCAAAGGAAAAAGTACAGAAAACATTCAGAAGATCAAGAGCAGGAGGCTTAGTGTCTAGAGTTTGTTGAAAGTGCTTGTATTTACACTATTCTAGGGTTTGAATAGGTGTTGAGTTTCTGTCCTCTTTAGAAGCTGTGAAGCAATAGAGAGTGGTTGATTGATCGAAGCTGTGAAGTAAGATCAAGGGTACTCAAAGTGGTTTCTTTGAGTGGTTTGTAAGGGATTGAGTGGTGTTCTCATACCTAAGTGGTTTCTTAGGTAGGAAGTCATTAGTAGAGTATAAGTTTAGGAGATTGTCAACGGGTCGTTGAGTCTGTAAATTATATCTACAAGTAGTGAATTCCATCCCTGGCTTGGTATCCCCCAGAGTAGGTTGGTTGTAACCGAACTGGGTCAACATTTCTTGGTGTTATTTTACTGTTATTGCTGTCCATTGTGCAAAGTGTGTTGTTGTGACATCACACCTTAACATCACACGTCTGATACCAGAATTTCAGTAAAGTGTCATGGTGGACCTGAACTTGACAATGTGCTTCTTGTCAAAGGTTTGAGTGCTAACCTGATTAGCATAAGTCAGCTCTGTGATGATGGTTATAAGTTCAGGTACACCAAAGATGAGTGTGTGGTGACAAATGAGCAGAATGAGGTAGTGATGAAGGGAATAAGATCCAGAGATAATTGCTATCAATGGGTGCCTCAAGTGGACAGCTTATCTGGTGATGTTAAGGTTGATGTTGTAACATCAGATAATGACAACAAGTGTGAAAGTCTGATGAAAGGTCAAATAGGGTTAACTACTCTTAAGGTGAATCCTTTTCAATTTTTAAAAGGAAAGTTAATTTGGAGGGAGTGACTCATTGATTGGCTTTTAAGCTGCCCACAAAATCCAGCTTCATACTTTAGGCCATCAGTATCTATCACTCGCTTCATCAAACACCATAACCTTAGACTGTTCGTATCCTTCTCCATCAACAGAAACAATCCTTCTCTAACTCTCAGTTTCTACACAAGTACGATGTCTAAACAAGTGTCATCACCATCAAAGAAGGCTGCGCCCAAAAGTTCCACTCATGCAAATCCTAGGGTTTCGTTAGAAGAGGTATCCGTGGATGAAGCTATGGACATTGCTCTTATTTCTATGATTCCTGCCTCCGGAAATACAAGACCTGAGAAGTATCAACCTGTGAGGGCTACAAAAGGTAATACCTCTAATCAATCATCTAGCAAGAAATTTGATGATAGCGAGAGTAGGGCATTTGTGACTAGTGTGCTGTTTGGAGACAAACCTAAGTCTACCACCCCTCTTCCATAAACTGTTGAGGAAAGGGTAGATGTTGACAAAAGCTTAGGTCAGATTGTTGATAAGATCTTTGAGAAAGGACTTCCTATTAAGGTTATATATAGACCCCTAAGACAAATGCCTGCTGATCATTCTGCAAGAGAAATGAGTGACATGCAATCTACTGATACAAATCTTCATAGATTAGCTGTTTCAGTCATTGAAGATGCTGAGATTGAAGATGAAGGTGAAGCTGAAGCAGAAAGGGAAAGGGATACTCATGTTGAAGATGAAGTTGATGTTGGACATGATGTTGAAACATCACCTGCTAAGGATGCTACTCCTAGTCCTGGTGGAAAGAAGTGTGCTGATGTGGTAAATGTTGTTGATTTGTCTGATGATGAAGTTATTGGGAATGTTGTTCCTAGTCTCGCCAAGAGACTGAAAACAAGGAAAGGAAAGAATATGGAATCTTCTCCTAAAATGACAGCTGAAGGCAAGAAGAAAAGGTCATCTATGGTGGGACCTGCTAAAAGTTGGAGCAAAGTGGCTGTGAGTTCCAAAAAGAGAAAAGTGAGGGAGGATTCAGAGTCAGAATTTGATGTTGAGGATGATGTTCAAGACATCACTCCTATGAGACGGTCTATATTAAAGAGAATTGCAGATAAGATTCCTGATATCCCTGTTGACAATATCTCATTCCACTATGGTAGCAGTGCATCCATGTGGAAATTTGTCTGCCAGAGGAGACTAGCACTGGAGAGAGAACTTGGTGGAGATGCCTTGGATCTTAAGGAAGTTATTGAATTAATTAGATTTGCTGGGTTAATGAAGACTGTGTCTGGACTGTCCAAGTGCTACGATGGATTAGTCAAGGAATTTATTGTCAACATTCCTATGGCTATTAATGATAACAGAAGTATGGATTTTAGGAAGGTTTATGTGAGAGGTCAATGTGTAAACTTTTCTCCTGAGGTAATTAACACTTACCTTGGAAGGGATGAGTTGGAGTATAGAGAGTTAGAACAAACAGACAATGTTGTGTGCAAGGAAATCACAGCAGGGCAAGTGAAAGTCTATCCTCTAAAAGGAAAATTGTCTGCCAGTTTGTTAAGTGTGAAATATGCTATTCTGCATAGAATAGGAGCAGCTAATTGGGTCCCTACCAATCACAAGACAACTGCCTCTACTGGATTGGGAAAATTCATTTATGTTGTTGGGACAAAGAGGTTGTTTGACTGTGGGGCGTATATATATGATCAAACTATCAAGCATGCTGCTACAAATGCAGTAAAGATGCCTATTGCCTTTCCCTCTCTCATTTGTGGGATCATCTTGTCACAACATCCTGAGATTCTTCATCAATCTGATGTGGTGTGTAAGAGAGAATCTGCAATGTCAATCCACTATAAGCTGTTTGAAGGGAAGCATGTCCCTGATATTGTCAAGACATCAGCTTCAACATCACAACAGCCACCTGCCAAAACTGGGTTGATTTCAGAATTGGAGGAGGCTTGCAAGGAGTTGGATAAAGTCATCAGAGTAAGTACTGAAAGAAAGCAGAAATTTGAAAAACTCCTCATGACTCTCAGATTGGCAGAAAAAGAAGATGAAGTAGTCAATGCTAACCAAAATGATGATGTTGAAGTACCAGGTTCTGAAGAAGGTGGTCCTAGCACTGATAGTGAAGATGGGACCAGCTCTGATGAAAACTAGTTTCCTTGCTGTTTTTTTTAGTAGTTTAGTTTTTGCTGTTTTTGTTTCTGCACTTGAAGTGCCTGATATGTAATTTGAATATCGTGCCTGTTTATGCACTATTTGTGTTTTTATGTTCTATGATTTGTCTTGTCTTGCATGTTGACTTTAAACTGACAATGAGAGCTTGTTTAGGACTAACTGTAGTGAGTAGGACTTACATGTTGAGGTTTGTTCAATTGTGGCTAAAAAGGGGGAGAGTTAGCCAAAAGTTAGTCAAGGTGTTGCAATGCCGAGAAGAAGAATTTGTCATTGTGCAATGCTAAGGAGTGCAGCTAGTGTGATGCTGAAATGCAGATATTGAGGGGGATAGTTGTTGAACAGTTGCTGATATGCTTGGTCTTGCTTTGAGGGGGAGCTTGCCCTATGATGTTGATTAGTGATTGGATTGTGTGCAAGCATTGTGAAGTTGTGATGAAGAAATGCTGCTGCGAAGGTTGGTAAATTTTTTTCCACTGCTGAAGTCTCTGATGTTGTAGAGATTATTTTAGCCAAAATTAGCCAAATGGGGAGATTGTTGGTTCTTGGATTGGCTTGAATTTTGGTAAAACAAAGTTGTGCAATGTTGATGTCACGTGGGTGATATCTTAACATGGGTTTATGTTAAGAAGTTAAGTTGCTGAAGTTGTGATGTCTGATGTTACATGCGATGTTGTGACATCAGGTCTGCAGAAGATTAATAACATCAGGTTTAGTGATGTTGTTAGGGTTTGCGTTTTAGCTGGATTTTGGGAAAACTGTTAGTCTCATTGGTTGCGGATATCTTGGGATAGATATTTTCTGTTACAAACAGATTTGATGCAGATTTGTAGGGAGGTTTAAAAGCTGAAGATTTAAGAAGATTTTGAGAGAGAAAATCTGTTTTTGAAGATTCATTTTTAAACAAAAAATCAGGTCAGATATTGTAGCAGGTCCAAGCCCAATTCAAATAGCTATATAATGCGCATCAGTACTGAAGGAAAAGTAACGAAGAAAAAGAGCTAATGACTGAGTGTCGTTGTGTCTTCGTGTTTGTAAGCCATTCGAGTGTGAATTAGTATTGTTGTTTATTGAGTTGTTCTTGATCAAAGCTGTGAAGCAGAATCAAGTAGTGTTATTCAAAGTGTGTGATCTTTGAATTATATCACTGAAGTGATTTAGGGATTGAGTAGTGTTCTCATACCTAAGTGAATTTCATCCCTGGCTTGGTAGCCCCCAGACGTAGGTAGTTAAAACCGAACTGGGTGAACAATTCATTGTGTTGATTTATTGTTGCTTTAGATTGTCCATTGCAGAGTGTGTTGTTGTGACATCACACGTAACATCACACATCTGGTACCAGAATTTCAATTGGTATCAGAGCAGGCATCCTGTCTGTCTCTGGGTGAGATCTAGGGAAGTTACTTTCTGGTGTAAAGATGGACAAAGAAGTTGGAAGATTTGTCAACAGACCCCCTATTTTGGATGGCTCGAATTATGATTATTGGAAGCCAAGGATGATCACGTTTTTGAAATCCTTGGACAGCAGGGCTTGGAAGGCTATCATTAAAGAATGGAAAGCACCTGTTGTGTTTGAAAAAGATGATGTTGGGAAAGATAAAGAGGGCACCTCAAAGCCGAAGCCTGAATTAGAATGGACCAAGGAAGAAGATGAGCTAGCCCTTGGAAATTCCAAAGCTTTAAATGCAATTTTCAATGGAGTGGATAAGAACATATTCAGATTGATTAATACCTGTGAAGTTGCTAAGGAAGCTTGGGATATTTTGAAGGCTACACATGAAGGAACATCTAGAGTTAAGATGTCAATACTTCAGCTTCTAACATCGAAGTTTGAAAATCTGAAGATGAGACTATCCATGACTTCCACATGAGTATCCTTGATATGTCCAATGCATCCAGTGCTCTTGGAGAAAAGATGTCAGAAGAAAAGCTTGTAAGAAAAATCCTTAGGTCCCTTCCTAAGAGGTACAAGATGAAGGTGACTGTAATTGAAGAAGCGCAAGACATCAGCAAGATGAGGGTTGATGAGCTCATTGGATCTCTTCAAACTTTTGAGCTTGGGTTGAATGAGGAAGAACCAGAAAAGAAGCCAAAGAGTATAGCCTTGGTTTCAACTGATCAAGAAGAGAAAGGGAATAGTGCTGAATCCCAAGAGGATCTATCTCAGGCCATTGTTATGTTGGGAAGGAAGTTTAACAAGGTGCTCAAAAGAATGAACAAGAACTTCAAGCCTAATGTCAAGAACATCACTTCTGACATCAGCAAGTCTAAGGAGAAGGATGAAGAGAAGACTGCTCAAGACAAGGGTGTTCAGTGCTTTGAGTGTGAAGGTTATGGACATGTTAAGAAAGAATGTCCCACATTCCTGAAGAAGCAGAAGAAAGGAATGACAGTTTCTTGGTCTGACTCTGACAGTGAAAGTGAAGGAGAGTCAGCCAAACATGTCAAAGTTTTAACTGGAACAGTTGTATCTGATGGTGATTCAAGCGATGAGGAACTGACTTTTGAGGAGTTAGCTTCCACGTATCAAGAGCTTTGTCTGAAGAGTGCAGAAATCTGTCAAGAAAGTGAAAAACAGAAGAAACAGATTGTTCAGCTTGAGACTGCTAAAGCTGATTTGGAAAATGAAGTCTTATTAGTCAAAGCTCATCTTGATCATATGACCAAATCTGTTAGGATGCTGAACAGTGGTACAGACACACTTGATAAGATCCTTCAGACAGAAAAGGTTGCTGGGGATAAGTCAGACTTAGGATTTGTGGTTGAGAAAAAGGTATCTGCTGAAGCAAGCACTTCAGGAATCGAGAAGGAGATGTCTCAACCAATGTCTCAACTTCAAACAAAGAGACCGGATCCTAAACCTAAGCAGGCTGCTTATCCTCAACCTCAAAATGTTGGGAAGAGGCATGCTCATGGTCCTCATCAAATGAAGGCACATGTTTCTGGAGCTGGGCAGTATATGCCTCCACAATATCATAAGAGCATGCAGGCTTCTAGGTCCAAACAGAACATGTTCCATTAGATGTCTCAACATCAGGGAAACATGTATGGCTATGGATATAATAATGTTGTGCCTTATTATTATGGAAGAAGGAAGCCTCATCACCATAGAAGATATCCAAAAGGACAACATCCTTACCATAGAAGATAGTCAAACTATGGGAGAAGAAGACAACATTATGGGTGGCAGCCACAGAAATATCATCATCAAGGTGGCAGAAGGTTTAACCACTTCAGAAAAGACAGAGTTAGGTGCTTTTACTGTGGCAGATTTGGACACATGCAATTTTCTTGTTTCAAGCTACATGGTTATCCCAAGTCTAACCCTCAACCCAGACAGAAGGATAACAGGCCCAAGGTTGTTAAGCAGTGGGTTCCTAAAGAAGATGTTAAGTGTCTATTTGCTCACTTTTCAGATAGACACTCTGCTAAGGATGGTTGGTACTTTGACAATGGTTGTTCAAAGCACATGACTGGATTCAAAAGCCAATTGGTGGAAATCAATTCGTGCTCTACAATTGATGTGACTTTTGGAGATGGAAAGAAAGGTGTGGTGAAAGGGGTTGGAAAAGTAAAGTGTCATGGTGGACCTGAACTTGACAATGTGCTTCTTGTCAAAGGTTTGAGTGCTAACCTGATTAGCATAAGTCAGCTCTGTGATGATGGTTATAAGGTCAGGTACACCAAAGATGAGTGTGTGGTGACAAATGAGCAGAATGAGGTAGTGATGAAGGGAATAAGATCCAGAGATAATTGCTATCAATGGGTGCCTCAAGTGGACAGCTTATCTAGTGATGTTAAGGTTGATGTTGTAACATCAGATAATGACAACAAGTGTGAAAGTCTGATGAAAGGTCAAATAGGTTTAACTACTCTTAAGGTGAATCCTTTTAAATAAATTTTTAAAAGGAAAGTTAATTTGGAGGGAGAGACTCATTGATTGGCTTTTAAGCTGCCCACAAAATCAGGCTTCATACTTTAGGCCATCAGTACCTATCACTCGCTTCATCAAACACCATAACCTTAGACTGTTCGTATCCTTCTCCATCAACAGAAACAATCCTTCTCTAACTCTCAGTTGCTACACAAGTACGATGTCTAAACAAGTGTCATCACCATCAAAGAAGGCTGCGCCCAAAAGTTCCACTCATGCAAATCCTAGGGTTTCGTCAGAAGAGGTATCCGTGGATGAAGCTATGGACATTGCTCCTATTTCTATGATTCCAGCCTCTGGAAATACAAGACCTGAGAAGTATCAACCTGTGAGGGCTACAAAAGGTAATACCTCTAATCAATCATCTAGCAAGAAATTTGATGATAGCGAGAGTAGGGCATTTGTGACTAGTGTGCTGTTTGGAGACAAACCTAAGTCTACCACCCCTCTTCCACAAACTGTTGAGGAAAGGGTAGATGTTGACAAAAGCTTAGGTCAGATTCTTGATAAGATCTTTGAGAAAGGACTTCCTATTAAGGGCATATCTAGACCCCTAAGACAAATGGTTACTGATCATTCTGCAAGAGAAATGAGTGACCCACAGGCTTCCTAAAAGCATCCCCACCTCCTTTTGGGCAATGTACAAGGACCCTTCGGCTTCTTAGAAGTTCTCATGCCTTCTCTTGGACTTAATACAAGGACCCTGACGACCACTTAAAGGTATAAGACAGAACTTAGTCATCCTTTGTTAGAGGAGTCTTTCCCGCGTCAAAACTTCAGCCATTGTAGGGTTGATACTCATCCCTTAATGCCCGCGCCTCCTCTTGGGCATTGTACAAAAGATAAAGCTCTAGACTTGGACAGTCTAAAACTCTTGAGTCTCAAAGACATTCTCAAGTTCCTTTCAAACATAGGAAAAAACACCGATCACTCTGGATCAATCTCCAAGAGAAACCCAGTCTCTCTCATGAGAGTTCCCCACACTTGGACCCGCTTCAGGATCTCAATAATCCTCAGCAGTAAGTCAGCCTCCTCTTGGGCTTTGTACAAATGATTTTCCCCAGCGGAGCTAACCTTTTCAGACTCTCTTGTTGAGCCAACCACTTTTAGCCTCCGTCTTGGGCTTTATACATGACATATAAAAACACTCTCTTGTTGAGTATAAAAGACTCTTTTGTTGAGTCAATCTCCTTTTAGCCTCAATCTCGGGCTTCGTACGAGACAACAAAACACTTTCTTGTTGAGTATAAAAGACTCTCTTGTTGAGTCAATCTCTTTTTAGCCTCAATCTCGGGCTTCGTACGAGACAACAAATCACTCTCTTGTTGAGTATAAAAGACTCTCTTGTTGAGTTAATCAACCTCCAGACTCTCTTGTTGAGTCAATCACCTGTTCAAGACTCTCTTGTTGAGTCAACCTTTTTCAGCCTCTGTCTTGGGCTTTATACAGGACAGATAAAAGTACTCTCTTGTTGAGTCAAACCATTTCAGCCTCCATCTTGGGCTTTATACAAGATACATTCTCCCCAACGGAGTCAAAATCCCTTTTAGCCTCAATCTTGGGCTTTGTACAAGACAGAAAGAACATTTTCCTTAGAAAAGTCAAACTTCCAGCCTCCTCTTAGGCTTTGTATAAAGAAACCCCCGGTTGAGTCAATCAACCTCTTAGCATCAAACTTGTGCTTTGATCAGGGCACACAGAAATCAACAATTCCCTCAGAGGAAGTCTAATCCCTCTTTAGAGATGACAAGTTCTCTCTCAGTCAAACCCTTTAGCTTCATATCCTGGGCTTTGAACAAGATACAAACCACCTTTAGCTTCATGTCTTAGGCTTTGAACAAGACACCAAAACATCTCTTTCCTCCCATAGAATAGGAGGAACTACGATCGCTCTGATTTCCCTGTTTCGTTAAATGGGAATACGTAGGCATAAGATTGCAAAAATCTTAGTGAGCATACTAATCCAAAACTCAAAATCCAGCACCTCCATACCTCAATCAAAAAGCATCAGACCTAGTACCTTACCAGAATCCTCCTATAAAGTCACGACACTCCGTTCTTAAACGAAATAACCTAAGACAAATCCCCCTTTTGATAGCATCTATAAACCAACAGTTTTGACTGGTTAACCTCAGTATGCGAGTAGGGTTAATTTGAGACATCTAATTCCCTTCCTTAATCAGCTTCACAGGATAAAAAATGAGTCGAACTGTAGTACCAAAGCGATAGTGATTTGAAACCATAAAATTGCGCTACAGATCAGTTTCTCATCCTTAGTTTCCCATTCACCCTTGACTTGATAGATAACCAGAACAGAATCACCCATGACTTTGAGAATCTTGATTCTGAGATCAATTGTAGCTTCTAAACCCAAGATACACGCTTCATATTTAGCAATATTGTTCGTGCATCTGAAGTCTAATCTTGCTGTGAAAGGAGTGTAACTGCCATCAGGGTTTATTAACACAACACCCACACCATGTCCTTTATAGTTGGAAGAACCATCAAACATCATTTTCCATCTAGAACCGGGTTCTGGACCTTCGTCAGGGCCTGGCTCTTCGCAATCCTTTACCACCATGATGTCTTCATCAGGGAAATCAAACTTGAGAGATCCATAATTTTCAACAGGCTGATCTGCAAGGTACTCTGATAAAACACTTACCTTGATAGCCTTCTGAGCAACATATTGGATATCATATTTTGACAACAACATGTGCCAACGAGCAAGTCTTCCTGTTTGAGCAGGCTTCTCAAAGATATACTTTATTGGATCCATTTTCGAGATCAACAAAGTAGTATGACATATCAAATACTGCCTTAAACGTCTGGCGGGCCATGCTAAAGCACAACAGGTCTTCTCAAGCAGTGAATAACAACTTTCGCTATCAACGAACTTTTTGCTCAGGTAATAGATGGCATGCTCTTTGCGACCAGTTTCATCATGTTGGCCCAATATTCAGCCCATGGATCCTTCTAACACAGTCATGTACATGAAGAGAGGTCTTCCAGGAATGGGAGAAACCAAGATTGGTGGATCCTGCAGATAATTCTTGAGTTTCTCAAAGGCTTGTTGGCAATCAGAATTCCACTCTACGGTCTGATCTTTGCGAAACAATTTGAAAATTGGTTCACAAGTATGAGTCATGTTGGAGACGAATCTCGAGATATAGTTCAAACGGCCCAGAAATCCTCTTACTTGCGACTCAGTCTGCGGAGCTGGAATCTCTTGAATATCTCATACTTTATCAAGGTCTACCTCAATTCCTCGTTGGATGACGATGAAGCCAAGCAGCTTTCCTGGTCTAACACCGAAAGTACATTTGGCAGGATTCAACTTCAGCTGGTATTTCTGAAGCCTTTTGAATAACTTCAGAAGATGGTCCAAATGTTCCTCCTCACTCTGAGATTTAGCAATTATATCATCCACATATACTTCAATTTCTTTATGGATCATGTCATGGAATAAAGTCACCATAGCTCTTTAATAAGTTGCCCCTGCATTTTTCAAACCGAAAGGCATGAATTTGTAGCAATAGGTTCCCCATGGGGTGATGAATGTAGTTTTATCCATGTCGGCCGGATCCATTCTGATCTGATTATAGCCTGAAAAGCCATCCATAAATTAGAAAACTGCAAATCGAGCTGTATTATCCACTAGAGTTTCGATATGTGGTAGAGCAAAATCGTCCTTAGGACTAGCTTTGTTGAGATCCCTGTAATCTATGCACAATCGCACTTTACCATTTTTCTTCATTACTGACACAATGTTGGCTACCCATTCAAGATATTTTGAAACTGCCAAGAAACCTGCATCCAGTTGCCTTTTAACCTCATCTCTAATCTTGAGAGCCATTGTGAGAACAAGATTTGGTTCTGCAATATTATCTCTAAGTTTTGATGATAACAGATGAATATTTGTATGAACAATTTTGTGCAACTAATATTGTTATTTGTGAGAACCTAGCAAACAGGTTCTGCTTTCGTGAATTGGCGCAATGCTTAATGAAAGATGCTTCGAAGAACTGAACTCAATTCGAAGATAAGACAAGATTCACATAAATCTGATGCGAAAGGAAAAGAGAATGAATTCTGAAGGTCAAAAGACAAGGGTTCTGATGGAACGAAGTCCAGATGCTGAAGCCTCACGATTTTCGATCAAGGTTCTGAAGACCTACCCAAAGTCGATTCTCATGCTTCAATCAAATATTATCAGAAGCCTCTGAAGATATAAAGAAAGTGGATTAAGAGAACAAGGTTCTAAAGACAAGTTCTGAAGATTCTGGAAGCGTAGAGCTGATGATTCGAAGACTTGATAATCTCATGAACCGAGCAATGTTTTCCCTTCTTATTCACGCCCACAAAAAGCCTCTAAAGTTGAGAAGCCAAGAAAACCTGCCAAATTGTACAGTTGTACCACATTACAACGTTAATATTCTTGAAGACTGTGCGAAATACAAACTAGACAATCTGACACAGATAGGACGCACAGCATGCAGAAGATTTTGTACCTGTCCTCACGCTTCTAGCCATAAGCCTACCTAGCCTTCATGATTCCATCTCAACGGCTCTTTTCACTCGGCTATAAAAGGAAGCTCAAAGACTTGAAGAAAGAAATACAGGCAAACAATGACAATACTTTCTAACTCTATTCTTTCTTAAGTCATTCTTGGTTTAAAAACTTGTTTACATTATTAGCTTGATAAGAAGTAATTCTCTGTAAACCCGTTGAATTTGAACTAAAAGTTGTATTCCTTAAGAGAGTCTTAGTGACCAGATCTCTTGAGAAGTCTAGGACGTGTGTCTTAGAGGTTGTGCCTTAAGTAAGACCTGTGTGGTTGGATTACTTGAGAAGTCTAGAACGTGTGAGTTCTAGAGGTTGTTGTTAGTCACCAGCTGTGTAGCTCTTGCAGTGTACTATTTTGTTGAATAGTGGATTAAGACCTCGTTGAGAGAGGCGAAATCACCTTGGCGGGTGGACTAGATTAACTTGAGAGATTCTCAAGTGAACTAGTATAAACATAACGTGTTTATATCTCTTTGTTTAACTAAGTTGTTGTTCTTTAGAAAAGGGTAAAAGTTTTAACAAGAAAGTTATTTAAAAGAAACTATTATTTTGAAAAACCAATTCAAACCCCCCCTTTCTTGTGTTTTTCACGCCTTCAATTGGTATCAGAGCTCCGGTTCTGAGGTGATAAAAAGATTGAATTTTTATCAAGCACTTAACAGTGTTCAGTACCGATCCAAGTGTGAAAAACAATGACTACACCTCCACCAACAACTTCTGAAACAAATGTTATTGAAAGAGAATCTTACACTGCAAAACCTCCTATCTTTGATGGCGAAAAGTTTGATTATTGGAAAGATAGAATTGAAAGTTATTTCTTATCATTTGATCTAGATCTATGGGATCTAGTACTTAATGGCTATAATCATCCTGTAGATTCTGTAGGTAAAAAGATTGAAAGAAGTGACTTTACAGATGCTCAGAAGAAAACTTACAAAAATCATCACAAAGAAAGAACCATTTTGTTGAACGCAATTTCTTATACCGAGTATGAGAAAATCACAAACAAAGAAACTACAAAGTCCATCTTTGACTCTCTTCGTATGACTCACGAAGGAAATGCTCAAGTCAAGGAGACGAAGGCTCTTGCGCTAATCCAAAAATACGAAGTCTTCAAAATTGAAGAAGATGAGTCTGTTGAAACCATGTTCTCAAGGTTTCAAATGCTTGTTGCCGGACTCAGAGTTCTGAACAAAGGTTATTCTACTGCTGATCATGTCAAGAAATCATCAGAAGTCTTTCGACAAAATGGAGACCAATGGTGACTGCCTTGAAACTTGCAAAGGATTTGAATAATATCGGTCTTGAAGAACTTATCAGTTCTTTAAGAAGTCATGAAATAGAGCTTCAAGGAGATGAACCTCAGAAGAAAAACAAATCCATTGCACTAAAGGAAAAGCCAGAAAAGAAGAAGGCGTATCAGGCAGAAGAAGAAATGGAAGAATCTGAAGAAGATTCAGAAGAAGATGCTATATCACTCATATCAAGAAAGATAAGTCAAATTTGGAAATACAGAAGGAACAAGTTCAAAGCACCAAGGAGAAGATTCGAATCTACATCTGGTCAAAGAAAAAACTATGGAAAAGATGTTACGTGCCTTGAATGCAAAGAACCTGGACATCTCAAATATGACTGTCCAAAGGCCAAGAAAGAAGAAAGACCTAGGAAAACCAAAAAGGGTCTCATGGCAACCTGGGATGATTCGGAATATGAAGATGATGCTGATGAAGGTCAGGTCAACATGGCTTTCATGGCAGAAACCAGAAGTGACTCGTCAGAGGAAGAACTATCAGACTTCGACGATGAAAAAGAGTTACTTTCCTCCTTATCACGATCTGAACTTGAATTAGGATTAACTGGGCTTATAAAAAGATATCAAAACCTTTAAAGCAAATTCAAAATCTTGAAAAAGAGTTTTATAGTTTCTTCAGATGATCTTACTAAAAACAAGAAAACCATTTCTGAACAAAATGAGAAAATATTTGTCTTAGAAAATTCAAACACTGTCCTGAAAAGTAAATTATCTAAGTTAGAAGAAGAAATTGTTTCAAACTCAACTAACACTAGTAAAGAAGACAAATATGATAACGCATTTAAAAAATTTCTTGCCAAAAGCGTAGATAAAAGTAAAATGGCTTCACAAATCTATGGAGTTAGTAGAAATGGCAGTAGAGGTCTAGGATATTCAGGACCATCTCAACCGTATGATGAAACCAGAAACATCAAAATAATACCTCTATTCAAACAGTTTATTCCCTCTGGTACTAGCCTTAAGCATTCAGAACCAAAAGGATCAAACACTGGGATTACACAAACAGACACACTAAGGAAATATCCTAAACACGAACACTATGCACAAACTCCACACTGTTTCACTAACGTACGGAAATCTAAAGGGATCAGAACCTTTAGAAGAATAAATGTGAAAGGACCCACAAAATGGGTACCTAAAAACAAGATAATATATGTTGCAGATATCCTTAATAGCCCCATTGAAACACCAGTCATGGTACATGAACAGTGGCTGCTCGCGACACATGACGAGAGAAAGGCTTATGTTCCAAGATCTGAAACTTAAACTTGGAGGCGTCGTCGGTTTCGGAGGAAATCAGAAAGGAAGAATCATTGGCTCCGGAACTATTGAAAATGGTAAGCTTCCTTCCATTAAGAATGTTCTATTAGTAGAAGGTCTAATGCATAATCTGTTGTCAATAAGTCAACTTAGCGACAGTGGCTATGATCTCATTTTTAATCAAACGTCTTGTAAAGCTGTAAGTCAGAAGGATGGATTTGTCCTATTCAACGAAAAGAGGAAAAACAACACTTACAAAATTAAGTTATCTGATTTAAAACATCAAAATGTAAAATGTCTTCTTTCTGTAAACGAAGAGCAATGGGTCTGGCACAGACGTCTTGGCCATGTCAGCCTGAGAAGAATCTCTCAGCTTAACAAGCTTGGTCTTGTTAGAGGCTTGCCAAATATGAAATATTCGTCAGACGCTCTTTGTGAAGCATGTCAGAAAGGAAAGTTCTCAAAAACCTATTTCAAAACTAAAATTGTTGTTTCTACCTCTAGACCGTTGGAACTTCTTCACATTGATTTGTTTGGCCCTGTAAAAACGGCCTCTCTCAATGGTAAGAAATATGGACTAGTCATCGTTGATGACTACAGCAGATGGACATGGGTAAAATTCTTAAAACACAAGGATGAATCACATTCCGTGTTTGCTTCCTTCTGCACTCAAGCACAAAATGAGAAAAATTGTAAAATAGTCAGAGTCAGAAGTGGTCATGGTGGAGAATTTGAAAATAAAAACTTTGAAGAACTTTTTGATTCACATGGAATATCTCACAATTTTTCTTGCCCTAGAACTCCACAACAAAACGGAGTTGTAGAAAGAAAGAATCGAACTTTACAACAAATGGCTCGCACCATGATCCAAGAAACTGACATAGCTAAACACTTATGGGCAGAAGCAATTAACACAACATGTTATATTCAAAATAGAATCTCTATAAGACTTATCTTGAATAAAACTCCATATGAATTGTGGAAGAATAAATTACCCAACATCTCTTATTTTCATCCATTCGGATGTGTCTATTTTATGCTTAACACTAAAGAGAATCTAAGCAAGTTTGATTCCAAAGCACAGAAGTGTCTGTTATTGGGATACTCTGAATGCTCGAAAGGCTACAGAGTTTACAACACAAAATCAAGAATTGTGGAGGAATCTATTCATGTTAGATTCAATGACAAGCCTGACTCAGAAAAGTCAGAGCTAGTTGAGAAACTTGCAGATTTGGAAATCAGATTCTTCGAACCTAAGGAAAAGACAGATGAAGTTAAAGAACAGCAAGATCCTACACAAGAAACCACTGAAGTAACTCCAAATACCCCATCTCAACAAAGAAGAAGACTTTCCACATCACATCCTGAGGAACTAATTTTGGGTAACAAAGATGCTCCTATCAGAACCAGATCAGCCTTTAGACCATCAGAAGAAACACTTGTAGGACTAGTATCAGTGATAGAACTAGCTACAATTGAACAAGCCCTCATGGACAAAGACTGGGTTCTGGCTATGGAAGAAGAACTCAACCAGTTCTCCAAAAACGATGTTTGGGATCTAGTTCCTAAACCCAAGAATGTTCATGTAATAGGAACCAAGTGGGTATTTAGGAACAAGCTATTTGAAAAGGGAGAAGTTGTCAGAAACAAAGTGCGACTTGTTGCTCAAGGATACAGTAAACAAGAAGGAATTGACTACAACGAAACATTTGCTCCAGTTGCAAGACTTGAAGCAATACGTTTGCTAATATCCTTTTCAGTAAATCATGACATCACTCTATATCAAATGGATGTAAAGAGTGCATTCTTAAATGGTTATATATCAGAAGAAGTTTATGTCAAACAATCTCCTGGTTTTGAAAATTCAGAAAAATCAGACTTTGTTTTTAAACTTAAAAAAATCACTCTATGCTTTAAAACAAGTTCCCAGACTTGGTATGAAAGATTGAGCAAGTTTTAACTAGAAAACTATTTCACCAGAGGAAAGGTTGACACAACTCTTCTGCAAGACATATAAGAATGACATTCTCATTGTTCAAATCTATGTTGATGACATTATTTTTGGTTATGCTAACTCTTCTCTATGTCAAGAATTTTGAAAGTTAATGCATGCCGAATTTGAAATGAGCCTCATGGGAGAACTGAAATTCTTCCTTAGAATTCAGATTGATCAAAGATCAGAGGCCACTTACATCCATCAAACCAAGTACACAAAAGAACTTCTGAAGAAGTTCAATATGACGGATTGGAACATTGCTAAAACACCAATGCATCCAACGTGTGTCATGGGAAAGGAAGAAACAAGAGTTAAGGTTAGTCAAAAACTTTATCATGGTATGATAGGTTCTCTCTTATATCTAACTGCTTCTAGACCTGATATATTATTCAGTGTACATCTATGTGCTAAATTCCAATCAGATCCAAGAGAATCACATTTAACCGCTGTCAAGCGAATTCTAAGGTATCAAAAGGAACAAATAGCCTTGGCCTGATGTATAAGAAAACATCAGAGTATACTCTTTCTGGTTACTGCGATGCACATTAGGCCGGAGACAGATTTGAAAGAAAGAGCACATCGGGGAACTGTCAGTTCTTAGGAAGCAACCTAATCTCATGGTCAAGCAAGAGACAATCCACTATTGCTCTCTCAATAGCTGAAGCAGAATACATATCAGCTTCTCTATGCAGCACTCAAATGCTATGGGTGAAAAATCAGCTGGAAAACTATCAGATATATGAGAGTAACATTCCTATCTTCTGTGATAATACTGCTGCTCTCTGCTTAAGTAAAAATCCAATTTTGCATTCTAGGGCTAAACACATTGAAATAAAACATCACTTTATTAGGGACTATGCTCAGAAGGGAACTCTATGCTTAAAATTCATTGATATATACCATCAGTGGGCTGACATTTTCACAAAACCCTTAGCTGAAGATAGATTTCTAATCATTTTAAAACACCTGAACATGAAGCACTGTTCAGAATAAAACATTTTCAGAGCCACATGTGTTCAGTCAGAAGAAAAGTGTTTTTCAAATCATCTGAACCATTTTCTTAACGCATCTCAAGTTCTGATAATTATGTGACATGTCATATTTTCGGAAAATTATTTTTGCACGTGATTTAAATAAAATTAAGTCACTTTAACTATTCAAATTAAACGAACAGCATTTCTCTCGAGATTGACTCAATTTTATCACATTTATTCACCTATTTCCTTACGTGTCTATCCACTCAAGTACTTCACAATCTCATAAATACCAGAATCTCTCAAACCATTAGAGAATAGTTAACACGCGTAACCTAGATTACCTTAAATTCTTCTTGGGAACAATCCAAAGACGTTCATTCTTCTTCCTTCGTGTTCTTCAACTCTTCAAAACATTCTATCACTCTCGCTCATCACCAAAACCCTAAATCTCTACTCTTCCTCTTAATCGCTCAAAATGATGACCCCGATGCAAGAAGAAGCCGTCAAGTTCTCACAAGAATTTGAAGAATCATCAAGGAGATTGTCAGCTCCCTCAATCGGGCCATCCTCAACAATATCTTTAACAAATCAAATGGTTGCTTCATCTTCATCTCACCCTTCTTAAATAAACGAAGAACACATTACCCAAAGAGAAGCTTTTGACACTTGCAATCTTGTGAATCTAACTGTACTCAAGGAAATGCATGTAGATTTCCAGAATCTTGCCGAAAATGGATTTAATCTGATCAAAGAAGTAGAAGCTCAAGAATGGACCAATTACTTTGATAGGCTCAAAGGACCAATTTTTGAAGTACTTGTAAAAGATTTTTGGAGACAAGCTATTTGTGACAAGATCCATGTTGTTTCCTATGTCCTGGGAAGAAAGATCGTCATCACTGAAAAATCCATTGTCGATCTTTACAACCTGGAGTTTATGAAGAACAAGAGAGTATATGGGATGAACAATAAATCTTCATTTGTGGAAAAGAGGATCAAACCAATCATCTACGCTAACTATTAACTGAGCAAAAAGGAGTACAAGAGAGAAGATTTGCATGCACACTTAAAAATCTGGCACAAAATCATTCTTAGCTGCATCAATCCTAGGCCTTCATCACATGCTGCAGATTTCTTCAATGCCAACATGAAATACAAGCTTTATTATCTGATCACCAAAGAGAGAATGTGCCTACCCTCTATCCTATTTTACTATCTGAGAGACATGGTAACAAAAACTAGGACAACCGGTGGATACAGAAATGATATACCAAGATACATGCCTTTTGGAAGAATGCTCTCAGACATTTTCTATGAAAGTGGTATAATAGACACTCTGGTTACAGAAGTCTAATACACAGAAGATCTGACCACAACCCTTGGAGAACCAGTAAATGCCACAACTCTTAAGCAAATGAGAATAATCAATAAAGTAAAGGTAAATCCTTTCACAATCTCTGACGGTTTAAGTAAACGAAGGGTCACGGTGCCGGGTTATCAAGCATGAAGAAGAAGAGTGGGAGCAAACAGAGCAAAATGAGCAGACTGATCAATTAAATTCTGAACCAACTCTTATTGAGTCTCCTAAAAGGAAAAGAAAGCATGCTACCATCATTTATAAGCCTCAGAAACAGAAAAGGAGTAAAAGATCAAAAATCCTCGAGAATACAAGTTCAAAATCAAATCCTGATCCATCAGCCTATGTCAAACCATCTAACCTACAATCATCATTGTCTCATTCAGAAACCCCAAAAATTCCTTCATTAACAACCTCACAAGACATACCTATCTCACCAATGGCCTATGCCTTTCATCAAAAAATCATAACTGAACCCTTAACCTAGCCGTCTGATTTTCTTTCTCCTAAAATTCATAACAATCTGGAAACACTAGAAGTAACCTCTCCTAACAATCAACAACAACCACCTGAACCTGCTGCTACTGAGATTAACTTATCTCAGCAACCACCATCTAAAACTAACTCTGATATATCCAACCTCGCTCTGGTTGTCTACAATACTCCACCTCCAACATCCTTTGAAGAATGTATAAATCAATTTCATGACAAAGCACTTGAGAGGTTTTCTAAGTTAAGAGCGGAACTTTGTACAAGCACAAAGCTCATGGAACTTAAGAGTGCCTGTCAAAGTTTTCAAAAATGGCTGGACATGGAACTTACAAGAATTGTAAGTTTCTCAAACACAACCATAACTACTGAACTAGCAAAAGCTAAGGAGAGAGCAGAAGCTGAAGCAAGAGTCAGAGTACTCAAGTTCTTAGCTGCTAAGCAGAAAGAAGCTGAAGAAAAGGCTGCTAAAGAAGCAGAAGAGCAAGCTGCTAGAAAGGCACAAGAAGCTGCAGAGGCTGAAAGAGCTAAAGAAAGTGCTAGGATTGCTTCCACCTCTGATCCTATTATCAAGCATCTAGGAGACACCGTTGATGAAATCAGAACTGAACAGAAGAACTTTAGAGAAAGGTTTGACAAGCAAGATACTGTCAATGAAAATCTTCAGATCATGATGAAGAAAATCTGGGACAAACTGTCCTCTGACAGCAAATAAACCTCTATTTTTCATTTAAGTTTTAGTTCTGTGTTTTTCACCCTTGGACTACCCTATGTTTATCTTTTTGTTCATGACATAAAGGGGGAGAAAGTATATGAATGTGATAATTTTGATCCTATAGTCATTCTCCGAAAAATAATGCTGCTTACATGCTAACAGATAAATCCATCATCTCTATTATATTGTTTTTCTGTATTTTTTTTCTCTGTGCAGATAACTCAGAACTCTGATGATGAAGAAAGACTCAAAAGGTTAATGAAGTCAGGGGGAGCCTAAGCAAGAACCTTAATCAAATCTAATACTCAGGAGGAGCACTTCATAAAAAGGATAAGCTATCCTAAAAACCTTTTCATTTTCCCTGTGTTATATATATCAAAATTGTGTCATCAAAATATATAGTTTTGTCATCATATAAAAGGGGGAGATTGTGAGAACAAGATTTGGTTTGCAATATTATCTCTAAGTTTTGATGATAACAGATGAATATTTGTATGAACAATTTTGTGCAACTAATGTTGTTATTTGTGAGAACCTAGCAAACAGGTTTTGCTTCCGTGAATTGGCGCAATGCTTAATGAAATATGCTTCGAAGAACTGGACTCAATTCGAAGATAAGACAAGATTCACATAACTCTGATACGAAAGGAAAAGAGAATAAATTTTGAAGGTAAAAAGACAAGGGTTCTGATGGAATGAAGTCCAGATGCTGAAGCCTCACGATTTTCGATCAAGGTTCTGAGACCTACCCAAAGTCGACACTCATGCTTCAATCAAATATTATCAGAAGCCTCTGAAGATATGAAGAAAGTGGATTAAGAGAACAAGGTTCTAAAGACAAGTTCTGAAGATTCTGGAAGCGTAGAGCTGATGATTCGAAGACTTGATAATCTCATGAACCGAGCAATGTTTTCCCTTCTTACCCACGCTCACAAAAAGCCTCTGAAGTTGAGAAGCCAAGAAAACCTGCCATACTGTACAACTGTACCACATTACAACGTTAATATTCTTGAAGACTGTGTGAAATACAAACTAGACAATATGACACAGACAGGACGCGCAGCATGCAGAAGATTTTGTACCTGTCCTCACGCTTCTAGCCGTAAGCCTACCTAGCCTTCGTGATTCCATCTCAACGACTCTTTTCACTCGGCAATAAAAGGAAGCTCAAAGACTTGAAGAAAGAAATACAGGCGAACAACGACAATACTTTCTAAATCTATTCTTTCTTAAGTCATTCTTGGTCTAAAAACTTATTTACATTATCAGCTTGATAAGAAGAAATTTTCTGTAAACCTGTTGTATTTGAAATAAAAGTTGTATTCCTTAAGAGAGTCTTAGTGACCAGATATCTTGAGAAGTCTAGGATGTGTGTCTTAGAGGTTGTGCCTTAAGTAAGACCTGTGTGGTTGGATTACTTGAGAAGTCTAGAACGTGTGAGTTCTAGAGGTTGTTGTTAGTCACCAGCTGTGTAGCTCGTGCAGTGTACTATTTTGTTGAATAGTGGATTAAGACCTCGTTGAGAGAGGCGAAATCACCTTGGCGGGTGGACTAGATTAACTTGAGAGATTCTCAAGTGAACTAGTATAAACATAACGTGTTTATATCTCTTTGTTTACTTAAGCTGTTGTTCTTTAGAAAAGGGTAAAAGTTTTAACAAGAAATTTATTTAAAAGAAACTATTATTTTGAAAAACCAATTCAAACCCCCCCTTTCTTGCGTTTTTCACACCTTCAGCCATGTCAGGTCTACTTCTACGAAGCTTCTGTTTCACCGGAGGACAATCGGGTTTGAGCGGTAGCTTATGAACTACTATGTCTGTATCCAAGCCAGGCATATCCTGATAAGACCAAGCAAACACATCAACATATTCTTCCAAAAGCAGTACTAGCCGTTGTCTGATTTATGCCCCAAGGGTTGCCCCAACCTTGGCCTCTTTCTTCCTTTCTTCAGTACCCAGGTTGACGATGTCAACTTGTTCCTCATAGGGTTAAAGCTCCGTGTATTGATACTCACACATTTCTGCCAAATCATCAGGGACCTCATAATCCTCCACATCCTCAGCTTGATAAATAGGCGAATCAAAGTCAATAGTGAGAGTAGGGTCATTGAATACAACAGATTTGGGATTTATTCTGCATGATGGAGGGATTATTTTATTAATGATGCACAAAAATGAATGCAAGAAAAAAAGTTTTTGTAGTTTTCGAAAAGATTGCCATTTTTCCTTAAAAGCAAAAATAGTAAAATAAAGACAAAGAATTTAACTAAACAATCACTTTCATTGATTAATATAATTTAAAAGTGGTGGCCCATACAAAATAATCCGATAGCCTCGGGCAAGGCTACGGAATTGAAAACATCAACAAAAGTAAACAAATTACTCTGGCATAGGGTACAAAGTAGGGATCTCAATAGCCTCCCAATTACTCAAAGTGGCGTCACACTGAAAAACCAAGTGGCTAATGTCTTCGTCTTCAGCGTCTTCAATGATGGCATGGACTTGATGTCCTCCACTGATGAATATCTCTTGATTTGTCTTCAGTCTTCCCATTGTTGGAGCAGCTTTTTCCTCAAGAGTTGGTTTGTAACCCAACCCTTGGTACTTCTCTCTTTCTTGAACTTTACGACTTTGCCCCAGCCTTCTGTATACCTTTTTATAGAGCAGTTTGAATGCTTTTGAAAGAAGTAAAGGATGGACAATTTGAGGCCACTGGTTCCTTATCATCAAGCATAACGACATTTGCTATCTCAAGAGCCTGAAAGGAGGTTTCCAGAGCATCTTCATCTGCTTCAATATAACAAAAAGAGGACAAATTACTGACCATCAGGTCTTCCCCACCGTGTATAATAACCAATTTCTCCTCGGCCACAAACTCATTTTCTGATGCAGAGTGGAGGTCACAGCGCCAGCCTCATGGATCCATGGTCTACCTAACAAACAACTATAGGCAGGGTTGATGTCCAGGATTTGAAAAGGGATATTGAACACCTAGGGACCAATCAAGGCAGGAAGCTCAATCTCACCCACCACTGACCTTCTTGAGCCATCAAAGGCTTTAACAATAAGTGAAGTGGGTTTCATTATAGCTCCTCGGTAAGACAACTTCTCAAGGGTTCTTTTTGGTAGGACGTTCAAAGATGAGTTGGTATCCACAAGAACTATAGCCAATGTATCTTCTTGACATTTTACTGACACGTGTAAAGCAAGGTTATGGTTCCTTCCTGCTCGAGGAAACTCCTCATCACTGAAATGAGAGTGTTACAAGCTGTAATGTTGGCAACGACATGGTCGAATTGTCCAGCAGTTATATCTTGGGCCACGTGTGCCTGGGCCAGTACCTTCTGTGAAGCTGATATGTGAACAGGTGAATTGAATAACAGAGACAAGATTGAAATCTTGGATGGAGTCCGATGGAGCTGATCTACCACCTTGTAATCACTTCTCTTTATAATCCTTAGAAACTCTTCGTCTTCTTCTTTAGAAATTACCTCATTTCCTTTTCTTTAGGGGGTATGGGGACAACAGTTTCCTTGGTTGCAGTTTCTTTGAAAGAAGGAATGTAAACTCTGCCGCTTCGGGTTATTTTTCCTGTTTCAACTATGTTTGTCACATCTTCAGTAGTTCCCACCTCATTCCTTGGAACTACTTCTTCAATAGCGGTTCCCACCTCGTTCCTTGTAACCACTTCTTCACGTCTTTTGCTACCCATAATATTCTCATAAATCCATGGTACTGCTTTTGTCCCTCTGAACCTGAATGGAATAGGTTGTTGTATAAGGTATGGCTTGGAGTGGCTGGCAGCGGAAGCAACAACAGACTCAGGATTGTTGAAAACCGGTACTGGTTTATTAAATACAGGAACCATAGAGCCAGACTTAGGTACGTTGAACACAGGCACTCGCTCTCTTGGCTTTGGCAGGTTAAACACAGGCTCGATTACTGCAATCTCATCCTTCTTTTCTTTACTGAACACTTGTAAGAATCCCTCATCAATCAAACCCTGAATGTCGTCTCGGACCAACTGGCAACCCTTGATACTATCCTTACACTCCTTACAGTCACTATAATAGACTTTGACCAAACCAACTTCAAATAACTTAGCATGGAAGATTTTCATGGGAGTTCGTATCTTTGATGCGTCCATTAGTAACACTTCGTTGTTCTCATCTTCAATGGCATTAGTGGTCCCATGTGTGGGCAAAGGATTGCTTTTCATATTTGGCTGATTGTCTACGAATGATAGGATATCTTCTCCATCAATCTCTTCACTACATTTTTCAATGCTAAATAGCCTTCCAAATCATGACCGGCTCCTCCTTGATGGAAAACACAATTCACATTTGGATTGTAGAATGGCAAAGACTTCTCAGTTGGTGGTCCCAAAGGTCTAGTAAGTAGAGCTCAGTATAGGACATCGATATAGGTGGAAATGTTGGCATTCCCCCTTACCTTCTGTGAGGAGCATTCTGCTGTGGAACCTGTTGTCTCGGCTGTTGATAATTCTGGTTTTTCGGCCATTGCTGATAAGCTAGCTGTTGATAGGTTGGCGCCTGTTGTGCTGCATGATGGTTGAAAGTAGGCGTAGCAGCTGCTATTTAAGGTTGCTGAGCATACTGCATTGGGTAGATTGGTTGCTGAGAGAAGTTTAGACTCGGTTATTGCTGGTACATTAGCTGTTTCCATCGAGGGTTCTGTTTCTTTCCTACCATGATGGCATTGGTTTCCCCTTCCTTCTTTTTGTGAGAGTGACTAGGGGCTTTCTTGGCACTGATGCCAGTTGAACTCCTCGAAGAACTAATTACCTTTCTTCACACCAACTGCAACAATATCAGCGAAATTAGCACTGACACTGCTAATCATTCTCTCATAAAATTCTGGCTTCAATGTGTCTACAAACCACTCAGCCAACTCCTTCTCGGTCAAGGGTGGTTCAACTTGAGATGTTGTTTCTCTCCATCGCTGTGCATATTCTTTGAATGATTCAGTATTGCTCTGGTTCATACTCAATAACTGCCCGCGGTCAGGAGCCAGATCCATGTTGTACTTGTAGTGTTTTACAAAAGCATCGGTCACATCCTGGAAACAACGGATCTGGGACTGGTCCAGGTTTAAATACCACTTAGCAGCAGCCCCCTTTAGACTATCTTGAAAACAATGGATCATCAATTTGTCACTTGAGTACAACTCAAAATTTGGCAGTTTGAATTTGGATGGAATCACCAAGTCTGAAACCAAACACATATCCTTAACATCAGTGCTAAATGCATTACTTCCCTCCGTCGCTTTCATTTTTCTCTGCATTGTCTCGACACTCTCTTTCAATTTTTTGTGTTGATCATCCCCTTCTTCTGACACATCAATGTAATCATAAGGATGATGATTCTGGAAAACCGGGTGTACCTGTGTTTGTACTGCTGGTGGAGCAAAGGTGGGAATAGCCTGCAGAGTCTCATTAACCAGAGGGATCATTTCCTGAGTAGACAAAGGAACTGTGGCACGGATAAAATCAAAGGGCATGCCCAAGTTAGGGTTTATGGTCGATATAACAGGAGGCTCTACCGTTGTAGTGATGATTTCGGAAACCACAGTGGCCTGGGTGTCCATTTTTGCCTTCATGACATTGATAGCCTCGAGGATCTGTCCCATCCCTCCTTGTATCTCATTCAATTTGTTGTTAACTCTATCCATTTCTCCATATGCTTCTAACATTTTTAATCGAGCTTGGGCCCGAGTGTTGTAGTTGTGTCTGGGATTCAGTGTGACGATTCTGGAGAGGTCAATGGTGACATAAGATAAGGACAAAGAAGAGAATGCACATGTAATGACATGATGCAATTGCAAGCTAAACTATCAAGAAACCAAAGAGATTTTGCAAATAATGTAGACAATGGAATCTTCATCAAAATAAACTTCTTCATTAAGAAATTTGGCAAACATTACATTAGGAGCAGTGCATCTTCATACTCCAAGTACATAAGGGGGAATACAACCACAACAAAAGGGAAATAGCAACAACAACAAAGGAAATAACATCAAAAGAAACAGCAACAGCAACATCAAGGAAACTAAGGATTGGATCCACTAGTTGATGGCCCTTCTCCTCCATTAATCTTTCTTATTGGTTCATTGATACGCTCCCTGGTCTTCTCCCTCGCAAGAACCAATTCTCCTAAATCTTCCAACATCCTCTGCCTTACCTTCGTGGGTATTTATGGCAAGGAAATGGCTTTCTCATCACACGACCTATGTCACGAGACCATTGTAAGTGGGCCTCAATGACAGGGTATTCAGCCATCCATAGTTGCTTGTTGATCTGGCGCCAAGCGCGCTCAAATCGGATATTTATCTCAAATCCTTCCTCTTCCTCGTAATACATCATCTGCATATCATCATTGTCCGGAATTCCCTCTTTCAGATGACCCAGCTGACGGCGGGCAAGGACAGGGTTGTAATTGATACAACCGTTCCTCCCCATAAGGGGTACATTGAGGCAATCCCCACAGCTATGGATTATAATAATTCCTTCATCAGTTGAATCATACCATTCAATGTTAGTATGTTTCAATTCCATCAGCTTTTTGGACCAGATTTTGCAGTCCTCAACTTCCTAGAAGGCTGGTGTCTTTGGCAAATAAGAAATGAACCATTTGTTGAAAAGGGCCACACAACCGACGATATGCCCACAACCTCTTGTATACCTGGTCTGAACGGCATGGTAGACGTCTGCTAACAATGTTGGAACTGGATTGTTGATCATAAATATTTGGATGGCCTGGACATCCACAAAGTTCTTTGCATTTGGAAACAAGAACAATCCATAGACTAGTAGAGCGAAAGTTGATTCAAACAGTGCAATATTCCCTCTGTTCTTGAAACAAAGAGCCTTTTCCAGCAAGAATTGGGCGGGCAGTCCGCGCCATCCTCCTTTGTTAGTCAGATTAGCCTAGATGTCAGACAATCTGATCCTTGTTGTTTTGGCGATGTCTTTGGCGGAGGACATTTCCTCAATCCCGGAAAAGATAGGAGCTTCCCTGACAGGAATTCCTATCATAGCAGAGAATTCTTCTAAAGTTGGTACCAACTGGAATTCAGGGAACACGAAGCAGCGATATACCGGATGATATAGCTATACTAGAACCTCAAGGGGCCCTTCAGTTACCGGGACTCTCATTAGTGGAAGGATACACCCATATCTATCAGCGAAGGCTGATTGGTCTTCAACCATGTCCCTCAACCACAACAACTGCTCTAATTCTGGAAGTTCAAAGAAATAAGGCCAGACTCTTTTTCCTGCAGCGTCCATTTCTACGAAATCTGCAAAACAAAGTTAGTATCTTGATAGTTTAGCAAAGAATGCAAGATGCAATGCAATGTTTCATGGAGTTCAGACATTCGTGAAATACTAAAGGATATTAAAAGACCTTATTCTCATTAATAAAAGGTGAATTACAAAAAGTCAATACACTTCCAAAAGTCTTAAATATAATGCTAAATAAAGGCTAAAAGTCCTAAGGGGATTATCCTAGGAGTCTCATGTTGAGTCTTCTGATTTCCTTCTCCATCTGGTCTCTTTCCATGACAAGGTTGTCGACGATGGATTTCCATGCAGTAGGCTGTGTGCTAGAGGAACTTGGACCTTCATGGGCTTTTCTCTTCTTGCATGAAAGTAACTCTTCGTTCTTGGCTTGTAGTTGTCTTTGGAGCTCTAAGTTCTCCTCAACAACCACCTGGTATTTGAGCTTCCAGGCTTCTCTTGACTGCTGGGCTTGGTTCAAGGAAATCTTCAGCTCTTCCTCCTTTGACATGAAATACAGAATAGGATCTTCCTATAAAGCGATTGGTTCTTGCCTAGTGTATGGATTCTTTAACTCAATGGCTCTTCTTCAGACTCATTGGAGATAGGCCTCCAAAGAAACATAGTTAGGTTTTCCCAAATAACTTCTTCCTCTCTTGCACCTGCTACCCCAAGAACTCAAGATCAACTTCTTTTGTTCTTCATTTTTGTCATATTCTTCAAAAAATATGCTTTCCAGATGAATACCGAGAGGTTTGTCTTTCAGCGGATACCCCGATTGTCGTCGGGCCAACACAGGGTTATAGCTGATTCCTCCTTTGATACCAAGAAGAGGTATGTTGCCAAAGTTTCCACAACTATCTGTAATCTATATTCCATCATACACACGATTATACCAGTCAATGTCTGAATGAGAAAGAGCCATAATCTTTTTAGACCACCATCCTTTCTTGGGATCCCAAAATGTGCCTGCCTTTGGTAGATGCAAAATAAACCATCTATACAATACAGGGGCACAACAAGTGATTTGTCCTCCACCATGGGCATTCCTCGAATGGACTGAGTGATAAGCCTCAGCGAGCAAAGTTGGTATAGGATTTTTCTTCAATAAGATCTTGATTGCATTCAGGTCCACAAAGTTGTCAATGTTTGGGAGTAAGAAAAGTCCATAGATGAGCAATGCAAAAATGGCTTCAAAGGCATCCCGATTAGAGTGCTTAGCATAGTACTGAACTTTTCCAAACAAAAAATTAGCAGTCAATCTGAAAATTCCTCCCTTGGAAGTCAAGTTGTTTTTTATGTCAACCAACTCTAAGTGAGTTTTCTTAGCTATTTCTTCTTCTTTAGGGTTCCTCTCGAAGATAGGGAACGAGGACTCATCCTTAATGGACAAACCAATTATCTGAGAATACTCCTCAATGGTAGGCAAGAGTTGATAATCAGGGAAAGTGAAGCAATGATACTTTGGGTCGTAAAATTGAAGCAAAGTAGAGAGGAGTCCCTCATCAACATCTTTCTTTAACAAGGTCTACAACTTTCCATATCTGTCTTTGAATCCCTCAAGGTCTGTCAGCAAATCACCCAACCTCCTTAGGTCACCCAGTTTAGAGCTCTTGAAAGAGTATTTCACACTATTCCTTCTTGAACTGTCCATGATATCCCTATGATATTCACAAAAGAAGGTCTGAGTTCCATGAAAATGATATGAAATAATGTTTATGATGTATGAATGCAAAGTAAGCACATATATGCACACATATTCACAAATGTGCAAGCACACAAGCAAAAGGTCTGGGTTAAGGTTAAGAGCATGGAGCCATAGTTTTCCCTTCCCATTGGTATGTACTATTAGATTTCATCTGTTGAACAGGGTTCTAAGAAGTCCCCAGAGTCGACAACCCGTCTTTCGGATTTTATTGATTTCCCGAATGACTCGGTAGTCAATAAAATTCTCAAGAGAATCTCGTCTGAGTGTAGTATCGCGTAGCAACCAATTCAGGAATAGAATCCTTTATAGTTCTCGCACTACATCCTAAAAGGCCAAGTGGGGTTTGGAGATAACTACGGTTCTCAGTTTTGACGGCACCTATGTCGAGAGTAGCACGTTTTCACAAATAGACTCGTTCAACATGACTAGACTCTCAAGGGGGCCTCAACTGAGTGATGGTGTCTCAAGTCAACTTCTTTGGGAATTGACTCCCTTAAAGTCTCCTTGAATATATCATCGTCCTATAATAAGTGCACTCAAGTCCAGGTTAGGACTTATCTCACCACTCCATAGTACCATGTCAGCAGAAGATCCCAAGCAATCATACAGATATGTACAAATATAGTAAGCAAGCATAAATAACATAGGCAAAAACAAGGTGGGCTTAACCCTAAAAAATATTTCCCCAGTGAAGTCGCCATTTCTGTTGCGGTAAGAATCGGATAACAAGTTATTGATTAACTTGCATCACATTTCTTTGATTCACCACCGACTTTGATTTATCCAAAGGAAAGGTTCAAGATCGAGAAAACCTAAAGGGGGGAGATCTAAGGTTCGGGGGTTGGTTATACTAAGGGAACGTATTAGCACCCTTAATATCTGTAGTACTCTACAGGAACCTCTTGTTTAATTTGTGTTATGTTATGTTTTGCTTGCTAAGGTATCTGTTAAAGGTAAAGGTAAGGACCTAACGGTATATACACTAAGTTTGCTCACCAAGACGTTGCATCTTGTGCCTACGTATCTGACTAAAGAATCAGAGCAACCGTAGTTCACCTAACTAAGGGTGAATTTGAGGAACCATTGACTATGGCCAAAGTTCCAAGGGGAAATGAGTGTGAGCTCATTTAGAGTTTAATGGAACTCTCTAAGTCTAAGTTATGGGAGAAAGTGGATACTCAATGTGATGAGTCCACATAGAGTTCAGAAACTCCATCCTATTTCTAAGTTATAAGATTCAATGGCTCTTAGGAGGCCAAGAATAAAAAAAAGGCTCTTAGGAGGCCAAGATGGTGTATGATTTGCTTATTGACTTATGAGTCAACTTAGGAGGACTTTCCTTTGGAATCAGGAAGATAACAGTTTTTTATGAAACAAGAAGTTTATATGGATATTTACATGAAGATGCAACATCAAATAACAGAGTATTCAAGTGAAACAAAGTTTACAATGCCATACAAGGTTTGAACCATATGCATTAGGCATCACTAGGTCAAAATGAACAAGATAACATGATAAAATAATCAAAGAAGTCAAGAGTGTTCATTACAGAAACCCTAAAATATCCTCTACTTCCCACATGATAAAATGCCTCAAAAACATTTATTTCCACCAATTTCTTTTTATGTTCAAAAAGTGGGCTCATTAAGGAGTAATTGGCAAAAATAATGAGTAAAAAAGAATAGAAAATGATCAAGTTATGAATTTATGAAAATCAAAGCATAAATTATAAAACACAAAGTGAACAAGTAATAAAAATATGAGGAAAGGGCTCTCATGAGTGTTGAACCTGTGACATGGTGGATGCAGCTCAAAATATGTACCAAACCAACCATGAGCGCATATTGACAAGCAAATGGTTAGAATAATATAAATAGGAAAAGGCGTGTTTTTCTGGAAATTAAAAACAAAAGGACTGGGGCGAGAGGGATTCGAACCCCAGTCCTGGTAGTAAATGCGTGTGTGTTTTACCACTGGGGTGGCCATACATCTAGTGTATGTGCCCACCCCACAAATACTTAACCTTGCGCAAGCACTAAAAAACATGAAGGTCGCTCATATTGTTATAACCAGTACAAGTGTGGATCCAAAATTGATCAAGACAACATCATCAGAAATAGTTGGAATCAAAATAAATTCATTCTACTCAAAGTCATAATCATTGAAGTATGAATTAATCAATGGGAGAGTGGATTTGCAATCTTGGGTAGGGGCTGCAAATGAGTTCCTTAAGATCCAATACAAAAGCATCCTTAAGAATTGGTTCAAACTCACACTGGTACCACACACAGCTTAAACAAATGGTCATGGCATAAAAGGAACAAAGCTTCAACAGTTCCTTAGGTACAGATTCAGATGGATTTAGAACACAAAGGCAAGGGATTTTGTACTCTTGTTATTAATCCAAACAATGCAGGAGTAAAGGGTGCCAAAACTTGCATATTAAAACCATACAATAACAGCAACATCAAGACAAACCAAACTCATAGCATTCTAGGTATGTCATGACAGAGAGGTGAACCATCACACAAAAACAAAATTGAGACATACAAACCCTATCATATAGATCTTGGAACCATGATGGTGTTAGCCATAACTCAAGCATAGGTCTCAAAGCCTCATACATTCAACTCAATGGCATCAGTTCAGACCAAGATAAAACATCAGAGCAAATCATAGCAATAAGGCATTGGTGGCAGGTAGGAGTAAGTGCTTATCATGCTAGTATTAGAGAGGACACAAGAATAATTGAACATAAGTACAAGTATATAACATAAAGCTCAGGCCAGTGGCAACACATATTCCAGTATTCATGATATTCCAACAGGTAGGTGGTTCATAGTAAAATAAGGATGTTGCTATACTTACTAAACAGTGTCGCACCAGTCTATATTCCTTTAGTAGACTGATGTAGAAAGAAAAACTTCCAAGGATTTTCAGGTTAAGAACAAAGTATGGATATCAATAGTACTATTTGATTAAGATGCAAGAAAACAAGATGTCCACATGGCAGTCACATGAATATGGCATGGTAGGCACATGGCATTAAGACAAAGACCTCAAGAGATTTAGCAGTTCCAACATCAATCCAGGTTACATGGCATATGTGTAAACAAATGATCTTTCAAAAGGACAAACATATAGTCATGTGCAAAAAATCAGCCAAGGCAAATGATCAAAAGCCTATTTGTAGTAAGAAGACATCCTAAACTAAAACATGAGCATGTGGACTAGTAGAAACCAACCTCTATCATGAAAGCAGTATTATTATGACATGGATAACATACATTTCGATAATTATCAGTAGAGAAAATGAGAAAAGAGGGAACTTGTCACACCAAACATGTCCTTCATTAAAAACTTTCATGCTACTTTAACACCATATGGAATTTTAGGAACAAGGCATATATGCAAGCATGGACATAAGGGTTTTAAATCATGGCAAGTGATGATACTGATGCAGCAAGGGAAATTGGAAACAAAACTGATCAAGCAAGTAAACATATTACATGTTGTTATTTATGATAAGAACTAAAACAAAGATGTCAGTTCATACAAATTCTTAAAATCCAGGTAATGATATTAGTATATTCTGATCCAGGTGAACATGGTAGTGCAAGTATAATCATGCCAGAACACAAAACCAATGGAGACATGTGAACCTTATCACACAAGTCTTGGAATCTTAGCAACATTCAAGTATTGGTCTTAAGAGATATCATATGTTGAGTTCAAACCAAACATGGCATCAAAGCAAATAAAACCAACAGGTGATGACAGAGTTATGAGTAGGTGGCATGTCATCAAAACTTCAAAAAACAAACAGTTCCATATATCATTCTCATATGCTTAGGTCAGCTTGGCTCAAAACAACTGACATGGCTTGACATGGTTTTATATGCATAGCATGATGTGAGAAAATATATGGATATAATACTACAACAAAATGAATCCATAGTAAGCTTTCAAACTTAAAGACAAATTCAACAAGCACCAATACCTGAGCAGCCTGTTATATCAAGGCAGAACAATGTTACCAACCACTTGCACACATAAATTGAATTCGTAACATGGCAACAGTTGCACAACTTGAGTACACCTCAGACAAATAGATCAAAAGCATAACACACACATCCAACTTGAATATGTCAGGTAGCATGTCAACAACATCAATACACCATATATTCAGTACAGACCAAAATACACACAGTTATCACATAGTAACATACAAAAAAAAGCAAGCAGTTTTACAACAATTTCATAATCTACAAATACCTCAAGTTAATGACAGTGGAGTAAGTCTTGACAAGGACCTCAACTGTCTTTGTTCAAACCATGACATCAAACCTTAACGAGGAAGTTACATGACCAATGACATTTGAGTTTTAGTAGTGTAACAAACAAGGGGATCTACATGAGCTTAACAAGCAGGCAATGAGCAGCATGAAGGGATTCAGTTACCATTCAATATAACTCACTCATAATGCTAAAAACAGAAGGTAGGGTAGCTAACCAACTCAGTACCTCAACCAAAACAGCCATAACTGTCTTTCCTCCATATAGCATGCCATGGACAAAAGTTTAACACAAACTTAAACACACTATTTGCACATTATGGATGGATGGAAGAAACATTAACACAACATTATATGAGCATTTATGACAAAGGTATGATGATAATGGTAATGTATATGAACATAGACATGGAGTGTGAAGAAAGAAATTACCAAGTGGAATATGTCCACTGCACCCTCAACAATGAAGTATTCTCCCTCCTTTAAACTGGTAGCAAGCTATCCAAGTGCTCTTTCTTCCTTCTTCACTTACAAAACTTAAACTCAAAGATATTTTAGGGTGTGTATGCAAAGATTGTTGGTGTCTTATAAGTGCTGAGATGACCTCATTTTATAGGCTAGGAAGGTTGGCTTTGATTCCTTGAGATCAATGGAAAAATGCATTGCCTGCTAGATAAAGAATTAGGGTTTACAAGGACCACTTTTAAGGCTTCAAACTTGGTCAATCC
This sequence comes from Lathyrus tuberosus, assembly GCA_022829125.1. NCBI lineage: Eukaryota > Viridiplantae > Streptophyta > Magnoliopsida > Fabales > Fabaceae > Lathyrus > Lathyrus tuberosus. The sequence continues at coordinate 9,332,880 of JALAZF010000060.1, read as the reverse complement.
TTGGAGGAAATAACGCTCCAAGTGCTGCACAAGGGCCTCCGAGAAAAGGGTGCAGGTTTGTCATGTTTCACAATTTCATGTATTGCTTCAAACCTCCTTTTTGTTGTGTCATAGGAGTGAGGGTCAAAAGAGGTAAAGCTTGGGATTATCCATGTGGTCTTGTGCGTATGATGTTGAAAGTGCTCAGGCTATACCATTTCATTTCATAAACTAATGTATTATTTCAAAACATCCTTTTTATGAGTCATAAGAGAGTGAGCTCAAAAGGGAAAGATTTGGGACAACACAAAGAGAAGATAACATGCCAAGGGTAGGTCTTGGGGCTGCTGAAGAGATTTGCCCATGTTTTGTTTTAGGTCTGATTCAAATTGTGAGGTATGGTTTGCATGGAACAAAATTCATGGGCTTCACTTGTTCACACGATAACTTTACTACCAATGGCCCAAATGAATTGGTTTTTGGTCCCTTTGAAAGAGAGCATGTGGTAGGGCACATTTTATGTTAGTGACAAGCTGAAATTATGCTATTCAATAAATGAAAGATCGTGCCCAAGTTTGGTGTATCAAAGAGATCAAAATCTGAATTTTCTAATTGTCCATAACTTCTCAACATGCCAACTTTAGGGTGACATAACTTGATAACCATCCCATCAAATCTTGAGGTTTTTGATCTTATGTAAAGTGGGCATTTGATAGTCCAATTTTCATGTAGGAATAGGTTTGAGATAATGCTTGTAACAATGAGAAAAAGATCCATAAAATCATGCGCATGAATTGCTCAAAAAGTCTGGGAAGAAATTCTAAGTTATTGAGTTTTTACAATTTGAAACACCCAACTTTAAAGTATCATAACTTGAGATTGGTTTATCCGAATGAGAAGTTCTACACGTGCTTGGAAATCTTGAAGAGCAAGGAATAACCTTCATGCTTAAAGATTTTTGGTTTGGAGTTTGGAACTAGGTGAAAAACAATCATGAAGTAGTGTTCAAAATTGGAGCAAAAAGGTGAAATTTTCACGAAGTCCCCAAGGCATATTGTATCCCAAGCCCCATAACTTAAAAACCAAGCAAATTCTGAGATAGGGTCCTCTAATACACTTTGAAGATCATGGGAAGAGCTTATATTTGAGCTTTAAGTCACTCAAATTGGAAGTGTGGTTTGAAAGTTATGACTGTTTCAATTTTGCACAAGTAGTGAAATTCCACATATGAAAAGTTTTCATGAACCAAACCTTGCTTCCCTTGCAAGAAACTTATTAAAACTTGATTTCACATACCTTAACCTATCATTGAGCCATGTCATGATGGATTGAGGCCTTGGATGTTTCATTTGGATCAAAATCTCAAGGATTAGGGTTTCAGTCAAAACCCTAATTTCAACTGTGAATGCACTGGGATAATCTCTCATGATCTTGCTTCTTTCATCACATCTAAAGCTCATAGATGGTCTCTAGTGACATCTTCTATCATGTGGAGTCAATTCCTAGTGTTTGAGAACAACCCTTGATCAAAGTCAAGGTCAATGATCCACTTGTCTTAACAGAACCCTAATTTGGAGGCAAGGTGAAACTGTGGCTCAAACTACTCATGATGAGAGCCAAATGATATTGAATTCTTGTTGAATGAGACCTCTTGAATGTAGGAAAGATCAATTGGTTGATGAACCAATCAAATCTTGACTTAACAGGGCAGAATTCTTCAGTGATTCCTCAGGTTAAAATCCTAATTCCACTTTTTAGTCCGGTGATCCTCTGTTGACTTGACTTGATTCAAAGTCTTGTGATCTTGGTTCCAAACTACTGGTGAATCTTTGTGATGGTTATATGGAGCCATATAATACCTGAGGAGGCCTTGAATCTCTCTGTGTAAACCCTAATTTCAAACATAAGAGAAACAAACTACAAAATGTTGGTTAGTTAAACAATGCATATATGATTGATCCTAAATGTCTATGCAAGATGTTATGACATCTAAGAGGTAAAATTTGGGGTAAAACACTTACAAAAAAAAACATATTATTTTAGGCACATTTTAAGGACACATTGAGCCTCTGACTTCACTTTGATATGCCTAATTTCTCATGATTTTTCCTTGCTCATAACCATTTTTTATGTGTGCCTCAAGACATGCTTCTTTACATAAACCCTTGTGGTGATTCTTAGATTGTTTAGGAGGTGCACTTGTGCAACCATTAGAGCTCATATTTCTCATTTATGTATACTTGATATAGCATGATGTTGCAGTGAGAATCAGATATCAAGCTATTAATTAACTTAAATCACAAATCTTTGAAATTCACCCCTGAGCTTTGATTTCTCCAAAGGAAAGGGTAAAGATCGAAGAAAACCCTAAGTTAAGAGAATCTAAGGTTCGGGGGTTGGTTATTCTTAGGGAAGGTGTTAGCATCCTAAGTATCTGTAGTACTCTACAGGAACCTCTTGTTTTATCGTGTTATATTAATGTTTGCTTGCTATGGAAATGTGCTAAGATAAAGACCTAGGGGTTTATTTATAAGTATGCTCGCCAAGACATCGCATCTCGTGCCTACGTATCCCGACGGGAATGGAATCAGAGCATTCGTAGTTCCCCTTAAAGAGGGTGAGGAACTCTTGACTGTGGTCAAAGTTCTAGAGGGAATAGGTGAGTGTCTGTGGCAAGACACTTACACGGAGTGCGGCGACTCCAAACTTAAGGCTAAGTTAAAGGGAAAAGAAAATGTAAGTAAGTGTCCATGGCAGGAACTTACATAGGATGCGGCGACTCTAATACTAAGGCTAGGATGAAAGGGAAGGACTGTTAAGGGCCAATTTGTGCAAACGTTTAACTATATTTTAAGGCCCTTTTAATTGGTTTCGTTGTTAATATTAGTAGAATATCTATTAGTTTTAGTATATTTATGCTACTTTCTGATTTTATTGTACATATTGTATATTATGATCATTTTGATGTTCTTTTGTAGGTATTTTGACTTATATTGGATGTTAGGATCAATCGGTGAAGGATTGAAGGCCTGAAAAAGCATTTTCGGAGAGTTCGTGTCGGCATAGCGCGCTCAGCGGGTTTCTCAGTGCGCTCTCAGCGCGCTTTTCATCCAACTTACAGTAGCTAACTCTCCAGACCGCGCTGAGCGGGAATTTCAGCGCGCTCTCAGTGCGAATTTTGTTTCACTTACAGTAGCCAAAGCCCCAGACCGCGCTCAGCGGGATGACAACGCGCTCAGCGCGCTTTCTGGGCAAATCACTTTCTTTTTCCTGATCGCGCTTAGCGCACTCTTGATGGCGCTAAGCGCGGTGCCACTTATTGCACTTCTAGCACTTCATATAAATATCTTCTCTTGGAGATATTTTAGAAAAACTCTTCACTTTACACTTTTCAGCATTCCACAAGAGAGAAAAAGGGTTTCTAGGTCTAAAAGCCTTAGATTTTCAAGGAGAAGTGAGATTTTAATCTTTGGAGCATCAACCTTTGATTCTTCGACTTTGATGCTATCAAAGATTCTTTTCTTTCTTGTTGCTCAAGCTACCATGGTGATGGGTAGCTAAACACTTTTGTGTCAAGATTATAGGTAGTTAATCTTGCTTGTATGTATTTCTTTTGATCTTTTGTATATGAACTTGGTTGATGATCAATATATGATGAAGTTATTTGCTTTTAATGGTATATTTGTGGTTTGAATCACTCTAGACAGAGATTTTCTAAATCATGACCTAATCTCTTCATCTCTTAAAAACCAAACTCTAGACATAGATTTGGAATTCATTATTCGCTTTGTATTGATCTTAACGGTTGTTGTTCTGATTGTTAGCGTGAGACATTATCTAACGGTCTAAATAACGACACTCGTGAATTTGCTTTAGACATAAACTTATTCGCGAGGATATGCGATTGTATTGGTCGGAACTGAGTTATATGCTTGATTAATCGGATATGTATGAAAAGGATTAGCGAAACCTAATCTTGACATGCCTTTCTAAAACTTACAACATCTTTGCTAAAAATGTACTCTTTGCTACAAATTTATGTTAAACAAAACCAAGAATCATTTGAAACTCCTTAACTTAAAACGTTTCGACTATTGAACCGCAAACATCAAAATAACGCACAATCCCTGTGGAGACGATAAAAACACCCCCCGAAATACCGTTTCAACAAGGACCTAAAGTTAGGCTAAGATATCCTAATCGTGACATGGAGTCAACAGGAATAGGATCCTTTCCTTTGGAATTTTGATTAAAGGGGAAATGCTAACCTATAAGTTATCATGCAAGAAAGTTAATCCTAATGTTTAATCTTTATTTGACATGATTCAGGATCAAATAGAATCAAGTCATCCTAAGGGATATGTAAATCAAAACCATACGGGTGTGTCAAACCTCTACAAGAAACTTGATAAATACATGATCACAGTTAATAACAAAATTGATTAAACCTTAACTAGAAAAACTAATTAATTAATAAAATCTAATTGAAAACTAAATATTTAAATCTAATTAAAAACTAAATTCAAATTAAAACTAAAAATAACTCTATTTAAAATTAATTAAATCAAATCTAATTATTTAACCATAAGAGAAAAAAATAAAAAATGCAAGGAAAAAAATAAAAGGGATAAAAAGAAATAATTGAAACCTGAATTAAAAAAAGAAAAAAAGAAACGATGGGCCAGGGTGATGGCGGATCCAGTGTGGCGCAGGTCTGTGGGACCTGATGCGCGTCCACGACCATGATCGTCTGATAAGATGATCTGGCTTTGTCAATAAATCAAGTGGTCAAGTACTAGGGTGCACGGTAAGCAATGAGGGTAATGCGCACGAAAATGTAATGATGATGATGATACGCTCTGATGATGACATATGTCATCATCATAAACCCAGATGTGAACTAAAAAAATAACACGTGTACAGGTCTAACACATAATATGAAAAGAGAATCAAAGGGATTGAGCCTCATTTATCAGTCTTGGTCCTTTCTTTCTCTCACCTTCAACGCGTCTCTCCTTTTCTTCACACCGAAAACAAAAATGAGCTGCCGAAGAAGACGAAGCATGGGGGAAACCGCCGTCTTCTCCGACGAGAAACCGTCCAATCACCTCAAACCCAAAACCAACCCCCACCCAAATTCCATCCTTAACACGATTCCACTCTCCAATTTCTCAAAAAAAAAAAACAAAAATCCACAAATTTCTCTATTCCTAAAATAAACCCTAACCCTAAATCGTCTCAGAAATGAACCAGAGTGAAATAGGCGAATCAGAAAAGACATTCAAAATACTCGTACGACAACAACGATGAATAATCATTCAATAATGCAGCGGAATGGAAAATGGAACTGTTACCTCTTGGAGACCACTTCTGAGGAATTTACAGTGAGTCTCGATCCACTCTTCCAACACTTTTCTCCTCTTTCTTCTTGAATCAGCACTAGAATGAGTTCTTTGGTGACTTTAGTGTATGTTCATGATCTCTTTTGTTTTTCTCTATCTGTATGTTATATATGGCTCTGTGAATTTTGAGTGATAATGCGGAAAAAAAAATTTTACTGCCGTGTGTATGCGTGTTTGTTTGTGAATTTTGTATTTTCTGAATTTTCTCTGTGAAACTGTGATGTTTCTGATCACCTCTGCTATGAATCGTATGACTTGTTGTGGATATTGTAATGTTTCACTACTGTAGTATGCATGTGTGATCCTCCTTGAAAAAATCGTCTTCTCCTTTGTGATTATCATCCTTTTATAAGCATAGGTGCACTAAATGTCATGAATTCTTATCTTAGAAACAAATCAGTAATGCTTTGGACATGTTTAGCAATTGTTTTGGAAAAAAGAACATGTGATGTTTGATTGTGTCTTTGCACCTGATTTTGTGATGAATGCTATTTATTTTGAAGGGACCATGTTTATGTTTTGGTTTTGGAAATATGTCATATTCTTGTCTCTTTGTCTTGAGGATTAAGGAAAATTTTGTGACTGTATCTAGTTTATTTTGGAAAGAAACGGGACTGTCTGATTTTGTTTGATGTACACATCTTGAATGAATCTTTGCCATAATGTATTTTAATGACTGCTTGATTACCCTCACTTTTCTTGCGTGCAGAGTTTAAACTTCAAACACGTTTGGACTGAGTGTTGCGTGGCTTACAAAATGTGGTGTGTAAAGTGGCAGCATGATTTAAAACAACTTGGTACGAGGCTTAGTAGTAGCATATGTGTAGCGAGCAATTTTGGACGTGGTTCTTAAGCACTGTCGCTCTGGGGTACTACAGGTCGATTCATTTTTTATCCTATTGAAGCTGATGAAGGAAGGGAAATAGATGTCTCCAATTAACCCTGCTTGCATACTGAGTTTGAACAGCGGTCTATTAGGTTACAGATGCTATGTGGAAGTGGGGCCCAATCTTTGGTTATTTTGTTAAGAACACAGTGTCTGGATTATTTGTGAGGTTTCTAAGACTGATGCTTTTCGATTGATGTATGAAGGCACGAGATTTTGGGTTTTTTTATTAGTGTGCTTGCTAAGATTTTTCCAATCTTATGCCTACGTATTCCCGTTTGATGAAACAGGGAAATCAGAGCGATTGTAGTTCCTCCTATTCTATGGGAGGAAAAAGGTTGTTTTGGTGTCTTGTTTAAAGCCCAAGACGTGAAGCTAAATGTGGTTAGTATCTTGTTCAAAGCCCAAGATGTGAAGTTGAAGGGTCTATTTGTATCTTGTTGCGTGACTGGTTATAAAGGAGAATTACTTTAACTGGGATATGTGAATCCAATAATGCCATAATTTCCTTTATAGGGGATTTTTAACCTGAAGGAGAAGACTTTAACTCAGTTTAGAGAAATGCTATCTTTCCTTAGGAATTTCTCATGCTAAAAGAGGGACAGTGGCATGGATGTAAATAATCCAGAGGCTTGCCACTTACAGCAATTAGATTGGGGGAAAAGGAGTTGTTGATGTTTGTATACTGTGAACGAGGCACAACTTTTAATGCTAAAGGGTCGATTGACTCAACCGGGGTTTCCTTATACAAAGCCTAAGAGGAGGCTATTGACCCAATAAGAGGGTTTTTCTATGTGTCTCGTACGAAGCCCGAGAGAGAGGCTAGAAAGGGTTGACTCAACAAGATAGTGCTTTTATATGTGTCTTGTACGAAGCCCAAGACGGAGGCTAAAGGTGTTTGACTCAACAAGAGAGTCTTTGTACCTCGTACAAATCCCGAGATGGAGGCTGAAAATGTTTGACTCAACAAGAGAGTCTTTTATACTCAACAAGAGAGTGTTTTAGTATCTCGTACGAAGCCTGAGATGGAGGCTAAACAGGCTGACTCAACAAGAGAGCCTTTTATACTCAACAAGAGAGTGTGAAAAGGTTAGCTCCACTGGGGAAAATCATTGCACAAAGCCCAAGAGGAGGCTAGGGTGCTGGTGACTGTTTCAATTTTGTGACAGGTCCAGTATGTTGGATAAAAGAGAAAATCAGTTCCTATGAAGGGAACGATTAAAGGTAAGACTGTGCTTTAGGATTGATCAGAGGATCAGGGTTATTTCCTGTTCTTTAAGGAAATGGGAAATCCAAAGGGTATTGAGACTGTCCAAGCCTACTGGTGTTTTGAGAAATCGATTATCAGGTAGTGAAAGATCTTTATATGATGCCCAAGAGAAGGCTGGTTTGTTAAGGGATGAAGGTCAACCCATTAACTGGTCTGACACTTGACTCAGAAAGACAGCTCTAGCAAATTGATGACTAGGTTCTGTTCCTATACCTGTAGAGGTCTCTGGGTCCTTGTACTAAGCCCAAGAGAAGGCACGAGAGCTTTTAAGAAGCCGAAGAGTCCTTGTACAACGCCCAAGAGGAGGCGGGGATGCTTTTAAGAAGCCTGTGGATCCCCAAACCGCTAGAAGTTCAAGACATGCCATTCACCGAGAATAGATCAAGCCAGGAAAGTTTGAGAATTTGGAAGAAACTCAAGAGATGCCATTCACGGAGAAAAGATCATCTCTGGGGAGTAGAATTTCTTTGACAATTTCTAAGAGTGACAATCTGAGAAAGGGCTCACTAAGAATGCTGTCTTTCACGTCTCCATATTGTTTAACCCCAAGATGAGGGAAGATTGTGTCTGGTAATCCTATGGGGATCTAGTTTTGTTTGTGTTTAAGAGTGACCAACAGGGCTTTACCTAGTGCTAGACGTAGTTTTTGGGGGAAAATCTAAATAATTATACTAGTATTACACAGTTGATATTTGACAAGTATATAAAAGTTTGTGAAAGAAGACTTACAGTGAGCAGCCCCATAATACAGTTATATATATATATATGAAAGCGGATAAAGAAAGCGGGTAAACACTTACTCGGTTGTAGAGCTTCCATACTATTTGGTTAGTTGTTCAACAAAGAAAGCTTTGATAACAATATTATATTCAAAATCAAAAGAGAAAGTGCTTTGCAAAGATTGTTGGGGCTTACACCTCAAGGAGAGGCCCAAGGTTTTATCAGTGATTGTACTGTGGTTTTGTACAGGGACTTATACAAGTGACTGAGGCCCGAAAAGGTTTTCTGTATAGAGGGATGGGTCTTACACTCTCTCAAGAGGCCCAAAGGTTTAAAGAAAAAGAATGAGGCTTATAACACGAGGGTAGGCCCAAGGGTTTGATTTTTAAACTGGCGATCGCGCCGAAATTTTCTTTTAACGCAGACGGACTTATACAATATCTGAGGCCCAAAATTGTTTTGGTTAAAAGGGGATTGGGTCTTACACTCTATTAGAGGCCCAAAGTAATTAAAAGAAAATAAATGGGGCTTATAACACGAGGGTAGGCCCAGATAATTTTCGTTTTGAAATGGCGATCGCGCTGAGATTTTTGAAAACACAGTGGGTCTTATACAATGACTGAGCCCAAAAATGTTTAGGTTTCAAAGAGGGGTTGGGTCTTACACTCTATTAGAGGCCCAAAGTGTTTGAAAAAGTTTGATGAGGGTTGAATTAATCAAAAACCCTAATTTGTTTTCAAAATGTATTTTAATTGAATAAAAAATTCAATTAAAATGAGCAAAATTGTTAAACATGTGGAAAAAAATTGTGATCTTGGATTAATGTTTCAAAAGTTAGGTTTTGATCCACAAAATGATTGGAAATCACTAAAATTTGAAAAAATCAAGAAGGAGAAAATATTTTAAATGTAAAAAAAATTAAAATATTAATTCTTTTCAAAAATATCAAGTATATGAAATAAATAATATTTTTGGGATTTTTTGAAAAAATAAAATATTTTAACATTTTTGTGAATTATTAAAAAAAGAATCAACTCAAAAGCATTAAAACTCAGAGAGAAATTAATTTTTGAATCAATTAAATAAAATCACAAAATTCAAATATTCAAATATTTGAAAAAGGGCGCCAAGAACATGGCAAGAACACGCGCCCTTCCTCTGTTTCTGCAGATTTGCATTTTCTATCCAATCTCACTGAATACTTGATGATATCATGCAATCTGCATATCAATCTACTCGTTTTAACCTCACGATCATGTTTATCATCTTTAATTTCATTTATTTTAAACATGGAATAAGAAATCAAAGAGGAACCTCAAGAACCCTAAAATTTGCATGAAGGTTCAGAAATTCCATACACGATTCAAACAATGCAATTGATTGAGGGAAAACACTCCATGCATGATTATGAACATATGGCCAAATTATTGTGCAGCAAAAAATGCATGGATCATAGAGTTAGAAGAGCTCATGCTTACCTCTGGCAGCTGGTGATCGTGTTTTGTGTTAGAGGTGTTACAGCTTGGTTCCAAGGTTATGGACAGCTTTGTAGCGAGCGATTTTGGACGCGGTTCTTAAGCGCTGGTCGCTCTCTGCGGTTGAGCTTTGACTACAGGTCGATTCATTTTTTATCCTATTATGAGCTGAATAAGGAAGGGAAATAGATGTCTCCAATTAACCCTGCTTTGCATACTGAGTTTATACAGCGGTCTGTTAGGTTACGAATGCTATCAATGTGGGGGGCCTTTGTACTGGTTATTTGTATTTTCGCCAATACTGTTTTTTTTCTTTTTTACCTGGGCAGAAGGTTTCTGGCGGGGAACAAGGATTAGAATGTTAGGACTGATGCTTTTGAATTACTGCTTTTGATTGATGGAGATATGGGATTTGGGTTTTTTGTTGATTGTGCTCGCTAAGATCTTTTCTTTCGATCTTATGCCTACGTATTCCTGTTTACCAAGAGAGTGAGGCTTTGTGTGTCTCGTACAAAGCCCGAGAGAGAGAGGCTAAAACGTTGTTTGACTCCGCTAGGGAGAGTCATTGTACAAAGCCCAAGAGGAGGCTATGTCAGTTAAGTGACAGGTCCAGTATACTGATTTTGAAAGAGAAAATCAGTTCTTATATGAGCATCACTGTACTCGTGGATTTGATTCAAGGATCGGGGTTGTTTCCTTTTCTTTGGGGAAACTGGAAATCCAAAGGGTATTGAGACTGTCCGAATCTGCGGGTTTCCTTCCTATTTAACGAAGGGGTCACTTGAGAATTTCTTTGAGACTCAAGGAAGTTAGACTGTCCGTGTCTAGAGTTTTATCTTTTGTACTATGCTTTGAGAAACAGTAGTAGACTCTATGAAAGGACTGTTCTATGAGGATGACTAGGATATGTTCCTATACCTCTAGGAGGTCGTCGGGACAATTTGTACGAAGCCCAAGAGGAGGCTGGAAACTTTTAAGAAGCCGACGGGTCCTTGTACGAAGCCCAAGAGGAGGCTATCATTCCCGGAGGAAGAGATCATTATACGAAGCCTAAGAGGAGGCTGTGAATACTTCTAAGAAGCCGTAGGGTCCTTGTACGAAGCCCAAGAGGAGGCGGGGTTGCTTTTAGGAAGCCTGTGAGTCCTTGAACAATGCCCAAGAGGAGGCCGATGCTTTTAAGAAGCCCGTGGGTCTATCATCTCCTTTCCATTAGGAGAGATAACTCTTTTAAAGATAAAAACCACTGGTAAACGTGCGAGGTTTACTATCCAGCGACTTTTAGCTTTTAAAGAGGGTTCCTTAGTTAAGGTCCAAGATTATGACCGTAGTGGGTACCCAAACCCCGAGACATTCAAGGCAAGCTATCCACAAGGAATAGATCAAGTCAGGAAAGTTCGAGAAGTTGGAAGAAACTAAAAGATGCCATTCACGGAGAATACATTCATCTTGGGGAGTAGAGCTTCTTGACGATTCCTAAGGAGGACAGCCGAAGAGAAGACTGTATCTGGTGCTCCTATTGGGGATCTAGGCGTCTATTTCTACGAATAAATGAAACGGCGTCACCTAGTTCTAGACGTAGTAGCCGGGGAAACTCGAAATATCTATACTATTATTACACAGTAGATATGAGTTTATGAAAGGAGACTTACAGTGAGCAGCCCCACAATACAGTTTATAATATGAAAGCAGTAAACGAAAGCGATAACCACTTACTCGGTTGGAGTGCTTCCATGCTGTTTGGTTAGTTGTTCAACAAAGAAAGATTGAAAATAACAGTATACTCAAAATCAAAGGAGAAAGTGCTTTGAAAAAGAAAAATTTGGGGCTTACAGCTTAAGGAGAGGCCCAGGGTTTTATCAGTGAGCGCACTGTTTGACTTTATACAGCGGGACTTATACAAGTGACTGGGGCCCAAAAAGGTTTTCTGTACAAAGGGATGGGTCTTACACTCTCTCAAGAGGCCCAAAAAGGTTTAAAGAAAAGAGTGGGGCTTATAACACGAGGGTAGGCCCAAATGATTTTTTGTTTAAAAATGGCGATCGTGCCGAGGTTTTCTTTTAACGCAGAGGGACTTATACAATAAGTGAGGCCCAAAATGTTTTGGTTAAAAGGGGGATTGGGTCTTACACTCTAATAGAGGCCCAAAGTGTTTTGAATGGGTCTTATAGCTCAAGGAGAGGCCCAGATGATTTTTATTTTTAAACGGGCGACGATCGCGCCGTTTACTTGTACAGAGGAACTTATACAATGAGTGAGGCCCAAAAAGTTTTTGTACAAGGGGGGATGGGTCTTACACTCTCTCAAGAGGCCCAAAAAGTTTTGAAAATGATTTATGAGGGTTGAATTAATCCAAAACCCTAATTTGTTTTCAAAATGTATTTAATTGAATAAAAATTCAATTAAAATGATCAGAAATTGTTTAACACATGGAAAACAAATTGTGATCTTGGATTAATGCTTCAAAAATTAAGTATTGACCTACAAAATAATTAGAAAGCATCAAAAGTTGCAAAATCAATGTAGAAAAAATATTTAAAATGCCAAAAACAATCAAAATATTAATTCTTTACAAAAATATCAATTATATGAAATAAATAATATTTTTGGGATTTTTTGTGAAAATAAAATATTTTAACATTTTTGTGAATTATTAAAAAAAGAATCAACTCAAAATCATTAAAACTCAGAGAGAAATTAATTTTTGAATCAATTAAACAAAATCACAAAATTCAAATATTTGAATTTCTAAAAATGGCGCCAAGAACAGCTGAAGAACACGCGCATGTTCTTGGTTTCTCAGATTTGCATTTTCTATCCAATCTCCATTAATACGTAATCATATCATGCAATCCACATATCATTATGCTCGTCTCAACCTCACGATCATGTCTATGTACTTTAATTTCATTTAAATTAAACATACAACAAGAAATCACGAAGAGACCTCAAGAACCCTAATTTCTGCATGAAGGCTAGGATTTTTGATACACGATTCAAATAATGCAATTAATTGAGGGAAAACATTCCATGCATGATTATGAACATATGGCCAAATTATTGTGCGAGGAAATATGCATAGATTGAGAGATGTCCAAGCATGTGCTTACCTCTAGGCCGTGACAGCAAGTGCAACGTGATTTTTGATTTGGAGGTGTTACAGATGAGTGGTGATGATCTGAACAACTTCCCTACACCCTATGGATTGTGTTTGGATGGTTGGACTTGATTGAAATTGGCTGGATCATTTTGTGGTACCCCAGCCGCACTTTGGTTAAAACCTTGAGCAACCAGCTGGTGATTTTGTGAAATTGATGTTTCAGAAGTAATCTAAGTGTTTGATCAGCTCATATGTGATGTATGTGAGGTGTGTGAGTGATTGGTTTGATTGGAATTGCTCTCAAACTCAAAACCCGATAGTGACTTGCCTTAGAAGGCAAAATTGGAGTGAAAGAAGAGATTTTGAGGAAAGCATCTGTTAGATGGCTTTGGTGTACTCAAACTGACCACAATTGAGCTCTATTTATAGTAGAGCAAGTTTGTTTTGCAAGGAATAGTGCATGGCAGCTGGTAAGTAGGTTTGGCCAATGTTGTCCAATGAAAATCCAAGTCTCCTCTAGCCATTGACTAGAGGTTAGGGCACAGAGCTTTGGTTCCCTTGGTCTTGGATAAGTCTTGACTGATTTCAGATGAGAATGGCTCAGTCCATGCCACCTTGATGGTTCCATTGAATGCCTCATTCCAAATTTGAAGTCTTGTCCCTATTTTGGCCATTCTAGGTTCAACATGCTATTTCTTGTTCCATGGACTTTGGAGGCTTGGCTCAGTGATTGTCCCCTTTAGATTCAATCCTCTGAGGTGTCCAAGTGGATAGGAGCAATTGAATTTGGCTGATTTTAGCAAATCGACCAAAGTTACAAATTCTGCCTTGCCTTGACAGATTTCAGCAAGGCAACTTGGCAATGTTGTATCTCATGGTGTAGGTTGAATTTGGCAATGTTCTTGGCCATTTTGGAAAGCTCTTACATGATACAACAACTGTTTGAACAAGTTTGGTTTTGATCTCTTTTGATTCCAAGTGAAAAATCCCCCTACATTTGGCAAAAAGTGAGGCAGAATCTGACTTAGTGAAAATTTCACTAAGTGTTGGAAAAAGTGACATTTTCACTTTTCAGCCACTTTGATCACTCCATAACTCAAAATCCTTAATGAATTGGAATGACTTGTAGTTGTAGTTTTTGTAGGTGATAATGAGGGCTACAAATCCATCTTTGGATGAGGAAAAATGGCCTTGTGGTTTAGGAGTTATGGTCCTCCAAAGTTGGTACCTTTGCCACTTTATTTTTAACTTAGAAAAATTTCTAAGTTTTATGGTTACCCCTTTTACAAGTTATCTCACTTTTCTTGATTTTTCTTGATGAATGATGATTCAAATCATACATTAACATCATTTTAGGGTTAAAAATCCATTTTGGTGAAAAATCTCAAAAAGTCAAAGTTGACTTTTGTGCACAGTTGACTTTTTATCAGATGAATTCCAAACTGTGCAATTCTTCAGGAAATCATGTCCTTGACCTAAATCAAACTTGATGGACATGTTCCATGGGTGTCATAGGGTATATTCAATCATGTATTAGGGTTTGGGAGCATGTCCAGGTCAAAAGTCCAAGTTACAGTTGACTTTTCTCTTAAAACCCTAATTGTGGTGCAGATGAAATTGAGACTTGTTGCTCAAACTTCTTGGATTAATCAATTGTCCCAAATGGATCAATATGGTATATTAGAGACCCTCAAATCATCTCTTGAGGTCTTGGCTCATGGTTTGTCCCAAAAGTCATCTTAGGGGTGAATTAGGTCAAGAAACCCTAATTCCTGATTTTTGATGAATGCATCCCCTGAGGCAAAATTGACTTGATGCATGGGTTCATGAGGTTCCATGAAGTATATTAGGTTATGTTTTGGATCATTGCCTTGTGCCCAGATGAAAATTTCCATCTAGAGGCCCTGGTCGACCAAAACCCTAATTTGGTGACACTGTCGATCTTGAGACTTGATCCACCTAGAAGGGAGCAGCCTTGTGCTTAATCCTTGAAGTGGGAGTCCTTTTTGATCCATTGTGGATGTTTAAGAGATTAGACAAGTTGAAGATCATGTCATTTCTTGATTGATCCTTTGTCTAAGCACTTAGAGAGGGCTTGAAACCCTAATTTTGATTGTAGTGGATGCTCACCCATCTTTGGGGAGACTGATGAAGCATGATGGTTCATCCATATTGTGATGATGATTTTCACAATGATGGGAAATCTAAGTGGTCAAAATTTGGGGTATTACAGATGCCCCTATTTAATCTTCTTGGATCCAAAGGTGCGATTGACGAAGGGATTCGGGCATTCGGGGTGCAAGAGGATTAAATATCGGAATACCCGAAATTTTGATGGTGTCTATGAATGGCGGATCGCATTCATCTTCTTTTGCTGAGCAATGATGCTTAGAAAAGGTAAACTTCCCCTCGATCCTGGTCTCCTACCAAGAACTTGTCTTAGTTTCTGATATAAATTTCCCCTCGATCCTGGTTTCCTACCAAGAACTGGTCTCAGTCTCTGAAATGAACTTCCCCTCGTTCTTGGTTTCCTACCAAGGAACTGGTCTTAGTTTCTTTTGTAAACTTCCCCTCGATCCTGGTTTCCTACCAAGGAACTGGTCTTAGTTTCTTTTGTCAATAAATTTTATTGACAAGGGACGCTATTAGTAGCGGTTTTCCTTCAAACTTCTCGCCGAATTTTCCTGGGGAGATGCCATTTGAGTAGAAAATGTTTTGCTGTCAGACTTGCTGGGGAACCCAGTCGTCTGAGTTGTAGAGTTGTACAAACTTCTCCGTTGGAGATGCCATTTGTTTCTACTGGGGAAAGCGAGTCTCTTGAGAGACTGTTTTCATTTGGGGTTACATCATACTTTTCTCGGGATCTTCCCGGAGAAACGCCATATGATGGGGTCCAATTTTGAGGTGCCGATGACCTTTTCATTAGTGGTTTTTTCGGAGCAAAACTGGCGTGCTGCCGAATCTCTGATCACGAGGCTTTCTCTGTGGATTTTCCTTAATCCGAGAAAGCAAGGATATCATCTTTGATGGCAAAGAGTGACATCTGTTGAAGGTTCTCTGATCTTTCAGAGGTTCAAATTATCAAAGTGGCCAAGTGCCGACTCTGATCTAAACATACACTGGTGGCGAGATTATGCAGACGCAACACTTCCTGACGAGGAAAGAACTGACAAACTCGATTGAGAAAACTGTTTATCACTAGGGGACAAGACCGGCTAGAGTGATAACGATGCAATATGAAATGTAAATGCAAATAAAAAATGCATGAAGTACGTATGTATATGCTGACAAAATAGGCGCGACATACAGACTAATGGATGAACACAATTGGATACTCGGCCATCGCGGGGCGAAGAAGTACCGTTGGTTCAAAATAGCAATTCCACCTTGCTTAGGAGAGATAGTCCCGTTGGGAGCTATGTTGATCGGGCTTAGGAGATGAGAACTCGGTCGCGGTGTGTCAGACGAAACAAGGTCTCTGACATTATTGATCCTTCATTCAGGAGTACTGGTCTAGAAGGAGTACTTTGATTCTGCACTTTGAAGTTCGCTTACTTCAGGAGAAGCGATCGATGTTCTTCTGATGTTCAACAGTCAAAAGAAATGCCATCTTTAATTTAAAAGCAGAAAAAGTTTAACAAGTAAATTTATTTTTGTTTTATTTCAAGAATCGCTGATTAAGTTTAAACAACGTCGTTCTGTAAAGCTAAAACAAGTAAAGAATTACAAACAAAAGCACGAGGGCTCAAATTTTATTGATAAGATGAAGATCAGTCAAACGCGTGATTCCAACGAGTATATACAAAGTTAGAAAATGGTAATTTTCAGGGAAAAGGGCTACGCTGAAACATAACGACCACTATTCTTCTACCAACTTTGAGTTCGGGATATCCTGAGCTTCCGTCGAAGATGACCTTTGACTGGAGATTTCCTCCGATAGATGATGCAACTGCTACTGAGGGACTTGCCTCTGTTGAACATAGTTACTTGCCATTATCCCTAACTTTTGCCTAGATTGTACTATGAGATTTCCAATCCATCGGGATGATTCTTTTCATGTCTCTAACTTTTGCCTGGACCGCCCTTTCGGGTTTTCAATCCACCGAGACGTTTTTTTTTTTTTAGTTTAGGCGAAGTATTTCTGGACTACATCAACATTCGTGGGGTAGGCAAATTCCTCTCCGTCCATGGTTGCAAGTCTCAAGGCGCCGCCTGAGAAAGCTTTCGTGACCACATAGGGGCCATCATAATTTGGGGTCCATTTGCCCCGAGAATCAGTGAGAAATGATTGTATCTTCTTGAGCACAAGGTCTCCTTTTCTGTAGACACGAGGTCGGACCTTTTTGTCAAACACCCTCTTCATTCTCTGTTGATACAACTGACCGTGGCATAGTGCCGTGATTAATTTTTCCTCGATCAGATTTAATTCGTCGTGTCGACTTTGACACCATTCAGCTTCGGTGAGCTTAGCTTCCATCAATACTCGGATTGACGGGATCTCTACTTCTATGGGGAGCACTGCTTCCATGCCATATATTAGAGAGAAAGGGGTTGCCCCTGTTGAAGTACGGACAGATGTGCGATAACCATGAAGAGCAAAGGGTAGCATTTCGTGCCAATCTTTATAGGTTACAACCATCTTTTGAACGATCTTCTTGACGTTCTTATTAGCCGCTTCTACCGCTCCGTTCATCTTGGGTCGGTAGGGAGATGAGTTATGGTGTTCGATCCTGAACTCTGCACACAACTCTTTCATCATTTTATTATTCAAGTTAGATCCATTATCAGTAATGATCTCGCTTGGAACACCATAACGGCAGATGATATTGTTTTTGATAAATCGGACCACCACTTGTCGGGTTACATTGGCGAATGACGCTGCTTCGACCCACTTGGTGAAATAGTCAATGGCTACCAGGATGAACCGATGTCCGTTGGAAGCCTTGGGCTTAATCATACCAATCATATCGATTCCCCATATGGAAAATGGCCACGGGGAAGAAAGAACTTTGAGATGTGATGGCGGTACATGAATTTTGTCGGAGTATATCTGACACTTGTGACACCTCCTCATGTACTTGTAGCAGTCGGATTCCATGGTCAACCAATAGTACCCGGCCCTGAGAATTTTTCTCGCCATTGTGTGTCCGTTGGCATGAGTGCCAAAGGATCCTTCATGAATTTCTTTCATGAGCATGTCTGCTTCTGGTCTGTCGATGCATCGGAGCAAGACCATGTCAAAATTTCTCATATAAAGAGTGTCACTGCTCAGGAAGAAGTTTCCAGCCAATCTTCTGAGGGTTTTCCTGTCTTTTCTGAGTGCCCCAGATGGGTACTCTTGTTTCTGAAGGAAGCATTTGATATCGTGATACCAAGGTCTGTCGTCTATGACTGCTTCAATCGCGAAGATGTAAGCGGGCCGTTCAAGGCGCATGATGTCGATCTTAGGTATGTCATTCCATTGACCTACACTAATCATTGAAGAGAGAGTGGCGAATGCATCAACCATGTGATTCTCATCACGAGGGATGTGATGAAAGTCGACTCTGTTGAAGAAGGGTAACAACCTCCTTGCATAGTCTTTGTAAGGAATCAATCCTGATTGGTATGTGTTCCAATCTCCTTTTATCTGGTTAATAACCAGGGTTGAATCGCTGTATACGTCCAAGTTTTTGATCCTTAAATCAATCGCTTCTTCGAGACCCATGATACATGCTTCGTATTCGGCCTCGTTGTTCGTACATTTGAACGTAAGTATGACAGTGAAAGGAATGTGGGAACCCTGAGGGGTAACAATGATTGCCCCAATTCCATTTCCATAATGATTGACTGCTCCGTCAAAGATAAGTCCCCACTGGGAACCTGGTTCTGGCCCTTCACTGGGTAGCGGTTCATTGCAATCTTTCATCTTTAGATACATGACATCTTCGTCTGGGAAGTCAAACCCGATTAATTCTTGATCGTCAATCGGTTGATGAGCCAAATGATCGGCTAAAATACTTCCTTTAACGGCTTTCTGAGCATGGTACTCTATGTCATATTCTGATAGCAGCATCTGCCAACGGGCAATCCTTCCCGTGAGAGCAGGTTTTTCGAAAACCTACTTGATTGGATCCATTTCGGAGATCAACCAAGTAGTATGATGAATCATGTACTGGCGAAGACGTTTGGCTGCCCAAGCCAAAGCGCAACAAGTTTTCTCAAGCATTGTGTACCAAGTCTCGCAGTCGGTGAATTTCTTGCTTAAATAGTAAATGGCAGACTCTTTCCGTTTAGGTTCGTCTTGTTGGCCAAGTACACATCCCATTGAGTCCTCTAGGACTGTGAGGTAAATGATCAGTGGTCTCCCTTCCACTGGAGGTGATAGAATTGGAGGATTCAACAAATATTCCTTGATACTGTCGAAGGCGGTTTGGCAATCTTCTGACCAAACGCAATCCTGGTTCTTTTTTAGTAATTTGAAAATCGGCGCACACGTCGCGGTCATAAGGAATATGAATCTGGAGATGTAGTTCAAATGTCCCAGGAATCCTCTGACTTGTTTTTCAGTTTTCGGAGAAGGCATTTCTTGAATGGCCTTGACCTTGTCAGGATCAACTTCAATTCCTTCCTGGCTGACGATGAACCCTAGTAATTTCCCCGAACGGACACCGAAGGTGCACTTGTTGGGATTCAAGCGGAGCTTGAATTTTCTTAGACGTTCGAACAATTTTGACAGATGTTCAACGTGCTCATCCTCTGTTCTTGATTTTGCAATCAAATCATCGACATATACCTCGATTTCTTTGTGTATCATGTCATGAAACAGAGTAGTCATGGCCCTTTGATAGGTTTCCCCGGCATTCTTCAAACCGAACGACATTACCTTGTAACAAAAGGTACCCCATGGGGTAATGAACGAAGTTTTCTCCATGTCTTTCGGCGCCATTTTGATCTGGTTATAGCCCGAGAATCCATCCATGAAGGAGAATACTTTGAACTTTGCTGTGCTGTCAACCAGCATGTCAATGTGTGGTAAAGGAAAGTCGTCCTTTGGACTTGCCTTGTTTAGATCCCTGTAATCAACACACATTCTGACCCTTCCATCCTTTTTGGGAACGGGTACGATGTTGGCTAACCATTGAGGATATTAAGATGTAGCAAGGAAACCCGCGTCAATCTGTTTCTGTACCTCCTCCTTGATTTTGATGGCCATGTCCGGGTGAGTACGTCTCAACCTTTGCTTTACTGGCGGACATTCTGATCTCAACGGTAAGTGATGTTCCACGATGCTGGTATCCAACCCTGGCATATCCTGATAGGACCAAGCGAATACATCGGGAAATTCTTTGAGAAGCTTTATCAAACCCTCTCTGGCAGTTGGATTGAGCAGTGCTCCGATCCTGATTTCCTTTCTCTCTTTTTCTAAACCCAAGTTTACCGTTTCCAACGGCTCTTTGTGAGGTTCAATGGACTTTTCCTCTTGTCTGAGTAGTCGGGAGATCTCTTCTGGAATTTCGTTGTCAACTTCTTCTTCAGCCTCGAATATCGGGAACTCAAAGTTGGGAGAAGGCATCGGATCGTATGTTTCAACGGGGTATAAAATAAGCAATCTGCATGACGTGATGATTCGTGTTTAGAAGAGATAGAGAAAATGTAAGTGTGTGCAGTGTTTTGATTTTACTGCTTGTTTTTATTATTGAATGTTTTTTAGGATTACCATTTTCTGAGAAAAAGCAAAAAGAGAAAACAGCAATAAATGCGGAAATTACAGAACGACGTTATTTTATTAATGCACAAGTCGGTTCTTGAAACTACAGCCCTATAAAACAAAACTCTGTCGCTTCGGGCAAAGCGAAGAGGGAAATTTACAGAAAATGAGCCCTATCAAAAGATCTGTTTCACCTGGGCAGGGTGAAAGGTTAAAGATGGCAATTACTTTGACTGACGAACGACCTTCGAAACCTCGACGGTAACCCATTGGCGGCGAACTCCTCGGTGAATCACAAAGTCTGACACCTTCCTTGATTTGTCTTCAGAAATGACGTTGATTTCTGGTGGAGCAGGATCATTGGAATCTGTTTCCCAGGCAGAATTGTCGTAGGAAAATTCCTCTGTTGTATTTTGCATAGCATTGGTGCTCTCACCTGTATCTCCCCATCCAGTTGGCTGGATGTCTTCGAACCTGATACGAGAGCTTTCGGGCGCAGTGTACTTGACCATAAAGTCGTACGTTCCACTTGGTTGTCCCATGGTGTCCCACACTTCTTTGGAACTGGAGGAGTCATCCTTCTCGATGATGTTAACCTCAGGAAGAGCATAGTTGATGAACTCAAGTCCTGCAAACGTTGCAAATTCATCTTCATGTTGAGCAGTTTCTGAATGACCTGAGTGTTGATCCCATGACATGGTGGGGACACAAGTATTCTGTTCAATGATGGTCAGCTGATTTTCATTATTCGGCTGACTTTCTTTCCCCAAGTTTCCTGGGTAAGGCTGCCACATTGGCAGACCATCCATCGGGCCATAGTAATTGTGGTCAAAGTTGTCTTTCATTGGAGTGTCTTCCTCTAATGAATTTGGCGGAGCACGGCATCCTTCCGGATCACAATCTCCGTAGATCATTTCGACATCTGATCTTGGTATAAATCTCGGACTTTCCGTAGGAAAGCAAAAAGGCATAGGCACCTCTTCCTGAGACATATAGCCGTCCTTGTTAAGGTAGGACTTCCATTCTCTATCTGTGTCAGAGGGATCTTCCTCATTGATAGCATGAACTGTCTGAGACACTGGGTGAAGGAAACCTCCACTGTGGAAGAAGTTTTGAAGTGGATGAAGACTTTCATCGTTGGCGGCTGTCTGGGTACAGGTCGCAGAAAAACCAAGACCCTTCTTTGTTTTATTATCAGTAGGAATGACAAGCCATCCCCATCCTGTCGCATCGGTACTCTCGACCACTTTGATAGCATCTTTGTATGAAGAAATTGAAGTTCCTTCTTTGAACTGACTGTCCTTGCTCACCGATAGTGCTTGGAACTGAGTTCCAATAACCTCCTCGGGTTCCACATAAGTAGATGATGATAGGTTACTCACAAGCAAGGCTTGTTCCCCACAAACCGTGACAAGTTGATCGTTCTTGACGAACTTTAGCTTTTGGTGGAGGGTTGAAGTAACTGCTCCAGCCTGATGTATCCAAGGTCTTCCTAATAAACAACTGTATGTTGCCCGGATGTCCATGACCTGGAAAGTGATTTGGAAAGTGTGAGGACCAATAGTTATGGGAAGATCAACTTCACCGATAACTATTTTTTTGGATCCGTCAAATGCTTTGACGACGACCTCGCTGGTTCTCATCGGAGGGCCCTTAAATGATAATTGCATCAAGGTGGACTTTGGCATAACATTCAGGGCTGACCCTGTGTCTACCAGTACGCTGGCTAAAGCATCGTCCTGGCAGTTAACTGTAATGTTGAGCACCATGTTATGACGGCGACCCTCTTCGGGTAATTCCTCATCACTAAATCCCAAATTATTGCAGAAAGTGATGTTAGAGACAATGCTATCGAACTGTCTGATTGTTACATCTTGTTCCACAAAGGCTTGCTCCAAGACTTTCTGTAGAGCCTCTCTGTGTGCTTCTGAGCTGAGTAACAGTGATAATACTGAGATCTTTGAAGGAGTTTATAATAGCTGATCAACAATGTTGAATTCACTCCTTTGGATGAGCTTTAGCATCTCATCTTTGTCTTTCGACAGGTCGGAATTACTAGATTGACCGACTGGCGGATCAGGAATTTCTGTCTGAAGTTCCTTTTCTTTGTTGGATTCTCCAACCCCTCGGTTGAAGATTCGACCGCTCCGTGTTACACGACTGATGTCTGCAATATTCACGATGGAGGGTAATGGAATTTCCTTTCCATTCTCGATTATTGTTGCACCGTATTTGTAAGAGATTGCCTTAGCTGATTCATACGGTAGTGGCCCCGGTAGATAGATGACTATGGGAACCTTCTGATTTTTCTGACCATCATAAGTAACCTTGATCCGTTCCCGGTTGGGAACTCTAGATTCGTCAAGTAGAGGGATGATGGCAAAAACATCCCTGGTCCTGTGATGACCAGAGATCGTGACAACATCCTCAACTTGCTCGGCAAGGTAGTTTGGCGACCAAATGATGGGTCCTGAACCTAGATATGGACGAATTTCTCCATGATCGACCTGACCCTGAAGAGCTGCTCTCACAAGGTAACACCCTTGGTTATTTTCCGAACAGACGCTGCAACTGTCATAGTTGTGTGGTGGCACCTGGCCACGCCCACTTTGAATACAATGTAACCTCACTAGGTTATCTTCCATTGATCGGACATCCTGACTTTGACGACGAGTAGGATTCCTGTGATTGATACTAATCTGCTGAGTATCTTCGTCCATATAGATTGGCATCCACCAGTGATTTAACAAGTGCTGAAGTGCCTCCTGGACAAGGGTACAACCTCGATCGTTTTCGCAACCTACTTTACAGTTTTGATAATCATATGATATTAAGAATCCGAGTCGGACCTGCTCAGCATGTAACTCTACCAGGTTGGTATTCATCACGCGAATGTCAAAGATCTGAACCATGTTGATTTGATAGGAGTTCCTATCATGGTAGTCTTGGATCCATCTAAGATCCATCTGACGCTGGAGGGCCTCTTGTATGAAAGAGCATCCCTGTTTGTTTACCGAGCAAGTCAGACAGGAACTGTAATCGTGCCGCGGTAGATTATGATACTAGCTTTGCCTTGAGTGCATCGCCACCAAGTTGACATTCATCGCACGAATGTCGTGGTTTTGAATGACGTTGGAATTCGTGTAAACCATGTTAACTCCACGAACTCGGTGCTCTTGGATCCATCCAAGATCCATTTATTCCTGTAGAGCTGCTTGCACTACAGAACATCCCTGGTTGTCTTTAGAGCAGATATCACACTGGTGATAATTATGAGGTGGCACATGGCCATATCCACTCTGTCTACAATGCATCTTGACCAGATTGGTCCCCAATAAGAGTACATCATGAATTTGATAGACATTGTTAGTCTCTTTCTCAATCAGATTGACTGCAGTTTTCTCATGTTGAGGCAGCAGGTTCGTAAGAACATTAGGATTCGTATCTTTGAAAGATAAGAGCCCGCTCCTAACAAGCTTTTGCACGTCGGATTTGAAATTGAGACAAGTCTCAATGTTATGCCCTGAACCTCCTTGATGATAAGGGCATGTTTGATCCGCTTTAAACCAAAAAGGCAGATTTTCCAGAACTGAAAAGGGAGACTTAGTCTGAATGTGCCCCTTAGCCAGCAGTAACGGAAACAGCTCTGCGTACGTTACGGGTATAGGATCAAATCCTGGTGGCCGTGTTGTACGGTTGTTATTATATGGAGGACGAGCCTGCTGAAGAGGCTGTTGTGTCCTTTGTTGGTCAGGTTGGCTCTGCGCAACCTGAGGTTGATACGTAGGAACAGGCGCGGGGCCGATAGCAGGAGTTACAGCTGCTACTGGCTGATAACGTCGCCTTTGCTTTCCGAGAGAGATATTCCCAATATCTTGCTCTTTTTCCTTAGGGAGAGCACTACCGTATTTTTTAGTACCGCTCGTTGATCCAGTGTCTTTTACCAAACGTCCTTCTCGGACGGCTTCCTCAAGACGTACACCCATGCCGACCATTTCGGTGAAATCAATGGGCGCACTGGCAATCATTCGGTCATAGTAAAATGAGCTTAAGGTCTTTAAGAAGATTTTTGTCATCTCTTTTTCCTCAAGAGGTGGACAAATTTGAGCGGCAATTTCACGCCACCTTTGAGCATACTCCTTAAAGGTTTCCTTGTCCTTTTGTGACATTGATCTGAGTTGATCTCTGTCGGGTGCCATGTCCAAATTGTACTTGTATTGTTGGACGAAGGCAGTACCAAGATCTCTGAATGTGCTGATCGTAGTACGGTTTAAACCCATGTACCATTTGAGTGCGGCACCGGTTAAACTATCCTGAAAGTAGTGAATCAGTAGGTCCTGATTCTCCGTCTGGGCTGACATCCGCCGAGCGTACATCACCAGATGGCTTTGAGGGCAAGAGTTACCCTTATATTTTTCAAAGTCGGGCACTTGGAACTTGTGCGGGACTTTCACATTTGGGACCAAGCAGAGATCTGCGGCGTCCTTTCCAAATAAATCCTGACCGCGAATGGCCTGCAGTTCCTTCTGCATTTCCAAGAACTGTTCCTGGAATTCATCCATTCTGTCAAACATAGTTTCCTTCTTACCAGAAGGTGTTTGTGGAACCTGTCCTTCCGGGACAGTGTGCACCACAGGGGGTGGTACCATGACTACGGCAGTGAGTCTTGGCGCCTCCCGAAGTTTGTAACCTTCAGGAGTCTTGAGTATGCCCCTGGCATCTTCGCTTTTCCAAAGTTTGTAACCTTCAGGCCCAGCGGCTTCTGTTGCGATTCCCTGATCTTCAGTGATCGACGGAACATATCCTTCCGGGATATAGTTAACAGGCATACCCCAAGGACGATCTTTCGGCATCTGATACCTAGGATCATACTTTTCTATGATGGGCGTTGAGGTGATCTCTGAGATCACAGTTCTTTGTAGCTGAGCTTCTGCCATGGCTTGCATGTCGTTACAAAGCTTTCTCATATCCTCTCTCAGAGCGTCGAGCTCTTTTTTCAACTCTCTGTTTTCTTCCTCAAGATCATCCATCTTTTTCTGACGATTGGCCTGAGTATTGTACGAATGAGACAGTTTGACTCTAGAATCGAGACACAAACGTGAGATTCGTAGGTAAGGAGAATACGCGATGTGAGAATGATGAATGCAATTATTATATTAATTGTTGTTTTTTTTTTGTTTAATCAAAATAAACTTCGACAATTAGATTGCAAATATCAAACAGTGGGGAAACCCCTTTTTATTGAATTCCAAAGGATTACAGAAATGGAAATACAGTAGATTACAAAGTGCAGAAACAGAAACCTAAACTAATGGGTCCCGAGTCCTCTTCTTTGACCGGGGCGCTTGGGCCGTTGTCGGGTTGTCATTCCTTTGCCAGGTGAAAGGAGCGAGCAAATTCCTTTGGTCATCTTGATTCTCTACAGCATGCTGCTCCAAAATTTCAATCAGAGCATCTTTCTCTCTCAGTAGTTGCTGTATTTGGATGCACTCTATATCGAGGGTGCGGTACTTGTTCTTCCAAGACCTTCTTTCCTTTTGAACTTTGTTGAGAGTAACCTGAAGCTTTTCAGTCTCCGTCATGAAGTACATGACAGTTTCCCTCGGTGGAAGAATTCCGTAACGAGGATAAGGCATCTTTAGCTTGAGAGCTCTAGTTTGTACCCAATGGAGATAAGGCTCCACCGAGACACAGTCCGGTTTTCCCAGAGACTCTCGTCCTTTCTTATGAACCTGTTTCCAAGCTTGCACTATTTCCATCTTTAGTGCTCTATCGTTTTCTCCTTCTTTGAAGAAAAGACCTTCCAGATGAACACCCAGTGGGATGTGTCTCATCGGGTATCCAAATTGACGAAGAACCAAAACCGGATGATAGTTGATTCCTTCTTTAGTTCCTATGAGGGGTACGCTGGGGAAGTTTCCACAGCGGTCAATGATTCTGATTCCCTCAAAGATCCTATTACACAAATCTATATCGGAATTGGTGAGATACATGATCTTCTGCGACCAACGTAAGACACTCTTGCAATCCCAAAAAGCAGCAGACTTGGGCAAGTGAGAGATAAACCATTTGTAGAGCAAAGGTACACAGCATGTGATCTCCCCTCCGCTGTACAAATTTCCCGAATGTACAGAATGATACGCATCTGCGAGCAAAGTCGGCACAGGGTTTCCAATGAGAAAAACCTTAATAGCGTTGATATCGACGAAATTATTGATGTTGGGAAACAAAAATAACCCGTAGGTGAGCAAGACAAAGATGCTTTCAAAAGCAGTCCCGTTCCCTATACTAGCGAAGTATAGAGCCTTTTTTATCAAGAACTGGGCTGGCATACCTTGGATGCCACCCTTAGTGGTCATGTGAGTCCTGACCTCAGACTCGTCCAAATGAATTGCTATTGCAATAGTCTGATTCTTTGGAATTTCTTCCAGTCCAGAAAATGGAGCTCGATCAGTGATATGTAAATCAGTCAGATGAGAATACTCCTCCAGCGTTGGTGCAAGCTGGTAATCCGGGAATGTGAAACAGTGATAAACCGGATCGTAGAACTGAATGAGCGCGTCCATGATCCCCTTAATCACATGGACTCTTAACAGTGGTAGCAAACCTCCGTGCTTGGCTCTGAAAGCCTCTAGGTTAACGATCATCCTCGCTAACTTTCTCAAATCCTCTAGCTTTGGAACCTTGAAGGTATACTGGTGAGTTCTCCTTCTACCGAAATCCATTAGCGTAATCTTTTTCTCTGATATTTGCAATCACAGTCTTAGTTTAATTTGAAAAACAAAGAGACTAGAAGAGAATTTTTTTTTTGAATGTTTTAATGTTTTATTAAATGGATGCATGAATGCAGCACACAAAAACATAGAAAAAACATGGGGTCAAAGGGTCGTTGTCATGAAGTCAAGGCTCTACCCATCCCCAAAGGTTTATACTAGGGTCATTTTTGCACCTGTACTCATTATCATCAGCTCCTCCCAGGAAAGCAAGACAACAAGCGGATCGCCAGCGAGTTGTAAAGCAATCTTAGAGTAAGTGCCATTCATCGAGAATAGATCACCAGCCTCAAATGAGGGTAGTATCGCGTAACAACTATTTCCGATAGTTTCCACACTACGAAAGGATTTGGCTCCTCAGCTTCTCAGACTTAACAACCGGCCCATTGGCTAGAAGAGTGAATGGGTTGCGTTGGTCAGCCTCCACTGAGGTTGATGGTCGACCCCGTCGCCATCACTTATCTTAAGTGTATACTCATTCTCACCACATGCGGCATCACACGCATTCCTAGTAGCAGAAAAATAAACACGTATAGCAATTAGGAAAAGCAGTATATATATTTGTCCTAATCATCCTAGACTTATAAAGCTAAGAATCCTAAGTTCCTGACAGAAATGGCTCCCCGGCTGAGTTACCACTCTGTAGTTTCTACACAAGGAAAACAGAAAGAAAGAAATAAGGGCCCCACGGTGGGCGCCACTTTTCTGTAGCGAGCGATTTTGGACGCGGTTCTTAAGCGCTGGTCGCTCTCTGCGGTTGAGCTTTGACTACAGGTCGATTCATTTTTTATCCTATTGTGAGCTGAATAAGGAAGGGAAATAGATGTCTCCAATTAACCCTGCTTTGCATACTGAGATTAAACAGCGGTCTGTTAGGTTACGAATGCTATCAATGTGGGAGGGCCTTTGTACTGGTTATTTGTATTTTCGCCAATACTGTTTTCTTTCTTTTTTACCTGGGCAGAAGGTTTCTGGCGGGGAACAAGGATTAGGATGTTAGGACTGATGCTTTTGAATTACTGCTTTTGATTGATGGAGATATGGGATTTGGGTTTTTTGTTGATTGTGCTCGCTAAGATCTTTTCTTTCGATCTTATGCCTACGTATTCCCGTTTACCAAAACAGGGAAATCAGAGCGTTCGTAGTTCCTCCTATTCTATGGGAGGAAATGGGTGTTTTGGTGTCTTGTTCAAAGCCCAAGACGTGAAGCGAAAGGTGATTTGTATCTTGTTCAAAGCCCAAGATGTGAAGCTAAAAGGTCTATTTGTGTCTTGTTCAAAGCCCAAGACGTGAAGCTGAAAGACCTCGGCTTTAGAGAGAATTTGTCATCTCTAAAGAGGGGAGAAGGAGAATTACTTTAACTGGGATACGCGGATCCGAGCAATGCCATAATTTCCGAAGAAAGGGTTTTAACCTGAAGGAGAAGACTTTAACTCAGTATAGAGCAATGCCATCTTTCCTTAGGAATTTCTCATGCTAAAAGAGGGACAGTGGCGTGGATATAGATGATCCAAAGGCTTGCCGCTTACAGCGATTAGATGAAGGGAAAGGAGTTGTTGATGTTTGTGTACTGTGAACGAGGCACAGCTTTGATGCTAAAAGGTTGATTGGATCAACCAGTGGTTTTCTTATACAAAGCCTAAGAGGAGGCTAATTTCCGCTAGGAAAATCATTATACAAAGCCTAAGAGGAGGTTATTTTTGTGTCTCGTACAAAGCCCGAGAGAGAGGCTAAAAGTTTTTGACCCGATGATAGAGTCTTTGTGTGTCTCGTACGAAGCCCGAGATGAAGGCTAAAAGTTTTGTTTAACTCAACGAGGGAGTCTTTGTGTGTCTCGTACAAAGCCCGAGAGAGAGAGGCTAAAACGTTGTTTGACTCCGCTAGGGAAAGTCATTGTACAAAGCCCAAGAGGAGGCTATGTTAGTTAAGTGACAGGTCCAGTATACTGATTTTGAAAGAGAAAATCAGTTCTTATATGAGCATCACTGTACTCGTGGATTTGATTCAAGGATCGGGGTTGTTTCCTTTTCTTTGGGGAAACTGGAAATCCAAAGGGTATTGAGACTGTCCGAGTCTGCGGGTTTCCTTCCTATTTAACGAAGGGGTCACTTAAGAATGTCTTTGAGACTCAAGGAAGTTAGACTGTCCGTGTCTAGAGTTTTATCTTTTGTACTATGCTTTGAGAAACAGTAGTAGACTCTATGAAAGGACTGTTCTATGAGGATGACTAGGATCTGTTCCTATACCTCTAGGAGGTCGT
This sequence comes from Lathyrus tuberosus, assembly GCA_022829125.1. Taxonomy (NCBI): domain Eukaryota; kingdom Viridiplantae; phylum Streptophyta; class Magnoliopsida; order Fabales; family Fabaceae; genus Lathyrus; species Lathyrus tuberosus. The sequence goes on along the minus strand of JALAZF010000060.1, from coordinate 9,303,328 downwards.
CGGGACAATTTGTACGAAGCCCAAGAGGAGGCTGGAAACTTTTAAGAAGCCGACGGGTCCTTGTACGAAGCCCAAGAGGAGGCTATCATTCCCGGAGGAAGAGATCATTATACGAAGCCTAAGAGGAGGCTGTGAATACTTCTAAGAAGCCGTAGGGTCCTTGTACGAAGCCCAAGAGGAGGCGGGGTTGCTTTTAGGAAGCCTGTGAGTCCTTGAACAATGCCCAAGAGGAGGCCGATGCTTTTAAGAAGCCCGTGGGTCTATCATCTCCTTTCCATTAGGAGAGATAACTCTTTTAAAGATAAAAACCACTGGTAAACGTGCGAGGTTTACTATCCAGCGACTTTTAGCTTTTAAAGAGGGTTCCTTAGTTAAGGTCCAAGATTATGACCGTAGTGGGTACCCAAACCCCGAGACATTCAAGGCAAGCTATCCACAAGGAATAGATCAAGTCAGGAAAGTTTGAGAAGTTGGAAGAAACTCAAAGATGCCATTCACGGAGAATACATTCATCTTGGGGAGTAGAGCTTCTTGACGATTCCTAAGGAGGACAGCCGAAGAGAAGACTGTATCTGGTGCTCCTATTGGGGATCTAGGCGTCTATTTCTACGAATAAATGAAACGGCGTCACCTAGTTCTAGACGTAGTAGCCGGGCAAACTCGAAATATCTATACTATTATTACACAGTAGATATGAGTTTATGAAAGGAGACTTACAGTGAGCAGCCCCACAATACAGTTTATAATATAAAAGCAGTAAACGAAAGCGATAACCACTTACTCGGTTGGAGTGCTTCCATGCTGTTTGGTTAGTTGTTCAACAAAGAAAGATTGAAAACAACAGTATACTCAAAATCAAAGGAGAAAGTGCTTTGAAAAAGAAAATTTTGGGGCTTACAGCTCAAGGAGAGGCCCAGGGTTTTATCAGTGAGCGCACTGTTTGACTTTGTACAGCGGGACTTATACAAGTGACTGGGGCCCAAAAAGGTTTTCTGTACAAAGGGATGGGTCTTACACTCTCTCAAGAGGCCCAAAAAGGTTTAAAGAAAAGAGTGGGGCTTATAACACGAGGGTAGGCCCAAATGATTTTTCGTTTAAAAATGGCGATCGTGTCGAGGTTTTCTTTTAACGCAGAGGGACTTATACAATAAGTGAGGCCCAAAATGTTTTGGTTAAAAGGGGGATTGGGTCTTACACTCTAATAGAGGCCCAAAGTGTTTTGAATGGGTCTTATAGCTCAAGGAGAGGCCCAAATGATTTTTATTTTTAAACGGGCGACGATCGCGCCGTTTACTTGTACAGAGGGACTTATACAACGAGTGAGGCCCAAAAATTTTTGTACAAGGGGGGATGGGTATTACACTCTCTCAAGAGGCCCAAAAAGTTTTGAAAATGATTTATGAGGGTTGAATTAATCCAAAACCCTAATTTGTTTTCAAAATGTATTTAATTGAATAAAAATTCAATTAAAATGATCAAAAATTGTTTAACACATGGAAAACAAATTGTGATCTTGGATTAATGCTTCAAAAATTAAGTATTGACCTACAAAATAATTAGAAAGCATCAAAAGTTGCAAAATCAATGTAGAAAAAATATTTAAAATGCCAAAAACAATCAAAATATTAATTCTTTACAAAAATATCAATTATATGAAATAAATAATATTTTTGGGATTTTTTGTGAAAATAAAATATTTTAACATTTTTGTGAATTATTAAAAAAAGAATCAACTCAAAATCATTAAAACTCAGAGAGAAATTAATTTTTGAATCAATTAAACAAAATCACAAAATTCAAATATTTGAATTTCTAAAAATGGCGCCAAGAACAGCTGAAGAACATGCGCGTGTTCTTGGTTTCTCAGATTTGCATTTTCTATCCAATCTCCATGAATACGTAATCATATCATGCAATCCACATATCATTATGCTCGTCTCAACCTCACGATCATGTCTAAGTACTTTAATTTCATTTAAATTAAACATACAACAAGAAATCACGAAGAGACCTCAAGAACCCTAATTTCTGCATGAAGGCTAGGATTTTTGATACACGATTCAAACAATGCATGTAATTAATTGAGGGAAAACATTCCATGCATGATTATGAACATATGGCCAAATTATTGTGCGAGGAAATATGCATAGATTGAGAGATGACCAAGCATGTGCTTACCTCTAGGCCGTGACAGCAAGTGCAACGTGATTTTTGATTTGGAGGTGTTACAGATAAGTGGTGATGATCTGAACAGCTTCCCTACACCCTATGGATTGTGTTTGGATGGTTGGACTTGATTGAAATTGGCTGGATCATTTTGTGGTACCCCAGCTGCACTTTGGTTAAAACCTTGAGCAACCAGCTGGTGATTTTGTGAAATTGATGTTTCAGAAGTAATCTAAGTGTTTGATCAGCTCATATGTGATGTATGTGAGATGTGTGAGTGATTGGTTTGATTGGAATTGCTCTCAAACTCAAAACCCGATAGTGACTTGCCTTAGAAGGCAAAATTGGAGTGAAAGAAGAGATTTTTAGGAAAGCATCTGTTAGATGGCTTTGGTGTACTTAAACTGACCACAATTGAGCTCTATTTATAGTAGAGCAAGTTTGTTTTGCAAGGAATAGTGCATGGCAGCTGGTAAGTAGGTTTGGCCAATGTTGTCCAATGAAAATCCAAGTCTCCTCTAGCCATTAACTAGAGGTTAGGGCACAGAGCTTTGGTTCCCTTGGTCTTGGATAAGTCTTGACTGATTTCAGATGAGAATGGCTCAGTCCATGCCACCTTGATGGTTCCATTGAATGCCTCATTCCAAATTTGAAGCCTTGTCCCTATTTTGGCCATTCTAGGTTCAACATGCTATTTCTTGTTCCATGGACTTTGGAGGCTTGGCTCAGTGATTGTCCCCTTTAGATTCAATCCTCTGAGGTGTCCAAGTGGATAGGAGCAATTGAATTTGGTTGATTTTTGCAAATCGACCAAAGTTACAAATTCTGCCTTGCCTTGACAGATTTCAGCAAGGCAACTTGGCAATGTTGTATCTCATGGTGTAGGTTGAATTTGGCAATGTTCTTGGCCATTTTGGAAAGCTCTTACATGATACAACAACTGTTTGAACAAGTTTGGTTTTGATCTCTTTTGATTCCAAGTGAAAAATCCCCCTACATTTGGCAAAAAGTGAGGCAGAATCTGACTTAGTGAAAATTTCACTAAGTGTTGGAAAAAGTGACATTTTCACTTTTCAGCCACTTTGATCACTCCATAACTCAAAATCCTTAATGAATTGGAATGACTTGTAGTTGAAGTTTTTGTAGGTGATAATGAGGGCTACAAATCCATCTTTGGATGAGGAAAAATAGCCTTGTGGTTTAGGAGTTATGGTCCTCCAAAGTTGGTACCTTTGCCACTTTATTTTTAACTTAGAAAAATTTCTAAGTTTTATGGTTACCCCTTTTACAAGTTATCTCACTTTTCTTGATTTTTCTTGATGAATGATGATTCAAATCATACATTAACATCATTTTAGGGTTAAAAATCCATTTTGGTGAAAAATCTCAAAAAGTCAAAGTTGACTTTTGTGCACAGTTGACTTTTTATCAGATGAATTCCAAACTGTGCAATTCTTCAGGAAATCATGTCCTTGACCTAAATCAAACTTGATGGACATGTTCCATGGGTGTCATAGGGTATATTCAATCATGTATTAGGGTTTGGGAGCATGTCCAGGTCAAAAGTCCAAGTTACAGTTGACTTTTCTCTTAAAACCCTAATTGTGGTGCAGATGAAATTGAGACTTGTTGCTCAAACTTCTTGGATTAATACATTGTCCCAAATGGATCAATATGGTATATTAGAGACCCTCAAATCATCTCTTGAGGTCTTGGCTCATGGTTTGTCCCAAAAGTCAACTTAGGGGTGAATTAGGCCAAGAAACCCTAATTCCTGATTTTTGATGAATGCATCCCCTGAGGCAAAATTGACTTGATGCATGGGTTCATGAGGTTCCATGAAGTATATTAGGTTATGTTTTGGATCATTGCCTTGTGCCCAGATGAAAATTTCCATCTGGAGGCCTTGGTCGACCAAAACCCTAATTTGGTGACACTGTCGATCTTGAGACTTGATCCACCTAGAAGGGAGCAGCGTTGTGCTTAATCCTTGAAGTGGGAGTCCTTTTTGATCCATTGTGGATGTTTAAGAGATTAGACAAGTTGAAGATCATGTTATTTCTTGATTGATCCTTTGTCTAAGCACTCAGAGAGGGCTTGAAACCCTAATTTTGATTGTAGTGGATGCTCACCCATCTTTGGGGAGACTGATGAAGCATGATGGTTCATCCATATTGTGATGATGATTTTCACAATGATGGGAAATCTAAGTGGTCAAAATTTGGGGTATTACAAGCTTCCCTAGGTGCTATGGAGTGTGTCTGAGTGCTTGGAATGGATTGAAATGATCTGGAACTTGAGATGGTACCCCTACTGCAAATCTGTCAAAGGCTTGAACAGTTGGTTGGTGATTTTGTGATTTTGATGTTCCAGATGTTATGTGAGTGTTTGGATCACTTCTATATGATTTTTATGAGGGGTGTGTGTGTGATTGGTTTGGTTGGAATAACTCTCAAACTCAAAACCCGATAGTGACTTGCTTTGGAAGGCAATTTTGGAGTGAAAGAAGAGATTTTGAGGAAAGCATCTGTTTGATGGCTTTAGTGTACTCAAACTGGTCACAAATGAGCTCTATTTATTGTAGAGCAAGTTTGTTTTGCAAAGAATAGTGAATGGCAATTGTTGCATAGGTTTGGCCAATGTTGAGCAATGAGAATCCAAGTCTCATCTAGCCATTGACTAGAGGTTAGGGCACAGGCTATTGGTCCCCTTGGTCTTGGATAAGTCTTGACTGAATTCAGTTGGAAATGGCTCAGTCCATGCCACCTTGGTGTATGCATTGAATACTCCAATCCAAAATTGGAGTCTTGTCCCTCTTTTAGGCATTTCTAGGCTTGGCATGCTATTTTTGGTTCCAAAGACTTGGGAGGCTTGGGATTAAAGTTGGTTCCTCCTTGGTCCCCCTTGAGGTGTTAAGATGGATAGAGTTGCTTTCCCTTTGAAAAATTTGAGCAAATCGAGCAAAACTCCAAAATCTGCCTTGCCATGACAGTTTGCAGCAAGGCATATTGGCATTGTCATATCTCATGGCTCAAGTGGAATTTGATGGAGTTCTTGGCCATTTTGGAAAGCCCTCATATGATACAACAACTGTTTGATCATAATTGGTTTTGATACTTTTTGGATCCAAGTGAAAAATGCCCCTACATTTGGAAAAAGGTAAGGCAGATTCAGACTTAGTGAAAATTTCACTAAGTGTTGGAAAAAAGTGACATTTTCACTTTTTGTGATTTTGATCATTCCATAACTCAAAATCCATGATGAATTGGAATGAGGTGTAGTTAAAGCTTTTGTAGAGGGCCATGAGAGCTACAAATCCAGCTTTGGATGGGGAAAAATGGCCTTGTGGTTTAGGAGTTATGATCCTCCAAAGTTGGTACCCTAGCCACTTTGTTTCATAACTTAGAAAAATTTCTAAGTTTTTATGGTTACCCCTTTTACAAGTTATCCCACTTTTCTTGATTTTTCTTGATGAATGATGATTCCAATCACACATTAACATCATTTTAGGGTTAAGGAACCATAATTGTGAAAAATATCAAAAAGTCAAAGTTGACTTTTATGCACAGTTGACTTTTTATCAGATGAATTCCAAACTGTGCGATCCTCTATGAAATCAAGTCCTTGACCTAAATCAAACTTGATGGATTGATTTCATAGGTGTTATAGGGTGTCTTGAATCACGTCCTAGGGTTTGGGAGCATGTCCTGGTCAAAAGTCGAAGGCACAGTTGACTTTTCTCGCGAAACCCTAATTGTGGTGCTGATGAATTTGAAACTTGCTGCTCAAGCTTCTTGGATCAATCCATTGTTGCAAATGGATCAATGTGATGTGTTAGGGACCCTCAAATCATCTCTTGAGGTCTTGGCTCATGATTTGTCCCAAAAGTCAACTTAGGGGTGAATTAGGTCAAGAAACCCTAATTCCTGATTTTTAGTGAATGCATCCCTTGAGGCTAAATTGACTTGATGATGGGGTCTATGAGGTTCCATGGAGCATCATAGGTTATGCTTTGAAGCATTTTCTCATGCCCAGAGGAAAATTTCCATCTGGAGGCTTTGGTCGACCAAACCCTAATTTGGTGACACTGGCGATGTTGAGGCTTAATCCACTCAGAAGGTTGCAGCCTTGTGCTTGATCCTTGAGGTGGGAGTCCTCTTGATCCATTGGGGACGTTTGAGAGGTTTATACAAGTTTGAAGATCATGTCCTTCCTTGATTGATCCTTTGTCTAAGAACTCTGTGAGAGCTTGAAACCCTAACTTTGATTGTAGTGGATGTTCATCCATCTTTGGGGAGACTAATGGTTCAACCATATTGTGATGATGATTTGCACAATGATGGGAAATCTTAGTGGTCAAAATTTAGAGTATGACAATATGCTTGGGATACTCCATCAACATTAGTTCTTCTGGAAGGTATCATTTTTTTTGTAATTGAATTGCTACTCTCAACGACTTTTAAGAATTTATCTTCTGATTTTGTAGTCTGAGTAGCTTTTGCAATCACAGAGCGAAAACAACAGATTCTCTTGAACTTTGAATAAGGATTATGGGAGCATAAGCGCGAGTTAAGTTCCTTTCTTTTTTCTATAAAACTTTTTCTTCAGTACTTGGTCAGTCCGCACAATGCGTTCACTGCATTATTGAAGCATTTTCTTCTTTGTAGCAGTTAAAGTAATTATAGCTCTATTAGAAACTAACGTGAAACATCTATTTTCATCATCTTTTGTAGGCTTACAGCTATACTGATCCATCTCGAGGTCACAACAACAAATAGAAGTTTGCCTTTGGTTTTGAACCTTGTAGGAATGAAGTGAAAAAGATGGAGCTAGTAGGGAATTTAGGACTTTGTAGATCTTTCTCTTATGCTTAGGATCTCTCTTGTGTAAAAAATGTAATGTGATTTTTACTACAAATTTGTAATTGCTCTTGGATGTGATGGAAGCCGTGTTAGGTCAACTACTGCTCCATCATCCTTTGCTTCAACACTAGATTTCTTGCAATCACCGACAGTACCAAATTTCTCATCAATATCTTCATGTTTGGTTTTTCATCAGTATTATTGAAATCTTGAGTCCTTCAAATTGATGTGAATCTTCATGATATTTGCAATTTAAACAATGATATCTTGAATAATCTTGGTCTCATCAATTGTAACTTGTACTCTAAGTAAACCACAAGCATGAACTATGACCTTTCCATCCTTGTATGATTAAGACCTTGACCATTGGTTATTTTGAAATGGGTTTGAAATAGTGAAAACCAATAAACTTGGCCATTCCTTTTTATTACTTGATTTAAAAAACCCACACCAATTTTGAATCAAAGTACATGTTCAAAATACTTGATGTCATTTGGACAAGCTTGAATCAATGAGCCTACTAGTCTTAATCTTCAATTAAATCGTGAATCAATCACAAAAGATCTCGATTCATAATCAACATGAAACACTTCAACAAGATTCAAACAATCCTTTAGATAGACACAAGCACCATGTATTGAGGGATCCCTGGAAATACTGCTTGTAATGTGACTTGCAACAAAAAACATAACCAGTCCTCAACTAACCATGCCCAACACCAATGGACAGAAGAAGCCTAATCCTCCTTGGGGAAACCTCTGAGAAATCTTGAGGAAAAATGACCTTGTACTAACCGAGGGACCATAAGAATGAAGACCAATCCTTTATATCCACATGAATCCAACATAAATTGTAAAGGACTATAACCCAAATGAGCACACACATGTCCTCTATGACCTTAGTACCTTTTGCAGCAACACCTAATTTCACAAATGAAACAAACAAACAAAGTCTAGTAAATTTGTTATCTATGCATGGATGATTGACTTAGAAATGATGTGCAAAAGATCAAGGAATCTAATGGTAAAATGTGGGGTATAACACATGAGTTAAAGCCTTCTAATCCCATTTTATAGGTCCTTTTGGTGAGCTTTAATTGGTGTAACATTTGTATGGACTTGATCATGATTAAGCATCTAACTTTGACAACTCCACTTGAGCTTTTGTGTGCTTCATTTATCCAATGCTTTTGAAACTCAAATGTGAGATATTATAGGTAGTTTTCTTCTGAATTGCATGCTTAGATACTCACTTGGCATGACCTTGTTCATTCTTTTACATGATTAAAGCTTCACATGCCTTTAAAGGAAGATTAGGGTTAAATTTGATCATTACCTGTCCTCACTTCTAAGAGTGCTTTGACATGAAACTTTTGCAATTATTTGAGGTTACTTTTAAGCATTAAATCCATGAGTTAGCTTCTGACTTAGGTCATTTACAAGTCAACTTCATGCTTTTTCATTGTTGTGCCATAAGGGAATGATGCATCATAAAAGTGACATCTTTGTTTGAAATTGCCTAATCTTTTGAACATGACTTGATGTGGGTTTCATAATCATTTCTTAACATCTAAAACCTCATTTTGCTATGATCATACCATATGTTCTACTTACCCAACTTGTATGATTGCCTTAACTTCACTTGTGTAGCCTTTTAAGGTGTGTTTTGCATGACTTTTGATTGATAATTGTTTATGTGCTAGCATGAGGCATAACTTGAATTATTTTGCACTTCTTAGGACAGTAACATGAATGAGATATAATAGGACATAGCTACTTCCCCACTAGGATTCTCACCCTTTTAGGACTCATTTCACTTTGTTAGATGATTGACATTATTTCTAGGATGGTCTTAGGACAATTGCATGAGCATAAGTGCATAGTTTTGATTAATTCTTTCAACTATCCCATAGTTGAGCTTGGTTTGAATTTAATGAACACTTGTATCACTTTGAATTGACATCAACTCTTATGGTGATTCCTCTTTCATCTCACTTCTTCTTTATTACTTCTTTGAATGGTGATTGAATTGCTTGATGTTTACTTGTGTATGATCACATGTTCCCTTAAGGTTCCTAGCTTGAATATAATTTTGGATTAGGTTCAAAGTAGGATATACATTAGGCTATCAATCCAAGCATGCTAACATAGGTAAAGTTTCTCTTTCCTTATTTCAAATATAGGATTAATCATTGCATGACAACTTCTAGGATGGAGATCCCCTTAGATTTTTTCTTTTAACGATTTGAATCTCTCTTCTCTTTCTAAACAAAGAAAAACAAAAACACTTAACAAATATAGTATGTGTGGTGTACCACGAGCCTTAAGCACATGGGGAATGATTTGTGAAGGTCTCCTTTACTCTTCTAGGGTGATTTGCAAATGTCTCGTTCGGGGCGACCTTGTCAAAGTATTCGCTCCTATGTCATAGTCTTTAGCACAATACATATCGCAAACAAAACAAATCAAAACACTTCCTCTTAAAGACATAAACAAATAAATCGTCTTCCTTTGGGATTCTTTTCTCATCTCACTCCCTCTAATCGTAAGGACACGATATTTCTGTTTTACCGCAAATAGGTAAACACGTAAGTCTCCACATAACGAGCGACAACACTTAAACTGCTAGAGCGCGAACGTTAGCATTATCCACCTAAAAAACACCAAACAAACAAGGTCACCCGTAGTAAGCCGAACTACGGCTGCTCTGACTTCCTCTCTCTCGTCCGATTGAGGATACGTAGGCACAAGACGTGATGTCTTGGCGAGCACAATTCCCTTTACAATTCAGAACTGTGTAGGCTCTGATTCTCATTCCCGATGAGATACGTAGGCATGGGATGCGAGATCCTATCGAGTCACCTTTCGTGCCTTTTCCCCCCTCTTCTTTGTTTCTCATTCTATTCATTTCCAATTAGCAGTGGAGTCTCAAATATTTACACCCTTTGATCAAAACAGCAAGCGTGGATCCCATCGAGTACGATGGACGCGAAGGGGTGTTAATCCTTCTTTTCGCGTAATCGACTCCCGAACCCCGATCTTGGTCGCTAGACCATTCCTTTCCCTTATTCAGGTTTCTTCGATCGTTTCCTTTCCCTTCGTCGGGATAAATTACATTCGGTGGTGACTCTGTTTCCCGCCGGTTGTTTTTCGCGTTGCGACAGGTTATATATACATTGTCATAATTGCCAGTCAGATTTAATGTTTTGAGAGTAGTGCAGACAATATTAATTAGCGGTAAAATTGATACTAATGAATTAATGTTGCATTGAAAAAGTACAAAGACATTTATTTTGGGACAAATTTTTTAGGTTAAAAAGACACTTATTTTGAGACAGAGTGAATATATCATATCACAAATGAATGAAATGACAATGCCAATTACTTGGTATCAAATATCATTGGGTTACTGTTCTTACCACAAACCTAGTTTCATTGAACCATCTCTCAATCCCCATGGTCACTGACGACGAATTCTCTTCCATATTTTTTCATTTTTGCTAAAATTTCTTCCTCTCATTCTCAAACTACATCCACGTCACCTACTCTCTCGCCTATCCACCCAACTTTCATCGTCCCAAACATCACAAACTTCATCAAAATTACATGAAGCATAAAAAAGGGACAATACAACACATGCTCTGAACTCTTTAAAATCCATGCTGGTTTTCATCAAGTTTTTAATCATATTATCTCTTCCTCACCAACTAATGTCGCTAACTCCACCAATCTGAAAGTCATCGACCCCAATCAGTGGTCGTGTCTTTATGTTGTAGTTCTATAATGGATTTACACCATTATCTCATATGATCTTCTTCACACCATTATCAAACGTGTTTCAACCCCGAAACTAGCATGGAACATATTATATGATTTTTTCCATGGCAACAAAAACTCTAGGGTTCTCTTCCTAGAATGAAAATTCTTGCATGTCCACATGGAGCAGTTTCTCAAATCTCTCTTGGATCAACTCTCTAATGTCATCATTCTGGTGTCAAATGAAAGAGTCATTCTACAACTCATATTCGAGCTCACAGATGTGTATGCTGAAGTGGGCTCGCAAGTTCGTCACGACGAATCACTTCCTCATTTTTACAAAACTCGTTCAATGAGTATTCTATAAGAAATGTCAAAAGTGAAAAGGCGATAAATTTTACATACAATTCCACTTTTGTTTCATCTCACAATTGTGCTTCTTTAACGAGGAAAGCACTTGAGTTCCAAGAAGGAGATTGTGTGTTTCTTAGAGTTACTCTAATAACTTGGGTTGGTCGAGCTTTGAAGTCTTGAAATCTCACTATGTGTTTCATTGGTCCATACCATATTTTGCAGATGATATGAGAGGTGGCCTATCGGATTGCCTTACCACTGTCACTTGCTAATCTTCATGATGTGTTTCATGTGTCTCAGTTGAGGAGATACATTTCGGATCCGTCTCATGTGATCTAAGTAGATGATGTGCAGGTGAGAAATAACCTGACTGTTGAGGCATCGCCCCTGCGGATAGAGGATCGAAAAGTGAATCAGTTGCATGGTAAAGAGATTACCTTAAGGAAGGTAGCTTGAGGAGGATCCGCTGGTGGAAACGTGACTTGGGAGCTAGATAGCCAGATGAGAGAGTCGTATCCGACTCTGTTTACTAGGTAATTTTCGAGGGCAAACATTATTTAATTGCAGGGAGTTGTAACACCCAAATTCTTGAATTATAGAATTATTTTAATTATTATGTTTTGTGTATTTATTTAATTGTGAGTGTTTAATTAAATATGGGAGTGAGGGTGTGTACCCTTCAGTTAAGGGTATAGAGATAGTTGTTGGTGATGAGTAGAAATGGGTCAGAATTACTATAAATTATTTTAGTAATAATAATTTATTAGAGTTAATTAATTGAAAGGAAAATAAAGCTTTTGGGGTGAAAGTGAGAATTGAGGAAAAAATATTGGGAGGAAGGAGCAATTACTTTGTTAGTAGGGGAGAAAAATATATTTAAGAGTTATTTTTCCCTAACTATATATTATAATGAGAGAAACCTAGGAATAGTCTATTTTGTCAGTACGTAGAAATCAGAGAAAAGAGAAATAGACCAAAGGGCTAAGAAGAGGAAGAGACTTGAAATGGAGTAGAGGAAGTTCTACCGAAAAATCAGAATTCTGCTGCTAGGAGTATCCGGTAATGAGGGAGAATAAATTTCAATAGGGTTTATGCATGAGGATAGGGTAGAGGAGTACATAACCTCCAATAGGATGTATGTTATGGACGAATTCTGATTGTATGATGAAAATTGTCGGTAATAATTGATGAATCCATGCACTATTCATGACTGATTTTTCTGTTTTGATACTTGATGTTTTTCCACCATTGTTGCATTTGTCGAAGGTTTTGCAAATTAATTATTTTCATGAAAATAATGGATTTTATGTGTTAAATTGGGTTTTAATCATGGGATAATCTTAGTATGTCTAATTTTGAGATCGAGGATTTTTACGGAATCAAAATCGGAGTTCCTAAGGTCTTCCAATGGTGAAAATCGCGTTTTTTTCATTTCTGTACAGTGGTAACCGGTTAACGCATTGATGTAAGCAATTACAGCTGAACTGATAAGTTTTTTTGAAATTTTTGTGACTCTAACCGGTTATTGGTTTTGGTTAACCAGTTATAACTGTCGTGTTTTCTATAAATGCTGATTTTTCGTTTTCAACTATTTTCATCGTAACTTGAGTTTCGTGACCCAGATTGAGGCGCGGTTCGAAACGTTGGAAAGGTAATGCAAATTACTATCAATTGTTAATAATTTCATAGGTTGAATGTTCTGTGTTAATATGAGTAATTGATGAGAATGATTATTAAAATTAATTGATCGAGTAAATGTCGAGTTGTGCGAGTTTGAGGAATATGTTTCATAAGTTATGCAAATGTTTGAATATGTGCTATGACAAGATGTTAAGTGTTGAGAATAAGTATGAAATATGGGAATATTGTGAAAATGGATTATTTTGAGTTATGTTGTTGTATTGCTGCATGTTTGAAATATAATTATGTTTGGATGAATTCTTAGCATGCTTGTGTTGCACTATTGATTGATAATATGCATTTTGTGATTTTGATGTGATGTAATCCAGACAGGGGATTACTTGAGTTGTCAATGCATTCATATTAGGATCAGAGAGTAGTTCAGAAAGGGGACTAATTGCTTGTCCCAAGCTCAGAAGAGGGGGATTGGAGCTCAGAGATGAGGCACATGGGTTCGCAGAGATTGGGACCCAGTTTCTAAAAAAAACTGGATATTGAGCTGGTACCACATGCATATGCATAGAGTTTCATAGTCGTGTTGCATTGCATAATGAGTTATACGCATAATTGTTGAGTTGTGATTGATTGATGAGTTTGGGTGTGAGGTTGTGATGAGATATACTGTAAATGAAATTTGTGTAGAGAATGTTGTGTTATTATTCTACCTTGCAGTATATGTCTGTTATTATTGTTTGTGATTTTCACCCCTTTGTTGTTGTTATGGTATTGTAGCGTGCAATTTTTGTAGGTGACGCGACCACCTTATCGCACATGGGTTTTCCTCACCGCAATGGTAGGAGTGGGGTGCTACTTTTTGATTTCTTATTTATCCCGTGAAGCTGGAAGGGAAAGGGAACCTATCTAAAACTAACCTTGCACGCGAATGTTTAACTAAACAAACTCAAAGAGAGATATGAGGAGTTCGAGGTCAGGTTATACAATGGGGAGTTGTCAATTACCCATCCTATATATGGTTATCCATAGGTTGTTAGCAATAGGTTCTGCTTTGTACTTGATGGTGTTTTTCGGTTGTGGGTTGGGAAAGTTTCTTCTTTGGGAGATGTTTGAGAGAGAGAGTGAGTTTTTGATGATTTTTGGTGAGGTACTGGACCTCAGTTTTTTGTTTTGGTGTGAAGGTACTGGACCTAGAGTTTTGATTGGTATGAAGGTACTGGACCTAGAGTTTTTGATTGGTATGCTCGCTAAGATTTTGTAATCTTATGCCTACGTATTCCTGTTAAAGATAAACAGGGAAATCAGAGCAATCGTAGTTCCTCCTATTCTATGGGAGGAAAAAGATGTTTGGTGTCTTGTTCAAAGCCCAAGATTGAAGCTAAAGGGTTATTTGTGTCTTGTTCAAAGCCCAAGATTGAAGCTAAAAGGTTTGAATGAGAGAGAATTTGTCATCTCTAAAGGGAGACATCTTGTCTGTTTATCACAACTGTTGGGTGACTAATTATAAAGGAGAATTACTTTAACTGGGATATGTGAATCCAGCAATGCCATAATTTCCTTTATAGGGATTTGTCCTGAAGGAGGAAACTTTAACTCAGTGTAGAGTAATGCCATTTTTCCTTAGGAATCTTTCATGCTAAGAGAGGGACATTGGCTTGGATGTAAATAATTCAGAGGCTTGCCACTTACAGCAATTAGATGAAAGAGTGGATTTACCAGGATAAAAGATGGACTACAACTTGTATATTTGAATCAACAAGTATGCCACTTACAGCAGTTATCTGGGATTAGGGTTTGTTTGATTTGTTTTTTTTTATGTGTAATAACACAGAGAAATGTCTTCCTACAGAGAGATTTTGATTTCCTCTGAGGGGATGTTGATTTTTGTGTGCCTTGATTAAAGCCCAAGGTTGAAGCGAAGAGATTGATTGACTCTACTGGGAAAGTCCTTATACAAAGCCTAAGAGGAGGCTAGAGAAGGCTGACTTAATAAGAGAGTACTTATCTGTCTTGTACAAAGCCCAAGATTGAGGCTAAAAAGAGACTGACTCTTTTGGGGATATCATTATACAAATCCTAAGAGGAGGCTGAAAGTTGACTTTTCCGGGGAAATATTTTGTATGTCTTGTACAAAGCCCAAGATTGAGGCTAAAAAGGGAAACTGACTCTATGGGTGAGAGGTTTTATCTGTCTTGTACAAAGCCCAAGATTGAGGCTAAAAGAAGATTGACTCTGCTGGAGAGATTTATACGGTGTCTTGTACAAAGCCCAATATTGAGGCTGAAAAAGAGACTGACTCAACAAGAGAGTGTTTTATTTGGTGTCTTGTACAAAGCCCGAGATTGAGGCTGAAAGGTAATTGACTGACTCAGCTGAGGATTTTTAGGTGTCTTATACCAAGCCCAAGATTGAGGTTGACCTTACTGGGAAAATCATTATACAAAGCCTAAGAGGAGGGTGGAAAGAAGATTGATTCTGCTTAGGGATATTATTTCTCAAAGCCTAAAAGAAGGCTGGGAGGAATTGACTTCACTGGGGAAGATATTTAACCCGAGCTTAAGAGAAGGTTATGAAGATTTTGACTTTGTTGGAGAAAGTTTATATATGTCTTGTACAATGCCCAAGATTGAGGCTAAAAAGATGGCTGACTCAACAAGAGAGTGTTTTTGTTTTGTACCACTGACTCAACAAGAGAGTGTGGAAAAGTGATTGACTCAACAAGAGAGTGCTCTGTTTGTCTTGTACAAAGCCCAAGATTGAGGCTAAAAAGGGTTAACTCAACAAGAGAGTGTTTTAAGAAAGAAGATGAACTCAACAAAAGGGTGCTGTTGAGGCTAATTCTGCTGAGGAAAATCATTATACAAAGCCTAAGAGGAGGCTGGCTTCTGCTGAGGATTATTGAGATCTAGAGGCAGGTCCAAAATGGGGAATCAACTCTTGCTGAGGATTCACAGAAGAGTTGAGGTATCAGATGCCTTGAGGTTCTAATTTGGGATAGTGTTATACTGATGATAAGCTGATATGGATGGGGAAATTTTAGGATAAAAGACTGAGTTTTAGATCCTGTGAGGATTTTAACTTTACTGGAGATTGGTTAAATGACCAGAGTTTTTTCCTGAGTTTGTAGGGAACTTGAGAATGTCTTTGAGATCCAAGAGGGGATTAGACTGTCCAAGTCTACGGATATGGAAGAGTTTATCTTTGTATGATGCCCAAGAGGAGACAGGTGTTTTAAGGGATGAGAATCAACCCTAAAATTGGTTTGAGGTTTTGACTCTCTGGAAAGACTGCTCTAACAAAGGATGACTAAGTTCTGTCTTATACCTTTAAGAAGTTTTCAGGGTCCTTGTATTAAGCCCAAGAGAAGGCATGAGAACTTCTAAGAAGCTGGAGGGTCCTTGTACAAAGCCCAAGAGGAGGTGGGGATGCTTTTAGGAAGCATGTGGGTCCAAACTTAAGAAGAGTTCAAGAAAAGTTTCACCGAGAATATTCTTTTCTTTAGTGAACAATTCTAGGGTTTGAAGAAATTCAAGAGAGGTTTCACCGGGAATTAATCCTCTTTGGGGAAAATGAATTTCTTTGACAATTTCTAATAGTGACAGTCTGAGAAAAGTTTCACCGGGAATAATGCCTTTCTCTTTGTTCCATATTGTATAAACCCAAGAGAAGGCAAAACTGTATCTAGAATTCCTATGGGGAACTAGTTTTTAGTGTTGAAAGAGTGACCATTGGCTTTATCTAGATCTAGACCTAATTTCCGGGGAAAACTCTAAGCAGATATACAAGTATATATACAGTTGATATATGACGAGTATTTAAAAGGATATGAAAGAAGGACTTACAGGTGAGCAAGCTTCCAACAATACAGACAAATATATATATATATATATATATATATATATATATATATATATATATATATATATATATATATATATATATATATATATATTGTTAGTTCTGAACTGGCAGCAATTTTGGTAAAACAATGTGGTACATCAAGATGTCTTGCTTGATGTCTTGACATGTGATTCTAACATTCTGCAGGTGGTGTGTTTTTAGTATTGCAGGATGTTGGGTAAGATGTCCTGACATGGTTAATCAGAAATCAGTACAGATATGGCAGTATGTTATAACATCTTGGTTCTGGCACAACAGTTGCTGCTGTTATGTGACAGATGTTGAAGGAGATGTCATGACATCTTAGTCTAGTATAGCAGGTGTTGCAGTTTTGCTGTCATGTGTTTTTTAATCAAGATGTCAAAGGAGATGTCACGACATCTTTGTCTGGGACAGCAAGTGCTGCTGTAGTATATCTCTTGACGAATTTGATTTGATTTGATGAGATCTGTTTGGATATACCTCATCATTATACGCAGGTCAAGGAGATTTATTAGGAACAAAGTGCATATTTAATTGGATTTCCTAAAAAGGATCTTGGAGACTTTTTAGGAAACTATTTGGAGATTTGTTCCTATTTTTATGGAGAAGATCTTGCAGCTGAATTAAAAAGTGAAGATTTAAAAGATACATAAGATCCTGGAAATATTATGGAGCTGATTTATAGGTCTGGAAGATTCAAGTC
Organism: Lathyrus tuberosus; assembly: GCA_022829125.1. NCBI lineage: Eukaryota > Viridiplantae > Streptophyta > Magnoliopsida > Fabales > Fabaceae > Lathyrus > Lathyrus tuberosus. Next base: position 9,285,971 of record JALAZF010000060.1, on the reverse strand, counting down.
AGAATCAAGAAGAATATTAAAGAGTAATGACTTTCTAATTATGGAAATAAATTAGGAAGGATTTGATTGAAAACATATTTTGTAGGAGAAGCTTTTGCAGATTTGTAGCAGCTGATATGCTGTGATTAGAAGCCCAAATCCAGTTGGGAAAAAGTTATAAATAGAATGCTTGTAACCTAGAATAAGCACGGGTCCAAGATGTAGGTCATTAGGGTTTGTGTGAAATTGTGAGCCACTCTGGTACTGTTTTGTACTTAGAGTTGGACTGTTTAGTTGAGTTGTATTTGTCAATCATCTATGAGCTTTTAAGCAATGATGATTGTGTTTCTTGAAGTGTGTCTTCTACTTTTCTGTGATTGAAGAGTTGTTGGAAATCAAGTTGTTGATGCAGTGGCTGAGGTGTTGACTGCTAGACATCATTGCGATGATTGGAAGTGAGATAGAGTCTCTTATCTAGGGTGGACTTAGGTAAAAGGGTAATTGAGTAGTGATTAAGTGAGTAGATCATCAACGGTTGTGTTGATTGTAGGGTCTACGAATTGATACTACTGATAGTGAACTTCCTTCCTGGCTTGGTATGCCCCCAGATGTAGGTTGTTAGACCAAACTGGGTGAACAATTCTTGTGTGCACTTTACTTTTCAGCAACTTCTTTAATTGTCTATATCTTGTATATGTTGTTGATAACAGACCGGATGTCTCGACATGTTATGTGACATCTGGGTCTATCATACCAGAATTTCAATTGGTATCAGAGTAGGCATCCTGTTCATTTTTCTGTGTGAGATCCTAGGGAAGATACTTTTTGTTTCATGTGCAAGGAAGATAGATGTGCTGAAAAGTTGTTTGAACTTGGTCAGTTCATATGTTGCTGCTTGAATGGTCCCTTGAAGTGGAGGATAGACTGTTCATGACAGGGTGTGTATTGGACCTGTTTGTTATCAGGCTTTTAGCATTGGTGGTGAGCTGCTGTGTGGTTTGATTTATTGCACATGGAGTGTTGTGTTTGTGCAAAGGTTATTAAGTTTTGCCTGAAAGTTGTTGAGGGGTTTTCTCTTTCTGTGTTCCGCTGCTCAAGTATCTGTTAGAAAACTCCTGGTGGTTTGTGTGTTGAGGCTGCAACACTCTGTTCTCCTTTGAAGGTCTATCACATGGTGTGGTGATACTTGAGGATATCTTTAACTAGCTTGTTAGAGTTGCCAAAGATACTTGAGGTTCATCCCAAGTCTACTCATAAAGGCACTTTTATATGAGTTTGTTGGAAAGAGATCTAGAAGCAATTTATTCTTACTTCCAACCCTTAAAGGCCAGTCTCTGGACTTTGATAAAAGATCTCTTGTTGTGTTTCGTGAGAAGGGAACTAATGTCCTACCGGATGGTGGAACATCAAACCACCAGATTGTGCAGAATCTTGTTGGATAAAGGTATGGTATAGCAGATGCTTGGGGGGCTAAATAAATGTGTTCTGATCGCATCTGTTTGGAACCTACTCTTGGCTTGGAAGAGGAGGCATCTGGGTTGTGTGTATAAGAAGGTTCTTTCAAGAAACATGTCTTAGATAAGCGTGTTGGAGTAGTATATTTCTGATCCAAGTGAGTAGGAGTACAAAGGCTGTTGTTTTGTGGAGGTCAAGCTCAAATGTCAATGACATTCTCTTTGAAATCTGGAAGTTCCTTCAGATCTAATGGGCCAGATGTATGGAATCTTGTTTATGGCCATGGAGCTGATTCTATTTGAAATGATTTATATGTGTGTACCAACCACAGGATGTGCAGCTATTGGATGGGAGAATGAATAATGCCCTTAGGAGTTTTTAGCAGTTAATAAAGGAGAGTCCTTAATCTGATGATGGAAGAACTCGAAGAAATATCAGACATAATGTCTTGACATCTTTGTATTGAGAATTTATTTTTCTAAATATTTCTGGTGGTGTTTCTCAAAAATAGGATGGAGGTTGTTTACTCAAACTTGATGTCACTATCAAGTCTATGAGAGCATGAAACTCTTTTTCTAGTGGAAGAGAAACTCAAAGGGTTGTGCACAAAGGAGATATATTAACCTAACTGATTGACTCGTGTCTTCATTGTTGGAATGTCATCCAAACCATCTAGGATGAGCATTTCAGATTTGTGTTTCGGAGCAAGGAGGAATTGGTGTTTGTTTTGGGACTAAAGGATTATGGTTCCCTGGTATCTGCATGAGAAGTTTCTTCTTAAGCTGGAGTTCAGTTATGTGGTGTCCTCACATAATGGAACATTTTTTTGAAGGTCATCCATGTAGGTTGAAGTGTTGGGAGAAGCATTTTTGTTTAACAATCTGTTTGTGATGACCAGTCAATGTTTTTTTTGCTCCAGAAACCTGTTAGAGGGAATCTCCTCTTTAGGTGCAGAAGGATGGCATCCAACATCTCAAAGTCAGACAGGAGGTCTGAACATTAGAAGTTTGAAAAGAAGATTCTTGAGATGTAGAGTATGCAGGTTCCTGCATGTGTGTATGATCTGGTTTTGAAGGTTGGTCAGCTAATGTTGGTTAATCTTCTTATGTCCCTTGCAAGAGTTGTGTGTGGATTACTATGGTTGCTGTCTCCAAAGCCATAGTAAATGTTTAAATCCATGTGATTTGGACTGATGTCGGAACTAATGTTGAAACATGATTTCAGTTCTTTGCTTCCTCAGCCAAGGAAGTTTGTTTAGCTCAGGGTGGAGTGAAAGGTCAAGACACTGACCTAATCTGGAATGATTTTGTGGTGTGAATGGTTGTCATGATGGTTCGTCATCAGCAGATGCCTGATGTGTGCGAAAGAAGAATGTCAGACTAATTTTCCTACCTTGTGTGAGAAGGCAGTCTTATCTGACTAGTGATAAATACTTTGACGGGAGCTAAGTATTTGTCTGTTGTGAGTATGCAAGTCTCCAGTCTGAACTCTTTGCTTCAGAGAGGGTGTGCTAGTTTATTCCTCTCTATGGTGTTCAGGTGTTTAGGTTAACCTGAATAACCTGCTCTGGCTGTGTTTTATTGGGAGCTTCTTGAAGGACTTCTATGTGCAATGAGTCCTTTGAATGGTGATGGGAAGCTGATGTCCCAAATGATGTTTGTAACATCATGATTGTTGATGGTTATATTTGGAAGATGATTGAGATTGTGCACTTGAAGTTGGATGCTCAAGCATTTTTGTCAGAAGAGGTGTTTCTGACTATGTGGATTAGAATGTGGAGAGTCTGATCTTGGTTTTAGTAGTATGTTCTGGCAAAGCTTGACTACTATTTTTTATGACCTCACTAGTAGCATCAACTACTAGTGGATGTAATGGCAGAGGAAGTGTGTCAGATGAGGTGATTTGATCAGAAAGTTTTTTAAGAGCTGTTCTTTCTATTGAAGAGATTGGATCTCAGTAAAGCTTTTAAGTAAGCTGAGAATTCGTGGAGTTTATGAACAGTGTCAAACCAGTCAGGATAATTGGATGTGTTCTCTAGGAGTGAGAGTATAGTATGTGAATGTGCTCAGCAAGTGTGTGAAGATCTGGTGCTCAATGGTTAACCTCCATCTAGAGCATTGGTTATCCATGACAGGGGGAGTACTTGTCTATGGATTTTCCTGCAAAGGTGCATATATTGTGAAGCTTGCATGTTTGTGGAGATTGGTTGCCTCTTATGAGGATATAATAACATGCTATGACATTAGGCTGCTGGATGGTGTTTTGGTGTGTGAAGCAAATTGTTTGGATCATGTGCGCACATACTTCTGAGGAGGAGTCTGAAGGACAGTTTTATTTGTATTTGGGAGAATTTACTTTTCTCTGCAGATTTTGGAAGAGCTCTGTGAGGGTCTTTGTTTATGGGAGATGTCACACTTGTCTTGGTGTGTGTTATTAATTCAAAGTAAGAGGACTTTACTTAGAGTGTAGTGGAAGGCAGTGTGTTTGTGCTTCAGAACTTGGGGAGAGAAGTAGGATTATTTTGTTCTGAGTATGTTGGTTGGATGATTCAGAGTTTGGCTTTGGAACTTATTGTGCTTAGATGTGTACTGCTACTGTTAACAACTTCATTTTGATAATTTTAGTATGGTTCTTCTGGATTTATCTTACTCTGCAGGTTGTCCAATTTTGGCTAAAAAGGGGGAGAGTATTGTAGTAGTTGTTTTGTTGTTGTTTTGCTGGTTTTACAGATGGTTTTTGAGTGTGCAGGTGCTGGTTTTCTTGATTGTTTTTCTGGGCTCCTTGGCTTGAGGGGGAGTTTCTGTTTTTCTGAGAATGTTAGTTGTGTTTGTGTGGGTTGCTGCAGGGATCTCTGATATGGAGTTGTTTTAGCCAAAATTTGCCAAAGGGGGAGATTGTTAGTTCTGAATTGGCAGCAATTTTGGTAAAACGATGTGGTACATCAAGATGTCTTGCTTAATGTCTTGACATGTGATTCTAACATTCTGCGGGTGGTGTGTTTTTAGTATTGCAGGATGTTAGGTAAGATATCCTGACATGGTTAATCAGACATCAGTACAGATATGGTAGTATGTCATAACATCTTGGTTCTGGCACAGCAGTTGTTGCTGTTATGTGACAGATGTTGAAGGAGATGTCATGACATCTTAGTCTGGTATAACAGGTGTTGCTGTTTTGCTGTCATGTGATTTTTAATCAAGATGTCAAAGGAGATGTCACGACATCTTTGTCTGGGACAGCAAGTACTGTTGTAGTATATCTCTTGACGGATTTGATTTGATTTGATGAGATCTGTTTGGATATATCTCATCATTATACACGGGTCAAGGAGATTTATTAGGAACAAAGTGCATATTTAATTGGATTTCCTAAAAAGGATCTTGGAGACTTTTTAGGAAACTATTTGGAGATTTGTTCCTATTTTTATGGAGAAGATCTTGCAGCTGAATTAAAAAGTGAAGATTTAGAATATACATAAGATCCTGGAAATATTATGGAGCTGATTTATAGGTCTGGAAGATTCAAGTCAGAATCAAGAAGAATATTGAAGAGTAATGACTTTCTAATTATGGAAATAAATTAGGAAGGATTTGATTGAAAACCTATTTTGTAGGAGAAGCTTTTGCAGATTTGTAGCAGCTGATATGTTGTGATTAGAAGCCCAAATCCAGTTGGGAAAAAGTTAGAAATAGAATGCTTGTAACCTAGAATAAGCACGGGTCCAAGATGTAGGTCATTAGGGTTTGTGTGAAATTGTGAGCCACTCTGGTACTGTTTTGTACTTAGAGTTGGATTGTTTAGTTGAGTTGTATTTGTCAATCATCTATGAGCTTTTAAGCAATGATGATTGTGTTTCTTGAAGTGTGTCTTCTACTTTTCTGTGATTGAAGAGTTGTTGGAAATCAAGTTGTTGATGCAGTGGCTGAGGTGCTGACTGCTAGACATCATTGCGATGATTGGAAGTGAGATGGAGTCTCTTATCTAGGGTGGACTTAGGTAGAAGGGTCATTGGGTACTGATTAAGTGAGTAGATCATCAACGGGTGTGTTGATTGTAGGGTCTATGAATTGATACTGCTGATAGTGAACTTCCTTCCTGGCTTGGTATGCCCCCAGATGTAGGTTGTTAGACCGAACTGGGTGAACAATTCTTGTGTGCACTTTACTTTTCAGCAACTTCTTTAATTGTCTATATCTTGTATATGTTGTTGATAACAGACCAGATGTCTCGACATGTTGTGACATCTGGGTCTATCATACCAGAATTTCATATATATATATATAAAAGCATGTAAAGAAAGCTGATAGAAACTTATAGTCGAGCAAGCTTCCATTGTAACTGTTGTATGGTTAGTTGTTCAAGAAATTAAAGAAAGTTTTGATAACAACTATGAGTTTGAATCTAAATAAAAAGAGAAAGTTGTTTTTGAAAAGATTTTTGGGGCTTATACTCAAGGAGAGGCCCATATATAACAGTGTTCGCACCGTTGTTCTGAAAATTGTATCGGGACTTATACAATGACTAAGGTCCAAAAAGGTTTTCTGTACAAATGGATGGGCCTTACAACTCAAGGAGAAGCCCAAAGGTTTGAAAAAAGAAAAAGAAATGGGACTTACAACACAAGGGTAGGCCCAAATGAAAATGTTTTGAAAAGCGACGATCGCGCCGAGATTTTGAAAACACAGTGGGACTTATACAATGACTGAGGCCCAAATTATTTTATGTACAAAGGGGTTGGGTCTTACACTCTATTAGTGGCCCAACGTGTTTTATATAGAAAAGGAATGGGACTTATAACTCAAGGAGAGACCCAGATGGTTTTTGTTTAAAAGGCGACGACCGCGCCGAGATTTTAAAATCGTAGCGGGACTTATACAATGACTGAGGCCCAAAAAGGTTTATATTTACAAAGGGGGTGGGACTTACACTCTATCAAGAGGCCCAAAGGTGTTTGAAAATTTAAAATCGAGAGGAAACCCTAATTTTAAATTAAAATGTCATTTTCAAAGGAAATTAAATGAGAAAAATGATATAAAATACCAAATATATTCAAAAACAAGTTGTACACTTTGAAAAATATTTTGAAAAATCATGTTTTATTACATGAAAGTTTGAAATTCAATTGGTTTTGAAAGATCAACGTGGGAATTTCATTTAAAAATGTTTAAAACAAATAAAAATGAAATTAATTATAAAAATTCTAACTATATTAAAAAAATAATATAAATTGGATTTTTTGTAAAATAAAATATTTAAACATTTTTGTGAATTTTGAGAAAAAGAATAAATTCAAAAACACAAATATTCAGAGAGAAATTAATTTTTGAATCAATTAAACAAAATAACCAAAATTCAAAAATTCAAATAATTTGAATTATGGCGCCAACGGTCACCTTCTTCTTCCTCGTGACCGCGCCATGGATGATTTGCATTTTCTCACTTTTCTCTCTGATTACTTAATGGTTTTGCACGATTCAAACACCAATCTTGTTCGTTTTTGAACAAGGATCACAACCATATAGATTAATTGCATTTATATTAAGCATGGAGTGAGAAATCAGAAGATAACCTCAAGAACCCTAATTTCAGCATGAACACAATGAAATTCTATACACGATTGATTCATGGCAATTGATTGAGGGTTATTACTCTATATACATGTAGGAGCAAGATGGTAGCTCACAAATTCATTTATGATGCATGGAACATAAAGTTTGAAGGTGTCAGGCGTACCTCTTGCAGCTGGTGATCGAGTTTGGTGATGGAGGTGTTGCAGTTAGGTTCCAATGATCTGGACAACTTCCTTAGGTGCCAAGGAGTGTGTTTGAATGCTTGGAATGGATTGAAATGAACTGGAACTGGTTGTGGTACCTCAACTGCAACTCTGTCAAGAACTTGAGCAATTGGCTAGTGATTTTGTGAATTTGATGTTCCAAATGTGATTTTGTGTTATGGATCACTCATACATGATGTTTATGAGGTGTGTGTGTGTGTGTGTGTGATTGGTTTGGTTGGAATTACTCTCAATCTCAAAACCCGATAGTGACTTGAGTTAGAAGGCAAAATTGGAGTGAAGAAGAGATTTTTGAGTAAAGCATCAGTTTGGGTGCTTTGGTGTACTCAAACTGATCACAATTGAGGTCTATTTATAGTGTGTCAAGTTTGTTTTGGCAACAATAGTGTGTGGCAACTGCAGCAGGTCTGTGGCCAATATGATCAAATGGAATCTCAAGTCTCCTCTAGCCATTGACTTTAGGTTATAGCACATGCATATGTTCTTTTGGTTCAGAGATAAGGCTTGACTCATTCAATTAAATTTGCCTCAGTTCATGCCACCTTGATGCATCCATTGAATGCATTGAAACAAAATTGGAGTCTTGGCACTTTGTAGCCTTTTTAGGTTTGTTAGGGCTATGTGTAGATTCTTGGACTTGGGAGGCTTCGGGATCAGATCATTCCCTTTTGATTTCATCCTCTGATGTGTCCAAATGGATGACAAGGCTTGGAGTTGTCCAAATTTGCCAAATCGAGCAAAACACCAAATTTTGCCTTATATAAGACAATTGCAAAATGGTGATTTTGAGGGGATCATATCTCCCTGCTCAGGTTGAATTATGGGAGGCTCTTGTGCTTTTTGAAGAGCCCTCATATGATACAAAACATGTGTGATCATAGTTTGTTTTGAAACTATTTGGATCCCATTGAAAAATCCTCATGAACATTGATGTTCAAGGCTGGTAACTTAGGCAGATTTTCACTAAGTGTTGGAAAAAGTGTCATTTTCATGTTTTTGTGATTTTGATCAATCCATAATTCAAAATCCATGAAGAATTGGAGTTTCTTGTAGTTGAAGCTTTTGTAGAATGTAGGAAGACCTACAAATCAGGCCTTGGATCACCCAAAATGGCTGCTTGGATCTCAAGTTATGGTCCTTGGAAGTTGGCACCAAAATCACTTTTGTTCCACAACTTAGAAAATTTTTGGTTTCTTATGGTTGCCCCTTTTGCAAGAAACCTCACTTTTCTTGATTTTTCTTAATGAATGATGATCAATACCATACATTAACATTATTTTTGACTTAGGGGAACCATATTTGTGAAAAATTCCAAAAAGTCAAACTTGATTTTGTGCACAGTTGACTTTTTATCGGATAAAATCTAAACTGTGCGATCCTTTGTGAAATCAAGTCCTTGACCTAATTCAAACCTAATGTATGGATTCCATATGTGTTTTAGGGTGTCTTGAATCATGTCCCAAGGTTTGGGAGCATGTCTTGGTCAAAAGTCAAAGGTACAATTGACTTTTCCTTCAAAACCCTAATTGTGGTCCAGATGAAATTGAAATTTGTGGACTAAGCTTATTGGCTCAATCCATTGTTATAAATGGATCAATATAGTGTATTGGAGGCCCTCAAATCATGTCTTGAGGTCTTGACTTAGGATTTGTCCCAAAAGTCAACTTAGGGGTGAATTAGGTCAAGAAACCCTAATTCCTGATTTTTGGTAAATGCATCCCCTGAGGTTAAATTGACTTGATGATTGGGTCCATGAGGTCCCTTAGAGTATTTTTGGTTGTGCTTTGAAGCATTGGCTCATGCCCAAATGAAAATTTCCATCTAGAGGCTCTGGTCGACCAAAACCCTAATTTGGCGACACTGGCGATCTTGAGGCTTGATCCACTTGGAATGTTGCAACCTTGTGCTTGATTCTTGGTGTGGGAGTCCTCTTGATTCTTTATGGGTGTTTGAGAGGTTTAGAAAAGTTGAAGATCATGTCATTTCTTGATTGATCCTTTGTCTAAGTGCTCTAAGAGGGCTCAAAACCCTAATTCTTGATTATGGTGAATGCTCACCCATCTTTGAGGAGATTGATGAGGCATGAAAGTACATCCATATTTTGATGATGATTTGCATAATGATGGAAAATCTTGGTGGTCAAAATTTGGGGTATGACAGGTATGTGCTCCTATTCGAGGTACGTATAAGCAGGTAACTGAGTAGTTGCTTAGAGTGGAGGATGGCATAAGGTTGTTTCTTCTTTTTCTTTCTGCGCTTAGTTTACGTGTTCTGATATGTAACACTAAGAAAAACAATTGTGATTTATCATCCGTTGTGTTGAGAAGATAGTTAAAGTATACTCTCGTTGTTTGATATTTTTACGTTTGAAGAGATTGCATTTATGATTTCGTTTATGTTATAAAGTCTTTGAAATTAAATGATTTATTGATTGCATGCTTGTTGATGAGAAATTTCATTGCGATGACACCTAAGAGAAGGTGTTGATTATTGTTACTATCTGTTAAAGTGTTACAGAGCATGTATGTTTGGATTTGAGAATGTGTGACATCCTACTTTTGTTTTGATGAATACTCTGATTTTTGCATAACTATGCGCGAGGAAAATAGGGTGTTAAACTTCGCATCAAGGATGGGTAGGTTTGCAGGGATTCGTTCATTGGAGACAGAATTCATGTTGCACAATAGATGTTAATGGATCAGAACCAAGCTCTTGATGCTAAATGTTAGAACTAGAACCACAATACTGGTGAATAGTAGAGAAAATTAGAGGATAGAAAGGGAGAAAGATTTTGAGAGAGAGATAATTGAGGGTGAGAAAGTATATCATTCACTAACTGATGAGGTTGCCTCAAAAGGTATTTTTACAAATGTTTGGGATAAAATCCACACAAACAAATAACAGAAAAAATAATTTTGTGAGACCTGTAACCGGTTACACTAAATCTGTAATCGGTTCAGTTGTTACAAAATTAATTTCAGTAAGTGATAACCGATTAACGTAACCAATTATGCCCATGATCGATGCTTTTTTATTTTTCAACTGCATAAGTGATTTTTGTCTTATTATAACCAAATATACCCTCTTATTAACCGATTATGGCACTTGAATTACGAAGTCTCATTCAACATTTACAGGAATCATCTTCTGTATCTCATGTTCTCTATTTCAATACCGAATACAAACTATATCAATTAGTATCAATATTATTTCCAATTTATAATGTATACTATATAAGTGTGAATTTTTACTATAAGTGTGAAGCCTCGTGCATCTTTGAGAAGAGTCCAAAGTGATTTTGAAGATTAAATTTAAGTTTGTTATGTTTGGAAATCTCTATATAAACTTTAGCGAACAAACTACCACCAAAAATACCAAACAACCCTTATTTACAATTTTTATGCTAAGACATGGGTATTTTTTTTAAGGACAAATTTATACTTTTAATAAAATATAGACTGTTCTGTTCAAACTTCTCACAAAACTATCTTAAAAATTAATCTTATTCATTCTAAAAATCACAAGTAGTCATTTGTCAACTACCACTTTTTTAACATGTCATTTCATTATTTTTTCTATGTTTTAATAAAAACTATTCTTAAAAAAATATTGATATATACAATTCATACACAAAATAAAATTTAATTATTATTAAATAATTTAATAAATTTAGAATATATTTTATAACTTTAAAATAAAATAAGAATAATTATAACATATTAAATTTAATGATTACAAATATTATACATAAACCAAATATTTGTAATTAAGTAATTAGTTAAAATTAAAGTTTTTAATATCGTAAAATTACAATTAAAAGAAAAATATAAGGGCATATCATGTAAAATCAAGAGTTCGAATCCAAATTACCATAATTTTACCTCCCACAAATGTCTAATTGGGTTTGCATTGATCACTAAACTAAAAAACTAAATTAAAAAACTAAATTAAAATAAATTAAACAAATATTGTCACTAATAAATTAATTAGTTAAATTTAGTGTTGTTTCACATATTAAAAATACAAAAAATAGAATAATTATAATAGAATAATTTGAGTATAATATAGACTTAAGGAAAAAGTTATTAATGAATTCATCTCTAAATCTTTTTAATTTGTATTTTTTACATTACTTTAAAATTGTAACAATCTAATTTTTTGGGGACATTTTCAATGTTGTGTTACATTTTTAACTATCAACTAGTATGAAATCTGTGTGAACCCATGCGTCTGTATTCACATTATATGTTTCTCATTCTCATTTATCAGCTATGAAATTTATTTTGTAATCCATAAATATTCACATAGTTTTAAATATCTACTAATATTTTGCACCAACTTTTAAGCATTGATATGTAATTATAATAAACCGTACAACCGTTTTTTCAACATTCAATTATATAAAATGAAAGCAAAAGAATGATTTAAAAAATGGACATTAAAATGATCAGTCTACCGCTAGTATCTCATAGATACGTTCACATCTACTTGTGGATTATGTCTGCAATTACAATAATTACCAAAATCCAGTTGAATTCAGATGAACATATAACATCATGAATGCCATCATGTTCTTATCTTTTAAGTCTTACAATCTTCTAATATTTGATGCGTCATTCATGTGTTTGCATATTCCAACTTTTAGCTATGAACATTTCCTTCATCCAAATATGTTAAAATTATGCATCAAAATGATAAAAAATCTGATCAAACATTGTGTAAAAATTATGCACTAAAACATTGTTAAAATTCTGCATAAAAGAAAAATGAAATGTCGTTTGCCAATTAACACAGTGCCTGGAAAACCTATTTGAACACAACATTGGTAAGTACGATGAACAATCTACAACTGTTATTCCGTAGACGTGAAAAAGTGTATTTTCAAGTTCCATTGTAAAAGGAAAAGTGGCTAGTAAAATCTGCATTGAAACGTGTTTTGCAATTATGAGTAATGATAAAAAAAATAATGGTTAAAATTGGGTAAATGAGTTAAAAGATTGTATTAATGATGAAAATAGTGTTTAGTCCAAAATAACCCCGATTTTATAGCAATCCTTTAACAATTGCGTATACAATTTCTCTAAAGCATCGTCTTCGGCATCAGCAGCCTGTGTAACATGCCTTGCAATGAACAAAAATTACATACCCTATGTCAGTCAAACTCACACTATAACATGCAGTCACATGATCTGATCTTGAAGAGCTTAAGTAAATAAGTTGAAAACATTTCAAATCAGATGCAAGGATCTAGTGTTAAAACCAAGATATTTAAAGAGTGCAGAAAACAACTTCCCACTCCAACTTTCAATGTGACCTTTCAGCACTCAATGCATTGAGGACAGTGATAATTGCATAGAATACGTGACAAATGACCCTAGAATTATTAAGTTGAGTAAAAAATATATAGACGGAAATAACCCTATAATTAGGAGAAAATGAACTTGAATTAAGAAGGGTTTAGTGGTAATTTCCAAAGCATGTTCTTTGAATTAAGAAGAGTTTAGTGGTCATTTTCAAAGCATGTTCTTTTAATAGATAGAAGATATTAGATTGTCATTTAATTCCCAAACACTATCAAATTTCCTAACATTAGTTGTAAATAAAAAGTGAAGTCACTCTATGATAGGCCATGTTTTCTATCAAAAACAAATTAAAAGTGAAGTCACTCTAACATATTGACAAATTGATAAGTGTCATTTTGCATTTCTTCTAAAATATCTTTGGTAATAAATAACATTGCTCTATTTGATACCTTATGATACATGTCTCTATACAACACACAGCCACTATTTACATTCAACCCATAAAATTACAAACTTAAAGAAAACACTCCATCACCTAGAACCTTAGCAAATCATGACTTCATGTTGATACAACACACTTTGCATAACTACTTCATTATATTCTACCTAGTTCACACTAAATTCATATATAGACCAGAAAACAAATTTACAAAATATAGACAGTGCAACTCCAATTATCCTTGAGCACCATATTATTTTTCAATTATCCTTTGTTGTTGAAATCATCTGCATCAAAACAACCCTAACATCCTTTTTTGTGACAAATGTTAAACCTGCAAGACACAATGCAATTATGTCTCAAGAAAATATGGATAACTTAAGCATAACTCACAATAGGGAATTGTTCCTATAAAAGCTCATCAGTATTGCAGAACACATATAATTACCTCGGTGTATGGATAAGGAATTGTTCCTTAACAATCAAAACCTTCAAGAAAAACTCCATCACTCAGAAATAACACACGAACTAAATTGCCGACTATTTCTCTTGTGACATTTCTTTGACTATGATTCTCTACTGTGTATGATATCTAAGCATGTGTAGACATTAAGTAACCAAGATAATTGTAATTAGAAATAAAAGATCATAGAAATACCATTAATTCGGATATCTGTTGCTTTTTCCATTTTGAAAAGTGAAAAAGATTTGGATCTGGTTCAAATGAGGAGTATATAATATACCCATAACCCATGTTATAATAGAAAAAAAAAACATAATAAAATACCACATTTCTGCTTCTATTTTCTTAAAAAGAGTTGAAAATTTTGAAATAGTCCAAACCTTTTGAAAAGCCCCTTCACCAATCGGATTCAAGTAACTCTCTAGACATACTTGGCTTCCACACAAACAAACTGATGCTTCATACTCCTCCTTGCTCTACACAATAAGATGAATGTAGAATATGTTTTCATTAGACAAATATATTGCAGATACTTTTTTTATTGCCTTGAATAGATAGAAATCAGCAGGCTGGACAAACCTCGGTAACAGAATTGTAATAAAAAATAATATGCTCGCCATGTTAAATTTTATGAACACTATAAATACCAATTTGATACTTACCATCATCAGCAGTGACTCTGAAAAAAGTAATAAAAAAAAGACAATATGATATACTCGCCATGTTAAATTTTATGAACACTATAAATACCAATTTGATACTTACCATCATCAGCAGTGACTCTGAAAAAAGTAATAAAAAAAAGACAATAGTGTTAAATTGTAATTCCTAGTGTCTAAGTATGTCGAAGTCGAAGTCAAAGTCAAGTGTCGAAGTCGAAACTTTCATTGTGTCAAAACAGTTTGTTTCACACAGATTTGTTTTGATAATATTTAATATGATTTAGATTTGATTTGATTTAGTTCAAATAGATATTTTGGGCCTTTAGAGTTTTGGGCATTTGTAAATCTGAATTTATAAATAGGGAGTATCTGTTGTACTTTGTAATAAGCAGATTCATAACAAGCAGTGAAGATAATCACAGTGCTTGTGTAAATCACAGTTGCAAGTTTGCAAGTGATAATAGAATCAGAAATCTCACAGTTCGTGGGTAACATTTTTCTCCAAATATTTCTCTTCTCTCGTTTCTTTCTTGCTGTTTGTTCTTCATCTTTATCATTGTCATTGCGTGTTTGTGGGTTTGTGAACAATCGTGAGATCAAGATTGATAGAGGAATTACCATAGGTTGTGGTGAATTTCCAACATCTGGTATCTAGAGCTCCGGTTGCGATTCAAGGAGGAAAATCGTGATGGCTATGAATCACTCAAATGGGCACTTTCCGGCGACCCTACCAATTCTCAAGAAAGATAATTATGAGAATTGGTGCAAGCAGATCAAGGTGGTTTTCTGTTATCAAGATCTTTGGGATCTTGTGAAGGAAGGAGTAACAGCGCTTGGGGAGAACGCGACAGATCAAGAAAAGGCTGCACACAAAGAATTGAAGAAGAAAGATTATAAAGCCCTCTTTATAATCCATCAGTGTGTTGATCCAGATAACTTTGAAAAAGTTTGTAATGCAGAGTCAGCGAAGGAAGCATGGGAGATTCTTAAAAAGTCGTTTGGAGGCGCAGAGAAGGTGAAAGAGGTGAGGTTACAAACTCACAAGAGAACCTATGAGTTGCTTCAGATGGAAGACAACGAAAGTATTACAGATTTTTTCACCAGAGTTATAAAGTTGGTGAATCAAATCAAGTTATATGGAGAGGTGTTGACATCAAGATCAGTTGTTGCAAAGATCTTGAGGTCATTGGCTCCAAAGTTCGACCACGTGGTAGTAGCCATAAAAGAGTCGAAAGACTTGTCAGTATTAACGAAGGAAGAGCTTCAAGGGACGCTTGAGTCTCGTGAACAAAGGATGGCTGAAAGAGCTGCTGGAAAGTCGAAAAGTGATATGGCTTTTTGCAGGCGCAGTCAGAAAAGGAAAGGAAAGGCAAAGGAAACGTGAATGGAAACAAAGGTAGAGGAGGCTACAACAATTCGACTCAGAAGAAACCCTAGAACCAAGCAACCAAAGAGGTGGTGCTGCAGGTAGAGGAAGAGGTGGTGGTCGAAAGCCAGCCAAAAGTCACATTCAATGTTTCAATTGTCAGAAGTATGGTCACTATATCAGTGATTGTCTGGAAAAGAAGAGAAATTAAGAAACTGATGCAAATCTGGCGAAACATGAAGAAGAAGAAGAGACGTTGATGATGGTCACAACAAAAGATGAAGAAAGATTCCAAGATCAGTGGTACTTGGACTTAGGATGCTCATCACACATGACTGGAAGGAAATATTGGTTTGTCAACATGAAGCCCTCGTCAAAGAACACGGTGAAGTTTGCAAATGACAACACTCTAGCAGCTGAAGGTGTTGGTGATGTTCTGATTATGAGGAAAGATGGCAAAAGGTCAACAATTTCCAATGTGTTGTACATACCAGGCATGAAGATTAATTTGCTCAGTATAAGGCAGTTTGTCTAAAAGAACTACAAGGTAGTTATCGAAGACAAGATGATGAGAGTTCTCGACGCAGGTGGTAGGTTGATCTTGAAGGCTCCAATGTCTCATAATAGGACCTTCAAGATTGAACTCAAGGTGATGGAGCACAAGTGTCTAGCAACAGCAGCCAGCAGAGATGAGTGGTTATGGCATTTTCGACTAGGCCATCTCAACTTCAATGACATCAGAGAGCTAAAGAGAAGAAATATGGTTTCAGGATTACCAGAAATTGAGATTCCTAGTGAAGTTTGTGAAAAGTGTCTTCAGTCGAAACAACACAAGAATAGCTTCAGCAAGGATGCAGGAAGGAAGTCGAAGGCAATTCTTGAAGTCATATACTTTGATGTATGTGGTCCAATCCAGGTGGATTCGATTGGTGGCAACAGATATTTTGTCACGTTCATAGATGATTACAGTCGAAAGTTGTGGACTTACCTCATCAAGAAGAAAAGTGATGTGATTGAGGTATTTTCCAGATTCAAATCCATGGTCGAAAGACAGAGTGGCCAAAAGCTGAAAATTCTGAGGATTAATGGTGGTGGAGAGTATGTGGCGAAAGAGTTCGATGCATTATGTGAAAAAGCAGGGATTATGCATGAGGTGGTGCCACCCTATACACCACAGCAAAATGGAGTTGCAGAATGAAAGAACAGAACCATCATGAATATGGTGAGAAGTATGTTGAATGGAAAGCATCTACCCAAAGAATTATGGGGAGAAGCAGTTTCGACAGCAACATATATTTTGAACAGATGTTCAACGAAGAAGCTTGAAGGAATCACACCAGAAGAATGTTGGTCTGGTGTCAAGCCTAGCCTCAGTCACCTGAAGGTGTTTTGATCTATAGCACATAGACATGTGCCAGATCAGTTGAGAAGGAAGCTTGATGACAAGTCGAATCAGATGATCTTGATAGGATATCATTCGACTGGAGGTTATAAGTTGTTCGACCCAGTGAATAAGCAGGTAGTGATCAGCAGGGACGTGATCATAGATGAGCTTAAATAATGGGATTGGACAGAGAATGCCAAGAAGGATTCAGTGAGAATCTCTTGTGAAGAACCAGCCACTGAAGTCAAAAGAGAAGTTCGACAGGAACCAGCCGCAGATGAAACTAGTTCAAGCAGACCTCGACGAACAAGACACATGCCTGCAAGGTTGCAAGAATGTGTAATTACATCAGATGATGTGGTCGATGAAGAGGGTGAGCTTGCACATTATGCTTTCTACGCAGATGTCGAACCAGTCAATGCAGCTGAGGCATTGAAAGATTCGAAGTGGGTGAAAGCAATGAATGAAGAGTTAGAGTCCATCGAAGTCAACAACACCTGGTCACTTGTCGAATTGCCTCAAGGCAAGAAGGCAATTGATGTGAAGTGGCTTTACAAGGTGAAGGTGAATCCTAGAGGAGAAGTAACTCGACACAAGGCGAGACTTGTGGCAAAAGGATTTCTTCAGAAGGAAGGAATCAACTTTGATTAAGTGTTCGCACATGTTGCTAGGATCGAAACAATCAGGTTGGTTGTTGGTCTAGCAAATATGAATAATTGGCACACATGTCAGATGGACGTGAAGTGTGCGTTCCTTAATGGCCCCTTAGATGAAGAAGTTTATGTCGCACAACCAGCTGGGTATGTGAAACAAGGCGAAGAAGGAAAGATGTACAGGCTGCATAAAGCCCTGTATGGACTTAAGCAAGCTCCAAGAGATTGGAATAAGAAAATCGACAGCTTCTTAAGGGAGAAGGAATTTCTGAAATGTACGATAGAGCATGGGGTGTATGTAAGGAGAAGCAATAATGAATTGCTTATACTATGCCTCTATGTCGATGATTTGTTGATAACAGGGAGTTGCAAGAAGGAGATCGAAGATTTCAAACATGACCAGAGTGAGGAGTTTAAAATGTCATACTTGGGAAATCTCTCATATTTCCTTGGCATCGAATTCTACAAGACTAGTAGAGGTTTGATGATGCACCAAATAAGATATGCAGGCGAAATACTCAAGAGATTTGAGATGCAAGATTGCAACCCAACTTCGACTCTAGTTGAGACTGGACTACAACTGTCGAAGGATTCAGAGGAAGATAATGTCAATCCAACCCAATACAGAAGACTTATTGGGTCACTTAGATACCTTTGTCACACAAGGCCTGACTTAGCATACAATGTGGGTATGGTAAGTAGATTCATGCAGAAGCCAAAGGTATCACACCTAACAGCGACGGAGAGGATACTTAGGTATCTGAAAGGGACTCTCGACTACGACATTTTGTTTCCTGCAGCTGATGAAAGGAAAGAATGCAAGTTAGTGGGATACACCGACTCTAGTTGGTGTAGTGATGTTGAGGATAGAAAATCCACAGCTGGATATGTGTTTATATTAGGTGGTGCACCAGTTGCTTGGAGTTCGAGAAAGGAGCCAGTAGTGGAATTGTCATCATGCGAAGCAGAATATATAGCTGCTTCTCTTTGTGTATGTCAAGCAACCTGGATGGTGAACTTGGTCGAAGAGATTACAGGGAAGAGACATGGAGCAATTACCATGAAGATCGACACCATGTCAGCTATCAACTTGGCGAAGAATCCAATAGCTCACGGTCAAAGCAAGCACATCGAAATAAGGTTCCACTATCTTCAAGAGCATGTAGCAGAAGGGAAGATGAATTTGGAACACTGCAGAACTGAGAATCAGATTGCAGATATCATGACGAAGGGAGTGCAGGTCGAAGCCTTTAGAAGACTAAGAGCCATGATGAATGTAGACAGCTTAGACACAATGAATTAGGTGGTGTTTTAAATTATAATTCCTAGTGTCTAAGTGTGTCGAAGTCGAAGTCAAAGTCAAGTGTCGAAGTCGAAACTTTCAGTGTGTCGAAACAGTTTGTTTCACACAGATTTGTTTTGATAAGATTTGATATGATTTAGATTTGATTTGATTTAGTTCAAATAGATATTTTGGGCCTTTAGAGTTTTGGACCTTTGTAATTCTAAATCTATAAATAGGGAGTATCCCTTGTACTTTGTAATAAGCAGATTCATAACAAGTAGTGAAGATAATCACAATGCTTGTGCAAATCACAGTTACAAGTTTACAAGTGATAATAGATTCAGAAATCCCACAGTTCGTGGGTAACATTTTTCTCCAAATATTTCTCTTCTCTCGTTTCTTTCTTGCTGTTTTTTCTTCATCTTTATCATTGTCATTGCATGTTTGTGGGTTTGTGAACAATCTTGAGATCAAGATTGATAGAGGAATTACCATAGGTTGTGGTGAATTTCCAACAAATAGATGATAGCCAGAAACGACCTTATAATTTAAAAATTAAAAAATGTAGCAAAAGGATTATGCCCCAGATTTATAATCCTCAGCCACTAATCAATAAATATATCAGAGCAATTACTAAGGATCACACTGGGGTAAAATATAAAAAGTAATTAGATTTCTAGTCAGATTTGAAAAAACATAGTGGAAAAGGTGACCAAATCTTTCCTCAAGATTCACTTATGAAATAAGTAGTATTTTCTCATCATCAAATCCACTACCTAAAAAAATACATAATAGAAGTAACTAAAATACAAATAAACCAAAATCATTTCCTGAAAATGAATCAAACAAAATGCACATACGTTTATGTTTAAGCATCTATAAAATAAAATCAACAGTCAAAGTGATCATTTAGATCAATTGGCATACCTTCAAGCGCAACATTTCCACCACAAAAAAAACTAACATGATTTCCACCATCTACTACAGTAGCAACAAGTTTAGTAGATTTATTTCATATATAAGAACATATATCCTACTACATATATTCTAATGATGTTTCTAAAATCCAAAACATGGCACATTGATTTCCAAAATATGGTAAAAGAATGATCAACAAAAAAAATAGCTCAACACACACACTCTTTAAAGTCACATCAGAGAGAATTTACAGTTATATAACCATTTTAATATACTTGTTAATATAAGATTTTGGTTCTATAATGTTAAGTGATTTTAGCTTTGGTCTTCAAACCCTTAATCTCCAAATTGAACAAACCTAAAAAAAATAGAAACAAAAAATAAAAGAAAAATAGAGAATGGAAGAAGAAACTGTGGAACTAATCAAACATAGTATCCATAGATCTATCAAGCACTTAAGAAATGGTTGTTTAATGAAATAAGATAACTAAGAAAGGATTGATTTGTGAAATGAGATACTCGTGCGTCCATACAGGTCAAATTTATTTGATACCCTTCCCAACTCTAAGTTGATTAGTTTTAACTCTGCAAGGATTCTAGCAAGAATAAGAAATGCAATGACAGAAAGAACAACACCAAGAATTAACGCAAGATCACTTCCATTTGTGGCTTTGTCATTGTCTTTCATCAAAAATATGGAAAATAACGCTCTCATTCAGAATGGTAACACTATACCTACAAATGTTTTGTTTCTTCCAAGAACAGAAAGACCTAACACCATGGTTTTAAATTGCGGTTGAAGCTGTGGATGCGGTTGCGGTTATGGGTGTTGCAATTGCGGTCATTCCGGATGTTGCGATGCGTATTGCGCCCGTTGCGATGTGAATTTTTATAAAGAGGTGTTTGAAATAAAAAGTTGAAAAACACTTAATGATAAGTATTTTTATTACATAATAAATAAATTGAGTTTTAGGATTCTAATATTTTGATTTTTGATGAAAATACTTGAAGAAACATGATTAAAATTATCTAATGTGGTTCCAAACATAGTCGAGAACGTAATTTTCAAATCACACCGCAATTCTGGTCCGATGCGGTTGCGGAGATAACCGCATCCGCAATATTGCAGGTGCAATTGCGGTTGCGGCCCACAATTTAAAACCATGCCTAACACCATCCCTCCCTGCATACACAACATAATATATATATATATATATATATATATATATATATATATATATATAACAAAAATAACTTTTTAGTGTAACCTCAAAGCAATATCAATATTGATACATCTTTCACGCTCAGCCTTAAGCTTGTCAAGAACCCATGTATACTTGAATGAGTGCTTGTTTCTCTCAGTTGCTGCCTTCTTAAATCTCTTAATCACATGCTTGTCAATACCTCCTAGCTTGTAGATCAAGTGACTAGTTATGGTTGATTTCCCATAATCGACATGTCCAATGACGACAATGTTCATACAAACCTTTTCTTTTCCCATGATGTTTATGTTGCGTAAATTAAAAGAAAGTATTGAATATCGTATCCACAGAGACTGGCGCGATATTACCAACGTTGAGACAATTGTTATCATTTTCAAGTGAAGTTTGTAAATTGGTTTGTTTAAAGCAACAGAATATAAAATTGAAATTTGTTAAAGTAAAGTTTAAATGATAGAAAACTGGCCAGGATTGAATTTCCGCTATCTTGCACGTATGACTTTGATTGATACTTCTTTAAATAAACTTGATTTTCATCTTATCTTCATTAATTCACTCACAACAGCATATATGTCTATATGCTTGCTGAGATTTCAATTTATTTAGTTTAATCGATGATTTCTCAATCAATTAAACTAAACAATCACATTAAGAACCGAATATCGTTTATGAAAGTTAAACCATAGTTCTATGTCTAGAACGTAGCGTTTAACCGATTATAATCTTTAGCTATAATACGAATGTATTTTTCAGTCACAATTCGTATTCACAAGTTTAGATTGACAAAACAAAGATTTAATCAATAATCATGAATAACAAAATTTCATTAAAGAAGGAATCAATAGCAATACATACAATTACGGTAGGTTCCTTCCAATCCTAACAAGAGAAGAGTTAGTTATCAATTTTCATGGTAGCTTGTACAAAAAGGTAGAATTGGAGATGAATTTGCATCAAGGATGATCTCTCGATTCTTGATGCGAACCCAGCTCGATTCTCTCGACTCTCTTCTCCTACTAAACTATTACAATTATCTATTACAATGTCTATTTCTGATGTGATTCTTTTTTAAATGTTTCTGATGCACTCCTTTTATACTGGTTGAGATGAGGTACTTTCGCTATGCGAAGTTTTGGTCGCTATACGAAGTTAGCTTGCTTAACCATGAAGAACTTTAAACCGCCCCTGGGAACTGCCATACTTCGCTATGCGAAGTAAAGTTCGCGTTGCGAACTATCCTCTCTTATCCTCGCGCCTGTCGCTTCAAGCAAAACTGGGTGTGTTTGCTTCATTTTCTTTCTGTTGTTACTCGCTCCTTCTTCGCGTTGCGGCCTTCACGTAGCGAAGCATTGGCTCGCGATGCAAAGGTGCTTCGCTTCCTCTCGCTTCTCTAACTTCAAGAAAAGTTTGGTGATTTTGATTATGTTTCTCTTCTGTTGTTGCTCGCTCCTTCTTCGCGTCGCGACCTTCGCGTATCGAAGTATTTGCTCGCAATGCGAAAGTTACAGGGCATGAATTCTTCTTGCTTGCAACTAAAGTTTTCCTTTGTCAATTCTTGTAAAAACCTAACCAATAAAAAATAACACTCTTTTGGATCATGTTTAGTCAAGTTTCATCATTTTTAGTTAATGGAAGCAAGCATTTGTCAAGTTTTCACCAAAGATTTTGTCAACTATTGAACCTCCATCAAATTCTCCCCAACTTTATTTCTTGGTTACCCTCAATCAAGAGCATGAGCTTTTCAAGATGTTTTTAGGATCTTTAATCAAGTATTTGAAATAAAAGTTTGAAACATGAATGGTTCAAATTACTACTTGTCAACCAAGAGTTATGTTCAACTGATTATAGAATCAGAGCATGATTATGAAATCAAGTTCTCGCCCACAAGATCAAATCATGTTCTCAAAAAGACAATGACACAATTCACTTGAATCATTTCTAACACTCTTCTTCATGAAAAGGGATGAAAACTTTGAATTTTGTTTTAATCATGTGGTGTGATGACTCTCATCTAATCACTTGGTCAACATCCGGATCGATTCATGTTTTCATCCAAACAATTCAGTATTTGGGCAATTGAAAGCATAAATCACATAGGACTTGTGAAGGTTGTAATGTGGTCAGGTTTCATAAGGAGATGGTTTTTCTCCTAAAGCTAACTTTTTCAAAAATCTGTCCACTTTTGTAAATTTCTTCACTTATTGCTTCATCACCATGATCTTGTCTTTTCTTTTATTTTTCTTCTCAATCTTTCATTTTCTCCATGATACCAAATTTCTACCTTTTGTATTTCTTTTTCTTTTCCATTTTGTATCATCATCAAATTTCTCCCCAACTTATTTCTTTTCATGACTGTAGCTCTTGATGATTCATATCATTATAGTTTAGGTTATGCAAAAAGAAATTAGAATGGATCACAACTTCACTAAGTGGTTTTCTTAGTGGTTTTATATTTTTTTCAAAATTTGATCCATCCTTTGATTTTTCTGGTTCAAAGAGGTGCACAAATGCTCACTCACTTACTAGTTATGATGAGATTCCTTTTGGCTGTGGTGGTTTTTCTCAATATCAAACAATTGCCTTGATCATCTTTATTCCTTTACAAAGCTCAAATGGAATTTTTTGATTTAACATGAATCAACCGAGTTTAACACAAGGATAATTTGTACGCAGTTTTTTTATGTAAACAATGGAAGTTCATCTCACTTTTTCTGGTGTTTGCTAACTGATTCAAGAAAATGTGTGTACAATGTAAAATGAGACATGATATGAATTTGTAAGAGAAAACAAAATTCAAAATCATGCTAACATTCTACAAAGCAAGTAAACATGTTCCTTGCTTGACTTTCGTCGGATTTCTATCATTACCACTCACTCTTTCCTTGTTGAATGTTCAAATTACTTGATTTGGCCATTGTTCAAAATACCAGAAGAAGCACTCTATGCCTATGATGAGGATAAGCACAATTTGCTTTTGTTGAGAAATTTGAATTTTGAAACATAAACAAAAGATAAACAATTTTTGAACTTGAAACACACAAATTTAAACACACAATGCTATTAAAACACTTAGTAAATCTTGTCCAACTACTGTTTAGAAAGCGTTCAAACGAAACAAAAAACTCACCACAAAAGTTGTAACAACAATAACAAGACAACTGAAATCCAAACAGTTAGAACAATTGACAAAAACCTTAAATGTGATAAAGTCAAATATAAAGAAAATAATGATTGAAAGATTTTAAATGATTTCACTTGCTAGGCGAGCTTTCAGCCAGGGCACAACATCTAGTCCTCGTTTATCTCCTCTAATTTAGCCTCATTTTCTTCCTCTGCAGTGGCCTCTTCTTCTTCATCATCCCCCTCTTCAACAACTTCAGCTTTATTCTGACCGGCTGCATTACCACTACCGGATGCATTTCCACTACTGGAGCTAGTAGTCCCCTAGATAAAATGGCCTGTCCCCAAACCAGGAGACATGAGTATGGTACGCGTCAGGGGTGAGAATCTGGTGAGCAGCGTCTTCTGGCCTCCCTATTTGTAACTGCAACCTATACATGGAATCCTGAATGCTAGACATGGCTCGGTTAGTGGCCTCATTCTGATTCCATGTGTATGAGAAGGACGCCCGAAATTGAGGGTCCCAATCATTTAAGTTTAAGGTGTCCGATGAAGGGTTGCTTGGAGTTTGCCTAGTTGTGGTGTCTATCTTGCAGAACTGGGTAATGTATGTATCATTGACCGTCCCCTTTAAAGTCTCGTGCACCTAGTTTGGGATTACCATGCAGGATGCGCGTAGTAACCCCATAATAAGACCTGGAAAAACTAGAGGACACGAAGCTTTGGCTTATGTCCCAGCTTCTCTGCCACTCTCAGCTACAATTTTCATCTCATTTGCAATAATTCTCGCGGCGTCCACACTTTTTCCACTCAAGATAAAGTACATAAGTTGTGCAGTATCTAAAGTAAATGTGGTAGTATGGCTCGAGGTCTTATGTTGTGCAGAATTAGCAGAAGTATTACCTGAGCAATTTGGTTCAAATCCTTACGGAGGAAATTGATTGGTACGCCAGCAACATTTCATTTCCCCCTTCGTCCTCTAAGTAAGATCTTTTTGGAAATTTCTTTGACATTTGGCGCTGCATTTAGGTTAAGTTCATAGGCGCAGGCATGTCCTTCGGGTACGTGCAGAGAATTTCTAAGATAGTTGTTGATTACTGCTTGAATGAAATCAATAGTGCGTCGACCTCGGATGGTGGTTGTGTAATTGAAAGGTTCACCCTCTGTTGGGAGAGCGTTTGCGTAGAATTCATAAACCATATCATAGTTCAGCCTTCTCCAGCAACCTTCTGTTTCTTCTGTGGAACTTGTTTCTTGGGGGCCATTTCCTGCAAAAAAAAAAATGAAACATAGGAAAAAGAGAGGATGTGCTAGGGTTTGTCATGAGAAGTGTGAGAGTAATGACAAGTTTTATGAAAAGAAACAGTCAAGTATGAGTTAAAACGATGCAGAAGTGAAATAAAGAGGGTGGGTAGTGGTTGGGCGCCCACATTTAATGCCTTTAATGCAGGTTTGACTGAGAAAAGTTCGCATCACGAAGTAAAGTTCGCGTTCGACGGTCGCATCGCGAAGGTAAGTTCACATAGCGAACTTAGCAGAAATTTGTTTTCTGCAAAACTTATTACACTGCACTTTGTTGCCCACATACCCCAAAAATTTGAAACAAAACAAAACATAAAGCATGAAAAGAACTTACAAAGTTGGGTTACCTCCCAACCAGCGCTTGTTTAACGTCGTTAGCTCGGTGCTTGTTGTTGTTTTTTCATGGTTCGTTCAATGGAATTATGGTGGTAACTCGATCAATCTCACCACCTAAGTATAACTGTAGCCTTTGGCCGTTAACGGTCCAAGTTGAATTAGTGTTTGGATCTTCCAGTACAATTGCTCCATAAGGCTTGATGTTCTTTATTTGGAAATGTCTGGACCACTTTGATTTGAGTTTTCTGGGAAATAATCTCAACCACGAGTTGAAGAGTAGAACCATCTGCCCTACTTTGAAATCTTTGGGAATGATTCTACTGTCATGATACCTCTTCACCTTTTCCTTGTATAATCTTGAAGATTCATATGCTGGCAACCTTAGTTCATCAAGATCATGCATTTGTAGTTTCCTTTTCGCACCGGCTTGTTGTGGATTAAAATTGAGAGACTTTAAAGCCCAAAAAGCCTTGTGTTCTAATTCAACCGGTAAATGGAAAGTTTTACCATATACCATTTGAAACGAAGTAAGACCAATTGGTGCTTTGTAAGCGGTACGATATGCCCAGGGAGCTTCATCAAGCTTTAGCGACAAATCTTTTCGTGAAGTTGAAACTGTCTTTTCTAAGATTCTCTTTATTTCACGATTAGATACTTCCGCTTGTCCATCCGTTTGTGGGTGATATGATGATGCAACCTTGTGTTTAACACTGTAATGTTCAAGAGCTCTTGCAAGTTATGCATTGCAAAAATGAGAGCCTCCATCACTAATCAACACTCTTGGTGTACCAAATCTTGTGAAGATGTTTCTTTTCAAGAATTTTACCACTGTTTTGTCGTCTGCTTTTGTTGACGTAATATCCTATACCTATTTGGATACGTAATCAACTGCCACTAAGATGTATTCATTATTGAAAGATGAAGGAAAAGGTCCGACAAAATCAATCCCCCAACAATCAAACACCTCTACCTCTAACATGCTTTGTAATGGCATTTCATTTCGCTTGGAAATTCCACCAGCCCTTTGACAATTATCATAATTCTTGGCATGTTCATGTGTATCTTTGAATAGAGAAGGCCAATAGAATCCTTCTTGGAAGACTCTAACAGCTGTTCGTTCTCCGCTATAATGGCCGACATATGGTGAATTATGGCAATGTCATGTGATGCTTCTGGCTTCCTCTTTAGTAACACATCTTCGTAATAACCCATCGGATCCGATTTTGAACAAGTACAGATCATTCCATAGATAATGAGTGGCATCACGCAAGAATTTCTTCTTTTGTTGCCAATTGAGCTCTTTGGGGATGAGACCGGAAGCCTTATAATTTGCAAGATCCGCAAACCATGGTCTTTCCTCAATCATGAGCAATTTCTCATATGGAAATTCTTCAAGTACCTCTCTTTCTTCTTTTGTAATCTCGAGATTCACCAATTTTGATAGATGATCCGCAACTAGATTTTTGGTGCCTTTCTTGTCACGGATCTCTAAATCAAATTATTGTAAGAGGAGCATCCATCGGATTATTCTCGGTTTTGAGTCTGCTTTGTTGATCAAGTACTTGATGGCTGCATGGTCAGTATAGCAAATAATCTTGGATCCCTTGAGATAAGACCAAAATTTTTCGAATGCGTACACTATAGCAAGCAACTATTTTTCTGTGGTTGCATAGTTAACTTGTGCATCATTTAACACTTTGCTTGCATAGTGTATAGCATGAAAAACTTTGGTTTTTCTCTGTCCTAAAACAGCCCCGACCGCGTAATCACTTGCCTCGCACATGAGTTCAAAATTGAGTGTCCAATCGGGTGCAGTGATTCCCGGTGCAGTAATTAATTTTTATTTTAAAATTTCAAAAGCAATTAAAAAATCTTTATCAAAAGTAAATGACTTGTCTTTGTTGAGAAGATTGCTTAACGGTTTGGCGATTTTTGAAAAATCCTTTGATGAATCATCGATAGAACCCGGCATGGCCAAGAAAACTTTGAATTCCCTTGACGTTGGTTGGTGGTGGCAGCTTTTCAATGACATCAACCTTGGCTTTTGCTACTTCGATCCCTCTGGCTGAAATCTTATGTCCCAAGACAATGCCCTCAGTCACCATAAAATTGCACTTTTCCCAATTTAATACCAGATTCGTCTCCACACACCATTTTAATACGGTGTCCAAGTTTTTCAAGCATAATTCAAATGATTCACCAAACACGTGGAAGTCATCCATGAATACCTCGATGCACTTTTCGATCAAATCTGAAAAAATGGCTTGCATACATCTTTGAAATGTTGCAGGTGTGTTGTATAGACAGAAAGGCATTCTTCGATATGTGAATACTCCAAATGGGCAAGTGAAGGCCGTTTTCTCATGTTCCTCGCGGTTTATGGTGGTTTAATTGTATCCTGAGTATCCGTCTAAGAAATAATAGAACTGCTTCCCGGATAATCTTTCCAACATTTGGTCCATGAATGGAAGCGAGAAATGATCTTTTCTTGTTGCCTGATTAAGTTTTCTATAATCAATGCACATACGATACCCTGTTACTGTCCGGGTTGGAATCAACTCATTTTTCTCGTTTGTTATCACAGTCATACCACCTTTTTTTGGTACTACTTGCACAGGACTCACCCAAGCACTATCTGAAATTGGATAGATCATTCCTGCTTCTAACAGCTTGACTACCTCTTTGCGTACGACCTCTTTCATTGTTAGATTCAACCGCCACTGTGGTTGGGCAATTGGGTTGTAATTCTCTTCCATCATAATGTTGTGCATACAATATGATGGACTTATGCCTCTCAAATATGAGAGCACCCAACCGATTGCGGCTTGATTTTCCTTAAGAACTTGGATGAGCTTTTTTTCTTCATGGCTGGCCAGAGATTTGCTAATTATTACCAGTTTCTTGCATTCATCATCGAGGAACGCATATTTCAAGTGATCCGGTAATAATTTCAATTCCAATTTAGTGTCCTTTTCCACGGAACTTTCTTTTAATTCGTCAATTTTGGCCTCCTTCAATGGTATTTCTTTTGCTGAATCCCATTGTGTTAAGCATTCATTGAGTTCCTTTTCTTCTTTTGGATCAATAACATTGAAAACATCCATGAGGGATCTTTCTAATGGTGCTGTCAAGTGTGCTTGTTTTGTACTTTCAGTATTTCTTTCTCAATTGTATCAACTTGAAAACAAGCTCCTTTATCCTTGGAATGCTTCATGGCGTCAAAGAGGTTGAAGGTAACTTCTTCATCTTGAACACGTACTTTCATTAAGCTGTCATCAATATCAATTATCATGCATGCGGTTTTCATGAATGGACGCCCCAAAATCAGTGGTACATCATCATCTTCCTCTATATCCATGACAACAAAATCGATAGGGAATAAAAACTTATCTACCTTGACCAATACGTCTTCTGCAATACCGGATGGCTTTGTGACTGATTTGATGGCTAGTTGCATAGTCATCCTAGTATTCTTCATCTCCAAATCACCAATTCTTCGTATTAACGAGAGTGGAATGAGGTTGATACGTAAGCCCAAATCAGTCAGTGCTTTCCCAGCGTTTACATTTCTAATTATGACTGGCAACGTAACTCTTCCTGGATCTTTTTCTTTCTGTGGAAGTGTCCGTTGAATGATCGCACTGCAGCTTGCATCAAGATGTATTATTTCTTCATTAGTAATTCTTCTCTTCTTGGTGAGAATTTCTTTCATGAATCATGCATACGTAGGCATCTGTTCAAGTGCCTTCACAAAGGGAATATTGATTTGCAACCGCAAGAAATATCCAAAAATCGAGCGTATTTCCTTTCTTTATCCTTTTTGGTTGGAGCATGAGGGTGTGGTAGATTTTGTGCTGATGGAGTGATATTTTCCCCTTGTCTTCTTTCCACTTTCTCTGTTCATCACATTCATTTGTATTCTTTTCAACTACTTCCTAATTTTTTCTTCTTCCCTCTCCTTTTTATCTTCCACTTCTTTTTGTTTTTCTCTTTTTTCAAGGATACTTCGCTTTCGATCATCACTGCTGCTTGCTTCCGGATTGATGATTCTACCACTTCGTGTAATTATTGATTTACAATGTTCCTTTGGATTCGTCTTTGGGGTGGCTATGAAGATACCTCCTGTAGCGTCGGTTTTTTGGTGACGCGACCACCTACCGCATGATTGGTGTTACTTTATGATTTTTGTATTTATCCTATAAAGCTTGAAAGGAAGAGAAAGATATCTTAAACTAACCCTTCACGCAAATGTTTTCTTTAACAAATGCTAAGAGATCGGGGATCGGGGTCTGGTTATACAAAGGGAAGTTGTTAACACCCAGAGTATCTATAGTAATCTATAGGAACCTTCTTTTGCATGTATTTATGATATTTGAAATGCTTTCTTGTGTTTATCTGCTGAGGATTGGAAAAGTTTCTCCTTTGGGAGTGTTGAGAGAGTGTTTTTATTGTTTTTGGGTTTTCTATTGTTTTTGGGAAGGTACTGGACCTAAGATTTTTGATTTGTGTGCTCGCTAAGATTTCGCAATCTTATGCCTACATATTCCTGTAAAGAGATTTGGGAAATAAGAGCAATCATAGTTCCTCCTATTTCTATGGGAGCTCCTATTTCTATGGGAGAAAAGATATTTGATGTCTTGTTCAAAGCCCAAGATTGAAGCTATCAGAGTATCTGTGTCTTGTTCAAAGCCTAATATTGAAGCAAAAGAGTATTTGTGTCTTATTCAAAGCCCAAGATTGAAGCTAAAGAGTATTTGTGTCTTGTTCAAAGCCCAAGATTGAAGCTAAAGGTTGACTGAGAGAGAATTTGTCATCTCTAAAGGGAGATATCTCACCTATTCATCACAAATGTTGAGAAATTGATTATAAGGGAAATTACTTTAACTGAGATTTTAGGAATCCAGTAATGCCATAATTTCCTTTATAAGAGAGATGTCATAAAGGAAGAAGCTTTAACTCAGTATAGAGCAATGCCACTTTTTCCTTATGAGTCTTTCATGCTAAGAGAAGGACATTAGCTTGGATGTATGGAATCCAGAGGCTTGCCACTTACAGCAGTTAGATGCTAAGGGAAGGACTCCAACTTAGATTTTGAATCAACAAGTGTACCACTTACAATAATTATCTGGACAAAGATTTTAAGTGTTTGTTTTTTATATGCGATGTATAGAGGGGATATCCTCCTACAGAGTGAACTCATGGTCTCATTTGAGGGGATGTTGATTTTTGTGTACCTTGATCAAAGCCCAAGGTTGAACCTGAAAGAAAATGACTCAACTGGGGAAGGTTTTATCTGTCTTGTACAAAGCCCAAGATTGAGGCTGATTGGAGGAAATTCTTATATAAAGCCTAAGAGGAGGCTGAATTTTGCTGAGGATTATTGGAATCCAAGAGAAGGTCTAAACTGTATTGTAGAATCCAAAAGGAAACTAACTCTGGCTGAGGAATCAAGGAAGAGTTGAAGTACCAGATGCCATGAAGCTCTGATTCTGTTAGGGTTCTGTTACAGTCAACCTGACCTTGGCTGGGATTTTTCAGGTGAAAGTTAAGCCTTGTTAGGGGTCAGAGAATTTTAAAGGTGAGTTTGAAAACCTTAGAGGTTTTAACTCTTCTGGAGACTGGTGTATTGGTAAGATAATCAGGGTTTATCCTATTCCTTTAGGAAGTCTGAGGGTCTTGGTGTGAAGTCAAAAAGGAGACTATGATAATGAGACTTTCCAAGTCTACTTGAATGAAGCCCAAGAGGAGGCTGAGACTATCCAAGTCTCTTAAAAAATGGTAGACTCGGGTGTAGTAAGATCTTTGTATGATGCCCAGGAGGAGGCTGTTGGTTTAAGGGATGAAGATCAACCCTTGAATGACAGGATGTTCTGGAATTTTGACTCTCCTGGGGATTGAACTAGTAGAGATGACTAAATTTTATCCTATGCTTTTAGGAAGCCTTTGGGTCCTTGTACTAAGCCCAATAGGAGGCTGGGGGAACTTTTAAGAAGCCTGGTGGTCCTTGTACTAAGCCCAAGATGAGGCTGGGGATACTTCTAGGAATCCTATGGGCCCAAGCCTAAGAAAAGTTCAAGAAAGGTTTCACCGGGAATTAATCCTTTCTTTGTTGAACAGTTCTAAGGTTTGAAGAAATTCAAAAGAGGTTTCACCGGGAATTAATCCTCTCTGGGGAAATGAATTTCTTTTATATATGTTTCTAAGTTTTGACAGTCTTGAGAAAAGTTTCATCGGGAATAATGTCTTTCTCTGTTCCATATTGAATAAAGCCCAAGAGGAGGCAGACTGTATTAAGGGAAGTTTCCTATGAGGGAACTAGTTTTGACTAAGTTAGAAGTAACCTCTGGTTTGACCTAAGTGTAGACCTAACTGTTGGGGAAACTCTAGACAGATATGCACAAGTATATACATATAAGTAAATTAACACGTATATAAACAAGTATGCATTGAATTGAAAAGATGTTGGGTCTTACACTCTGAAAAGAGACATAAGTGTATTGTGATTGATTGTATTGATTATAGTTGTATGATTAGGGTTTTAAGAAATTGAATAAAGTTTTGAGAAAACTTTGAATTTGAATTTGAATTAAAAGAAAGTTGTCTAAAAGAAAAGAAATGTTTGGGGCTTATAACTCAAAGAGAGGCCCAAGTGGTCTAAGAGTAGTTTCACCGGGAATAATGCTTCTCTTAGTACCAGTTTAAAAACAGACATATGATTTTGAAAACAGCGGTATGGGGCTTACAACTCAGGGAGAGGCCCATGAAAGTTGTTTATTGTTAAAAACAAAATTTATGTACAAAAGATTGGGGCTTATACTTAAGGAGAGGCCCAGATGACTTGTTTTGAAAATAGGGATCGCACTGCGATACCGAAAGACGTTGTGGGACTTATACTATAGCAGAGGCCTAAAAAATTATTTATGTACAAAGAGGGTTAGGTCTTATGCTCTATTAGAGGCCCAAAAGTATTTGTAAAGAAGAAAAATGGGGTTTATACTCAAGGAGAGGCCCAGATGAAAAATAACGAACGTGCAATTGTTTTGAAAATCGCACCGGGACTTATACTATAACAGAGGCCCAAGGATTTTTTATTCACAAAAAGGGTTGGGTCTTACACTCTATTAGATGCCCAAAGTGTTTTTGAAAACAAAATTTGAAGGTTAAATCAATGAAACCCTAATTTCATAAAAAAAAAGGTGTTTATTTTGAAGAAAAATTAAATAAAATGATGGAAATTATCAAATTTATTAAATAAACAAGATGTGACCTTGGATCAATGTTTAAAAAAACATGTTTTATCCATATGATGACTTGAAATTCATTTGAGTTTGAAAAATCAAGAGAAAGAACTCTTTTAAAATGTTTAAAAACAATTAAAAAGAAATTCTTTACAAAAATTCAAAATATATTAAATATACAATATTTTTTTGATTATTTTTGTGGAATAAAATATTTAAACATATTTGTGAATTTTGAAAAAAATAATCAATAAAAAATGTTTAAAATTGGAAGAGAAATTAATTTTTGAAATCAATTAAAAAATAAAAGAAAATTCAAATATTCAAATATTTGAAAAAAGGCGCCAAGAACACATCTTCTCTCTCGCGCGTGCTCTAATTTTATAGATTTGTAAAACCCTCTCAATCTCACTCAATACGTTATGAAATGGAACGATTCAAATATTAATCTTGCTCGCTTTTGATCAAGGAACACAATGGTGGTATTTAGTTTCATTTATTTTAAGTGTGGAGTGAGATACTTGTGATGAAGTTTTTGCAAAAACTATAGTGAAATTCTATACACGAATGAAATCATGCAATTGATTGAGGGTTATTACTCTATAAACTACCAGAAACATGTTGGTAACTTGAAAATAAATTTATGATGCATGGAGTATAGAGTTTGAGAGCTTCAGGCTTACTTGTGCAAGAGAAATTCTGATTTTGATGTAGAGGTGTTATAGATGTTGTGTGATGATCTGGATAGCTTCAATGGACCTTATGTAAGGTGTGTAGAAGCTTATAATTGATTGAAGACCCTATGAACTCTTTGTGGTATCCCAATTGCAACTTGGCTCAAGTGTGATTTGGAGGTTTGTGATTTTTATGTTACAGATGATGGAGAAGTGTTTGAATAGTTCCTATATGAAATATGTGTGGTGTTAGGATCATTGGTTGTAGTGGAATCCTTCTCTATTTGAAAATTCGCATGTTACTTGCCAAAGAAGGAATTCTGGTTTTTAAGAGTGATTTGGATGATAACATGAGTGAAGATGTTTTGGAGTGTGTTAATCAGTCACAAATGAAATCTATTTATAGTAGAGGAAGTTTGTTTTGCAAGTAATAGTGAATAGAAACTGATCAATATGAGTAGCTATGTAGCCATTGACTTGGATAATTCAAAAGTGCCAAGTCTCCTTTAGCTTGACTCAATTCAATTTCTGCAGGTTTGAACACTCAGAGCTTGGACTGAATCTTGACTGGTTTGGATTAGTATGGCTTGTTTCATGACACCTCAATGCATTGCATTAATGTAACCTTGCCAAAATTGAATTTCAAAGTTCATGTCATAATGGTTTTGCACATGCTTAAGTGAAATTCTTGACTGCTTGATCAAGGAACAAGTGAGTCATCAGAAGTTTTGTGTTTTTGGAAGATGACAAAGTTGGAAAAGTGACAAAACTTGAATGAGAAAATCGTGTGGCACAAGTCATGCATTCATACTGTCTTGAAAAACCAAATTTCTAGGTCATGTTGCAAGGCTTGTAACTTCTTGCTCAAGTTGAATTAGAATAAGTTCTTGTACTTTTTGGAAAGCTCATATATCATACTTCAACTTTGATGTTTAACTTTGGTCTTGATTCATCTTGGATCATGATGGAAAATGCCTCCAAAGTTAGACAAAACATGAGTTACATGGACCACAAGTTATGATATTGCAAAGTAGGGTAAAAATCACTTTTTTCCCTAACTTAGTGAAATTTTCAGTTTCTTAAGGTTGCCCCTTTTGCAAGTAACCTCATTTTTATTGATTTTTCTTGATGGATGATGATCCAAACCATAAGTTAACATTGTTTTTTACTTGAAGAACCCATGTTTGTCAAGAAATATCAAAAGTCAAACTTGGTTTTGAGGTACAGTTGACTTTTTATCAGATGAATTTCAAACTTTGTGATCCTTTATGAAATCAAGTTCTTGGGCTAACTCAAACCTAATGCATGGATTCCATAGGTGTTTTAGAGTGTCTTGAATTATTTCCCAAGGTTTGAGATCATGTCTTGGTCAAAAGTCAAAGGTATGGTTGACTTTTTCTCAGAAACCCTAGTTTGAGGTCCAGATGAATTTGAGTCCTTATATTACTCATGAACCAAGTTCTTTGTGTCAATTTGAACTTTTAAGAGGATCAATATGAGATATTTGAGGTCTTCAAAACATTTCTTGAGGTCTTGGCTCATGCCTTGCTCCAAAAGTTAACTTAGGGGTGAACTAGGTCAAGAAACCCTAATTCGTGATTTTTGATGAATGCATCCCCTGAGGCTATTTTGAACTTATGATTGGATCCATGAGGTCCCTTTGAGCTTCTTGAATCATGTTTTGAAGTATTGGCTCATGCCCAGATGAAAATTTCCCTCTGGAGGCCTTAGTCGACCAAAACCCTAATTTGGTGATACTGAAGATCTTAAGGCTTGATCAACTTGAAATGTTGCACTCTTGTGCTTGATTATTGATATGGGAGACCTCTTGATCCTTCATGGATGTTTTAGAGGCTTTACAAGTTGAAGATCATGTTAATTCTTGATTGATCCTTTGTCTGAGTGCTCTGAGGGAGTCCAAAACCCTAATTCTTGATTGAGGTGGATGCTCAACAATCTTTGAGAGGATTGATGAGGTATGAAGATACCTCTATATTATGGTGATGATTTGTACAATGATGTGAAATCTTGTGGTCAAAATTTAGGGTATGACAGATGTCCCTATTTAATTTTCTTGGACCTGAAGGTGTGAATGGCGGAGACGTTCAAACATTCAAGGTAAAATAGGATTAAATATCATAATACCCGAAATTTTGATTGTGTTTTTAAATGGTAGTCGATTTGCTTGCCATCTTCTTTTGCTAAGTAATTCTAATTAGAAAAGGGTAAAACTTCCCCTCGGTCCTGGTCTTCTACCATAGAACTAATCTTAGTTTTCTTTGAAATAAACCTCCCCTCGATCCTGGTCTTCAGCCATGGAACTGGTCTCATTTTTCTTTGAAAAAACCTCCCCTCGATCCTAGTCTTCAGCCATGGAACTGGTCTCAGTTTTCTTTGAGATAAACATCCCCTCGATCCTGGTCTTCTGCCATGGAGCTGTGTCATACCCGAAATTTTGACCACTAAGATTTCCTATCATTGTGTAAATCATCATCACAATATGGATGGACCATCATGTCTCATTAGTCTCCCCAAAGATGGGTGAGCATTCACTACTATCAAAATTTAGGGTTTCAAGCCCTCTCTGAGCCTTAGACAAAGGATCAATCAAGAAATGACATAATCTTCAACTTGTCTAACCTCTCAAACATCCACAATGGATCAAGAGGACTCCCACATCAAGAATCAAGCATAATGTTGCAGCATTCTAGGTGGATTAAGCCTCAAGATCGCCAGTGTCACCAAATTAGGGTTTTGGTCGACCAGGGCCTCCAGATGGAAATTTTCCTCTGGGCATGAGCCAATGCTTCAAAGCATAACCTAAAATACTCCATGGAACATCATGAACCTAATTATCAAGTCAATTTTACTTCAGGAGATGCACTCATAAAAAATCAAGAATTAGGGTTTCTTGACCTAATTCACCCCCCAAGTTGACTTTTGGGACAAATCATGAGCCAAGACCTCAAGAGAGGATTTGAGGGTCTCTAATAAACCACATTGATCCATTTGCAACAATGGATTGATCCAAGAAGCTTAAGCAACAAGTTTCAATTTCATCTGAACCACAGTTAGGGTTTCGCAGGAAAAGTCAACTGTACCTTTGACTTTTGACCAAGACATGCTCCCAAACCCTAGGACATGATTCAATACACCCTATAACACCTATGAAATCAATCCATCAAGTTTGATTTAGGTCAAGGACTTAATTTCATAGAGGATCACACAGTTTGGAATTCATTTGACAAAAAGTCAACTGTGCACAAAAGTCAACTTTGACTCTTTGAGATTTTTCACAATTTATGGTTCTTTGACCCTAAAATGATGTTAATGTGTGATTGGAATCATCATTCATCAAGAAAAATCAAGAAAAGTGGGATAACTTGTAAAAGGGGTAACCATAAAAAACTTGGAAATTTTCTAAGTTATGGAACAAAGTGGCTAGGGTACCAACTTTGGAGGATCATAACTCCTAAACCATAAGGCCATTTTTTCCCATCCAAAGTTGTATTTGTAGCTCTCATGGCACTCTACAAAAGCTTCAAACATAACTCATTCCAATTCCTCATGGATTTTGAGTTATGGAATGATCAAAATCACAAAAAGTGAAAATGTCACTTTTTTCCAACACTTAGTGAAATTTTCACTAAGTCAGAATCTGCCTTCACTTTTTTCCAAATGTAGGGGCATTTTTCACTTAGATCCAAAAAGTATCAAAACCAATTATGATCAACCAGTTGTTGTATCATATGAGGGCTTTCCAAAATGGCCAAGAACTCCATCAAATTCCACTTGAGCCATGAGATATGACAATGCCAATATGCCTTTCTGCAAACTGTCATGGCAAGGCAGATTTTGGAGTTTTGCTTGATTTGCTCAAATTTTGCAAAGGGCAAGCAACTCTATCCATCTGAACACCTCAAGGGGGGACCAAGGAGGAACCAACTCTGATCCTAAGCCTCCCAAGTCTTTGGAACCAAAAATAGCATGTCAAACCTAGAAATGCCTAAAAGAGGGACAAGACTCTAATTTTTTTTGGAGCATTTAATGGAAGCACCAAGGTGGCATGGGCTGAGCCATTTCCAACTGAATTCAATCAATACTTATCCAAGACCAATGGGACCAGCATCCTGTGCCCTAACCTCTAGTCAATGGCTAGAGGAAACTTGGATTCTCATTACTCAACATTGGCCAAACCTCTGCTGCAGTTGCCATTCACTATTGCAGCCAAAACAAATTTGCTCTACTATAAATAGAGCTCAATTGTGATCAGTTTGAGTACACCAAAGCCATCAAACAGATTTTTTCCTCAAAATCTCTTCTTTCACTCCAAAGTTGCCTTCCAAAGCAAGTCACTATCGGGTTTTTAGTTTGAGAGCTATTCCAATCAAACCAATCACACACACCTCATAAACATCATATAGAAGTGATCCAAACACTCACACAACATCTGGAACATCAAAATCATAAAATCACCAGCCAGCTGCTCAAACCTTTGACAGATTTGCAGTTGAGGTGCCAAATCAAGTTCCAGCTCAATTCAATCCACTCCAAGCACCCAGATACACTCCATAGCACCTAGGGAAGTTGTCCATAACCTTGGAACCAAGCTGTAACACCTCTAACAGAATACACGATCACCAGCTGCAAGAGGTAAGCATGAGCTCTTCTAACTCTATGATCCATGCATTTTTTGCTGCACAATAATTTGGCCATATGTTCATAATCATGCAAGGAGTGTTTTCCCTCAAGCAATTGCATTGTTTGAATCGTGTATGGAATTTATGAACCTTCATGCAAATTTTAGGGTTCTTGAGGTATCTCTTTGATTTCTTATTCCATGTTTAAAATAAATGAAATTAAAGACCATAGACATGATCGTGAGGTTAAAACGAGTAGATTGATATGTAGATTGCATGATATAATCAAGTATTCAGTGAGATTGGATAGAAAACACAAATCTGCAGAATCAGAGGGTGGCGCGTGTTCTTGCCCTTGTTCTTGGCGCCCATTTTTGAAAATTTGAATATTTGAATTTTGTGATTTTATTTAATTGATTCAAAAATTAATTTCTCTATGAGTTTTAATGATTTTGAGTTGATTCTTTTTTTAATAATTCACAAAAATGTTAAAATATTTTATTTTCCCAAAAAATCCCAAAAATATTATTTATTTCATATACTTGATGTTTTTGTAAAGAATTAATATTTTAATTGTTTTTGACATTTAAAATATTTTCTCTTTCTTGATTTTTCACATTTTAGTGATTTCCAATCATTTTGTGGATCAAAACCTGATTTTTGAAACATTAATCTAAGATCACAATTTGTTTTCCACATGTTTAACAATTTTGATCATTTTAATTGAATTTTTATTCAATTAAAATACATTTTGGAAACAAATTAGGGTTTTTGATTAATTCAACCCTCATCAAACTTTTTTCAAACACTTTGGGTCTCTAATAGAGTGTAAGACCCAATCCCCTTTTAACCAAAACAAATTTGGGCCTCAGATATTGTATAAGTCCCTCTGCGTTAAAAGAACACCTCGACGCAATCGCCATTTGAAAAATCAAACCCTTGGGCCTCTCCTTGAGCTATAAGACCCATTCAAAATTATTTGGGCCTCTAATAGAGTGTAAGACCCAACCCCTCTTTGAAACCAAAATTATTTGGGCCTCAGTCATTGTATAAGACCCACGGTGTTTTCAAAGATCTCGGCGCGATCGCCGGTTCAAAAATAATCCTTGGGCCTCTCCTTGAGCTGTAAGTCCCACCACTTGTACAAAAATAAACCTTTGGGCCTCTTGAGAGAGTGTAAGACCCATCCCTTTGTACAGAAAACCTTTTTGGGCCTCAGTCACTTGTATAAGTCCCTCTGTACAAATTCAAAACCACAGTGCAATCACTGATAAAACCTTGGGCCTCTCCTTGAGCTGTAAGCCCCAAAAATCTTTTCAAAGTACTTTCTCCTTTGAATTTGAATATAATATTGTTATCAAAGCTTTCTTTGTTGAACAAACTAACCAAACAGCATGGAAGCTCTACAACCGAGTAAGTGTTTACCCGCTTTCTTTACCCGCTTTCATATATATATATATATATAACTGTATTGTAGGGCTGCTCACTGTAAGTCTTCGTTCACAAACTTTTATATACTTGTCAAATATCCACTGTGTAATACTAGTATAGTTATTTAGAGTTTTCCCCGACAACTACGTCTAACACTAGGTAAAGCCCTGTTGGTCACTCTTAAATACAAACAAAACTAGATCCCCATAGGATTACCAGACACAGTCTTCCCTCCTCTTGGGGTTAAACAATATGGAGACGTGAAAGACAACATTCTCGGTGAACCCTTTCTCAGACTGTCACCCTTAGAAATCGTCAAAGAAACTCTACTCCCTAGATATGGTCTTTTCTCCGTGAATGGCATCTCTTGAGTTTCTTCCAAATTCTCGGACTTTCCTGGCTTGATCTATTCTCGGTGAATGGCTTGTCTTGAACTTCTCGGGGTTTGGGGACCCACAGGCTTCCTAAAAGCATCCCCGCCTCCTCTTGGGCGTTGTACAAGAACCCTTCGGCTTCGTAAAAGCTCTCATGCCTTCTCTTGGGCTTAGTACAAGGACCCAGAGACCTCTACAGGTATAGAAACAGAACCTAGTCATAAATTTGCTAGAGCTGTCTTTCTGAGTCAAGTGTCAGACCAGTTAATGGGTTGACCTTCATCCCTTAACATACCAGCCTTCTCTTGGGCATCATACAAAGATCTTTCACTACTTGAGAATCGATTTCTCAAAACACCCGTAGACTTGGACAGTCTCTATACTTTTTTGGATTTCCCATTTCCTTAAAGAAACAGGAAATAACCCTGATCCTTCGATCAATCCCTGAGCACAACATTACCCATATAAAAAATGATTTTCTCTTTTATCCAACATACTGGACCTGTCACTAAACTGAAACAGCCACCAGCACAATAGCCTCCTCTTGGGCTTTGTACAAATGATTCTCCCCGGCGGAGCTAACCTTTTCAGACTCTCTTGTTGAGTCAATCCCTTTTAGCCTCCATCTCGGGCTTCGTACGAGATACAAAAATACTCTCTTGTTGAGTATAAAAGACTCTCTTATTGAGTCATTTCCCTTTTAGCCTCCATCTCGGGCTTCGTACGATATACAAACACACTCTCTTGTTGAGTATAAAGGACTCTCTTGTTGAGTCAACCACTTTTAGCCTCCATCTCGGGCTTCGTACGAGATACAAAAGCACTCTCTTGTTGAGTATAAAAGACTCTCTTGTTGAGTCAAACATTTTCAGTCTCCATCTCGGGCTTCGTACGAGGTACAAAGACTTTCTTGTTGAGTCAAACACCTTTAGCCTCCGTCTTGGGCTTCGTACAAGACACATACAAAAACACTCTCTTGTTGAGTCAACCCTTTTAGCCTCTCTCTCGGGCTTCGTACGAGACACATAAAAACACCCTTTTGTTGGGTCAATAGCCTCCTCTTAGGCTTTGTATAAGGAAAACCCCGGTTGAGTCAATCAACCTTTTAGCATCAAAATCTGTGCCTCGCTCACAGTATACAAACATCAACAACTCCTTTTACCCCATCTAATTGTTGTAAGCGGCAAGCCTCTGGATTATTTACATCCACGCCATTGTCCCTCTTTTAGCATGAGAAATTCCTAAGGAAAGATGGCATTGCTCTACACTGAGTTAAAGTCTTCTCCTTCAGGTTAAAAATTCCCTATAAAGGAAATTATGGCATTTCTGGATTCACATATCCCAGTTAAAGTAATTCTCCTTTATAATCAGTCACCCAACAGTTGTGACAAACAGACCAAATATCCCCCTTTAGAGGTGAAAAATTCTCTCTAAAGTCAAACCCCTTTAGCTTCATATCTTGGGCTTCGAACAAGATACAAATAGACCCTTCAGCTTCACATCTTGGGCTTTGAACAAGATACAAACCACATTTAGCTTCACGTCTTGGGCTTTGAACAAGACACCAAAACAACCTTTTTCCTCCCATAGAATAGGAGGAACTACGATCGCTCTGATTTCCCTGTTTCGTTAAACGGGAATACGTAGGCATAAGATTGAAAAATCTTAGCGAGCACACTAATCAAAAACCCAAAATCCCGTACCTTCATACATCAACCGAAAAGCATCAGTCCTAACATCCTACCAATAATCTCGTCATTTCATTCTTAACAAAATAAGCAGAGAGAGACCCACAATCTAAACTGCATCTGTAAACCAATAGTCATCTGTTTAAACTCAGTATGCAAGCAGGGTTAATTGGAGACATCTATTTTCCTTCCTTCATCAGCTTTAATAAGATAAAAAATGAATCGACCGGTAGTACCCCAGAGCGACAGTGCTTAAGAACCACGTCCAAAATCGCTCGCTACAGAAAAACAGCGCCCACCGTGGGGCCACGCAGGGCATCTTGTCCCTCTTATCTCTCTAGTTGAAACCTGAGTGCTCAAAATGTCACAGAAATGACAACTCTGCTGGGGAGTCATTGTCTGTATAGGATCATAAGACTAGAGGTCTAGGATGATTAAGACAAATATATATACTGCTTTTCCTAATTGATATCTGTGTTTATTTTTCTGCTAATGGGAATGCGTGTGATGCCGCATGTGGAAAGATTGAGTATACACCTAAGATAGGTGATGGCAATGTGGGTAATATTACTGGGAGTGAATTCCAGTTAAGTGTCCCCCGATCGACCATCAAACTCAGTGGAGACTCCCTTTGCAGATACATTACCTATACGACTTCGGTTGTTGAAAG
Organism: Lathyrus tuberosus; assembly: GCA_022829125.1. Classification (NCBI taxonomy): domain Eukaryota; kingdom Viridiplantae; phylum Streptophyta; class Magnoliopsida; order Fabales; family Fabaceae; genus Lathyrus; species Lathyrus tuberosus. The sequence goes on along the minus strand of JALAZF010000060.1, from coordinate 9,243,577 downwards.
TAGTGTGGTCGACTGGGTTATCTGAGAAGCTGGGGTTTTTAGTAGACTTAAGCCATTTTGTAGTGCGGAAGCTATCGGAAATAGTTGTCACGCGATACTACCCTCATCTGAGATCACTCCAGGATACATCAACTCGTTGGCGATCCGCTTGCTGTTGTTATCCCAGAGGGGTCAATGATTTTGCGGACAGGTACAAAAAATCACCAGTATAAACCTTTGGGGGGTAGAGCCTTGACTTCATGACACCGACCCTTTGACCCCATGTTTTTTCTATGTTTTTGTGTGCTGCATTCATGCATTCATTTAAAAAAGCATTAAAAAAAATCTTCTCTTCTAGTCTCTCTTTTTCAAATTAAACTAAGACAATGATTACAAATATCAGAGAAGGAGATTGCGCTAATGGATTTCGGTAGAAGGGAAACTCATAAGTACACCTTCAAGGTTCCAAAGTTAGAGGATTTGAGAGGTTTGGTGAGAATGATCACCAACCACGAGGCTTTCAGAGTCAAGTATGGATGACTGTTGTCTCTGTTAAGGGTTCATGTAATCGAAGGAATCCTGTCCACGCTAATCTAGTTCTACGATCCGGTCTATCACTGTTTCACATTCCCGGATTATCATTTAGCACCAATGCTGGAGGAGTATTCTCACCTGACTGATTTACATATTACTGATCAAGCTCCCTTTTCTGGACTGGAAGAAATTCCAAAGGATCAGACCATTGCAAGGGCAATTTATTTGGATGAGTCAGAAGTCAGGACTCACATGACCACTAAGGGTGGAATCCAGGGTTTGCCATCCCAGTTCTTGATAAAGAAAGCCCTGTACTTTGCTAGTATAGGGAACGTGGCCGCTTTCGAGAGCATCTTTGTTTTGCTCACCTACGTGTTATTTTTGTTTCCCAACATCGATAACTTTGTAGATATCAACGCCATTAAGATTTTCCTGATCAGGAACCCCATATCGACCTTACTCGCAGATGCGTATCATTCGGTACACTTAAGGAATTTATACAGCGGAGGAATTATCACGTGTTGTGTACCCTTGCTTTACAAATGGTTCACTTCTCACTTGCACATGTCTGCTGCATTTTGAGATCAAAAGAATACTTTACGTTGATCGCAGAGAATCATGTCTCTTACCAACTCTGACATCGATTGGTACAATCGAATCTACGACGGGATCAGAATTATTGACCGTTGTGGAAATTTCCCAAATGTACCCCTTATAGGAACTAAGGGGGGAATCAACTATCATCCGGTGTTAGTTCGTCGTCAATTTGGATACCCGATGAGGCACGTCCCACGGAATGCTCATCTGGAAGGTCTTTTCTTCAAGAAATGAGAACATGACAGGGCACTAAAGACGGAAATAGTGCACGCTTAGAAACACATTCACAGGAAATGACGAGAGTCTCTAGGGAAACCAGATTGTGTCTCGATGGAGCCTTATCTCCATTGGGTACAAACTAGAGCTCTCAAGCTGAGGATGCCTTACCCTCGTTAGGAAGTTCTTCCATTAAGGGACTCTGCCCTTTATTTCATGTCTGAGACGGAAAAGCTTCAGGTTACTCTCAGCAAAGTTCAACAGGAGAAGAGGTCCTGGAGGAACAAGTATCGTATTCTCAATATGGAGTGTAAGAAAATACAGCAACTGTTAAGAGAAAAAGATGCCCTGATTGAGATTTTAGAGCAACATGCTGTAGAAAATCAGGATGACCAAAGGAATTTGCTCGCTCCTTTCACTTGGAAAAGGAATGACAACCCAACAACGGCCCAAGAGCCCCGGTCAAAGAAAAGGAAAGCGCCCGAACCAGCACCTGAGCTCTCTTCAGAAAGGACTCAAGATCCATTAGTTTAGATTTCCTTTTCCAGCACTTTGTAATCTACTGTATTTCCATTTCCGCAATCCTTTGAATTCAATAAAATGGGGTTTCCCCCACTGTTTAATATTTGCAATCTAATTGTCGACGTTTACTTTGAATAAACAAAAATAATTAATAATCATTGCATTCATCATTCTCATAAATGCATTCTTCTTACCTACGAATCTCACGTTTGCGTCTCGATTCTAGAGTCAAACTGTCTCATTCGTACAATACTCGGGCCAATCGTTAGAAAAAGATGGATGATCTTGAGGAAGAGAACAGAGAGTTGAGAGAAGAGATCGACACTCTGGAAGAGGATCTGAGAAAGCTTAATAACGACATGCAAGCTCTAGTAGATGCTCAGATGCAACAACAAAGGACTGTGATCTCAGAGATCACATCAACGCCCATAGTGGAGAAGTATGATCCTAGGTACAAGATGCCGAAAGATCGCCCCTAGGGCATGCCACTTAACTATATCCCGGAAGGATATGTTCCACCGATCGCTGAGGATCAGGGAACCGCAGCAGGAACTGCTGGTCCTGAAGGTTACAAACTTCAGGAAAGCAAAGATGCCAGGGGCATAACAGCAACTCCTGAAGGTTAAAAACTTCGGGAGACACCGAGAGTCTCGACCATAATGACTATACCCCCACCCATGGTACACACTGTCCCGGAAGGACAGATTCCCCATATACCTTCTGGTTAAAATGACAGCATGATCGACAGAATGAATGAGTTCCAGGAACAATTCTTGGAGATGCAGAAAGAACTGCAAGCTATTCACGGTCAGGATCTATTTGGAAAGGACGCCGCGGACCTCTGCTTGGTCCCCAATGTGAAAGTCCCGCACAAATTCCAAGTGCCCGAATTTGAAAAGTACAAGGGTAACTCTTGCCCTCAGAGCCATTTGGTGATGTACACTCGGCGAATGTCAGCTCAGACAAAGAACCAAGAGCTACTAATTCACTACTTTCAGGATAGTTTAACCGGTGCCGCATTAAAATGGTACATGGGTTTAAACTGCGCTACGATCAGCACATTCAGAGATCTTGGCGCTGCTTTCGTTCAACAATATAAATACAATTTGGACATGGCACCGGACAGAGATCAACTCAGATCGATGTCACAAAAGGACAAGGAAACCTTTAAGGAGTACGCTCAGAGATGGCTTGAAATTGCCGCTCAGATTTGTCCACCTCTTGAGGAAAAAGAGATGACAAAGATCTTCTTGGAAACCTTGAGCTCATTTTACTACGACAGAATGGTCGCCAGTGCACCCAGTGACTTCACCGAGATGGTGGGCATGGGAGTTCGTCTTGAGGAAGCCATCCGAGAAGGACGTTTAGTAAAAGACGTTGGATCATCAAGTAGTACAAAACGATACGGTAGTGCTCTCCCTAAGAAAAAAGAGCAGGATATTGGGAATATCTCTCTCGAAAAGCAAAGGTGACGTTATCAATTAGTAGCAGCTGTAACTTCTGATATCAATCCCACGCTTGTTCCTACGTATCAACCTCAGGTTGTGCAGAGCCAACCGAATCCACAACAATTTCAGCAAAGGACACAACAGTCTCTTCAATAGACTCGTCCTCCATACAACAATAACAACCGTACAATGCGACCACCAGGGTTCGACCCTATACCCATGTTGTACGCAGAAGTGCTTCCATTATTACTGGTCAAGGGGCATGTACAAACTAAGTCTCCTCTTACAGTACCGGAAAATCTGCCTTTTTGGTTCAAAACAGATCAGACTTGTCCTTACCATCAAGGAGGACCAGGGCATAACATAGAAAATTGTCTCAGTTTCAAATCTGATGTGTAAAAGCTTGTTAGGAGCGGGGTCTTATCTTTCAAGGATACGAATCCTAATATTCTCACAAACTCGCTGCCTCAACATGGGAAAACTGCAGTCAATCTGATAAAGGGAGAGTCTAACAACACCTATCAAATTCATGATGTACTCTTATTAAGGGCCAACTTGGTCAAGATGCATTGTAGACAGAGTGGATATGGCCATGTGCCACCCCATAAATATCACCAGTGTGATATCTGCTCTAAAAACAATCAAGGATGTTCTGTGGTGCAAGCAGCTCTACAGGAACAATTGGATCTCGGATGGATCCAAGAGCATCGAGTTCGTGGAGTCAGCATGACCTATACGAATTCCAACGTCATTCAGAACCACAACATTCTGGTAATGAATGTCAACTTGGTGGCGATGCACTCAAGGCAAAGCCAGTACCATAATCTACCACGGCACGATTACAATTCCTGTTTGACTTGCTCGGTAAACAAATAAGAATGCTCTTTTGTACAAGAGGCCCTCCAGCGTCAGATGGATCTTGGATGGATCCAGGACTACCATGATAGGAATCCCTATCAGATCAACATTATTCAAATCTTTGATATTCGTCTGATGAATACCAGCTTGGTGGAGTTACACGCCAGGCAGGTCCAACTCGGTTTTCTCACTTCACATGATTATCAGAACTGTAAAGGATGTTGTGAGAGTAACCAAGGGTGCGCTCTCGTTCAAAGAAATTTACAACACTTGTTAAACCATTGGTGACTTCCAATCTATATGGATGAAGACACGCAACAAATCAGTGTGGTTGACGGGAACCCTACTCGGCATCAAAGTCAGGATGTCTGATCTATGGAAACAGATCTAGTGAGGTTACACTACATTCAAAGCGGGCGTGGCCAGGTGCCACCACACAATTATGAACGTTGTAGAGTCTGCTCAGAAAATAACCAAGGATGCTACCTCGTGCGAGCAGCACTTCAGAGTCAGTTTGATCGCAGGGAGATTCACCCATACCTAGCTTCGGGGTCCATCAACTGGACGCCAGACTACTTCACAGATCAAATCAGATACGTGGTTGTAATCTCTGACCCTGAGAGGAACAAGGATGTTTGTACCATCATCCCTCTACTGGACAAATTAAAGGTTCTTGGAAAGGAACTAATTGCAGTTACCTACGACAGTCAGAAAAATCAGAAGGCTCCTGTAGTCATCTATCTGTCGGGACCATTACCGTATGAATCAGCTAAGGTGATCCCTTACAAATACAGTGCAACGATAATTGAGAATGGAAAGGAAATTCCATTACCCTCCGACGTGAAAATTGCAGACATCAGTCGAGTAACACGGAGCAGTCGAATCTTCAACCAAGGGGTTGGAGAACCTAACAAAGAAAAGGAACTTCCGACAGAAGCTCCTGATCCACCAGTCGCTCAATCTAGTAATCCCGACCTTTCAAACAACAACGATGAGATGCTTAAGCTCATCCAAAGGAGTGAATACAACATTGTTGATCAGCTGTTACAAACTCCTTCAAAGATCTCAGTGTTATCACTTTTACTCAGTTCCGAAGCCCACAGAGAGGCTCTACAAAAAGTCTTAGAGCAGGCCTTTGTGGAACAGGATGTGTCAATACGACAGTTCGATAGCATCATCTTTAACATCACTTCCTGCAAAAACTTAGGATTCAGTGATGAGGATTTGCCAGAGGGGGGCAAAAGCCACAATATGGCGCTGAATATCACAGTTAACTGCCAAGACGATGCTTTGGCCAGCGTGCTGGTAGACACAGGATCGACCATCAACGTTATGCCAAAGTCCACTTTAATGCGACTATCATTCAAAGGACCCCCGATGAGGGGCAGTGAGGTCATTGTCAAAGCATTTGACGGGTCTAGGAAAACAGTTATCGGCGAAGTCGACCTTCCCATAACTATCGGTCCTCACACTTTCCAAGTCACTTTCCAGGTCATGGACATCCGGGAAACATACAGTTACTTATTAGGCAGACCTTGGATACACCAGGCTGGGGCAGTCACTTCGACACTGCACCAAAAACTGAAGTTCGTCGAGAATGATTAACTCGTCACGGTTTGTGGGGAGCAAGCCTTGCTCGTGAGTAACTTGTCATTATCTACTTGTGTAGAACCCGAGGAGGTTGTTGGAACTCAGTTCCAAGCCCTTTCGGTGAGCAATGAGAATCAATCGGAGAAAGGAACCTCGATTTCCTCATACAGAGATGCTCTCGAAGTGATCGAGAATAACAATGCAAAAGGATGGGGACAGCTTGTCATTCGTACTGATAATAAAACAAAGAAGGGTCTTGGTTTTTCTGTAACCTGCACCCAGACAGCTGCTAACGATGAAAGTCTTCATCTCATTCAGGACTTCTTCCACAGTGGAGGTTTCCTTCACCCAGTGCCTCAAGCAGTCCATACCATCAACGAGGGAGATCCCTCCGATATAGAGGAAGAGTGGAAGTCTTATCTTAACAAGGACGATTATATGTCACAGGAAGAAGTGCCTATGCCATTTTGCTATCCCGCACAGAGTCCGAGATTTATACCAAGGTCAGACGTCAAAATGATATATGGAGATTGTGATCCGGAAGGATGACGTGCTCCACCAAACTCATTAAAGGAGGACACTCTGATGAAAGACAACTTTGACCATGACTATTATGGCCCAATGGATGGCGTGCCTATCTGGCAGCCGTATCCAGGAGACTTGGGGCAAGGAAATCAGCCGAACAATGAAAATCAGCTGAGCATCATTGAACATAATACCTGCATCCCCACCATTTCATGGGATCAACACTCAGGTCATTCAAAAAATATCCAGCATGACGATGAATTCGCAAAGTTTACAGGACTAGAATTCATCAGCTATGCTTTTCCCGAGGTCAACGTCACCGAGAAAGATGACTCCTCCAGTTCCAAAGAAGTATGGGACACCCTGGGACAACCGAGTGGAAAATTCGACTACATGGTCAAGTATACCCCTCCTGAAAGCTCTCGTATCAGGCTCGAAGACATCCAGCCTCCTGGATGGGGAAATTTACCTGAGAGAACAAATACTCTGCAAAATACAACTGAGGAATCCTCCTACGACAACACTGTCTGGGAGACAGATTCCAATGATCCTGCTCCACCAGAAATCAGCGTTATTTCTGAAGACAAAACAAGGAAGGTACCAGACTTTTTTGATTCACCGAGGAGTTCGCCGCCAATGGGTTACTGTCGATGTTCCGAAGATTGTTCATAAGTCAAAGTAATTGTCGTCTTTAACCTTTCACCCTGCCCAGGTGAAGCGGATGTTTTGATAGGATTCGCTTTCTGTAAATTTTCCTCTTCGCTTTGCCCGAAGTGACAGAGTTTTGTTTTATAGGGCTGTAGTTTAAAGAATCGACTTGTTCATAAATAAAATAACGTCGTTCTGTAATCTCCGCATTAATTGTTGTTTTCTCTTTTTGCTTTCTAAGAAAATGGTAATCCAAAAAATCAATTCAAAATAAACAAGCAGTTTTTCAAAAAAAATACAATGCATATTCTTGCATTCTCTCTATCTCTTCTAAACACAAATCATCACGTCATGCAGATTGCTTGTTTTAAACCCCATTAAAACACACGATCCGATGCCTTCTCCCGACTTTGAGTTCCCGGTATTTGGGGCTGAAGAAGAAGTTGACGACGAAATTCCAGAAGAGATCTCCCGACTACTCAGACAAGAGGAAAGGTCCATTGAACCTCACAAAGAGCCGTTGGAAATTATCAACGTAGGTTCAAGAAAAGAGAGAAAAGAAATCAGGATTAGGGAACTGCTCAGTCCAGCTGCCAAAGAGAGTTTGACAAAGCTTCTCAAAGAGTTTCCCGATGTATTTGCTTGGTCCTATCAAGACATGCTAGGGTTGGATACCACCATCGTGGAACATCATCTACCGTTAAGGTCAGAATATCCGCCAGTAAAACAGAAGTTGAGACGGACTCATCCAGACATGGCCATCAAAGTCAAAGAGGAGGTACAAAAATAGATTGACGCGGGTTTCCTCGCCACATCAGAATATCCTCAATGGTTAGCCAACATCATACTATCGTCTGGGTTCCCTGTTTGGTAAAAGAGGCCACAAATGGACCAAAATGTTGTCTACTGGAAAGGTTTTCACGGATGGTTGCAACAAGGGAATGGCTGATGAAGTAGCTAAGGCTAACACGCATAATGTCATACAATTTGATCGTGAAAGATTTTGTTTCATGGTGCAGGAAAAATTTAATCATAATGATGGTCGTCCAACAGGTACTTTCGGCGTTGACCTAAAGAATCGATGGTGTGACTGTGGGAAATTTTAGGTATTTCACTTACCTTGCTCCCACGTCATCGCAGCATGTTCTAGTATACGTCAGGACTACTCCATTCACATCCCAGAGGTTTTCACTGTTCTTAACGTATTCAAAGTCTACAAGGAAAGCTTCTTAGGAGTACCCCACGAAGACAACTGGCCAAAATATGAAGGATTTACACTTTGCCACGATGATTCCATGAGAAGAAACAAGAAGGGACGTCAAACCAGTAGTAGGATTAGAACCAAAATGGACATCGTCGAAAAGGAAAAGAGAAGGTGTGGGATTTGCAGAGAAATAGGCCATATGCGTCGAAAATGTCCTAATGTTGTCGTCCCGTAAAACCGACCGGCTAGATAATAGTATTTCTTTTCAAAGTTAATCAATTAATAAAGTATGTATCTTGAACTTGCTTTGTCTGTAGTCGAACACAAATTTATATTTCAAGACAACGTTTTCAAACAATTAAGACAATAAGACTTGTTCTTAAAACAACAACACACTGAAGATTTCAATGATTCAACTAAACAACAGCAACAATAGAAGATTACAAACTCAACAAACTTAACATACAACCTAATCCACAACAACAATCAACACAAGTGGATCTTGGACTCCTCTGTTAACTTCGCCACTATGTGCTAAAAACATACATTATACATCTTCATCATTTTCTATACGATCCATGTAATACAAGTACATATCCTCCGGGCTTGCATCAGTCAGCGTTATGTACGGACAACGAAACTCAATTTTTCTCACCTTCCTACGATGGCCACCCAGTTGTCGAAACCCTGTGTTAATTGCTGCAACCACGGTTCTGAAGTTCCATAGTGGATCTAGGTAAACACTGATTTTTTTTTCTTGCCCATAAAACACAAGAGCTTCGAGTGACATTTTTTAATACGCAAATGCCACACTGTAATGATGAATGTTGATACAAGACGACATTTATTTATAGAAAAAATAAACGTTTCTGCTCGCAAACTCATTCAACGAGCATCAATCATTTAAAAAAAATTAAAAAAATTAAATTTTATTAATAAAATAATATTTTTTTAATTATTAAGTGACTATTTAATTAAGATATATTATTAAAATCCATTAAATCATTTTATTATACCATATTAATTAATAAAACAATTAAAAAATAAAGAAAAAGGCAGCCCTTCACATGCTCGTGAATCGGGTTCACGAGCACACACAACGTATTCGTCCCTTCACATGCTCGTGGAATGGGTTAGCGAGCGTCCACTGAAACTAGGGCACCCTAGTAATTTTTTTCAAAAGGGGGTAGATTGGTATTTATTATTTCAGACTGGGGTAGAACAGTAAAAAAAACTCGCAGGACTTGGTAGCAGGAGTCTACCTTTGACTCTCTCTATTTTTGTGTTGTAAAAAAATGAGACGGGCTTTAATGAGCTTTTTATTGTATTAATTTTTTTTGTGAAATTTTGTATCAAATGTTTATGAGATTACACATGGGCTTTGATAGAATTTTCTTGTGGTTTTTGGCAAAGTTAAAACGGGCTTATGGATTTCTATTGGATCATGAATTGGTGAAATGAACCAAAACATAGATAAAAATGATTTTTCTAAAAGGAAGAAATTATGAATTAAATGGAATTTTGGACATGAAATGGAGATGGAATATGGAATAAAATGCAATGGATAGTGAAACAGAAATTGGATATTGAATGGATAAAAAAAGGATATTTGAAATGAAAATGGGGTGTAATTGGAATTAAAATGGGTAATTGGATAAAAATCGGGAGTGAAATGGAACTTGGATGAGAATGAATAAATGGATAAAAATGAACTTTGGATTTAGAAATGGATTTAAGTGATAATTGAAATAAAATGTGGATAATTAAAAATGAAAATTGTTTAGAAATGGATCAAGAAAATAGTTTGTATATGGATAAGGGACGAATCTTGAAAATGGTTACGAGAGTGGGTATGGGTTTTGTAATGCGCCTCCACAACACTTAGAACCTTGACAACTGAACTTGAATGTCACTAATCTTTAACAACATCACAACCTTGGATCCTCATTAAAGAAGTGATCTTGATTGAACAACAAACCTGACGAATCCTTGGATTAATAACAAAATCCTGCACCACACAATCAGCACTTGCAAACAGCTTGAAATGCACCAACTGTCTTGACTTTTAATGTACCAACAAACAAATTGAATTGACATGAAACCCTGGTCTGGATCCTCAAACACAAGTACTTGAATACAATCCACACTTATCCTCAAAATAACCAATGATGCAGATGACCTGAGATGCGACTGCACCGAAACCCTAATTGGAAATGAAATGGTTCTGATTATTGTCCAACCCGAAACAGTGGTCCCTGCCACAGCCTGATACTGGATACTGAAATTAACCACTTGTCTGGCCAAGATTAAGTCAAAACTTTCACAGAATTTCAAACCACACCGCATAGACCCTTGACTTGATAACCTTACCTCATCCCTGATTCAGTTTTGCAAGACATGAGCCTCGAGGAATTTGTGATGAAACCAAATTGCACTGGATTATTGAGAAAGAGAGGTCTCTTAGGAGAATGAAAACTTGATTGGTAAATGACCTATCCAAAACCTTGATTGGTCAGCCCTTGAAGCTTCTTGAAGCAAACCCTGATTCACAAGCGAAACAAAATGAAGCAAAGGCTGATAAATTGGTTAGCTATGCATGAATGATTGACCTAAAATGATATGCAAAAGATCAAAGAATCTAAGGGTAAAATTTGGGGTATGACACCTCCCTTGGTGGTCATGTGAGTTCTGATATCTGACTCTTCCAAAGAGATTGCTCTTGCAATGGCTTGATCTTTTGGAATTTCTTCTAGTCCAAAAAATGGATCATGATCAGTGATAGGTAAATCAATTAGGTGAGAGTATTCTTCCAGTGCTAGTGTAAGTTAATAATCTGGGAATGTGAAGCAGGGGTACATTGGATCATAGAACTGGATCAGTATAGACAGGACCCCTTCAACCATGTTGACCTTCAAAAGAGACAACAGTTCTCCATGCTTAGCTCTGAAAGCTTCGGGTAGGTCTTCCAGTTTTGGAACCTTGAAGGTGTACTTATGCATTTTTCTTCTACCGAAATCCATAATGCAACCTCTGATATTTGCAATTATTGTTTTAGTCCTTTTAGAAAAAGATTTTTTCTTGTTTTTTTTTTTAAATTGTTAATGAATGCATGGATGCAACAAACAAAAACATTTGAAAACATGGGTTTAGGGGTTCATTGTCACGAGCATGGAGCCATGGATCTACCCATCCCCAAGGTGTGTACTAGAGGTTAAATTTTGTACTTGTAGAACGGGTTCTAACAAAGGTTCCCAAAATCATTGACCCCTCTTAAGGATATTAACAGCAAACCGACTGACTCATGAAAGTTGTAATATCCCAAGATGAATCTCCTTTGAGTGTAGTATCGCGTATCAACTATTCCCGATATTCACCACACTACCTAATGGTCAAATGGTTAAATGTCTACTAATCCTCAGCTTCAAGGGTATCTAATGGGAAAAAACAATGCTTTCACGACTTGCTCGTTCAACATTGGTAATTCCACGAGGATACCTCCACTGATTCGGTAGACTCTCAAGTTAGTTTGGTCGCGATTCACTCCCTATAAGCCTCCCTGAATACGCCACCATTTATCTTAATGTTCTCTCGGACTCACCACATGCGTATTAATCGTATTCCCAGATAACAGTAATTTAAACAAGTATATCAAGTAATATGACAACAAATGATATCTAAAAAATTAGAAAGCAAGTAAAAAATAGCTGAGAAAAAATAAATGCAAAGCAAGGCCTAGACCTCTTAGGAAATCTAATTCTACTACTCAAATCCCTAGCAGAGTCGCCATTTTTCTATAGCGTCAGTTATTTGGTGACGCGACCACCTACCGCATGATTGGTTCTACTTTCTGATTTTTGTATTTATCATATGAAGCTTGAAAAGAAGGGGAGGATATCTTAAACTAACCTTGCACGCAAATGTTTTCTTTAACAAGTGCTAAAGGATTGGGGATCGGGGTCTGGTTATACAAAGGGAAGCTGTTAACACCCAGAGTATCTATAGTAATCTATAGGAACCTTCTATTGCATTTATTTATGCTATTTGAAATGCTTTCTCGTGTTTATTTGTTGTGGATTGGAAAAGCTTCTCCTTTGGGAGTGTTGAGAGAGTGTTTTTATTGTTTTTGGGTTTTCTATTGTTTTTGGGAAGGTACTGGACCTAAGATTTTTGATTTGTGTGCTCGCTAAGATTTCGCAATCTTATGCCTACGTATTCCCGTAAATAGATTTGGGAAATCAGAGCAATCGTAGTTCCTCCTATTTCTATGAGAGGAAACATATTTGAAGTCTTGTTCAAAGCCCTAGATTGAAGCTATCAGAGTATTTGTGTCTTGTTCAAAGCTCAAGATTGAAGCTAAAGAGTATTTGTGTCTTGTTCAAAACCCAAGATTGAAGCTAAAGGTTGACTGAGAGAGAGTTTGTCATCTCTAAAGGGAGATATCTCACATATTCATCACAAATGTTGAGAAATTGATTATAAGAGAAATTACTTTAACTGAGATTTATGGAATCCAGTAATGCCATAATTTCCTTTATAAGAGAGATGTCATGAAGGAAGGAGCTTTAACTCAGTATAGAGCAATGCCACTTTTTCCTTATGAGTCTATCATGCTAAGAAAGGGACATTGGCTTGGATGTATGAAATCCAGAGGCTTGCCACTTACAGCAGTTAGATGAAAAATAAATTTTAGCCAGGATAAGCGAAGGACTCCAACTTGGATATTGAATCAACAAGTGTGCCACTTACAACAATTATCTGGACAAAGGTACTAATTATTTGTTTTTGATATGTGATGTATAGAGGGGATATCCTCCTACAGAGTGGACTCATGGACTCATCTGAGGGGATGTTGATTTTTGTGTGCCTTGATCAAAGTCCAAGGTTGAAGCTGAAAGAAAATGACTCAACTGGGGAAGGTTTTATCTGTCTTGTACAAAGCCCAAGATTGAGGCTGATTGGAGGAAATTCTTATATAAAGCCTAAGAGGAGACTGAATTTTGCTGAGGATTATTGGAATCCAAGAGAAGGTCTAAACTGTATTGGGGAATCCAAAGGGAAACTAACTCTGGCTGAGGAATCAGAGAAGAGTTGAAGTACCAGATGCCATGAGGCTCTGATTCTTTTAGGGTTCTATTAAGGTCAACCTGACCTTGGCTGGGATTTTTCAGGTGAAAGTTAAGCCTTGTTGGGGGTCAGAGAAGTTTAAAGGTGAGTTTGAAAACCTTAAAGGTTTTAACTCTTCTGGAGACTGGTGTATTGGTAAGATAATCAGGGTTTACCCTATGCCTTTAGGAAGTCTGAGGGTCTTGATGTGAAGTCCAAAAGGAGACTATGATAATGAGACTTTCCAAGTCTACTTGAATGAAGCCCAAGGGGAGGCTGAGACTATCCAAGTCTCTTAAAAAAAGTGGTAGACTCTGGTGTAGAAAGATCTTTGTATGATGCCCAAGAGGAGGTTGTTGGTTTAAGGGATGAAAATCAACCCTTGAATGTCAGGATGTTCTGGAATTTTGACTCTCCTAGGGATTGAACTAGTAGAGATAACTAAATTCTATCATATGCTTTTAGGAAGCCTTGTACTAAGCCCAAGAGGAGGTTGGGGGGACTTTTAAGAAGTCAAGTGATCCTTGTACTAAGCCCAAGAGGAGGCTGGGGATACTTCTAGGAAGCATGTGGGCCCAAGCCTAAGAAAAGTTCAAGAAAGGTTTCACTGGAATTAATCCTTTCTTGGTTGAACAGTTCTAAGGTTTGAAGAAATTCAAAAGAGGTTTCACCAGGAATTAATCCTTTCTGGGGAAATGAATTTCTTTTATATATGTTTCTAAGTTTTGACAGTCTTGAGAAAAGTTTCACCGGGAATAATGCCTTTCTCTGTTCCATATTTGTTAGTTCTTGTATTGGCTGGAATTTTGGTAAAACAAAATTGAACAATGTTGATGTCATATGTCTGATGTCTTAACATTGGTTCCTAACATTAGTTGTTGCAGGGTTGAAGTTTTATATGCTGATGTTAAACTTGATGTCTTGACATCAGTTATCAGAACATCAAAACATCAGGCTGTGATGTTTTAGGGCTGCGCGTAAAAGTTTGTTTTGAGAAGATCTGTTAGAGAGATTGTGTGCGAATATCTTGGAGAAGATATTTTCAGTTACAATCAGATTTGGAGCAGATCATGTTGCTATGTTTAAGGGCTGTTTGATTTAAAAAGATTTGAAGATCAAATCTGTTTTAAATTCTGTGTTTAAAAAAAATCAAATCAGATATTTGGAAGAGGTCCAAGCCCAAGTCAGAATTCTATTTAAAGCAGCCTCAACCCTTGTTGTAAGGGACGAAGACAAGAGAGCAAAGACTGAGAGTCAAATTTGTGTTTTCGTGTGTGTTTTGTAAACATTTCATGGTTGAATAGGTGTTACTATTTTGGGTTGTAAGTGTATTCACTCTAGAGCTTTTAAGCAAGAGTGTGTTGTTCTTGATCAAAGCTGTTAAGCAGGATCAAGGTGGGTTTTAAAGTGTAATCTTTGAATTTTATCACTGAGGTGATTTAGGGAGTGAGTGGTTTCTTATATCTAAGTGGTCTCTTAGGTAGAAGTGTCATTGGGTAGTGATTAAGATTAGTAGATGTCAACTAGGATTGTTGAGTCTGTAATTTAATACTACTAATAGTGAATTTCCTCCCTGGCTTGGTAGCCCCCAGACGTAGGTAGTTAAACCGAACTGGGTGAACAATTCATTGTGTTGATTGATTGTTGTTATAGCCTTGTTCATATTAACAGATTGTGTTGTTGTGACATCACACTTAACATCACACATCTGATACCAGAATTTCAATTGGTATCAGAGCAGGCATCCTGCTCTACATCTGGGTGAGATCTAGGGCTGATACTTTCTAGTGCAATGGACAAGGAGAGTGGTGGATTTGTGAATAGACCCCCTATTCTAGATGGCTCTAATTATGACTATTGGAAACCACGGATGGTTACCTTCTTGAAGTCATTAGACAGCAGGGCTTGGAAGGCTATCTTAAAAGAATGGAAAGCACCTGTTATTGTTGAAAAGGATGGTACAACAAAGCTGAAACCTGAGGAAGATTGGACCAATGAAGAAGATGAGCTTGCACTTGGAAATTTAAAATCCTTGAATGCCATCTTTAATGGTATTGACAAGAACATCTTTAGGCTGGTAAACACTTGTGAAGTAGCTAAGGAAGCTTGGGATGTCTTAAAAACTACTCATGAAGGAACTTCCAAGGTCAAGATGTCAAGACTCCAACTGTTGACTACTAAGTTTGAAAATCTGAAGATGAAGGAGGATGAAAACATTCATGATTTTCACACGAATATTCTTGAGCTGTCCAATGCTTCTAGTGCTTTAGGAGAAAGAATGACTGAAGAGAAGTTGGTAAGGAAGATTCTCATATCCCTCCCCAAGAGATATAAAATGAAAGTGACTGCTATTAAAGAAGCTTAAGACATCAACAAGATGAGGGTTGATGAGTTGATTGGTTCTCTTCAAACCTTTGAGTTGGCATTGAATGAGGAGCCTGAAAAGAAGACCAAAAGCATAGCTTTGGTGTATAATACTGAAGATGGTAAGAAGGAGTGTAATTTTGAAACTCAGGAGGAACTGTCAAATGCTTTTGTGATGCTTGGGAGACAGTTTAATAAGGTGTTAACGAGAATGGACAGAAACTATAGACCTAATGTTAAGAACATCACATCTGACAACAACAGGTCTAGTGATCAAGTGAAGAAAACAAGAGATGAAGAAAAGTCCAATCATGACAAAGGAGTTCAATGCTATGAGTGTGAAGGTTATGGTCATGTCAAGAAAGAATGTCCTATATATCTCAAAAAGCAGAAAAAGGGGTTATCTGTTTCCTGGTCTGATACAGATAGTGAAAGTGAAGAAGAGAATCCCAAGCATGTTAAGGCATTGACTGGAATATGTGTCTCTGATGGAGAGTCTAGTGATGGTGAATTGACCTTTGAAGAGCTGGCATCTTCTTATCAAGAGCTGTGTCTGAAAAGTGAAGAGGTCTGTCAAGAAGGGGAGAAGCAGAAGAAGATTATAATACAGCTTGAGACTGATAAAGCTGAACTTGAGAATGAAGTTTTGTTGTTAAAATCCCAGCTTGATCAAATGTCAAAATCCATCAGAATGTTAAATAGTGGAACTGACACTCTGGATAAAATAATTGAAGCTGGAAAAGGGGCAAGTGATAAGACTGGTCTAGGATATGAGGGTGAGAAGAAGATATCTGCAGAGGCTAGTTCTTATGGGGTTAAACAGAACATTCCTCATCATCATGAAAAAGGACATGGTTCTGGAATTAAGAAGGTTGTCCCTCACCTTGGGCCACAAAATAATGGAAAGGGTTATGGTCCTGTACCTAAGAAGTTTCTGTCTCAACCTCAAGGAAAGCCTCAGGTCTCTGGATCTAGGCAGTATATGCCTCCCCAATACCATAGGAGTATGCAGGCTTCTAGTTTCAAACATAACATGTTCCATCCGATGTCTCAACATCAAGGAAAAATGTATGGTTTTGGACCTAATAATGTTGTGCCTCATGGTTGTGGCAGAAGAAGGCCGCATCATCATGGTAAAAGACAACCTAATCATTACAAAAGACAGACTCATCACTATAGAAGACAGCCTAATTATGGGAGAAGACAGCATCAATATTTTGACAGATGGCAGTCTCAGCAGTATGACAGAAATCATCATCAAGGTGGCAGATGTTTCAATCACTTCAGAAAAGAGATTCAAAGAGTGAGATGGTACTATTGTGGAAGATTTGGCCATATACAATCTTCTTGCTTTAAACTGCATGGTTATCCCAAATCTGTTCCTCAACCTAGACAGAAGCAGAACAAGCCTCAGGCTGTTAAACAATGGTTCCTAAAGATGTTGTCACATGTCTATTAGCTCACTCATCTGTTAGAACCCCAGCTATGGATGGTTGGTATTTTGACAGTGGTTACTCAAAGCATATGACAGGTTTCAAGAATCATTTGGTGGATATCAGGACTTACTCCACAAATGATGTAACTTTTGGTAATGGAGAAAAAGGGGAAGTTAAAGGAATTAGAAAATTGAATTGTGAGGCTGGACCTAATCTTGAAAATGTACTTCTTGTCAAAGGATTGACTGCTAATTTGATTAGCATCAGTCAGTTATGTGATGAAGGATTCAAGGTTAGCTACACTAAAGATGAATGTTTAGTGACTAATGAAAAGAGTGAAGTCGTTATGAGGGGAGTTAGATCCATAGATAACTGTTATTTATGGGTTCCTCAAGAGTCCAGCTCATCAAGTAATGTCCTGGATGATGTTGAAACAACAGCTGAAGAAGTCACAGCAGAAACTGAAGACAGAAGTGGGTCTCCCAGTCCTGATGATGCTGAGCCTGAACCTGAACAATCTAATAAAGAACCATCTATTAGAGTGCAAAAGGACCATCCAAAGGAGCTTATCATAGGTGATCCTAAATCAGTGGTTAGCACTAGATCAAGAGAGGTTATGTCAAATTCTTGTTTTGTTTCAAAAATTGAGCCCAAGAATGTCAAAGAAGCTCTGACTGATGAATTCTGGATTAATGCCATGCATGAAGAGCTGGAACAATTCAAGAGGAATGAAGTGTGGGATCTTGTTCCAAGGCCTGATGGAGTTAATGTGATAGGCACCAAGTGGATTTACAAGAATAAATCTGATGAACAAGGAGTGGTCACCAGAAACAAGGCCAGAATAGTTGCTCAGGGATACACTCAGGTTGAAGGAATTGATTATGATGAAACCTTTGCTCCTGTGGCAAGACTGGAATCTATCAAATTACTCTTAGGGGTGGCCTGTAATTTCAAATTCAAGCTTTTTAAGATGGATGTTAAGAGTGCCTTCTTGAATGGTTACTTAAATGAAGAGCTGTATGTTAATCAACCAAAAGGATTTATTGATCCAACATTTCCTGACCATGTTTACAAACTAAGGAAAGCTCTCTATGGTTTGAAGCAAGCACCAAGAGCTTGGTATGAAAGGCTTACTGAATTCCTGGTTGTGAATGGCTACAGAAAATGAGGGATTGACAAGACTTTGTTTGTTAAAGAGGAAGGAAGAAAACTGATGATAGCTCAAATATATGTTGATGACATAGTATTTGGTGGGATGTCAGATGCAATGGTGAAACATTTTGTGGAACAGATGTAGTCTGAGTTTGAAATGAGTCTTGTTGGAGAGCTCAGCTATTTTCTAGGTCTACAAGTTAGACAAATGGAAGACTCCATATTCATATCCCAGAGCAAGTATGCAAAGAACATTGTTAAGAAGTTTAGTCTGGAAAATGCTAATCACAAGAGGACACCTGCTCCTACTCACTTAAAGTTGTCCAAGGATGAACATGGTGTGAGTGTGGATCAAAGTCTATACAGAAGCATGATTGGTAGCTTATTATATCTCACAGCTAGCAGACCTAATATTTCTTTTGCTGTTGGAGTGTGTGCCAGATATCAATCTGAGCCTAAAGTTAGTCACTTGAATCAAGTGAAGAGGATTCTTAAATATGTGAATGGTACTAGTGACTATGGAATGCTTTACAGTCATGGATCATGCACTGAGTTATGTGGTTTTTGTGATGCTGATTGGGCAGGGAGTGCTGATGATAGAAAAAGTACTTTAGGAGGTTGCTTCTTCTTAGGGAATAATCTGATATCATGGTTTAGTAAAAAACAGAACTGTGTGTCTCTTTCTACTGCTGAAGCTGAGTACATAGCAGCAGGGAGTAGTTGTTCTCAACTTGTTTGGATGAAGCAGATGTTAACAGAATACAATGTCAAGCAAGATGTCATGACATTGTACTGTGATAATCTGAGTGCTATCAATATATCTAAGAACCCTATTCAACATAGCAGAACTAAGCATATTGATATACGTCATCATTTTATAAGAGATTTGGAACATGTTGCTACTGAAAAGCAGTTAGCAGACATTTTTACCAAGGCCTTAGATGCAAATCAATTTGAAAAATTAAGAAGCAAATGAGGAATTTGCATATATGAGGATTAAATGTGCTGGGAAGTGTCTTGTGCAGTTGTGATCTTTATTGCATATGTTTAGTTTAAAGGGAACAGAATTTTATTCAACTGCTGAAAGCATACAAGATTAGATTTTAGTACATCAAAAGCAACATATAAAGGGTCTAAAGATTATCCCAACCCCCTGCATCAAGAAAAGTTTCCAATCTTCATCCCATTCATCATCAGAAGCATGAAGTTGCACTGGAGGTTTTTTTATGTTTTTCATCCTTGTCTCTGATGTTTTTCTTGTTCTTGTTGCTCCTGAAGAAGTCCCAGTGGCTGTCATTGTTTTGTTCTTATTCTTCAGTGGATCTGGGTTCTTGACCTCCTGCATGTGTTTCTTCCCTGCATCTTTGTTAGACTAACTCATACTAGTTTGTTGTCTGGTGCTGTTAGAAGGAAGAAGGCTTGGATTTTATAGTTCTATAAGAATCCATTGTTTGTATCGCCTGACCAGTCAAAGTTTTTGGAATTTGTGTTCCTTGGGAAGCTTGTTATT
This sequence comes from Lathyrus tuberosus, assembly GCA_022829125.1. NCBI lineage: Eukaryota > Viridiplantae > Streptophyta > Magnoliopsida > Fabales > Fabaceae > Lathyrus > Lathyrus tuberosus. The sequence continues at coordinate 9,223,891 of JALAZF010000060.1, read as the reverse complement.
CGACCATGTCTTAATGGCTGTCAGTTCTTTGTGTTTGATGTAGTAGTTGTCCAATTATGGCTAAAAAGGGGGAGAGTTAGCCTATGTGCCTATGTGTTGCCTAGTTGTCTGATGTGGTTCTAGGCTTGAGGGGGAGTGTGCATGTTTGAATAGCTGGTATGCTGGTTCTTGTTTTGAGGGGGAGTTTAGCTTTGTGCAGTTTTTGGATGTGATTGCTGCTGGTTGTGTTTTTGAATGTTAGGAGTATGAAGTTTTTCCGCTGCAGGTATCTATGATGTTGGCAGAGATTGTTTTAGCCAAAATTAGCCAAAGGGGGAGATTGTTAGTTCTTGTATTGGCTGGAATTTTGGTAAAACAAAGTTAAACAATGTTGATGTCATATGTCTGATGTCTTAACATTGGTTCCTAACATTAGTTATTGCTGGGTTGAAGTTTTATATGCTGATGTTAAACTTGATGTCTTGACATCAGTTATCAGAACATCAAAATATCAGGCTGTGATGTTTTAGGGTTGCGCGTAAAAGTTTGTTTTGAGAAGATCTGTTAGAGAGATTGTGTGCGAATATCTTGGAGAAGATATTTTCAGTTACAATCAGATTTAGAGCAGATCATATTGCTATGTTTAAGGGTTGTTTGATTTAAAAAGATTTGAAGATCAAATCTGTTTTAAATTCTGTGTTTAAAACAAATCAAATCAGATTTTTGGAAGAGGTCCAAGCCTAAGTCAGAATTCTATTTAAAGCAGCCTCAACCCTTGTTGGAAGGGACGAAGACAAGAGAGCAAAGACTGAGAGTCAAATTTGTGTTTTCGTGTGTGTTTTGTAAAAATTTCATGGTTGAATAGATGTTACTATTTTGGGTTGTAAGTGTATTCACTCTAGAGCTTTTAAGCAAGAGTGTGTTGTTCTTCATCAAAGCTGTTAAGCAGGATCAAGGTGGGTTTAAAAGTGTAATCTTTGAATTGTATCACTGAGGTGATTTAGGGAGTGAGTGGTTTCTCATATCTAAGTGGTCTCTTAGGTAGAAGTGTCATTGGGTAGTGATTAAGATTAGTAGATGTCAGCTAAGATTGTTGAGTCTGTAATTTAATACTACTAATAGTGAATTTCCTCCCTGGCTTGGTAGCCCCCAGACGTAGGTAGTTAGACCGAACTGGGTGAACAATTCATTGTGTTAATTGACTGTTGTTATAGCCTTGTTCATATTAGCAGATTGTGTTGTTGTGACATCACACATCTGATACCAGAATTTCAATATTGAATAAAGCCCAAGAGAAGGCAGTCTGTATTGAGGGAAGTTTCCTATGAGGGAACAAGTTTTGACTAAGTTAGAAGTAACCTCTGGTTTGACCTAAGTGTAGACCTAACTGTTGGGGAATCTCTAGACAAATATGCACAAGTATATACAGATAAGTGAATTAACAAGTATATAAACAAGTATGCATTGAATTGAAAAGATGTTGGGTCTTACACTCTGAGAAGAGGCCCAAGTGTATTTTGATTTATTGTATTGATTACAGTTGTATGATTAGGGTTTTAAGAAATTGAAGAAAGTTTTGAGAAAACTTTGAATTTGAATTTGAATTAAAAGAAAGTTATCTAAAAGAAAAGAAATGTTTGGGGCTTATAACTCAAAGAGAGGCCCAAGTGGTCTAAGAGCAGTTTCACCGGGAATAATGCTCCTCTTAGTACCAGTTTAAAAACAGACAGATGATTTTGAAAACAAAGGTATGTGGCTTACAACTCAAGGAGAGGCCCGTGAAAGTTGTTTATTGTTAAAAACAAAACTTATGTGCAAAATATTGAGGCTTATACTCAAGGAGAGGCCCAGATGACTTGTTTTGAAAACAGGGATCGCACTGTGATACCGAAAGATGTTGTGGGACTTATACTATAGCAGAGGCCCAAAAATTTATTTATGTACAAAGAGGTTGGGTCTTAAACTCTATTTGAGTCCCAAAAGTGTTTGTAAAGAATAAAAGTGGGGCTTATACTAAAAGAGAGGCCCATATGAAAAATAACGAACGCGTCATTGTTTTGAAAATCGTACCGGGACTTATACTATAACAGAGGCCCAGGAATTATTTATTTACAAAAAAGGTTGGGTCTTACACTCTATTAGAGGCCTAAAGTCTTTTTGACAACAAAATTTGAAGGTTAAATCAAAGAAACCCTAATTTCATAAAAAAAATGTATTTATTTTGAAGAAAAATTAAATAAAATGATGGAAATTATAAAATTTATTTAATAAACAAGTTGTGACCTTGGATCAATGTTTAAAAAAACATGTTTTATCCATATGATGACTTGAAATTCATTTGAGTTTGAAAAATCAAGAGAAAGAACTCTTTTAAAATGTTTAAAAATAATTAAAAAGAAATTCTTTACAAAAATTCAAAATATATTAAATAAATAATATTTTTTGATTTTTTTTGTGGAATAAAATATTTAAACATATTTTTGAATTTTGAAAAAAAGAATCAATAAAAAATGTTTAAAATTGGAAGAGAAATTAATTTTTGAAATCAATTAAAAAATAAAAGAAAATTCAAATATTCAAATATTTGAAAAAAGGCGCCAAGAACACATCTTCTTTCTCGCGCGTGTTCTGGTTTTCCAGATTTGCAAAACCCTCTCAATCTCACTCAATACGTAATGAAATGGAACGATTCAAATATCAATCTTGCTCGCTTTTGATCAAGGAACACGATGGTGATATTTAATTTCATTTATTTTAAGTGTGTAGTGAGATACTTGTGATGAACACAGAAACCCTAGTGTTCTGGACTGGGCCAACTCCTGCCCAACCGTCGAGCAGGCCCAGCCCAATACTGGTATGGCCCAATATGGGCCATAGATAGCCAGCGTCGAGCACGTCCCTGTCAGCGCCGAGCACACTCATGACACCCCCCTCGTCGACCATGTATTAGGCAATGCTGTTGAGCAGAAACTTGGGGTCGAGGAGAACACCTCTCTCCTCGACCTCCACGTACTCTTCCCCGCGAGGACACGTCACCTTGTAATCTTCCACTTTCGAAGGAGTCGGTCTGCCCACCTTCCAGAGATCTCAGGACCGTTACCCTAGGGAGAAGACCATGTGCTGGTCTTCCCTATGCCACGTAAGCCCTGGCAGTCACCTGGATTGGGCCTGGCAATCCAGCCCAGTGCAGGAGACTGTTGGCCCTGCGCTGGGGGCATTCTATAAATACCCTCTCATTTGAGTGGGTCAGGTTACGTTCACTCTTACTCTTACACCTATATTTTGTACTTGCTACTCCTGTTTCTTAACTTTGGCATCGGAGTACCTTGCAGGTACACCCCCCCCCCCCCCGCGTCGTTACATCACTACCGGAGTTGAAGATCTCACGGCGTTGTTGTCCACTGTCATATTTTTTGATCCAGGTACGATCACCTAGTTTTTGCAAAAACCATAATGAAATTCTATACACGAATGAAATCATGCAATTGATTGAGGGTTATTACTCTAAGAACTACCAAAAACATGTTGGTAACTTGAAAAAAAAATTATGATGCATGAAGTATAGAGTCTGAAAACTTTAGGCTTACTTGTGCAAGAGGAATTTGAATTTTGATGTAGAGGTGTTACAGATGTTGTGTGACGATCTGGACAGCTTCAATGGACCTTGCGTAAGGTGTGTAGAAGCTTGGAATTGATTGAAGACCCCTGGAACTCTTTGTGGTATCCCAACTGCAACTTGGATCAAGTGTGATTTGGAGGTTTGTGATTCTGATGTTACAGATGATGGAGAAGTGTTTGGATAGTTTCTATATGATATATGTGTGGTGTTAGGATCATTGGTTGTAGTGGAATCCTTCTCTATTTGAAAATTCGCATGTTACTTGCCAAAGAAGGAATTCTGGTTTTTAAGAGTGATTTGGATGATAACATGAGTGAAGATGTTTTGGAGTGTGTTAATCAGTCACAAATGAAATCTATTTATAGTAGAGGAAGTTTGTTTTGCAAGTAATAGTGAATAGAAACTGATCAATATGAGTAGCTATGTAGCCATTGACTTGGATAATTCAAAAGTGCCAAGTCTCCTTTAGCTTGACTCAATTCAATTTCTGCAGGTTTGACCACTCAGAGCTTGGACTGAATCTTGACTGGTTTGGATTAGTATGGCTTGTTTCATGACACCTCAATGCATTGCATTAATGTAACCTTGCCAAAATTGAATTTCAAAGTTCATGTCATAATGGTTTTGCACATGCTTAAGTGGAATTCTTGACTCCTTGATCAAGGAACAAGTGAGTCATCAGAAGTTTTGTGTTTTTGGAAGATGACAAAGTTGGCAAAGTGACAAAACTTGAATGAGAAAATCGTGTGGCACAAGTCATGCATTCATGCTGTCTTGAAAAACCAGATTTTTAGGTCATGTTGCAAGGCTTGTAACTTCTTGCTCAAGTTGAATTAGAATGAGTTTTTGTACTTTTTGGAAAGCCCATATATCATACTTCAACTTATTGTTTAACTTTGGTCCTGATTCATCTTGGATCATGATGGAAAATGCCTCCAAAGTTTGACAAAACATGAGACAGATTTTGTCTCAAATTTTTCTAAGTGTTTGAAAAATGTCCATTTCTTACTTTTTGTGATTTTGATCAATCCATAACTCAAAATCCATGAAGATTTGGAATATGGTATAGTTGACAATCTTGTAGTATGTAATGAGAGCTTTCATTTAAGCTTTGGATGGAAGAAAAAGGTTACTTGGATCACAAGTTATGGTCTTGCAAAGTTGGGTAAAAATCACTTTTTTCCATAACTTAGTGAAATTTTAAGTTTCTTAAGGTTGCCCCTTTTGCAAGTAACCTCATTTTTCTTGATTTTTCTTGATGGATGATGATCCAAACCATAAGTTAACATTGTTTTTTACTTGAAGAAGCCATGTTTGTCAAGAAATCTCAAAAGTCAAACTTGGTTTTGGGGTACAGTTGACTTTTTATCAGATGAATTTCAAACTTAATGGATGGATTCCATATGTGTTTTAGAGTGTCTTGAATCATTTCCCAAGGTTTGAGATCATGTCTTAGTCAAAAGTCAAAGGTATGGTTGACTTTTTCTCAGAAACTCTAGTTTGAGGTCCAAATGAATTTGAGTCCTTATATTGCTCATGAACCAAGTTCTTTGTGTAAATTTGAACTTGTAAGAGGATCAATATGAGATATTTGAGGTCTTCAAAACATTTTTTGAGGTCTTGGCTCATGCCTTGCTCCAAAAGTCAACTTAGGGGTGAATTAGGTCAAGAAACCCTAATTCCTGATTTTTTATGAATGCATCCCCTGAGGCTATTTTGAACTTATGATTGGATCCATGAAGTCCCTTTGAGCTTCTTGAATCATGTTTTGAAGTATTGGCTCATGCCCAGATGAAAATTTCCCTCTGGAGGTCTTGGTCGACCAAAACCCTAATTTGGTGATACTGAAGATCTTGAGGCTTGATCAACTTGAAATGTTGAACTCTTGTGCTCTATTCCTGATATGGGATACCTCTTAATCCTTCGTGCATATTTGAGAGGCTTGACAAGTTGAAGATCATGTCAATTCTTGACTGATCCTTTGTCTGAGTGCTCTGAGGGAGTCCAAAACCCTAATTCTTGATTGAGGTGAATGATCAACAATATTTGAGAGGATTGATGAGGTATGAAGATACCTCCATATTGTGGTGATGATTTGCACAATGATATGAATTTTTGTGATCAAAATTTAGGGTATGACGCCTCCTTATTGATCTGCTAGTTGCTTTGCAATTTGTCTAAGTTGTGTTTCTAAGTTCCTTATCGAAGCATCCGTATTTTTCTGATTTGTGATGGATAATTGCATGACCTGGTTCAATGTTTCTTCCAATTTGGAGGTTCTGTCCGGCTGAGTTGTATGAGGCGGTTGTTGATGAAAATTTTGATATTGGTTGAGCCTGTTTAATGCTCCTGCTTCTTGCCTCCAACCTTGACCATAGTTGGCGTTATTTCCGCATTAATAGTTTTGATTTCCTTGGTATGGTGCTGATCTTTATTGGTTTCCCATGTAATTGACTTCTTCATTCATTGGAGGGAAAAAAGTTGTTGGATAGTCACCAGTGCATAGCTCGTACAAGGCTACTTGTTGTGGTTTGTTGGCCGAGCCATGCATCTCCTTGAGCTGTTGTGAAAGTTTGGACAGCTGCTTGGTTAATTCCTCTACTGTTTGAGTGAGAAGTTTGTTTTATGCCAATATTACATCGTTTGGGCCAAACTCTAGTAATCCCGGTTTCATTTATGCAGTGCCTATGTTATACTGAACTTGATGGTCATTAAGAGCCATACGATTAATGATAGACACTGCCTCTTATGCACTTTTGGATAGTAACGAACCACCGACAGTTGCATCAAGTAGAAGCTTTGGTTGTGGTTGTAATCCATTGCAGAAGATATGGATTTTTGTGAGTTCATCGAAGCCATGATTTGCAAATTTCCGTAGCATAGACTTGTAGCACTCCCATGCTTCACATAGAGTCTCTGTACCACTTTGAGCAAATGCGGTTATTGCGGTTTTGGCGTCCATGAATTTGTTGTGTGGGAAGAACCGATTCATAAATTATTCCTCCAAGACATTCCGATTTTTCATAGTTTGAGTGGGTTGGTCTAGATACCAATTCTTTGCTTTGCCGATTAGTGAGTGCAGAAACAATCGCATGAAGACTGCTTCTTCTTCCGCTTCAGGTGCTCCCAACGTACCAGCCAATTCATAGAACTTGGTGAGGTAGGTGTACGGATCCTCGTAATCTAGGCCTTCAAAGGGATTTGCATCGATGATCTGCAATAATCATGTTTTCATTTAAGCTTGTCGGTTGGTTTGATTGTTGGTGAGGCAAGCCAACCGTCTCGGGCTGCTTTGACAAGGTCCTTCATTCACGATTTCAGGTCCACCTTCTGCCATGGTTTCTTTTGTTGAATGTGTTAAGATGGAAGCTCCTTTCTTTTGATATCTTTATTTGGCTAGCTTTTTTTGCTTCTTTGTTTGTCGTTTGTTTTGTCGGATTGTTCTTTCGATCTTAGGATCAAAAGGCAATAAGTACTCTGGTTTTGTACCTCGCATACACAAAGCTTGCAATTTCTAGCCAATACAATGTTAGGAGAATGTAAGATAAAGAAAAGAGAAAAAATATGTACAACTTTTAACAAATGTACAACTTAAAAAGATATCAACAGTCATTTTGTTCGTAATATCTAAACGCCAGTCCCCGGTAACGGCGTCATTTTTATGTTGCGTAAATCAAAAGAAAGTATTGAATATCGTATCCACGGAGACCGGCGCGATATTACCAACATTGAGACAATTGTTATCGTTTTCAAGTGAAGTTTGTAAATTGTCTTGTTTAAAGTAACAGAATATAAAATTGAAATTTGTTAAAGTAAAGTTTAAATGATAGAAAACTTGTCAGGATTAAAATTTCGCTGCCGTGCACGTATGACTTTGATTGATACTTCTTTAAATAAACTTGCTTTGCCTCTTATCTTCATTAATTCACTCACAACAGCATATATGTCTATATGTTTGCTGAGATTTCAATTGATTTAGTTGAATCAATGATTTCTCAATCAATTGAACAAAACAATCACATTAAGAATCGAATATCATTTATGAAATTTAAACCCTAGTTCTATGTCTAGAACATAGCGTTTAACCGATTATAATCTTTAGCTATAATACGAATGTATTTTTAAATCATTATTCGTATTCACAAGTTTAGATTGACAAAACAAAGATTTAATCGATAATCATGAATAACAAAATTTCATTAAAGAAGGAATCAATAGCAATACATACGATTATGGTAGGTTCCTTCCAATCCTAACAAGGATGATCTCTCGATTCTTGATGCGAACCCAGCTCGATTCTCTCGACTCTCTTCTCCTACTAAACTATTACAATTATCTATTACAATGTCTATTTCTGATGTGATGCTTTTTTAAATGTTTCTGCTGCACTCCTTTTATACTGGTTGAGATGAGGTACTTTCGCTATGCGAAGTTTTGGTCGTTATGCGAAGTTAGCTTGCTTAACCATGAAGAATTTTAAACTCCCCCTGGGAACCGCCATACTTCGCTATGTGAAGTAAAGTTCGCGTTGCGAACTATCCTTGCTTCTCCTCGCGTCTGTCGCTTCAAGCAAAACTGGGTGTGTTTGCTTTTGTTTCTTTTGTTGTTGCTCGCTCCTTCTTCGCGTAGCGAAGCATTGGCTCGTGATGCAATCGTGCTTCGCTTCCTCTCGCTTCAAGCGAAGTTTGGTGATTTTGGTTATGTTCCTCTTCTATTATTGCTCGCTCCTTCTTCGCGTCGCGACCTTAGCGTAGCGAAGTATTTGTTCGCGATGCGAAAGTTGTCAGGCATGAATTCTTGTTGCTTGCAACTGATGTTTTCCTTTGTCAATTCCTGCAAAAACCTAACCAATCAAAAGTAACACTCTTTTGGATCATGGTTAGTCAAGTTTCATCATTTTTAGTTAATGGAAGCAACCATTTGTCAAGTTTTCACCAAAGATTTTGTCAACTATTGAACCTCCATCAGATGTCGTAACTGCAATACACAAAAAAAGTAAGAACTAATAGGCAAACAGAACATCAATTTTGTCTTATTAAACAATAACTCATATCATTAAGCAACAAATTCATAATAATCAATTAACAAATTCAAAACCAACTAAGCTCCTAGTAGTTAACATCAACAAATTCAAAACCAAATAAACAAATAAGATCTAATAAAACAGTTGAATCAAATCATCATATCATGAACAATAAAAAAAATGCCAAACCAATTATATAATTCCTACCTCCAAACTAATTAAAAACCCATAAATTAACTCTCAATCAACAAACTTTATAAGCTTTTGAAACATACCAAAAGAATTAACTTTTTGCAAGTAAAACATGCCATTGTTTCATGTATCAATAAGAGACACAATCAAATCTCCAACAAATAAAAACATCATTTTTAATCAATTAAACAAACATTAATTAAAATAACAGTTTTCACCACAGATGCATAATTAACTAACCAAACAGAGCATAAACTGATCAAGAATAAACAGAGCATAACATACAAATAACTTATATATATTTATAAAAACTAATGTAAAAGAATCCAAACATGGCCATAACATACAAAATAGAGACAAATTTAGGGTTTTCCAAATGATAAGAAAAAATGGAAATAGATTGTATGAATCGAAATTGATTGATTGAATAAATGACATGTGTTATCAAACGCCTCTAAGCCATATAACCTTAATAATAGGCTAAAGTATTGAATTCGTTGCATTGAATCTGTGGAGCAGAGCAAAATGATTGTGATTAACAATATTTTTATATGAAATGAAAGATCAAACAAATTACCGGTGTTCTATTTTGTCAATAAACGACGAGAAAATGGATCTATTGATAGATCTGAAAGCATGTTTCAGAGAGATAAGCTTCAATGTAACTTGTGAGTCCTCTATTATAAGTCTATTTGGAATCTTGTTGGCACTCTGTGAGGTCGGTGGCAAACCAAAGTGGCAAGGCTCTTGATCCTAATCGAACGCATAACCGAAGTAACTATCTCATCATCATCGTGTCCCTGTAAAAACAATATGATGAAACATGTGAGAAAATAATTCACACGTGATAACTGTTAGAAATGATAATGTCAACATTAACAATAGAAGACAAACAATACAATACTCAGATTTTACTTGTTTCTAATAGTGGTTCATTCCTTCTAATTACAACATTTGTGCCATTGAAGATCATACTTGGCATCTCTTGTACAGTGAATAGGAATCCAGCTGAGTTAACCATTTCAGAAATAGGAAATGTCTACATGATCAGAGGAGAGAATCTCAAATTTTTTAATAGCATTTCCAAAAACAAACATTTTTCCCTATTCCATGTAGAAACAAGCAGCAGAGGGGTTTGAAAGGAACTAAAATGAAAGAACATTCACAACATTGAAGTCCTCCTTTATTCATTTTTATTGGTGTCTCTTTTGAATCTCATGAGTTTTATTGTTTAGCTACAGATGTATAATTCAGTAAAATACATGGATGAATCTTCATAAAATCATCAAAAATATAAATCGCAAAGTTACTCATAGTCGTGATAATGTTAATGAGAATCCTCTACAACATTTTACCAAACATATAGTGTGCATATACAAAACTGAAATAAAGCAACATAAAATTGAATGATTAAGATGTGATCACTAACCTTCATTTTAGTGTAGGGTGAAAGAAAATTGATTTTCAAAAGAAGATACGAAATGAAGTAAACAATTCTCGATCGATTGACTCCATCAAAAACAGAAATTCCCAAGGAAAAGAAAAGAAAGATTGAAAACAAAAAGATTAACAAAGTAAATCTTATTGAAACTAAATCAATCATTAAACTTGAAAAATTTTATCAGAGCGAAGATCGACATTTCCCTATATTCAACATCGGATCCCATTTTCTTCTTTCCAACCTCACCGCCCAAAGGCTCGTCATCGATTAACATTAAAGATAGTCGAGTTTAACAATGACGGTCGAGTTTAACGGATCTGCAAAGGCAAAGTCGTTGTGCGTCAGTCTGAAAGGGCAACGGTAAGTTCAGTGGTGGTAGATAAGTCGCCTGGGGCATTTTCAAGGTGTGATCGTTGTTTTGGTAATTGTTGAGTTGTGATGAATGAAGAAGAAAATGGTTTTATTGTTGTATGTGGTTGTTGTTGTTGAATGGAAGAAGGTGATAGATTTGTGAAAAGGAGAAGGAAGATGAAGGGCTTACGGAAAGAAGCAAGAAGAAGTAGTGTGTTTAAGATTTTAATATTGGTAGGCATGTTAATGAATTAGAAGCATTGAAAGTTGTGCGACTCTTCAGTTTTCAAGTTACTTCAAATTAACCATTTCGTTGTTTCCCACATAATAGCTATATGAAAGAATGTCTTTTTAATTAACCAAACTAGCGGATACCCGTGCTATCGCACGGGTCTTGTCTGTATTCACACGCTACGTTGCGAAATATCACTTGTTAATCTTGCAATCTTTTTTCAGAGTCTAAATTTTTTACAGCATAAATCACTGCAACAATAATAAATTCCTGATAGAATTTTTCATTCCTATAATAGCATGAGTAAATATATCAAACTTAATTCAATGTATGAAAAAATAAAATTCAAATGATCTGTCTATAATTGGTATCTCATAGATTTAATATATATGAACATTAAAATGATCAGTCTACAACTGATATCTCATAGATACGTTCACATCTACCCGTTTGTAGTCACACGATATGTTGCAAAATATCACTTGTAAAATCTACAAACCTTTTTTCAGACTCTAAAAATTTTAGATAACCAACATAATGGGTTGATAAATCCAACAACAATATTTATATCAACAGGTAGACATTTTCCCGTTTAAAAATAATTATTGTAACTTATTTCTGTATATAAAAATATTCATATCAACATATAGACTTTTTCTTGTTTATAAGCACCTTAAGTCTGTGTGACAATATATAAAGCAATTTTTAATTTATTCATGTTAAAAACAATTATTTTAATACTTCAATTTTACTCCTTTATAAAAATATTTGTAATTTATTCCTTTTTATAAAAATAATTATAACTTATTCCCATTTATAAAATTTGTTGGAGGTGGGAATTGAACACATCCCCTTTATTTCATAAGTCCCCTCCTTTTTTTTTTTTTTTGAATCAAGAGAAATATATTAATTCAAAAAAAGAGCAATATACACAAGGTGATCCCCAAGGATCCAACCACCAAGCACTAACATTACATCATTAATCTAGGTAAGTGGCTCCTAATCTTTTTACATTGCCACCCTCTATAGATCACATTATCTATAATATTTGACACTATACTATTTTTATCCACTTTGTTGTCAAAAACTGTATCATTTCTAAGTTTCCATATACCGTATACGGTTTCAGCGATGCTCAGCTTTAAAGTATCATTCTTCCATCCTTTATTCTTAACAGCCATACTAGCCCAATTCTTCTCCTCCGTCCAACCTTTAGGATCGTGCTCAACTTCCAACCACATCAGCACTTCTTTCCAAATCGGTGTCGTGACCTTGCAGCAGAAAAATAGTTTTTTCTATTAGTATAAACTAAATTATTTTAACATTTGAATTTAGTAGTTAGTTTAATAGTTTCTATTGCTATTCAATTTAATATTGCTATAGTTTAATATTTAGTTTAATAATTTATATTTCTATTGCTATAGGCGTTTAATATAATGTATATAATACTAATAGTTTAATATTGCTACAGTAATTAAATTAAATTAGTTTATTAGTTCATCATTTGTTTTTCAATTAAAAACTATATTAGATTATTAGTTCATTAGTATTAAACTAAATTAGTTTATTAGTTTATGCTACAGTAATTAAATTTAGTTTATTAGTTTATGCTACAGTAATTAAATTAAATTAGTTTATTAGTTCATTAGTATTAATTTTTGCTACAGTCATTAAACTAAATTAGTTTATTAGTTCATCATTTGCTACAGTAATTTATTAGTTTATGCTACAGTAATTAAATTAAATTAGTTTATTAGTATTAATTTTTGCTACAGTAATTAAACTAAATTAGTTTATTAGTTCATCATTTGCTACAATAATTAAATTAGTTCATCATTTGTTATTCAATTAAATTACTGTACCAAAAATTAAATTAGTTTATTAGTATTATTAAAAACTATTAAACTATTAGTATTAAACTAAATTGAATAAATAAATTCTAATATATTAGTAAATAAAAACTAAATTGAATAGTAATATTAAACTATTAGTATTATTAGAAACTATTAAACTAAATACTAAATTCTAATGTAGCAAAAAAAATACTAAATACTATTAAACTATTAAACTAAATACTAAATTCAAATGTTAAAATAATTTAGTTTATATTAATAGAAAAAAATATTAAACATATAATATATACATTTTAAAAGCATAAATTAACAAAAGACGTTAATTGGCTTAGTGATGAAAAACCACCTGGCCTTCCACATCACTACAAAAAAAAATCTGACACGTCAGCATTTTTGCTGACCGGGCGTGATGAAGGTCAAAATTGAGAGAATCTTCAAATGTTAGGGTATTTTTTGCAAGTATTTTTTATAGGGGGTTTTTCAAAAAGCGCCTATATGGCAGGGGACAAAATGACTATTAACCCTTGTTTTAATACTTCAATTTTTCTCTTTTATAAAAATATCAGTAACTTATTTTCATTTATACAAATAATTGTATAAATAGTTGATTTATTATGTTTATAAAATTATTTGTAACTTATTCCCGTTTATAAAAACAATTGTAATTTATTCAGTTTATAAAAATGATTGTATCAATACATTTTAATCTTTTATCATTAATTTTTTATGATTACCATTTATCAATAAATTTTCATGACTACCATTTAACATTTTTTTTATCATGATTACAATTATAAAGTTAATTTAAAAATATTCTGATAAGTTTAAGTTTTTTTATAAGTTTAAAAATAATTATATCAATACGTAGATTTTTTTTCTCCGTTTATAAGTGACTTGAACCCGTGTCACAATTTATATAAATTTTTTAACTTATTTTTGTCAAAAAAAAATTCTCGTATGGATTCACATTAAAGTTACAAAGATAGTAAGCATCTTGAACTCGTGTCGTTATTTATAAAAAATATTTGTAATTTGTACTGATTTATAATAATAACTGTATAATTAGTTGAATTTTTTTGTTTATAAATATATTTATAACTTATTCCCATTTAAAAAAATTATTGTAACTTATTTTTGTATATAAAAATATTTATATCAACATTAGATTTTTTTTTCCGTTTATAAGCGCTTTGAATTTGTGTAACAACTTGTAAAACAATTTTTAACTTATTCCTGTTAAAAATAATTGTATTAATACTTGAATTTTTTTCTTTATAAAAACATTTCTAACTTGTTTCAATTTATAAAAATATTTCTAACTTATTCTCATTTATACAAAAAACAATTGTATCAATAGTTGAGTTTATTCCGTTTATAAAATTATTTGTAACTTATTCCCGTTTATAAAAATAATTGTAGCTTATTCCAGTTTATAAAAATGATTGTATCAATAAATTTTTACCATTTATCATTATTTTTTTCATGATTATCATTTATCATTAAATTTTCATGACTACCATTTATCATTTTTTTTATCATGATTACCATTATAAAATTAATTTGAAAAGATTTTGATAAGTTTTACTAATTTTATAAGTTTAAAAAAATTGAAAAATCTCATATTAAATTATGTTTATAAATAAATGTCATTTATTAGTGATTAATATAGAATTTATTATTTAAATTTTAGTTCATTTGATTAAAGTAAAATAAATATTTTAACTAATTAAAATAGATTTTCTATAGAAAAAAAAAAGACAAACTTAATAATACTTATTACAATTAGATATTTCTCATTTATAAAAATGTTTGTAACTTATTCCCGTTTATAAAAATTATTGTAACTTATTTTCGTTTATAAGAATATTTGTAATTTATTACTATTTATAAAAATATTTATAACTTATTTTTGTTTATAAAAATATTCATAACTTATTCTCATTTATAAAAATACTTGTAACTTAGTTCCGTTTATAAAAGCTATTGTAGTGTATTCCTGTTTATAAAAATAATTGTATCAACATATAGAATTTGTCTCGTTCATAAGCGTTTTGAACACGTGGGTCTATTTATAAAAATATTTTTAACTTATTCCCGTAATAAACAATTAAATCAATAGTTGAATTTTTCCCGTTTATAAATATATTTGTAATTTATTTCGGTATATACAAATATTTATAGTTTATTCCCGTTTATAAAAATAATCATATTAACAGGGAGACTTTTTTCCGTTTAAAAATGCCTTTACCAAAGGATTATAAATAGATTTGATTCCTCATTTAAATCATAATCAAATCCAACAATTGACCTTAATTTCATTTAATCCCATAATTTCATTTTAAACAAAATATGGGAATAAAAATTTTAACGAATTAGTAATTATATTAGAATGTTAAATTACAATAATTATGTGATATCTTTCTATTTTTTTTAGAGATATCTTTCCATTAATTACAATAATTCAAATTTTAAACTCAAATCTGTTTTTTCATATTCCTAGAGAATTTATTTATTTTTACATAATCTTTCCATATACCATTTCATATACCAAGAGAATTAATTAATATATTTTTAATTTTTCCAGTAAATTATAACTATTAACAAAATTAAAGCAAAATATTTATATAAGTAACACAATATACTTTTCACATTTATAAATATATTTGTAACTTCCAACCTAATCTTTTACTAATATAATTTATTATTAATAATGTCAAATCCTATCAAAATATAATATTGGAACAAAATATAATTATTTGTAACAATTTGTTATTATAAATGCTAATATAGACGTGAGAAACTAATTCCTCAACATGAGTTCATCATATGGTTCAAAAAGATTGATTTGAAAAATCACAATAGTCTTAAAATAAACATGCTATAAACTATTGTCTAAAAAGTTTCTTAGTGAATGTTGTCTTTTGAGTTTCCTTTGATACTAAACCATTAGAACTCGTGTGTCTCTCCATTTTCTAATCCGGATTCCAAGAGTTTTTTTTCCAGCTTCCCAATGTACATACATTCATCATAACATATAACCCTTATAATAATATACGTAATAAAATAAATCAAAATTTAACCCAAAATTATAATATGATGACACATCAGTAATATTAATTGCCAAATGAAGACATTTGGTTTAAGATTAAAAAAAAAGATTATAGAGAAAAAAAAACATGATTATAAATAGATTTGAATCCTCCTTAAAATCATAATCAAATCCAACCATTCACCTTGATTTTATTTAATTTTTTCAAACAAAACGAATGAAGATTTAAATTTTATTTATTTTTAAATATAGGATTACAAAATTTAACGAATTAGTAATTTCAAATGTATTATAATTCTATAGGTCTAATTTTTAGATTTATAACGAAAAAGTTATAATCAAATCGTTCAATTAATAAAAAAATTTCACATGCATACTATATTAACAAATTTAAACAGGGTAATACTCTTTATAATTAAATGTAAGCTATATTTTTCAATTTAAGAAATAAATTCCAAAATTTACTAATAGTAAACCCAATAATTGGAAACATTCAAATATTAGATACAGTACTTATGAAAGTAGATTACATGTGATATCTTTCTATTTTTTTTTTATTTTAGAGATATCTTTCAATTAGTTGTAATAATTCAAATTTTAAACTCAAATCTGCTTTTCATATTCTAAGGAATTTATTTATTTTTACGTAAATCTTTCCATATACCATTTTATATACCAAGAGAATTAATTAATATATTTTTATTTTCTTAATAAATTATAACTATTGACAAAATTAAAACAAAATATTTAAATAAATAACACAAATAAAAAAATTACAGAAAATAACTATTAACTCTCTCATTTTCTATTGATTATAATTTTCAAAGACTTCAATTTTTTTTCAATTTTAACGGAATTTTATTTTCAAGGACTGGCATCGAATATTTTCAACATTTTTTTCTCCAAATCTCTATCATCTATGACTTCATCTTTTCTCCCAAGTTTCAAGAATGATATCCTCTCCGTAGATATGACTAAACCTGATATTACATCTATGCTATAACAACCAAATTGAAGTAGTTGTATGAAATGTGGTAAAGTGTGCGAACGAACCAGCAATAAAACAATATAGTCTCAATAATAATAAGGGTCGTTCATTTTTAAATCTCACAAAATGCATAATATTTGTCGTATCAGATTTTGAATGAAAAATACCATGGAATAAAAAAGAATACCATGCTATAGATATCGAACATGATGGTATATCACAACTTCTAAGTGTCAACAGTTTTGTCTTCGTACCTTATCAGCCAAAGGTTCTCTCTGCATGTTGGTGTAAATTCATTCCCTTAATTGAATTTTAAAATTACTGAAAACAATAATAATAATAATAATAATAATGATCTACCTTCATAGACATGATCAAATGGTACAATTCCTACCCTGCAGAATCATTACCTTCCTTATTGATTCTTGCTCTTAACTCATGTAACTTCTCCAAATAATTAGTCTTCTAGTGATTCTGTAGACCAACCAGACCTAATATTGGAGAAGCTCATGTCTGACCCTTGTCTATTTTATTCAATGTTATATGCATTATATCGTCCTCTACAATTCAAGTTCCAAAAATCAGCACCAATCGATAAATTTAACTTAACCAAACCCAAATTAATCATATTATTTTGTTTCAATATAAAAAATAGAAACTTACCCCAATTAATTTCAAACCAAAATTAACATCATAACACTCATAAACACAAACATGAATATTAGGTAAAGTAAAAATAGATAACTCAGAATCACAAATTGAACCTTATGCTTACCGAAAATTTTATAAATGAAAATAAAAAAAGCTCAGAACAAATCGAACTTGAAGCTTACCAAAAATTTTCTTCTTCAATAGATTTTTCTGTTCTTTGAAATGCAACAACGATCTTCAACCTCAATCACCTCAATCGCTCTTCTTCTTTATCAAGTACTCCTTCTTGTTGATCTGTCTCATTGAAACCAACATTGTTCTGTCTAAAAAATTTTATGGATCTGAAACATATAAATAAAACACAAAAACATGATCGGAACACCAACCCAGATCCAAAAACTGAAGGAAAAAAATCTAAACTTTAAGGCATAAATCTTTTGTAAATTTACAAATAATCCATACATTGGTTGCTCAAGATCAATGCTTGCTGTTTGAGTTCTTCAACCGTCTTCTCTGTAACACCCCAGTTTTTGTTAGTTTTATTTAATCGAGTCTATTTAATTATTTTTATTATTATATTATTTTATTTTTTACTTTTATTTGAAAATATATTATTTTTCATTGTGATTATGTTTTATCGCGTTTTGAGAGCGTTTGCGAGATATTTGAGTGTAGGGGTATTTTGGTCATTTCACTTTATTTTTCCTTAAGTTAGAAAAATATAAATAGAAAGAGAGAAAATTAGAGAGAAAGAAAAAGAGAAGAGAAAGAAGAAAAGAGAGAAAAACTTGGAAAGGAAGAAAATCAATCAACCGACTTTTCAAACACGGTTAAATCGGGTAAGGGTGCGAAACTTGATTATATTATACTTGGGTATGTATTTGCTGATTATTGGATTGAAATTGAATATAGAGTAAAAACCATAATATGTGGAAATTGTTGGAAATTGATTCAAATTGTGTCTGAAATCATGTTTTGATGTTCCTAATTGTTGATACATGTTAGATAGGTGTTGTTGTGCACTCTATTGGTATTTTTCTGGTGTTTAGGAGAGATTTGGAGAGGAAAATGGTTGAATTTCGCAGAAAAATTATGCAGGAAAAATTCTGGTTTTCCACTGCCCATACGCGTATCACTCAAGGCAATACGCGTATTGGTTAAGGCAATACGCGTATGACAATGAAGGAAAGAGGGCAATACGCGTATGGAGTTCCATTTTCCCAGCCATCTGCTCATTTGCGTAATGGTACGCGTAAGGAATTGGGCAATACGCGTATCAAGTGAGGCATTGCGCGTATTAGGGTTTTAGAGGAATTTTTGAAGAGGAATTGGTCTCTGCTCATACGCGTCTCACCTTGGGCAATACGCGTATGGATGGGCGAGTGAGCTGAGCAATACGCGTATAGCTCAGGGCAATACGCGTAGAACCAGAGAGGGTGTAAAATATTGTCTTTTCGCGATTCCTTTTCATTTTACTTCCGTAACTTGTGTTCCGATTATCCGTTTTGAACATTCTTGATATCGTTGGAAAGCTAATAAAATGTACTTTCTTATTAAAATTGTTTTGAGATTTTTGGCCGAATTAATTATATCGGGAATTTGGAATAGTGCCGTTCTGTCGACTTTTGTCGTTGTAATTGTGTGTAATTGATGTGTATCATGCAATGTGCTGTTGATATGGGTATTGTATGACTTGTGTGCTGCTGTGTGATGAAAATGCATGTGATAAGATGTTGTGATGATGGTTTGTGGCCTAAGGGCAAGTAAATACAATGTGTTGTATTTGATGATATATGCATAATTAGGGATGTGTATATGTGTGCATTTGAATGTCATGAGTCATTGTATGCCAAGCATCATGATATGCATTCTTGTGCTGTCGTGTGCCCTAGTGGGTGTGAGCAACGAATCGATTCCATAGGGAATCCGCTATAACATCGTGAGCCTTATACCGAGAGGACTGAAAGCGATGATTATAGACGATTGTAAGCCTTATACAAAGAGGACCGAAAGCGATCGGATCGTGAGCCTTATACAAAGAGGACTGAAAGCGATCCATAAACGTCGTGAGCCTTATACCAAGAGGACTGAAATCGACGGGGAACATCGTTTGCCCGACGGGGAGTTACATTAAGTAACAAACGATGGTTCTAATAGTTCCTGAGTGAACTAGTGATGAGATTGACGGATGGATGGTACCGCATTTGCATTGAGTCGTTGTGTCGGTCTCTTTGCATTTGTATAAATCATGAATGGATTGATTTTGTGTGGAATTGTGAATGGAATTGATGAGTTGAGATATATATATATATATATATATATATATATATATATATATATATATATATATATATATATATATATATATATATATATATATTTGTTGTTGATAAATGCATTAAGCTTGATTATATATGCCTTGGTGATGGATATATGAGATATGCATTGTGTTGTTTTGTGTTCGAATTCTGGTATAAGTTGTGGTGAGAATATTTTACATGTGTATTTTTGTGTTATTATATAATTGTATGCAATTATATTAGGATTGTGTTTCTCACCCTTCTGCTGTTTTAAATGCTCTATGAGGCATTGCAGATTAGATGCTAGAGGTCTTTTTGTGAAGCTTAGGTCTATGTAGCACCGGGTAGTCGGAGAGATCGTTTGTGATATTATGTATATGTATATGTATCTTTTGGATTGTACATGTGTGACCCTGTATATGGCAGACAGACTTTCTATGTGATATATATATATATATATATATATATATATATATATATATGAGATTCAGTTGCATAATTTTCGCTTTTATTCTGTATCTGAATTGTGGGTAGTAGGAACTAAGTTCCTCTGTTTGTATTATTACCTGATTGTTGCATATCTTTATGAGCAGGTTATTGTATTTTGTTTCAATTGATGTGACTCCTCAGTCTATGCCATGAATGTTTTAATTATACTCTGGTGAATTTTTTTTATCGCTTTATCTATTTGGGGGTATAGATTGGGGGTGTTACATTCTCCATCTCCGATTTGTAAGGAACTCCTGTAGAACATATTCCAGGAAAAATCCTAAATCAACAAAATCTCAGAATAAATTTGAAGCTGAATAGAGATAAAAAAGGAAAAAATTAGGAGAAAAAATTCATTAACAAAAAGCGAATCAATTTGAAGCAGAATCAATTTCAACCCTCTCATTTCTCGTTGTTCAAGTGATTTTGAAAAAAAATCCATTAACCAAAAGCAATTGGAAGAGAAGATATGAAAATAAAGATAAAGAGAAAATAATTTAGAGAAAAAAAATGACTTCTGCGTGTTCTGATGAAAAGAGGAATTGGAAGAGGAAGAGATGTGGATTGTTTCTTGATTCAAAGTATGTTGATATAGTCATAATAATAGTAATGAAAAAAAGTGACTTTTGTGTGTTCCGATGAAAAGAAAGAGAGAGTAAGCGATTTATGAGTAGAGAGAGGGAGATATATGTTTGGAATTTGGAATATAGGAGAGAGAAGTTGTTAGAGTTTTATGAGATTAGGTTAAATTACCATGACTCTACAGTTTCCAAGAGTTTATTTTCAACTTTTTAATTGAAAAATAAAACCAAAAAAATAATAGCATGCCACATCAGCAGTATTTAACATCAAATGGCTAATATTGCAGCAAAAGTGTGCAAAGTCGTTAATACCCTTTTTGTTTAGTATAATTAAGAATTTTAGCAGAAGGGTATTATGGATAAACAGCGAGGTAAGTTTTTAATAGATAGTTATTAGATAATTAACTACAAAAATATAATTGATCACAAATTGACACATCGGCTCTCATAAATGCCAAATGCATAAGATTGAAGTAAGTATGTAATTAGACTCTAATACCCCTACATTAATGAAAAATTAGGCATGTAATCAGAATGGTTAATTTGAAATTTCAAGGTACTATTCTTTTTATATATAGATAATAGATGAGTTAAAAAAGTGTTGAACTTTTTTATTTTTACTTTTCATATCATAATTTTCACGTTTATTTTTTAGAAATGAGTCATTAAAAGTATCATTTAAAAATATTATTCATATAATAGATATTTATTTGTTATTAGTCAATTAATTTAATTTTAAAAAATTATATATCTTAAATAAAAATGATAATAAAATATTATTCATATAAGAGACATTTATTTGTTACTCCCTCTGTCCCAAAATAAAAGTATTTCTAGCCTAAAAAAATTCTCCCAAAATAAGAGTCTTTTTAAATTTTCAATACAACATTAATTATTTTTTACCAACTTTACCCCTAATAAATTTTCTCTACACTATTTTTAAGATATTACATCATACTATACTT
The DNA here is from genome assembly GCA_022829125.1 of Lathyrus tuberosus. Lineage (NCBI taxonomy): Eukaryota > Viridiplantae > Streptophyta > Magnoliopsida > Fabales > Fabaceae > Lathyrus > Lathyrus tuberosus. The sequence continues at coordinate 9,202,178 of JALAZF010000060.1, read as the reverse complement.
TTATGAAAATCAATAGTAATTAACGACAGTTTTGTAAAATTGTTATATTTAATCATTTAATCGTTATTTTTCTTAATCTATGTGCAACAATCTTAAAAGACTTTTATTTTGAGGCAGAAGAAGTATTAGTCAATTAATTTAATTTAAAAAATTATATCTCTTAAATAAAAATGATAATAATTATTATACTAATTAAAATTTATTATAAAAATTATATACAAGACAAATGTATTTAAATTTAGACTTTTCATACCTTTTAGATAAAAATTGGACTAATTATAATATATTCATAATTATAATTTTTTTAGAAATCACACACATGAATAATGCTTTTTATTAAAAAAAGTCATTTAAAATAAATATTTGTTTTTAATATTTTTAACATAAAAATGGAACAATTATAAATTTTTCATATTTTATTGTTTTTATGTTATTTTTCTCTAAATGTGTTTTAGTATCGTTGAAGTGTATAATTCACACATCGACAATTATTTACAACTAATTAATTAGTTAATATTTTCTATTTTATAATTAAAAACTAATTATAATATACTATAATTATAGTTTTTTATTAAAACTATACACATAACAAATAATTAATTCAAATTAATATATATATATATATATATATATATATATATATATATATATATATATATATATATATATATATATCATTGATTTAATATGAGAACAAATAAAATACACTAACTATGAATGGAAATAATTTTAATAAACTAATTATAATTATAATATAATTTGTTTTCTTAAGTTTATATAGAGATAAAAAAACAAGGAACAAATAAATTCAAATAAAAAAAATTATAATATAATATTCATCGTGGTCAAAGTATTTTTCATTGATTAATCTATAGAAATAAATGCTAGTAGTGTGGAGAAGTCCCACAAAAAGTATTTATCATTGATTTGAGTAATCTATAGAAATAGTAAATGTTAGTAGTGTGTTCCACAATGATTAAAAACATGAAGTGTTGAATATTTATAGGCAAAATAACCCTTTTGGTATCTTAACTTTACACCAGGGTCCAATTTGGTCCCTTAACTTTAAATAATAGCGAAGTCGTCCCTTAACGTTTAAAATGGTCTCATAGTAGTCATTGCCGTTAGTTTGGTCAAACGTCCGTTTATTAACCCTTACGTGGCAGGTGACATGGAAAATAGAATATCGTCTTCTTCCTTGGCTTCGTTTCCACTCGTTTCCCCTATTTCAGTGGTTAGGGCAAATAGATTTCATCTTCTTTCTTTACAATTCCACTCAAAATTAAAAGTTAGGGTTTTGGGAAACATGAAATTGGGTAGTTCTTCAGAATACATAATACACAATTAACTGCAGTAGATATACTCACAGAGCATAATATGTTCACAACCATAATATGTTAACAACAAAAGCACCAAAGTGTGATTATGCGTGTGAAAACCTCTGGTGAAGTTTTGTTATGTGTGAATTTCTAATACTGTATGTCTGTCTTTGATACTCTGATGACCCTTGCAATTTATAGGCTCAACACTCTTAATTTTTAAAATCAATGTGAAACAATGCTGCAGATTTTTGTATTGCTTGTGTGATGAAATATTTCCATTTCCATTTAAACGTGTTTAAAACATGTTTGGGATTTTTCCTCTTTCAATTCAACATGTCACAACACTGTTTTGGAAACATTTTGATGACAATGATTCTGGCCATATCTGTCTGATCTCATTGTTTGATCTTGTTGCTCTTGATTTTTGCTAACACTACTTTGGCCACAGTTACTCAGGAAGTAATACATTGTTTTTTCTATCTTTGGCAGGCTTATGCAGTCCATCGTCTAAAAGCTCTAGTAAAATCTCAGTGTTTATAGTTCCGACCTTGGTGACAGCTTTAGAGCGCCTCTCATGAGCAACCATTGCATGCTTAGAGTCTATTACCGCCATATTCTTCTTCTGTTTCGGGCTTTTTCGAAAATGCCGCTTCCACACTCAGGTCTGCCTTTTTTATGGAGAAATGGTACAACATTATCCTTGCGAACATGATTATGATGACGCACGGGATCGTCATGGGTGCTGCTTTTTTTGGATGCTTTTCATCATTGTGAGGATGCCTTTTGTTTGTTTTATATGGTTGGCAGAAACAGAGATATCATGTATCTATGATGATTATGTTCATGTCCTTGTTTGTATTGATATAATTTAGTCGTGTGTAAAGGCTTATGACTTGAATGATTTTATGAAACTTGTTTACTACATATGAATAGCAGTTTGGCCGTACTGCTTTGAAACATTCATGATTTCTTATGCAAATTCAATTGAGAAACTCTTTAAGTTGTTTGAACATCCTTTTCAGCACCACCGAGGGCATGCATTGGTAGGAAACATTAATTCTTCTAAGCTTAGATCTCTAGCTGGAATGATTGCCACGATAAGCAATTCAATGTGCAAGAATCCGTCATTGAGCTTTGTTGCCCTAGCAGAGCTGTATTGTGGTTCTCTCACTCAGAAATAGTTTGCTAAGACTTTTCATGTTCTACAGATTATTTTAATGCTTCAAAATTTCCACGTCATCCATACAACGCCCACCTGGCCAATGATTTCAAAAAAGGACTAACGGAACCTAACAGAAGGATAAACGTGACACATTTTAAAAAGTTAAGGGACGACTTCGCTACTTTTTAAAGTTAAGGGACCAAATTGGACCCTGGTGTAAAGTTAAGGGACGAAAAAGATTATTTCCCCAATATTTATAAGTAGGAGAACATTTATATCTATCATTTTAAAGTTTTGGATAAATATGTGATTTATTTCTCACAAAGGTGTCTTGCTCATAAAAGTGTAAATGACCTCTTGTGTTGACTTCTGAATTGTAGTCCAAACAATAAAAACAAGATATTTATTTGTTATCAACAATTATAAATAAAATATGGAACACATATTTTTTATTGATACATAAAGAACAAGGGATAAATATTTTTTTAATGACAAGTATACAAAATTTATACAACAAATATTATCATTCATACATAAAAAATCAAGACAATATTTATCACTAATTATTATAAAAATCATTCGATAAATACTTATCATTAATTAATATATAAAAATGGGACACAAATATTTGTCATTATTAAATATATTTAAAAAAAAAATATTGGACATTTATTTATCATTCATAAATAAAATAACATGTAATGTTATTGATAAATATGTGTGAAAAAAATGATACAATGCGGAAGATATTTTTATATTTAAAAAATATTAAATAAAATATGGGACAAATATTTTATCTTTAAAATTAGATCTACTTTAAATTAATGAAAGTTAATCTTAATAATTTAATAAAAATATTCAAAACAAAATCTATAATATAAGAAAATTAGATATTGTGGAAAATTTTATTTTGCCCTTATCTATATTTTTGTCATGTCATCGTTTTAGGGGCATTTTGTGTCCAAAATTTGTTTTTTCCAACCAAACTACTCTTTCTAACGATATGGTTACACACTTTATATCAATTCCTTTGTATTTGTTAATTACTTTAATAAATTGTACAAAAATTGGTTTCAAATCAATTGTTTGATTTTCATTTGGTTTCTTTTTCCTGTTTCCAATGCAACAAATGTGACACTTTTACAAGCCTTTGTTTTCTTTCTCACACAGAAAATTTGTAAAAAAATATTTGTTTTCTCTATCTCACTCCATCTCTTTCGTTTCTCTCTCTCTCTCTCTCTCTCTCTCTCTCTCTCTCTCACACACACACACACACACACACACACTACATCTCTTTCGTTTCTCTCTCTCTCACTCCAACTCTTTCTTCTCAATATCCAACCCCATCCTCTCTAATTCTTCAAGGTCTTAAACATCAGCTAATCTTTGAAGAACTTCAGCTCATCTTTGAAGATCATGTTTCCTAATCTGACACCAACATCAAGATTTCTGGTTGATTCTTTTGCATGGTTTCATTTGCATCACCATTGTTAAATGTTTCGAATCATCTCCATTAGCATCATTTATTTTGCCAGTTATTTAATGTTTGTTGTATGATATTTGAAATGTTTAATGATTGTTAAATGAAATGTTTCCGGTATGATATTTGAACTTAAAGATAATAAATTCAGATTTTTTCAGATGATTCATTCAATTTTGTGGGTTCTGCTACGAACAATCATGTTATTACTATTGTGCATCATTGTTGTAGTTCATTGTGAAACACGAAAAAGACAATGAATTAGAGTATTTTGCATTATTTTGTTATTTTATATTTCTGCAAATGTGTTTTTCTATATATGATATAGTTTTGATATGTGAAATACAGTTGATCTTACCGGTTGATCAGAACCTGGAAGTGGGCCAGAGACTTTGTCTACGATGCTGGAATGGAGGAGGAGGAGGGGGTATACCTGCAAGGCACTCCAACGCTCAAGTAAGAAAGGGTCAGAGAAAAAGGGCAAGTACAAAGTATGAATTCTTAGGGTGAATATTGGATACCTGGCCCTCTCAAGTGAGAGGTTTTATATAGTGCCCCTAGCGCATGGCCAATTGGTCCCTATTATTCAGGCGCGGATCGCGGATCCCCCAGAAATAGGTAACTGCCAGAACTAGCCGTTGGAATGGGCAGGCCTGCTCAGAACTAGCCGTTGTGTTGAGCAGGGGAGTGTTTCCGAGCAAGTGCATTTCGGTCAGGTTCTGGATGATTGTCCGTGTATGACGGGCAGAGTTGAGATAGAGGGCAGAGATGGGCAGCTGTCCCTGGAGGTCAGTCGGGCATCTCTCCTCGGCGAGAGGGGCAGACCTGCTCTGAACTATCCTGTTGCTTTGGGCAGGGGAGTGTTTCTGAGCAGGTGCATTCCTGCTTGGTCCTGGATGGTTGTCCCATGTATGATGGCCAGAGATGAAATGAAGGGCAGGGCTGGCCTTCTGTCCTTGGAGATCAGTTGGTCAGCCTTCCTCAGCATAGGGGCAGGAGGAAAATGGCTTTCATTTGTCCTTAACTGGCTGGATCGAGACTACTGGGTCGTTCTGGGCAGCTGCCTCGGCGAAGGGGCGGGAGATGATTCTGAGCAGGAGCATTACGGCCATCCCTGGATTTCTACCCTGTGCGTGACGGGCAAGAATGCTGGGGAGGAGCAAATGACCTTGAGGTTCATCTGTCCACAGGTGCCCGGTAGAGGGGCAGAAAGGTAAATGCTGCCCTACCTCAGCTGGACTTAGGCAATTGGGCCGTTCTGAGAGGAGAAGTGGATTGGGCCATGCCTAGCCATTGGTCCAGTCCGGAACAGAAGCCCCCCAAGTCGTTGCTCTTGGGCATAGGAGTGATGACTTAAGAGTAGCTCGCGATCCCGGGGAGAACTGTGCACGGTTGGTGCGTGTTTGTGGAGATGACGACGTTCTGAGGTGCCCATATGTGGACGCGCTCGAGGAACGAAAGTGTCGCCTTGTCTACTAGAGACGTTTTCACTCGCTTGTTATCGCTAAGTATTGCACGATTCTCGTCGTGAGTGCTCGTTTGTATGAGCTATTTTGTATGGATTATTCGTAGTGTTTTGGGGTTTGCTCGGTAGTTATTTCATTTGTACGACCAGTTTGGGGGAACTGGTTCAAAGAGGCCTGGGTTGTTTCCGGGCACGAGAACGGTGCTCAGGTCATGATTGTGACCCGAGCTCCGTGGCGTGAACGTCCCATCGCGAGCTGGGTGTTCTTCCAATCATGGTACGATGACGACGTCGGACTCGGTCGAGTATCCGACGTGTGACAGGATCTTCTCGTTCAAGAGTAGAGGTCTGCCTTGTTAAACTTTTAGGTATGCAATGCTTGTACCTAGGCATGCATTTATGGTCAGTACATTGCACTTCGTCGCTTAGACGGGCACGCCGACTGTAGTGGCTTTAGCCATAATATATCGAGCAAGTTGTTCCCCATTGAGGTGTTCTAGGTAGTGGGCCCCATTTTCCATTTTTGCTCGGACAAGATAGGGACCCTTCTAGTTTGCGGTGAGTTTAGCTTCGCGAGAATCTGTGATTTCTCCTCAGGACGAGACGGCTGACTTTGATGTTTTGTTGTATGACTTTGGCTGCCCATGCGTAAAGGGCAGAAATGAGAAGGAGGGCAACGGTGCTCCTGCTGATCTCGGGTGTCAGCTGACCAGCCTTCCTCGGTGGATGGGCAGAAGGAAAAATGCTTTCCTTTGTCCTCAATTTCCAGGAACTAGTCGTTGTAATGGGCAGACCACCCGAAGCTGGCCGTTGCGTCAGGCAATGGCGTAGTTGCGGGCAGGAGCATTTCGATCGTTCCTGGGTGGTTGCCCATGCGTGACAGGCAGAAATGTGAAGGAGGGCAGCGGTGGCCCTGCTGATCTTTGGTGCCAGCTGACCATTCTTCCTCGATTGAGGGGCAGAAGGAAGAATGCTTTCCTCGTTTGAGGTGTTCGCGGGGAACATACGGGCAGGAGCATTTCGATCGTTCCTGGGTGGTTGCCCATGCATGACGGGCAGAAATGTGAAGGAGGGCAGCGGTGGCCCTGCTGATCTTTGGTGTCAGATGACCAGCCTTCCTCGGTGGAGGTGTTCGCGGAAAACATATGTCTGCTTGGCTTGTGTTTCTGCGTGGAACAGTTTGTTTATGCGCTCTGCTCGTCGGGGAGGCTGGTGAGGTCATCTCTGCTTTGTTCGGGTCATTGTCGAGGAGGATAACCTAGAATTCTCCATGTGGAATGGGGGGCAGGGGACCGGAAGGTTCCGCGCTGCCAGTTGGTGTCGAGGAGATGGGCTTCTCGATCTGCCCTTCGGTTCCTGGCCACCGGATGAGCATCCATGAAGGGCAGCAAAAATCTTGGCCACCGAGGAGAGCTAGTCTTTCCGAGGAGGAATTCGATCACGTTTCTTGATGGCTAGGGATTCAGGCTTCTCTGGTTCTTGGGCGTTCCTCCTTCGTCGAGGAGAAAGGCTTTGAGACGTCCTCTGCCCGCGCCTCGGGGGAGGAGATCGTAAGGGGTGAACTTCTTATGTTGTCCTAATCCTCGCATTCTGGTGGTGGATTTGGAAGTTCTTGTTAATAGCTTCGATCGGTGATGCCATGGCCGGTCGGCGTTGGGCGGAACAAGAATAGGTTGGGGACCCTCTGGTGCTCTTTCAGGGATCAGTCTGGATCCATTGTGCGTTGGGCGCTTGTCCTCCATCTCGTGGCGATCTAGAGAGGGGGAAGTAGTGACTCTGTCCCTTTGGAGGGGGACGTGGTCCTCGAGAAGAGGAAATGCTCCATCCTTGTCGATCTTGCTAACGAGGAGGATGATAGTGTTGCGAGCATCGCTGGCATTGTCTCAGCTGGCCATGATCGGAATCTTGAATATCTGCTTTGATCTTTGGTTTCCAGGGAAAGAAAGATGGGGAGAGCAGGCTTCCCACAGACGGCGCCACTGATCTTACCAGTAGATCATAACCTGGAAGTGGACCAGAGACTTTGTCTACAATGCTGGAATGGAGGAGGAGGAGGGGGTGTACCTGCAAGGGACTCCGACGCTCAAGTAAGAAAGGGTCAGAGAAAAGGGGCAAGTACAAAGTATGAATTCTTAGGGTGAATATTGGATACCTGACCCTCTCAAGTGAGAGGGTTTATATAGTGCCCCCAGCGCATGGCCAATTGGTCCCTATTATTCGGGCGCGGATCGCGGATCCCCCAAAAATAGGTAACTGCCAAAACTAGCCGTTGGAATGGGCAGGTCTGCTCGGAACTAGCCGTTGTGCTGAGCAGGGGAGTGTTTCCAAGCAGGTGCATTCCAGCCAGGTTCTGGATGATTGCCCGTGTATGAAGGGCAGAGTTGAGATAGAGGGCAGAGATGGGCAGCTATCCCTGGAGGTCAGCCGGGCATCTCTCCTCGGCGAGAGGGGCATACCTGCTCGGAACTAGCCTGTTGCTTTGGGCAGGGGAGTGTTTCTGGGCAGGTGCATTCCTGCTTTGTCCTAGATGGTTGTCCCATATATGATGGCCAGAGATGAAATGGAGGGCAGGGCTAGCCTTCTGTCCCTGGAGATCAGTTGGTCAGCCTTCCTCATCATAGGGGCGGGAGGAAAATGGCTTTCCTTTGTCCTTAACTGGCTGGATCGAGACTGCTGGGTCATTCCGGGAAGCTGCCTCGGCGGAGGGGCGGGAGATGATTCCGGGCAGGAGCATTACGGCCATCCCTGGATTTCTGCCCTGTGCGTGACGGGCAAGAATGCTGGGGATGAGCAAATAACCTTGAGGTTCATCTGTCCACAGGTGCCCGGTAGAGGGGCAGAAACATAAATGTTGTCCTACCTCATCTGGACTTAGGCAATTGGGTCGTTCTGAGAGGAGAAGTGGATTGGGCCATGCCTGGCCATTAGTCCAGTCCGGAACAGCAGCCTTGAAATAATGGCAAAGCCTTTTGAGAAGATTGACGAAATATTTTGGAAAATAGCTGTGAAAGTACATCACAAATGGACAGTTCTGTCTAACAACAAAGAGCACCTGGAGCTAATATTTGTTGATGCTGATGTAAGCGTATATTTAGATTACCAAATCACTATAAATTGTTTCAAGGATAAACTGCAATACCGGGATGTTTGTAATGTATTTGTAGGGGACAGATATTCATGTAGTCGTACCAACTGCATTTAAAGCAACATTTGATTTGGTTTTGTTGATAAACAACACTTACACTATTATGAGCTTCCTTCCTCAACCCAATGATCTCATGTTCAAAACCTCGAAACATCTATTCATCATAATATTTACTGCTTGAACGTTTGTCTCTGATATAAACAAGCATGAAATCCCTGGGAAAAATTTGAGCATCAAACTGTTTGCTGACATTATTTTGGGAAAATGGAATAAAGATTTCTTAATAGGTAATGTATTTGCATTTATATCACCATACAATGTGCTCATTAATAGTTTTTATGACATTTTGTTGTAGCTTAAATTAATAGAAACACTATCTCAGCAACATATATCATGAACACTAATAATAGTATGACTGATAGTTGTTATTAGATTGACTGAATAAATTGGGTATACCCAAATGAGTGTTGGCAGCAAGAAGCAACAAGTCAATCTCATTTTAAAATACCTTGGGTAAATGTTTAAATGTTATTAATTATTCTGTATGTTAATGTTTTTCTGGTTTATGTAATATTCGTAATGTAGAATACAAATTGTTAATATAACATTTTCCAATGTTAGGAATAACACATTGAACTGTACACTTTGGGAGACCTATGTTGTGAAATTCACGAACTACATGCAAAACAACAAAGATAGTGGTTCTACAATTATATTATTGCAAAATGCGAAAGTGAAGGTGAAAGGTATAAATATGTTATAGATGTTACTAATTGTGTTTAATCAATGATTATGATGTTGTACTTATTATCAATTGTTTGTTTTATAATAGGGAAGTATCCATTGTCTGTTTCTAATACGTACAATATCACCAATTTGATCGTTAAATAATACGTGTCTGATATTAGTGAATTTTGAAATAGGTATTTTTTTTCTGTGGCTTACTACTTTAGAATATATTGTTATATTTTATTGCGTTGAAAAGATTACACAAATATAAACAATGTGTTTTTGGTTGTAAAGGCTACTAAAGGACACCCAACTTGGAAGTTCAAGTCAATTAATGAGTTCACAATCTAACATGTGGTCCCAAAACTCATATGGCTCTCAACTGACTTCTTATGATAAGTTTATGTCAAATGCTACGCCTCTTTGTCTGCGAGATATCATAAACCTTCCCGATGTAAGCATTGTTATGGTTATTTTTAAAATACACTATACAAGCAACCATGTTATTTATTTTAACACCACTAATTCATTTATATAACATTAAACAGATGACATGATGTGTCACCGTAGCAACTACTAAGAAATTGAAAGCAACAAGAAACGGTTGGTACTACCAGGCATGCTACAATTATCGAAAAGTAGCTAAAGGGAATTCACCACCATATATATGTTCTAATGGCCATTCAACCGAGACCAAAATTTATAGGTATTATGTAATAACTAACTCAACGTCATACCTCATGTAATGGAAGTCTAAAATGATGTTTTGGAACTTTTTAGGTATAAAATCGAGATTGAGGTTGTTGATAATGGGACTACTACCATTTTTTTAATTTTGGGACCGTTAGTGTTCCGAATTGTTGGAAATCTCTACTCCACGGCTCCGTCAAGCAATGGTTGAGGTGTGTTGATGTCTTTTTTTAAATAGCATTTTTATCATTTCAAATACCATTGCATTACATATGCCATATTTCTTTAACTGCTTTTCATTTCTTGTAGGCCGGTATTGAGGATCCACTTGAATTTCCTTTGGTCCTTGATAAATTACTTGGTCATAAATTTACGTTCAAAGTTAAATGGCAACCAAGGTGGAAAAATGCAAGTGTCATGTCTGTGAAACGGGACAGAGAAATAATTGATAATTTACAACAACAATGGGATGTTTGTAAGGTATGCCAGATACACATGCTTACGTTGTTTATATTGTATATATATTTAGTAGAACAAATATAAGAGGAAATCAATTTATTTACACCATACAAATTCTACTGAAGTTAATGATGAACAAGTTATCCAGGTATGTTATAAACTGTGGACGACATTTTGGTATGACTCGCAAATTAAATATCGCCACCGGGCTTTAATTTATCCAAAGGGAAGGGGTAAAGAAAGAATAACCCATAATCATGCAATGTGAAACAATGCAATGATATCTGAAGTTCGGGGGTTGGTTATACAAAGGGAAGGTACTAGCACCCTAAGTATCTATAGTATCCTATAGGAACCTCTTAAAATGTTTGTGTTATTGTTCTTAAGTTATTTGCTATTTTTATTGGGAGAGTTGACTATTTTGAGTGAATGATAGGAGTGGGAAATATTTTGTTGTTTTTGTTTTTTTTTGTATATGAATAAAGGGGGTGAAAATAAAAAGGTGTGCTCGATAGGATCTCGCAATCCTATGTCTACATATCCCTAGAGGAAGTTAGAGCATTTGTAGTTCGGGGAACTACGGGTAAAAGCAATGTTTGTTGGGTTTTTAGGAGAAGATACAAGTTATCATCTTAAGAGAGATTGCTCAACTATACCACCACAAACATAGAAAGATAAAGGATTTTTGCATAATAAGAGAAGGACTACAACTTGGATATAGAATAAACAAGTATGCCACTTACATCACTTAAATGAAAGAGTATCTCTGCACCATAATAAGAGAGAGACATCCACTTGGATATAGAATCAACAAGTAGGGAACTTACATCACTTAAATGAGAGAGAAATTTTCAAAAGTTTGATTTATATTGTGGGGATAGAAGAGATATCTCTTCTATAGAGATGACTTATGTCTAATCTCTTGGGGAAAAGTTCTGAGTTTGAAGCCAAAGATGGCTAGGGTTTGATTGAAGTTGAATTTTGATGGGAATCCTAATGTTTGAACTAAGTGTAAACAAAGACAGAGGTTATGATGAACCTAAACACTAATGTCAAGAGAAACTTAATAGATAAAGTTTAGCAAGTATAAATAAGTAAAACATCAAGTATGATTAAGCATGGTATCAAAACATGTGTATAACAGGCAAATCACAAGATAATGGACATGCTTGACATTGTGGAAGTTTATGAAGGAAATACTTGAACATGTAAATAGAGACTTAATCAATGAAAATATCACAAACAAGTTTAAACAGGTACAGGAATCATGGATCAGATGAACGTGGTAAGGCAAAACCCTAAAGAGAGTTTATGCAGGAAATACTTGATCATGTCAATAATTTAATCAAGGTAAGCACATGAACAAGATATTTAACATGGTTGAAACAAGAGTTAGAGGAACCAAACTCAAGTGGAAGCCCTAGTTGTGTATTAGGGTGTTTCAAAAGACTAGGCAATATTAAACCCTAAAGGTATTACTTAAACAAACCATTTCATCAAAGTTTTTTCAAAGGGAAAGGGCAACTAAGCATAGTATAAGTCATTAAAAAGACTCAATCAAAGCATACTATAGTCACATAAACACATATGTTCAATTAGATCAAAGAAAAAATCTAAAGAACATCATTAAAAGCTTTTAAAGAACACATAAATGTACATGTTTTCAATCACACAAAAATACATGAAATAAATATTATTTTTGGTATTTTTTGAAATATTCTCAAAATAGAGGGGATAAATGACAAGTGTGAAAAAAATCATTCAAAAATAATTAATTTTGCCTATAGAAATAATTGAGAGAAAATGTGAAGAATACATAAAAATAAAAAAAATAAAAAAAACTAGTGTTAAAAAAATAGAAATGCCTCCCACAAGGTTTGAACCCACGCCCTTGTGGTTGCAGGCCCAAAATCTAACCACTGGGCCATGTGCTTCAGGTTGAAACATAACGCGCGTGTTAAATAATATATTAAAGTTTCAGTTGAAAATGGTTAAAAAATAAAATGCAAAAGGTCTGGGGCGAGGGGGATTCGAACCCCAGACCTTATGCTCACACACAATGCACAAATACTAGTGTTTCCACTAGGGCGCAATGCCAATTCAAGCTTTAAGTTGGAACAAAAAAAATAATATATTAAAAATAATTTAAAAAAATGAAAATAGCGTCATCACCATCTTCATCTTCTTCCTCCATTTTTTATTTTTCTGGAAAACCTATCTCTCTTAATACTCAATATTTTTGCACGATGTAAACATGAAAAATGTTTGGATTTTGATGAGGATCATGATGGTACCATTTAATTTCATTTATTTTTAACACATAACAATTAATCAATCCAAAACCAGTATAAACCATAATATGAAAATCTACAATGAAATTCCATACAATACATATTCAAAGTAATTGACATAGGGTAAATGATCCTCTTATTATGACAAACAAGTTGGTAACTCAAATGATCAAGAGTGATGCATGAATCATAAAGTTAGGGAAAGAGTCACTTACCTCTAAGAGTGAAAATTGAATTCCGCTTTGGAGCTGTTACAGAAGCAATTTGATGATCCAAAAAGCTTCCTTGACCTCTAAGGAATGTGTTGAAGTGGTTGAATTAGATTGAAACCTTCTGGAACTCCCTACATGAATCAAACTGCAATTTGAGCAAGTGGGGTGTGATCTTATGGATTGAGTAGTTACATAAGTGTTTAGATGATTTGGATCACTTCTATTAAGTGTTTAGGAAGTGTTTGGGCAGATAAGTGGTGTGGAAAGTGTTTGGAATGAGAAATTTGATTGCTCTTGCAAGTTATACAACAATGGTGATGTGAAAATGCAACTTCTGGTTAGGGGTGATTTGATGATGTTTTGAGTGTTTCAGAAGTTTATATATGTTGTATGTGATGTGTTTAAAGTGTTAGAATGAATATTTTTAGGCTGGTTTGTGAAATGCAAATGTTCACTTTGGTGGATTTTGAATTTGGCAAGAATGTGCAAATTCTGGTGTGAAGAGGTTTGAGATGTTGTGCTTCTATTGTGTGTTCTTATAATGATCAGAAATGGACTCTATTTATAGGAAAACAAGTTGGTTTTTCTCAAGGAAAAATTTGGATTGGGATGTACCCTATTATCCAATGTATTTTGTCATGTTTCAAGACATGAATGCAAAATTCAAGTAGCTTATTTTCTAAGAAAGAACATATCTTGACCATTTGGACTATCGTCATTCAGATTGTGACCTTAGTCTTGATGTTTAGAACCAATTCTTGTCTTAGTGATCAAGTCTCTTGACTTTGTGGCATTTCACTTAATGCATCAAAACAAAAGTTAAGTTCATGCCTTGGGATGAGGTTTTCTACTATGCAAAGGGATAGAACTTCGGCAAATTTGGAACTATCTTGCAAATCTCATGTGATACTACAAGATTCATGTTGACCTTTTGCAGAGATAAGGCTTGTAAAGTGATCAAAAGTGTGTCCAAACTTGTATGCTGTCTTGAATTCATCTTCATCAACCTCTTTTGCAAAAATCATAACTTCTAGCTCAAGTAAGATAAATCTTTGTTCTTGGACTCTTTGGAAATCTTGAAAAATCCTCTACAACTTTCATGTTGACAACTTTCCTTGATTCAAATGGGATTATGATGAAAAATGCTAATAAAGTTAGCTTCATGACATAGGCAGATTTGGTTGAAAAAATTTCTAAGTGTTTTTGTTCAAAAAGTAGTGAACCCACTTCATGGCCTCATATCTTTTAATCCATGTATTTTTTGGGAAATCATCCTCTAGGACAAATTTGTAGTATGGAACAAGCTCTTCAATTTAGTCTTTGGATCAAAGAAAATGGTTGCTTGAGGAGGAAGTTATGGCCTTGGAAAGTATGGCAAAAATCATAGAGTTTCATAACTTAGTGAAATTTCCCAAAACCCTAATTTTGAAATTTTGATCTTTTCTTTGATTTTCTTGATTGATCATGATTAAATGCATTTACCAATCATATTTTCATGATGTTTGACTTGAGGAAATCTTGTTTGACCTATAAGTGCCAAAAAAACCGGCTTTGACTTGACCAGTTGTTTCACTTTGTATCAGATGAATTCAGCTTTGTAATTGCCAATGAATAAAGCTTCTTGGGCAATTAAGATCTTGTGAATGATCTTCAAAGATGTATTTGAGTTATTTGAACCATGTTTTGAAGTATAGGATTATCCTCAGATGAAAAAGTCAATGTAAGCCACACTCAGTCAAAAACCCTAATTTGGTGCATCTGATGAATCTTGAAGCTTGATGAGTTTTAAATGATGCAATCTTGTACTTGATAGTTGATGAAAAGAGACCCTTGATCAATGTTAAATGTATTGGGGTTTGAGAGGTTAAGGATCACATCAATCCCTGGCTAATCATCAACTTGAACATCTTGAGGCACAACTTAACTTGTAAAGCAAGCAAACACACATTTCTTGTATTTGTAATGGGTTAGAGATGCATAAAGAAACACACACATGTAATGCTAAATGTTATGCAAATGATGTGGAATCTTAGGGGTAAAAACTAGGGTATGACATAAACGTAATTCAATTGTTTCTGTTGCTGAACTTTGTATTCCATCCCCTATTATGTTCAACTTTTCATTATACAATATTTCTTTATTTTTAGATAACGGTAAGTGTTGATGAGGCTACATTAGCAGAAGAATGAAATATCATAAATGTAAGCACAACATCATAATGTTATTATGCAATGGTGTATGTTAGACTGCAATTTGTATTAAGTTTATGTGTATTGATGTAGGAATTGGAAATTACATCTAAATTGAATCCACAACCTTTACTTAGTGTTTCATCCATAACATTTAAGACCCCTAAAAAACTTAAGGCAACTAGAGCACACACTAAAACTCCTAACATTTTTGGGGAAAGGGGTGTAGTTCATGGTTCGAGTGACACAGCGTCTTTGAAAGAATTTGTTGAAGGAGAACAATCTTCCACAAGGTCACGTCGCAAGCATGTGAAGATGGAGAAGAAATAAGTAATGTTGTTATGTTTATGACTTCCCAATGACTATTTCTAAGTTTTCTGGTTTTGAGATAATTATGTGTTTTGTGTTTCTGCTTTTGAAGCAATTATGTGTTTTGTAACATGTCTCATGGATGTACTATCGTATATACATTAATACAATACCTTTGTGGATCTATTAGTATAATCATCATGAATATTATAATGTAATGTGTGGTATTCTGTATTTTGTAGTGTGTTATGACACACTGATTAAAAGTTTTATTATTCAAGATATGTCGAACTTCATTGAAAGCTTGATAATGTAATTACTTTCAATGACGCTAACATACAACAAATGTTGTACTTCTTATCTATGATCATCACCTACCAAATATGTGAATATAAGAAAATTAAATGTAACCAAATCTTTGCATGGTTCAAAACTTACTCAGACTTTAATATTCATCATTTCACTTGATTTTATGATCTTAATATTACTTTTGTACTGATAATTTTTTTAACATGTACTTAATTGAAATAATTAATATATTATATGATGAAGTTTATTTAACATCCAAAGTTCGAATATTTCACTCATTAAAGATGTGAACCAAGTATTTTACAAAAGCATACAATATTTTACTACAACTTGAACATTGTTGTCTACAACACGAATACCAAGTATTTCACTCATTATGCATGTGTGTTTACTTATGATTTTCTTTCCTCGAAGAATGAGCCATGGTATGCGTGCAATACCCTGCATATAGTTTCGAATATGTCAAGTGTTACCTTTTCAGTTGTCTTTTCAAGACTTTATATCTCTACTTCTTTGTAATGATACTCTACTTCAGTTGTCTTACCAATTCGTAAAGCTTGCATCATAGGTAAGCTATTTAAAATACTACAAACGAATGTTTCAATAGTTCCAAATGAACATTTAATGCCCTATAGCTAACATAGTTGTTTCAAAATGAGGAGTTTTGTTCAATTTCGGACTCAATCTCAAGTCACATATATTGGTAACAACGCTTATGTGTGGGGTACAATGCTCTACTATAGTTGACATCATTGTGCATTTAAATAGTATAAATGTTTTTCCATGAAAAAGCTTTTTTTTAATGGTATATTACTTCAACACGTTTGTGCAGCATGCAATATTCTCATGTTATTTTTTTTTCCAAACTTAATACTTTAACACGCTAAAGCAGTATTCTCATGTGACTTCCCACTTTATTTATTATTTTTTGAAACTCTCCTTTTAATGCCTGTAGCGAGTGATTTTTGGATGTGGTTGCGAAGCACGATCGCTCTAGTATTACAGTTCGATTCATTTTTTATCCTATTAAAGCTGATGAAGGAAAGGAAATAGATGTCTCCAATTAACCCTGCTTGCATACTGAGATTAAACAGTCGAAACTGTTGGTTTACAGATGCTACAAAGATTCGGGGTTTGTCCTTGGTTATTTTGTTGACGAGGGGTGCTTTAGGCTATTGGTTGAGATGTTAGGATGAATATATATGAAAGTATGGGATTTTGGGTTTTTGTTTAGTGTGCTCGCTAAGATTTTTCTTTCAATCTTATGCCTACGTATTCCCGTTTACCGAAACAGGGAAATCAGAGCGTTCGTAGTTCCTCCTATTCTATGGGAGGAAATGGTTGTTTTGGTGTCTTGTTCAAAGCCCAAGACATGAAGCGAAAGGTAGTTTGTATCTTGTTCAAAGCCCAAGATGTAAAGCTAAAAGTGTTGACCTTAGAGAGAATTTTTCATCTCTAAAGGGGTCTGTTTGTCACAACTGTTGGGTGACTGACTGTAAAGGAGGATTACTTTAACCGGGATTTGTGAATCCGGCAATGCCATAATTTCCTTTATAGGGGATTTTAACCTGAAGAAGAAGACTTTAACTCAGTGTAGAGCAATGCCATCTTTCCTTAGGAATTTCTCATGCTAAAAGAGGGACAGTGGCATAGATGTAGATGATCCAGAGGCTTGCCGCTTACAGCGATTAGATGAAGGGGAAGGAGTTGTTGATGTTTGTGTACTGTGAACAAGGCACAACTTTGATGCTAAAAGGTTGATTAGACCAACTAGTGGTTTTCTTATATAAAGCCTAAGAGGAGGCTAATATGTGTCTCGTACAAAGCCCGAGAGAGAGGCTAAAAGGTTTTGACTCGACGAGGGAATCTTTTGGTATCTTGTATAAAGCCCGAGATGGAGGCTATTTGACTCAACAAGAGAGTTTTTTGTATCTCGTACGAAGCCCGAGATGGAGGCTAAAATTTGTCTTAATAAGAACCTTTTTGTATCTCGTATAAAGCCCGAGATGGAGGCGAAAGGGTGATTGACTCAACGAGGGAGTCTCTTATGTGTCTCGTACAAAGCCCGAGAAAGAGGCTAAACGTTGTTTGACCCCGCTGGGGAGAATCATTGTACAAAGCCCAAGAGAGAGGCTAACTTCACGGGAGAAAGATCTTTATACAAAGCCTAAGAGGAGGCTATGGCGACTGTTCAGTTAAGTGACAGGTCCAGTAGAGAGAAAATCAGTTTTTATATGAGCAATGCTGTACTCGAGGATTTGATTCGAGGATCCGGGTTATTCCTGTTCTTTAAGGAAGTGGGAAATCCGAAGGGTATTGAGACTGTCCGAGTCTACGGGTGTTCTTCCTATTTAACGAAGGAGTCACTTGAGAATGTCTTTGAGACTCAAGGAGATTAGACTGTCCAAGTCTAGAGTGTCATCTTTTGTACTGTGCTTTGAGAAATAGTAGTAGACTCTATGAAAGGATTGTTCTATACAGATGACTAATTTATGTTCCTATACCTCTAGGAGGTCGTCGGGACAATTTGTATGAAGCCCAAGAGGAGGCTGGAAACTTTTAAGAAGCCGACGGGTCCTTGTACAATGCCCAAGAGGAGGCTATCATTCCCGGAGGAAGAGATCATTATACGAAGCCTAAGAGGAGGCGGTGAATAATTCTAAGAAGCCGTAGGGTCCTTGTACTAAGCCCAAGAGGAGGCGGGGTTACTTTTAGGAAGCCTGTGGGTCCTTGTATGATGCCCAAGAGGAGGTCGATGCTTTTAGGAAGCCCGTGGGTCCCCAAACCCTGACAAATTCAAGGCAAGCTATTCACAAGGAATAGATCAAGTCAGGAAAGTTCTAGAATTTGGAAGAAACTCAAAGATGCCATTCACGGAGAATACATTCATCTCTGGGAGTAGAGTTTCTTGACAATTCCTAATGAGGACAGCCGAAGAGAAGACTGTATCTGGTGATCCTATTGGGGATCTAGTTGTCTATTTCTACAAAATGAAACGGCGTCACCTAGTTCTAGACGTAGTTTCTGGGGAAACTCTAAATATCTATACTATTATTACACAATTTATATGAGTTTATGAAAGAAGACTTACAGTGAAACAGCCCCACAATACAGTTATATGTGTATGAATGCGGTAAATGAAAGCGTATAAACACTTACCCGGTTGTAGAGCTTTCATGTTGTTTGGTTAGTTGTTCAACAAAGAAAGATTGAAAACAACAGTATATTTCAAAATCAAAGGAGAAAGTACTTTGAAAAAGAAAGATTTGGGGCTTACAGCTCAAGGAGAGGCCCAGGGTTTTATCAGTGAGCGCACTGTTTGAATTTGTACAAAGGGATTTATACAGGTGACTATGGCCCAAAAATTGTTTTCTGTACAAAGGGATGGGTCTTACACTCTCTCAAGAGGCCCAAAAAGTTTAAAGAAAAAGAGTGGGGCTTATAACACGAGGGTAGGCCCAGATGATTTTTCCGTTTGAAATGGCGATCGCGCCAAGGTTTTCTTTTAACGCAGAGAGGCTTATACCATATCTGAGGCCCAAAGTGATTTTGGTTAAAAGGGGGTTGGGTCTTACACTCTATTAGAGGCCCACAAGTTTTGAATAGGTCTTATAGTTCGAGGAGAGGCCCAAAAGGTTATTTTTCAAAAGGCGACGATCGCGCCATTTGTTTTTGACGGTATCGGGACTTACACAAGACATTAAGGCCCAAAAATGGTTTGGTCAAAAAAGGATTGGGTCTTACACTCTATTAGAGGCCCATGAGTGTTTGACAATGATTTGTTTGAGTGAAAATCAAAGAAACCCTAATTTTATTCTTTAAAAGTAAATATTTAAAGAAAATCAATGAAAAATACCAAATAGGTTTGAATAAACCACTTGTGATTTTTGTTTAAGGTTTGAAAAATGAGGTATAAATCACAAGAGATATTAAAACTCATTTGTTCTTGATTTTTCAAGATGAATATTTATTTTAAAATGTTTAAAAACAAATAAAAATGAATTTATTCACAAAAATACTAATTATATTAAATAAATAATATAAATTCAATTTTTTTGTGGAATAAAATATTTCAACATTTTTGTGATTTTTTTCAAAAAGAACCAATCAAAAATAATTAAAATTGAAAGAGTTATTAATTTTCCAATTAATTAATAAACCATGAAAATATTGGAAAAAATGACAAAATGTGAAAAAACACAAAATGGCATGGGTGGGGTTTGAACCCAAGACCTCAAGGTTACAAGGCACGCGCCTTACCACTGGGGTGGTGATACATCCATTGTTTGAAACAAAACAACAAATATACAAGGCATGACTTGGTTTTAGGCCTGGCCTAAGGCAAGTTTTGGCTCAGAAACGTGAAGGTCATAACTTTCTCAATTCTTAATGGTTTGAGACAAAATTTATATGTATCTGGACCAGAATTTCATAAGGAATCCAATGGTGGTGGTAGTTTTTTTATATCACACTCCCTCCTCAAAACCCGATAGTGGTTTTGAAAATGACCTATAAATGCATTTTCTATGCTACAACTTGGTACAAGCATGGATTACATGGTGAATCAGCTCAAACACAACATATACAACATGTATGAGATGTTTATGATCAATGGACTTCAAAGCATTGCAAGTTTGAAAGATTCCAAGTTGTGAGGCTTCCCTCTTTTTTGAGATTTTGGAGCTTTTGTGCAATCTGTCAAACCTCTTGTTCCAGAAATGATTTGATGTTTTAGACACACTTAAATGATCCCTTAGAAGCTTTTAGGATGATTGGAATTGACTGGTACCTGCAAAAACACAAACAGTCCCTTTCTTGCAAAAGGGGTTAAAAGTGACCAAAATAGCAACTCCCTCAAATGGTGTTCCAGATGAGGGGAACCATTTGGGACAGTTCAAGGATGATATTTGGAGTGTGTTTGAGATTTTATCTGGTTTGGAAAGTGACTGAATCAAGACATGGCTTGAAAAATGTAAACAAAGCCTATTTTGAGGTTTTGAGAGGTGACTTTGTGATTTTGTGATTACAGGTCACTTGTGATAGTTTGCACAGCTTACATATGATATATATGAGGTGTGTGTGTGTGATTAATTGTGATGAAAAAGCTCTCAAGCTCAAAAACTCAAAGTTGCCTTGCTAAAGAAGGCATTTTTGCCAAGAGAAAGATGTTTTTAGGAAAGCATCTGTTTGATGGCTTTGGTGTACTCAAACTGATCATAATTGAGCTCTATTTATAGTAGAGCAAGTTTGTTTTGGGATCCACAGTGAATGGCAACTGCAGAAGGTGTTTGTTCAATGTTGGCCAATGGAAATCCAAGTCTCCTCTAGCCATTGACTAGAGGTTAGGGCACAGGGTTGTGGTTCCCTTGGTCTTGGATAAGTCTTGACTGAATTCAGTTGCAAATGGCTCAGTCCATGTCACCTTGATGCTTCCTTTGAATGCTCCAATCCAAAATTGGAGTCTTGTCCCTATTTTGGCCATTCTAGGTTCAACATGCTATTTCTTGTTCCAAAGACTTTGGAGGCTTGGCTCAGTGGTTGTCCCCTTTAGATTCAATCCTCAGAGGTGTCCAAGTGGATAGGAGCATTTGGATTTGGCTGATTTTGGAAAATCGAGCAAAAATGCAAATTCTGCCTTGCCTTGGCAGATTTCAGCAAGGCAACTTTCCATCATGACTCAAATTGAATTTAGTAATGTTCTAGGTCATTTTGGAAAGCCCTTACATGATACAACAACTGTTTGAACATATTTGGTTTTGATCTCTTTTGAATCCAAGTGAAAAATCCCCCTACATTTGGCAAAAAGTAGGGTAAAATCTGACTTAGTGAAATTTTCACTAAGTGTTGGAACAAAGTGACTTTTCTTGATTTTGATCACTCCATAACTCAAATTCCACAATGAATTGGAATTAGGTCTAGTTGAAGTTTTTGTAGAGGGCAATGAGATCTACAAATCAAGCCTTGGATGGTAGAAAATGGCTTTGTGGTTTAGGAGTTATGACCCTCCAAAGTTGGTACCCTAGCCACTTTATTTTTAACTTAGAAAATTTTCTAAGTTTTTTATGGTTACCCCTTTTACAAGTTACCCAACTTTTCTTGATTTTTCTTGATGAATGATGATTCAAATCATACATTAACATCATTTTAGGGTTAAAAATCCATTTTGGTGAAAAATCTCAAAAAGTCAAAGTTGACTTTTGTGCACAGTTGACTTTTTATCAGATAAATTCCAAACTGTGCAATTCTTCAGGAAATCATGTCCTTGACCTAAATCAAACTTGATGGACATGTTCCATGGGTGTCATAGGGTATATTGATGCATGTCATTGGGCTTGGTAGCATGTCCTGGTCAAAAGTCAAAGTTACAGTTGACTTTTTCCTTAAAACCCTAACTGTGGTGCAGATGAAATTGAGACTTGTTGCTCAAGCTTCTTGGATTAATCCATTGTTGCAAATGGATCAATATAGTTAATTAGAGACCTTCAAACCCTCTCTTGAGGTCTTGGCTCATGACTTGCCCTAAAAGTCAACTTAGGGGTGAATTAGGTCAAGAAACCCTAATTCCTGATTTTTTATGAATGCATTCCCTGAGGCAAAATTGACTTGATGATTGGGTCCATGAGGTTCCATGGAGTATATTAGGTTGTGTTTTGGATCATTGGCTTGTGCCCAGATGAAAATTTTCCATCTGGAGGCTCTGGTCGACCAAAACCCTAATTTGGTGACACTGTCGATCTTGAGACTTGATCCACCTAGAAGGGAGCAGCCTTGTGCTTAATCCTTGAAGTGGGAGTCCTTTTGATCTATTGTGGATGTTTGAGAGGTTAGACAAGTTGAAGAGCATGTCATTCCTTGATTGATCCTTTGTCTAAGCACTCAGAGATGGCTTGAAACCCTAATTTTGATTGTAGTGAATGCTCACCCATCTTTGGGGAGACTGATGAAGTATGGTGGTTCCTCCATATTGTGATGATGATTTTCACAATGATGGGAAATCTTAGTGGTCAAAATTTGGGGTATTACAGATGCCCCTATTTAATCATCTTGGACACGAAGGTGTGAATGACGAAGGTATTCGGGCATTCGGGGTGCAAGAGGATTAAATATTGGAATACCCGAAATTTTGATGGTGGTTATGAATGGTAGCTTACACATTCATCTTCTTTAGCTAAGCAATGATACTTAGAAAAGGTAAAATTCCCCTCGATCCTGGTCTTCAGCCAAGGAACTGGTCTCAGTTTCTAAAATAAATTTCCCCTCGATCCTGGTTTCCTACGAAGGAACTGGTCTTAGTTTTTGATGTAAACTTCCCCTCGATCCTGGTTTCCTACCGAGGAACTGGTCTTAGTTTCTGAAGTAAACTTCCCCTCGATCCTGGTTTCCTACCAAGGAACTGGTCTCAGTTTCTTCCTTCAATAAACTTTATTGACAAGGGACGCTATTTGTAGCGGTTTTCTTCAAACTTCTCGCCGAATATTCCTGGGGAGATGCCATTTGAGTGGAAAAAGTTTCGATGTCAGACTTGCTGGGGAACCCAGTCGTCTGAGTTGTAGAGGTGCACAAACTTCTCTGTTGGAGATGTCATTTGTTGATTCTACTTGGGGAATGCGAGTCCCTTGAGAGACTGCATTCGTTTGGGGTCTTTACATCATATTTTTCTCGGAGAAATGCCATATGATGTGATCAAATTTTGAGGTGCCGATGACCTTTTCATCAGTGGGTTTTTCAGAGAAAAACTGTCGTACTGCCGAATCTCCGATTTAGGAGGCTTTCCCTCGGGATTTTCTTTAATCCGGGAAAACAAGGATATCATCTTCAATGGCGAAGAGTGATGTTAACTGAGGGCTCTCTGGTCTTTCAGAGGTTCAAGTTATCAAAGTGGTCGAGGACCCAACTTCAATCCAAAAATAAAACTGGAGGAGAGAGAATGTTCAGACGTAACACTTCCTGACGAGGAAAGGGTTGACAACTCGATTGAGAGGACTTTTATCACTAGGGGACAAGGCCGACTAGAGTGATAGTGATGCAATATGAAATGTGAATGCAAATCAATAATGCATGATGTATGTATGTTTATGCTGACAAAACTGACGCGACATACAAACTGACAGGTGAACACGACTGGATACTCGGCCATCGCAGGGCGAAGAAGTATCGTTGGTTCAAGATAGCAAATCTGCCTTTCTTAGGAGAGATAGTCCCTATTGGGAGCTAAGTTAGTCGGGCTTAGGAGTGAGAACTCGGCCGAAGCGTGTCAGACGAAACAAGGTCTCTGACACAGTTGATCCCTTCATTCAGGCGTACTGGCGTAGAAGGAGTACTTTGATTCTGTACTTTGAGGTTCGATTACTTCTGGAGAAGCGGACGATGTTCTTCTGATGTTCAACAGTCAAAAGAAATTGCCGTCTTTATTAAAAAGCAGAAAAAGTTTTAACAAGTAAACTCATTTTTGTTTTATTTCAAGAATCGTTAGTCATGTTAACAACGTCGTTCTGTAAAGCTAAAACAAATAAGAATTACAAACAAAAGCACAAGGGCTCAAATTTTATTGATAAAATGGAGATCAGCCAAACGCGTGATTCCATTGAGTATTTACAAAGTTATAAAATGGTAATTTACAGGGAAAAGGGCTACGTTGAAACATAACGACCACTATCCTTCTACCAACTTTGAATTTGGGGCATCCTGAGCTTCTGTCGAAGATGACCTTGACTGGAGTTTTCCTCCGATGGATGGTGTAACTGCTGCTGAGGGACCTGCCTCTGTTGAACATAGTTACTTGCCATTATCCCTAACTTTTGCCTGGATTGTACTGTGATGTTTCCAATCCACCGGGATGATTTTTTTTTTATGTCTCTAACTTTTGCCTGGACCGCCCTTTCGGGTTTTCAATCCACCGAGATGTTTTTTTTAGGCGAAGTATTTCTTGACTACATCAACATTTGTGGGGTAGGCAAATTCCTCTCCGTCCATGGTTGCAAGTCTCAAGGCGCCGCCTGAGAAAGATTTCGTGACCACATTGGGGCCATCATAATTCAGAGTCCATTTACCTCGTGAATCAGTGAGAAATGACTGGATCTTCTTGAGCACGAGGTCTCCTTTTCTGAAAACACGAGGTCGGACCTTTTTGTCAAACGCCCTCTTCATTTTCTGTTGATACAATTGACCATGGCATAGTGTCGTGATTCACTTCTCCTCGATCAGATTCAGTTCGTCGTGTCGGCTTTGACACCATTCAGCTTCGGTGAGCTTAGCTTCCATCAATACTCGGATTGACGGGATCTCTACTTCTATGGGGAGCAATGCTTCCATGCCATACACTAGAGAGAAAGGGGTTGCCCCTGTTGAAGTGCGGACAGATGTGCGATAACCGTGAAGAGCAAAAGGTAGCATCTCGTGCCAATCTTTGTAGGTTACAACTATCTTTTGAACGATCTTCCTGATGTTCTTGTTAGCCGCTTCTACCGCTCCGTTCATCTTGGGTCGGTAGGGAGATGAGTTATGGTGTTCGATCTTGAACTCAGCGCACAACTCCTTCATCATCTTGTTGTTCAAGTTAGATCCATTATCAGTAATGATCTGGCTTGGAACACCATAACGGCAGATGATATTGTTTTTGATAAATTGGACCACCACTTGTCGGGTTACATTAGCGTATGATACTGCTTCGACCCACTTGGTGAAATAGTCAATGGCTACCAGGATGAACCGATGTCCGTTTGAAGCCTTAGGTTCGATCAAGCCAATCATGTCGATTCCCCATATGGAAAATGGCCATGGGGAAGAGAGAACTTTGAGATGTGATGGCGGTACATGAATTTTGTCGGAGTATATCTGACACTTGTGACACCTCCTCATGTACTTGTAGCAGTCGGATTCCATGGTCAACCAATAGTACCCTGCTCTTAGAATTTTTCTCGCCATTGTATGTCCGTTGGCATGAGTTCCAAAGGATCCTTCATGAATTTCTTTCATAAGCATGTCTGCTTCTGGTCTGTCTACGCATCAGAGCAAGACCATGTCAAAATTTCTCTATAGAGAGTGTCACTGCTCAGGAAGAAGCTTCCAGCCAATCTTCTGAGGGTTTTTCTGTCTTTTCTGAGTGCCCCAGATGGGTACTCTTGTTTCTGAAGGAAGCATTTGATATCGTGATACCAAGGTTTATCGTCTATGACTGCTTCGATCGTGAAGATGTAAGCGGGCCGTTCAAGGCGCATTATGTCGATCTTAGGTAGGTCGTTCCATTGACCTACACTAATCATGGAAGAGATGGTGGCTAATGCATCAGCCATGTGATTCTCCTTACGAGGGATGTGATGAAACTCGACTCTGTTAAAGAAGGGTAACAACCTTCTTGCATAGTCTTTGTAAGGAATCAGTCCTGATTGGTATGTGTTCCAATCTCCTTTTATCTGATAGATAACCAAAGCTGAGTCGCCATATACGTCCAAGTTTTTGATCCTTAAATCAATTGCTTCTTCGAGACCCATGATACAAGCTTCGTATTCGGCCTCGTTGTTCGTACATTTGAACGTAAGTCTGGCGGTGAAAGGAATGTGGGTACCCTGAGGGGTAACAATGATTGCCCCAATTCCGTTTCCATAATGATTAACTGCTCCGTAAAAGATTAGTCCCCATTGGGAACCTGGTTCTGGCCCTTCACGGGGTAACGGTTCATCGCAATCTTTCATTTTTAGATACATGACATCTTCGTCTGGGAAGTCAAACCCGATTGATTCCTGATCGTCAATCGGTTGATGAGCCAAATGATCGGCTAAAATACTTCTTTTAACGGATTTCTGAGCGTGGTACTCTATGTCATATTCTGATAACAACATCTGCCAACGGGCAATTCTTCCCGTGAGAGCAGGCTTTTCGAAGACGTACTTAATTGGATCCATTTCTGAGATTAACCAAGTAGTATGACAAATCATGTATTGGCGAAGGCGTTTGGCTGCCCAAGCCAAAGCACAACAAGTTTTCTCAAGCATCGTGTACCGAGTTTTGCAGTCGGTGAATTTCTTGCTCAAATAGTAGATGGCAGACTCTTTCCGTTTGGTTTCGTCTTGTTGGCCAAGTACACATCCCATTGAGTCCTCTAGGACTGTGAGGTAAATGATCAGTGGTCTTCCTTCCACTGGAGGTGATAGAATCGGAGGATTCAACAGATATTCCTTGATACTGTCGAAGGTGGTTTGACAATCTTCTGTCCAAACGCAATCCTGGTTCTTTTTGAGTAATTTGGAAATCGGCGCACATGTGGCGGTCATGAGGAATATGAATCTGGAGATGTAGTTCAAACGTCCTAGGAATCCTCTGACTTGTTTTTCAGTTTTCGGAGAAGGCATTTCTTGAATGGCCTTGACCTTGTCAGGATCAACCTCAATTCCTTTCTGGCTGACGATGAACCCTAAGAGTTTCCCTGAACGGACACCGAAGGTGCATTTGTTGGTATTCAAGCGGAGTTTGTATTTTCTCAGACGCTCGAAAAGTTTTGACAGGTGAGTCACATGCTCCTCCTCTGTCTTAGATTTTGCAATCATATCATCGACATACACTTCGATTTCTTTGTGTATCATGTCATGAAAAAAAGTAGTCATGGCCCTTTGATAGGTTGCCCCGGCATTCTTCAAACCGAACGGCATCACCTTGTAACAAAAGGTGCCCCATGGGGTAATGAACGAAGTTTTCTCCATGTCTTTCGGCGCCATTTTGATCTGGTTATAGCCCGAGAATCCATCCATGAAGGAGAACACTTTGAATTTTGTTGTACTGTCTACCAGCATGTCAATGTGTGGTAAAGGAAAGTCGTCCTTTGGACTAGCCTTGTTCAAGTCTCGGTAGTCGACACACATTCTGACATTTCCGTCCTTTTTGGGAACGGGTACGATGTTGGCTAACCATTGAGGATATTCTGATGTAGCGAGGAAACCTGCGTCGATCTGTTTCTGTGCCTCCTCTTTGATTTTGATGGCCATGTCCGGGTGAGTCTGTCTCAACCTTTGCTTTACTGGCGGACATTCCGATCTTAACGGTAAGTGATGTTCCACGATGTTGGTATCCAACCCTGGCATATCCTGATAGGACCAAGCGAATACATCGGGAAATTCTCTGAGAAGCTTTATCAAATCCTCTCTGGCAGTTGGACCGAGTAGTGCCCCAATCCTGATTTCTTTTCTCTCTTTTTCTGAACCCAAGTTTACGGTTTCCAACGGTTCTTTGTGAGGTTCAATGGACCTTTCCTCTTGTCTGAGTAGTCGAGAGATCTCTTCTGGAATTTTGTCGTTATTTTCTTCTTCAGCCTCGAATACCGGGAACTCAAAGTTGGGAGAAGGCATCGGATCGTATGTTTCAACGGGGTTTAAAACAAGCAATCTGCATGACGTGATGATTCGTGTTTAAAAGAGATAGAGAAAATGCAAGTGTGTGCAGTGTTTTTATTTTATTACTGCTTGTTTTTATTTGAATTGTTTTTTAGGATTACCATTTTCTGAAAAAGCAAAAAGAGAAAACAACAATAAATGCGGAAATTACAGAACGACGTTATTTTATTAATGAACAAGTCGAATCTTGAAACTACAGCCCTATAAAACAAAACTCTGTCGCTTTGGGCGAAGCGAAGAGGGAAAATTTACAGAAAGTGAGCCCTATCAAAACATCCGTTTCACCTGGGCAGGGTGAAAGGTTAAAGATGGCAATTACTTTGACTGACGAACGATCTTCGGAACCTCGACGGCAACCCATTGGCGGCGAACTCCTCGGTGAATCACAAAGTCTGGCACCTTCCTTGATTTGTCTTCAGAAATGACGCTGATTTCTGGTGGAGCAGGATCATTGGAATCTGTCTCCCAGGCAGAATTGTCGTAGGAGAATTCCTCAGTTGCATTTTGCATAGTATTTGTGCTCTCAGCTGTATCTCCCCATCCAGTTGGCTGGATATCTTCGAGCCTGATACGAGAGCTTTCGGGAGCGGTGTACTTGACCATATAGTCGTATTTCCCACTCGGTTGTCCCAAGGTGTCCCAAACTTCTTTGGAACTGGAGGAGTCATCTCTCTCGATGACGTTAACCTCAGGAAAAGCATAGTTGATGAATTCAAGCCCTGCAAACGTTGCAAATTCATCTTCATGTTGAGTAGTTTCTGAATGACCTGAGTGTTGATCCCATGACATGGTGGGGACACAGGTATTCTGTTCAATGATGGTCAGCTGATTTTCATTGTTCGGCTGACTCTCTTGCCCCAAGTTTCCTGGGTAAGGCTGCCACATTGGCAGACCATCCATTGGGCCATAGTAATTATGGTCAAAGTTGTCTTTCATCAGAGTGTCCTCCTCTAATGAATTTGGCGGAGCACGACATCCTTCCGGATCACAATCTCCGTAGATCATTTCGACGTCTGACCTTGGTATAAATCTCGGACTCTGTGTAGGAAAGCAAAATGGTGTAGGCACCTCTTCCTGAGACATATAAATGTCCTCATTAAGATAGGACTTCCATTCTTTATCTGTGTCAAAGGGATCTTCCTCATTGATAGCATGTACTGCCTGAGACACTGGGTGAAGAAAACCTCCACTGTGGAAGAAGTTTTAAAGGGGATGAAGACTTTCATCGTTGGCAGCTGTCTGGGTACAGGTTGCAGAAAAACCAAGACCCTTCTTTGTTTTATTGTCAATAGGAATGACAAGTTGTCCCCATCCTGTTGTATCGGTACTCTCGACCGCTTTGATAGCATCTTTGTATGAGGAAATCGAGGTTCCTCCTTTGAACTGATTGTTCTTGCTTACCGACAGTGCTTGGAACTGAGTTCCAATAACCTCCTCGGGTTATATGCCAGTAGATGATGACAAGTTGCTTACAAGCAAGGCTTGTTCCCCACAAACTGTGACAAGTTGATCGTTCTTGACGAACTTTAGCTTTTGGTGGAGGGTCGAAGTGACCGCTCCAGCCTGATGTATCCAAGGTCTTCCTAATAAACAGTTGTACGTTGCCCGGATGTCCATGACCTGGAAAGTGACTTGGAAAGTGTGAGGACCAATAGTTATGGGAAGATCAACTTCGCCGATAACTGTTTTTTTGGATCCGTCGAACACTTTGACGATGACCTCGCTGATTCTCATCGGATGGCCTTTGAATGATAATTGCATCAAAGTGGACTTCGGCATAACATTCAGAGATGACCCTGTGTCTACCAGTACGCTGGCTAAAGCATCGTCCTGGCAGTTAACTGTAATGTTGAGCGCCATGTTATGACGACGACCCTCTTCGGGTAATTCCTCATCACTAAATCCAAATTATTGAAGGAAGTGATGTTATAGACAATGCTATCAAACTGTCTGATTGTTACATCCTGTTCCACAAAGGCTTGCTCCAAGACTTTCTGTAGAGCCTCCCTGTGGGCTTCTGAACTGAGTAACAGCGATAATACCGAGATCTTTGAAGGAGTCTGTAACAGCTGATCCACAATGTTATATTCACTCCTTTAGATGAGCTTCAGCATCTCATCATTATTTTTCGAAAGGTCAGAATTACTGGATTGACCGACTGATGGATCGGGAGCTTCTGTCTGAAGCTCCTTTTCCTTATTAGGTTCTCCAACTCCTCGGTTGAAGATTCGACCACTCCGTGTTACACGACTGATGTCTGCAATACTCACGACGGAGGGTAATGGAATTTCCTTTCCATTTTCAACTGTCGTTGCACCGTATTTGTAAGGGATAGCCTTAGTTGATTCATACGGTGCTGGTCCCAGAAGATAGATGACTATGGGAACCTTCTGATTTTTCTGACCATCATAATTAATCTCGATCCGTTCCCGGTTGGGAACTTTAGATTCGTCAAGTAGAGGGATGATGGCAAAAACATCCCTGGTCTGGTGATGACCAGAGATTGTGACAACATCCTCGACTTGATTGGCGAGGTAGCTCGGCGACCAATTGATGGGTCCAGAACCCGGATATGGGCGAATCTCTCCACGATCTACCTGACCCTTAAGAGTTGCTCTCACAAGGTAACACCCTTGGTTACTTTCCGAACAGACGCTACAACAGTCATAATTGTGTGGTGGCACCTGGCCACGCCCACTTTGAATACAATGTAACCTCACTAGGTTAGCTTCCACAGATCGGACATCCTGACTCTGACGCCGAGTGGGGTTTCTGTTATTGATACTAATCTGCTGAGTATCTTTATCCATATAAATTGGCATCCACCAGTGATTTAACAAGTGCTGAAGTGCCTCCTGGACAAGGGTACAACCTCGATCGTTTTCGCAACCCGCTTTACAGCTGTGATAATTATGTGATACCAGGAATCTGAGTCAGACCTGTTCAGCATGTAACTCTACCAGGTTGGTATTCATCACGCGAATATCGAAGATCTGAACCATGTTAATCTGATAAGGGTTCCTATCATGGTAGTCTTGGATCCATCCAAGATCCATCTGACGCTGGAGGGCCTCCTGTATGAAAGAGCATCCCTGTTTGTTTACCGAGCAAATCAGACAGGAACTGTAATCGTACCGTGGCAGATTATGATACTGGCTTTGCCTTGAGTGCATCGCCACCAAGTTGACATTTATTGCACGGATATCGTGGTTATGAATGACGTTGGAATTCGTGTAGACCATGTTAACTCCACGAACTCGGTGCTCTTGGATCCATCTGAGATCCATCTGTTCCTGTAGAGCTACTTGCACCACATAACATCCCTGATTGTCTTTAGAGCAGATATCACACTGGTGATAATTATGAGGTGGCACATGGCCATATCCACTCTGTCTACAATGCATCTTGACCAAATTGGTTTTCAACAAGAGTACATTGTGAATTTGATAGACGTTGTTAAATTCCTTCTCAATCAAGTTGACTGCAGCTTTCTCGTGTTGAGGCAGCGGGTTTGTGAGAACATTAGGATTTGTATCCTTAAAGGATAAGACCCCGCTCCTAACAAGTTTTTGCACGTCGGACTTGAAATTGAGACAAGTCTCTATGTTATGCCCTGGTCCTCCTTGATGATAAGGGCATGTCTGATCCACCTTAAACCAAAAAGGCAGATTTTCTGGTACTGAAAGAGGAGATTTAGTCTGAATGTGCCCCTTATCCAGTAGTAATGGAAACAGCTATGCGTACGACACGGGTATAGGATCAAATCCTGGTGGCCATGTTGTACGGTTGTTGTTGTATGGAGGACGAGCCTGCTGAAGAGGCTGTTGTGTCCTTTGCTGATCAGGTTGGCTCTGTACAACCTGAGATTGATACGTAGGAATAGACGCAGGGTTGATAGCAGGAGTCACAGTTGCTACCGGTTGATAACGTCACCTTTGCTTTCCGAGAGAGATATTCCCAATATCTTGCTCTTTTTTCTTAGGGAGAGCACTACCGTATTTTTTAGTACCGCTCGTCGATCCAGTGTCTTTTACCAAACGTCTTTCTCGGACGGCTTCCTCAAGACGTACGCCCATGCCAACCATTTCGGTGAAGTCACTGGGCGCACTGGCAACCATTCTGTCGTAGTAAAATGAGCTTAAGGTTTTTAAGAAGATCTTTGTCATCTCTTTTTCCTCCAGAGGTGGACAAATTTGAGCGGCAATTTCACGCCACCTTTGAGCATACTCCTTAAAGGTTTCCTTGTCCTTTTGCGACATCGATCTGAGTTGATCTCTGTCGGGTGCCATGTCCAAATTGTATTTGTATTGTTGGACGAAGGCAGTGCCAAGATCTATGAATGTACTGATCGTGGCACAGTTTAAACCCATGTACCATTTGAGTGCGGCACCGGTTAAACTATCCTGAAAGTAGTGAATCAGTAGGTCCTGATTTTCCGTCTGAGCTGACATCCGCCGGGCGTACATCACCAGGTGGCTTTGAGGGCAAGAGTTACCCTTATACTTTTCAAAGTCGGGCACTTGAAATTTGTGCGGGACTTTCACATTCGGGACCAAGCAGAGATCTGCGGCGTCCTTTCCAAATAGATCCTGACCGCAAATGGCTTGCAGTTCCTTCTGCATTTCCAAGAACTGCTCCTGGAATTCCTCCATTCTGTCAAACATAGTTTCCTTCTTACCAGAAGGTGTCTGTGGAATCTGTCCTTTCGGGACAGTGTGCACCACAGGGGGTGGGACCGTGACTACGGCAGTAAATCTTGGCGTTTCCCGAAGTTTGTAACCTTCAAGAGTCTTTAGTATGCCCCTGGCATCTTCGCTTTCCCGAAGTTTGTAACCTTCAGGCCCAGCAGCTTCTGTTGTGATACCCTGATCTTCAGTGATCGGCGGAACATATCCTTCCGGGATATAGTTAACAGGCATGCCCCAGGGAAGATCTTTCGGCATTTAATACCTAGGATCATACTTCTCCACTATGGGCGTTGAGGTGATCTCTGAGATCACAGTTCGTTGTAGCTGAGCTTCTGCCATGGCTTGCATGTCGTTACGAAGCTTCCTCATATCCTCTCTCAGAGTGTCGATCTCTTCTTTCAACTCTCTGTTTTCTTCCTCAAGATCATCCATCTTTTTCTGACGATTGGCCCGAGTATTATACGAATGAGACAGTTTGACTCTAGAACCGAGACACAAACGTGAGATTCGTAGGTAAGAAGAATACGCGATGTGAGAATGATGAATGCAATGATTATATTAATTGTTTAAGGTTTAATTAAAATAAACTTCGACAATTAGATTGCAAATATCAAACGGTGGGGAAACCCCTTTTTATTGAATTCAAAGGATTACAGAAATGGAAATACAGTAGATTACAAGGTGTAGAAACAGAAACCTAAACTAATGGGTCCTGAGTCCTCTCTGAAGAGAAATCGGGTGTTGATTCTGGTATCTTCCTTTTCTTTGACCGGGGCTCTTGGGCCGTTGTCGGGTTGTCATTCCTTTGCCAGGTGAAAGGAGTGAGCAAATTCCTTTGGTTATCCTGATTATCCACAGCATGTTGCTCCAAAATTTCAATCAGAGCATCCTTATCTTTCAGTAATTGCTGTATTTTGATGCACTCTACGTCGAGGGTGCGGTACTTGTTCTTCCAAGACCTTCTCTCCTTTTGAAATTTGTTGAGAGTAACCTGAAGCTTTTTAGTTTCCGTCATGAAATACATGACAGATTCCCTCGGCGGAATAATTTCGTAACGAGGATAAGGCATCTTTAGCTTGAGAGCTCTAGTTTGTACCCAATGGAGGTAAGGCTCCACCGAGACACAATCTGGTTTTCCTGGAGACTCTCGTCCTTTCTTATGAACATGCTTCCAAGTGTGCACTATTTCCATCTTTAGTGCTCTGTCATTTTCTCCTTCCTTGAAGAAAATACCTTCCAGATGAACACCCCGTGGGACGTGTCTCATCAGGTATCCAAATTGACGGCGAACCAACACCGGATGATAGTTGATTCCTACCTTAATTCCTATAAGGGGTACGTTGGGGAAGTTTCCACAATGGTCAATGATCCTGATTCCATCATAGATCCTATTACACCAATCTATATCAGAGTTGGTAAGGGACATGATCTTTTGCGACCAACGTAAGGCACTCTTACAATCCCAAAAAGCAGCAGACTTGGGCAAGTGAGAGATAAACCATTTGTAAAGCAGAGGTACACAGCATATGATCTCCCCTCTACTGTACAAATTTCCCAAGTGTACAGAATGATACGCATCTGCGAGCAAAGTCGGCACAGGGTTTCTAATGAGAAAAACCTTAATGGAGTTGATATCGACGAAATTATTAATGTTGGGAAACAAAAATAACCCGTAGGCGAGCAAGACAAAGACGCTTTCAAAAGCAGTCACGTTTCCTATACTGGCAAACTACAGGGCTTTCTTTGTCAAGAACTGGGCTGGCAAACCTTGGATGCCACCCTTGGTAGTTAGGTGAGTCCTGACCTCAGACTCGTCCAAATGAATTGCTCTAGCAATGGTCTGATTCTTTGGAATTTCTTCCAGTCCAGAAAATGGAGCTCGATCAGTAATGTGTAGATCAATCAGATGAGAATACTCCTCCAGCGTTGGTGCGAGCTGGTAATCCGGGAATGT
The DNA here is from genome assembly GCA_022829125.1 of Lathyrus tuberosus. Taxonomy (NCBI): domain Eukaryota; kingdom Viridiplantae; phylum Streptophyta; class Magnoliopsida; order Fabales; family Fabaceae; genus Lathyrus; species Lathyrus tuberosus. The sequence goes on along the minus strand of JALAZF010000060.1, from coordinate 9,167,391 downwards.
GAAACAGTGATAAATTGGATCATAAAACTGAATGAGCGCATGCATGATTCCCTCAATCACATGGACTTTAACAGTTGTAGCAAACCTCCGTGCTTGGCTCTGAAAGCCTCTTGGTTTGTGATCATCCTCGCTAACCTTCTCAAATCCTCTAGCTTTGGAACCTTGAAGGTATAACTATGAGTTCTCCTTCTACCGAAATCCATTAGTGCAATCCTTTTCTCTGATATTTGCAATCACAGTCTCAGTTTAATTTGAAAAACAGAGAGACTAGAAGAGAAATTTTTTTTTTGTTTTTAATGTTATTTTTTAATGAATGCATGAATGCAGCACACAAAAACATAGAAAAAACATGGGGTCAAAGGGTCGTTGTCATGAAGTCAAGGCTCTACCCATCCCCAAAGGTTTATACTAGGGTGATTTTTGTACCTGTACTCATTAACACCAGCTCCTCCCAGGAAAGCAAAATAACAAGCGGATCGCCAGCGAGTTGTAGAGCAATCTTAGAGTAAGTGCCATTCACCGAGAATAGATCACCAGCCTCAAATGAGGGTAGTATCGCATAACAACTATTCCCGATAGTTTCCGCACTACAAAAGGGTTTGGCTCCTCAGCTTCTCAGACATCACAATCGGCCCATTGTCTAGGTGAGAGAATGGGTTGCATTGGTCAGCCTCCACTGAGGTTGATGGTCGACCTCATCGCCATCACTTATCTTAAGTGTATACTCGATCTTTCCACATGCGGCATCACACGCATTCCCATTAGCAGAAAAATAAACACGTATAGCAATTAGGAAAAGCAGCATATATATTTGTCCTAATCATCCTAGACTTTTAAAAGCTAAGAATCTTAAGTTCCTGACAGAAAATGGTTTCCCGGCGGAGTCACCAATCTGTGGTTTCATTCCAAATTAACGGCGTTTTGACCTAAGATCCTAGTGACGTCAAGGTTTCCACCTAGGGGACAAAAAAGAACAAGATCCCTAAAGAGACTTGAGTTTCCCCAGCAGAGTCGCCATTTTTCTGTAGCGAGTGATTTTTGGATGTGGTTGCGAAGCACGATCGCTCTAGTACTACAGTTCAATTCATTTTTTATCCTATTAAAGCTGATGAAGGAAGGGAAATAGATGTCTCCAATTAACCCTGCTTGCATACTGAGATTAAACAGTCGAAACTGTTGGTTTACAGATGCTACAAAGATTCGGGGTTTGTCCTTGGTTATTTTGTTGACGAGGGGTGCTTTAAGCTATTGGTTGAGATGTTAGGACGGATATATATGAAAGTATGGGATTTTGGGTTTTTGTTTAGTGTGCTCGCTAAGATTTTTCTTTCAATCTTATGCCTATGTATTCCCGTTTACCGAAACAGGGAAATCAGAGCGTTCGTAGTTCCTCCTATTCTATGGGAGGAAATGGTTGTTTTGGTGTCTTGTTCAAAGCCCAAGATATGAAGCGAAAGGTAGTTTGTATCTTGTTTAAAGCCCAAGATGTGAAGCTAAAAGTGTTGACCTTAGAGAGAATTTGTCATCTCTAAAGGGGTCTGTTTGTCACAACTGTTGGGTGACTGACTGTAAAGGAGGATTACTTTAACCGGGATTTGTGAATCCGGCAATGCCATAATTTCCTTTATAGGGGATTTTAACCTGAAGGAGAAGACTTTAACTCAGTGTAGAGCAATGCCATCTTTCCTTAGGAATTTCTCATGCTAAAAGAGGGACAGTGGCATGGATGTAGATGATCCAGAAGCTTGCCGCTTACAGCGATTAGATGAAGGGGAAGGAGTTGTTGATGTTTGTGTACTGTGAACGAGGCACAGCTTTGATGCTAAAAGGTTGATTGGACCAACCAGTGGTTTTCTTATATAAAGCCTAAGAGGAGGCTAATATGTGTCTCGTACAAAGCCCGAGAGAGAGGCTAAAAGGTTTTGACTCGACGAGAAAATCTTTTGGTATCTTGTATAAAGCCCGAGATAGAGGCTATTTGACTTAACAAGAGAGTTTTTTGTATCTCGTACGAAGCCCGAGATGGAGGCTAAAATTTGGCTTAATAAGAACCTTTTTGTATCTCGTAAAAAGCCCGAGATGGAGGCGAAAGGGTGATTGACTCAACGAGGGAGTCTCTTATGTGTCTCGTACAAAGCCTGAGAAAGAGGCTAAACGTTGTTTGACCCCGCTGGGGAGAATCATTGTACAAAGCCCAAGAGAGAGGCTAACTTCACGGGAGAAGGATCTTTATACAAAGCCTAAGAGGAGGCTATGGCGACTGTTCAGTTAAGTGACAGGTCCAGTAGAGAGAAAATCAGTTTTTATATGAGTAATGCTGTACTCGAGGATTTGATTCGAGGATCCGGGTTATTCCTGTTCTTTAAAGAAGTGGGAAATCCGAAGGGTATTGAGACTGTCCGAGTCTACGGGTGTTCTTCCTATTTAACGAAGGGGTCACTTGAGAATGTCTTTGAGACTCAAGGAGATTAGACTGTCCAAGTCTAGAGTGTCATCTTTTGTAATGTGCTTTGAGAAACAGTAGTAGACTCTATGAAAGGACTGTTCTATGCAGATGACTAATTTCTGTTCCTATACCTCTAGGAGGTCGTCGGGACAATTTGTATGAAGCCCAAGAGGAGGCTGGAAACTTTTAAGAAGCCGACGGGTCCTTGTACAATGCCCAAGAGAAGGCTATCATTCCCAGAGGAAGAGATCATTATACGAAGCCTGAGAGGAGGCTGTGAATACTTATAAGAAGCCGTAGGGTCCTTGTACTAAGCCCAAGAGGAGGCGGGGTTGCTTTTAGGAAGCCTGTGGGTCCTTGTATCATGCCCAAGAGGAGGCCGATGCTTTTAGGAAGCCCGTGGGTCCCCAAACCCTGAGAAATTCAAGGCAAGCTATTCACAAGGAATATATCAAGTCAAGAAAGTTCGAGAATTTGGAAGAAACTCAAAAATGCCATTCACGGAGAATACATTCATCTCTGGGAGTAAAGTTTCTTGACAATTCCTAACGAGGACAGCCGAAGAGAAGACTGTATCTGGTGATCCTATTGGGGATCTAGTTGTCTATTTCTACGAAATGAAACAGTGTCACCTAGTTCTAGACGTAGTTGCTGGGGAAACTCTAAATATCTATACTATTATTACACAGTTTATATGAGTTTATGAAAGAAGACTTACAGTGAAACAACCCCACAATACAGTTATATGCGTATGAATGCGGTAAATGAAAGCGTATAAACACTTACCCGGTTGTAGAGCTTCCATGCTGTTTGGTTAGTTGTTCAACAAAGAAAGATTGAAAACAACAGTATATTTCAAAACCAAAGGAGAAAGTGCTTTGAAAAAGAAAGATTTAGGGCTTACAGCTCAAGGAGAGGCCCAGGGTTTTATCAGTGAGCGCACTGTTTGAGATTTTGGAGCTTTTGTGCAATCTGTCAAACCTCTTGTTCCAGAAATGATTTGATGCTTTAGACACACTCAAATGATCCCTTAGAAGCTTTTAGGATGATTGGAATTGACTGGTACCTGCAAAAACACAAACAGACCCTTTCTTACAAAAGGGGTTAAAAGTGACCAAAATAGCAACTCCCTCAAATGGTGTTCCAAATGAGGGGAACCATTTGGGACAGTTCAAGAATGATATTTGGAGTGTGTTTGAGGTTTTATCTGGTTTGGAAAGTGACTGAATCAAGACATGGCTTGAAAAATGCAAACAAAGCCTATTTTGAGGTTTTGAGATGTGACTTTGTGATTTTGTGATTACAGGTCACTTGTGATAGTTTGCACAGCTTACATATGATATATATGAGGTGTGTGTGTGATTGATTATGATGAAAAATCTCTCAAGCTCAAAAACTCAAAGTTGCCTTGCTAAAGAAGGCATTTTTGCCAAGAGAAAGAGGTTTTGAGGAAAGCATCTGTTTGATGGTTTCGGTGTACTCAAACTAATCACAATTGAGCTCTATTTATAGTAGAGCAAGTTTGTTTTGGGACCCACAGTGAATTGCAACTGCAACAGGTTTTTGTTCAATGTTGGCCAATGGAAATCCAAGTCTCCTCTAGCCATTGACTAGAGGTTAGGGCACAGGGTTGTGGTTCCCTTGGTCTTGGATAAGTCTTGACTGAATTCAGTTGCAAATGGCTCAGTCCATGTCACCTTGATGCTTCCTTTGAATGCTCCAATCCAAAATTGGAGTCTTGTCCCTATTTTGGCCATTCTAGGTTCAACATGCTATTTCTTGTTCCAAAGACTTTGGAGGATTGGCTCAGTGGTTGTCCCCTTTAGATTCAATCCTCAGAGGTGTCCAAGTGGATAGGAGCATTTGGATTTGGCTGATTTTGGAAAATCGAGCAAAAATGCAAATTCTGCCTTGCCTTGGCAGATTTCAGCAAGGCAACTTTCCAATGTCATATCTCATGACTCAAATTGAATTTTGTAATGTTCTTGGTCATTTTGGAAAGCCCTTACATGATACAACAACTGTTTGAATATATTTGGTTTTTATATCTTTTGAATCCAAGTGAAAAATCCCCCTACATTTGGCAAAAAGTAGGGTAAAATCTGACTTAGTGAAATTTTCACTAAGTGTTGGAACAAAGTGACTTTTCTTGATTTTGATCACTCCATAACTCAAAATCCACAATGAATTGGAATTAGGTCTAGTTGAAGTTTTTGTAGAGGGCAATGAGATATACCAATCAAGCCTTGGATGGAAGAAAATGGCTTTGTGGTTTAGGAGTTATGACCCTCCAAAGTTGGTACCCTAGCCACTTTATTTTTAACTTAGAAAATTTTCTAAGTTTTTTATGGTTACCCCTTTTACAAGTTACCCAACTTTTCTTGATTTTTCTTGATGAATGATGATTCAAACCATACATTAACATCATTTTAGGGTTAAAAATCCATTTTTGTGAAAAATCTCAAAAAGTCAAAGTTGACTTTTGTGCACAGTTGACTTTTTATCAGATAAATTCCAAACTGTGCAATTCTTCAGGAAATCATGTCCTTGACCTAAATCAAACTTGATGGACATGTTCCATGGGTGTCATAGGGTATATTGATGCATGTCATAGGGCTTGGGAGCATGTCCTGGTCAAAAGTCAAAGTTACAGTTGACTTTTTCCTTAAAACCCTAACTGTGGTGCAGATGAAATTGAGACTTGTTGCTCAAGCTTCTTGGATTAATCCAGTGTTGCAAATGGATCAATATAGTTCATTAGAGACCCTCAAACCCTCTCTTGAGGTCTTGGCTCATGACTTTCCCTAAAAGTCAACTTAGGGGTGAATTAGGTCAAGAAACCCTAATTCCTGATTTTTTATGAATGCATCCCCTGAGGCAAAATTGACTTGATGATTGGGTCCATGAGGTTCCATGGAGTATATTAGGTTGTGTTTTGGATCATTGGCTTGTGCCCAGATGAAAAATTTCCATCTGGAAGCCCTGGTCGACCAAAACCCTAATTTGGTGACACTGTCGATCTTGAGACTTGATCCGCCTAGAAGGGAGCAGCCTAGTGCTTAATCCTTGAAGTGGGAGTCCTTTTGATCCATTGTGGATGTTTTAGAGGTTAGACAAGTTGAAGATCATGTCATTCCTTGATTGATCCTTTGTCTAAGCACTCAGAGAGGGCTTGAAACCCTAATTTTGATTGTAGTGAATGCTCACCCATCTTTGGGGAGACTGATGAAGTATGGTGGTTCCTCCATATTGTGATGATGATTTTCACAATGATGGGAAATCTTAGTGGTCAAAATTTGGGGTATGACAATGCCACGTTTAAAAAATTATTGTAATGTTTTCACTTAAAACCATTTGTAATTAAAGATAAATTTTGCACCAATATTTGTGATTAGTTATAACCATAATGTCATTCATCACTAACATGTCAAAAGTACAAACATATAACAAATACAATAGGATTCAAACATTATAACAATGAACATGACAATAAAATTAAAACAATTACCACCTTCCGCGTTTGGTTGAGACTTCAAATATTTTTCTTCTCCACATACACCCTACTTTCTGATGGTTCAAATGTAAAACCCAGCACATACCCTTTCTTGAGTTTTTTTTTTCTGTAGCAAATTTATACCACCCTTTCCCTACAAACTTTCCATCGTTGTTTCGTTTAGTAGGGTGTAACTCACTACCATAATAATTTCCATTCTCAACATCTACAATATTTATTTCACTTCCTCCTTATCTGCTTAAGATTGCTTTCCATCCCTTCATAAGATTAACAAACATAATATCAATGATAACACTTAAAATCCATCAAATGACTGCTTCACACATGACATATTTAGTCATCATTGTCATTAAAATCATATATAACATGTATACTTCATTACAAACATAACAACCATACATGAAACATCATCAATGAATACAATCAAATAATATTAACGGATGCATGTTGTTGCGGTGAAAATCGGATAACAAGCTATTAATTAACTTGCATCATATTTCTTTTACAACCGACTTTGATTTATCCAAAGGAAAGGTTCAAGATCATTAGAAAAACCTAAAGGGGGGAGATCTAAGGTTCGGGGGTTGGTTACGCCTAGGGAAGGTATTAGCACCCTAAACGTCTGTAGTACTCTACGGGAGCCTCTTGCTAATGGTTATGTTATATTATGTTTGCTTGCTAAAGAAACTACGCTAAAGGTTGAAACCCTAGGGGTTAGTATCTAAGTATACTCGACAAAGCATCGCACTTTGCACCTACGTATCCTCGGGAATAGAATCAGAGTATGCGTAGTTCTACTAAGTAATGAACTTTTGACTATGGTCAAAGTTCACAGGGGAGAATGAGTACAAGCTCATTCTAGAGTTCAAGAACTCTCTAAATCTAAGTTATAATGGTCCTATGTTGAAGTTTTAGTTAATAGGGAAAGTGAGTATTCATTAGGATGAATATCACCAAGAGTGTAAGAACTCTCTCCTAAGGCTAGTTATAATTCCATGGCTCTCATGAGGCCGAGAAATGAGGGCAAGCTCTTATGAGGCTACTAAGGTAAGATGGGGGCTATGACTTTAAGAGTCAACATTAGTTCACCTTCCTTTGGAATGTGTAAGGCACAGGGAGACAAGGAGGAAAAACCTCGGGTCAAGTGTATAATAAACAACAATGTGTACAGTAAATAAAAATTATATTGGAAATGAATCTCAAAATTGACTGTAATGAAAATATAAAATTAAGAATCTAATAAAATCTAATTAAATAAAATCTAATTAAAGATAAAATGGATTAAAATCAAATTAAAGCTAATTAACTAATAATCAAACTAAATCCTAAACTAATTTTAAAAGAAATTAAGTAGCTAATTCTAAAGTTAATTATTTAATAAACTAATTAATTTTAATTAAAACTAAAACTTGAAACTATCAACTAAAAATATCTAAATCTAATTAACTAATTTCTTTAACTAAACTAATTATCTAAAGTCCTAAAACTAAGAAAACTCCACGGGCCATGGATTGAATGATTAGGCCCAAGAAATGGAACCAGGTGGTTCCACAATCCACACGGGTCGGGTAAATAGCACACTGGGTTGACTAAACCTAGGTGATACAAAAGGATTATTCACAATTCAGAGTCTCATCCCACAAACACTCAGACGCGAAACAAGGTCATCTCCCTCAACTCAAAGCGAAACCTCACTGCGCCGTTCTCGCGCGACTGCAGCTTTCTCCCTTCACGGTTATCACTCTCTCTCAAACGCTCGACCTCTCAGATTTCTCCTTCCTCTCTCGTTTCCAACCATGGTGCCTCGGTGCTCACGGCGACCAGCGGAAGTACCCTAAAATGCCAAGGTTCCCAACGCTACCCTACATATCTTCCTAGTTCTAATCCTAAATCCTCCCATTGGTGAAAACCGCGTCAAAACCTAAGCGACAGATTTATCAATTGTGACCCAAACAGGACGAATAAAGCAATTAACACATGGTTTTATGTCGGCTGATCAAAGCAATCATGAAGGTTTGTAAATTTTGAGCGACGTGAATGATGACTACCTGATAAGAATTGCTTCTGGCGACGTTGCTTTTTTGGCAATGGATATTGATCTCCGGTAAGCTTCTTTTCTCTCTGATGTCCAAACTGAGGTATGAATTTATGATGATATTCTGTTTTAAACTGTTATGTGTGTTTGTGAATCTTTTTCTCAGTGTGTTGATGTCGTATGAAGTGCGCTGAGGGATGATGGTGAAGCTGAGTATGAAGGAAGAAGTTGGGGTGGTGGTGTTACGTTTCCGAGAGCTGCGGCGTGAGGGAGAAAAAATATGAGATGAGGTTAGTTTTGTTGAGTGAAGATAAAGATGGTTGTAGTAGTGTGAGTCAAATGAGTGTGATGTTAGTGGTTATTGGTTGTTCGTTAGGATGGTGATAGTAAAAGGTATGTGGAAGGTCGTTGTAACGAGACGGTTTCACGTCGGAGGTAGAAACAATTTGTTGTGTTACCAAGCAACCATGGAAGTTTGAAGTAGAGTTTTGTTGGAGCTGAGTTTGAATGGGTGGTGTCTGAAAAACAGGACTCGGTGGTCAAAGAACACTTGTGGTGGTTTAACAGTGGGTTTTGTTTGGAGCAGGGTATCACATGGAAGAGAAAGAGGAGTAAGCGGTGGTTTAAGGTTGCTGAAGGGTGTTTTTTTGGATGATGGTGGTTTTTATGGAGAGGATTTTTTTTTGCAGCAGAGCTTTTTGTGTTCAATCCCCCCCCCCCCCCCCACCCTCCTCTCTCCTCTTCTCTGCTATTTAACTTCTCCTCAAAAATAGAATTTGTTCTTCAATTCATTTGAATTTTTGACCGTTGTTGCATTGTCACTTTCAGGCTCCAGAGGGAGCGTTGTGAGCAGGCTGGAAAGTGTCATGAGTTGTGTGAAGAGTACTGCAGCAGCTAGTAGGTTGTAGTACGGGCATATGGTGTAGCAAGTTTTGAAGCAAAGTGTATCAGGGAGCGGCAGGCAATTTGTCCTGGATGGCATGATGGAATGCAACGTGGGATCCTTGTGGACAACTAGCATTTTGTTTGGTTTTATGAATTGGATTTTTTTATTTTTATGTAATGGATATTAAAATAGAAATATGTGATAATAATGACAAGAAATGGAAATATGTAAAATAGAAATGGGTTAAGAGAAATGGATATAAAAACTCTTCTCTTTTAAATTAAATATAACATGCTAAATAATAATAACTATTAATTAAAATGTTAATTAAATAAATTAAAAATAATAAACCAAATTAACAATTAATCTAAATAATTAAACCAGTGCAAAAGTTAAATTGTGATTAATTTAAATTAATAAAAATAGGACAATTTAACTATAAATAAAAATGAAACAAGCCATAATGAAATTAAAATAAAACAAATAGAATATTTAAAATAAACATTAAATGAAAATAAAAGAAACAAATAAAACACTAAAATAAATATTAAATAAAATAACAATAAATAAAAATGCATATTAAATTGAAGTGCAGAGAAAAATAAATCAAACATCAATTAGCAGGAAATGAGGGTAAAATTTGGGGTGCAACAGTTGCCCCTATTTAAATATCTTTACCTGAAGACATGAGAGATGAAGATCCTTATGTAATCAACAGTGAAAGATATTTAAATACAGATAACCGAAAATTTTAGCCTCAGATGCACACATATGCAGAGCAGGAAACATGATGCCAAGAAAATGCAAGAAAATGCAGACACAAGGAGACACCAAGGGGTAAACAGGAAGCAAAAGGACCAAAGAGCTTCACTGGGGAAGGACAAAGGTTAGTATCCATGAGAAACACCTCACTAGGGATACAAGCTAACCAACAAAAGAGGCCCACCGGGAAGACTCCAAAGAAACACTGGGGAAGAGACCACAGACAAACTTCACTGGGTAAAGATCCGGGGAGATAGACTACTAGGGACAAAACAAACTCACGTTTTTCCTGGGCATGAAACCAGAAAGAAGAACCTGATCACTAGGGATCAGTCAAAAGGACAGACAACCAAGCAAAGACTTCCTGGGGATCTTATACTGAAGAGTTCAAAATGGGATCTTCAAGAAAAACCAGGAAGACAGAGACAAACCCTACGCACCAACTAGGAGTCTTATAAGGTTGAAGAAATGTGTTCCAAGAAGCTTAGCTTAAAGCAAGTTTTCAAAAATCCAAGGTAAGGGTTCAATGTCTGACACGATTCGAACAAGAACGGTTTTAAAACAAGAAGACAGTGCTTGACACAATTCAAACAAAGTCCAAGTTTAAGTTTGACACGATTCAAATGAGAACAGTTTTAAAATAAGAGGCAGTGTCCGACACGATTCGAATAAAGACTCTGTTTAGGTTTGACACGATTCAAACAAGAACAAGTTCAAGTTTGACACAATTCAAACAAGAACAGTTTTAAAACGAGCAGACAATGTTTGACACGATTCAAACAAAGTCCAAGTTCAAGTTTGACACGATTCAAACAAGAACAGTTTTAAAATGAGCAGACAATGCTTGACACGATTCAAACAAAGTCCTAGTTCAAGTTTGACACGATTCAAACGAGAACAGTTTTAAAATAAGAGGCAGTGTCCGACACGATTCGAACAAAGACTCTGTTCAGGTTTGACACGATTTAAACAAGAACAAGTTTCAAAACAAGCAGACAATGTTTGACACGATTCAAACAAAGTCCAAGTTTAAGTTTGACACGATTCAAACAAGAACAGTTTTAAAACGAGCAGACAATGCTTGACACGATTCAAACAAAGTCCAAGTTCAAGTTTGACACGATTCAAACAAGAACAGTTTTAAAAAATCTTTAATGTTAAACTTCTTGGGGAACAGCAAAAGGTTTAAAGATTCAAATCTGGCGCGCAATGGTTAAGACCGAACAAGCACGACACAAAGCAAACCGGGAATGTCTTTACTTCACTGGGGAAATAATGACAGACACCAATAAAAGACCACAAGCAAAACAGAGCACAAAGATGCAAAGATGCTAGGGTATGATGCATATGCTTAGCTATATGCTATAAACGACGCGAACGATGCAAAACAGGAAAGAAGAAAGGATAACACAAGCCAACACCCTGAAACCCAAACATCAAGGATAACCGGGGCAATCTTCTTTTCACTAGAGGTGGCAAATCCAAGCCAAAGATACAGTACTACTAACTCTTCCTGTACCAACTTGATTCCATAAAACATCTTGATACTAGAGTAAAACTTAGTTCATCTTTGTGTTTTCTTAAAACTTTTCTGCTTCCAAGAATCAGATGAAAATGACGAAGTTATTGTATTCAAAGACCAATAACAACTCTAGTGACTAAGAATTCTGTAGTCTAACAGCTGACTTCTCTGGGGACTCCTGCATAAAGAGCTGGGGTCTGGTACTCAAAGGTGAAAACCAAAGCATAAGCCTAGCTTAGACAAATGTTTTGGATATATTGGGAAAGTTCTTCTTCTTGATTGGGGAAGTAAATCCATTGGGAATTTGTCAAAATTAGCTGATGTAGCAATTCGATGGAGAGCTAACAAAGTAATTATGCATTCCACTGGCATAACTACCATCTTCAAATCTTATCTACCCCAGGCTAGACGGTCTATACGATAACAAGAGGATTTTATAGAAGAATTGGTATACAGGGTGTTTCAATATCTTCAAACTCTTGGAGAGATCTCGGCATAACTGCCCCAGATTAGGGGGTGAATAATCAAAAGAATTTTACAGAAGGATTGAAATACCCGATACTTCAATATCTTCCAACTTGAATTGAAATTCTGGTACAGATGTGTGATGTCTCGTGCAATGTCACAACATCGCAAACTACTGTATGAACAAGGCAAAAATAGTAACAGTATATCAACACAAGGATTGTTCACCCAGTTCGGTTCAACAACCTACATCTGGGGGCATACCAAGCCAGGAAGGAAGTCCACTATTAGTAGTATCAAATTACAGACTCAACAGACCAGTTGACAATCTACCTAATTCAATCACTACCCAATGACCCTTCTATCTAAGTCCTCCCTAGATAAGAGACTCCATCTCACTCCCAATCATCGCAATGATGTCTAGCAGTCAACTTCACCGCCACTGCATCAACAGCTTGATTACCAACAACTTAACAACCACGGAAAACTAGAAGTCACACTTCCATGACACACCTTGGAGTTGCTTCCAAGCTTCCTCCAAGAACAATACAATACTCATTACCTACAGGTTTCTGAGTAATACAACAGTGACCATCTCACAACCCGAGTGGTTCACATAGACAAAGCCCTAATGATCTACATCTTGGACCCGTCCTCTTCTAGATTACAAGCATTCTTTTTATATCTTTTTCCCAACTGGATTTGGGCCTTCAAATCATATCAAATATTCTGCTCCCAATCTGCAATAGATTCTGCTACTAAATAGATCTTCAATTAAATCTTCAATAATTAACTCTAAATATTCTCCATATATTTATGCATTAAATTCGCAACAAACTAATCTTCTTCACACATGATTGCAACAGAATATATCTCCCATGATACTCGCCTGCAATCTCTGATTTTCTTCAGCAGAATATTTCATTCAACCAAGCCATGTGCAGCCCTAAACATCTCAGACCTGATGTCCACTACTGATGTCATGACATCGGGTGTAACATCAGCATACAGCTGCAACCCTTGCATCTTTAACAACCTGAATGTTACCTAATCATATCAATAATGCTAGAAGCTCATGTTGCAACATCAACCATGACATCAGCATTGTTTTAACAAAATTTCAGTCAATTACAAGAACTTACAATCTCCCCCTTAGGCTAATTTTTGCTAAAACACATATATAAACATTACAGCTCTAATTACAGCAGCAATTACAACCCTATACTACTGTTAGAAGTCATCTGATCCTAACAATAAACAACAGTAGCTGTTGTGTACTGCATCCATGGAGAATCATCTTCTTGGCTAATTTTGAATGATGTTAGGACATCATGTTGGGCATAACATCATCATAAAACAACAACTCCAGGCAGCACATCATGTTGGGCATAACATCATCATAAAACAGCAACTCCAGGCAGCACATCATGTTGGGCATAACATCATCATAAAACAGCAACTCCAGGCAGCACATCAGGACCTAAGAACAAGACAGTCCTGAAGAATTGGTGCACAGGAGGAAGAAGATATCTGACACTCCCCCTCAACACAACACATTTCTTTTTCCTTCCAGGTAAGACCCAGAACAAATGTAGAAGACTCCTCCATAAAAGAAATGTCTGTCTAGACATCAAAGACCAATGGTGGCATAAGAGAATTCTGTACACCATATTTGATCAGACGCCCCCAGTCGACCTGTGGCACACGATGACAAGTAAGAAGTGCCAATCTTCCAACCCAGGTAACTCAGAACACAAGTCATAACTGTGTTCATAACTCAGGACACAAGTCACGAAGACTCAACACTAACTTAAGGATAGGACATCCTCTTCCACATCTGGAACTGCAGACTCCAGGCATAGCATTTACGCAAACCATTCAGCAAGACTCTCTCCTTTCTCCCCCTTTTTAGCCACAAATTGGCAAAGGAAGCCCTCACAGAACCAGACCCAAATAGTGCTTACCCAAAAACGAACAAACGCCATAGGACTTATGAAACAAGCACTCTCACTGGCTGAAGGAGAACAAAATAACCCCCATAAATAGCTGATCAGTTACATTGGAATAACCGAGCTTTGAATAGTCAAGGTTCTTGGTCATAGAAACGCTATATTAGGCACTAAAAACTCCATTCAAATTCAATGTTTATCATCCAAAACAGTTTTGACCACTTTTATTGTTTCCTAACTGATTTTTACCATAAATTGTGCCAAAACAGTTCCCTGCACAGTCGAAGCCACGTGTTCCACTTTATCCTTACACCACCGTCCAAAATACTTCCTTGTTTGGCTCAAGAAAAAACATGTCCTATTCCATGTTCTGACATCGTATCAGACATTGTCTGCTGGCTCCCAACATTGACACTCCAAGATACTTTGAAAGATCCCAAAAAAACAAGCACGACATCTATTGATCAGCACAACACACAATCCTTTCTAGATTCCTTCAGACCAGCCGAAAAAGAAGATCAACTCCCCCTATCTAAGATAACCAGTGCACCTTTGCAAGAAGAACACCTTAAATGAATGGAAAACATAAGACTCATCTTCATGTCTTCAAGAGCGCACCCTCTGTTCAACTCACCTGCTGAATGCATTCACTTAATGTTTAATCCTCAACCAATCCAAAAATCACATGATTCCCTATTGATTAGTTATCTTCTCATGCTCCAAAACTCACATCTTGCCAAGCTGATCAACTTCTCTCAAGAATGAACTTCTTGATCATAACATTTGGAAAATTCATCCACAAGATCTGAGGCACAAATACACTGCTTTACACTTTAAGTCGAGTCCTCTTTCTTTGAATTAAAACCACACACCTAGACAAGTGTGACATCTCCCATCAACACAAACCCCTACTGAGTTCTTCCAGAAATTGCAGAGAAAAGCAAATTCTCCCTGACATAAGCAAGGCTACCCTTCAGACTTCTCCTCAAAAGCATGTGTGCATATGATTCAAACAAATAGCTTCACATGGCTAGAAATATTCATGTCCACACCAACATGTCATCCAACAGCCTAATGTTATCCTACATTATACCTTCATAAGATTCAACCAAATCTTCACAGTGTATGTATCTTTGCAGCAAAATCCATAGACAAGTACTACCTCAGTCATGGTTAACTAATGCTCGAGATGAAGATGAACATTTGAGCACACTTGCTGAGCACATGCATTGGTACCATTGTGCCTTTCTCCAAAGGTAGTCATTCCCTATCGTACTCTTCATTTTCAGACTTCCAATCAATCAATCCCTGATCTACTTCAGTCTTCTCTACATTCTCCATCCAAGGCAGACTTTCTACTTCATCATTCTCCCGTATGACTATATAGACGCTCCTTAGGCATGATGTAGGTACCAATCTTCTGAACCAGGGCATAATCATCCTTCACCAAGGATGTCCAACCAGATAATGTCCCAACACAAGTTAGAACACCTGCCACACACCAAGACATCATCTCCATGATTCTTGATATGCTCCACCAACTGGACTTACTATTGCATAGTAATCCAAAGAACTAGAGAATTAACCTCTCATCTACCTTTCTGTCCAAGAGTAACTTGTTCCAAGACAATCCTCAATAATAACCAGTTGCCATACTCTGATTATCTTGATTCTTCGAATCCACTACTGAGATCAACCATAGGCCACAGTTTTATCACCTCATTCACGAATCCTCATATGAAAACAGTCAAATGCCACATTTTGACCTTTTTCACGTTTGTCAGAACTCTCACAAAGATATCTTGATCCACCAAGGAAACTTGATCTTCAAGTCACATGTTCCACGTGCTCAAAAGCAAACACACTTAGACTCCCTAAGCCATGGTCATGTAACATCTTCTCCGTCCTGCAGCTCCCGTAAACTGCCATGAGAATGATCTTTTTGAAGCATCCTATTGTTCATTCCTGTAGATCACCCTATCATTAGCTGATGTGCCACATCACCAGCTGAGACTCCCGATGTTAAGCTAGATGTCAGAACATCCAACTGTTGAATTCAGCTCTACCTTCTGCCACTCAGAAGAACCTCCTCCCTTTGCAGAAACAGATTTCCATGCTCTCATAGACTTGATTCAACAATCAAGTTTGAGTAGACAACCTCCATCCTGCTTAGAAACTCCAAAGATTTCAAACCTACCACATCGGAATCTTCAGAACATAAGTAGTTCAAGACTACCTCATAGCAATACTAAAGAAAGTCACTTCCCTTAGTAGAGCCGTTAGTAGAAAGCAAGAGATAACTGCCACTTATCCTCGACCTTGACAACCAGAGCAAACACCATGCTCCAAACCACTTAAATCAGAAACTGATCCAAGTTGTACCCATCAAGATGTGATGTCTTCATATCTGTCAGCCTTAACACCAGCAACTTGTCTGACTTTGAGATGTTGGATGTCATCAACATTCCACAATCAATCTGCCTCTTATACTCCAAACTCATCCCAGAAAATTTGGATGATACTCCATAGAAACCGATCAACCCCACCAGTTGATACATCTACAAAGTGCTTAACCCTTAAAAATAGCCACATAGAAAAAGGTAAATCCTCAACACTTCTGTCGTCCTGCACTTTTACCTCAGAGATATACATAGTCTCCCGTCAATGTATATTGTCGTTAGTTGAATGCACGACCTCAACAATAGTCCAGCTATTTATCACAAGAAACACCATTTGATCTGGTCTGACATCTTTTTCCTGCAGACTTGAGGCACTAGTTGATCCTTCCTTTGCTAATCCACACCACTGATCACTTCAGATTAGGCAAATGGCTTCACCTGATACTTCACCATGAGCACCCCTAACTTTCTTTGGCTGAGAAAGCAAAGAACTGAAATGATGTTTCAACATCAGTTCTGACATATCTCCTAATCAAAGAGAATAACTTCCATCCTTCTATAGACAATCTGCTACTTTGAATCCTTCAAGGCACAAAACAAAATGAGCTCAATTGACCACTGGCTGAATTACCCTGCTACTGCACACAAACTCTTGGAAGCAACTCAAAAGTTGTTCAACATCATAGCTTTAGTGATCCTTCAAAACAACTACAGTCTAATAGATCTTTGACTTAGCATTTACCAAAAACTGCTAATGTGAAGCACAATGTCGAGACATTAGAATTGACATAAGCTAAGCTTCCTTCTTGATGAAACCACCAATAAGCTTAAGAGATGACTAATCAAGATCTTCACTCCCGCATGAAAGATTTAACAGTGATACTCTTATGCTTTGGCTCTACCCTCTTCTTTTACCATAAGGAATCACTGTTCCGGACAGATTGATCATCCATGTCATAAGATCCATTCACCTTTTGATCACTCAATCCTCAAGTATCTTTGAAGTTGTCCTGCAGAGAATATCCTGCTGAGGAGACCAAACCCTAATGGCTTTCCAAAAGAATTATTCATGGAACATGGAATCTCACTACCAGAGATACAAAAATCAACCAGGGTACCATGCAGCGGAACTACTCCTCAACAACCTTCAGGCATTATCCAAAAATCCTTGCATACCACGTGCCAACAATATTCTATCATGAATAGTCCATCCTTCACACAAACAACTATACAGCAAAACAATCTTCCTTGCTCATGAACCAGAAAGTAACTTCCCTAGATCTCATCCAGAAACAGACAGGATGCCTGCTCTGATACCAATTGAAATTTTGGTACAGATGTGTGATGTCTCGTGCAATGTCACAACATCGCAAACTGCTGTATGAACAAGGCAAAAATAGTAACAGTATATCAACACAAGGATTGTTCACCCAGTTCGGTTCAACAACCTACATCTGGAGGTATACCAAGCCAGGAAGGAAGTCCACTATTAGTAGTATCAAATTACAGACTCAACATACCAGTTGACAATCTACCTAATTCAATCACTACCCAATGACCCTTCTATCTAAGTCCTCCCTAGATAAGAGACTACATCTCACTCCTAATCATTGCAATGATGTCTAGCAGTCAACTTCACCGCCACTGCATCAACAGCTTGATTACCAACAACTTAACAACCACGGAAAACTAGAAGTCACACTTCCATGACACACCTTGGAGTTGCTTCCAAGCTTCCTCCAAGAACAATACAATACTCATTACCTACAAGTTTCTGAGTAATACAACAGTGACCATCTCACAACCCGAGTGGTTCACATAGACAAAGCCCTAATGATCTACATCTTGGACCCGTCCTCTTCTAGATTACAAGCATTCTTTTTATATCTTTTTCTCAACTGGATTTGGGCCTTCAAATCATATCAAATATTCTGCTCCCAATCTGCAACAGATTCTGCTACTAAATAGATCTTCAATTAAATCTTCAATAATTAACTCTAAATATTCTCCATATATTTATGCATTAAATTCGCAACAAACTAATCTTCTTCACACATGATTGCAACAGAATATATCTCCCATGATACTCGCCTGCAATCTCTGATTTTCTTCAGCAGAATATTTCATTCAACCAAGCCACGTACAGCCCTAAACATCTCAGACCTGATGTCCACTACTGATGTCATGACATCGGGTGTAACATCAGCATACAGCTATAACCCTTACATCTTTAACAACCTGAATGTTACCTAATCATATCAATAATGCTAGAAGCACATGTTGCAACATCAACCATGACATCATCATTGTTTTAACAAAATTTCAGCCAATTACAAGAACTTACATGAATAATCAAAAGAATTTTACGGAAGGATTGAAATACCAGATGCTTCAATATCTTCCAACTTGAATAATCAAAAGAATTTTACGGAAGGATTGAAATACCAGATGCTTCAATATCTTCCAACTTGAATAATCAAAAGAATTTTACGGAAGGATTGAAATACCTGATGCTTCAATATCTTCCAACTTGAATCTTGACGTAGCTGTTTCTGTTCAGTTATACTCGAGATACTCAAACTGTAGTAGAAATTACTGGGGAATGGATTTGCCCCTGCTGATGGGTTATTGAAGTCAAAACTTGTCATAAGATGATCTCAAGAATATTTGCCCCAATATTCTGAATTTGCAGAATTCTGCCTCTGATTTGTCAACTCTTGGGATAATAGATTGGCAAACCTCACACTTGGTTGCCCCTGACTGAGTCAAATTTCCTTTATCAAGTTCAATTCCTTGACTGACCGCGTTTGTTGGGATTCCTTGATATCGAATGGTATTGCAAACAAGTGTTGTTCATTAAAATTGGCAAAATTTAATGCAAAGTTTGAAAACAAAGCTTTGATAAAAAACGCACAGTGAAATGATTAAATAGTCAAAAACAAAGGTGGGTCTAGTCATTAAGGAAGTGACCAACACACGCGAGTAACAAAGATTATTAGGAGTCAGGTTACTCAACCTTGCTGTAGTATGCTTTTCAAAACAACCTTACCCCAATTAGGTCTTTTAGGGGTTGTAATGTGGTATGGTTCATGGTTTATGAAACAAAGGATGAATTCCAATCCTACGCTCAGTTAACTCAAGATATACGTTCAAATCTCCAAAAGTAGGAAGTCACTTGATTTGAAAGCTGACTGGCGCCTTATATGAAGCGCTCGTGTTTGAATGCATAACTGAGTTAAACTGAGAACTACCCTACCCCCAAGGTTGAGAAAACTCCTACTTCTAGGCTCGAAGGGGTTAACAAGGGATTATCATCCTTACTTCTTCGATGTTTAGGAAATGAAACAATGCCTTATATCATTGGCAGGGTTAAATCGGCAGCATACCACAGCAATTATGAACACGAGGTTTTCATCATCCTCCCTCATCTTTGCTTTAACAAAAGTTTGAAAAAGGGGTGAAAAAGATATATATTTTTGCTTTTATGAAAATAAAAGTAAATGAGTAAAACGAATGGATTAATTCATTAATGTTGCCAATTTAAAGGAACAACAAAGCTCATATGCAAATATCAATACAATTAAAGGAAATACAACTGAAATACAAAACACAGCCAACCAAAGATTTCAGTTTCCGGGTCCGAACGGAAAAAAGTCTTCACCACCAATCACTTGTTCCTTGTGGTATCGAACTTTGAGAGGCCTTGCAGGTCCTTTACCTTTTGCTTCAGAAGTTGAGGTACCAGCGTCTGAAGTATCTTCCTGAGGTTTCAGTTTCTTTAGCAGGCTCATCAGTTTCTCTTCGAACTCTTTGCATTCTTCAATGGGATGCCCGATGGTCCCAGTGCGAAATTTGCATTCAGTCTTTGGGTGGTCTTCTTTGAAGATTAAGTCCTTGTCATGGATCAGCTCTTGCACAAAATATTCTAAAGCTAGGCAATTGTCCAAATCATGCCCTTCATCTCCCTTATGGAATTCACAGGTTAGGTTGGGATCATACCAAGGTCCCTGGAAAGGTGTGAGAAGTCGTGGAGTTACCAGCTTGTTTTGCATCAACAGTGGGACAAGTTTGCTTAACGGCAACGGGATAGGCTGGTGGTTAAATTTTCCTTTTTTGGCAGCACACTTCTTCTTGTCTTGCGGAGAAACACCCGTGGGAGACTGAAAACCCCTTTTCATAAACACCTGACGAAGATTACGTTTGGATGCAGGAACAGGACCAACGTTCAGCTGGCCTGAGGCTTCTCCAAAAAAAAATTCTAGACACGAGAGATCCTTAGGAGTTGGCAAAGGATAGTTGATTTGAATGCCTTGTGGTGTAAATGATAACTTCTCAGAAACGGCCCCATTCCTCCTCGGAGTTCTCTCAATTCATGGTTAACTCTGTCCATTTCACAGTATTGTTCAGACATCCTTTGTCGAGTTTGGACTTGGGTATTGGCGTTTGGAAAATCAAGGTGATGGGTTCTGAAGAGGACGAGACGACATGAGATGGGGAAGAACGCACATGCACATGCAAAGATGCAATATGATATGCTAATGCAAGCTAAATGCTAGCTACATGGTGGGCACAATTCAAGGTACTCAATATTGTATTTTGCAAATTTTAAGGAACACTTTTCTTAGAAGAAAATCTCATTTCATTTCATTGATAATAAAGTTTTAGATTAAAGAGAGACGAATACACCTTCAAAAGTAAAAATACAGAGTACGAAATAAAGAAAACTAAGTTCTAAACCATCCAATCAGTCTTCTCCCATCAATCTCATGGCGAGCTTCTGGTTTTCCTTCTGTAACCTCTCATTCTCAACAGTGAGCTTAACCAACTGTGACTTCCATGGTTCTGGTAGAGATGATGTGCTAGGAGAAAATAAATCTCCTTGCGCCTTCCTCTTTCTGACGGACTCTTCTTCCTTCCTCCTGAGACTCTTCTGAAGTTCATTCTTCTCAAAGTCAAGAATCTGATACTTGTTTATCCATGCATTCCTTTCTCGTTCTGCTTAAGCCAGACGGATCTTCAATTCGTCCTCATTGCTTGTGGAGTAAAGAACAGGATCTCTGGGAGCTAGCGGAATAGGATCATGACGGTCATAAGGCATCTTCAACTTAACAGCCCTTTCCTGTACCCAACGAGTGTAGGATTCTGAAGCCAAACACTCGGGTTGTCCTAAAGCAGAGATACCCCTTATGTGAACATGACGCCATGCGTGAGCCATCTTTTCCCTAAGCACAGGGTCCTTATCCTCTTCAAAGAACAAACCTTCCAAGTAAATGTTGTTAGGCTTAGCTTCCATAGAATAACCATGTTGACGGCAAGCCAAAGCTGGATTGTAGCTTATGCCTCCTTTCGTACCAAGAAGAGGTACGCTAGCGAATCCTCCACAGCTAACAATCATATCTTTGCCTTTAAGTGTTGGGTTGTACCACTCTAGATCAGTGTTCGTGAGAGACATGATCTTTTCTGACCAAAGAAGCCCATCTTGGAGATCCCAAAAGGTCTTAGAGCGGGGTAAGTGTGAAATAAACCACTTATACAATAATATGGCACATCAGGTTACCATTCTTCCCTTATGAGCAGTCCTCAAATGCACTGAATGGTAGGCGTCAGCAAGCAGAGTAGGAACTGGATTTCCAAGGATGAAAATCTTGATTGCCTTCATGTCAACAAAGTTGTCAATGTTGGGAAACAAGAATAACCCATAAATGAGTAGGGCCATAACAGCTTCATAATCCACCATATTCTTCATGTTAACATAATAACTAGCTTTCTCCATTAGAAACTTGGCAGGTAACCCAAAAAGTCCTCCCTTGACAACCAAGTTAGCCTTGACTTCTGACAGCTTGAGATATGCCACTTCTGCAATTTCCTTCTCCTTAGGTGTCCTTTCCAAACCAGAGTAAGGAAGGTTTGGGGTAATAGGAATACCAACCAACATAGCATATTCCTCGAGCGTGGGCATCAACTGATAATCCGGGAAAGTGAAACAATGGTACATGGGATCATAGAACTGCATGAGAGTGTGAAGTAACCCATCTACCATTCTGGACTTCATCAGAGAGAAAATCCTCCCATACTTGGTTTGGAACGTTGATGATTCATTGATTGGCTTACCCAGACTCTTCAAATCCTCTAATTTTGGACTAATGAAGGTGTACTTCTTTGTTTTCCTTTTTTCAGAATCCATCCTATAAAGTTTGCAAAACAAAGTTGAATTCCTTGAATATACACAATGCATATGATGCAAAGATGAATGCAACAAACACACATAAACAGATAAGCACAAAGCAAACAGAGAAACCTAGGTTTAAGGATCACGAGCATGGAGTCAAAGGTCTACCCATCCCAAAGGTATGTACTATGGTTTTCACCTGCAAGACAAGGTTCTAAAAAGTTCCCAGAGTCGACAACCCATCTTTCGAATTTTATCGACTTTCCAATTGCTCGGTGATCGATAAAATTCTCAAGAGAGTCTCATCTGAGTGTAGTATCGCATAGCAACCATTTGGGATTGCTCCCTCACAGTCATCGCACTACGTCCTAAATAGGCCAAGTGGGGGTAAAGGGTAACTAAAGGTCATCAGTATCCCTGGCACCCAGGTCGAAAGTAGTAACGCATTCACGATTGCTCGTTCAACATATACCACTTCTGAGAGGGCCTCAACTGAGTGTGGACTTTAAGTTCCCTCCTTTGGGATTTCTCCCTCGAAGTTTCCTTGACTATATCCGCGGTTCCTAAACATATGTGTTCTCTCAAGCCCGGATTAGGACTTATCTCACCACTCCAAAAGTAGCACATCCAACCCAAAGAAGAAATCAAACAGAGATACACAAATATATACAGATATCACAGATATACACAAGTAAGCAAAGCATAAATAACACAAATAAAGCAAGGTGGGCTTAACCCTCAAAACTTTAGAGTCTCCCCAGTGAAGTCGCCATTTCTGTTGCGGTGAAAATCGGATAACAAGCTATTAATTAACTTGCATCATATTTCTTTTACAACCGACTTTGATTTATCCAAAGGAAAGGTTCAAGATCATTAGAAAAACCTAAAGGGGGGAGATCTAAGGTTCGGGGGTTGGTTACGCCTAGGGAAGGTATTAGCACCCTAAACGTCCGTAGTACTCTACGGGAGCCTCTTGCTAATGGTTATGCTATATTATGTTTGCTTGCTAAAGAAACTACGCTAAAGGTTGAAACCCTAGTGGTTAGTATCTAAGTATACTCGACAAAGCATCGCACTTTGCGCCTACGTATCCTCGGGAATAGAATCAGAGTATGCGTAGTTCTACTAAGTAATGAACTTTTGACTATGGTCAAAGTTCACAGGGGAGAATGAGTACAAGCTCATTCTAGAGTTCAAGAACTCTTTAAATCTAAGTTATAATGGTCATATGTTGAAGTTTTAGTCAATAGGGAAAGTGAGTATTCATTAGGATGAATATCACCAAGAGTGTAAGAACTCTCTCCTAAGGCTAGTTATAATTCCATGGCTCTCATGAGGCCGAGAAATGAGGGCAAGCTCTTATGGACTTTTTTACTGTACTGCCCCTTTTTCAAATGTTATATACCATAATACCCTATCCTGAAAAAAAATTCCAAGATACCCCATAATCTGAGGGTGCTCGCCATTTGAAAGTAAGAGCAGATGAAGAAAAAAAAAGGCAGTAGGTGCTCGCCATCTCAAGTGGCGAGCATGTGAAGGAGATTTTTTTTTTCTGTTTTTTAATTATTTAATAGTTTATATTATAATTTTAATGATTTAAAATATTATATGTTATTGAATTAATGATTTAAAATATTATATATTAAAAGAATAATATTAAAATAATTAATTAAATTTTTTTATGCAATATTAAAATAAAATGCAATAACATAATACATTAATAAAATACATACAGTAAAACAATAATTTTTCTATTCAAGACTAAGAAACGTTACATCAATAATGGCCGTCTGTCCCACACCTAGTGCCCCGTTTATGTCGATGTCCCTTACCCATAAGTTCATTTGCATTCTCTGGAGGTGATTGAGAAGAATCGGAAGACATGTCTTCACCGTGATGTGTCGTTGAAGGCTCTGGTCGCTGTGAAGGGGGATTCGCTTGTGTCGTTACTTGCTCCCCAAGAATGTCATCAATGTTTAAGTCAGGAATTTGCATTAATTGTTCCTCCATCAGCAAAAAATGTTGGAATGAATGTGGTGGTTGTGGTGGTTGGGTGTAGGTACTGGGTTGGGTACTTTGGAGGGTTGGGATGTAGACATCGTCAGGCGTGAAGGTGCAGGTGGGTTGAGAGAATGAGATGTTGAATGTCTGTTGTGGAAATTGGGGGTTTGATTGGTTGAAATTTGGCGGTGGTACCGGTGTGAACTGTAAGGGTGGTCGATGGGTGGTTAGGTGTTGATATTGTTGGCTGTAGTTGTATTGGTAGTTTTGTTGAGGTATTTGAGTGTAGGGAGTTTGGTCGTTGGGTGAGTAGAACGTGTGTTGTTCGGTGGTTTGTGTGCGTTGGTATGTGTGCTGAGCGGAGGAAGATGCATGTCCCCCAAATTGGGATGTGTACACTGATGGTGCATCCTGAGTCATTGTAGCGGCAGTTGGTCGTGTTGAAGAAGAAGCTTGCGTACGAGGGTCGTTCAAAAATTGGTCTGGTGCGATGTGCACATAAGGAATTGCACGAAACCAGTTTAAATACTCCAGGCTTGGCTTGCGTTCACCAACTACCGAAACCCCCTGCAAAACCAAATATCTCCTGTGTTTCCATTCGTTAACCTCTTCCTTGTTGAATTCGCGCCAATGAACCTTTTGGGCCTTTTTCATTGTTATTTCGTGGTGTTCCTTTAGACACCTTGGGAGGGGAGGGATATCTTGTTCGAAACCAAACTGGAGTTTTACTCTATCTATTTGATGCATTTCAATAATATAGAAACAGATAAGATAAATTGTAGAACTCCAGATTCTGCTGTCTCTTTGATCGGGCACTGGAAATTCAATGTACGGCCTCCATATAAACTGCAACAAATAAAACAATTAGAATACAAAGAAGATGTATATAGCAACATGTAGAGAGCTATGCTTGCAAACTCACGTCTCTTTCTTCCATGTGATCAAGTGCGTTTCGATACCCTTGCAGATAGAAACGCGGATTGTTGTCGTAATTCATATTTCTTTGGGTCCATCTTGCATGAAAAAAAATATACAAGTTAGGTTTAGCTGATTAAAATGAAATTAAAATGCATATTAATATTTGTAATACCTTTGCGCGTATGGAAATGACGGTTGCACCGTACTAGTAGGAGTAAACAATGGTATACGCGTGAATGCCCAACTAACGAGCAGTAAGACACAGCCACTCATGCTCGTAACATCCTTGTCTGCAGCCTTGCACATTTCTCTATACAGTCTTGCAAGACAAGCAGATCCCCAACTAAATGTGTTGCATTTTTCGAGATCCCCTACGAAAGGAATCCATGAAGAATGCAACAGATTTTGACTCTTGTCCGGAAAAAGAATGGTAGCAATTACCAGTAGAATATAAAGTTTAGCCTGTAATAGAGTTTGTTCTGCGGTTGGGTAAGGGTTATTGTTTAACTGTTGATATAAGCGCTCTAGCCAAACAATCTTCACGGACCCTCTATTTTTATCGGATTACGTAGGTTCTACCCCTAGGTTCTCCATATAAACATCGTTGGGAACTTCTGTAGGGCCAACAACCGCTTTTCCATCCACTCGGAGACCTAACAACGTGTTAACATCTTCTAATGTGATAGTACATTCACTGGTTCGTAAATGAAATGTGTGTGTTTCGGGTCTCCATCTCTCTAATAGAGCAAGGACTAGGCTAGTGTCAAATTGGAGATGCCTTATTTTGGTAAAATTTGCAAAACCCGCTATTTCTAAATACGGGATTATTCGGGCAGTAGCTTGAACGTGTGCATGAGAATGTAATCGGAACCTTACATTAGCCTGAAAAAAAAAAGAAATAATAGTTAACACAAAATAAATAAAAATAAACATACAAAATTTTTTTTAGAAATACTTACACTAGCCTGAACATTTTCTTGAGTACCACGGTGTTCGTTGCCCATCCACAACAAAGACATTTTTGAATGAAAGTGTGGTTGTGAGATATTGATAATTTTTTGGTGGGAGATGAAAATAATGTGGGTGTGAAATTTGATTTGTGAAATTTGATTTGTGAATTTGAATGTCATGGGTTTTTTACTGAAACGTATTTATAGAAGAGAAATTTAGTAGTGGTAAATAATTTTGAAAAGATTAGACAATGTAGAAGTGACTAGTCTCTGCATAGGGAGAAGATTACACTGCATGCATGCAAGCCTACTCCCTAGCCTGCACCCTTGTTCGTTGCATGCTGAACATACTTCATGTGCTTTCCATTTGAAATTAAGAGCACATGCTACACACGTGTGTGCTTGCCATTTCATTCTAAGAACACTTTCCTTTCATGTGTGTGCTCGCCATTTGAAAGTGAGAACACATGCATGGTCATTTTTTAAATAATATACTTCTTTTATATAATACTGGTTTCTCTCATCTACCCAGTACCAACTTCATAGCATTCTCTCATCTAAAATGGCTCAGAGAAATATAATAGTTACCTGTCACTATAATGGTACTATTTTGACAAATAGTAATGCTGGATTCTCATTTACAAACACAAATACTTACGCTTTCAAAATTCATGTCAACTCTGATTTTTTCCATTTCAAAGATAGGATGGAAAAAAAACTAGGACGATTCGTTGCGGAGATTATTTATCGTCATCCATTAATTAATGGAGAGGATGGTACAATTTTCTACGTAATGGAGACGATCAAGAACGACAAAGACGTGAAATCAATGTTCAAGTGCCACATGATGATCGGTCAATTACCCACAATTGAGCTATACGTTCGTCTGCTTGACAATGCCGAAACATTTCCGACTCAAGAGACGCACACGCACCAATATGGCATGAGCCAAACATCTGACGACGAACCAACACAAAACAACGAACCTTTCATACCAAATGAAGAGGTTGGGGAACCAAGTGACGGTGATCTTCAGGAGGTAAAGATGCAAGATCTTTTTGGTAACAGCGACAACGAGGAGGATGAGGATATGATTGTCGATCCTACCCAGGCAATTTACGCTGAACCTATAAGCTTGTACAATCCACCAGCACATATGCAGAATATCTGTATGGAAGATGCTGAACCAATCTCTGTGTTTGGATGTGTCATACCAAACCATATAGCAGACGAAATAGAGATTGGTATGGATTTTGAAAACAAGGAAGCTTGCATTCTCGCACTGCAACACTGGCATATTAGACACAATGTTGACTATTGGGTTTACCAATCTGACAACACACGATATGTCATTAAATGTAAAAAACAAGACTGCAATTTCAAATGCAGAGCTTCCATAAGAAAAAGGAACTCCAAATGGACGATTGGTAAGTTGTCTGGGCCTCATACATGCACTACCACGTCTATGGCTCAAGACCATAGGAAGCTCAGCTCACAAATGATTAGCCACAACATTAGAGAGCTTGTCAACCGTGACGCTTCACTTAAGGTGAATGTGATCATTGCCCATATCCTTGAAAAATACAGGTACATAATATCTTACAGGAAAGCATGGATCGCAAAGTGTAAGGCCATAGAGTCACTGTACGGTAGTTGGGAAACATCTTACAATGACCTGCCACAGTGGATACTGGTAATGAAAACCTATCTTCCTGGAACCATTATCGAGTTGCAAACCCTACCTGCAATTTCTAATGATGGTACACAAATATCTGGCAAACGAATCTTCCATCATCTGTTTTGGGCATTTCGACCATGTATACGAGGCTTCCCCTACTGTAAGCCCATTTTGCAAATTGACGGAACATGGCTATATGGCAAGTATAAAGGAACTCTTTTGATGGCAGTGGCACAAGATGGGAATGCAAACGTTTTCCCATTAGCTTTCGCTTTGGTGGAAGGTGAAACAAAGGAAGCCTGGAGCTTTTTTCTAAAGAACCTGAGGTTACACGTGACACCATAGCCTAATTTGTGTCTAATCTTAAATAGACATGAATCAATAAAGAGTGCATATAGCAATCCCGAAAACGGATGTCAAGATCCACCTTCTACACATGTCTACTGTATTAGACACGTTGCTCAAAACTTCATGCGTGAGATTAAGGATAAAGCATTGCGGAAACAATTTGTTAATATGGGTAACAAATTACATTTCAGTTAGCTTTACTATGTTTTCGTTCTTTTACTATTTTCTTCATAACATTTCTATTACATGTTATGTATTGACGGAGGCTACATTTAACTACTATCGCGGGGAAATCCGGGCAACAAACATTGAGGCCTCGCGTTGGATAGACAACATACCTAGGGAGAAGTGGGCAAGAGCATATGACGGAGGGCGTCGTTGGGGGCATATGACATCTAACTTGGCAGAAGCTATAAACTTTGTCCTAAAGGTAACTCGAAACCTTCCAATCACTGTATTGTTTTAATCTACTTACTATCGCATGGGTTCCCTCTTTGGTAAAAGAGGCCACAAGTTGACCAAAATGCTGGCTACTGGAAAAGTTTTCACAGATGGTTGCAACAAGGGAATGGCTGATGAGGTAGCCAAGGCTAACACACGTAATGTCATTCAATTTGATCGTGAAAGATTTTGTTTCATGGTGCAGGAACAAATAAATCATAACGATGGTCGTCCCACAGGTACTTTCGGTGTTGACCTAAAGAATTGGTGGTGTGACTGTGGGAAATTTCAGGTGTTTCACTTACCTTGCTCCCACGTTATCGCAGCATGTTCTAGTATACGTCAAGACTACTCCATTTACATCCCAGAAGTTTTCACAATTCTCAACGTATTCAAAGTCTACCAGGAGAGCTTCTTGGGACTACCCCACAAAGACAAATGGCCAAAATATGAAGGATTTACACTTTGCCACGAAGATTCCATGAGAAGAAATAAGAAGGGACGTCCAACCAGTAGTAGGATTAGAACCGAAATGGACGACGTTGAAAAGGAAAAGAGAAGGTGTGGGATTTTCAGAGAAATAGGACATATGCGTCGAAAATGTCCTAATGTTGCCGGCCCGTCAAACCGACCGACTAGATAATATTATTTGTTATCCAAGTTTCTAAATTAGTAAAGTATATATGTAGCTTGAACTTGCTTTCTCTGTAATCCAGCACAAATTTATATTTCAAGACAACGTTTTCAAACAATTACACACTAGGACTTGTTCATAAAACAACAACACAATGCTTGATTTAAATAATTAAATTAATCAACAACAATATTAGAAGATTACGAACTCAACAACCAAACATACAAGCTAATCCACAACAACAATCAACACAAGTGGATCTTCGACTCCTCTATTAACTTCTCCACTATGTGCTGAAAACATACATTATACATCTTCATCATTTTCTATACGATCCATGTAATACATGTACGTACCCTCCGGGCTTGCATCAGTCAGCGTTATGTACGGACAACGATACTCCATTTTTCTCACCTTCATGCGACGGCCACCCAACTGGCGAAATCCTGTGTTAATTGCTGCAACCACGGTTCTGAAGTTCCACAATGGATCTAGGTAAACACTCATTTTTTTTTCTTGCCCATAAAACACAAGAGCTTTGACCGACATTTTTTAATACGCAAATACCTCGCTGGAATGATTAATGTTGATACACAACGACGTTTATTTATAGAAAAATTTTACATTTCTGCTCGCCAACTCATTCGACGAGTATCACTCATTTTTAAATAATATTTTTTTAATTATTATATTATTATTTAATTAATTTATATTATTTTAAGTAATTACATAATTTTTTTAATACATATAAACTATTGAAAAATTAATAATTGCCTTCACATTACTCATTTTTAAAACATTTTTTAAAAATATTAATTTTCTGAAAAAAATAATATTTTTTTTATTATTATATTAATATTTAATTAATTTATATTATTAAAACTAATTAAATAATTTTATTAAAACATATAAACTATTAAATAATTAAAAAACGGAAAAAAAAAAAATCTCCTTCACATGCTTGCCACTTGAGATGGCGAGCACCTACTACCTTTTTTTTTCTTCATCTGCTCTTACTTTCAAATGGCGAGCACCCTCAGATTATGGGGGTATGTTGGAATTTCTTTTTCAGAGTAGGGTATTATGGTATATAACATTTGAAAAAGGGGCAGTACAGTAAAAAAAGTCGCTCTTATGAGGCTACTAAGGTAAGATGGGGGCTATGACTTTAAGAGTCAACATTAGTTCACCTTCCTTTGGAATGTGTAAGGCACAGAGAGACAAGGAGGAAAAACCTCGGGTCAAGTGTATAATAAACAACAATGTGTACAGTAAATAAAAATTAAATTGGAAATGAATCTCAAAATTGATTGTAATGAAAATATAAAATTAAGAATCTAATAAAATCTAATTAAATAAAATCTAATTAAAGATAAAATGGATTAAAATCTAATTAAAGCTAATTAACTAATAATCAAACTAAATCCTAAACTAATTTTAAAAGAAATTAAGTAGCTAATTCTAAAGTTAATTATTTAATAAACTAATTAATATAAAACTAATTAATTTTAATTAAAACTAAAACTTGAAACTATCAACTAAAAATATCTAAATCTAATTAACTTATTTCTTTAACTAAACTAATTATCTAAAGTCCTAAAACTAAGAAAACTCCACAGGCAATGGATTGAATGATTAGGCCCAAGAAATGGAACCAGGTGGTTCCACAATCCACACAGGTCGGGTAAATAGCACGCTGGGTTGACTAAACCTAGGTGATACAAAAGGATTATTCACAATTCAGAGTCTCATCCCATAAACACTCAGACGCAAAACAGGGTCATCTCCCTCAACTAAAAGCGAAACCTCACTGCGCCGTTCTCGCGCAACTGCAGCTTTCTCCCTTCACGGTTATCACTCTCTCTCAAACACTCGACCTCTCAGATTTCTCCTTCCTCTCTCGTTTCCAACCATGGTGCCTCGGTGCTCACGGCGACCGGCGGAAGTACCCTAAAACGCCAAGGTTCCCAACGCTACCCTACATATCTTCCTAGTTCTAATCCTAAATCCTCCCATCGGTGAAAACCGCGTCAAAACCTAAGCGATAGATTTATCAATTGTGACCCAAACAGGGCGAATAAAGCAATTAACACAGGGTTTTATGTCGGCTGATCAAAGCAATCATGGAGGTGTGTAAATTTTGAGCGACGTGAATGATGACTACCTGATAAGAATTGCTTCCGGCGACGTTGCTTTTTTGGCAATGGATATTGATCTCCGGTAAGCTCCTTTTCCCTCTGATGTCCAAACTGAGGTATGAATTTATGATGATATTCTGTTTTAAACTGCTATGTGTGTTTGTGAATCTTTTTCTCAGTGTGTTGATGTCGTATGAAGTGCGCTGAGGGATGATGGTGAAGCTGAGTATGAAGGAAGAAGTTGGGGTGGTGGTGTTGCATTTCCGAGAGCTGCGGCGTGAGGGACAAAAAATATGAGCTGAGGTTAGTTTTGTTGAGTGAAGATGAAGATGGTTGTAGTAGTGTGAGTCAAATGAGTGTGATGTTAGTGGTTATTGGTTGTTCGTTAGGATGGTGATAGTAAAAGGTATGTGGAAGGTCGTTGTAACGAGACGGTTTCACGTCGGAGGTAGAAACGATTTGTTGTGTTACCAAGCTACCATGGAAGTTTGAAGTAGAGTTTTGTTGGAGCTGAGTTTGAATGGGTGATGTCTGGAAAACAGGACTCGGTGGTCAAAGAACACTTGTGGTGGTTTAACAGTGGGTTTTGTTTGGAGCAGGGTATCACATGGAAGAGAAAGAGGAGTGAGCGGTGATTTAAGGTTGCTGAAGGGTGTTTTTGTGGATGTTGGTGGTTTTTATGGAGAGGATTTTTTTTTTTGCAGCAGAGCTTTTTGTGTTCAATCCCCCCCCCCCTCCTCTCACCTCTTCTCTACTATTTAACTTCTCCTCAAAAATAGAATTTGTTCTTCAATTCATTTGAATTTTTTACCGTTGTTGCATTGTCACTTTCAGGCTACAGAGGGAGCGTTGTGAGCAGGCTGGAAAGTGTCATGAGATGTGTGAAGAGTACTGCAGCAGCTAGTAGGTTGTAGTACGGGCATATGGTGTAGCAAGTTTTGAAGCAAAGTGTATCAGGGAGCAGCAGGCAATTTGTCCTGGATGGCATGATGGAATGCAGCGTGGGGTTCTTGTGGACAACTAGCATTTTGTTTGGTTTTATGAATTGGATTTTTTGATTTTTATGTAATGGATATTAAAATAGAAATATATGATAATAATGACAAGAAATGGAAATATGTAAAATAGAAATGGGTTAAGAGAAATGGATATGAAAACTCTTTTCTTTTAAATTAAATATAACATGCTAAATAATAATAACTATTAATTAAAATGTTAATTAAATAAATTAAAAATAATAAACCAAATTAACAATTAATCTAAATAATTAAACTAATGCAAAAGTTAAATTGTGATTAATTTAAATTAATAAAAATAGGACAATTTAACTATAAATAAAAATGAAATAAGCCATATTGAAATTAAAATAAAACAAATAGAATATTTAAAATAAACATTAAATGAAAATAAAAGAAACAAATAAAACATTAAAATAAATATTAAATAAAATAACAATAAATAAAAATGCATATTAAATTGAAGTGCAGAGAAAAATAAATCAAACATCAATTAGCAGGAAATGAGGGTAAAATTTGAGGTGCAACAGTTGCCCCTATTTAAATATCTTTACCTGGTGACATGAGAGATGAAGATCCTTATGTAATCAACAGTGAAAGATATTTAAATACAGATAACCGAAAATTTTACCCTCAAATGCACACATATGCAAAGCAGCAAACATGATGCCAAGAAGATGCAAGAAAATGCAGACACAAGGAGACACCAAGGGGTAAACAGGAAGCAAAAGGACCAAAGAGCTTCACTAGGGAAGGACGAAGGTTAGTATCCATGAGAAACACGTCACTAGGGATACAAGCTAACCAACAAAAGAGACCCACCGGGGAGAATCCAAAGAAACATTGGGGAAGAGACCACAGACAAACTTCACTGGGGAAAGATCCGGGGAGATAGACTACTGGGGACAAAACAAACTCACATTCTTCCTGGGCATGAAACCAGAAAGAAGAACCTGATCACTAGGGATCAGTCAAAAGGACAGACAACCAAGCAAAGACTTCCTGGGGATCTTATACTGAAGAGTTCAAAATGGGATCTTCAAGAAAAGCCAGGAAGACAGAGAAAAACCCTACGCACCAACTAGGAGTCTTATAAGGTTGAAGAAATTTGTACCAAGAAGCTTAGCTTAAAGCAAGTTTTCAAAAATCCAAGGTAAGGGTTCAATGTCTGACACGATTCGAACAAGAACGGTTTTAAAACAAGAAGACAGTGCTTGACACGATTCAAACAAAGTCCAAGTTCAAGTTTGACACGATTCAAACGAGAACAGTTTTAAAATAAGAGGCAGTGTCCGACACGATTCGAACAAAGACTCTGTTCAGGTTTGACACGATTCAAACAAGAACAAGTTCAAGTTTGACACGATTCAAACAAGAACAGTTTTAAAACGAGCAGACAATGCTTGACACGATTCAAACAAAGTCCAAGTTCAAGTTTGACACGATTCAAACGAGAACAGTTTTAAAATAAAAGGCAGTGTCCGACACGATTCGAACAAAGACTCTGTTCAGGTTTGACACGATTCAAACAAGAACAAGTTTCAAAACAAGCAGACAATGCTTGACATGATTTAAACAAAGTCCAAGTTCAAGTTTGACACGATTCAAACAAGAACAGTTTTAAAACGAGCAGACAATGCTTGACACGATTCAAACAAAGTCCAAGTTCAAGTTTGACACGATTCAAACAAGAACAGTTTTAAAAAATCTTTAATGTTAAACTTCTTGGGGAATAGCAACAGGTTTAAAGATTCAAATCTGGCGCGCAAAGGTTAAGACCGAACAAGCACGACACAAAGCAAACCGGGAATGTCTTTACTTCACTGGGGAAATAATGACAGACACCAATAAAAGACCACGAGCAAAACAGACCACAAAGATGCAAAGATGCTAGGGTATGATGCATATGCTTAGCTATATGCTAGAAACGACGTGAACGACGCAAAACAGGAAAGAAGAAAGGATAACACAAGCCAACACCCTGAAACCCAAACATCAAGGATAACCGGGGCAATCTTCTTTTCACTAGAGGTGGCAAATCCAAGCCAAAGATACAGTACTACTAACTCTTCCTGTACCAACTTGATTCCATAAAACATCTTGATACTAGAGTAAAACTTAGTTCATATTTGTGTTTTCTTAAAACTTTTCCGCTTCTAAGAATCAGATGAAAATGACGAAGTTGTTGTATTCAAAGACCAATAACAACTCTAGTGACTAAGAATTCTGTAGTCTAACAGCTGACTTCTCTAGGGACTCCTGCATTAAGAGCTGGGGTCTGGTACTCAAAGGTGAAAACCAAAGCATAAGCCTAGCTTAGACAAATGTTTTGGATATATTGGGAAAGTTCTTCTTCTTGATTGGGGAAATAAATCCATTGGGAATTTGTCAAAATCAGCTGATGTAGCAATTTGATGGGGAGCTAACAAAGTAATTATGCATTCCACTGGCATAACTACCATCTTCAAATCTTATCTACCCCAGGCTAGACGGTCTATACGATAACAAGAGGATTTTATAGAAGAATTGGCATACAGGGTGTTTTAATATCTTCAAACTCTTGGAGAGATCTCGGCATAACTGCCCCAGATTAGGGGATGAATAATCAAAAGAATTTTACAGAAGAATTGAAATACCCGATACTTCAATATCTTCTAACTTGAATAATCAAAAGAATTTTACGGAAGGATTGAAATACCAGATGCTTCAATATCTTCCAACTTGAATAATCAAAAGAATTTTACGGAAGGATTAAAATACCAAATGCTTCAATATCTTCCAACTTGAATAATCAAAAGAATTTTACGGAAGGATTGAAATACCAGATGCTTCAATATCTTCCAACTTGAATAATCAAAAGAATTTTACGGAAGGATTGAAATACCGGATGCTTCAATATCTTCCAACTTGAATCTTGACGTAGCTGTTTTTGTTCAGTTATACTCAAGATACTCAAACTGTAGTAGAAATTATTGGGGAACGGATTTTCCCCTGCTGATGGGTTACTGAAGTCAAAACTTGTCATAAGATGATCTCAAGAATATTTGCCCCAATATTCTGAATTTGCAGAATTCTACCTCTGATTTGTCAACTCTTGGGATAATAGATTGGCAAACCTCACACTTGGTTGCCCCTGACTGAGTCAAATTTCCTTTATCAAGTTCAATTCCTTGACTGACCACGTTTGTTGGGATTCCTTGATATCGAATCGTATTGCAAACAAGTGTTTCATTAAAATTGGCAAAATTTAATGCAAAGTTTAATGCAATGT
Organism: Lathyrus tuberosus; assembly: GCA_022829125.1. Classification (NCBI taxonomy): domain Eukaryota; kingdom Viridiplantae; phylum Streptophyta; class Magnoliopsida; order Fabales; family Fabaceae; genus Lathyrus; species Lathyrus tuberosus. The sequence goes on along the minus strand of JALAZF010000060.1, from coordinate 9,131,849 downwards.
TTGAAAACAAAGCTTTGATAAAAAACGCACAGTGAAATGATTAAATAGTCAAAAACAAAGGTGGGTCTAGTCATTAAAGAAGTGACCAACACACGCGATTAACAAAGATTATTAGGAGTCAGGTTACTCAACCTTGCTGTAGTATGCTTTTCAAAACAACCTTCCCCCAATTAGGTCTTTTAGGGGTTGTAATGTGGTATGGTTCATGGTTTATGAAACAAAGGATGAATTCCAATCCTACGCTCAGTTAACTCAAGATATACGTTTAAATTTCCAAAAGTAGGAAGTCACTTGATTTGAAAGCTGACTGACGCCTTATATGAAGCGCTCGTGTTTGAATGCATAACCGAGTTAAACTGAGAACTACCCTACCCCCAAGGTTGAGAAAACTCCTACTTCTAGGCTCGAAGGGGTTAACAAGGGATTATCATCCTTACTTCTCCAATGTTTAGGAAACGAAACAATGCCTTATATCATTGGCAGGGTTAAATCGGCAGCATACCACAGCAATTATGAACACGAGGTTTTCATCATCCTCCCTCATCTTTGCTTTAACAAAAGTTTGAAAAAGGGGTGAAAAAGATATATATTTTTGCTTTTATGAAAATAAAAGTAAATGAGTGAAACGAATGGATTAATTCATTAATGTTGCCAATTTAAAGGTACAACAAAGCTCATATGCAAATATCAATACAATTAAAGGAAATACAACTGAAATACAAAACACAGCCAACCAAAGATTTCAGTTTCCGGGTCCGAACGGAAAAAAGTCTTCACCACCAATCACTTGTTCCTTGTGGTATCGTACTTTGAGAGGCCTTGCAGGTCCTTTACCTTTTGCTTCAGAAGTTGAGGTACCAGCGTCTAAAGTATCTTCCCGAGGTTTCAGTTTCTTTAGTAGGCTCATCAGTTTCTCTTTGAACTCTTTGCATTCTTCAATGGGATGCCCGATGGTCCCAGTGCGAAATTTGCATTCAGTCTTTGGGCGGTCTTCTTCGAAGATTAAGTCCTTGTCATGGATCAGCTCTTGTACAAAATATTCTAAAGCTCGACAATTGTCCAAATCATGCCCTTCATCTCCCTTATGGAATTCACAGGTTACGTTGGGATCATACCAAGGTCCCTAGAAAGGTGTGAGAAGTCGTGGAGTTACCAGCTTGTTTTGCATCAACAGTGGGACAAGTTTGCTTAACGGCACCGGGATAGGCTGGTGGTTAAATTTTCCTTTTTTGGCAGCACACTTCTTCTTGTCTTGGGGAGAAACACCCGTGGGAGACTGAAAACCCCTTTTCGTAAACACCTAACAAAGATTACGTTTGGATGCAGGAACAGGACCAACGTTCAGCTGGCCTGAGGCTTCTCCAAAAACAAATTCTAGACACGAGAGATCCTTAGGAGATGGCAAAGGATAGTTGATTTGAATGCCTTGTGGTGTAAATGATAATTTCTCATAATCAAGCAGCGTCTGAACTTGGCTTCTGAGTACCTTGCAATCCTCCGTTGAATGCCCCGGTGCCCCAGCGTGGTAGTCGCATCGGACGTTGGCATCAAAACCTAGTGGGTATGGAGGGGTCACTGGCTCTAAATCCTTCGGTATTATCAATCCACTTCTGATCAAAACTGGCAAAAGCCGATTGTATGCCATCGGCAACGGAGTGAAATTCCTCTCTGGTTTCCTTGATCTTTGTCGTCCACGCTGACGTGGCGAACGAGCGCTCTTGAAAGCTGGTCTGACGGGATGAATGCGATTCTCTTTTTTCAACAAAGTTTCCAGAACCCAATTCATCTGGCACTTGAGGATTCTGATCTCCTCTCTCATTGATATGTTCCGGATTTGCACATCCGGAAGAATTCCTGATTTGCAAATCTGGAAAAAATCAAAAGAATTCCATAAAATCATTTACTTTTAAATATAATTAAATCTAATATAATTAAAATCCAATATAATTAAAATTAATATCATTTTTTCAATATAATTAAATCCAATATAATTAAAATCTATATTAATTAAAATTAATATGATATTTAATATGATTATTTTTTTTCAATATAATTAATATGATTAATATGGTATTTAATTTTAAATGATTTTTTTATATTGAAAAAATTAATTTAATTATATTGGATTTAAAATTATATGGTATTTACTTTTAAAATTGGATTTAATTATATTCGTATTTAAAATTATATGGTATTTACTTCTAAAATTAATTTAATTATATTGAATTTAATTATATTGAAAAAATCATATTAATTTTAATCATATTAATTTTAATTATATTGGATTTAATTAAATTGGATTTAATTATATTGAAAAAATCATATTAAGTTTAATTATGTTGGATTTTAATTATATTGGATTTAATTATATTTATAAGTAAATGATTTTATGAAATTCTTTTGATTTTTTTCGGATTTGCAGATCAGGAATTCTTCCAGATATGCACATCCGAAAAAAACTGAAAAATTTTAGAGAAATGGTGCGTCCGGATGTGCATATCCAAAAATTAGAGACAAAAACAGAAATTCAGGTGGTGCCTAAGAAATATGGGTGGTGTGATAAAAAACTCTTAAATTTTTTCAAGATAGAACAAACACACCTCTTCTAAACCTCCTCAAAAACATGATAAGTTTTATAAATGCAAACATGTATTTCAGGCAGTTAATTAGCCCAAAAAGGCAGTTAATTAGTTCAATAAAAGTGTCGGTATTGAACCTTGCTTCCTTAACTAAGTGTATAAATCTAACTATGTTACTGTTTTAAACCCCAAAGGTTGGCCCAGTGCTGAAGGTTTGGGTTTTGAGAGTGTGCTTCTCTCAAGGTTTCAGGTTCGAATCTTACTGGTGCAATCAATCCTTGTGTGGGCCAGTCCATACGGAGCTTTGCTCCGGCTTTAAATGAGGCCCCCACTAGTGGACGGTAGAATTGATCCCTCTTAAATTAGTCGGTCGTAAGGTAGGATACCAAGAATTTCAAAAAAAAAAAAAAAAAATTGTATAAATCTAACTCATTCCTCTAAAGTCATCATAGTTGGTTACTCAACGCACTATACATAACCAGTTATCATCATTCTATTTTTCAGATTTGCACTCACCAAACTTTAAAATAATAGTAGAACGTATAGTTTTGCTTAGCCACAGAACACATGTCATAATTATTATGTTTACACAAATCACCTAAGAAATCTTCACAATTTGCTAAACGATACAGAACTTGTATTTAGAGTAATCTATAAGTCTCATTCCGAAACTGGCAACTACTGAACTACCATCATGGCACTAAGTTATACTATAAGTATAATATAATCAATAAATTTCCTACTAACCATGATGAAAAATAAAGCGTTATTTACATCTAATTTTCACATGTTCCTCGACTTCACAATCCTATGATTATTTATTCTTAAAATGTGTTATTGCTTTAATCATAGTTAGAAGGTAAGGGCAAATTGACTAGGATATAAACTATGACAGCTGCATAGAATGACGGCATTACAAATTTGTAATGGAGAATTTCAGCATAGGTCGCTATCTAGTTTATCTGATGGAAATCTGTCTGACAAATATCGTCCATAAAAACTCTCTAAGTTTAAGGCCTCACCAGACCAGATACCAGGCCCCCATAGTGATGAGTTGGAACTTAGCAAATTAAGTGTTTCCAATACAAAAAGAGTAATGCTATTTCAACATCAAAATTTGACAAGGTATAGCAGACAACATGCAAAATAAAATACAAAAATTGTGTTTCTTTTTATAGAATGTAGAAAGATAAAATAATAAAAAATAATTAAAACCGTATATACTATGATGTGTCTGTTGTAGGTTTTTGTACTGAAATGGTTGTATGCAAAAATGTTGGTGTTTTGCATATGTGCTGACTGTTTAAAAGAAATCAGTCACACTTTAGAAAGTTTATTGGATTGCAGATATCCAGGGCTTTCAAATTAGGACTAAGAGTTGTTTGAAAAATTAAGGGAATTGCTCTCTAGATGTTATGGGGTGCCCTCCTATCATCTTAAAAAGTTACGATTGTTTTTTAATTGCAAATATGTATTTACGGATGAATTTCTTTTTCATATAATTCTCTGTGTAAATTGATGAACTGCCTTTATTTTATTAATATTTAATTTGGATATGCATCTCCATATCAACAATAAAGTGGACACAAGTGCAACCTACATCGATGTGGTCTACTTTAAATAATTTATCAACTTAACAAAAATTCACAAGTACAAGTGGGGGCCATCTGTTTGGTCTACTTGTACTCAAAATTGGGCGAGAGTTGTCTTTGGAAGACAAAATTGTTGAAGGAAGTTGCATGTTGTTTACGATAATTTATTGTTACTAATATTTTCATAACTCTTTTATTACATTTGTTACTAATATTTAACTGAATCATTTTTAGAGATAGATCATCTCTCACTTTCCTCACATTTTCGAATGAAGACTTGTGTCTGACTACACTGAGGATTTGCCACATGCTTGCGCCTTTGCCTCGCTTGGAGGGAATCGGGCAATCGAGCCATTCCGGGTGTATTTTGACCGACATGTAGCAAATGACATTGTCTTTTGCCCATACGGTGGTCAACTCAGATGTATGCAAATCAGCCTGAGCGAGTGATGCGTCAGTTTGGATATTTGTAGGTTATTCTGAGACACCCCTCAGAGTATGCTCCTCCCACCATCCTCCGCAGAGATCTTAATGTCATACTTGAGGATTTTAAGAGTCAATTGGTACCAGAGGACTATCGCAGGGTGCCAACTCTTTTACATTGGACTTATGCAAACGAATGCATGACATGGTTCTATAAGGTGTTACATCATATCATATCATGACGCCAGACGCTCCTAGAAGGCAGCTTAGACCTTCTAATCAAGAGGTACTAGATGTTAGGGATGACCACACACATGACGTACGTTACGTCTGTCGGTGTACATGCCGACGGTGATGATATGCAGGTTGAGTACCACCGACAATGTGTATTGAGGTGTTACCTCTTGTTCTTGTTTGGCACGTCCATATTTGTGGACACAAGTGCAACCTACATCGATGTGGTCTACCTTAAATACTTCATCGACTTGACGAAGATTCACAAGTACAATTGGGGGCCATCTGTTTGGTCTATTTGTACTTAAAGTTGGACAATGGTTGTCTTTAGAAGACAAAGTTGTTGACAGGAAGTTGCATGTTGTTTACGATAATTTATTGTTATTAATATTTTCATAACTCTTTTGTTACACTTGTTACTAATATTTTATCTGAATCATTTTTAGGATAGATCATCTCTCACTTTCCGCACATTTCCGGATGAAAACTTGTGCCTGACTACACTAAGGATTGGCCACGTGTTTACGCCTTTGCCTCACTTGGAGAGAATCAGGTAATCGAGTCATTCCAGGTGTATTTTGACCGACATGTAGCAAATGACATTGCCTTCTGCCTATACGGTGGTCAACTCAGATGTATGCAAATCAGCCCAAGCGAGTGATGCATTAGTTTGGATATTTTGAGGTCATTCTGACACACCCCTCAGAGTCTGCTCCTCCCACCATCCCCGCAGAGATCTTAATGTCATACTTGAGGATTTCGAAAGTCATTTGGTACCAGAAGACTATCGCAGGGTGCCAGCTCCTTTACATTGGACTTATGCAAACGAATGCATGACATGGTTCTATAGGGTGTCACATCATATCATATCATGACACCAGACGCTCCTGGAAGACCGCTTAGATCTTCTAATCAAGAAGTACTAAATGTTAGGGATGACCATACACAGGACGTACGTTATGTCTGTCGGTGTATTGTGGATATGGCGATATCGGACATAGAGGCGAGACTTTTTTTAGAAATGCAGTCCCCTGTTGACTTTCGTATTGAAAGCATTATTATCGAGGCCCGAAATGTCTTGCAATACAGGCAGAGAAGCTAAAGTGGTTAGCACAGTAAGTAATTTAGGTTTAATTGTATAATTTTTGTATTTTTGAAACAAGTTATGTATGACCGATACATTTTTAATTTAATTTAATTAATGTATGACTTTTTAGCATATGCGTAGTATGTTTGAATCAATTAATGTATGCGCTTTCTAATTTATGTCCTAAAATGACCTAAAATATAAGTTGACCTAAAAAATTGTCTAAGTTAGGACAATGTTGCTTCCTAGACAGCATTCAGGGGGTTTTCCGAAATGCATATCTGAAATATCCATTGTTATGTGCAATAAACACGCTTCCAATAATTTAAAATGAATTCAGAGACTTTTACAAAGATGCTTCTACAGACCAGTTTTGGCAAAAATGAGATGTGTGGCTAAATTACAAAGGAATTGTGTGATTTTAGGTGTGTCAAAGATACTTCTTCAGACACAGTAAGAACATTTTTTAAGTGTTTTAAAATCGGACTGAAACGACTAGACGAACCATTTGAATCGGAAATTGAAAGGATCGCTGTTTTGGTCTGATTGTTGGACTGAGTAAGCTATTAAATCGGTGAAAACTGACCAGAACAAGTCAAAATCGGTAAAAACTAAATAAGATTTTGAAAAATCGACAAGTTAAATGTTTTTTTTTCTCAGACAAAACGACGACAGTTTGATGATTCTTCTTAAAAATTAAAAATAAAATATAAATAGACTTTGTTCAAAACTTATTTGAAACAACTTTGTATCTTTTGAATTAAATTTATTAGATACAACTAGTTATTTTGTTTTCAGTTTATTTAGCAATTAGAATTTGTTCAAAATTTATATGAATTTTGTATTTTGTTGTGTATGATGACTATGTTTAGAATTTGAATTTAAAGTATGAATTTTGTATTTTGTTGTATATGATGACTATGTTTAGAATTTGAATTTAAAGAATGAACTTGTAAAATTATGATATTTTGAAATTTTAAAATTTTATAGGTGTTGTGATTTTTTTAAAGACAGTCATTTGATTCGATCGGTTTAATAATTATTTAATTTTGATATAGGGATCGATTTATTAATTGAATTATCCCATTTAACCATGTGATTCAATCAATGATCTAATGATTTAACCATGTGATTCAATCAATAATCCAATGACTCAGTACTCTCACTAATTTGATGCTTGGTGTAATTTTTAAAACATTGAATTTTTGAGTTTCGAGAAGGGTGGGGCGCACCTCATGAGATGAGATAAATATTTCCCAAAATTGAAGATCGTTATTAACACTGCTTTCAAACAAAGGTGGGATAAATGTAGCTCTCAAATATTAAGGACGGGGTTCAACAAAAGATATTGCCAGAGTTCCATCGTGTGGGTATAATGGAAATGCTAGCAACACACTTTAATATACTCTTTCTAGCATACTTTCTTTCATGAATTGATGTTTGAGTCCCACTAAATTTATGTATAAGGTAAGATACTTAAATCCATATTCAAAGTTGTGACAGATTTAAAATTACTCTGTAGAAAGTTGAGTTAAAAAATGCGTTACAAGGTATTTTGCTAACCCTCTCTATGGGACTCAGAGATCCGCCTAAGCCCTATTATCTTGTAACAAAATGACCTAAATTCACTGCTGTATATGAATGCTGTTAGGAATTTAAATCCATATACAAAAGATTATACAGCTCATATTGTTAGAAATTGAAAATCTCAAATATATATTTTTTAATTGGTGATCTGATTGTAGTAACTTTTGATCGCACCAACTCGATTTCTGGTATTTATGTTGCCTTCCAAATATTAAGAATTGGATTCAGGCAGTCGACTTGAAACAGGCGTGAAAAAATTAAGAGAGAGAATTACATTATTGCTGGCTCATTTTTTCGGTTGATTACCTTGCATCAATTTCATGGGTGTGCCACGACTGCGGCAGTCATAGACACCCATCTGTATAAAAAATGTGGAGGGAAGAATAAACAGAAAAATTAAGATGTAATTTGAATTTCATCGGAAAGATGATCAGGAGAATTTTGGCCAAAGATATCAGGACAGGAGTCCCAGTTTCTTTTTTCTCGAGCCTCCCAATACCCTCCCATATAGCGGTATGTCCCGCTTGCTTTATCCTTAGCAAACCACCGTGGTTTCCAGCCGCTCTCTTGCATCTTCCGGGCCTGAATATCATTCAAGCAAATATATCATTAATCATTATTGGAAACTATAAAACTTGGAAAATAAGGATATGACATGTGAGATCCAGTTTCATTTTATGGACTCCGATTTCCTCCCCACAAAGACATACAATCTCCTACAATGAGGCATATAGTGATAATAATGGGAAATTGTTGCAGTTTTCATGGAGATGGTATAGTAAAAAACTGCAATTTTGGTCTTAGTCTTTATATATTCCCCCATGAGGAGTGCTTTCCTAAACAGAAAGAATAAAATAATTGACCACTTGAATCAAAGATGAAATTTCTCTACATGGAGGAGAATTTGAAAATAGGGATTTGTCAACTTAACACAGTCTACTTTGACAAATCCATAGACAAGGGGCATCATGAAGCACCAAGAAGCTTCAGATTTTTCAAAGTACCAAGTTACAAATGAAACAATAAAAGCAAAGATAATAGATCACAAATGTTCTATGCACCTGCCGTTGTTGCTGCTCTAGCCGCAACTTTTCTGAATTTGCCATCTCATACTCCCCATTTTCTAAATACCGCTGGTCTGGTCTTAACCTGGAATCTGTAGGCGGCAACTTTTCCTGTGTAATCACAAATAAATTACAATGAATGTCCAGTAAAATGTGAAAAACACAGGCAAACAAACACACACAACAATATACAGAATGAAGAGGATGGAACAATTTTGTTCCTTCTTTTGGATATTCTAGTTATTTTTAAATTATCCATACTTCACCTTTGTTTAAGAAAAGGATTTGTTATAGCACATGTATATGTACAGCACAAATTGCAGAGGAAACTTTTCTTTTTCTGGAATATTTTTTTCTTAAAATGCATAAGGTTGTGGCAACACAAAAAACAGTATTAGTTAACAAAACATACCTTCAATCCAGGGGTAAGTTCATTTAATGTGATGGCAAAGCGAGTGAAGTTATATCTAGTGGGAAACATAGGAGGTTTGCTTCGCTTCCAGAGTAGACGGGCCTCTGACAAAGATTCATGACCTTTCCCCTTCCCAGTATAGTCTCCATTAACATAATGCATGCTTTCATCCCATTTTCCAAACAAGGTTGATACTGTTTTTCCGTTCCTATCTTGGACTATACCATGAACCTAAAATTGCAAGCAAACCACAATAGTAAGGGAACCCTCTTCCCAAAAATTAATTATATATTAAATTTGAATAACAAAATGTGTCACTGTGATGAAGGGAAAACTATTAGAAGGTATATTTTAACTAAAAAAATAAAACTTATGCAACAGGTATAAAGCACCTGATGGGGATTTCGATCAATTATAGACTGTTCCTTGAACTTCAGCTTACAAGAGTACTCTTGATTTCCCTCTATACGCATCGTACCATAGTGATCACAGTAGAGCTTTCCCAATATGAGATTGTATATTGATGTCGTAACCTGAAAGGGAAGGTCCATTTTGGTTTACTTGTTTAAAACCAAACCAGGGTATGACAGCCGCAACAGTAGTTAAAACATACCTTGCTCCACTGGAAAACCTCCCCATCATCAAATTCCAAAGTCAAAATACCAACAGGGTCAAGCTGAATTGATCGGCCCCAAAATTTGCTTTTTAAATTGCTATCCCCCGAAAATTTCCAACCTGTACCCTCACAGTGACATGCAACTATCATAGGGTGATGGCTGACCTGAGAGGAAGTATAAATGTTAATAATTTCGAATAGAGAACATGGACTGAATCCAAATAAAATAAAAAATACCATGTTAATAAGGTTCTATAAATTGATGGACTCAATTACACCTTTTATTCATGAAAATCTTGTTTTGACCTCAAATGATAAAAGAAAAAGCACGCATTCACACAATAGTGGATCTATGGAAGAAACAAAAAACCCGGCCCCATGAAATCATAAAGAAAATTAGAGGTCAAATTATCATGATTTTATTGACTTGTAAAAAGTAATACATTCATAATATCACTGTGTAGGAATAGATTATACACCTTCTCAGAGAAAAAACGAAGGCCTTTATCTGGATAATTAGCTTCATATGTTTCCCCAAGTAACGGATTAAATGGTTTGCAAATTCTTCCTTCTGTTGAAGCATAGGCAGATACAGCAAAAGCAGCGACATAGAGAATTCTCATGAGGCTATCACCCTGCATGACAACTCCAATTGGTTAAAAAAAGGGAAGAGCGCACTAATATTACATTGAAAGGGCTAACAGGTAGGACAAAAAATACAAAAAATCATGAAACATTTTTCTCATATCATATTGAAACGCTCATATTTTCCTTAATATGGCAGACCAATATAAATCTGTCCGCCAAATCCAGACTTACCCTTTTTCCCCATTCATATGCTTGATCCAGCAGATACGAATACTCCATTTCTTCAAAACACTTTTGCAGGGAGGAGAGAGGCTCATTAAAGTAAACAGGCAAGCAAACTTTTGTTAGATCTTTCCCTATATTATCCTTAATCATTGACCAAAGACTGACACCTTTCTCTTTCTCTACAGGGTCTGGCAATTTCTTTCGCCTCTTAACATGAGGATGGTTGGTTCCAATATATTTATTTGAAGAATCCACATCTTCGTCTGATTCAAAGGTATCATTATCAGAAGAGAAAGATGATACTCTATAATCAGACCCATTACTTTTAAAAGAACTTGATGATAGAATATCACGGGTATCAAAAAAGACATTGTCATCTTCATCTGTTTCTTCCTCTGCAGCATCATTTCTTTCATTATCATCTTCAGATTCACTTGCACTTCCATCTAAATAAAAAAAAAAAAGGAAACAAGTGTAAAAAGCACAGCTATGTAATAACAATTGGTTAGCAGGTACGAGCATGCACATATTACAGAGAACAGACTATTTAAATAAAGAAGTGGAGAGTTCTCAGAAAAATAGTAGGGGAAGTTAGGGGGAAAAACAGTGCATCAGAGACAGTGGCACACAAATACTTCATGTTTCGAGAAAATGAATCACCAGACCAAATGACACATCTACATTAACCTCTCTGGCAATGAAGAAATATCTGAAGTCTTAACCATTTGCCAACATAAGGTATTGCCTTAAAAACTAAGTGAAAACTACACTTCAACAAATAAGTGTATGAGAAAACTAATGCCTAATAAACAAGCCATTAAACAAAAACATACCACTAAATTTTTCTAGCATTAATCCATTGGAATTTTCTTGATCATTCCACTGTCTTTGGCTCTCATCAACTACTGTATTCTCCAGATCAACCTTGTCTGTCTGCAATAATGTAATAAGGGATAAAAGTTTATTAACATACACTACAATGAAAACCTTATCCTTAATACATTTAATTGAACACATGAGGAAGCAACATGAAAAAAAGTTGAAGAATAATCAATCAATACACAAGTGAAACAATTTTGTTAAACAAGTTGAAAACCATGAGTGTTAGGTAATTTGGTGGATTTAAAGTAATGCCACAAGCCTATCATCAACGCAGAATTTAATACATATCTGATTTTAAAAAATAAAATTAATATAATCATCATATGTAGAATATTCCTAACTCTTGGCTCGTTAGTCAAGATGATTGCAGGTCTGAGCAACATTGTTTGAGAGGATAAATAAACAGTTTTTCACGGGAAGATGGACTTGCAAATTGCAAGACACAAATATACCTGTGAATCTATTAATGTGTCTAATTGTTGAAATAAGTGTTAAAATACTGAAAAATTTGGTACAATATTTAGCATCAGTTGATCAGCGCTTTTAACAGAAATAAAAGTTTAAGTTCGTGATAAATTATACAAGAGTATGGCTTGGTTTGGAGTAACTTCTATCTTTTGGAAACTTCTCAACTTAAAATAAAGTTATAGGTCCACATACGAATGTCTATAGACAAGGTAAATAAGAGAGCTATTGATAAATTGAGATGCAGAAGCTGATGTTTAAAATTAATCAGTTATTGCAAGACCCTTTAAAGATAGATTTTCCATGTGTTTCCTGAGAGTGTATTTCAAACTGGTTCCTAGTTTGATGATAGCAACTTATACAATTTTGCAGAAAAGAGAATTGGGTTGAGCATATACATAATAAGTTAAATGTATAATTTGAGCCAGGGCTCCGATAATTCTAACATGGTAATTAGAAATTATGGTAAAGAATAAATAAGGGAGCTTTGAAACTTCATTACAATCTCATTGACCAGTGACCACAATCCCATATCTTACAGTTTTAATATTTATACTTGGTGACACTATGATACCAAACATAACTCCTACTTGTGCCACCTATATTAGTAACCATTGTCTCAATTCTGCACACAAACCATGAAACTGATTGTGTTCACAAAAACATAACAATTTACATAAGGCTGCCCAAGGCTAAGACACCCAGTTGAAGTTTTCAGCTTTGAATTAGATGATGTACCTCTAAATGGCGTAAGGTGTCAATGAGGATGGAGTGTTTCTGCTTAAGCAACATTAGTTGATTTTGTAACGCTGCAAATTCAGTTCTCATAATTTGTTCACTGTCTTGAATAGCTGCTTCACCCACACCTTCTTCCAGAAGCCGATTTCTCAGTTTCTCAGTTGAAATTGTTACGTTGTCGACAGGAGCCATCAATTCACTGTTGGAAATTCGAGGAAACATATCTTTCACAGCTTGCAAAGCTTCCATCCACGCCACACGGTCTTCACGTGACTCTGCTCTCAAGTGGAGTCTCTTCATTCCCGTGAAGACCGAAAATCGCTTATCATCTGATTTACTCTCTCGAATCGTTGAAACCTAACACATCAAAAATCACAGATTATTAAAATCAAATTCAAAATTTAAACAATTGTGAATACTGATTCAAACAAAATTGAATTCTAAAATAGATGAAGAATTAATCAACTAACCTTGAGATGTATTTCACCAAAGGGCTTTCGACGGTTCTGATAGGGATGAGAATTGCGATTGCGATTGATCCTCCGAATAGATTCTTCACCGATAACCTTCGAACCTTTCTCAGTTTCATGGTTAACGATGATTTTATCAGGACCGTGAATTTTATAGTAGGAGAGAACGCCATCCTGAAGAACAAACCATCGAGGTCTCCATCCTTTCCCGTAATTCACCCACTTATACAGTATCCCGGAGATTCCATTCCCGACGAGATCATTAATCTTCACATCGAGAACCACCGCCGGAGACTCCCGCTGGCTACCGATACTCTGGCTCTGGCTATGTCTCGGAACCGAGTCGGATCTAACTGCTACCACCGCTGGCGGTGGTGGAGGAGGAGACATGGTGAAGTCAGGAAAAGGAGACGGCGAGGGTTTCACCGGCGAGGCCTGATCGGAGATAGCGGATACACAGCAGAAAGGATGCATGTGGGCGGAATAGCCGGAATAATTAGTTAATGCAAAGGAGTTAGTGCAAAATCGATGAAGCTGACGTGGCGGCGAGAGATTGCGGCGGTGATTGAGAGAAGAAGCTTCATGCTATGGGCCCTTAGGGCGATCAGAGTCAGAAAAAGAAAAACGGAACGGAGGCGGGAAGCGGAATTCGCGTGAGATGAGTTTATAAGAAAAAATAATAATAAAAACGGTTACGTCTAGGTAGGAGATTTACAAGTAAAATAGAAATAGAGAAAATAAACTCACGGAAAATGTGATGTGAAAATGGAAGGGACAAAGACAAAGTCTACGTCAGAATAATATGTATTAATTAAACTAAATAAATGGAAATTGAATGGAAGGAGTATATGTTTTTTTAATACTTATTGTTTATTTCGGAGAAATTTAGATGGAGTGTTGGGAGAGAGAACTGCTCGGAGTTAGTTAAAATTCCGGTGGAAGAAAGAGAAGGAAAGAAAGTTACGGCGGTGGGAGTTAGGATTGAATGTTTTTAAATAAAAAGAGGTTGGTTTGGTTGTGAGAGAGAATAACAACTATTTTGATGATGATTGACTCGTCTTACTCTGGTTGGATTTAGGAGGGTTATGATTGCCTGCGACGAGGATACAGAGGATAAGAGTTAAAAGATGCCGCCGGCACAATGAGAGCGTGACGCGTGGAGTGACACGTGGAGGGTGCTGTGTTTGATCAGAGATAAATGTGTTGACACTTTGACTATGGTTTAGCGTTACGCGGGGTGGTTCACTGTGGCCTCCACGTTTTTTCAGGGGATTTAATTGAAATATTCGGATATTATATAGTTGCACAAAATTGAACGTACACTGTCACATTGGAAGCTGCTGCTGATGGTACTCATTTGTTGTTGTGTTTTTTGTTGTTGTTTTGCTATATCAACAAGGCAGTCAATACTTCAAAACGGAAGTTGAATTGAATTATTATTATTTTTTGGATTTTATGTGGGGTTATGAGTTTCTCCTTTTTTATTTTAAAAATAAAATTTGTGTGACAAGAAGAAAGTTGAATTGGTTCTTTTTAATATTTTAAATAAAAATAATTTTATTTAATTTTCAAAATCATAAAGATATATTTTATCTCTTTTATAAGTATTGATTATCTATCACTCGGACTATTATACCAACCAGCACTCATCTATCACTATATTCTTTTTTCTAACTTTGCATTTTTAAATTTTTTTTAATGGTTATATTTTGTTTTTCAATTATATTATTTTATTCTTATTTCTAATAGGAAATTAAAACACAATAACAGATCAATACGCGGTGGATATAAAATTCTCCAGACTTGTAAGAACATTGAAGATCAACAACAAATAAAAAACAATAAATTAAATAAATAAAGACACAAAATAACATTAATATTTTTAACGTAGAATACCGCTCAATATGAGAGTAAAAACTATGAGTCGTCCAGCCCAAAAAAATAACTCCACTATAATCAATTAAGGGTACAATAGAGTCTTAAAGTAATTCACAAACTAGTGCTAACAACCGCAAATAAGAATAAAAAAGCTGAAAATTTTTCTCAAATTCGCAGCTTCAGTGCGAAGCAGATAACTCTCACCTCAAACAGTGTTTTGAAATTTTGAATGGTTAAAAGTTAGATACATGTGTTACGAACATGCCCTCCAAATTTGAGCTCGATCCAACAGTTAACGAATCGGTGATCGTCGATTTAGAATACTGGTTGCAGAAAAACGAGAATGAATTTCTCTCCTATTTTCTATCTTTTGAATCCTTATTTTTTCTCTATATCTCTCAACCTTAAATTGATCATCTCCAATTAAATAACTGAGACAAATGCGGTAATCATATTTGGATCTTTCTCCGCATATTAAGGGAGCTCAAACCCAATAAATCTCTCCCTCATAACTATGTGGAGGAAATCGTCGAACCGACGATATCACAACAAGCTTCAAATTTCTCTCTTGGTAATGCTTTAGTCATCATATCATAATCATTATTATCTATATGAACTTTAATTAACTCCAACAACTTAACATTCAAAACATCACGTATCCAATAATATCTCACATCAATGTGTTTGAACCTATTATGAAAAGTCATATTCTTACCAAGACGAATAGCGTTTTAACTATCCACAAATAGCACATATTTGTCTTAAACAAAACTAAGCTCTTGCAAAAATTTCTTCAATCATACTAACTTTTTGCATGCTTTAGTCAGGTTGTCCCAAACAATTTAGATGCTCTGTTCTATTTTAAAATTAGGCCCGTAATAGATGAAGGCATAATAAATTTAAAAAATCATATTTCAATTAAATTTTAAATAAATTTAAATATATAGAGTAAAAATTGATAAGGAAATCTTACATATAAGAAGTTTAATGGCTGTGGAAAGGTCTATTTTGCCCCTCTGCTCCCTCAGCCCTCCACGTGGTTGCGCTCTCCTCACTTCTTGCTTCACATTCACCCACGTGGCTGCATGAAAAACATTTCTTGCTTTCTCCTTTGAAGCAAACACCCCAATGGTCACAAACCTCCTCTTCCCAAATTTAAAATCACTTCTTTTACCCATTTTTAAAATACTATATTTTTTCTTACTTTACCAATGCCTGCAACGTTGCAATTAATGTTGTTCAGTCAAGGAACTTGCTTTTTCTTCCATCAGCCGCCTGCTACATTCTTTTAAATCAACAGTGTTTTCTCACCATGGAATTTAAAGCTCTTCATTTTGCAAAACTTGCCTTGCTTTTTCTTCCATTCCTATTGTATCATTTCTTACGCTTCCTAAAAACATCTACTCCCATTCAAATTTCAGGTCGGTTGAGGATGGCCAAAAGATGCTTAAAAGATGTTGTTGCGTATATGCTAAAAGCTATGGTTTTAGATCTTGAAGGTAACTTGTTATCTGTGTAACTTCATCTCTTTTTGGTTTAGAAGTTTTTTTTTATTTTTGTGGTTTGTCGTCTTCATCTTGCAGACTGTGATTATTTGGCCTTACAGTTTGTTGAGGTCAGATTCTTGACTAAATGATTTTTTATTTATGAACCATTATCATGTGTTTGTTTCAGATCTTGCAGGAGTATGTTTCAGATCTACAAGGTTAGAGTTTTTTTGTTGTTGTTTTCGTTAATGTATTTTTTTTCTTTGTTAATTTTTATTTAGATGTTTTTTTCCGATGTACTGTTTATATGGACCTCTGTTTTATACCGATGAAGTTATATGGTTTTGTCAGGATTGTGAATCAAAGCAAATATCTCAAAATTTGTTTCTGGTGTAGATATTGTCGTTGTTGCCTTGTTTTTATTGGTCCCAATAAAGAGGATCGCATCACTGATACCGACAATAAAAGATATGTTTTCTCCATTTAATTTCTAGCTGGTTATGAGTTTTGTGAGTATTTTAATAATTTGAGACTAGAAATTGATTTTCAGAGTGCTCTCAAGATGTTTGATTTAATTCCACATTCAAGAAGTAGGTAATGATTGAAGATTTATGAAGTTTATTAAATATTTATAATGAACATAAACAATATTATGATTCCATATGTATGACGTTGATCGTTAGTGGCGACGTTCATGGCGCCATCATCTTTGGAGACCGAAATAGTAAAGATGGCAAATGCAGTAGGATAGACTTCTTGAAATGGAGGTGGAGTCACCACAGTTTCAATTTCTCCATTGACAGGTTAATCCGCTTTATGGACATCGGTCACTTTCTTTCTGTGTTTATTATTATGAAGTCTGCTTTATAATTTATGAACAATGACTACCATTGTTCTTAGAGCAATTGACTAATAGCAGCCAGAAGTCGAATAAGGGCTGTAATTATTTTTAGATTATTCAAATTAATGGCTGAACAGGACAAGACTCTGCATAGGTGCATGCATCAAATGATTTTTTTCTTAAAGTATAATTTACTAATTTTTTTCATTCATGAACTTCTTTAACATATTTGAAATTAAGTTGTTTTTTAACAGCAAAAGGCTACTATGAAGTCTATCCTGTATACCTATAAGCAAGGCTTTTCTGGATTTGCTGCAGTTTTAAGTCAGTCTCAAGCTAAGCTCACTGCAGGTATTTTACAGCTTAACCATAGCAAGATCAATCACATTATGTGCAAAGCAATGTATAATACTTTTGGAAGAAGTTTTAATAAAATTCTCTTCATGTCTGCATTTATTTGGTATGCATATTTCCTTGGTGAGTCGACATTATTTCAGTACGTCGTCTCGACATTATTGCCATATTTTTTTCATTAAGAATGATAGTTATGAAAGTTATCACTCATTATTTTCTATACTCGGAGGTTGTGAATCAGGAAGTGTTAATTCCACAAAAAAGCAATTCTTTGCTCACTGCTAATATGAAAATAATTGCTCACTGCTAATATGACACACCAGACACATTGTTTGCTAACAACTCTCCTATTATTGGAAACAAGGTCACTCTCACATATCCTATGAAATTTTAGTTTAAATATTCAACTATATAATATTGAATCTCCAAAATAATTGTTTTTTTTTTGGAAATTGTATATACTTTCTTTGTTTATTTATTATAATATATAACATAGTGATATAGTGCTTCCTGATATGTGATCCTATAAACACATCTTATGATACAATATCAAATAGTTTCAATTTCTCCATTGACAGGTTAATCCGCTTTATGGACATTGGTCACTTTCTTTCTGTGTTTATTATTATGAAGTCTGCTTTATAATCTATGAACAATCACTACCATTGTTCTTGGAGCAATTGACTAATAACAGCCAGAAGTCGAATAAGGGCCGTAATTATTTTTAGATTGTTCAAATTAATGGCTGAACAGGACAAGACTCTGCATAGGTGCATGCATCAAATGATTTTTTCTTAAAGTATAATTTACTAATTTTTTTCATTCATGAACTTCTTTAACATATTTGAAATTGAGTTGTTTTTTTAACAGCAAAAGGCTACTATGAAGTCTATCTTATATACCTATAAGCAAGGCTTTTCTGGATTTGCTGCAGTTTTAAGTCAGTCTCAAGCTAAGCTCACTGCAGGTATTTTACAGCTTAACCATAGCAAGATCAATCACATTATGTGCAAAGCAATGTATAATACTTTTGGAAGAAGTTTTAATAAAATTCTCTTCATGTCTGCATTTTTTTGGTATGCATATTTCCTTGGTGAGTCGACATTATTTCAGTATGTCGTCTCGACATTATTTCCATATTTTTTTCATTAAGAATAATAGTTATAAAAGTTATCACTCATTGTTTTCTATACTCGGAGGTTGTAAATTCCACAAAAAAAGCAATTCTTTGCTCACTGCTAATATGAAAAGAATTGCTCACTGCTAATATGACAGACCAGACACATCGTTTGCTAACAACTCTCCTGTTATTGGAAACAAGGTCACTCTCACATATCCTATGAAATTTTAGTTTAAATATTCAAATATATAATATTGAATCTCCAAAATAATTATTTTTTTTTGGAAATTGTTTGATTATAATATATAACATAGTAATATAGTGCTTCCTGATATGTGATCCTATAAACACATCTTATGATACAATATCAAATTTATCTTCACTAGAGTGTTTTCTGATGTATGATCCTGTTTTGACAGTTTTGATTAATGAAACCAATTATTTTGATTAATAGAATGATAACTAACACCATTAATTTGTGTTTTTTTTTGTTTCTATATTGTTTTTCTATCCCAATGTGATGGTAATGCCAGCACGAAGATGTCTGAAAGTGGAGAAATGAGAAAATTTTCAAATCTTTTGAAGGCGAAAATGCATCCATCAGGAGAACCGTTTCTTACTTATAATGGAAGATTGGGGTGAGTGGTATGCAGTTTTTATGTCGTATTGACTTTGCTTGATTTTTGTTTGTTGTGGTTATTGGTGTAATTGTACTTGGTCATTAAAAAGGAGAATGAATCTCATTATCAAGAATTTGATTAAATATAAAAGTATAAAGTATTTATTGTTGTCTATTTTGTAATGGAATTTTATAAAGTATTTACTATTGTCTATTTTTTTATTTTTAAATAATTTTTAATATCACTAATTAAAGATAATTTTATAAATATTCATTGTATCTCAAATTATAAATTATTCTAAGTATTTCACACAAATTAAAAAGTATGACTAATTTTAAATATAAAAAAAATATATTATTTTATAATATTGTCTTTCATCAAATATAAATAAGAAAAAAAATTAAAAAATTAGAAAGAGAAGGACTAATAAATAGTATATTATATATTACGTATAAACTATTAATATTGTATTAAAATTATAGTTATTTATAATTTAACACATTTTTCCTTTTGCAAAAGTGATGTATACTTTGCAAAAATGATATCTAATTTATTATTCTTTTAAAATATATATTGAACCTAATATAAGTAGTTTTAAAAAAATATTATTTTATTAAAGATATTTTTTCTATTATACATTATATTTTAATGAACGAATCAAAATTTCCTAAAAATTAATAGAAATAGCAGTATCATAATCAATGTTTAATGATTAGGTCTTTGTTGGTTGCGGTATAGGGCAAGCAAACAAAAAGATTTGGAAGTATTTTTCCGAGAATTATCGTGTCCACAGAGATCGGTGCTACTGAACTGCCGTTCGACAATTTAATTGTTAATGAGTTTGGGTTTAAATGGTTTGAATTAAATGCGGAAAAGTAAATATGAACATAAAAAGAGTACATTCTTTGAAGAGAAGAAACCTATCAAGCATGAATATACACTACTCAGAACAAACGTAAACCTATCGATCGGTCGCATTCAACATACAATACTCATCAAAATCATCATGTATCGCTCACAACAGTGTCCATCTCTGGCACACTGAGCTGAGAGAGCAACCGTATCACTCTCGTCGTCACTCTCGCGCACGACGCCTCGAAACACGGAAGACATTAAGTTCCGACACCATAAAGATTATTATCTAAATCTATCTCTAGCATCTAGACAATAGATATCCATCCTTAATCAAGATTCATGATGTTTATCTCTAACACAACACAAATCCAAACATAAATGCAAAAAGATCAAGGAAGACATCGATAATGATTTATAAAGCATATATATTATACAACCATGATCAATACATGTACATAGGTTTAGAGTAACAATACAAACATAACCCAACAAATAGAGAAATACATAGAGAAGAAATGGAGAAAAACCAAACATTTCATGAGTTGTCGGCTCCGATTGATGAAGGATTCGACTCCGGATCATCCTAATGCATGCTCCAATGTGTTTTCTAGCCTAATTCTACTCAAAAAATGCTATTGGATGGATTTGGAACCAAAAATATCAAAACGCCTCCCTAAAAATTGTGTTTTTGGGCCTTTAATGGAATTTCTGTCCGCCCAGTTTCGCCCGGCGGAATTTGGGGCGCCCGGCGACGAAAGGCGGATTATTTTTGCAAGTTCCAGTGTTGTGACACTGCTGCGCTTTCTGAGTTTCGCCCGGCGGAATTTTGGCTTCGCCCGGTGTTAAAGTACAAATAGAGTTAGGGTTTTAGTTATCGTTCCACAGAGATTGTTTAGTGATATCGCAGCCGTTCTAAAGTCGTAATGTTTCAAACTTTAAAGTAACAGGGGGTTTTAGATTGTTTTCGTAACGTTTGCATTCAAAGTTAATTAAAACGGTAAAAAGATTGTTTTAACGGTTTATAAAAGCATGTCAAGATTAGGGTTCGGCAAACCACTTCGCACGTATATAATCGATACGCTAATGAACTTGCTTGAATGATAAATACAATCACATATCCTCCCAATATGTTTATCTCTAACACATATTGTGAGTTTTGCCATTTTGATCCTTTGTTGATTTCTCACACAAACTATCAAAATGACAACATTAGAGTTCAATA
This sequence comes from Lathyrus tuberosus, assembly GCA_022829125.1. Taxonomy (NCBI): domain Eukaryota; kingdom Viridiplantae; phylum Streptophyta; class Magnoliopsida; order Fabales; family Fabaceae; genus Lathyrus; species Lathyrus tuberosus. The sequence continues at coordinate 9,110,510 of JALAZF010000060.1, read as the reverse complement.
TTTATGAACATCAACACACATTGCTATCTCTAGCCAATATACATTGATGGATGACAAACCTAGGTAAAGAGTTGGAGCACATTTCTCAATCATGATCCAACACAAAGAATAAACATAAAACAAGGTTTATCATCATACATTCATCATCCAAGAGTTCACAAGAGAGGATCAATCCATATACATACAAAGTAACGGTTCACCTACATCTAACCTTGACACAAAAGGTAACTTAGCTCTCCATTGTCATGGAAGCTAAACAAACAAGAAGATGAAGAAGATTATTTAACATCAATGACGATATCTCGAAGAATGATGCTTCCAATCTTCCTCAAATGGATGCTACAGTGTTCACAAAGTGTTCTTCTCTCTACTGTCAAAAAGATGGATCAAAAGAAATGCAGACAGAACTATTTATAAAGGGGCCACAAATCGCAGAGCGCGCTGAGCGCGGCCTCATTAATTGCCAAAATGACCTAGAGCCCGCTGAGCGGGCTGCCAATCCGCGCTGAGCGCGCAAGCTACTGCCACTACCTCCTTCTTCACGCTGGGAGCGCGCTGAGCGCGCTCAAAGCATGCTCAAAAAATCCAAATTTTCCAAAACTGTTTTTGTGCCATCCTCAAGGCTCCATTCTTGACCTTTCCATGTAAAAATCTACACAAAAAAAAACACAAAAGATAGATAGATACGATAAATAATGAAATTAACTAGAAAACGGTTATAAACGAAAACAATGGGAAAAGCATGGATTTACGAATAAAGCTCACAAAAAAGGTACTAAAAACTAATCTAAATATTAACACTTTTTAGCACCTAACAACTCTCCCCAACTTGTCTCTTTGTTTGCCCTCAAACGAAGATAATTTAGAATAGAAGCAAGCGGAAAACAGGGAACAAAATACCAACAAAACATAATGGTTCAAACCAAATAAACACGCACGCAAGTACCGCTCGTCCTTACGAAGAATGAAAATATGTAAATGAACTAAATTCTAAACATCATTAACAAGCACAATTCATAAGCAACAAAAGCTCAAATTAGAATCACCTAATTTTCCGAATGAGCCTAACTCAATATATCCAAGGGACAAAACACACTCATAGCAAAAGTGTCAGCATCCAGAACAATTCATGCTTTCATCAAACCAAATCACAAGAAAACCAAGGAAACAAAGATCTCTTAAGGGCTTCTAAAGGTTGTAGCTTGGCAAGGTTAAACAAGAAAGGGATATTTGTAAAAGGCCAATGAAACAAAGTGGTTAACAAAAATTATCAACAAATGAAGAACATGCCAATAACCCACTTAAGACCAACCTCATAACAATTCAATTCAAACCTTTCTTTTCTTTTCTATTCTTTTCTTATGGTGCACTCTTTCATTTTTTTTTTTATTTTAAAACAACTCCCTTTGGAGTGCACAGCACAGCACAAAATAGTGCTTCAAGTTCTTTCTTTCATCACAAGAGGCACCAATTCCCCACTCCATTTTCTTTTTCACAAACTAGCACAACTCTCCCCAACTTTAAACCATACTATAATTAATAGGCAATGTTCTTCAAAAGTATGTTCAAACAAAGGGTTAAGTGCAAAAATAAAAGAACTAGAATGAATCACAAGGGTTTTTCTTTAGCATTAACAACCCACTATAAAGGGGTAGATACAAGATTCATTCCAATTCAAGGCTCAACATGGCTAGCAAGTGCTCACACCTCTCATAAGGTAAAATTGAAGGTTATGGTTTTGTGGTTTTTCTCAAAGTCAACAATTGCCTAGATCATTTCAATGTTTCCATGGTTTGAACATGAATACAAGATTAAACATGAATCATACGAGCTAAACAACATTTACAAAATCACTCAATATTTATGAACAAAGGACGGACTCACATTTGTGGTTGTGTCCTAACAGATTCCAACGTGAACAAAAATTGCTACATGAAGAGAAACTTGAAAATCATGTGAAGCACAAAGTTCAAAAACATACTAACATTCTACCAAGCACAAAACAGAGTACCTTTGTGTGCACCAATTTAGACTTATATCATCACCATCAATGAAAGGTGAAGCGCACACTTAAATGTTCAAAGAAACAACTTGCTTCAACCATCCATTACCTTAAAAAAATAAAGGGCAAACAACAAAAATTTCCTGTACAAACTAATCATATAAGCAAAAACACATCCGCCCGGATGTTAACTTCATTAATTAACCAAAAAGTTTTAACACCAATTCACTCACATCCGCCCGGATGGAGAATACAAAATTCCTACACAATGTAGTCAAAACAAAATCCCAACATAAAAGTTATACCAAATAAAGACAAAATAAAATAAGGTCCAATCAAACCCAACATCAATCTGAACTAGAGTTAGACGCTCCATCATCACCGTCATCGCCATCAAGGTCACCTTCCCCCTCCAGAAAAACAGGCCTGCCCTCAGGCCAACGAGCATAAGCAACAAGATCATCGCGAGTTCTCAGCTGGTGGTCCACATGCGGCTCACGAATCTGCAGCTGCAATTGCATCATAGAGTCATGCATAAATAATAAAGCTCGCTGATGAGCCTCGTGCATGGCCCAATTGGCCTCAGCACTTGGATCAAAAGCGTGCCCGCGGCCGCCCCCACGGCCACGAGCAGGAGCAGCAGCAGCTACAGGGACAGCCTGCTCAAAATCAATCGCCCCCATACAGTGACGAGTGACATAGCTATCATCAACAACCTGGAGCTTCACATTCGGGTGGGTAGGCAATGTAACACGCGCCTCATGGCATAAAGCCATAATCAAACCTGGATAAATCAGAGCGCATGCCACACGATCTCCAAGAGGCGTACCACTGGTGGCGGTTCTCTTCAATTCGCTAGATATAATCCGTCCAAAGTCCACAGTATGGCCCGCCCTGCACAAATGAAAAATCAGAGCCGCCGTCTCCATTGGAATAGAAGAGGTGTGGCTTCTCGGTCGAAGGTTGTAAAGAACAATCGACATGACAAGCTGCGAGACATTATCCAACACCCTCCTAGCAAACTTCTGAGGAGCACCAGCAGCACTTAAAATGTAATTACCCCCTTGTCTGCACAAGGACTCCCTAAGTTGGTCGGCATTCCAGTTCCGCCGAGCCAACGTCCGTCCAAAATCACAAATGTCATCTTCCCCCAGCTGAGGTTGGTCCCCAAGGTAGGTATTGATGGACTCCCTTGAGAAATTGATTGTCTTTCCCCGAACCCATGTTTGAAAAGTGAACGTCTCTCCATCGGACGGCAATGCATTAGCATAGAACTCCCTAACAATGTCAATGTTGTACTCAGGGAAGGGAGAACTAAGCTTGTCCCACGGACCACCCTACACAAAATGACTCATGTTCCTATGGGGACCATTGGGATCAATCATGATTAACCTATCCGACCAAATTGATCTTTTTTCAAGCTCCACGTATCTTTGTTGCTGCTCTAGGCCAACAAAACGCGTTGAATCAAATTGGCCAGCGGGAGCTCTGCGGTTAGGATTCGACGTCGAACCAACACGCTGCTTCTTCCTTCCTGACATCTGAAAAACAAAAAACAAGAAAACAACGTACAAACAAAATAGTACCACAAATTAGTGAAAACAGCAAGCTAGAATTCTTAAATTATTTAAACAAAATAAATACAATGACAATATAGCAGAACAGAGTTGGGACAAGGGGGGATTTTTCTGCAAATCTCAGAGCACGCAGGAGTGCGCTGAGCGGGCTCTGCGAAATGCAGAAAAATTCCCCTCTGCACAGATGGCTCAAACAGAAAGACACAACCCCTAATTTCACTACACAGCCTGTTACAGAGAACTAATCATCAAAAATCAAAGCAAATTACTCTTTCAACAAACCCTAAGTCTTAAATTTCCTAACCTAATTTCTACAATGCTAACTTCTAACAATATGCAAGCATACTAACACAGAACTTCTACCACAGAATTTCGTTAAAAATCCAAGACAAGAAGAAGAACATGGCTATCCAACAATTACAAACAATGTCCCATTCAAGGGTTTCTAAATGAAAAACGAAAAAAAAAATTGCTAAAACAGAAACTTACTATAATTGATGATGATTATGCTCTGCAGAAAATGAAAGGGAGATGATGAATGGTCTTGCAAATCCAAGGAACTTTGTGAAAAATTTTGAAAGAGAGAAAAAGAGGGAAATGAGAGAAATGAGAAAAATGAGAAAGAGGCAAGGTTTGGCAAACCCTAGCCACTTTAACATTCATTTGGGCAGGGTACACCTCTGTGGGCCCAGAAATCAAATAAATTTTTTTCAAAATTTCGCAACACGCGCTGAGCGCGCTCGCTACTGTAAGTATAGGTTCCTTTTTTCAAACGCGCGCTGAGCAAATTCAAAAATTTTTCCAGCAGCAAACAGACATCATCCCCACGTTCAAAACATCATCCTAAACATCATACAACAATAATTTTTCACAAAACAGGTCTAAACAGCAAATTCACTAGTAAAAACGATTAAAAACTTACAGTGTTGGGGTGTCTCCCAATGAGCGCTTGTTTAACGTCGGCTAAGCTCGACGGTCCAAGATGCTCACTTAAGAACATCAAGGAGAACAGTACTAGATGCGCGATTGAAATTTCCAAGAAGGTAAATTTTCAGGCGCTGACCGTTTACGGTCCAAGAATCCTTCTTTTCCAGGTCTTCGATAACCACCGCTCCAAACTCCTTTACTTCCTTCACACGAAACGGACCGGACCACTTGGACTTTAACTTTCCCGGGAAGAGTCTTAACCGAGAGTTAAACAGCAATACCAATTATCCGGCCTTGAAGTCCTTTTGCCGGAGCTTCTTGTTGTGGTACTCTTTCACCTTTTCCTTATACAACCAGCTTGAGTGGTATGCGGCATTACGCATTTCTTCCAACTCAAGAAGTTGCACTTTTCTCTTGGTACCGGCCAAGTCCTTGTCAAAATTCAGCATTTTTAAGGCCCACATGGCCTTGTTCTCCAATTCAACCGGTAGATGGCAAGTTTTACCATAAACTAGTTGAAACGGAGTTAGACCAATTGGAGCTTTGTAAGCAGTGCGATATGCCCACAAAGCCTCATCCAATTTTTGTGACCAATCCTTTTTTGAGCTAGACACGGTTTTTTCAAGGATTCTTTTTATCTCTCAGTTGGATACCTCAGCCTGACCATTCGACTGCGGGTGGTAAGGGGTCGCCACCTTATGTGATACACCATAGTGTTTTAAAACATTTTCGAGAGGTGTATTACAAAAGTGCGACCCACCATCGCTAATGAGCACCCTAGGCGTGCCAAAACGGGAAAAAATGCATTTCTTTAAAAAATTTATCACCGTTTTTCCATCCGCCCTAGGTGAGGCAATCGCCTCAACCCACTTCGAAACGTAGTCAACGGCTACCAACATATACTCATTTCCAAAAGATGGTGGAAATGGACCAAAAAAATCGATGCCCCAACAATCAAAAATTTCTACCTCTTGTATGTTTTGGAGAGGCATTTCATCTCTTTGTCCGATTCCACCAGTTCTTTGGCACATGTCACAACTTTTAGCATGGAGATGTGCGTCTTTAAAAAGAGAAGGCCAATAAAATCCTGATTGAAGGGCTTTAGTGGCCGTTCTCGTACCATTAAAATGGCCTCCATACGGCGAGTTGTGGCAATGCCAAAGAATGCTTTGAGCCTCTTCACTCGTGACACACCTTCTCAACAGGTTGTCACTTCCTAACTTAAACAAATAAGGGTCGTCCCATACGTAATAACTGGCATCCGAAAGGAACTTCCTCTTTTGGTTCCAAGTCAGGTCTTCGGGCACCCAACCGGTAGCCTTATGGTTAGCAAAATCTGCAAACCAAGGCCTAACTTGGACTTTGAAAAGTTTTTCATCAGGAAATTCCTCTTGGATTTCCTTTTCAGCAATGGTGACCTCAACATTCACAAGGCGAGACAAGTGATCTGCCACCAAATTTTCCGATCCTTTTTTTATCTTTTATTTCCAAGTCAAACTCTTGTAATAAAAGGATCCATCGGATGAGCCTTTGCTTCGAATCCGGTTTGGCTAGCAAATACTTGAGCGCCAAGTGATCGGTGTACACAACAACTTTAGACCCGATGAGGTAGGATCTAAATTTCTCAAACGCATACACTATAGCAAGTAATTCTTTTTCAGTTGTGGCATAATTAATTTGTGCCTCATTTAATACTTTACTTGCATAGTGTATCGCATGGAAATTTTTCTCCTTCCTCTGGCCAAGTACTGCTCCAACAGCATAATCGCTCGCTTCGCACATAAGTTCAAAATTTGAAGTCCAATTTGGAGCGATTATAATTGGAGCGGTAACTAACTTTTCTTTTAAAAATTCAAAAGCGTGAAGACATTCATCGTCGAAAAGAAATACCTGATCCTTGCTAAGCAAGTTGCTCAATGGTCTAGCCACCTTTGCAAAATCTTTGATAAAACGCCGATAAAATTCGGCATGCCCAAGGAAGCTACGGATCCCTTTCACGTTGGTCGGAGGAGGCAACTTCTCAATCACTTCAACTTTCGCTCTATCAACCTCAAGGCCTTTGGACGAAACTTTGTGGCCGAGCACAATTCCCTCCGTTACCATAAAGTGACACTTCTCCCAATTCAACACTAGGTTTGTCTTCACACACCTCTCTAGCACAGTTTCCAAATTTGTTAAGCACAAATCAAACGAACCTCCAAAAACGGAAAAGTCGTCCATGAACACCTCCATTGTCTTTTCTATTAAGTCGGAGAAGATGGCTTGAACGCACCGTTGAAAAGTTGCCGGCGCATTACATAAACCAAAAGGCATCTTACGATATGCAAAAATACCAAAGGGACACGTAAAGGCCGTCTTCTCATGATCCACCGGGTCAACCGCAATTTGGTTATACCCCGAATATCCATCTAAAAAACAATAGAACTGCTGCCCGGATAACCTTTCTAACATTTGGTCCATAAACGGTAATGGAAAATGATCTTTTCTTGTCGCGGTGTTGAGCCGTCTATAATCAATACACATCCTCCACCCCGTCACTGTTTTTGTTGGAACCAACTCATTGTTCTCGTTACGAATCACGACCATTCCTCCTTTTTTTGGCACAACATGGACAGGACTAACCCAAGGGCTATCGGAAATCGGGTAAATCATACCGGCTTCCAATAGCTTAACCACTTCTTTTCTCACCACCTCTTTCATTGTTGGGTTTAAGCGGCGTTGCGGTTGGGCTACCGCCTTGAAATCTTCTTCCATCAAGATACGATGCATGCAATAAGCCGGGCTAATTCCTTTTAAATCGGAAAGGACCCAACCTATCGCATCTATGTTTTTCTTCAAAACATGAATTAGACGGCCTTCCTCTTTTTTTGACAACACGTTACTAATGATAACCGGCTTGTTACCACCGTCATCAAGATAAGCGTATTTTAAATTGGAAGGTAAGACCTTCAATTCAAGTGGTGAATTCTCAACTTTCAAATCCTTTTTTAATTCTTCCGGTTCTACCTCCCAAGGTTGCAACTCTTTGAGGGAATCAAGCTCTTTTAAGCACTCTTCAAGAGCTCTTTCTTCTTCTTCGGAAAATACTTCAAAAGAATCATTAAGAGCCATTTCCAAAGGAGAGATTTCATGTACATGCTTAGAAACCTCCACAGTTGCCTCTTCAATTGCATCGATTCGAAAGCTATCATGTTTATCTTTGGAATGTTTCATAGCTTCGAAAAGATCAAAACAAACCTCTTCATTTTGGACCCTCACCTTCATCAAACCGTCATCCACATCAATCATCATACGTGCGGTTTTCATAAAAGGCCATCCAAGAATAAGAGGAGCATCATCATCCTCTTCCATATCAATAACAATGAAGTCCACTGGAAAGAAAAATTTGTCAACTTTTACCAAGACATCTTGAGCTAACCCATGAGGATGAGTTGTGGACTTGTCGGCCAATTGTAAAGTCATACGAATGACTTTCATCTCAATGTTCCCAAGCTTCTTTACAATGGACAATGGGATAAGATTAATGCTTGAGCCCAAATCAATTAAGCCCTTTCCAACATAAACGTCACCAATGGTGACCGGCAAAGTCACACGCCCCGGATCAACTTCTTTTTTAGGAAGAGTTCTTTGGATGATTGCACTACAACTCGCGTCAAGAACAATAGTTTCTGGTTCCGAATACCTCCGCTTCTTCGTGAGAATATCTTTCATGAACTTTGCATACTTCGGCATTTGTTCCAAAGCTTCGGCAAACGGAATGTTAATTTGTAATTGCTTGAAGATGTCCATGAACCGCGTATAGTGCCTCTCATTGTCCTTCTTTGAAGGAGCATGAGGATATGGTAAGTTTTGGATCGGAATAGCGCTCACTAATTCCTTTCCCTTCTTTACTCTCCTAAGTTTCTCCTTTTTCTTCGACTCATCACCACTATTATTTTCAACTTCTACCATTTTATCATTTTTATTTTCAACTTCACCTTCACCTTTTTTATTTTCAACTACTTCCTCATCACTACAATCCTCCACAAGACCATCAAGTTTTTCTTCCTCTACATTTTTCTCCTTCTTTTTAACCAACTCCTTCCTACTTCTAGTAACAATCGCCTTGCAATGATCCTTAGGATTCACTTGAGTATTCGCGGAAAAGGAAGGACCCGATTGTTGTTCGGCAATTTGCTTGGCAAGTTGCCCCACTTGGTTTTCAAGATTCTTAATCGCCGCATCACTACTCTTTTGGTTGGCCATTGACATTTGCATGAATTGAGTCAAAGTGTCTTCCAATTTAGAGCTAGCAACCGGAGGTGATGGTGGTTGATACGGATTTTGCCGGTTTGAAGGACTGGCACCATAACCTTGATTATTTTGATAATTTGCTCGCGGTTGAAATCCTTGATTTCCTTGATAATTTTGTTGAGAATTGTGTTGTTGTTGGTAAGGTTGTTGTTGTCTACCTTGATAATCTCTTTGATTTGCCATATAATTCACTTCTTCAAAACCCGGAGGAGGACAAAATCCGGTGTCATGCTCCCCCTTACAAAGTTCGCAACAAGCTACTTGCTTACTTCTGCTTGGCTCCTTCATTTCTTTGATCTGTTGAGTCAAAAGCTCCACTTGTTGAGAGATAAGCTTGTTTTGCGCAAGGATCGCATCGTTAGTTCCCAATTCAAGGACACCGGGCTTCTTTTGAGAGTTGCCACGGCTTTGACTTTGAAGATCGTTTAGAGCCATTCTATTGATAATATCAGTTGCTTCCTCGGCATTCTTTGCCATCAAACTTCCTCCCGCAGTGGCATCCAACAAAGTCTTACAATTCGGTTGGAGACCATTCTTGAAGATATGAATTTGTGTTAACTCATCAAACCCGTGACCTTTACATTTGCGAAGCATGGACTTGAATCGTTCCCATGCTTCATTGAGGGATTCATTAGTGCCTTGAGAGAACACTGAAATTGTTGTTTTTGACTCCATGAAACGGTTATGAGAGAAGAACCGTTCAATAAATTTTTCCTCCAAGACATTCCAATCGGTCATCACGGCTGGCGTTTGATCGAGGTACCAATCCTTTGCCTTGCCAAGCAAAGCATGCGGAAATAATCTTTTAAAGAGAGGTAACTCTTGTGCTGGATCTACACCGGCCGCTAATGCAATCTCATAGAATTTTGTGAGAAACGCAAAAGGATCTTCATGGTCCATTCCGGTGAATGGACTTCCATACAATAAATTCAAAGTTCCAGTTTTCATTTCAGCTTGCCTTCCTTGATTGTTGTTGGCAAACTGAGCGGTATGTCGTGGACTGTTCACACAAGGTGTAGATGCGGGAGGTGGAGGTGGTTGCGCCATGATTGGTGTGAATGGTGGTGGTGGTGTTGTAGTAGAACTTCCTTCTTGCTCTTGTCTTTGTCTCGCAAGCTGCCTCCTCCGTCTAGTTCTGCTATTGAGCCTACGAGCGGCTCTTTCAATCTCAGGATCGAAAAGAAGTTGGTCCGCCAGTAGTTTCCCTCGCATAAACCAAGTCTGCACACTTAAACAAAACACATCAACAAGCACAAGAAAAATTGTAACAAGTTGAAAACTTCACAACTATTGCTATGCTTGAAATATCAATTTACAATCCCCGGCAACGGCGCCAATTTGTTAAAGTACAAATAGAGTTAGGGTTTTAGTTATCGTTCCACGGAGATTGTTTGGTGATATCGCAACCGTTCTAAAGTCGTAATGTTTCAAACTTTAAAGTAACAGGGGGTTTTAGATTATTTTCGTAACGTTTGCATTCAAAGTTAATTAAAACGGTAAAAAGATTGTTTTAACGGTTTATAAAAGCATGTCAAGATTAGGGTTCGGCAAACCACTTCGCACGTATATAATCGATACGCTAATGAACTTGCTTGAATGATAAATACAATCACATATCCTCCCAATATGTTTATCTCTAACACATATTGTGAGTTTTGCCATTTTGATCCTTTGTTGACTTCTCACACAAACTATCAAAATGACAACATTAGAGTTCAATATTTATGAACATCAACACACATTGCTATCTCTAGCCAATATACATTGATGGATGACAAACCTAGGTAAAGAGTTGGAGCACATTTCTCAATCATGATCCAACACAAAGAATAAACATAAAAACAAGGTTTATCATCATACATTCATCATCCAAGAGTTCACAAGAGAGGATCAATCCATATACATACAAAGTAACGGTTCACCTACATCTAACCTTGACACAAAAGGTAACTTAGCTCTCCATTGTCATGGAAGCTAAACAAACAAGAAGATGAAGAAGATTATTTAACATCAATGACGATATCTCGAAGAATGATGCTTCCAATCTTCCTCAAATGGATGCTACAGTGTTCACAAAGTGTTCTTCTCTCTACTGTCAAAAAGATGGATCAAAAGAAATGCAGACAGAACTATTTATAAGGGGGCCACAAATCGCAGAGCGCGCTGAGCGCGCAACACCGCGCTGAGCGCGGCCTCATTAATTGCCAAAATGACCTAGAGCCCGCTGAGCGGGCTGCCAATCCGCGCTGAGCGCGCAAGCTACTGCCACTACCTCCTTCTTCGCGCTGGGAGCGCGCTCAAAGCATGCTAAAAAAATCCAAATTTTCCAAAACTGTTTTTGTGCCATCCTCAAGGCTCCATTCTTGACTTTTCCATGTAAAAATCTGCACAAAAAAAAAACACAAAAGATAGATAGATACGATAAATAATGAAATTAACTAGAAAACGGTTATAAACGGAAACAATGGGAAAAGCATGGATTTACGAATAAAGCTCACAAAAAAGGTGCTAAAAACTAATCTAAATATTAACACTTTTTAGCACCTAACACCCGGCGCTTTTGAAGTTTCGCCCGACGGAATTTTCGCCCGGCGCAGCAGGGGCGAATCACACCAGAAAATTCTGCACTGTTTTATTCGTAACTTTTGAACCGTAACTCCGTTTTACGCACGGTTTGAAGCGTTGGAAAGCTTATTCAATGCTCTATACAACAATGGCAAAATCCCATTACTGGAACACCTGCAAAAATAAATGAAAATCAATTAAACTCAATGATATTTACACGATACACAATATATACACTAAAACGTAAAGTAAACGTAATTACGAACAAAGCGGGGTTTATTCAACCAATTTTAACACAAAGTAATGATAAGTGTAACAAACTTATCTACAAAAATAGCTACAATTTGCACTTATCAAACTCTCCCCAACTTACCTAATTGTTTGTCCACAAACAAGAATCAAACAAACTTGAAAATGCACAAGCAACATCCAAAGAACGATGAATCAGCAGGTTTTGAAAAACGGAAACGAATGTATGGTTCAAATGAAAACGGTACACACAAAAAGTAAATACTTACCATTGGCTACGACGACAACATAGTCACGAAACAAACGCAAAATACAAAAATCATGCCAAAAATTCTAAAACAACACAAGTTCAAATGTGAATCGCACCTAGCAAAAAGAATCATCGGTAGATGAAAAACACACAATAAGGTACTTTACACTCACACAACACTCATGCAAACAAAAGACTAAATTATGCATACATCCACAAATTCACATTGAAAATACAAAAGCAAGAATCACAAGGACTTTCAAGGTTGTAACGTGGTCGGGTAAACAAACAAGGGGCAATTTCTAAAGGTAATTGAAACAAAAACTTGCCTAAACCTAAGGGAGTGAAAACTCACAAAGATTCACACACAAAATTTCAACCAACTTCTTCCAAAATCCCAAGTGCTACACAACACACAATACTTATTTAGCACAATTATTGAAACTCTTTTTGTTTCCTTTTTCAAGGATTTTTCTTTTTCTTCTTTTTTTCTTTTTTCTTTTCTTTTCTTTTCTTTGTCATATTTTTCTCTTCTTTCTTTTCTTTTTCAATCCTCATAGAATCCAACCAATGAGTATACAATCATCCTCTCCCCAACTTGAATTCAACCGCACCATCATGTGAATACTCCCTACTTTCTAAGGCAAGGAAAAAATCCATACAAAAACACAAAATTGAGGTCCAAGAAAAAACAAAATCCATTAAAAAATAAGTGAACTAAATACTCATAGACAAGTATTAAGTTCAAATAGAAACATGGATCAAAAAGCTCAAAGGGGTTACAAATTCTCACACACTCACAAGGTGAATTGACTATTTGGTTAAGGTGGTTGTGCTCAAAATGAAACAAATGCCTTGATCCTTTTCATGCATTCATATACACAACATAAACAACAGATTCAACATAATAAAATCCAGTTAGAACAAGAATGTTGAAACTCCGAGCATATATGAACAATGGAAGTCTTCCTCACAAAAAGGTTGGGAACTAAAGTGATTCACAACAAGAACAAGTATACAAAAGAATGAATGGCATGAAAGTTTGTAAAATGCCTAAGTAACATGAATATGCTAAAGTCAAGAAAGCGATCAATACATACCTCAGACGTGTACAAAACTTAACAAAATCATTACCTTACATCCGCAAGTTGAAACGAACCAACTTGGAAAATCACCAAAGCATCCTCAAATAAGTCAATCAAAATTTGCGAGCAAACAACAACCAAAAACATTAGAAATGAAAAACAATAAAAACATGCTTGTTTTACGTCATAAGCTCGACGCCTTTACGGTGCTTAATTAGAAACTTCCTCTCTTCATGCTGTGGTGATGTCTCACCGCGCAACCAAAAGCAAGCGTCCTAACCAAACACTTGAACAAACGTTAAAATATACAAGTATCAATATAAACAAGTGAAAATAGACAATATATACGATATCTACAAAACTAAAAAACAAAGAAACTATCGCAATGCGATTCAATAAAAACACCAATCCCCGGCAACGGCGCCACTTTGTTGGTTGCGGTATAAGGCAAGCAAACAAAAAGATTTGGAAGTATTTTTTCGGGAATTATCGTGTCCACAGAGATCGGTGCTACTGAACTGCCGTTCGACAATTTAATTGTTAATGAGTTTGGGTTTAAATGGTTTGAATTAAATGCGGAAAAGTAAATATGAACATAAAAAGAGTACATTCTTTGAAGAGAAGAAACCTATCAAGCATGAATATACACTACTCAGAACAAACGTAAACCTATCGATCAGTCGCATTCAACATACAATACTCATCAAAATCATCACGTATCGCTCACAATAGTGTCCATCTCTGGTACACTGAGCTGAGAAAGCAACCGTATCACTCTCGTCGTCACTCTCGCGCACGACGCCTCGAAACACGAAAGCCATTAAGTTTTGACACCATAAAGATTATTATCTAAATCTATCTCTAGCATTTAGACAATAGATATCCATCCTTAATCAAAATTTGTGATGTTTATCTCTAACACAACACAAATCCAAACATAAATGCAAAAAGATCAAGGAAGATATCGATAATGATTTATAAAGCATATATATTATACAACCATGATCAATACATGTACATAGGTTTAGAGTAACAATACAAACATAACCCAACAAATAGAGAAATACATAGAGAAGAAATGGAGAAAAACCAAACATTTCATGAGTTGTCGGCTCCGATTGATGAAGGATTCGACTCCGGATCATCCTAATGCATGCTCCAATGTGTTTTCTAGCCTAATCCTACTCAAAAAATGCTATTGGATGGATTTGGAACCAAAAATATCAAAACCCCTCCCTAAAAATTGTGTTTTTGGGCCTTTAATGGAGTTTCTGTACGCCCAGTTTCACCCGGCGGAATTTGGGGCGCCCGGCGACGAAAGGCGGTTTATTTTTGCAAGTTCCAGTGTTGTGACACTGTTGCGCCTTCTGAGTTTCGCCCGGCGGAATTTTGGCTTCCCCCGGCGCTTTTGAAGTTTCGCCCGGCGGAATTTTCTCCAGGCGCAGTAGGGGCGAATCACACCAGAAAATTCTGCACTGTTTTATTCGTGACTTTTGAACTGTAACTCCGTTTTACGCACGGTTTGAAGCGCTGGAAAGCTTATTCAATGCTCTATACAACAATGGAAAAATCCCATTGCTGGAACACCTGCAAAAATAAATGAAAATCAATTAAACTCAATGAGATTTACACGATACGCAATATATACACTAAAACGTAAAGTAAACGTAATTACGAACAAAGCGGGGTTTATTCAACCAATTTTAACACAAAGTAATGATAAGTGCAACAAAACTTATCTACAAAAATAGCTACAATTTGCACTTATCAGTCTTATAATTATGAATTTTATTTTTAATGGGTATAATTACGAATTTAAATATTTTAAATGTGTTAATATTGATTTATTTTTAATGTGTTAATGAACCGAAATTTGGATAGTTTATATTCTTTTAACGTAGTTAATGAAGATCAATCCATTAATTTGATATATTTTATTATTATTCAATTATTTATCATCAAATATCAATTAATTTCGAATATGGATTTCTAAACACAATTGAGATAATGGTCATAATGTGTATCTAAAAAATGTTTATATTTTAAACGACAACTAAGTTATATTTATGAATATAATTAATAAAATAAACAATTTAAATTCACATTAATGAAAATAATAAATAATTATAATAATAATTAGGGAAGGGTTTAATGGTAGTGCACTGTCAGTGTAAGACAATTTTACACATACAACCAATCAAAATGTTTATAATTGCCATGTAATATCAGTATTTTTTAAATAAAAATATATTTTATTCTGATACATGGTTGTGATTGGTTGATAGTGTAAAATATTTTACACGGTCAGTGCATTTCCTTTTTTTCTCTATTAATTAATGTATAATTATAAAAAAATAAAAATATTTAAGATAATTGTGCTGTAAGATAAAAATTAAAGTTTAGTATAAATTAAATATTCTATACAATAGAAAATAATATAAAGTAAAAGTACACGTTACTTTTTATAGATAGGATTATAAAAATCACTTTTTTATTACATTATATTACCTAATTTAAATATTTAAAGAAATGTAATTTATATCTATAATAAATTTTAAATATATTTTAATTATTACTAGTATATAAGTATTTGTTACAATATACTAATTACATAGAAACTAATAATTATAAATTTTATTATAATATACTAATTGTATAGAAACTATAAATGGTAAGTAAATTATATTTGTGAAAGAATATAAAAATTAAATCATTTAAAATGCATTTTTATGAATGAATGATATTCAAAGCATGAATGACTTGAAATGACATTTATTTTTCTTTGCATACTATTGATCCAAATATTTTCATGATTTTATATAAATAAACAATAATCATGCAATATTAATGAATTAAATGAACTTCAATATAAACACTAATATAACTGGACATAAAATAAGACAAATGAAATGTATTAAAAATTAAAGATTACAAAAGATAATGAATTATAATATAAAAATTAATAATATTATAAATTATAGTATCGCGATCTACAATAAATACATTAGTAATGTATGAATTAAATAGTATCAAAATTGTATAATAATATGAAATATTCTTAATTATTTTATGATAAAGAAATAAAACTAATATATTTTATTAATAAGACATATTAAACTCATAATGAAAAAATAAGAGATTCAGACAATATACAGTTGATCCAAATATTTGTATACGGAAAAATAAGATATATTAAACTCATAGCAATAGAATAAGACAAAAATAATATTTACATACGAAAAATTTATTATTGATCCAAATATTTGTATATAAAGAAAAATTATATTTATGATCCAATTATAAATAAAAATATGTCTTTCTTTTAAAAATAATAAATTCTTTTGGTTAAACAATTTTGTTTTTCTTTCTTTTCATGTCAGTACTCGGGCGTAGCCACGACTTTAAATAATGCACGTGTATCCATAAATTTAAATGAAACTACCATATCAGTATTTGGTGGTACCCACGAGTTTAAAGAAATTATATGAATAGAGAAGTTATGTTTTTTTAGATATTTAAACATATTTATAAGATAATACATTCCATTAATAAAATATCTAATAAATTAAAATAAATATTATAAAAATATTTCTATAAATGATGCCTAAATAAAAATAATATTTGTATATGGGTAAAAGTATATTATTTATCAAAATACAAGAAAAATATGTGTCGTTTATTAAAATTTATATAATTAAAATAATAATTGAATAAATGTGTGTCATTGACGTAAACTCGAGAAAATATGTACTATTAATCAAAATAAGAGAAAAAGAGGCATTAATTATTTAAAATTTATATAATTAAGTAATGATTGAAAAAATGTTTCAATAATGTATATACAGGGAATTGGCATCTATTTAATCCATGTTAGTTATTCAAATTCTCATCTAAATTTGAATTTAAATTTTTGGTTACACTGGGAAATTGACATCTATATGTTGATTTTTTGATTTGTTAATCTATATTTTCAGTTACAATCTATTTATCTAAATTAAAATTTTCCGTTACAGTTGATAACTGGTGTATGAGTATAATCATTTATTATAATTTATGAATTTATGAGATAAATTGTATGAAATTCTATATTTATATTTATTTTAAATCAATATTTTTACACGGGGAAAATTGTTGTTCTACTTAATATTTATATTTGTATTTAAATTTAATTTTTTAATTTTTTTAAAATATATCGATCATATCCATTGTATAAATATCATTAAATATATTTTATTATGTATTAAATATTTATGAAAAATATTAATAAATTTAACATTTTATTCTACAAATGAGTTAAATATCAATATTTCAAATTTCAAATTTATTTTCAAAAAAAAATGTTAATTTTTTTAAATTATATTACTTCATTATGATCTTTAAGGGTATCCCACAAAAGAGATATTTTAATAATACTTACATGAATTATGAGATTGTAATAGAAAATATATATCTACTGTTAAAAATCAATATATACTGAAACGGGTAAATAAAGTCATTGATAATATAGAAAAGTATATGAGACAATTATTTTTATACACGGGAAAAATTTAAATATTTTAGATTTAACTTTATGTTTATATATGAAAAAAGTGTATGAATGATCTAAATTATTTTATTTACTCATTTTTATTAATCCTATTTTTTTTTCAAATTTTAAATGTAGACAAATGCGCGTCACCGACGGGTATCCGTGCGAAGGCACGGGTATCCCGCTAGTAGAAATTGGATTCATTGAATTTTTTTTTTTTTTTTTTTTTTGCATTTTTCTACTTTTGCGATCCTTGCTTTAAAGAAAAATTCATATCCTTAAATGAAGAAATATTTATTTGAACAATTTCGACCATGACGAAGTGTTTTAATTAATAAATTTGAAATTACAATCTTTCAAGATCTCACAACTACTATGTCAAAAATTTTAATGTGTTCATTTAGTGGTAGAAAAATATAAATATTTTCAATTTTATATTTTAAATATTTTATGTATAATATTGATTATATATAAATTTACTATATATTCGTCTAATTTTTGTTTACATTAAAAAACTCTTAAAATTTTAAGACATTATATTATGGGTCTGATTGCACTTGAAACAGAAACACGATAATGTTTACTCATATGTATAAATATAGAGTGGATATAGTAAAATAAAAATCTAATTTACTGAAAAAGCTTGTAAAAAAGATATACTAAAATAAATTTAAAATCTTTTAAATTTAATAACTTAATTTACTTTCTATTTAATAATAATTAAAAAATAACAATAGATTTACTAAAATTTTAAAATATTATTAAAAAGTAAAATTAAGCAATCAACTTTAAAATATATATATATATATATATATATATATATATATATATATATATATATATATATATATATATATATATATATATATATATATATATATATAATGAAAAAATAGTCACAAATAATATTTATAATATTTCATAATAAACATATTAATAAAAAATTAATTAATTATATAATAAATTTTAATTATTTATTTATAATGTTCATAATGTTATTATTTAAAATAAAATCTGAAGAGTAGAAATTGAAAGAAAATAAAATTTAAATGATATTAAGGAGGTAAGCATTTCAAAAACGTTCCATGTGGTAAGCTTTCAGTATTAAAATAGAAAATATACTTAAAATGAAAATACTGATGCTACCACTGGGCTACACTACTCTAAGTGATTAAATTTGGAACTTGTTTTACATATTATATAATGTTTTATTTATTTGAGGCCTTTGTACGGTGGCACTCCTTGCACATTCGCAGGGTCGGCTCTGATTTTGGTAATTGTAATAAACTCATCCTCTATAATAGACAATACTACACACTTTTGCAATCTAAATTGTCAAGTCACAGCTCCCCTTGTATATTTAATCATGTAGTCTGAAGTGGACTTTCTGAAATCAATGTCTCCAGCCATATCAGAGTCAGAGTATTCCACTAGAGTAGGCTTATCTCCTCCAAAACAAAGCCTCGCAGAAATAGTATCGCGAATATACCTTAAAATCCATTTTACAGCATTCCAATGCTCTCTACCTGGATTTGACAAATATCTACTGATTGTACCAACAACATGTGCTATATTTGGTCTTGTATACACCATTTCATACATCAAACTACCTACAGCAGACATATAAGGAACACGTTTCATATCAAATGCTTCATCTTCACTTGAAGAACTTCAGTTAGGACTCAACTTGAAATGAGTAGCGAAAGGAGTACTTACCGCCTTAGAACTTTCCATTTTGAATCTTTGCAACACTCTTTCGATATAATATTCTTGTGACATCCAAATTTTCTTCACTTTTCTATCACCAATGATTCTAATGCCAGGAATCTACTTAGCCGCTCCCACGTCTTTCATGGCAAATGACTCTCCCAATTACTTTTTTAACTTGTTAACGTTAGAAATACTTTTCCCTACAATAAGCATATCATCAACATATAACAACAGGATGATGAAGTCATCGTTAGAACATTTTATAACAAAGACGCAATTATCTGAAGTAGTCTTCTGGTATCCTTAATCACACATAACATACTCACACATAACATACTCATACTCAAACTGCCTTGGAGCCTGCTTCAACCCATATAAACTCTTTCTCAATCTACACATATGGTCTTCTTTACCTTTAACTTGAAAATCATCAAGTTGTTTCATGTAGATCTTTTCCTCCAAATCACTATGAAGGAAAGTCGTTTTCACATCCATTTGCTCAACATCTAAATCAAGAGTAGCATTCAAACTCAACAAGGTTCTAATTGATGACATCTTTACAACATGTGAGAAAATATCATTAAAATCAACACCCTTTCTTTGACGAAAACCTTTCACCACTAATCTGACTTTATATCTTTGAGATTTAGAGTTGCTCTCATGTTTAACTCTATAAATTCATTTGTTTTCCAAAGCCTTTTTTTCCTTTATGAAGCTTCACTAAATCATAAGTGTGATTATCATGCAATTATTTCATCTCATCATGCATTGCATCCATCCACTTTTGATTTTCATCCCTTTCCATGGCCTCTGAAAAACACTCGGGCTCACCCTCTGTCGTAACCCAAAATTTGACCTCCCTCTTTTGCCTTTTGCATGAGCATAAGCATTCGCATCGCTGGCATACGCGTTCACATTTTTTCCTCTGGTGTTTTGATTGCAGGATATTCAGGTTTTCCAAGCCAGATTAATCATATCCTCACAAGGTCATCACCTCATCAAAACAAGCACAAAATGAAGGTTTCCATACCTATTCCTCAATACAAGAGGTGGAAAATCGAAGTCGGGACCACAACACCCTTTTTTAGGCAAATTGGGCATATTTTGGCCTGGTTAATCGATTAACCATTTGCAGTGCAATTGTGTTAATCGATTAACACAAGCAAAATAGGCACAATTTGTTGCTTTTTCATGACAGTACCTTTGCACACATTTTGGTCTTGGATTCTAGCAGCATATGGAATATTTTAGACACCTCTAAACATTTCCAAGCTACTCAATTTATTCCAAGTGCATTTGATATGATACTTCACTTCAAATCAAGTGCACAATGTTCCTTGTTCTCCAAGTAATGTGGATCTTTGGATGTTAGAATTCACCTTGGGATGGTTACCGAGTTGGTTCTAACTAACCGAGTTAACCGCCTTGACTCAGTGAGTCAAGTCCAACTAACTCCTAACCTAGCTCCAAACCCAAAGCTAATTCCAAACCATCTCATATTCCAAACCTAAAGCCTATATAAACACACCTCCACTCACTTTTCAACTCCTAACCTAGCTCCAAACCCAAAGCTAATTCCAAACCAAATTCCAAACCATCTCATATTCCAAACCTAAAGCCTATATAAACACACCTCCACTCACTTTTCAACTCCTCAACCATTCTCTATCATTTTTCACCAAACTTCTCACATTTCACTCTCAATTCTCTCACTTTTTCTCTGATTTTTCTACTCATTGTTCATCTTCGTCTTAATTCTTCTCCATCAAACCTCACCAAAAGCTCTTATTCTTGAAGGATAATCACTTTTCACCTTGAAAGTGATTAATTCTTGAGCTTAACCTTCATCATTTGGCATTCTTTGGTTAGATTTCTGGAATTACATCTCATTCTACTTCAATCCAAGGGTTTCACACCATTTATTTTGGTGCAAGTTCGATTTCGGTGCATTTTTGCGTTTTTGATCGGTTTCGACGCGTTTCGTCTACAATTCAAGGATCCTCTGGTTTTCTTTAATCTTTTGCACCAAGATCACTTTGCAACATTTACCAAGGCACATCTCAATCTTGTAGGTTGGTGGATTTCATTCATTTTATCATTTCGATCGTTTTCGTATTGTTTGCGATGTAATTTCGATATTCTTGCATGTGAATTGATTACACTTTTGATTGATCCATGATCTTGATTGTTAATTGATTCTATTGTTGATCATTTGCTGTTTCTAAGCTTTATTTTTCGTGCATAATTGTTTGCCCTAGCATTGGAGTGATTGCACAATCAAAAAGTTGGCCAAAAGCACTTTTCAAAATTGATTTTTTGCTCCCTGTACAATGTTAATCGATTAACACATTGCAGTGCAATTGTGTTAATCGATTAACCAGTGTTTTTTTTTCACTTTTTCACGTGTTAATCGATTAACACATTGCAGTGCAATTGTGTTAATCGATTAACACTGAACCAGAAGGCCATTTTCTTGCATTTTCAAGTATGTTTGCCATGCTTTCTTCATTTTAAGTTCCATTGATTGTCATGCTTGATTTTATGGATGTTTTTAATGTCATTTCACTTCTGGTTGAAGCATGTTCATGAACTTTTGATGCACATTTTCGATTATTCATTTGTTTCATGTTCTTAGCATTGTATGAACATAGCAATTCTTGCACTATCTTTGTTCACATGATGCATGATTTTGTGTGGCATTTTGATGATTATTTGGCACTGTTTTGCACTTTCCATTTCAATTTGCATTAATTTTATTCTTCATGGATAAGCTTAATCTTGTATAATTAATAATTTACTCCTTTTTGCTTTAATGACTTTTCATCCTCTTTGGAAAGTTGTTAGCATGTTTATCCCTTGATTAATTGATCAAAACTTTGTTTTGATTAATCGATCTTCCCTTTTCCTCTCTTTAGGCCTCCTTTAGAGCTTTCTCTCTCATTCCCCCCGTGGAGTTGGAGTTTCGCTCTGCGCCTTGCATCGGAGCACTGTACAAATTGACGTCGTTATGCTGTCTGTTTTTCTACGCAGGAGCACTGTACAACTTGGAGTTATTGGGCCGTTCGGTTCAACTTCCGCATTACACCCTATCTGTGTTAGGGAAGGGGTGAGAAGGGAGAATTCCTACTCTCATTCTGACTACTTCAGGTAGGGGACAAATGATCTTGTGCTTGGCTTAGTCATCTCTATCTCCAAGCGGTAATGTGTTTTCTTTCCCCAGTCGAGTTGATCCTTGATCACTCTTCTCTCTTTGCGATCCCTTTCGATCCTCGATCACTCCTATCTCTTTCAATCCCTCCTCTTGATCAATCACCTCTTCTTGGTTAATCACCCTTTTCTTCAGTTAACCACAGTCCGTTTGTTAAAATACTGAACCTCTTGGGTTAATCACCTTCTCTTGGTTAATCACCCGTCTCCTCAGTTAATCACAGCCCGTCTGTTAATCACTGAGCACCTCTTAGGTTAATCACCTCTTCTTGGTTAATCACCATTTTCTTCAGTTAACCACAGTCTTTCTGTTAAAATACTGAACCCTTTCGAGTTAATCACCTTCTCTTGGTTAATCACTCGCTTTTCTCTTCGGTTAGTCACAGTCCGTCTGTAAACACCGAATCCCCCGCAGTTGGCAACCTTTCTTTGGTTCAAATACCCTTTTCTTCGGTTGAGTATTGTTTGTTCAGTCAGTTTACCGAACCCCTTTGGATCCCCAGCGGAGTCCTTCCTATTCCCTTTGCTCTCACCTTCTTGGTTATGACACTATTTCTTTTTCGTCCCCAGCAGATCTTTCTCTATCTCTTATTCTCTTGGTTTGGACACCATTTCTCTCTTATTCTCTTATTCTCTTGGTTTGGACACCATTTCTCTCTTATTCTCTTATTCTCTTGGTTTGGACACCATTTCTCTCTTATTCCCTTATTCTCTTGGTTTGGACACCATTTCCCCTTTATTCCTTTATTCTCTTGGTTTCGACACCATTCTCGCACTTTATTCTCAGTACAGTTACTATTTCTTTCCTTTACACTCTTTTCTTGGTTTTGACACCATTTCTTTGGAATCCTCAGTGGAATTTCCTTCTTTCTTTTGCTCTTGGTTTTGACACCACTTCTTTTGTCTCCTTGTTTCTTTCTTGTTTTCCTTTTCCGTTCAGTTCCCCGAACTACGGAAGCTCTGATTCTGCATTCTTTTGAATGTATGATACGTAGGCATGAGATCGCAATGATCTCGGCGAGCACACTTCCACCCTTCTTTCCTTCTCCCTTTCTTCTTTTCTCTTCGTCCCCTGGTTCCATGAACTACGACGCTCTGATTTCCTCATTGGACTATGAGGGTACGTAGGCACGAGGGCCACAATCCTCCGCGAGCACTTTCTTTCCTTTCTTTCTTTTTCCCCTTTCTTCTCTCTCTCCTTTCTTTTAGCTAGAAGCCTTTAGATAGACAACCCATCCAAGCCTAGAAGCAAGCGAAATGGTTCCCGTCGAGTACGACGGACGCGTTAGGTGCTAATACCTTCTTTTCGCATAACTGACCCCCCATGCCCGTTTCTCTCCCCCTTGGGTTTTATCGATATTTTCCATGTCCTTTGGGACTAAATAAAGTTCGGTGGCGACTCTGTTGTTATCTTTGAGTGTGCAATTCACTCAGGTAGAAACCAACCATCTTCACCCTCATCAGTCAAGGTCACATGCACATCAGAATTATACCTTGTAGAAGGTTGTCTCTGCCTGTTAGACCTCTTAAGTTGAACTTGAGATGATTGTGGAGCTTCACCAAGATTCTCATCCTGTGACATATCACTCTCCCCTTCACCATCATTAGTTAGAATATTTACCTAATCTCCAAGTTGTTGATTATCAATATAATCATATGGCTCACCATTGTGTTCATCACCACCAATAGCATCCAGATTATGACTAGATAACCAGACTGGATCAACATTATATAAATTGATATCTTTATTGGGTGTATCCTTATCTACCTTATCAATGTCTTCAATAGTTTGGTCTTCCATAAACACCGCATTGCGGCTTCGAATAAGCTTCTTCCCTACAAGATCATACAACCTGTAACCAAACTCATCTTGCCCATAACCGATGAAGATACATTTTTTTTTACTTTGCATCCAACTAGAATCTTTCATCCTTTGGAATATACACAAAAGCCTTACAACCAATGACTCTCAAATGATCATACTTGATATTCTTTCCAAACCAAATTTTGTCTAGAACTTCATTGTTCAAAGCAACAGTAGGAGTGAGATTAAGAATATGCACTGCCGTGTAAAGTGTCTTGCCCCAATAATAATTAGGCAACTTAGCTTCGGAGAGAATACACCTTACTCTCTTAATTAGTGTTCGATTCATCCTCTCTGTTAAACCATTCAATTGAGGAGTTTTAAATGGAGTCTTTACACGTACAATACCATGCTATTTGCAATATGAATCAAATGGTCCATAATACTCTCCACCATTGTCTGATCAAACATATTTCTACTTCTCGCATGTCTTCCTCTCAACCAAAGCATGGAATTCTTTGAATTTTTCTAACACTTGGTCTTTTATCTTCAAGGCATAAACCCATAGTTTCCTGAGCAATCATCAATAAAGGTAACAAAATAAAGTGCACCACTAAAGGAGTTTACCTTTAATGGACCACAAACATCAGAATGTACCAATTGAAGCAACTTTGACTTCCTTGAGGGAGGATGTCTCTTGAAATATACTATAGTCTGTTTACCAGCCATGCAATGAGATCACTTCTCCAAATCTACATTTTAACTGATATGACTAAGTCTTCGGTGCCATAAAGATGCTTCCATGTCGATAGCATTCTTATTGTCCCTAACAACCAAAGCTTTTGTCCAATACAATTTAGAAAGCTTTTCCCCTCTAGCCACAACCAAGTTACCTTTGTTAAGTTTCCACTTTCCATAACCAAAGTGATTATCATAACCACAGTCATCTAGCATATGAACATAGATAAAATTAAAGTGGACATCTGAAGCATGTTTGACACCTTTAAGCAACAATTGCATTCCCATGTTGGTTTATAGGCAAACATCACCAACACCAATTACCTTAGATACACCATCATTACCCATCTTCAACACTTCAAAATCACTAGAAGTATAATATGTGAAGAAATTCTTTCTTGGTGTAACATGCAATGTAGCACCAGTGTCAACTATCCATATGCTCCCATTTGATACAAGATTAACAGATTCATGATTACGGAAAATAACAAGATCATCACTAGTAGCAGTAGTAACACAATCATCATCATCATCATCATATTCATGGTCTCTTTGTTTAGACTCACCCTTATTGCCTTTGTTATCTCTTTTTCACTGATAGCAATACTTATGTATGTGTCCTATTTTGTGACAATAATGACACTCCATATTTTTTTTTATCGTGGCTTGGACTTGCTTCTGTTATTCTTTCTACCACCCTTTGGTTCCTTTTTATGACTTCTCCCCCTATTTTCAATGACAAGAACCTCGGGTTGAGATGAAGAACATCGTGTCTTCCTTCTCATCTCCTCGCTATGAATACCACCCTTAGCCATTTCCAAAGAAACAACACCTTTATGAGAAGAACTTGTAATAGAAACCTGAAACCTCTCCCAAGACTCTGGTAAAGATAGCCATAGAAATAGTCCCAAATTTTCATCATCAAATTTGATACTCATTCCTCACATTTGATCAAAGAGCCCTTGAAATTCAACAAGAACAATTTATTATTCCTTGATTTAGAGGTATACAAGGAATCTATCTTCTCCCACAAAGTTTTTGCATGTGTCAAATTAGCAATATGATTATAAACATTATCTTCTACATATCTTCGAATAAAACTACATACATGTTGATGTCTAAGCTTTCATTCTTCATCAGACACGGAATCCGGCTTTGCGGAACTAAAAACCGGCAAATACAATTTCTTCACATATAGTAAGTCTTTCATCTTGCCCTTCCATAAATGATAATTAGAACTATTTAACAATATTGTCTTCATCTTTGTATTTAACTCCATCATTCAAACAAGTAAAATAGCCCTTAACCAAGAGCTATGATATCACTCTAACAAGAAATTAAGACACGATAACAAACTAATACACAGCGGATATAAAATTCCCTAAACTTATAGGAACCTTGAGGATCAACAACAAACATAAGACGACAAATAGAACAAATAAAGGCACAAAAGAAAACTGATATTTTTAACGTGGAAAATCCCTCAATATGAGAGTAAAAACCACGAATCGTCCAGACCAAATAAATAAATCCACTATAATCAATTAAGGGTACATGAGAGTCTTAAAGCGATTCACAAACTAGTGCTAACAACCACAAATTACAAAGGAAACTAGCTTACAAATAAGAATAAAAAAGATGAAAAGTTTCTCAAATCTGCAGCTTCAGTGCGAAGTAGATAACTCTCACCTCAGAAGCAGTTTTGAAATTCTTAATGGTCAAAAGTTAGATACATGTGTTACGAACCTTTCCTACAAATTTGAGCTCGATCCGACGGTTAACAAAATGGGGACCGTCGATTTAGTAAGATTGGTTGCAGAAAAACGGGAATGAGTTTTTCTCCTCTTTTCTCTCTTTTGAATCCTTAATTTTTCTCTATTTCTCTTAACCCTAAATTGATCTTCTCCACTTAAATAAGTCAGAAAAATGAGCTAATCGTATTTGATTCTTCAGCAATCATAACTTATTTGATCCAAAAGTGGATCCAAATACAATAGCTGATGGAGGAGGAGGAGGAGGTTCCACATTAAGTGTAGGGAGCAAAAAGGTTGAAGGAACCTTCTGAAGCAAATGTTCGACTATACCAAAAAGTCCGGCATGGAAGTTCCTTTGTGCTTCCTTCAAGCACCAAAATCCCATCTCTTCAGAATTGAAGTTAATCCACTTTCTGAAATTGTTGCACAGAGTGAGAACTTCATAAAGGTTTGCATTAGACGCACAACCTTCAGTGAGAGACTTCAACTTGGCAACATCCTTATTCTCAAATTGCGAAAACAATTCATCCAAGAGAGTTTGGAGGATGTTTGTGTTATGGGTAGTTTGGGTGGAATATTGAAGGGGAGTTCTATCTGGTATTTCTATAATCTCAACATCTGATTCAGATTCAGAATCAGGGACATCAGATTCTACCATGGGAGTGTTAGGGTGAGTTAAGCTTTGTGGTTAAATGATTAAGGATATGAGTGATGGTGAAATATCTAGTTGAGGAGGTGGATTTGGTGGAGATGGGGTTTCTTTTGGGAAAGCACGAGCTATGGGTAGTGTGAGAGAGACAGAAGAAGGTGTGGAAAAATTTGAATCAGATGAGTGGTCTTCTGAAGGGTTAGGTTGGGGAGTAGAGATAATAGGTTCAGAAATTGGCGTTGGTGTTGGTTCAAACGTAATTGGGGGTAGAAGTGATGATAGTTGATTCAACCAAAGTTTGGATTGGTATAAGGAGTGTTACATATATAGTGTGTATTGGAGTGGTAATAGATATAGATATTTGTTTTAAGGTGGGTGTTGTTATGGTTCCAAATGGAATGTGAGAGGTTGTTTGAGTGAGTGTGGAAGATGGTTAAGAAGTGGATGAATTAGAGACCACAGAAAGAAAAAGAGTTTTAGTGAAAGGTGACTTACTAGAATACTTAGTCTAGGGAGTGACAATTACACAAGGTCAGGGGTTCCCAAAACTAGTAGCTTCTTCAGATCCCATAGTGTCCTTCAGAATGAACTTTGTAAAATCAGAATTTTTGGCAATCTTTGAATGAGACTGAGGGGTTTTGGAAGTTCCTTCACCAAGAGCCTTAGACTTCCTTTTTTTCAAAGAGTAAAGATTTAGAAGGTCTTCAAGAAATCCTTCATAGGAGTAAGCCACAGACGTTTCTCATTTAGCCAGTTAGTCAGCAATGTATATGTGCAGAACTTCCTTAGAATCTTCCTGGGTAAAAATGGGAAAATCACCAACACTATGCCAAACAAGACATTAGACAGCGCTTAAAAGCGCTGCCTAAGGTTGCGCTGTCGTAGGTAAAGACAACTCTTTTGATTTATGAAAAAGCGCTCTCTAAAGTATACATTAGACAGCGCTTTTTCTGTAAAAAGCGCTCTCTAAAGTGGGCCTTTAGACAACGCTTTTTCAAAAGCGCTGTCTAATGTATACGTATAAAATTTTAATGAATTTTTTTATATACCTTTAGAGAGCGCTTTTTCAAGAAAAAGCGTTGTCTAAAGGCCCCCTTTAGACATCGCTTTTTAAAGCGCTGTCTAATGTATGCCTATAATTTTAGTTATCAATTTTTCTATACCTTTAGAGGGCGCTTTTTAGGAAAAGCGCTTTCTTTTGTGAACTATAGACAGCGCTTTTTCTAGAAAGCGCTGTCTTTTCTCTACGTATAATTTTAATATTTTTTTTTTTAAATCCCATTTTAACCATTTTTTATGCAGAAACCTGTATAATTCAAGCCAATTCAATAAACCTGTATATTTCACATTTCCATTAACAATTTCTAGTATGGTTCATTAACCATTTCCACTAATCCCATAAATCACATAAACCATTTCCATTATAATTCAAGTTATTTACATTAACTATTCACAAAACTATACAATTACAATCCAAAAACACATAAAGGGCATAAACCATTCACAAAACTATACAATCCCATAAAATAAACCATTCACAAAACTATACATTCACATAATCCCATAATCCTATACCTTATATAGGATTCTTTTTTCAATAAGGTATTCACACAATTCCTCCTTAATTTCTTGCAATTTATCCTTCGTGTAATGAGAACACGCGTATTCATCAAAGTACTACATAACAAAACAAAATATGCATGATTTAGTTAAAAATAATAAATTATATGACATATCCGATAAATATTAAAATAAATCCTAAGTTATAAATCCATGCATACCGTAATAGGAATCTCTAATCGATCCATTTGAAGGATTTCTCTCATAAACCTCAAAACGAAATACCCGCAGTCTATGTCATTACGCTGACGAGGGCACTACACATAGACAAACAAATAAGAATTAAATGACAAATATAAAAATCCATAATCCATAATCCATTGAATGATATAAGCTATATATAACATGACAACTAATTAATATTATTGAATGATATAAGCTATAATTTTATAACTAGTACCTTTTTCACTAACGTCTCTTTCTTTTCTTGGTTGGAATATGTTCTACCCGTCTCTTAACAACACAGACGGTTGGATTGATCTAAATACCCTCATTATGATCATTTCTTGTATATGATTCATTCGCTATAATATTTTCATCTTGATCATTTCTAGTAAATGATTCAATATCAACATCAATATCACCTTGATCTCCAATGTTTTCATCAATTACTTTGTTAGATAAAAGCACTATAGACCATTTTGTACTTGTCGGATCGGTGACATAGAACACTTGTTTAGCTTGAGAGGCTAGAATAAAAGGCTCATCTTTGTACCCCACCCTATTAAGATCCACTTACAAAAATCCTGACTTATCCATTCGTACGCCATTATTATTTTTAACCCACTTGCAACGAAATATAGGAATCTGAAACTTCTCATAATCAAACGCCCAAATGCGCTCGATAACCCCAAAATATGACAGATTTGTAAATTTGGGGTTTAAATCTTTCACACTTGAAATGTGCATTGCTTCAGCTACCACGGTGACACCACTATTTTGCATAGTACTTTTATCATCTTGTTCTTTGGTATAAAATGTGCATCCATTAATTGCGTATGCGCTATAAGAAAACACAACCAAACTTGGACCATATGCTAAACATCTCAACCTTTCTGTTATTGAAGCGGGATCTGAATAATACTTTGAATAAATATGATCCTTAAACCAAGGTATGAAACTTCGATTGTGCTATCGTACTATCCAATTCTCATTTCTATTCGGATTTAAACCTCGGAGAACATCCTTGTGCATTTCAACATACGGCTCAACCTCATTCTCATTGTGCAGAACATACAAATGCACTTGATCCCGTTCGACCCTTGATACTGTCACAACTTCATTTCCAATTAACTTTTTTCCTTCTTTTTTTTTTCGACAATATGAGATTTGGGGAGTCCAATTGATTGTACATTGGACATATATCCAGTACAAAACTCAATCGCTTCTTCAACAATGTATCGTTCAGCAATACAACCCTCTGGTCGACTTCGGTTTTTCACATACCCTTTTAATATTTTCATATAACGTTCAGCAGGGTACATCCATCTCATATAAGCCGGTCCACACAATTGTGTCTCTTTCACCAGATGAACAACTAGATGAACCATTATGTCAAAAAACGAGGGAGCAAAAATCATTTCAAGATCACACAAAGTAATAACTATTTCTTTTTGTAATGTTGGTAAGATCGCAGGATCGATCACCTTACTGCAAATTAACTTGAAGAAAAAACACAATTTAGTTATTGCGCTTCTTACTTTTTATGGCAGGATAGAACGTATACCTATTGGTAGAAAATGTTCCATTATAACATGGCAGTCATGCGTGTTTAAACTCTTTAACTTGAGGTCTTTCATAGACACAAGTCTTCTAATATCTGAAGAGTATCCTTCTGGAACTTTAACTGCACTTAGAAACTTACACAATATCTTTTTCTCTTTTCTAGATAGAGTATAAGCGCAGGTGGTAGATATGTTCGTGTTCCTTTCTTCATGGGTCCTAATTCATTTCTTATTCCCATCGCTACTAGGTCCTTTCTTGCTTTAAGGCCATCCTTAGACTTTCCTTGTATATTGAGTAATGTACCAATAACACTGTCAAATACATTTTTTTCAATATGCATAACATCGAGAAAATGTTTTACATACAACGACTTCCAATATGGCAGTTCAAAAAAAATTGACCTCTTCTTCCACCCACTCTTGACAAGTGTATTTATGTTACAGGAACTTAACTTGGATGGTTTCATAACCCAAGAGGTGGAATTCAAAGATATTAACAAGGCTTTTGATTATCTCCAACAAGGAAAGAGCATTCGTTGCACTATAAGGATGAATCATTAACAAACTACACAACATTTTCTTTTAATTAATCTCAAAACTATGTCTTTCTTTTATATCCAATATATGATAGTAAACTAAACAATATATGATAGTAATCCATGATAGCAATGTTGCTTCTTTTATTTCCAATATATGATAAATCTCTCCATTTCTAAGTATGAGTCTCCATTTCTATGTATATGATAAATCCATGAAAGAATAAAATTATGCCAAACAATGTTAATGTATATCCATTTCTATGCCAAGCAATGTTGCTTCTGTTAATGATAAATCCATTTCTATGTATATGTATATCTCTCCATTACAGAAGCAATGTTAATAACAATGTTAATAACAGAAGCAACAACAACATTCATCCTGATACATTTATGCCAAACATTCATTATGATACAAAAAATAACAGAACCAACAACAACAGAAACAGAACGACAACAACCACAACACAACGAGGGCAACAACAACAGAACGGTTTCAATGGTGACGGCAAGAATGAACGGCAACAACAACAACAACGACAAGAACAATGTAAGAAGCAAGAACAACAACAACAACAACTTACCTCTTCTTCGTTTTCGTCTTCTCCTTCACGAATGGAAGAATGAACGACGGCGACGGTGACGGCAAGGGTTTCAGAACGATGGCAACACTGACGGCAAAGGTTTCAAAACGACGGCAATGGCAAGGTTTCAGAACCCATGCAAGAACGATTGAAAGCAAGGGTTTCAGAACGCATGAAAGAAACGGTCGAGAGAAGAAAATGAAAAGAGGTTTCTGAAAATAAATAGAAATTGTTTTATAATTTAATTCATAATTGACCTTAGAGAGCGCTTTTCATAAAGCGCTTTCTTAAGTGATACCTATAAGAGCGCTTTTCTGAAAGCACTTTCTAAGGTTAATACCTATAGCAACGCTTTTCCAAAAAGCGCTTTCTAAGGTGGCTTCCATTTAGGGCCTTTAACAGCACTTTTAAAAAGTGCTTTCTAAAGTCTGTCTTTTACAGCGCTTTTTTTAGCGAAATTTTTTAATTACTTATAGCAGCTCTTTGTGCAAAAAGCGCTTTCTAAGGTGGTTCCATTTATGGCATTTAACAGCGCTTTTAAAAAGCGCTTTCTAAAGGCTGTCTTTTACAGAGCTTTTTTTTAGCGAAATTTTTTTATTCTTTTTAGCAGCGCTTTTTGATCAAAGCGCTGTCTTTTTAGTGCTGTCTATTCCTATTTTTAGCGTAGTGCAATTGGAATTCTTCTAGCACCGACTGTTAGTTTATCTAGAAGCTCTGAAGGATCAACAACATTTGTGAACAAAGACTTGTTTTTCAGATTCTTCCATTAAAGGGCTTTCCAATTTCAAAGTCTAGCTCTTTGGTTATGCCAATGTTCATCAATTCTTGAACCAACTTGCTCTCATAGAGGATATCAGAAATGAGCCTACCCAGAGGTATCCAATTTTTGAGTTTAGGTGATTCATTTCTAGTTTCCTTAACCATTTCCCTCATATATTTAAAGATAATGGAGCATAGATTCATCTTTTCTCTAGTAGAGATGTAGTACAGTATGTACTTTTGATCTGTGTTAATGTAATCAAGAGAGTTTGAAGACGGTATGTGATGAATGCATCCCAGAATTATCTTGAACCAAATCTTGAGATGAGGTTGCAGTTGCTTGACGTAGGAAGAAGGTTTATCATCAACAAAGATTACTTCAACAATTTCTTCCATTTTCTTTTTCATAGGTAACATCCCATAACAAAGTTTCCCAGAGCCATCATGATTGAGAAGTTTAGCAATGGACTTCTCAGAAATTTTGATCTTGTGTCCCAACACTGTAGACGATACTTGAAGATGCAAAGATGAAGCAAATATCCAGAATTGGTTCACTAATTCAGTGTAGACTGGTCCTTGGAGATGGTCGAAATAACCATCCCAACCTTGAGATTTAACTTCATCAGTTAAGTCAAATCCATCAAAATTTAAATTCTCAAAGTCCACCAAGAACTCGCAGAGGAATTTTAACTTTTCTACAGGGGTAGAAAGAGTTAGTTTTGGAATTCATTCTTTCAATTGTTTTGGTTGCTGTGAGGATTGTTGAGCTTGTTGTTGATCTTGTTATTTTTGAGAAGATTGTTGTTGAGAAGAAGCCATTGTTGATGAAGAACGAGTTTAGGGTTTGAGAGTACTTTTGAGGTTTGAAAATAAGAAAGTGAGGAAAGTGAAAGTAGAGAGTGTGTGTGAAGTGAGTGAAATGGGTTTATATAAAGATTTTTGCAATCACGAGTAAAATCTTGAATAGTGCACAATATCTGACAAGGGGGTAAAATGTGAATATTTTACCTAATCTTGAGATAAATGAATTCACCCAATGTTTCATTCAGATGTTAGAAGCGATTTAGTTTTCTAAGACAACTGTCTTTAAAAACTGTTCCACTTTAAAAGACTGATTGACAACTCATGAATGCAAAAACCATTTAATATTCATAATTCAGAACTTTCAATAAGGAGGTTCTGACTGGATATTTCTAAGCATATGAAACCTTCTCATTTCAGAAGACTCACACGTTCAGAATCAAAATATCTTAGAATCTCATTAAACCATTCTAATAAAATAAACATTCTAAGATAATCATATGTTTCATTCTGGAAAAGTTTCCATAGATAAATGTTTCATAATGAAAAATGAATCTATTTTCAGCTAGGGGTTTTATAAAGATATCATCCCATAGATGGTCTGTATCAATAAATTTTAAGTTTAAAATAACCTTCTGAACATAATCACGTGTGAAGTGATGTTTGATCTCAATATGTTTAGCTCTAGAATGCAAAATGTGATTCTTAGACAAACATATAGCAGAAGCATTATCTTAGAGGATATGAATGTTACTCTCATATATCAAAAAATATTCTAGCTGACTCTTCACCTAGAGCATCTGAGTGTTGCATCTAGAAGTTGCAATGTATTCATCTTCAACAGTTGATAGTGCTATGGTTGATTTCCTTTTGATGGGCCATGAAATTAAGTTGTCTCCCAAAAACTGACAGCTTCCAGAAGTGCTTTTTCTTTCAAGTATGTCTTCAGTGTAATAAGCATCACAATAACCAACAAGCTTGTACTCTTTAGATTTTCTATAACATAAGTCAAGGTTAATAGTATCTTTCAGATACCTCACGATCCCCTTAACAGGTGTTAAGTGTGATTCTCTAGGATCTAATTGGAAGCGAACACATAAATACACACTAAACAAAATGTCAGGTCTAGAAGCAGTCAAGTATAGGAGAGATCCAATCATACCTTTGTATACCTTTAGCTCTACCTTACTGCTTACATCATCCTTCTCAAGGATACATGTCGGATGCATAGGAGTCTTTGAAGTCTTGCATTCTAACATGTCAAACTTCTTCAGAAGTTCCTTGGTGTACTTGCTTTGATGGATGTAGGTTCCTTCTAGATTTTGGTTGATCTGAATCCCCAGAAAGAACTTGAGTTCTCCCATCAGACTCATTTCAAATTCTGCCTGCATAGACTTAGCAAATTCCTTGCACAAAGTAGCATTAGCAAAACCAACTATGATACCATCAACATAAATTTGAACAACAAGAATGTGATTTTTAAATGTTTAACAGAACAGAGTTGTATCAACCTTTCCTCTGGTGAAATCATTTTCAAGAAGAAAATTGCTTAGTCTTTCATACCATACTCTGAGAGCTTGTTTCAGACCATACAATGATTTCTTAAGTTTGAAAACGAAATATGTGTGTTTTATGGTTTTCAAAACCAAGATATTGGTATACATACACCTCTTCAGTTATATAACCATTTCGAAATACACTCTTAACATCCATCTGGTATAAGATGATGTTATAATTTAAAGCAAATGAAATCAAGAGACAGATACACTCTAACCTAGCAACTAGTGCAAAGGTTTCAGTATATTCAATCCCTTCTTGCTGACTAGCTTGTGCAATCAATTGAGCCTTGTTTCTTACTACCTTTCCTTGTTCATTCAGCTTGTTTCTGAAGACCCGCTTAGTTCCAATGAAGTAAGTTCCTTTGGGTTTAGGAAAATGAGTCCACACATCATTTCTATAGAATTGATTCAACTCTTCTTGCATGCCCAAAATCCACTATGTGTCCAAAAGGGCTTCATCAACGGATGTAGGCTCTATCAGAGACACCAAACCCACAAGAGTCTCTTCAGAAGGTTTGAATGAGGATTTAGTTCTTACAGGTTCACTCTTGTCGCCCAGAATCAATTCGTCAGAATGTGAGGATCTTTGTATGTGCTTCTTTAGAGGAGTGTGAACTTCAAAAGCTTTAGGTTGAGCAATCTCAGAGTCTTTTGCCTCAACATCTTTTGCTTTTGAAGTCTTACCTTCAGAGCCAGAGTAGGTGATTTCCAGATCTATAAACTTATCAACTAGCTTTAACTTTTCAGAGTCAAGCTTATCATCAAATCTAACATGAATTGATTCCTCAACAATTCGTGTTTTTGTATTGTATACTCTATAGCACTTAGAGCATTCAAAGTATCCTAACATAATACACTTCTGTGCTTTAGAACCAAACTTGTTAAGATTGTCTTTAGTGTTCAGCATAAAATAATCACAACCAAATGGATGAAATTATGAAATGTTGGGTTCTCTGTTCTTCCATATTTCATAAGGAGTCTTACCCATAATAGGTCTTATAGAGATCCTGTTTTCAATGTAACACTCTGTGTTGAGTGCCTCTTTTGAAAAGTGCTTAGCCATATTAGTCTCGTTGATCATAGTCCTTGTCATCTCTTGCAAAGTCTTTTTCTTCCTCTCTACAACTCTATTCTGTTGTGGAGTTCTAGAGCAAGAGAAATCATGGGAAATGACATTCTCATCAAAGAGTTTCTCAAAATATTTGTTTTCGAATTCACCACCATGATCACTTCTGACTTTAACAATTCTAAAGTCCTTCTCGTTTTGCACTTGAGAATAGAAGGTAGCAAACACATAATGTGACTCATCCTTGTGTCTTAAGAACTTTACCCATGTCCATCTGTTGTAGTCATCTACAATTACTAGTCCATACTTCTTACCATTGACGGAAGCAGCTTTCATTGGTTCAAAAAGGTCAGTGTGTAGAAATTCCAATGTTCTGGAGGTGGAAACAACATTTTTAGCTCTGAAAGAAGCT
This sequence comes from Lathyrus tuberosus, assembly GCA_022829125.1. Classification (NCBI taxonomy): domain Eukaryota; kingdom Viridiplantae; phylum Streptophyta; class Magnoliopsida; order Fabales; family Fabaceae; genus Lathyrus; species Lathyrus tuberosus. Next base: position 9,074,111 of record JALAZF010000060.1, on the reverse strand, counting down.
TTAGAAAACTTGCCTTTCTGACACGCTTCACAAAGAGCATCTGAAGTAAACTTTAGATTAGGAGGGCATATGACTAAATCCAGCTTGTTTAGCTGAGAAATCCTCCTCATGCTAACATAGTCTAATCGTCTATGCCATGTCCATTGCTCTTCATTTATAGACATAAGACATTTTACATTCTGATTTTTCAAATCAGAAAGTCTAATCTTGTAAATGTTGTTTTTCCTCTTTCCATTGAAAAGACCTGAGCCATCCTTTTGACTGACAGTTTTACGGGATTTTTGATTGAAGATTATATCATAACTATTGTTACTTAACTGACTTATGGACAATATATTATGCATTAATCCTTCAACTAAAAGAATATTAGTAGTAGAGGGAAAATAACTGTTACCAATTGTTCCAGAGCCAATGGTCTTTTCTTTATAATCACCTCTGAAATCGATGACGCCTCTAGGCTTAAGTTCCAGGATTTGGAACATATGCCTTCTTTCCGTCATGTTTCGCGAGCATCCAGTTTCCAAGTACCACGACCGGTGTCTTAACCCACTACTAAGGATGTCTGCAATATAGACTATCTTATCCTTAGGTACCCACATCTTCCTGAGTCATTTGGGGTTAGTTTCCCCAAAGTTTTTAAAAACTTTGGGTTTCTGTGTAGGATATGAATACATTTATGCATACTTGAAATGAGTATGAACTTTTTCTTTAGCCTTAGTTTTTTATACAACTCTACCTTTAAGCCTAACAACATTTTGTTTCCCAGAAGGGACAGAATGAGAAGAGAGAGTATTTGGTTTATCATCTTTTTAAAAATTAGATTCTTCCTCAGAATCATAACCAATTCCTCTTGTTTCGTTTCTGCTAATTCCATAAATCATTGAATCCATTACGCTTCTATTTAGGCTTCTAGCAAGAAATTTCTAAAAAGATTTGTCATACTTTTTTATGACATAACTAGAATTTGTAGAGGCTTCTGAAAGATTTTCCTTCTCGAGTTTAGAGTTTTTGTTTTTCAAAATAAGGTTTTCTTCATTTAAACTTGAGAAATATTTCTTAAGCTTATAATAAGCTCCTGACTCGGATACATGAATCTTCTTCAGATCCTTGTATTTGCTCATAAGCTTCTGATACTTATCCATAACTTATGTTAAACTGGATTCAAGTTCAGAGAGAGTTCAATAAATACCTCTTATGAGTCTGACTCATATTCTGATTATGATAAATCTTTCTTAGCATGAGAATCAACACATGCCATTAGCGCCATATTTGCTTTCTCTTCCTTAGAGTCATCTTCTGAGGATTTTGAATCGTCTCATGTAGCCATTAGACCTTTCTTCTTCCCTCTGAAGTCTTTCTTCTTGGGTATGTCCTTCTTTAGCTTAGGACAGTCATTCTTGTAATAACCTGGCTCCTTGTATTCAAAGCAAATGACTTCTTTGTTGGCTCCAGCTTTCTTCGATCCAGAAGTGGACTCAGAACGACCACCTATCCTTTTTTGTCCTCTTAATCTGCCTTGTCTTTTCTTCTAGAGTTGATTCACTCATCTGGATTGAAGAGACAACTCATCTTCTTCTTCAGATTCTTCTAAATATTTTTCTTCTCCTTCTTTTGCTTGAAAAGCTCTAGTCTTTTCAGACTTTCCCAAAGACTTTGTAACACCCACATATAATATCATACATCAAAGCACAAATACTATACATGAATCCAAGTCTTTGGTACTGAAATACCACAAGTTCCTAGTTAACACATTATATACATTACATGCCTAAAGTACTTAATACAAAAAAAAAACTATGGCATAATGTATACAAGATGTTCCAAGACACTAAGAACTAGATCAAAACAATGATCTCAAAATAATCTCCACAACGGAAGTCTTGCCATCCCAAAAGCCAAGATAAGTAAGGATAATCAAACGGTCTTATCCTTACCCTTTGGGGAACCTGAAGCACCTGTAATATAATCAACAACATGGGGTGAGATATTAAATCTCAGTGAGTTCCCTATCTTAGATTTTCTCGGCTTTACAAGGTTCTATCATCCTAATTCAAGTCAAAAGGAAGGGAAGTGACCTTGAGTACTTACTCACACTATATGGAAACATATTATTGAGTCTGTTAACTCAAAAGTTATCAATATCGTCAACCTTATCAAGGCATCCCTTCTTCCCGTCCTCTTCTACGTCTAGAAGTCGGAACGAGTCATGGATCCTCGTAGATTACTTGGCATACGAGATGGATTCGGAACTAAGGGACACATTATCACCTTAATTCGTCACTTCACACGGTCTGTACACCGTCACAAGTCTCTTTACCATATAGTTTCCATTCGTACTATAACATTGGGAATCAAACCTACCAAGTAATCGTGCATTCATTCCAGAGGAGCTCGTTACTCATGAAACGACACATAATGGGGAATGGTTACGATTCGTGATTTCACATACAACCATGATTGTATTTAACAATTCTAGGCTACAATAGCCTTTAGACCTCTTCTGCCTTTTCTCTATAAACATAAAATTACACGTGTTCCATACTAGTGTCTTATTCTTTCTATACCATTCGGTACTGGACGCACGCCTCGGCCTCTTCTGCACGAGCGTCGTCATTAAGTTATTCATCGATTTCCTATCTCATTACTAGGTTCCAATATAGGTTCATAGTAAGGTTTCCTCACTCTACCTATTCCATATTTTAACATGCATTTTCTCTCAATCATGTTTAACATCAATATTAGACAAAGCATATTACAATTGCATTTTTAAATTACATATAATAATTCAATCACAAGTTACATAACCCTTAGGTTCCCTCCGATTTATTTAATCGGGTATCAAAAACAATATTTTTCACCTTTATCATGTAGTATATTTTCATAGTTTTCCATCGGTACCAAGAACACCTCGATCAGAAGCACGGTTCAAAAGATATTAATTTTCTAAAATATTTTTCAAAACACAACAGTGGTAACCGATTACCTCATATTGAGTAACCGGTTACGCATTCATCCTGCGCAGACAGTAGCCAAAAATCCAATAGGGTAACCGGTTACCTCAGAATGAGTAACCGGTTACTCAGTTTATTTTCTGCGTAAAACTATAATTTTTCTGCATGTAACCAGTTACCCTATAATGAGTAACCGGTTACCACTGAGTCTGAGACCTAATAACCTGTTATTTTCAGCATCAAAACCCAATGGAACCCATCAAAATTCATGGGAACATCATAGCAAGCATCAAACATCCATATTTCATACAACCCACACATATTATGTGTTCTATTTCAAATATTAACCATAGCAAACAACATTTAGCATGATCAATCCATTTTCACCATTTTTATCCAAGTTTTAACCTAAGTTTCTATACTTAGGGTTCTAACTAGAACTCACCAACAACAAGATGAAGAAGATGTTGGGTTGATTGGATGAAGAAGAGATGATGAAGATTGAAGCTTTCTCTACAATTCCAAGTTTTCTCTCTTTTTCTCCTCTTGCTCCTCCTTCGCTCTACTTTTACTATCTTTTTGTTTCAATGAAGAGGAAAGGAAAAAGGAAAAGATATAGAGAAATATCATTAGTTAGTAACACTAACTTAAATGTCCAAAATATCTCTATAGCACCAAATGTTAAAACCTCAGAGTCAGGTAATTATTAATTTGATTTGCTATGAGCTCATCAGTTACCCTAATTATCTTAACCGATAATTTCTCAGAGTACACCGGAACCTAGTTGATCATACTAATATTATCCAGAGCAAAATAACTTACGGGGTATTACATCCTCCTCCCTTAAATAGAAATTCGTCCATGAATTTAAAAATTACTTGAATAGATGAGGGTAAGCATCTCGCATATCTGATTCTAGTTCCCAAGTTGCATCGCTCAGATACGTCTCATCCCACTAATCTTTAACAAGAGGAATCTCTTTATTCCTTAGTACCTTAGTTTCTCTTCCTGTGATACGACTTGGTTGTGGCTCAAATGTTAAATTTATTTCTATCTCAATCATATCTGGTAGAATTGGCTGAAGGGGGTCTAGAACAAACTTCCAAAGTTGAGACACATGAAAGACATCATGCATTTCTGACAGAGAAGGCGGTAAGGCTAATCTGTAAGCTACTTCACCAATCCTTTCTAAAATTTGATACGGTCCCACGTATCTCGGACTTAACTTCCGGGACTTAAACGGTCCTTTCAACCTCAATCTCAGAGTAACTTTCAAAAACACGTGATCACCTTCATCAAACTCTAGAGGCCTCCTAAGGTTATCCGCATAAATCTTCTGATGATCTTGTGCTAGTTTAACTTTGTCACGGATCATTCTAATCTTTTCCGTAGTCTCTTGAATAATCTCGGGTCCCAAAATTCTATCTTCGCCAACCTCCGCCCAACACAAAGGCGTTCTACATTTCCTTCCATATAATGCCTCATAAGGATCCATACCAATACTCGCATGTGTCACTCCCAAGATTTTCATCCAGGTACAAACGCGAGAGTGGCGCGGAAAACAGAGTTGCCAGCCGTGTAAATTTATCCCAAGAGAGGGAAAGGGAACACCGCATAAACCTAAGGAAGAGGGAAAGGAATGGTCATCGCAACCATAACCTGGGTTCGGGAGTCAGTTACGCGAGGGGAAGGTGCTAGCACCCCACGCGTCCATCGTACTCGATGAGATCCACGCTTGTTGTCTAATCTAAGGGTGAGTTATCCTATCATCTATGGCTGTACTAAGACGGGGGGAAACAAAGACAGACTCGGTAGGACGTCAACGTCCTAGGCCTACGTACTCCCTTTGTGCAATGGGAAATTCAGAGTCAACGTAGTTCGGACCAAGTTCTTTTTGTGTTTTTTATGAGCGACGCTAAGTTCGCGTCCGGCAGTTAGGGTCGATGCCTGTTTGCGACTCAGACGGAAAGTAACGTGCCCTTTTTGAAAATAGCCTTTAGTTTGACAATCCCAAAGGACAAAAAGGTTTGAAGTTTGTTTGTATTTTTTAGGACAGAAGTGACTTAAGTTAGTTCATAACTTGCATTGCACCAAAGTCTAGGGCACATGGGCGAATACTTAACGCATCGTACCAAGACAGGACGCTCGCTAAGCACTCTAGAAAGATGAGAGGAAGCCCCTCATTTCTCATTCCCCACGCTTAAGGCTCGTGCGCAATACACTTTATTCTTATTAAGTGTTTTCAAGAAGTTTTGAGATGAGGAGAGAGAAGACACAAAGGAAACTCTAAAGGGAAACTAAGAGTCCTAATGTTATCATGCATGGGTGACCTACGGTTAGTGGGGTTTGACGACAACCTAAGCCTAAAGAAAAGAAAAGATGAGGGAAGAAAAAGTGAGAGGGGAATAGGGATGATTGTCCACACCCTCAAAGAACTTACCTCAACCCCTGCACAAGAGGTTAGCACAAAACAGACACAAGTAATATTAAGGCAAATGAAAGCCAAACAATGACATATAATAGTGATTAAATGACCTACAACAGTTCAAACATGGTTTATGAAGTCAAATAAACAACCCCAAAACAATGGCACAAGTGCCTCTTCAAACAGATAACCAGACAAGATCAAGGATGTGCATACGAGAAAATCTCACACAAAGAGCAATTAAACAAGTAGTAAAACATCTTTTAAAATTGCCAAATTAATTCTCAACATTGCTCAACCAGAAACAAACAACATATCAAAAACTCCTACAAAAATTCAAGATGTTAGTCACTCAAACAATTATGCAAAGTTCAGATGAGAAGTAGGGTTCAATATGCAAAAAAAGGAGGACTAAAATGCAATATGAAATGATTTTAAAAATGAGGGAAAAATATTTTAATGCAATTTAGTGTATTGGTGAAATAATGAAAAAGGAATGAGTTCAAAATGTTTTATGGATGCAGAGAAATAAAATAAACAAATTGAAGTATGTATGCAAGGAATAAATTCTAAAGAAAATAAACCAAATAATTAATTAAGGTGATAAAAACAAAATAAAATAATAAAATAAAATTTGTGAAAATTTTATGAAATTATAAATATGATGCATAAATTTTCTTGGAATTTTTTAATGCAATTAACTATTTTTAAAAAAATAAAAATGAAATGTAATGATTAAATAAAGATAAAAATAATGGAATGCGCATGGGGGGTGTGTTTAGTAGTTTATTCACGTTGGAATGAATATGGGCTGGAAATGAGGGGTGTGGATAGGAAGCCCAAGCATTATAACCCAGTCAGCGAAAAAGTAAAATAAAAAAAAGTTCACATGGGCCTCAGTCAACCCAGTTGACTCATCCCCACCTTTGGATGGATCCTGCGCCTTACACTGAGTCAAACCAAACACAAGTCACAATGATGAGAGGTATGGATCAAAGGTACAACATAACAACACAACACGCACACACAACAAACCTGTCAGCAGATAATGCACCCCCCACGCGCACGGGACATGCTCTTTTTAATGTGTTGGCATTCTCTCCATCACACGATTCATCAAATGCACGTGATTAAGTCAACTAAGTGAAAAGTAAATAAAATGGGAAGACATGACTGGGTGCACACGATAACAATGGTGGGGTGATAAACACATAATCATTAAATAAAAAATCAGAAAAAAAAAAAAAGGAAAAACGCGTGGCAGCATGAGGGCCACACGATCAACCACATCAACGGCTGAGGAGTCGTCTTCTACCTCCAGCCTCTCCCTTCGCCGGACCACCACACCAGTCGCCGGAGCCCTAGCTCCGGCCACCGTCCACGTTCACTTGCAACCAAAAATAACCCAGAAAACGTACACGAACCCACCTTCTTGACCAGAAAATCATGAGGAATTCAAATATCCAATCCAAAATCACAAACAATCAACACATCATGAAAAACGAATGAAATAAAATAAGGTTCAAAACTTTGAAACTCATAAAACAACCAATATACGCGTCCATATTCAAAACAAAATACATCAGGATGATCCATGGACATCACACATCAATATGCATATCAAAAAGAAGAGTTTTATGATCATGGAAAAAACGACTAACCTGAAGCTATGCACTATGTATCCTTGCTTTTAGCTCCAAAAGATGGTTGGTTTTTGCTCTGTGGATCCCCAGAAAGAAAGTTGTGGAAGAACCTTTGGAAAAAACCTTGTGGATTGTGAGTTATGAATGAGAGAAGCTATTAGGGTTCAAGCTTCGGCTCTCCTTGAAAATCACGTGTCTGAAACCTAACCAGTGCATGAATTAGCTTAAATACTCTAGGGTTTCTCACTGATAATGGTTTGGGCCTTAGAAATTCTCCACTTAATGAGTTTTGGACAAATTTGGAAATTTACATTATGTGAGATACACCTCCTTCCATGCATGTATATCCAAACATTCTATGATGGATCACCCATGTTTGAATTGCTAATTACACCTGAGTTTGATTTGGGCCTTGGAACCATTTGATTCATGAGTTCTTAATAAATTGGCAATTTTGAATAATGGAGAATAAATGATAAATACACCATGGATTCACTTGATTAAAAGGCCTAAAATGATCCTTGAGGAGTGTTAGCATGTGACATGAAGCAATGGAATAAATTATAGGTCACTATGCCAAAGTTGTGAAAATGGAATTATGAGAAACCCTAAAAACCACTTTGCCTTCTTTTGATCATAACTTGAGTTTCACAAATGATATGGAGTCTCACTAGTACTTGTTGGAAAGAGTAGAAAAAGATCTTCAACTTTCATGTTGGAGAAAAATTCGTTTGAAACTTATTTGTTGATGAAAAGTCAAGGTGAATGTAGTGTAGGAACTTGCCCAAAAAGGAAACTTTCAAATTATAGGTCATTTCCATATTTAGTAACTTTTGCACCAACCCTTGATTCTAGATGAATGGCATGAAAATTGACTCTTGAAGACCATATGAGGGTGTGAGACCTTGAAAACCTTGGAGGGAACCTCAAAATTCCACAGTTGACTTCCCCTCTCACTGTTGACTTTTACCCAATTCACCTGATTTCCAATCCATTGGCCAATTGAATCTCTCCTGAATCAAACTGATGGACAATCTTCCACTCCTAGATGCTTAGGGACCCAAGGAATACCATGGACTCAAGTCTTGCCCAAAAAATCAGAAATAAACTGACTTTATAGCAAACCCTAATCTTGGTACCCTCAGTCTAGGAGGAAATAACACAGTCTCCAAATCCAAATTCCTCTGAATATGATGTGTATCCTCTCCAACAAAGATAAGATATGCCATTTGGTGATGATAAAAACCCAAGAAACTTGCCCATTGGAGCAATAAACCCAAGAATCTCAAAACCCTAATTTCTGCATTGGTTAGGAGAGAATGATCCACTTGAACTCTCTTGCTTGACCCTTTGTAGAACATCTTCTCCTCTTGAACTTGCCTCAGGCACCTTGACCCCATGCTAAGAACCAATGATATGCACACATGATAATGCAAAATGAGATGAAACATAAGCCAGTTAGTACTAAAGGTAAGAGAGCAAATTTTGGGGTGCTACAGCTGCCCCTATTCAATCAACTTGGTCCTGAAGGTATGATAGCGACGACTTTCAGACAATCGGGATACACGGGGATTGAATACCGAAAGAGCCCTGGAAATTTGCTAATGGTGAGAATAACGAAATGGAGCGTGCTGAAAAATGAGGAATATGACCTCAACCATACCCTTAAAAATAAGACGAATACGACCTTAATCACACCCACAAAGAAAATACGAATACGACCTCAATCGCATCCACAAAACGAATACAACCTCGATTGTACCCCCAAAGAAAGACTGACCTCAATCACTCTACCCACAAAGAAAATACGAATACGACCTCAATCGCACCCACAAAATGAATACAACCTCAATTGTACCCCAAAGGAAGACTGACCTCAATCACTCTACCCACAAAGAAAATACGAATACGACCTCAATCGCATCCACAAAACGAATACAACCTCGATTGTACCCCCAAAGGAAGACTGACCTCAATCACTCTACCCACAAAGAAAATACGAATACGACCTCAATCGCACCCACAAAACGAATACAACCTCAATTGTACCCCAAAGGAAGACTGACCTCAATCACTCTACCCACAAAGAAAATACGAATACGACCTCAATCGTACCCACAAAACGAATACAACCTCAATTGTACCCTCAAAGGAAGACTGACCTCAATCACTCTACCCACAAAGAAAATACGAATACGACCTCAATCGCACCCACAAAACGAATACAACCTAAATTGTACCCACAAAGGAAGAATGACCTCAATCACTCCACCCACAAAGAAAACACGAATATGACCTCAATCGCACCCACAAAATGAATACAACCTCAATTGAACCCACAAAGGAAGTCTGACCTCAATCAGTCTACCCGCAAAGAAAACACGAATACGACCTCAATTGCATCCACAAAACGAATACAACCTCAATTGTACCCACAAAGGAATACTGACCTCAATCACTCCACCCACAAAGAAAGGACGAATACGACCTCAATCGCATCCACAAAACAAATACAACCTCAATTGCACCCGCAAAGGAAGACTGACCTCAATCACTCTACCCACAAAGAAAACACGAATACGACCTCAATCGCACCCACAAAACGAATACAACCTCAATTGTACCCACAAAGGAAGACTGACCTCAATCACTCTACCCACAAAGAAAACACGAATACGACCTCAATCGCACCCACAAAACGAATACAACCTCAATTGTACCCACAAAGGAAGACTGACCTCAATCACTCCCACAAAGAAATGACGAATACGACCTCAATCGCATCCACAAAACGAATACAACCTCAATTGCACCCGCAAAGGAAGACTGGCCTCAATCACTCTACCCACAAAGAAAATACGAATACGACCTCAATCGCACCCACAAAACGAATACAACCTCAATTGTGTCCGCAAAGGATAATCGACATAAAGAAAACATGAATACGACCTCAATCGCACCCACAAAACGAATACAACCTCGATTGTATCCGCAAAGGATGACCGACATAAAGAAAATATGAATACGACCTCAATCGCACCCACAAAATGAATACAACCTCGATTGTATCCGCAAAGGATAACCGACATAAAGAAAACATGAATACGACCTCAATCGCACCCACAAAGGAAGACTGACCTCAATCACTCTACCCACAAAGAAAATACGAATACGACCTCAATCGCACCCACAAAACGAATACAACCTCAATTGTATCCGCAAAGGATAACCGACATAAAGAAAACATGAATACGGCCTCAATCGCACCCACAAAACGAATACAACCTCGATTGTACCCGCAAAGGATAACCAACATAAAGTGGACTTCGCTGGGGGATAACGTGAAACAAAACTTCTGGTTCATACCACCCCTACTGAGAAAACATGCCAAGCGATAACTGACTACCGGGCGAGAACTGGATTTCACAAAAGAGAAAGGCCAAACAAAGGCAAACTTCTCACGATCCACAGATAAGATGACTCTGCCGGGGAAAGGAGAAGTCTAAATAAAAGACTCTGCCGGGGAGCACAAGCATGAGGAACGCATCCCTCCAAAATCTCCTGAGTTATGCCATCTCTGCTGGGAAAGAGAACTGGCAAGGAAAGCATCAAACCTGGCTTATGCTTCGAATGCAAATGTTTGAATTTTACCGTAATGCTCCACACGAAGTGGAAATGCTACGCGTTTTGAGGATGCAATGCCAATGCTTAGGATATGCAAAAGGGGTCCCTCTAGGAAAATAAATGCATGGAGAGAAAAGACCAATTCAGCTGGGGATGACAAAAATAAATTGTCCTCTGAATAAAGGAACTCTGCTGAGAAGGATCATACCGATCGACTCTTCGGATCAACAACTTCTACTGGGGATGAAATCCCAAAAGAACATCCATACCACCGGGGATTATACATGTCCTTTACTAAAGGTAACATCCGAAACCTGAGATTTCTCCTCTGCTGGGGGAGTTGGGAATGAATGCCAATAACGGAACTGGAAGTCTGTTACTGAGGATTGCCAATAACCAATTGGGCTCAGAACCTGCTGGGGGATACCAGCCCATAATACCATCCTGCTTGGGGATACTGCTGATCTTAGCCTGCTGATGGGGAGAATGACTTTACCCCCTCCTTGCTGGGGATTAGAATATGACATCATTGGTGAAGGCACGCTTCCTGACCGGATGGGGAGAGTGAACACCCTGATTCTGTGGGGAGATAACGTCTTGATCCGGAGAAAATACTTCCCAAGTCTCCTGTTGGGGAAGGTCTGCTCTGCTGAAGAAAGTGCAATCTCAATGCTGGGGAGAGCAAACTGCTGGGGAAATACAATCCTGTTGCCATCCAATCCTGACTTGTCTCTATGTTTATAAATGGCCCTTTGAACTTTCCACTTGCCCCAGACCACCAGGTCTAATGGAAGAAACCATCTCAAGAGGATTTTATAGAAGACCGGGCGTTCGCACTGCCCCGGGGTCTTCAAACTCTTAGAGAGACTTATCATATCTCGACATAACTGCCCCAGTCTTCATAATCCATGAAGTACATTACCTCGAGAGGGCTTGTAATGACTTAAAAATACTCTGCTTTAGTACCTTGAACCTTGAGGAGGTGTTTTCAATTAACCATTTTCAGGAGTGGACAACCTCCCACGCTCTAGAGGTGGCCTGCCCCAATACGAGCTTTGACGTGACTTTGCCCCTGAATGAATGCCCCAGAATAACTGAATTTCAGAGAGATTTCTCGACGTGCCTGCCCCAGATTGGCTACATCTTAACACGACTTACTGGGGAGAGCCCACTCTACACTGAGTCTCTTGGCAGCCTGCCCTTTGATATGATTGTCCTTCAGAATTTTCAAGCAACCCAACTTGGCATGATCAAGCTTCTTGACTGACTTTCACTGTGTGAGCTGCATTGATGCTTAGGCACATATATGCAAACAGAAAATGTTTATTATGAGAATGACAATTCTAATGCAACACTCATGTTAACCTTGAAGTTTTATTGAAAATGCGTCGCCAAGTCTTGTGAACGAATCACTTGCTGGGATGCGACCTTGATTTTTGAATGGCAAAACAATGTGCACATGCAATACCAACAAATCTTATTAGCACAACTCGTAGGAGTCAGGAACGATATCCTGTTGAAGTACGCTTTCGGAATAAACCCTGTTTCAATTAGGACTTTTAAGGGTTATAACGTGGTCTGGTTCACGGTTTCAGAAAAAGGATTTATGGCTCAAAATTTATCGGTGCCCACCCACTCTTCGTGATGTTCTCCAGTCCTATGTTCAGTTAATCTGACACAAACGCTCATCTCTCAAAAGGTTCATGATCTTTAAGGAACTCATGCCGCTAATGTTTTGACACCTAAGGAAGTTTTGGAATGACAGTCACCTTTTTTTATCTTTTGTGTCTGTAATCACACGAATTTGTTCTTATCGAGGATCCTTTTTGTAATCCTTTTGCTTTTCGCTTTTTCTTTGATCCCTAATTTTGCCTGGACTAATTCTTTTTAGTTTTTCGATTTTGAAGTCCAGCGGGATGCCCTAACTTTTGCCTAAGTCGCTTGTTTTCAAGTTTCGACTTAGCGGACTTTCCTTTTTTATTCCCCTCTTTGAACAAAGCGTGTGACACTGGTCGTCTTACTTGCTTGAAAGGGTTGTGACTGAATCACTCGTTGATTATTGATGGATAACCATTGTGGTTTCACACCTCTTGTCCTCTTAACAGTGGGATAGAAGGTAATGGATCCTCAGATGCACACTCTCCTTGAAATCTGAACGCTTGGTCAAACTAACTGACGCCTACCCTGCCCCTGGGTTAAGTATGAGGGTTTTTTCGTACGAAAGAGACTCCTACTTCAAGGCTCGAAGGGGTTAACGAAGGTTTATCTCCTTATCTCTCCAGTGTTTAGGGGTTTGAAACAATGCCTGTACATCCTCAACAGGGTTCTATCCTTGAACATACAACCAGAGATTTTGCGTTTTCGTCTCATCATCCTCCCTCAAGAGTTCTAAACAAGAAAATTGGTATTGCAGTGCATATAAACATTTAAGAGTGAACACGAATGGATTACTTCAAGGAAAACATACTCATTGCATTAATATCATCATAAAAAAACAAACAAGTCTTACATGCATACGATGCTTTAACAAGAAATGAAAAACTACAAATGAAAATGCAGTAAAGAAGCTGAAGATTGCCATTGATGAGGAAGCTTAATTCTGCCTGGACGTACTTGCAGACTGAGTGTTCATTTGAGAAAAGAGGCTTCCATTGATGTACATATCATCTTCAGTGAATACAATGATCTCTGAGTCTACCAGGTCTTGCACCTTGTGCTGGAATGCATTACACTTATCAATTATATGCCCAAACGTTTCCGAGTGGAACTCGCACCTAGCAGTCATGTCATAATCCAGAGGAATAGGGTACGGTACCGGCGTGGTACTCCTCGTTTGAATCAGAGAGTTCTTGAGCAGACAAGCAAACAACTGACTATAAGGGATAGGAATAGGATAAAATATCCTCTCGGGCCTCCTTGGTCTCGGTTGCCCCTGTTGCTGATAATTCTGCCGTTGGTGCTGATTTAAGTGCCTCACTTGCGCTTGCACTTTCCTTTCCATATTCGCCTGAGGCACAGACAAAGGTTGCTGACGTAGAGCTTCTGCAGCAAAAGGTTGTGGAGAAAGTCCCTGCCCTGAGGTGGATCCTGCAAAGAGGGGAGGAGTCTTAACTTCTTTTGCAACCATTGGGGTAAAATCACCTTGTATATTCACGCCGCCCGACGTGAACTCAATTGCCCCTGCATCAATCAAATCCTGGACTTGGTGCTGAAAGGCCCTACATTTCTCCACAGTATGCCCTGGTGCCCCAGAATGGAAGTCACAATGAGCTCTTGCATCATAGCCTGGTGGAGGATTACCAGTGAGAGGAGCCAAAGTACTTTTCTGTACCAGTTGCAACTAAAGGAGATGCTGCAATAGTTGAGAATACGGCATAGGGAGCGGATGAAGAACTCTTTCAGACTTTTTCTGTCTCTGTGTACACTTTTTGCCCTTGAGCTTCTCTTGGGAGCCAAGACCTAGCTGCTGTTGGGACAGTTCTGGAACTTCCGCTTGTGGAAGAGATTCACGAGGTAATCCACGATTTAAATCAGATTCCAAAGAGATGGGAGGAGTAAGGATCTCTGTTGTGGAAGTGGGCACAGGACTGTCTTCCTTCTTCAACACCCTATTCAAAATTTCCATGGCCAAACTCATCTGAGTCTTCATCTGATTGACCTCCTCCCTCAGCATCTTCTGGTCTTGCATGAGAGTTTGTATATTCCCCATAAGCTGCCCCATCTGGCCTCGCATTTCCCTCAACTCAGCTTGAACTTGCTCCATGGTCAACTCTTGAATGGCCTGAGGAGTTAAGTCTGCAATTCTGAGAAAACCAGATCAAAATAAGAATAACCAGCCTTGAACACCTGTTATGCACAATGATTATGCGAAATGATTATGAATATGCAAATGCAAATGAACATGTTTGAAAAAATTCACAGGGCGATCCACCCCTTGATTCCAGTTTAACAGTAAGATAGAATGAAACTTCTGCTCATATATTAAGAAAACTAGAGGAAAACCAAATGTCAACAATCACAAATTCAAGATAACAAGTCTGAACACAATAATCATAGATCCCAACCAACAAGTCTGGCGGTGGTCCGAATAATGAAAGAAAATAGAAAACTACGGCATATCATCAATGTCCACAAGTGTCAATCCCCCCCATCCATTATGCTTTCTGCTCCAGCCTCCTTGAACAGCTTTCTGGTGTCGGGATGCTTCGGTCTCTGAATTAGCTCTTGAATGAGGATGTCTCTCCTATGCATGATCCCTTCCAAGTATCGGCAATGTAACTCCCAAGCATCTTCTCCAGAAACACCAACCATGCTAGGTCCCTCTTCACTTCAGCTTGGATCTTCAGTTCCTCTATGGAGGCTATGGCTTCATTGAGTCGACCCTCGACTGCTTGTCTTTGGAATACCCCTGATAAGATCTCAGTGTCTTTCTTCTTGAGCTTCGACTTCAATTGATCAATCTGAGCTAGATAATCGTCTTCCTTCTGCTTATTCTCAGCTATTGCAGTTTCTCGGTGATCATTGAACCTGTGAATTTTCAACAAAGCCTTGTCTAATTCCTCCTTCTTAGACTCGAGAACCTTACTGATACCATCCAAAGCTTGTTTCACCCTTAGTAACTCACTGTTTTCTTCTCGCAGCCTTTCCTTTTCAGCCCACAACTTGTTAAACTTCTCTATCTCAACTGTGGTAGGAGGCTCAATCAGCAAGGGGTAAGATGGTGGTTCTACCGGGAAGGGAATAAGCCCCTCTTCTGCTCTCTTCTTAATCCACTCTTTATAGGAAGGGAAAGCCCGATTGTTATATTTCCCGAATGAAGTTTTTCCTTTCTTGGTCACCTGCTTCCAAGCATTCACAATCTTCCTTATCAACTCTTGATCCTCAGTACCATTGAAGAATAAGGACTCTTTGACATCTCGCTCTTCAGGTGGACCTTTCAAAGGATAACCAAACTGCCTGATAACAAGGGAAGGATTATAGTTAATTCCACCCCTTCTCCCTATCAAGGGTACATTAGGGAATTCTCCACACTTGTAAATAATCTCTATTCCTAGCAAATCACGGTTGAACCAGACAATGTTGTCAGCAGTCAAGCCCATTAACCTCTTTGACCACTTCAGAGAATCTTTCGTATCAACAAAGGCACCAGTTTCCGGGAGGTGGCTCAGAAACCAAGCTGGACAACAACTCACGGTTTTTCCCCGCCTATTTTCATTCTTGTAGTGGACTGAGTGATACACATCACCTAGCAAGGTAGGTATAGGATTCTTCGAAATAAAGATTCTGACAGCATGCATATCCACCAAATCAGGAACATTGGGAAATAGGACAATCCCATAGATGCACATAGCCAGAATAGCTTGGAAAGCAGTCCAATTCTTCTCTTTAACATGTATGCAAGCTTGATCAAACAAGAACTTCAATAAGAAACCCTTAGCTCCTTGTTTTTCCTCAATATTACTGCTCAGAACGGATTCATCAATGTGAAGAGCAATAGCCATTTCTTTTATTCCGGGGTGTTCTTCAGAAAAGAATACTATGTCATGCCTGATGGGGATTCCCAAAATAAATGAGAACTCCTCCAACGTTGGGGCCAAGATGTAGTCTGGGAAAGTGAAGCAACGCAAAGACGGATCGTAAAACTGAAGAAGTGTATGAATGGCATCCTTCACATACTTGGAGATATTGTAGACAAACTTCAGAAGTCTCCCATACCCTCCACTGAACTCTGTACGAACTCCGGGACCAGCCATACTAATCAGCTTGTGAATCAATGTCAAGGTCGGCTCTGGGAACGAATAGGCAACAGTCTTCTTTCTCTGGACATCCATGTTAAGGTAACCTCAGAAAACCGGAATCAAGGGTAAGATGCAAGCCCTGAAAAATGTCAAACATGTCAGAATGCAAGAAAAATGATATGCTCATGCAAACATGGGATCAAGGCAACACTGCTGGATGTGCTGTGCTGTTAACTGAACGAGAACCACAACCCAGAAAACCAGAATTCCAAAATACCGAACCACTGAGATAACCAGGAACCCAAATAATCAAACATTGATGAGAAATCCAGAAAAACCGGGTAGGTTGAAGGTTTCGGTTACCTGTAAACCTGCAAACACTCATCCCCTCTCACGTGTGGGTACTAGGATGTTCAGTATCCCGGGCTCTCAGGTCGAGAAATGATGATACGTTCACCATTTCTGGTTTGGCATCATCATCAATCGAGGAGGCCTCAACTGATTCTCTAAAACGGAAGGGCCTCAGCTTCTGGCACTGTGGTCGAGAAACAATAGTACATTCATCCCTCGGGGTACAGTACTATCGTCAATCGAGGAGTGCCTCCACTGATTCTCTTCAAAAGATAGGGGCCATCCTATACGAGTTCCAAAGTGGGCCCTCAGGTGCGAATGGGTTTGTCACAGGGTGTGGTCTGCCACTGTCACCACTAGAGAGGGATGTTTCCACTAAGGTCCTCGATGATCGGTCACCAGAGTCGACAGCTCTCTAGATCGACATCCCAACATGCGCAAGACACACACGTTAGAATGTGTCCCAAGAAAGCCTCGTCTGGTTGTGAATTTCGTGAACACACAAACGTACCAAGCGGGCACGTAGGTCCCACTACTCTCCACTCTAGTCCTAGGGTATACTCAAGCCTGGTTATTGGGCTTATCTCTCAGAACAACCCAACCTGCAAAACAAAAATAGCCAGCATAACACAGCAGTATCCAGTATGACAGTAATAAAAATGAAATGCAATGCAGAAAATGCAGTAAAAATAAAATACAACAAATAAAGCAAAACAAAAACAAAAACACCCAAAGAGAACAAAGACAAGCAAGCGCTAGGATTGACTCGCTTAGGGATGGACCAGCATAGGTCAACCAGAATCCCCAACAGAGTCGCCAGCTGTCGCTCCCAGGATTTTCATCCAGGTACAAACGCGAGAGTGACGCGGAAAACAGAGTCGTCAGCCGTGTAAATTTATCCCAAGAGAGGGAAAGGGAACACCGCATAAACCTAAGGAAGAGGGAAAGGAATGGTCATCGCAACCATAACCTGGGTTCGGGAGTCGGTTACGCGAGGGGAAGGTGCTAGCACCCCACGCGTCCATCGTACTCGATGGGATCCACCCTTGTTGTCTAATCTAAGGGTGAGTTATCCTATCATCTATGGCTGTACTAAGACGGGGGGAAACAAAGACAGACTCGGTAGGACGTCAACGTCCTAGGCCTACGTACTCCCTTTGTGCAATGGGAAATTCAGAGTCAACGTAGTTCGGACCAAGTTCTTTTTGTGTTTTTTATGAACAACGCTAAGTTCGCGTCCAGCAGTTAGGGTCGATGCCTGTTTGCGACTCAGACGGAAAGTAACGTGCCCTTTTTTAAAATAGCCTTTAGTTTGACAATCCCGAAGGACAAAAAGGTTTGAAGTTTGTTTGTATTTATTAGGACAGAAGTGACTTAAGTTAGTTCATAACTTGCATTGCACCAAAGTCTAGGGCACAGGGGCGAATACTTAACGCATCGTCCCAAGACAGGACGCTCGCTAAGCACTCTAGAAAGATGAGAGGAAGCCCCTCATTTCTCATTCCCCACGCTTAAGGCTCGTGCGCAATACACTTTATTCTTATTAAGTGTTTTCAAGAAGTTTTGAGATAAGGAGAGAGAAGACACAAAGGAAACTCTAAAGGGAAACTAAGAGTCCTAATGTTATCATGCATGGGTGACCTACGGTTAGTGGGGTTTGACAACAACCTAAGCCTAAAGAAAAGAAAAGATGAGAGAAGAAAAAGTGAGAGGGGAATAGGGATGATTGTCCACACCCTCAAAGAACTTACCTCAACCCCTGCACAAGAGGTTAGCACAAAACAGACACAAGTAATATTAAGGCAAATGAAAGCCAAACAATGACATATAATAGTGATTAAATGATCTACAACAGTTCAAACATGGTTTATGAAGTCAAATAAACAACCCCAAAACAATGGCACAAGTGCCTCTTCAAACAGATAACCAGACAAGATCAAGGATGTGCATACGAGAAAATCTCACACAAAGAGCAATTAAACAAGTAGTAAAACATCTTTTAAAATTGCCAAATTAATTCTCAACATTGCTCAACCAGAAACAAACGACATATCAAAAACTCCTGCAGAAATTCAAGATGTTAGTCACTCAAACAATTATGCAAAGTTCAGATGAGAAGTAGGGTTCAATATGCAAAAAAAGGAGGACTAAAATGCAATATGAAATGATTTTAAAAATGAGTGAAAAATATTTTAATGCAATTTAGTGTATTGGTGAAATAATGAAAAAGGAATGAGTTCAAAATGTTTTATGGATGCAGAGAAATAAAATAAACAAATTGAAGTATGCATGCAAGGAATAAATTCTAAAGAAAATAAACCAAGTAATTAATTCAGGTGACAAAAACAAAATAAAATAATAAAATAAAATTTGTGAAAATTTTATGAAATTATAAATATGATGCATGAATTTTCTTGGAATTTTTTAATGCAATTGACTATTTTTAAAAAAATAAAAATGAAATGTAATGATTAAATAAAGATAAAAATAATGGAATGCGCATGGGGGGTGTGTTTAGTAGTTTTTTCACGTTGGAATGAATATGGGCTGGAAATGAGGGGTGTGGATAGGAAGCCCAAGCATTAGAACCCAGTCAGCGAAAAAGTAAAATAAAAAAAAGTTCATGTGGGCCTCAGTCAACCCAGTTGACTCATCCCCACCTTTGGATGGATCCTGCGCCTTACACTGAGTCAAACCAAACACAAGTCACAATGATGAGAGCCATGGATTAAAGGTACACCATAACAACACAACACGCACACACAACAAACCTGTCAACATACAATGCACCCCCCACGCGCACGGCACATGCTCTTTTTAATGTGTTGGCATTCTCTCCATCACAGGATTCATCCAATGCATGTGATTAAGTCAACTAAGTGAAAAGTAAATAAAATGGGAAGACATGACTGGGTGCACACGATAACAACGGTGGGGTAATAAACACACAATCATTAAATAAAAAATCAGAAAAAAAATAAAAGGAAAAACGCGTGGCAGCATGAGGGCCACACGATCAACCACATCAACGGCTGAGGAGTCGTCTTCTACTTCCAGCCTCTCCCTTCGCCGGACCACCACACCAGTCGCCGGAGCCCTAGCTCCGGCCACCGTCCACGTTCACCTGCAACCAAAAATAGCCCAGAAAACGCACACGAACCCACCTTCTTGACCAGAAAATCATGAGGAATTCAAATATCCAATCCAAAATCACAAACAATCAACACATCATGAAAAACGAATGAAATAAAATAAGGTTCAAAACTTTGAAACTCATAAAACAACCAATATACACGTCCATATTCAAAACAAAATACATCAGGATGATCTATGGACATCACACATCAATATGCATATAAAAAAGAAGAGTTTTATGATCATGGAAAAAATGACTAACCTGAAGCTATGCACTACGTATCCTTGCTTTTAGCTCCAAAAGATGGTTGGTTTTTGCTATGTGGATCCCCAGAAAGAAAGTTATGGAAGAACCTTTGGAAAAAACCTTGTGTATTGTGAGTTATGAATGAGAGAAGCTATTAGGGTTCAAGCTTTGGCTCTCCTTGAAAATCACGTGTCTGAAACCTAACTAGTGCATGAATTGGCTTAAATACTCTAGGGTTTCTCACTGATAATGGTTTGGGCCTTGGAAATTCTCCACTTAATGAGTTTTGGACAAATTTGGAAATTTACATTATGTGAGATACACCTCCTTCCATGCATGTATATCCAAACATTCTATGATGGATCACCCATGTTTGAATTGCTTATTACACCTGAGTTTGATTTGGGCCTTGGAACCATTTGATTCATGAGTTCTTAATAATTTGGCAATTTTGAATAATGGAGAATAAATGATAAATACACCATGGATTCACTTGATTAAAATGCCTAAAATGATCCTTGAGGAGTGTTAGCATGTGACATGAAGCAATGGAATAAATTATAGGTCACTATGCCAAAGTTGTGAAAATGGAATTATGAGAAACCCTAAAAACCACTTTGCCTTCTTTTGATCATAACTTGAGTTTCACAAATGATATGGAGACCCACTAGTACTTGTTGGAAAGAGGAGGAAAATATCTTCAACTTTCATGTTGGAGAAAAATTCGTTTGAAGCTTCTTTGATGATGAAAAGTCAAGGTGAATGTAGTGTAGGAACTTGCCCAAAAAGTAAACTTTCAAATTATAGGTCATTTCCATATTTAGTAACTTTTGCACCTACCCTTGATTCTTGATGAATGGAATGAAACTTGACTCTTGAAGACCATATGAGGGTGTGAGACCTTGAAAACCTTGGAGGGAACCTCAAAATTCCACAGTTGACTTCCCCTCTCACTGTTGACTTTTACCCAATTCACCTGATTTCCAATCCATTGGCCAATTGAATCTCTCCTGAATCAAACTGATGGACAATCTTCCACTCCTAGATGCTTAGGGACCCAAGGAATACCATGGACTCAAGTCTTGCCCAAAAAATCAGAAATAAATTGACTTTATAGGAAACCCTAATCTTGGTACCCTCAGTCTAGGAGGAAATAACACAGTCTCCAAATCCAAATTCCTCTGAATATGATGTGTATCCTTTCCAACAAAGATAAGATATGCCATTTGGTGATGATAAAAACCCAGGAAACTTGCCATTGGAGCAATAAACCCAAGAATCTCAAAACCCTAATTTCTGCACTGGTTAGGGGAGAATGATCCACTTGAACTCTCTTGCTTGACCCTTTGAAGAACATCTTCTCCTCTTGAACTTGCCTCAGGCATCTTGACCCCATGCTAAGAACCAATGATATGCACACATGATAATGCAAAATGAGATGAAATATAAGCCAGTTAGTACTAAAGGTAAGAGAGCAAATTTTGGGGTGCTACAACATGATAACTATTATTGTATGAAAACTCAATCAACGTTAAAAGTCCTATCCAATTTCCTCCACTTCCAAGCACACAAGCCCTTAACATATCTTCCATCGTTTATATCGTCCGCTCCATCTGACCATTCGTTTGCGGATGATTCGACGTACTCAAACACAACTTTGTTCCCATAGCTTGTTGAAAAGCTCTCCAAAATCTTGAAGTAAACTTTGAGTCTCTATCGGACACAATACTAGAGGGAATACCATGCAACCTCACAATTTCCGAAATAAACAACCTTGCAAGATGACTTGCCTTGTAAGTAGTCTTTACAGCTAAGAAAAGTGCAGATTCCATCAACAGATCCACAATTACCTAAATAGAATCATAACCACCTTGCGCACGGGGTAATCCAACTACAAAGTCCATAGAAATACTATCCCACTTCCATACCAGAATTTCTAACGGTTGTAATAAGCCACCCAGTCTTTGGTGTTCAACCTTTACTTGTTGGCATACCGCACACTCCGATACATTACCCTGCAATAGCTCTTTTCATACCGGACCACCAATAGTCCTTCTTTAAGTCTTGATACATCTTCGAAGAACCAGGATGTATAATAAAAGCACTCTTATGCGCTTCCTCCAAAATTCTTCTTTTTAACACCGCATCATCCAGAACACAAATCCTTTGGTTAAATAAAATAATTCCATTGTTAGCCCGTACAAAACCCGGTTGAACTAACACTTCTTGTAACTTCTCATCCAACACTTGTCCTTGTTGAATTTCCTCCCTAAGAGTATAATTGACATTCAAATTTCCCATTATCACACCATTAGGAGTCCAAACAAATTGAAGATTAAGATCTCGAAACTTTTCCAATAAGGTATACTCTAATATCATCAACTCGGCATTATGCAACACTTTTCGGCTTAATGCATCCGCTACTTTATTCGCTTTACTCGAATGGTACTTTAGTTCCAAGTCATAATCCTTCAAATACTCCATCCACCTCCTTTGACGCATGTTCAACTCTTTCTGGTCAAATAGATACTTTAAATTCTTGTGGTCGCTGAACATCTCAAAACGTACCCCATACAAATAATGACGCCACACTTTCAGTGTAAACATAACTACCGCCAATTCCAAATCATGTGTTGGATAATTCTCTTCATGAACTTTTAACTATCGAGAGGCATAAGCCACCACATGACTATCTTGCATTAAAACATCTTTTAATCCCATCTTCGATGCATCACCAAATACCTCATACGACTTGCTGGGATAAGGAATAATCAAAACAGGAGCAGTCGTCAATCTTTCCTTCAAACTCATAAAAATTCGTTCACAAGCCGAATCCCACTCATAAGGACGATCCTTTCGAGTAAGTTTAGTCATTCATAAGGTCAATTGAGAAAAGCCCTTGATAAACCTTCTATAATAACCTGCCAGTCCCAAGAAACTTCTAACTTCTGAAACATTCTTTGGTCTCTCCCAATTGATCACTGCTTTAACTTTTGATGAATCTACCTGATAACCCTCATTTTCGATGCTAGAAAAAATCAAAGCTAGTTTAAGTTAAAAAATTATTTTTAACATAAAGAAGGCTTCGACCCAGCTTTGGTGAAGCCTGAGTCGAATAGGGGTTTTGGAAGCCTAAAAAATGGCTAAGTGTTGGGAAAGGTTTCGACCATGGGAACACGCGCTGCAGTTGTGATACTAAGCCTGGAGGGAATTTCCAATGTTTGAAATTCAAATAGGAGCAGTTGTGAACGTGGGAACAGTTGAGGTCAAGGAGAAGGCGCCAAAAGGACACGTTGAAGCCATAACCACCACTTAGTAGTTATTTTTTAGCACTATAAATAGGAGTTAGTTCTATGTAATAAGGGTGTTCATATTGTTGTACAAGTTACTCAAAGAAACTCAAAGTACCCGCGTGTAGAGAAACGAGTTCATGAGAATGTACGTGATGTAACACCATTTTCTTCACTAATGCAATTTATCTTCATCATGTTTATGTTTCAGCCATTTACTTTCCATGCCTTTACAATTTCTTGAACTTTATCTTCCATGCCAAACTTACTTTCAAAGTCATTTAAACTTTATGCATTTACCTTCGACTGCACTTTTACATTCAAGCATTTAATCTTCAAGCATTTACTTTTCGAAGTCTTTTATTTTCAAGAACGTGGAGTTCACCTTTAATTCATTGCATTTATTTTCAAAGTCCTTTATTTTTCCTGCACTTTACCTTCGACAGCACTTTTATCATTCCAGCCTTTACTTTTCGAGAACGTGGAGTTCGTCGCATTTTACTTTCAAAAGTCTTTACATTTATGCATTTTTTCGTTGAAGCCATTTATTTCTTTGCCATTTACATTCGACATCCTTTATTTACAGCCCTTTAAATTTCAAGCCTTCACTTTTCCTTATTGCAAGTAGTCGAACGTGGAGTTCAGTTAGATTTTTTTCAGCAGTGTCGGACGTGGAGTTCAATTTACATTCTCTTTATTTTTCATTTGTCATTTACACTTTTCTCTCAAATTTAGCACATGTCCTAGGATTTGTGTGGTCGATCCTGCAAGTTAGTTAGTTTTATTTAAGATTGATAGACCAGAGGTTGTTTACCAAAATTCACAGTAAACAAATTGGCACGCCCAGTGGGACCCAGTGCTAAGTTTTACACTTTTTGTTAACTTTATCTTTCTTGGTGAAGAAATACTTTTGTTGTATGTTATTGAGAAGTGGGAAGTTAGCCACAACAAACGAAGGAATACCAAAGTGAAGATACACTAAGAGAATGGCAACTAATGCTAACCAGCAAGTTGATCCTTAAGGGAGTATTTCAAACACTCAGTCAAGTAGCAGTATGGGGTCTCAAAGCACACCATCACCAGTATCTTCGACAAGAGGACAGACGTCATCTCCATTAGTAGTGTCTGAACCAGGATCAACATTCACAAAATCATATACTCAACCTGTGTTAGAATACATAGGACCACAAAGTCCTAATTCACCAACACCTCCAGGAGGAAATTCAATGTACAGGCATGTCCCTCCTCCAGGTTTTCCACACCTAGGGTCAAGGAGTCAACCCTATGGTATGCTTACATCAATGATGCAAAATCTGCAGAATGCACCACCTGTATTTTCAGAGAATGTAGTGTCTTCGTCATTACAAGGATCCGGATCAGGAGGTCGAAACAACCAGAGTATAGGTGTTGGTTACTCTGTCCAAACGCCTAGTCTTACAAATACATCCATAAATTGTTTGAGACAGCAAATGGATGAGAGTAACATGCAAATGGTGCATACATTGTCTCAGACAATGGGAGAAGTTTTTCAACCCTTGATTCAAAATACGACTCAAACTAACCAACAATTGGCTACACAATTGGCACACATGGCTGATTTCATGGGAGTACCAGCGGTGGATCGAAGAGCAACTGTTGTCGAAGATATCCCAAGACGTCATGGACCTGAGGTGAACTTGGAAGATCAAGAGATGATAGATCATTTTAGAGTCGAACCACCAAGAAACCAAATGCCAATCCAGATGGAGGAAGAGCCGGTAGTGATGGTGAACAGGAACCAAAATGTTGATCAATTACTTAGACAAGTTCGACATCGAAATCAAGCAGAAGAGAATAATCTTGCAGCCATAGTTGAAAGGATAATGACTATAAATGGTGTGAATCTTGGCTTCACAAGGCCAAATTACACTTCACCTATAGTGGATTATATTCTCCAAGCAGAGTTACCCCCTAGGACGAAGGTTCCAAAGTTCAGCAAGTTTTCAGGAGATACTACTGAATCTACCGTCGAACATGTGGCTAGGTATTTGATTGAAGCAGGCGAAATTGCAGCTGACAAAAGCCTTAGGATCAAATACTTCCCAAGTTCCCTTACCAAGAATGCCTTCACATGGTTTACTACTTTGCCTCCAAATTCCATATACAATTGGACCAAACTAGAACGTTTGTTTCATGAACAGCTCTACATGGGGCAAACTAAGATTAGTTTGAAAGAATTGGCTAGCATCAAACGCAAAGTTACTGAGCCAATTGATGATTACCTGAATAGGTTTCGACTTATTAACTCCAGGTGCTTTACACAAGTGCCAGAACATGAGTTAGTCGAAATGGCTGCTGGGGGTCTAGATTATTCCATTAGGAAGAAATTAGATACCCAATATCTTAGAGATATGGCCCAACTGGCTGATAGGGTTCGATACTAGAAAGGCTGAAAGAAGAAAAGGCTAAATTCAGCAGGGGTAAAAAAGTAGCCTTTGTCGAATGTAATGAAGATGTGGAGAATCTGTATGATGAAACATCTTATTTCGACGGAAATGAGGTTGACGTTGCTGAGTTAAAGCAAGGTCCATCTTATGCCTGCAAATTATTAGCTCCTTCAGATGGAAAAAATCCTGTCGAATCTAACGATAAATTTCCTAAGAAAACATACACTTTCGACGTTACTAAATGTGACGAAATTTTTGATTTGTTAGTTAAAGATGGGCAAATGATAGTACCTGCTGGTGCTAAGATTCCACCTTTAGAACAAATAAAGAAAAGAGGTTTTTGTAAGTACCATAATTTTTTGGGTCATAAAACTTCTCAATGTTTTCTTTTCAGGGATTTGGTGCAAAATGCTATCCAAGAAGGAAGGCTGAAGTTTGTTGACAAAGGCAAAGCCCAGATGAAAATTGACTCTGACCCATTGCAAGTTGCAGAGGCTAACTACAAAGAGCCTCACGAGGTCCAAATGGTCGAAGCCACAGAAGGATTTGATCAGTCAGTCAACATGGTGGAAGTTACTGAGGACTTCGCCATCAATCCTGTGACAACTGAAGGTTTTAGTAAGGCTGCAAATGGCCCGAATGTTGATGGTACCAGTCTAATGTTGGTGACCAAAGAAACTGCTGATAAGTTTGTTGAAATAGATAATGCTGCCAAGGTTTTGGATATGGCAGTGAGTGGATTGAAGATAAATGCCACTGAAGGCATTAACATGGTCGAATTGGTTGAAGAATCTGATTCTAGCTCAGGTAGCATCAGCACCAATGAGGCTATGGGCAGAAATGCCCCCAAAGTCCAAGTTGTTAAGGAATTGGAAGATGACATGCTGTTGGTAGGAGAAATGATAGACATGGATGGTTGTTTGGTGGAAAACTGGATATGTATGGCTGCTGAACAATTCTTCAAGACATCTCCTGATGTTGAGAAAGTCAATGCTGAGGAAATGGTCGAAGCTGAAAAGACTGCTTGGCAGAAGGCTTCCCAAAAAGCTGCAAGAGCAGCAGTAAGTGGTGGTTGTCTGGCGAAGACCACTGAAAGTCTTGAAGCTCATTTCTCTAAGATGCGCTTAAAAGATAAAATTGATGTCAATATGGTCGAAATTACAGATCAAAAAGCTGAACAAGTAAGTAAGGCAGATGAACAAGAAGAACACAACAAGATACCTTATCCTAAGCAAGAGGAGACAATTGTGGATTTTCTGCACCGTTGCTAGAAGAAAGGTTCTGGAGTAATGCTATGTCCTAGATGCAGCGCCATTTTTTATGAGAAAGCTACCCACAAGTTAGAAGGTGTCAAAAAAGCTGGTGGAAGCTGGGGGCAGAAGGTAAATAAAGGTCCCAGAGGTTTTGACCATAGACGACTTTCGACAGGGCTCAAAAACCAAGTACCAGGAGTTAGGCCAGGTACATTCAAACCAGCTGCGAATGTGCCAACAGGTAGTTGGATCAAGCCTATCGAAGGAAGAGGGCAGAAGAAGAAGCGGGAGAAATTTGATGTGGAAAGAGGTTCTTCATTTGAGTATAGAAAAAAGAACCATACCACCAACAAGTCAGCATACATTTCTCAAAATTCCAAGGGTAAAAATCCCATGTCTAGATCACAATGGCGAAGAGAGCAACGCTGGCGAAAGGCTATCAGGGAGGCTCAGGTACAAGGAGAGTCGAGCACCAATGTTGATAATCAAGTTGGGACAATTGAGAAGATGCCCATAAGGCGAAAGCTGTTCAATGTTCAGCCAGAGAAGAAAGCTGAAGATGATGAGAATATGACTGATAATTTTGACAGTGAGTCAGCAGCTTCTCTAGATATTCTTGTGAATGTGGTATCAGTGATGCCAAAAGAGTTTGGTCAAGTTTCAGAGGTCGAAGACTTGGATCAAACTGCTGAATTAGAAATGTTGACACACAAGCCTGTGTGTTATTACATCATGAATAATGGGTGCATCGAAGAACATAATGCTTTCTTTGAACGCCCCACAGAGGCAATGAAGGGTCACCTGAAGCCTCTCTACATTACTGGCAAAGTAGAAAATGTTCCTGTTAACAAAATCTTGGTGGATTGTGGTGCAACAGTTAATTTAATTCCAAGATTTTTGCTGAGAAAGATTGGGAAGTTTGAGACTGATACCAAAACCCACAACATGGTTCTGTCGAACTATGAAGGAAAAGTTGGTTCCACTCTAGGAGTGATTCAAGTGGATCTTACTGTGGGAACCATTACCAGACCAACAGTGTTTATGGTTGTTGAGACGAAAGCTAACTACAATCTACTCTTGGGTAGGGAGTGGATTCATGGAATAGGTGTTGTACCTTCATCTATGCATCAAAGAATCACCATTTGGAGACCAGATGGGATAGTTGAAAATATTGAAGCTGATCAAGGGTACTTTAAGGTGCCTATTAATCATGTGGATAGTAGGCAGTTTGAGAAACATTTGGCGAACATTGCTCCATGTCCTCCAGCTGACTTTGAGTTTGCGCTTGATGAAGAAACGTTTTATTCATTGTATTTACACCCTGTCGAAGGTTTCAGATGGGACAGGGAAGTACCAGGAGGAAGGTTGCCATGCTTAGGCTCACCTCCAATAGAGCCCACAGGATGGGGAGATGAATTTAGTGATCATGACTGAGTTCGAAGCTTTGAAAAGAATTTTGGCCTATGTGGCCGAAACAACACTACAAGCGGCTTTGGAGGCTGCCAATGACTATATGGCTGGCGAAGCCATTTCTGAATTTTATCAAGAAGGTCCTGGTAAGGACTTCGACCCAAAACCTCCAGATAAGGTTAAAACTGGAGAGCAAAGCCAGAGGCTCGACGTCATCTATGAAGATGAGCCTTTGGGATTTGAGAAGGATCCGTTAGCAAATAATATCAAAATGCTAGCACAAGATCCTTTAGAAGAAGTTGACCTCAGTGAGGGGACAACCAAAAGGCCTACCTACATCAGTGCCAACCTGGATCCCCAGTTAAAGGTAGAAGTGGTTCAGTTGTTGAAAGAGTTCAAGGACTGTTTCGCCTGGGATTATGATGAGATGCCTGGTTTGAGCAGGGAATTGGTCGAACACAGGTTACCTATGACACCTGGGAAAAAACCAGTCAAACAAAATCTAAGACGGTTTGCACCAGAGATATTGTCAAAGATCAAAGAGGAAGTCGAAAGACTGCTTCGTTGCAAATTCATTCGCACGACAAGGTATGTCGAATGGTTGGCTAATATAGTACCTGTTATTAAAAAGAATGGGTCTTTGAGAGTTTGCATTGATTTTAGAGATTTAAACTCTATAACTCCTAAAGATGAATATTCAATGCCAGTAGCAGAAATGTTAATAGATTCTGCAGCAGGACATGAATATCTTAGTATGCTGGATGGATATTCTGGCTACAACCAAATATTCATTGTTGAGGAAGATGTTCATAAAACTGCTTTTAGATGCCCTGGAGCCTTAGGCACCTATGAATGGGTAGTGATGCCTTTTGGCCTCAAAAATGCTGGTGCCACTTATCAAAGGGCGATGAATTCAATCTTCCATGATTTTATAGACACATTCATGCAAATTTACATTGATGATATTGTTATAAAGTATATTTCTGGGAAGAGTCACATTGACCATCTTTGACAGTCCTTTGAAAGGATGAGAAAATATGGTCTTAAAATGAATCCTCTCAAATGTGCTTTTTGTGTGCAGGCTGGGGATTTCCTAGGCTTTGTGGTCCACAAGAAAGGGATCGAAATAAATCAAAATAAAACCAAAGCCATAATGGAGGCGAAAACGCCATCAACTAAAAAGGAGTTGCAGTCGTTGCTGGGCAAGATCAACTTCTTAAGAAGGTTTATATCCAACCTGAGTGGCAAAACACAGGCCTTTTCGCCATTGCTTCATTTCAACAGAGATGGTTTTGAGTGGGGGCAAGTACAGCAGGAAGCCTTCGACAAGATCAAGGAGTACCTAAGCCACCCTCCAATTCTTTCACCACCTTGTAGAAACAAGAGTATGAGATTGTATATAGCTGCATCAGATAAAACTCTAGGGAGCATGCTAGCTCAAGAGGATGAAAATGGAGTCGAAAGAGCCATTTATTACCTTAGTCGAGTTTTAAATGATGCAGAAACTAGGTATATCATGATTGAAAAGTTATGTTTATGCTTGTATTTCTCTTGTACTAAATTGAAGCAATATATAAAGCCAGTTGATGTGTATGTTTCTTCTCACTTTGATGTTGTAAAACATATGTTATCTAAGCCTATTTTGCATAGTTGAATTGGCAAATGGGCATTAACATTAACAGAATTTTCTCTAACATATCAACCTTTAAAAGCTGTGAAAGGGCAAATAGTTGCAGACTTTATAGTTGACCACTCCATAAATGAAAATGATTTGAATTATGTTGAATTAAAATCTTGGAAGTTATACTTTGATGGATCAAGTCATAAAAATGGAACAGGAGTGGGAATACACATTATTTCTCCTGAAAAAATTCCAACAAAATTCAAGTATAAGGTCGAAGGACCTTTCTCTAACAATGAGGCTGAATATGAAGCATTAATTGCTGGCCTTGAAATTTTGTTAGAATTGGGTGCAACTAGAGTCAAAATAATGGGAGACTCAGAATTGGTTATAAAACAAATCACAAAGGAATATAATTGTGTTAAAGAAAATCTCATTATGTACTTTGTGGTAGCCAATGGATTATTAAAGAAATTTGAGGTAGTGGCCATCCAACACATACCTAGGATAGAGAATCAAGTTGCTAATGACTTGGCTCAAATTGCCTCTGGATACAAGGTGTCGAAGGAAAACCTTCAAGAAGTAATTGAAGCAAGAGGTAAAGTGGTGGCTATTGGATTGTGCCCATCAGACTTAGAAACAACTAAGCTTGGATGCATAAATGGCGAATTTTTGAAATTTTTGCTATAGATAATTTGACAGATGAAGACTGGAGGAAGCCTATAGTTGAATATTTGCAAAATCCAACGGCTTCGACAGAGCAAAAAATCAGGTATCAAGCTTTAAGCTATGTACTTTTGGGTAATGAATTGTTTAAAAAGACCCCTGAGGGAGTCTTATTGAAATGCCTTAGTGAAGCAGAGGCGTATTTAGCTCTTTCGACAGTACATAGTGGGGCATGTGGAGCACACCAAGTTGGCCAGAAGATGAAATGGCTGTTGTTTCGACAAGGCATGTATTGGCCTACTTTGCTGAAAGATTGCATAGAATTTGCTAAGGGTTGCCAAGAATGTCAAATTCATGCTGGCATATAGCATATCCCTGCAGGTGAATTACATTCCATAGTGAAACCATGGCCTTTCAGAGGATGGGCTTTGGATATAGTGGGAGAGATTCGACCAGCATCTTCAAAGAACCAAAGATATATTTTGGTGGGAATTGATTATTTCACCAAGTGGATTGAAGCAATACCACTGGAAAATATAGGTCAAGAAGATGTCATTGAATTCATTTAGAATCACATTATTTATAGATTTGGTATTCCTAAAACAATCACTACGGATCAAGGATCAGCGTTTACTGGTCGAAAGGTGCAGGAGTTTGCCAAAGAAATAGGTTTTAAGTTATTGACCTCTACACCTTATTATGCTTAGGCCAATGGGCAAGTCGAAGCTGCCAATAAGGTAGTGATTGGACTAATTAAGAAGCATGTGGGAAAGAAGCCTAGAAATTGGCACAAGACATTGGATCAAGTTCTTTGGGCATGTCGGACATCCCCTAAAGAGGCTACTAATACTACCCCATTTCGACTTACTTTTGGTCATGATGCAGTATTGCCTGTTGAGATTTATTTACAATCTATAAGAGTTCAAAGACATCATGAGATTCCCTCTGAGGATTATTGGGAAATGATGATGAATGAATTAGTGGATTTGGATGAAGAGAGGCTTAGAGCCTTAGAGTTGTTAAGAAGACAAAAGAAAAGGGTCGAAGAATCCTACAACAAAAAGGTTAAGTCTAAATCTTTTGCATGTGGGGATTTAGTTTGGAAAGTGATTTTGCCTATGGATCGAAAGGATAGAACATTAGGCAAATGATCTCCTAAGTGGGAAGGTCCATTCCAAGTCATACAAGTTTTCTCTAATGGAGCTTATGAAGTGGAAGAGTTGGACAAAGATAAAAGAATCTTGAAAGTAAATGGAAAGTATTTGAAAAAATATAAACCTATTTTGCAAGAGATTCACATCAAAACTTAAGCTTTATTCAATAAAAAGAAAGCCAAAATAGGCCAAGTCAGGCTAATATGGCATACAAAGCAAAGAAGAATCAATACAACAATTTTTAATTAAGGAAAAGTTATTCATAATCTCTCCAATCTATGGATTTGAGGAAATCCATATAATCTGCATCTGGTTCATCATCAGAGCCCTGGGTGCTGGAGCGTCCTTTCTTAGAGATCTTCATTTTAGTTTCTCTCTTCTTGGCTTGAGAGGTTGCTCCAATAGAGGCTTCAGGTTTCTTTGTTGCCTCCATCTCCTTTGTTTCCTCAACTGCCTTTGCCTTTCCAGCCATTTTCTTGGCTGATGATTTCTCTGAATTGTTCATGTTTGCTTCTATGCAAAAATTGGTCATATGGAAGAGAATTTATAGAGGCGAAGTATTGATTGGATTGGCCAGTCAAACGGTGGAAACACGTGAGTTATTCTTGGAATTATGCCTGAGGGCTATGCTATAAATGTTACTTTAAAGCTAGAGGCTTATGCCTTGGAGTTTTAAAACTGAGAAAGTTTTGTTTTCCAAGAGAAAAGATAGAATGCCTTAATTTCAAATTTGACTGAAATATGAAGCAATAAATAAAATGCATCATAATATAATATGGGTCGAAAGCAGTTAATGGCGAAATAATATAATCTGATTGATTAATCAATACCAAAGGCATAAAACTGTCATTACATAAAGGCCTGAAAAGGCCAAGAAACAAATGATTGGTTGAGCAAATAAAGGTCTTGAAAGCATCAGCAGGGAAGCCTCGACTCCAACTAGGCAAAGGTTTCTATATGATGTTTGAGGCGAGCATTGCACAAGGATTCATCAAGCTTGGCTGTGGCAAGCTGTTTCTCAAGTTTTTGGGCTGCCTCAATATGATCTATGGCATGTTTCATTTCCCTAGCCATCTCAGTGGTGTCGAAGTTCTGCAAATCACGGTTGCGTTTTTCAGCATTCTCAATTTTAGCTTGTAACTCAGTGATTTGCTGCTTCCAGGCTTCAATATTCTTCTGATTGGAGGCTATTTCATCTTGTGTTTTCTTTTGGTCAGCCTCTATACTTTCAACCTTCTCATATGACTCCTTTGCACCGAACCAAGCTGCACTCTCAAGACCATATGTTTCCTCTAGGGTCTTCTTGATAGAAGGAAGAAACTTTATCTCTGCAGCTATTTGGTTCACCACAGCAGTTAACTCTATCAGAAAGCCAGAAACGTCTGGATTGAGAGTGGTGAGTTCAAGCTTTCCAAGGGTATCCTTCAGATAAGCGGTTGCAGATGGGTCTGAGGCCAAAACTCTGTGAATGTCCCCCCTGAAGAATTTCTTCTTTATGGCTTGGAGGATTGGTTTGGCGAAGTCATCTGATGCTGGAGTCGAAGAGACAGAAGAAGAGGAACCATACTTCTGCCCAAGTATTAATTTGGAATACTCACGTGGGTTCGACCACTTAAGTGCCGTCAGGGAGTCTCCAGGAGGTGGAAGGTTAGCCAGGGTTTGCTGGACCACAGGCGAAGGAGTATGGTGAGGATTAGGATCAGTTTGTTCTTCTTCCTCCTCTTCTTCTGATTCTTCTCCTTCTTCATCTTTTTCTTCTTTGAATACCATCTCTTCGTCAGGCTCTTCAGTAGTTGGTCGAATATTCTCCTGGTCATCAGTTGGTGTAGGATGTGGCTCATTTGTCTCCTCAAGCGCAGCTTGACCAGGAGTGTCGTTGTGTGTTTGAACTTCAGGTTCATTTATTTCTTCTTCAACCAATTGATCATCATCCATAAAGTTGTCCAGATCGAAGGGTGGTGGACTGGAGGCATCATCATCATCAGAATTGGTGCCATCAGCTTGTGCGTTTTGAGTAGTGGTTTGAACTGGTGGTGTGGTGTGTTCTGCAGCATGTGGATTAGGTTGATTAATCTCACTCAAACCAGAGCCAATATTAGAAGATGGGTGATAAGTTGGCTCACCTTGGCTGTTGAGGAGCGTGGTGGTGAAGCTTCCTGCAGTCTGTTGAGGAGTGGGATTGTTAATGATGTTGGTGGTGAGATTGCTTGGAGTTAGTTGGGGATCAGGATTAGTGATTATGTGTGCCTAAAGAACACAAGTGGAGAAAATGAGATTGAAAGAACTTGGGTGAAAGACGTCAGTATAATGAAAAATGGTGCACATACTCGAGCTTGTACAGCAGCAGGACTTGATTCATCACTCCCATGGTCACCAAGAGGTGTTCTCGAGGCCACCGTGGAAGGTTCTTTTTCGACACCACTTGTTGCGGGTGCCTT
This sequence comes from Lathyrus tuberosus, assembly GCA_022829125.1. Lineage (NCBI taxonomy): Eukaryota > Viridiplantae > Streptophyta > Magnoliopsida > Fabales > Fabaceae > Lathyrus > Lathyrus tuberosus. The sequence continues at coordinate 9,039,739 of JALAZF010000060.1, read as the reverse complement.
TTCGAGTATTTTGGCCACCTTCGAAGGAGGTGGGCCAGTAGGTCCAGATGCCTTTATGGGTTTTCTTCTTTTCTTTGTAAGAATCTCCTCAGGAGATTCATCTGAGGCCTCTGAAGCTATAATAACAGTTGGGGTGCCCTTTTTACCTTTCTTGGAAGGTGTTGGAGGTTTTCGACCAGTCTGAAGAGGCAATGCAAACATAAGAAAGGAATTCATATAGTAAAAGCATAAGCAAGGGATGTGAAGTGTACCTGTGTGCTTTCTGGTTCTTTGCCACTTTGTGAGGCAGCAACCCTAGTTGAAGCAGTTTTCTTAGGCACAGCTGAAAGACAGTAAAAATTGTTACAAGTTAATGATTACGTGGTTAGTTATAAATCCATGGATTAAGGGTTTCAAACCTTCATATATTTCAGATTCGACACGAACGTCCTGAATTCCTATATGAAGGTGGCCTTTAAAACTGTCTAACATATGCTTAGTCGAAACCACTCGTTGGGCCTTTGGCTGAGATTGCTGTCGAAGAAGTTTTAAATGCTCCCCACAGACAAACCAATCTGGAAATGGAGGGGCAAGCGCCACTCCAAAATCAGCATTAGGCAGTCGAGGGAACTTTGGAGGAAAAAGTTTAAAAGCTACCTCATAACGTTTCTCACGAGGGACGTTGGGAGGAATTTTTAGTTGATCCAGATTTTCTAGAAATTTTCTCTTTAGAGTGACGGCAGCCTCATGAATGGTTCGACTAAGATCATCTGGTCGATAGACAGTTTCAAAGTATTTCTGAAAAGCCTGTATTTCTTCGATGTGAGTAAACTTACTCTTTTTCGTCTTGTCCTGCACATTGAGAAAAGCTTGGTCAAGTAACGAAGAAAATGTAGCCACATCAAGAAAGTGCTCACTATAGTGCTTCGACCACCATTGGTGGAATGATGAAGTGCATAGAAAAGAAGGCTAAAAAAACACAGGAGAGAGGACTCTTCTTTTCTCATTCCGGCTGTCGAGTGTAAGGGAGACATTTTCCTCGTCGAAGCAGACAGTGTGAAGAATTACTTGGCCCTTTCTCTCATACAAGCACTAAGGAAAGCTCTGGGCCAGCCCAAACTGTCGAGAGACAAGATTTGGTTGATAGGCAATCAGTGCTGATAAACCTCTCCCTAAGTTCAGCCTGTGGATAAAGAATCTGGGAATCAAAAAGGCTTCCCAGATAGCAACGGATTCTTGATCAAGAGTTTGGTGAGGAATTGGAAATGGCCTTTTAAACCCCATAGGGCCGTATCTTCGTTGGGCAAAAGGTGCCATGCTAGGAGTGAACTCATAGCGCTTGGCAAACATCATAATATAACTGGTAAAGGCCCTTTGAAGGGTTTCACCATCATCATTGGGAGTGAGTTTGGCCAGACACGTCCCTTCGACGTTCCTCTCCCTTATTTTAGCAGAGGCTTCATCAACTAGGCCTTTTCTGGGGAGGCTAGCCTCAAATGTAGCATTAAGCCACAATTGAAGTAGCCAAAGATGACCACTCAAGTGCATAGTGTCATGCCCCAAATTTGTCCTACCCTTTTATTTTTCTTCTACTAAGCATGTTGTGGCTTTATGGACTCTTCTCAAGATCATCATATAGCTTTGGTCATGGTCCTCTAAAGGTTAAGTTATGGAGACTTTGTTTGAATCACAGGCTCTTATAAGAGGTGATGAATTCAAGTGAAAACAAGTGAAAAGATATGTCTTAATTACCATGGTCAATTGGTCAAGACATGGTCGGTTGGATTCAAGTGGATTCTAAGACATGTTCCAAAATGGTTCTGGGTCGTATCTTAAGTTGGTCAAATGTTGTGATTAGAATTCTTTGTCTTAGTCCATGCCTGAGGTGGTCTTAATATTCAAGGTCAATTCGTGGCAAACTTTGATTTGTTCTAAAGTATATTCCAAGAAGATTTTGGTCATGCCGTAAGTCACGAATTTTAAGTCATTTCAAGATGTGATCAAGTGCTCAAGCCATAATTAAAGGTTTGCTAATTAAGTTTTAGGCCATAAGTGGGATTTATTGGGATTGTTTCACAAGCCATGGTCACAAACGATTTCAAATTATGATCATGCAAGGCCCCAAAACTTAGTTCCCAAAGACTACCTTTTAAAGCCATGACCAAATTCCTTGTTAAGGTCCAAGCAATGCAACCGTTTGGTTAGGTTTCTTGATCAAATTATTTAGACCACAAAAACATTTGTTGCCATGCTAGAGATATTCCAAGCAGCATTTAAGTTTCTCAAAGCCATGTTGTAATTTCAAAATGAGATATTCCAAGCAGTATTTAAGTTTCTCAAGCTAATTTCAAATGAAAAGGGCGTTGTTTGAATTCAAGAGCATCCGTGCCACAAGCTACAGAAGCTACTTTTGGAATTACAAGTGCTACAAAGTTTGATTGGAAAAACGCAATAGTAACAAAATTCCAAATTACAAGGGGATAAAATACATAATTGAAGGAAATAACTTAAAATGATCCACCATTGTGCCAATCATCAAAAGCCTATAACCATGGTTTCTTTTCCTCTTCAAGCCTCACGTGTAAAGGATTACAAAGATATTCATGCTGTGATTGCTACAAATTGATGCTGCAAGTGAGTCCACTCCAACGTGTTACATCCAAGCCACACCGTTCAAATTACGAGCCATGCCGCTACCACCAAGCTATCACACTTGTTCACGGCAACTTGCAGCCACGGCCACATACTGTCCTGCAACACCAAGACACAACAAAGTTCAAATTCATGTCATAAAAAAAACTCAAAACAATTATCATATTCCAATTCAAATAATTTCCAAAGTTCACAATCAAATACAATTTCTATCCAATTTCACCCAACAGTCAGTTCATTCCTAACTGGATGCAGGACTTAGTTTATCATGCTAGTCATTTAAAAAACCTAGGCATATCAAGTCAAAGTGGGCAGAGTTTGCAGAAAAAGGTACAGTCTGAGCAAGCAGAAAAAGGTACAATGCATAGCAGAGGCCGGTGTTTCACCAAATTAGTTTTGTTTTCTGAAACGCTAAAAAGGGCATCGCAGGGAATGCCGTAAAAAACGTTCAAGTGCATCTTTCAAGAAAATCAAAGGAGAGGCTATGATATATGAACCATCGTTCATCAGTTCAAAAAAGAAAGGAGCGAACACAGAAAGAAAAACCCTAAGTTTTGGTTTTTATGCAACAATCACAAATATATCAGCAAAAAAAAATCAAAAAGGTCCTACATAGCGAACGAAAACTTGGTTATCCTAAACTCACAGAAATCTTTTTTTACACATTCAGAGTACCAACAACGCAGAGATAAACGGATTGTAGACGAAGAAGAAGGATAAAAAGAGGAGCTAGCGAAGGAGAACGAAGGAGAAGAACGGCTTACACTTTTGAGTCCCATCGGAGTTTCATCGGACTTGCTCCGATTAGGTAATTTCTGAGCCCTTTTCTTCGTTTTGAGATTGTAACGGTGTAAAGCTTCGACTGTTGCTTCAAGTTCCTCTGATAATTGTTTGATTTCTCCATGTTTGCATAGATCTAGGGTTTTTCTGTTTGGTTTCGATTGAGATAGTTAGAGTGGGTTTTAGGAAGATCTAACCTAGGATTTGAGAGGAGGAGAGTTTTTAAGGTAGGGTTGACGTTGGACTTTTTGAGGTTGGTGGTGGTGTCGCCGGAAAAGACGGTGGCGGCCGCCGCGCGCCGCCGCTTCTTCGGCCGTTGCTAGGTTTCCGGCACCGTTCGTTTTGGAGAGAAGGAAAGGCATTTGAGGGAGAGAGAAAGAACAAATGAGAAGGAGTATGGAATGTTGGAGAGTGGGGTCTGAGTGTTTAAACCAACTCAATACAACATTTATTGTCTTTTTTTTTCTTTTTCTTTGTTTGATACGTGTGAGGTTTTGTGATGATGGTGGCAGGGGACACTTGTCACCGGTTTTGGACTTCGTGATCCTACGCGCTTCACCTCGCCCCCCCTTACCATGCACGCGCGCCATTCACCATTTGATCTGGAGTCAAAGTTGACTCCGTCTTAGATCAACGTCCCACATTCATTAGGGAGGTCAACTGTTGACCTGCAGTTCACCGTGGACTTCCCCAACGACTGGGCTTTCAATCCTGGGCTGGGGATATTTTCATTTTCACACCCGTTTTTCTATTTTCCTGGCCCAAGCTTATTTTAGTGTCTTTTTGTTTTTTTTAAAAAAACTCATTTTGTTCTTATTTCTTAATATTAAAAATCTATAAAAAACATTTTATTTTTTTTTATTTTTTATTTTTTAAAGAAAAAACAGAACTTATAAAATATGGTTACTAAATTAACTTAGTTAATTTTATTAAAACTTTTTATTTAATATTAATTAATTTTTCTATGATTAATTTTATTAAATATTAAATTTTAATTTAATTAATTATTAGTTTGGTTTTAAATCTAAAGAGTTCTAAAAAACACTTTTATTTAATTAATCCTAAAATTCTTATTTATTTAACTTTATTAAATTATTTTATTTAATATTAATTAATTTTTGATAATTAATTTTATTAAATATTTTAATTTAATCTAGTTAATTATTGGAATTTTATTCTAAAAAACCCTAGAGCTTAACAATTAGTTTAGGATTTCCCCTCTTTAGAATTAATTTTAAAATTAGGTTACTAACTAAACTAACTATCATGCTTGAGTTTATTTATTCAATGCTTATTATATATGGTGTGTGCTTTTTTATCTTGTGGATTTTTATGCTTCAATTATATTATGCTATGTCATTGTATGTTTATTCAAATCAAAATCTTTTTCAAACTAATACCTTGACTCAATGTCAAGCCATTTTCATACCTTGTAAGTCGATCGTTTTCACGATCGCAATTGACCTCACAATGCCTCCTCTTGGGCCTTATGCAAAGATTACCCATTCTATTTTGATTTGTATACATGTATGTGATCGGAATATTTTAATCGTGGTTTAATTAATTCCATAAGATTAAAATTAACCCTTTTTTATAAGAGTAAAACAAGCTTGATCCAACGTCAAGTATTTTCCAAATAAATTCAATCAATTCAATTCTAAGCATTTACTTGATCCATATATCAAGTATTTCCAACCTTCACTTTAAACCATAAGACATCCTTATTTCTTAACCTCCTCATAAAGCAAAAATCTCGATCCAACGTCGAGTACTTTTCTCAAATCAAATCAACATACTTAATAATACTTAGACATTTTCAAAAGGGTGAAAAGGAGGGGGACTGAGTCTTTGGTCTTTCTCTTCAATTGCTTGGGTGCGAGTTTCCTTACTCGTGTGTGGGCAATTGACACCTTTAAAACACATTTTATCCGATCACCTTCAAACTCATTTTCTTAATCAAACATTAAGATATGTAATCAATATTCAAATACATTTTTATAAAGGTGAAAAAGAGGGAGACTAAGTCTTTGGTCTTTCTTTTCAATTGTCTGGGTGCGAGTTTTCTTACTCGTGTGTGGACAATTGGCGCCTCTAAAACACGCGAAACTCGACAACATTCAAACCTTTTTTCAATCAAATTATCAAAACACTTAATCCTTATTTAAACATTTTTACCAAAGGTGAAGTGAGGGGGATCAAGTCTTTGGTCTTTCTCCTCAATTGTTTGGGTGCGAGTTCTCTTACTCGTGTGTGGACAATTGTCACCTCTAAAATATCCAATACGAATAAAACTCCTGTCCTCGCCCACGCGCGACCGAAACCCCAAAACATACGCAAAATCAAATCCTTTTCTCAATCAAACTTCCCAACTTACTTAACCACATATTTTAATAACTTTCTTACAAGGTGTAAAAGAGGGGGGCTATTTCTTTAACCTTTCTCCCCAATTGCTTGGGTGCGAGTTTACTTACTCGTGTGTGGGCAATTGGCGCATACATAAAAAATACAAACCAAACAACCGTAGTCCCACGAACTACGAATGTTCTGACTTTCCCATTGCACGAGGGAATACGTAGGCACAAGGGTTCTAATCCTTGCCGAGCACACTAATAAAAAACCACCCATTTTCCCCCTTAAAAATAAATCCTTTTACCTTAGAAGATAAACAAACAAACCTAGCTAACATTTCTCACGAATCGAATCAAGAGGTTCCCGTTGAGTACAACGGACGTAGAGGGTGCTAATACCTTCCCTCTTGCGTAACCGACTCCCGAACCCGTAATTTGGTTGCGATGACCAAGTTCTTATCTCCCTTTAAAGGTTTTATTGATATTTTCCTTTCCCTCTTTTGGGATAAATAAAGTTCGGTGGCGACTCTGTTTTGAACAGTTTTTTCCGCGTCCATCGCGAGGATCGTATTTTTCGAGGTACGACAGATGGCGACTCTGCTGGGGATATTGCATCACCCTATGCTAGAGAGAGTCAAGCCTAACTTGACTCGAATCGTGAGTGTTAAATCCGCTTGTTTGTTTATCTTCTCTTGTTTGTTTGCTTGCTTGTCTGACTATCTATCTATTTGCTTGCTTATTTTTATTATATCATATTATTATCTCTTACAACACTGTGGGAGTTCTCTGATCATCGGTACTCTGTGAGATGGCTCTACACCCGAGTCCGAGTATAACCCTAGGATGGTGGTTGTGTAGTGGAGGCTTGCGTGGTTTCTTCCGCGTGAGCCAAAGCAAAGACCCCGCTTGGAGTAGATTCCCTTGGAAACGTTTGGACGTTACTTCGTCACGATGATAATGTTTTCGAGCCTGAATTGTCGATCCTAAGGACCATTAACCCGTTTTTTCCATGGTGGTTAGTAGTGTTAATTCTATGTGAGTTAATGCGAACGCCACAATCAGATGAGATCCCTCGAACGTATTACTTCCTGACAGTAATATTGTCGACCTCGATCTAAGATTCTGAGAACCCTAAACCCGTGTGTCGATGGTTGTGTAGTGGGCGCCTCCGAGGAATCTTTCTCATGGGGAAGAAACAAAGACCTCACCTAGACGAGATACTTTCAAAGATATTATCGTCTGATGTTCCTTCATCATGGCTATAATGTCTTTGAAAGATATCCATAACTCTAGGCACCTACCCGATTAGAGCCTACCTATGGGGGGTCTGGTGATCAGAGATATCCTGTGTCTAACTCCTTCCTCAAAATCAGACGTCGTTTTGATCCTATACCCTTGCATGAGCATTGCATGACCATAACATTTGCACCCTTTTTGTTTTCAGGGAATCTAAGAATTGTCATTTGCTACAGAAAGGAATTATGGAAACTGACATCCGTTGCCCTCATTCTTTCAAATTCAAGAAGCCTGATCTGACTGCTTTACGTGGATTGGTTTCACGTATGCCTTCCTTCTACCAAATCAACTTTGGGAAGGACTTTGGTAAACTGTTGCGTATTCTGAATCAAGACGTGGACTTTGCCATGCTAAGCACCTTCGTACAGTTCTATGATGCTCCCATGAGATGTTTCACATTTCAAGACTTTTAGTTGGCACCAACACTCGAAGAGTATGAGAAACTGGTGGATATCCCAATGAAAGGCAAGTTGTTATTTGAAGGGGTTGATGTGACTCTGAAGGATGAAATCATTGCAAAAGCTCTCCACATGACTAAGCAGGACGTCACTAACAAATGGAAGATCAAGGGAGGGGTCAAGGGCTTCTTCCTCTCATTTCTATTGGAAAGGGCTGAGGCTATGATGAAAGAGGAAAGTTGGGAAGCTTGTTATGTTACCGTAGCATTAGCCATCTATGGGATTGTTTTATTTCCTAATGTGGATGTAGATGATTTCGTAGATATTACCGCCATCCATGTCTTCCTCACAGGAAACCCTGTGCCTACCCTTCTAGCTGTATTACTTGAGTTAGAGACACATTAAGAAGGGAGGTATGGTTGCTTGTTGTGCTCATCTGCTGTATCAATGGACCCAAATGCACCTTCCTAAGAAAGGACCCTTCATAGAACAAGTGGACGAAAGTTGGGCCCAAAGGTTGGGAACCCTCAGATCAGCTAACTTATCTTGGTACTCCCTCGACTACGATGCAGTCATATCCAATTTTGGTCGGTTCCCTAATGTTCCCCTCATCGGAACCCGCAGCTGTGTTAATTCTAATCCCATATTGTCCGTGAGGCAGTTGGGGTATCCGATGAGTGGACCACCGGATGAGAAGGCTTTGGAAGCATTCTTAGTGCATGGTTTGAAAGCTGAGAATCCTGACCTACTCAAAAGAATCACAAAGGCGTGGAAGGAGGTCCATAGGAAAGGAAAAGCTGAGTTGGGGAGAAGGAACGACATTACTAAAGAGCCTTACTTCACATGGGTCAGAGAAAGAGTGGAAAGAATCAGGTTGCCTTTTGGCATTAAGGTGTCCCAGCCTTTGCCTGAGCCGAAGCCTACTCACGTCCCGATTGAGGAGGCCGAAGATCTCAAGGCGACGATAGCCAGATTAGTAAAGGAAAATGAGCAACTGGAGTCGAAGCTTCGAGATGTTACTAGTGAGAAGAATAAGTTGAAGTGGGAGCTTCAACGAAAGAACACTCAACTAGAAGCAACAAGAATTAAAGCTAATGAAGAAGAGCAACAGAAGAAGAAGGTTAAGATTTGTCTAGATCAAGCTGATGGTGCCTTAGAGAGGATTAAGGGAGAATTGAATCAGGCATATGCAAAGTGTGCTGAAAATAGGAAAGCTTGGCTCCTCGCCACTGAAAGGAAGAAGGCACTTAGAGAAGAGATGGGAGCGGAAATAGAAAAACTAAGCTCAGCTCTACGCCAGTCAAAGGCTTCCGAAGCGAGGGAACGCCAACTTAAAGAGGATCTCATGAGAGTTGCTTATGTGGAGCCAGCAGATTGGGACAGGGTGTGTGGTGAATTGAATAATCTCAAAAGGCTTGCAGAAGAGCAGAAGAATCACCTTGAAGTTGTCCTAGCGGACAAAGATATTTGGGCCTCCGCGAGGAAGAAGGTGCTTGATGAGTGTACTGGCTATGAGCGCTCTATTCACATTCTAATAGCTGATAGAGATATGTACCGCAACAAGCTTAATGGGCTAGTGGATTTTTGTAACTGGTTGGCTGAAGACTTGGTATGGAAGCATAGGGATGCCTTGGAGGCTCTCGACGAATCTACCCCTTAAGCCATCGTCAAATTTGTTTGCCTTTGTAAGGCGATGCTGAAGAGGTTTAAGGAAGAGTTGAAGGAGCGCGAGGCTCGAAGGCCCAAGTTTTGAGTCTTATGTTGTTTTTCTTGCTTTTTGAATTGTACTAATATCCGGATGATTATGTATCACTTAATTATTATAATCTTATGAATGGATGAGACTTGATCTCCTTTGCAGCAGTTTGTTTCATAATATTCCTGTATAAATAATGATTAATTCGAACGATTCCCTGAAAACAAGTGCATACCATCCTACATACATATCATCGCATTCGTTTTCCAAAAACACCTAGCAATAAACTCATTTACTCTATCATTTCTCCCAAACAGAAAACCTGACTATTCGACGCCGATACGAGACTCGCCAAAGTTTCAATATGACGTTGGAACAGATCGAAGAAAACCAGAACACAATGAGGGGTGATATCGATTCGCTGAAGGCTAAAATGGATCAGCTACTGGAGACTATGATGATGCTCGCCTAGAAAGAGAAAGATGCTGAAACAGTGGCTAATGCCAAGAAGCTGGTTGAGAAGATAGGCACTTCTGGAGCTAAGGGAATCCCTCCTCCCGTTTACATAGACGTGTCAGAACACTCGGCTCATCATGGATCTGTGAGCGATGCAGACGAGCAAGTTGATGCCTTCAACATACCACCTCCATCTCCTCAATTTGTTGGATTTGATCCATCTGCTGACCGGTTACACGTACTAGAAGAGAAATTCAAGGCCTTGGAAGTTCAGACAACTCCCGACTTGGATGCTGTTGACATGTGTTTGGTCCCTGGACTGGTAATCCCTCATAAGTTTCAAGTGCCGACGTTTGACAAATACAAGGGACTTAGCTGCCCTAAGACTCATTTGCGAGCATACTGTCGCAAAATGGCCGCCCACGTTAAGGACGACCCTCTGCTAATTCACTACTTTCAGGATAGCCTCAGTGGGGCATCGCTAGAGTGGTACATGCAGTTAGAGAAGAGACAGATTAATACTTGGAGGGATCTCTCTGAGGCGTTCCTCAAACATTACCAGTACAATACTGATTTAGCACCAAACCGAACTCAGTTACAAGATATGACTCAGCGTAACAATGAGTCATTCAAAGAATATGCACAACGTTGGCGGGAATTGGCTTCTCGTGTTCAACCACCTTTGCTGGACAAAGAATTGATGGATATGTTCATGGGAACTTTGCAGCCTCAGTATTCAGACCGTATGATGGGATCTAGCTTCCCCAACTTTGCTGAGATTGTGTCAGTGGGAGAAAGGATTGAGAGCCAGTTGAAGAAAAAGGCTGCTATTGCTTCTGCAAGTGGAGTTAAAAAACCTTTTGTGAAGAGGAAAGACGAAGAAACCAATGCTGTTATGAGAGGACGAGGGGGTAGAGCCCCAGTGAATATACCATATCAGCAAGTGGCTGCGGTTGCACAAGCCCCACTTCAACCACCTGCTCAGCAGCCGAATTATCAGAATGTTCCTCCGCCGCAATATCAGAATGCCCCACCACAGAGGCAGCAAAGACCAAGAAGGCATATCGATCCTGTGCCAATGCCGTATAGCCAAATTTTTTCTAAACTATATCAGAGCGGGCATTTGAAGCTCAGGGATTTGAGACCAGCAGTCTTCCCATATCCTCCCGGATACGATGCCAACGCCCATTGTGAGTTTCATAAAGGTGCTCCCGGGCATACCATAGAAAACTGCTATGCGTTTCAGAACAGAGTTCAAGATTTGGTCGAGTCCAAAGATCTTACTTTCACTCAGCGAGGCGCTAACGTTAAACACAATCCCATGCCCCCGCATGGAGGACCGTCTGTCAATGCTGTGGAAGAGGGCAACGACCAAAGATTGATTACGAGGGTTGAAGATATTCGTACTCCTATGGCGGTTATAGGAGAAAAGTTGAAGAGATGTGGGATGATCCCTGAAGATGAGCTTGATCATTTAACTGATGAGGTAATTAAGAAACATTTGCAGAAATTCATTGATCAAGGTGTGATTCAGGTTGAACGCCGAGATGCGAGAGAACATAGTGTGGCTGCCATTAACCTCCAGTATGATGCACCTGAAGGTCGTCAACAAAGGTCAGTTCGTCCTGCTCCGGTAATCATGGAATACGATGGAGCTACTGTTTACCAACAAAGACCAGTTCGTCCTGCTCCGGTAATCATGGAATATGATGGAGCTGCTGTTTACCAACAAAGACCTGTTCGTCCTGCCCCGGTAATCATGGAATATGATTGAGCTGTTGTTTTCCATCAAAGACCAGTTCGTCCTGCACCATTGGTTATTCAGTTTGATGAGGCAGATGTTAGCAGGTCAAGACCAGTGCGCCCTGTCCCGATAACCATTGAGTATCCTGGTAACGTTCCTGAGTCTAAGTGTGACGCTATAGTAGGATCAGGTGGAATGACCCGTAGCGGTCAAATCTTTGCGGCAAAACAAGCAGAAGTGCCGAATAATGACAAAGGTAAGGCAATTGCTGTACAAGTTGAAACCCCGAATGCTGAATTACAAGAAGGGTTGTCATCTCCAAAAGGGGCGTTCACACAAAAAGAGGCTGAAGAATTCCTGAAAATTATAAAGAAGAGTGACTACAAGGTAGTCGATCAGCTGAACCAGACTCCTGCCAAGATCTCTATGCTCGCCTTGTTGCTCAGTTCCGAGGCACATAGATCCTCCCTGCTGAAGGTGTTGAGTGTTGCACACATTACCAAGGATATCAGTGTAGCACAGTTTGATGATGTGATAGCCAGTGTCACCACTGGCAACTTCCTAGGGTTTAACGATGACGATCTGACTGCGGAAAAGAAAAATCACAACAAGGCCCTTCATATTTCCTTTAGGTGTGAAGACGTTTTGATATCAAGAGTCTTGGTGGATACTGGATCTTCTTTAAATGTGCTCCCGAAAACAACTCTGGAGAGAATGCCTGTGAATGGGGTAATCATGAGGCCAAGTACTCTCATAGTGAAGGCATTTGATGGATCTAGGCGCGCGGTTATTGGTGAAGTGGACTTACCGATTAAGATTGGACCTACTATTTTTACCATTACTTTTCAAGTAATGGACATTTATCCTGGCTACAGTTGCTTGCTAGGAAGGCCCTGGATTCACTTAGCAGGGGCAGTTACGTCCACTCTTCATCAGAAGTTGAAGTTCATTTCCAATGATAAAATGGTTGTAATAGGCGGCGAAGAGGATATTCTAGTAAGTCATTTGACATCGTTCCGTTACATTGATGTCGAAGGTGAAATGGTTGAGACCCCTTTTCAGTCCTTTGAAGTGGTGAGTACATTGGCTGTGCAGCGAGTACCGGAGCAACAAGAGTTAAGATCGTCCATGGCCTCGTACGAGGAAGCTAAAGCTGTAGTGAAAGAAGGAAGTGCCCAAGGCTGGGGCAAAGTGGTTGAAGTTACTGAAAAACTTGATAAGTTTGGGATAGGTTATCAGCCATCCTGCAATTCAGCCTTTGTTCCCTACAATGGAAACCAATTCCCTCCTGTTGAGAAGACTTTCATAAGTACAGGCCGCATCTTTGATTCTCCAGTAGCAACGATCATTGAAGACCGTGTTGGTGATGAGCAAGCGTCTGCAAGCTGGATCCAACAAGCAAGGCCTGGTGAAGAGCTCCAGAATTGGAAGACCATTGAAGTCCCTCAGTTTTTCACACACCAAACGTAATTTTACTGTTTATCAAAAACCCTACGCTCTTCCCAAGGCGTAGTGGAGCATTGTATGGGCCACCTGATGTTTTCAAACTTTGTTTATCATTAATGAATTTCAGTTTGCATTCAATTTTCGCTCACTTTCTTTCATTCTTTTTACTTTACAATAAATGGCAATATTTTTTTTATTTGCACACACTTTCCTAAATAAACTGCATAAATCATGAACATGCAGAAACACCACCGAGGTCCTTGAGATAGACGCTGCAACAGGCCTATTTGACTTTGATTGCCCAATCTACCAAGCTGAGGAGGAAGGCGCGAAAGATGGTGAACTTCCCGACGAGTTGGCAAGGATGCTCAGGCAAGAGGAGAAAGTCATCCTACCGCACCAAGAGGACATCGAAGTCATCAACCTGGGTACTGAGGAAGATAGAAGAGAGGTGAAGATAGGTGCATCTCTTCAAGCTGAAGTCAAGTCCAAACTGATAGAGCTCCTCCATGAGTACGCTGACGTATTCGCCTGGTCGTATCAAGACATGCCAGGGTTGGATACTGATATGGTTGTACATAAGTTACCAATCAAGGAGGAATGCCATGCTGTCAAACAAAAGTTAAGAAGGACCCATCCGGATATGGCTCTCAAAATTCGTGAAGAAGTCCGAAAGCAGATTGATGCGGGATTCCTGGCAGTATCAAAGTACCCATAATGGGTTGCCAACATTGTGCCAGTACCGAAGAAAGATGGAAAGGTTCGCATGTGTGTGGATTACAGAAATTTGAACAGAGCTAGTCCTAAGGACGACTTCCCATTACCTCACATTGACGTATTGGTTGACAACACAACTCAATTCTCCGTATTCTCTTTTATGGACGGCTTTTCTGGATATAATCAAATTAAGATGGATCCAGAGGATATGGAGAAGACCACATTTATCACACCATGGGGCACCTTCTGCTATAACGTGATGCCATTCGGACTTAAGAATGCTGGTGCAACGTATCAACGTGCAATGGTAATGCTCTTTCATGACATGATCCATAAGGAGATCGAGGTGTACGTTGACGATATGATTGCCAAGTCTCAGACCGAAGAAGAGCACTTGATCAATCTGCAAAAGTTGTTTGTCCGACTGAGGAAGTTTAGATTGAGACTCAACCCCAACAAGTGCACATTTGGGGTACGATCTGGAAAACTGTTGGGCTTCATCGTAATTCAGAAAGGAATCGAAGTGGATCCTGATAAGGTAAGGGCAATTTAAGATATGCCTGCGCCTAGGACAGAGAAAGAGGTTCGTGGCTTTCTGGGAAGATTAAACTACATCGCCAGATTTATTTCACATCTTACTGCCACCTGCAAACCTATTTCAAGCTGCTAAGAAAGAATCAGTCAATTGCGTGGGATGATGATTGTCAAGGGGCATTTGACAAAATCAAAGAGTATTTGCAAGAACCACCGATCCTGATACCGCCTGTTCCCGAAAGGCCACTTATTATGTACTTGACTGTACTTGACGATTCTATGGGCTGTGTGTTGGGGCAACAAGATGAGACAGGAAAGAAAGAACATGCCATCTATTACCTCAGCAAGAAGTTTAATGACTGCGAGATGAGGTATTCCTTACTCGAGAAGACTTGTTGCGCATTAGCGTGGGCGGCTAAACGTCTCAGGCAGTATATGTTGACCCACACTACTTATCTGATTTCCAATATGGATCCCATTAAATACATATTTGAGAAACCTGCTCTCACTGGCAGAATAGCCCGATGGCAAATGCTTCTGTCCGAGTACGACATTCAATACGTCACTCAAAAGGCCATCAAAGGTAGCATACTGGCAGACCATCTTGCCCATCAACCGGTGGAGGATTATCAGTCCATGAAGTTTGATTTCCCAGGTGAAGACATAATGGTGCTAAAAGATTATGGAGAGCCAGGTCCAGAGGAAGGACCAGAACCAGGGGAGCGATGGACCCTTATGTTCGACGGTGCCTCGAATGTTCACGGAAATGGAATTGGGGCAGTAATTACGTCACCCAAGAATTTCCACTTACCGTTTACAGCTAAGCTCTGCTTTCCATGCACAAATAACATGGCTGAGTATGAAGCTTGTATACTTGGATTGGAAGAAGCCATCAATTTAAGAATCAAGACTCTTGATGTGTTCGGAGACTCTGCTTTAGTAATACATCAGATTCGAGGTGACTGGGATGCCAAACATGCCAATCTAGTTCCATATCGAGATTACGTGGCAAAGCTACTTCCTAGATTTGATGATATCACCTTTACCCATGTGCCTAGAGACGAAAATCAAATGGCAGACGCTCTGGCAACTTTGGCTTCTATGTACAAACTGATATGGCCCAACCATCGGCCGCATATTGATCTACAGCGATTTGAAGAGCCAGCTCACTGTTTGGCTACTGATGAAGAGTCAGATGAAAAGCCATGGTTCTATGACATCAAACGTTATCTGGAAAAACAAGAATATCCAGAGGGCGCTTTGGCGGTGGATAAGAGAACTTTGCGCAGATTGGCATCAAATTTCTTCCTCAATGGGAATGTGTTATACAAGCGTAATCATGATACTGTGCTACTCAGATGTGTGGAAAAGCATGAAGCTGAGTAGATCCTGAAAGACATTCATGAAGGTTGTTTTGGTACCCACGCAAATGGGCATACTATGGCAAAGAAGATATTGAGAGCAGACTATTATTGGCTTACCATGGAGGCTGATTGCTACCATCATGCCCGAACATGCCATAAATGCCAAATATACTCTGATAAGATTCATGTACCTCCCACTCCTTTGAACGTCTTGACTTCGCCATGGCCATTTTCCATGTGGGGAATAGATATGATCGGGATGATCGAGCCAAAGGCCTCAAATGGACATCGCTTCATATTGGTCGCCATAGACTACTTTACCAAATGGGTTGAGGCTACATCGTATACGAACGTTACCAAGCAAGTGGTCGCTCGCTTCTTGAAACACAACATCATATGCAGATATGGGGTGCCTAACCGTATCATCACTGACAATGGGTCTAATCTCAACAACAAAATAATGGACGAATTATGTGCTAGTTTCAAGATTGAGCACCATAATTCGACACCATACAGACCCAAGATGAATGGAGCCGTTGAGGCAGCCAACAAAAACATTAAGAAGATCATTCAGAAAATGGTGGTCACTTATAAGGATTGGCATGAGATGCTACCTTTTGCACTGCACGGCTACCGTACCTCAGTGCGAACTTCAACAGGGGTAACTCCTTACTCATTGGTTTATGGCATGGAAGCGGTCCTTCCGATAGAAGTCGAAATCCCCTCATTGAGAGTATTGATGGAAGCTCAGCTTGACGAAGCAGAATGGGTGAAGACAAGATACAATGAGCTCCAATTTCTCGAAGAAAAACGCTTGGCAGCAATATGCCATGGCCAACTCTATCAAAGACGCATGAAGAAAGCGTTTGACAAGAAAGTGCATCCTCAGACATTCCAGGAAGGTGACTTGGTGCTCAAGAGGATCATGACCATGTATAATGAATCCAGGGGCAAGTGGACGCCAAACTACGAAGGCCCATATGTTGTAAGAGAGGCATTCTCTGGTGGTGCCTTGAAGCTCGCAACTATGGACGGCGATGAGTTACCATACCCGGTGAATGCAGAGTACGTTAAGCGATACTACGCCTAAAAAAGTGGAATAATAAAGCCGCTAAGTCGAAAACCTGAAAAGGCGACTTAGGAAAAAATGGCAATCCCGGTGGACCTGAAAAAACAAAATCAGTCCAGGCAAAAATTAGGGATAAAATAAAAAGATATAGGCCCGCTGAATTGAAAACCCGAAAGGGCGGTTCAGGCAAAAAAGGGCGTCCCGGTGGATTGAAAACCCGAAAGGGCGATCCAGGCAAAAGTTAGGGACAAATTCCAAGGCAAAGTATCTAGTCTGCACGTCCACTTGATCCTGATGTACCACCGAGGAGAGGAATCAACCCAGCCGTCTTCCTACGAAGCAAGGTGTTGAAGTTATCAAAGTCATGGGGACCATAGCAGTGTTGAAACTCAATGGAACCTCATTAATTTGTATTGCCATTATGTTTTTTCTTGCACCGCAATTACCTCATTAAGGAATTGCATCCTTGTACATACTTACCCATTCCAGGGGTAAATTAATACAAAAAGAGATTTCTCACCAGATTGTGCTCATTTTTTTTACTTTATCTATTTGTTTGCAAATTGATTTTGTTTTTGATAAACTGTGTGTTGAAACTTCGGTTAATAAACACAATATTTGAAAATGATAAAGTTTGTTTGGTGTGGGAGAACTAAAAGGAATTAGATAGTCTCCAAAAGAATTTCACCACATGAAAGCATCAAATCAGTTGTCAGTCGTTCTAGCTTTTCACCACAAGTAGTGTGGCTTAACAGGGATGTACTTACTATAATCTCCAACAATGAATCTTCCAAGCCCAACAGGGGCATTCATACTCCCTAGTCATCTCTGGCTTGTCTCAAAAGGAGTCGAGTAGTCAAACGCTCTCACCATCCCCATAAAACCCAAAGTCCAATCTTTTATTGGCAACTACTCAAGAGTCCACACTCGTCGGCATCTTCAAATTTACCCCTTAAAGTCCAGTCTTCATTGGAAGCCATTAAAAGTCCACTCTGTTGGCATCCTTAAATAACCCAAGTCCAATTTCATTTGGCAATTACCAAATTCAATCCCTGTTGATACCCTCGACAAGGAAACTTATCCCCAGCGCGCCCTGATCATTTGTATCGTCATATGCATAACATGCTAGCATAACATTACATAATCATATCAAGCACTATCATATCATACGTGCATTAGATTCCCAAGCAGTTGCATTTTAGTATATGTTTCAATGCATCATGTTAGTGCATGGCATATCCATCCCCAGCATAGCATAGCGGGATCCAGGATCAATTTGCAAGCATCTTGGCCAGTCCTCCATCAAAGTCGACAGTATTCTTCAAAAGAGAAGTTGATACCCCGCACGTGCTCAAGGAATTCTATTCCCCAGCAAGTCATTCTTCAGCCATGCAGTTGATAATGACAATCCCAGCAGCTGTTGCTATTCTTACACCCCAAGCAGAGGGTACCACAGAAAGTTTCTTGTGAGCTTTCCCCTGCAAAGCCAGCACATTTCCTCCGACAGGAATCTTGCTCAACTATTCTCCAGCAAATTTACCGCGGAGATGCTGCTTTAGTTTCATCAAGGAACCTTAATGGATAAGGGACTGCTTCGACGACCCAGAGAATCGTCTGCCTTCAGAGATACTGCTTTGGTATCATCGGGGAACCTTAATGGATAAGGGACTGCTTCGACGACCCAGAGAATCGTCTGCCTTCAGAGATACTTCTTTGGTATCATCGAGGAACCTTAATGGATGAGGGACTGCTTCGACGACCAAGAGAATCGTCTGCCTTTCAGAGATACTGCTTTGGTATCATCGAGGAACCTTAATGGATGAGGGACTGCTTCGACGACCCAGAGAATCTTCTGCCTTCAGAGATACTGCTTTGGTATCATCGAGGAACCTTAATGGATGAGGGACTGCTTCGACGACCCAGAGAATCGTCTGCCTTTCAGAGATACTGCTTTGGTATCATCGACGAACCTTAATGGATAAGGGACTGCTTCGACGACCCAGAGAATCGTCTGCCTTCAGAGATACTGCTTTGGTATCATCGGGGAACCTTAATGGATAAGGGACTGCTTCGACGACCCAGAGAATCGTCTGCCTTCAGAGATACTGCTTTGGTATCATCGAGGAACCTTAATGGATGAGGGACTGCTTCGACGACCCAGAGAATCGTCTGCCTTTCAGAGATACTGCTTTGGTATCATCGAGGAACCTTAATGGATGAGGGACTGCTTCGATGACCCAGAGAATCGTCTGCCTTCAGAGATACTGCTTTGGTATCATCGAGGAACCTTAATGGATGAGGGACTGCTTCGACGACCCAGAGAATCGTCTGCCTTTCAGAGATACTGCTTTGGTATCATCGAGGAACCTTAATGGATGAGGGACTGCTTCGACGACCCAGAGAATCGTCTGCCTTCAGAGATACTGCTTTGGTATCATCGAGGAACCTTAATGGATAAGGGACTGCTTCGACGACCCAGAGAATCGTCTGCCTTCAGAGATACTGCTTTGGTATCATCGGGGAACCTTAATGGATAAGGGACTGCTTCGACGACCCAGAGAATCGTCTGCCTTCAGAGATACTGCTTTGGTATCATCGAGGAACCTTAATGGATGAGGGACTGCTTCGACGACCCAGATAATCGTCTGCCTTCAGAGATACTGCTTTGGTATCATCGAGGATCCTTAATGGATAAGGGACTGCTTCGACGACCCAGAGAATCGTCTGCCTTCAGAGATACTGCTTTGGTATCATCGGGGAACCTTAATGGATAAGGGACTGCTTCGACGACCCAGAGAATCGTCTGCCTTCAGAGATACTGCTTTGGTATCATCGAGGAACCTTAATGGATGAGGGACTGCTTCGACGACCCAGAGAATCGTCTGCCTTTCAGAGATACTGCTTTAGTATCATCGAGGAACCTTAATGGATGAGGGACTGCTTCGACGACCCAGAGAATCGTCTGCCTTCAGAGATACTACTTTGGTATCATCGAGGAACCTTAATGGATGAGGGACTGCTTCGACGACCCAGAGAATCGTCTGCCTTTCAGAGATACTGCTTTGGTATCATCGAGGAACCTTAATGGATGAGGGACTGCGTCGACGACCCAGAGAATCGTCTGCCTTCAGAGATACTGCTTTGGTATCATCGAGGAACCTTAATGGATGAGGGACTGCTTCGACGACCCAGAGAATCGTCTGCCTTTCAGAGATACTGCTTTGGTATCATCGAGGAACCTTAATGGATGAGGGACTGCGTCGACGACCCAGAGAATCGTCTGCCTTCAGAGATACTGCTTTGGTATCATCGAGGAACCTTAATGGATAAGGGACTGCTTCGACGACCCAGAGAATCGTCTGCCTTTCAGAGATACTGCTTTGGTATCATCGAGGAACCTTAATGGATGAGGGACTGCTTCGACGACCCAAAGAATCGTCTGCCTTCAGAGATACTGCTTTGGTATCATCGGGGAACCTTAATGGATAAGGGACTGCTTCGACGACCCAGAGAATCGTCTGCCTTCAGAGATACTGCTTTGGTATCATCGAGGAACCTTAATGGATGAGGGACTGCTTCGACGACCCAGAGAATCGTCTGCCTTTCAGAGATACTACTTTGGTATCATCGAGGAACCTTAATGGATGAGGGACTGCTTCGATGACCCAGAGAATCGTCTGCCTTCAGAGATACTTCTTTGGTATCATCGAGGAACCTTAATGGATGAGGGACTGCTTCGACGACCAAGAGAATTGTCTGCCTTTCAGAGATACTGCTTTGGTATCATCGAGGAACCTTAATGGATGAGGGACTGCTTCGACGACCCAGAGAATCGTCTGCCTTCAGAGATACTGCTTTGGTATCATCGAGGAACCTTAATGGATGAGGGACTGCTTCGACGACCCAGAGAATCGTCTGCCTTTCCTAGATACTGCTTTGGTATCATCGAGGAACCTTAATGGATGAGGGACTCCTTCGACGATCCAGAGAATCGTCTGCCTTCAGAGATACTGCTTTGGTATCATCGAGGAACCTTAATGGATAAGGGACTGCTTCGACGACCCAGAGAATCGTCTGCCTTCAGAGATACTGCTTTGGTATCATCAGGGAACCTTAATGGATAAGGGAATGCTTCGACGACCCAGAGAATCGTCTGCCTTCGGAGATACTGCTTTGGTATCATCGAGGAACCTTAATGGATGAGGGACTGCTTCGACGACCCAGAGAATCGTCTGCCTTTCAGAGATACTGCTTTGGTATTATCGAGGAACCTTAATGGATGAGGGACTGCTTCGATGACCCAGAGAATCGTCTGCCTTCAGAGATACTGCTTTGGTATCATCGAGGAACCTTAATGGATGAGGGACTGCTTCGACGACCCAGAGAATCGTCTGCCTTTCCTAGATACTGCTTTGGTATCATCGAGGAACCTTAATGGATGAGGGACTCCTTCGACGATCCAGAGAATCGTCTGCCTTCAGAGATACTGCTTTGGTATCATCGAGGAACCTTAATGGATAAGGGACTGCTTCGACGACCCAGAGAATCGTCTGCCTTCAGAGATACTGCTTTGGTATCATCAGGGAACCTTAATGGATAAGGGAATGCTTCGACGACCCAGAGAATCGTCTGCCTTCGGAGATACTGCTTTGGTATCATCGAGGAACCTTAATGGATGAGGGACTGCTTCGACGACCCAGAGAATCGTCTGCCTTTCAGAGATACTGCTTTGGTATCATCGAGGAACCTTAATGGATGAGGGACTGCTTCGACGACCCAAAGAATCGTCTGCCTTCAGAGATACTGCTTTGGTATCATCGGGGAACCTTAATGGATAAGGGACTGCTTCGACGACCCAGAGAATCGTCTGCCTTCAGAGATACTGCTTTGGTATCATCGAGGAACCTTAATGGATGAGGGACTGCTTCGACGACCCAGAGAATCGTCTGCCTTTCAGAGATACTACTTTGGTATCATCGAGGAACCTTAATGGATGAGGGACTGCTTCGATGACCCAGAGAATCGTCTGCCTTCAGAGATACTTCTTTGGTATCATCGAGGAACCTTAATGGATGAGGGACTGCTTCGACGACCAAGAGAATTGTCTGCCTTTCAGAGATACTGCTTTGGTATCATCGAGGAACCTTAATGGATGAGGGACTGCTTCGACGACCCAGAGAATCGTCTGCCTTCAGAGATACTGCTTTGGTATCATCGAGGAACCTTAATGGATGAGGGACTGCTTCGACGACCCAGAGAATCGTCTGCCTTTCCTAGATACTGCTTTGGTATCATCGAGGAACCTTAATGGATGAGGGACTCCTTCGACGATCCAGAGAATCGTCTGCCTTCAGAGATACTGCTTTGGTATCATCGAGGAACCTTAATGGATAAGGGACTGCTTCGACGACCCAGAGAATCGTCTGCCTTCAGAGATACTGCTTTGGTATCATCGAGGAACCTTAATGGATGAGGGACTGCTTCGACGACCCAGAGAATCGTCTGCCTTTCAGAGATACTGCTTTGGTATCATCGAGGAACCTTAATGGATGAGGGACTGCTTCGATGACCCAGAGAATCGTCTGCCTTCAGAGATACTGCTTTGGTATCATCGAGGAACCTTAATGGATGAGGGACTGCTTCGACGACCCAGAGAATCGTCTGCCTTTCAGAGATACTGCTTTGGTATCATCGAGGAACCTTAATGGATGAGGGACTGCTTCGACGACCCAGAGAATCGTCTGCCTTCAGAGATACTGCTTTGGTATCATCGAGGAACATTAATGGATAAGGGACTGCTTCGACGACCCAGAGAATCGTCTGCCTTCAGAGATACTGCTTTGGTATCATCGGGGAACCTTAATGGATAAGGGACTGCTTCGACGACCCAGAGAATCGTCTGCCTTCAGAGATACTGCTTTGGTATCATCGAGGAACCTTAATGGATGAGGGACTGCTTCGACGACCCAGATAATCGTCTGTCTTCAGAGATACTGCTTTGGTATCATCGAGGATCCTTAATGGATAAGGGACTGCTTCGACGACCCAGAGAATCGTCTGCCTTCAGAGATACTGCTTTGGTATCATCGGGGAACCTTAATGGATAAGGGACTGCTTCGACGACCCAGAGAATCGTCTGCCTTCAGAGATACTGCTTTGGTATCATCGAGGAACCTTAATGGATGAGGGACTGCTTCGACGACCCAGAGAATCGTCTGCCTTTCAGAGATACTGCTTTAGTATCATCGAGGAACCTTAATGGATGAGGGACTGCTTCGACGACCCAGAGAATCGTCTGCCTTCAGAGATACTACTTTGGTATCATCGAGGAACCTTAATGGATGAGGGACTGCTTCGACGACCCAGAGAATCGTCTGCCTTTCAGAGATACTGCTTTGGTATCATCGAGGAACCTTAATGGATGAGGGACTGCGTCGACGACCCAGAGAATCGTCTGCCTTCAGAGATACTGCTTTGGTATCATCGAGGAACCTTAATGGATGAGGGACTGCTTCGACGACCCAGAGAATCGTCTGCCTTTCAGAGATACTGCTTTGGTATCATCGAGGAACCTTAATGGATGAGGGACTGCGTCGACGACCCAGAGAATCGTCTGCCTTCAGAGATACTGCTTTGGTATCATCGAGGAACCTTAATGGATAAGGGACTGCTTCGACGACCCAGAGAATCGTCTGCCTTTCAGAGATACTGCTTTGGTATCATCGAGGAACCTTAATGGATGAGGGACTGCTTCGACGACCCAAAGAATCGTCTGCCTTCAGAGATACTGCTTTGGTATCATCGGGGAACCTTAATGGATAAGGGACTGCTTCGACGACCCAGAGAATCGTCTGCCTTCAGAGATACTGCTTTGGTATCATCGAGGAACCTTAATGGATGAGGGACTGCTTCGACGACCCAGAGAATCGTCTGCCTTTCAGAGATACTACTTTGGTATCATCGAGGAACCTTAATGGATGAGGGACTGCTTCGATGACCCAGAGAATCGTCTGCCTTCAGAGATACTTCTTTGGTATCATCGAGGAACCTTAATGGATGAGGGACTGCTTCGACGACCAAGAGAATTGTCTGCCTTTCAGAGATACTGCTTTGGTATCATCGAGGAACCTTAATGGATGAGGGACTGCTTCGACGACCCAGAGAATCGTCTGCCTTCAGAGATACTGCTTTGGTATCATCGAGGAACCTTAATGGATGAGGGACTGCTTCGACGACCCAGAGAATCGTCTGCCTTTCCTAGATACTGCTTTGGTATCATCGAGGAACCTTAATGGATGAGGGACTCCTTCGACGATCCAGAGAATCGTCTGCCTTCAGAGATACTGCTTTGGTATCATCGAGGAACCTTAATGGATAAGGGACTGCTTCGACGACCCAGAGAATCGTCTGCCTTCAGAGATACTGCTTTGGTATCATCAGGGAACCTTAATGGATAAGGGAATGCTTCGACGACCCAGAGAATCGTCTGCCTTCGGAGATACTGCTTTGGTATCATCGAGGAACCTTAATGGATGAGGGACTGCTTCGACGACCCAGAGAATCGTCTGCCTTTCAGAGATACTGCTTTGGTATTATCGAGGAACCTTAATGGATGAGGGACTGCTTCGATGACCCAGAGAATCGTCTGCCTTCAGAGATACTGCTTTGGTATCATCGAGGAACCTTAATGGATGAGGGACTGCTTCGACGACCCAGAGAATCGTCTGCCTTTCCTAGATACTGCTTTGGTATCATCGAGGAACCTTAATGGATGAGGGACTCCTTCGACGATCCAGAGAATCGTCTGCCTTCAGAGATACTGCTTTGGTATCATCGAGGAACCTTAATGGATAAGGGACTGCTTCGACGACCTAGAGAATCGTCTGCCTTCAGAGATACTGCTTTGGTATCATCAGGGAACCTTAATGGATAAGGGAATGCTTCGACGACCCAGAGAATCGTCTGCCTTCGGAGATACTGCTTTGGTATCATCGAGGAACCTTAATGGATGAGGGACTGCTTCGACGACCCAGAGAATCGTCTGCCTTTCAGAGATACTGCTTTGGTATCATCGAGGAACCTTAATGGATGAGGGACTGCTTCGACGACCCAAAGAATCGTCTGCCTTCAGAGATACTGCTTTGGTATCATCGGGGAACCTTAATGGATAAGGGACTGCTTCGACGACCCAGAGAATCGTCTGCCTTCAGAGATACTGCTTTGGTATCATCGAGGAACCTTAATGGATGAGGGACTGCTTCGACGACCCAGAGAATCGTCTGCCTTTCAGAGATACTACTTTGGTATCATCGAGGAACCTTAATGGATGAGGGACTGCTTCGATGACCCAGAGAATCGTCTGCCTTCAGAGATACTTCTTTGGTATCATCGAGGAACCTTAATGGATGAGGGACTGCTTCGACGACCAAGAGAATTGTCTGCCTTTCAGAGATACTGCTTTGGTATCATCGAGGAACCTTAATGGATGAGGGACTGCTTCGACGACCCAGAGAATCGTCTGCCTTCAGAGATACTGCTTTGGTATCATCGAGGAACCTTAATGGATGAGGGACTGCTTCGACGACCCAGAGAATCGTCTGCCTTTCCTAGATACTGCTTTGGTATCATCGAGGAACCTTAATGGATGAGGGACTCCTTCGACGATCCAGAGAATCGTCTGCCTTCAGAGATACTGCTTTGGTATCATCGAGGAACCTTAATGGATAAGGGACTGCTTCGACGACCCAGAGAATCGTCTGCCTTCAGAGATACTGCTTTGGTATCATCGAGGAACCTTAATGGATGAGGGACTGCTTCGACGACCCAGAGAATCGTCTGCCTTTCAGAGATACTGCTTTGGTATCATCGAGGAACCTTAATGGATGAGGGACTGCTTCGATGACCCAGAGAATCGTCTGCCTTCAGAGATACTGCTTTGGTATCATCGAGGAACCTTAATGGATGAGGGACTGCTTCGACGACCCAGAGAATCGTCTGCCTTTCAGAGATACTGCTTTGGTATCATCGAGGAACCTTAATGGATGAGGGACTGCTTCGACGACCCAGAGAATCGTCTGCCTTCAGAGATACTGCTTTGGTATCATCGAGGAACCTTAATGGATAAGGGACTGCTTCGACGACCCAGAGAATCGTCTGCCTTCAGAGATACTGCTTTGGTATCATCGGGGAACCTTAATGGATAAGGGACTGCTTCGACGACCCAGAGAATCGTCTGCCTTCAGAGATACTGCTTTGGTATCATCGAGGAACCTTAATGGATGAGGGACTGCTTCGACGACCCAGATAATCGTCTGCCTTCAGAGATACTGCTTTGGTATCATCGAGGATCCTTAATGGATAAGGGACTGCTTCGACGACCCAGAGAATCGTCTGCCTTCAGAGATACTGCTTTGGTATCATCGGGGAACCTTAATGGATAAGGGACTGCTTCGACGACCCAGAGAATCGTCTGCCTTCAGAGATACTGCTTTGGTATCATCGAGGAACCTTAATGGATGAGGGACTGCTTCGACGACCCAGAGAATCGTCTGCCTTTCAGAGATACTGCTTTAGTATCATCGAGGAACCTTAATGGATGAGGGACTGCTTCGACGACCCAGAGAATCGTCTGCCTTCAGAGATACTACTTTGGTATCATCGAGGAACCTTAATGGATGAGGGACTGCTTCGACGACCCAGAGAATCGTCTGCCTTTCAGAGATACTGCTTTGGTATCATCGAGGAACCTTAATGGATGAGGGACTGCGTCGACGACCCAGAGAATCGTCTGCCTTCAGAGATACTGCTTTGGTATCATCGAGGAACCTTAATGGATGAGGGACTGCTTCGACGACCCAGAGAATCGTCTGCCTTTCAGAGATACTGCTTTGGTATCATCGAGGAACCTTAATGGATGAGGGACTGCGTCGACGACCCAGAGAATCGTCTGCCTTCAGAGATACTGCTTTGGTATCATCGAGGAACCTTAATGGATAAGGGACTGCTTCGACGACCCAGAGAATCGTCTGCCTTTCAGAGATACTGCTTTGGTATCATCGAGGAACCTTAATGGATGAGGGACTGCTTCGACGACCCAAAGAATCGTCTGCCTTCAGAGATACTGCTTTGGTATCATCGGGGAACCTTAATGGATAAGGGACTGCTTCGACGACCCAGAGAATCGTCTGCCTTCAGAGATACTGCTTTGGTATCATCGAGGAACCTTAATGGATGAGGGACTGCTTCGACGACCCAGAGAATCGTCTGCCTTTCAGAGATACTACTTTGGTATCATCGAGGAACCTTAATGGATGAGGGACTGCTTCGATGACCCAGAGAATCGTCTGCCTTCAGAGATACTTCTTTGGTATCATCGAGGAACCTTAATGGATGAGGGACTGCTTCGACGACCAAGAGAATTGTCTGCCTTTCAGAGATACTGGTTTGGTATCATCGAGGAACCTTAATGGATGAGGGACTGCTTCGACGACCCAGAGAATCGTCTGCCTTCAGAGATACTGCTTTGGTATCATCGAGGAACCTTAATGGATGAGGGACTGCTTCGACGACCCAGAGAATCGTCTGCCTTTCCTAGATACTGCTTTGGTATCATCGAGGAACCTTAATGGATGAGGGACTCCTTCGACGATCCAGAGAATCGTCTGCCTTCAGAGATACTGCTTTGGTATCATCGAGGAACCTTAATGGATAAGGGACTGCTTCGACGACCCAGAGAATCGTCTGCCTTCAGAGATACTGCTTTGGTATCATCAGGGAACCTTAATGGATAAGGGAATGCTTCGACGACCCAGAGAATCGTCTGCCTTCGGAGATACTGCTTTGGTATCATCGAGGAACCTTAATGGATGAGGGACTGCTTCGACGACCCAGAGAATCGTCTGCCTTTCAGAGATACTGCTTTGGTATTATCGAGGAACCTTAATGGATGAGGGACTGCTTCGATGACCCAGAGAATCGTCTGCCTTCAGAGATACTGCTTTGGTATCATCGAGGAACCTTAATGGATGAGGGACTGCTTCGACGACCCAGAGAATCGTCTGCCTTTCCTAGATACTGCTTTGGTATCATCGAGGAACCTTAATGGATGAGGGACTCCTTCGACGATCCAGAGAATCGTCTGCCTTCAGAGATACTGCTTTGGTATCATCGAGGAACCTTAATGGATAAGGGACTGCTTCGACGACCCAGAGAATCGTCTGCCTTCAGAGATACTGCTTTGGTATCATCAGGGAACCTTAATGGATAAGGGAATGCTTCGACGACCCAGAGAATCGTCTGCCTTCGGAGATACTGCTTTGGTATCATCGAGGAACCTTAATGGATGAGGGACTGCTTCGACGACCCAGAGAATCGTCTGCCTTTCAGAGATACTGCTTTGGTATCATCGAGGAACCTTAATGGATGAGGGACTGCTTCGACGACCCAAAGAATCGTCTGCCTTCAGAGATACTGCTTTGGTATCATCGGGGAACCTTAATGGATAAGGGACTGCTTCGACGACCCAGAGAATCGTCTGCCTTCAGAGATACTGCTTTGGTATCATCGAGGAACCTTAATGGATGAGGGACTGCTTCGACGACCCAGAGAATCGTCTGCCTTTCAGAGATACTACTTTGGTATCATCGAGGAACCTTAATGGATGAGGGACTGCTTCGATGACCCAGAGAATCGTCTGCCTTCAGAGATACTTCTTTGGTATCATCGAGGAACCTTAATGGATGAGGGACTGCTTCGACGACCAAGAGAATTGTCTGCCTTTCAGAGATACTGCTTTGGTATCATCGAGGAACCTTAATGGATGAGGGACTGCTTCGACGACCCAGAGAATCGTCTGCCTTCAGAGATACTGCTTTGGTATCATCGAGGAACCTTAATGGATGAGGGACTGCTTCGACGACCCAGAGAATCGTCTGCCTTTCCTAGATACTGCTTTGGTATCATCGAGGAACCTTAATGGATGAGGGACTCCTTCGACGATCCAGAGAATCGTCTGCCTTCAGAGATACTGCTTTGGTATCATCGAGGAACCTTAATGGATAAGGGACTGCTTCGACGACCCAGAGAATCGTCTGCCTTCAGAGATACTGCTTTGGTATCATCGGGGAACCTTAATGGATAAGGGACTGCTTCGACGACCCAGAGAATCGTCTGCCTTCAGAGATACTGCTTTGGTATCATCGAGGAACCTTAATGGATGAGGGACTGCTTCGACGACCCAGATAATCGTCTGCCTTCAGAGATACTGCTTTGGTATCATCGAGGATCCTTAATGGATAAGGGACTGCTTCGACGACCCAGAGAATCGTCTGCCTTCAGAGATACTGCTTTGGTATCATCGGGGAACCTTAATGGATAAGGGACTGCTTCGACGACCCAGAGAATCGTCTGCCTTCAGAGATACTGCTTTGGTATCATCGAGGAACCTTAATGGATGAGGGACTGCTTCGACGACCCAGAGAATCGTCTGCCTTTCAGAGATACTGCTTTAGTATCATCGAGGAACCTTAATGGATGAGGGACTGCTTCGACGACCCAGAGAATCGTCTGCCTTCAGAGATACTACTTTGGTATCATCGAGGAACCTTAATGGATGAGGGACTGCTTCGACGACCCAGAGAATCGTCTGCCTTTCAGAGATACTGCTTTGGTATCATCGAGGAACCTTAATGGATGAGGGACTGCGTCGACGACCCAGAGAATCGTCTGCCTTCAGAGATACTGCTTTGGTATCATCGAGGAACCTTAATGGATGAGGGACTGCTTCGACGACCCAGAGAATCGTCTGCCTTTCAGAGATACTGCTTTGGTATCATCGAGGAACCTTAATGGATGAGGGACTGCGTCGACGACCCAGAGAATCGTCTGCCTTCAGAGATACTGCTTTGGTATCATCGAGGAACCTTAATGGATAAGGGACTGCTTCGACGACCCAGAGAATCGTCTGCCTTTCAGAGATACTGCTTTGGTATCATCGAGGAACCTTAATGGATGAGGGACTGCTTCGACGACCCAAAGAATCGTCTGCCTTCAGAGATACTGCTTTGGTATCATCGGGGAACCTTAATGGATAAGGGACTGCTTCGACGACCCAGAGAATCGTCTGCCTTCAGAGATACTGCTTTGGTATCATCGAGGAACCTTAATGGATGAGGGACTGCTTCGACGACCCAGAGAATCGTCTGCCTTTCAGAGATACTACTTTGGTATCATCGAGGAACCTTAATGGATGAGGGACTGCTTCGATGACCCAGAGAATCGTCTGCCTTCAGAGATACTTCTTTGGTATCATCGAGGAACCTTAATGGATGAGGGACTGCTTCGACGACCAAGAGAATTGTCTGCCTTTCAGAGATACTGCTTTGGTATCATCGAGGAACCTTAATGGATGAGGGACTGCTTCGACGACCCAGAGAATCGTCTGCCTTCAGAGATACTGCTTTGGTATCATCGAGGAACCTTAATGGATGAGGGACTGCTTCGACGACCCAGAGAATCGTCTGCCTTTCCTAGATACTGCTTTGGTATCATCGAGGAACCTTAATGGATGAGGGACTCCTTCGACGATCCAGAGAATCGTCTGCCTTCAGAGATACTGCTTTGGTATCATCGAGGAACCTTAATGGATAAGGGACTGCTTCGACGACCCAGAGAATCGTCTGCCTTCAGAGATACTGCTTTGGTATCATCAGGGAACCTTAATGGATAAGGGAATGCTTCGACGACCCAGAGAATCGTCTGCCTTCGGAGATACTGCTTTGGTATCATCGAGGAACCTTAATGGATGAGGGACTGCTTCGACGACCCAGAGAATCGTCTGCCTTTCAGAGATACTGCTTTGGTATTATCGAGGAACCTTAATGGATGAGGGACTGCTTCGATGACCCAGAGAATCGTCTGCCTTCAGAGATACTGCTTTGGTATCATCGAGGAACCTTAATGGATGAGGGACTGCTTCGACGACCCAGAGAATCGTCTGCCTTTCCTAGATACTGCTTTGGTATCATCGAGGAACCTTAATGGATGAGGGACTCCTTCGACGATCCAGAGAATCGTCTGCCTTCAGAGATACTGCTTTGGTATCATCGAGGAACCTTAATGGATAAGGGACTGCTTCGACGACCCAGAGAATCGTCTGCCTTCAGAGATACTGCTTTGGTATCATCAGGGAACCTTAATGGATAAGGGAATGCTTCGACGACCCAGAGAATCGTCTGCCTTCGGAGATACTGCTTTGGTATCATCGAGGAACCTTAATGGATGAGGGACTGCTTCGACGACCCAGAGAATCGTCTGCCTTTCAGAGATACTGCTTTGGTATCATCGAGGAACCTTAATGGATGAGGGACTGCTTCGACGACCCAAAGAATCGTCTGCCTTCAGAGATACTGCTTTGGTATCATCGGGGAACCTTAATGGATAAGGGACTGCTTCGACGACCCAGAGAATCGTCTGCCTTCAGAGATACTGCTTTGGTATCATCGAGGAACCTTAATGGATGAGGGACTGCTTCGACGACCCAGAGAATCGTCTGCCTTTCAGAGATACTACTTTGGTATCATCGAGGAACCTTAATGGATGAGGGACTGCTTCGATGACCCAGAGAATCGTCTGCCTTCAGAGATACTTCTTTGGTATCATCGAGGAACCTTAATGGATGAGGGACTGCTTCGACGACCAAGAGAATTGTCTGCCTTTCAGAGATACTGCTTTGGTATCATCGAGGAACCTTAATGGATGAGGGACTGCTTCGACGACCCAGAGAATCGTCTGCCTTCAGAGATACTGCTTTGGTATCATCGAGGAACCTTAATGGATGAGGGACTGCTTCGACGACCCAGAGAATCGTCTGCCTTTCCTAGATACTGCTTTGGTATCATCGAGGAACCTTAATGGATGAGGGACTCCTTCGACGATCCAGAGAATCGTCTGCCTTCAGAGATACTGCTTTGGTATCATCGAGGAACCTTAATGGATAAGGGACTGCTTCGACGACCCAGAGAATCGTCTGCCTTCAGAGATACTGCTTTGGTATCATCAGGGAACCTTAATGGATAAGGGAATGCTTCGACGACCCAGAGAATCGTCTGCCTTCGGAGATACTGCTTTGGTATCATCGAGGAACCTTAATGGATGAGGGACTGCTTCGACGACCCAGAGAATCGTCTGCCTTTCAGAGATACTGCTTTGGTATTATCGAGGAACCTTAATGGATGAGGGACTGCTTCGATGACCCAGAGAATCGTCTTCCTTCAGAGATACTGCTTTGGTATCATCGAGGAACCTTAATGGATGAGGGACTGCTTCGACGACCCAGAGAATCGTCTGCCTTTCAGAGATACTGCTTTGGTATCATCGAGGAACCTTAATGGATGAGGGACTGCTTCGACGACCCAGAGAATCGTCTGCCTTCAGAGATACTGCTTTGGTATCATCGAGGAACATTAATGGATAAGGGACTGCTTCGACGACCCAGAGAATCGTCTGCCTTCAGAGATACTGCTTTGGTATCATCGGGGAACCTTAATGGATAAGGGACTGCTTCGACGACCCAGAGAATCGTCTGCCTTCAGAGATACTGCTTTGGTATCATCGAGGAACCATAATGGATGAGGGACTGCTTCGACGACCCAGAGAATCGTCTGCCTTCAGAGATACTGCTTTGGTATCATCGAGGAACCTTAATGGATAAGGGACTGCTTCGACGACCCAGAGAATCGTCTGCCTTCAGAGATACTGCTTTGGTATCATCGGGGAACCTTAATGGATAAGGGACTGCTTCGACGACCCAGAGAATCGTCTGCCTTCAGAGATACTGCTTTGGTATCATCGAGGAACCTTAATGGATGAGGGACTGCTTCGACGACCCAGATAATCGTCTGCCTTCAGAGATACTGCTTTGGTATCATCGAGGATCCTTAATGGATAAGGGACTGCTTCGACGACCCAGAGAATCGTCTGCCTTCAGAGATACTGCTTTGGTATCATCGGGGAACCTTAATGGATAAGGGACTGCTTCGACGACCCAGAGAATCGTCTGCCTTCAGAGATACTGCTTTGGTATCATCGAGGAACCTTAATGGATGAGGGACTGCTTCGACGACCCAGAGAATCGTCTGCCTTTCAGAGATACTGATTTAGTATCATCGAGGAACCTTAATGGATGAGGGACTGCTTCGACGCCCCAGAGAGTCGTCTGCCTTCAGAGATACTACTTTGGTATCATCGAGGAACCTTAATGGATGAGGGACTGCTTCGACGACCCAGAGAATCGTCTGCCTTTCAGAGATACTGCTTTGGTATCATCGAGGAACCTTAATGGATGAGGGACTGCGTCGACGACCCAGAGAATCGTCTGCCTTCAGAGATACTGCTTTGGTATCATCGAGGAACCTTAATGGATGAGGGACTGCTTCGACGACCCAGAGAATCGTCTGCCTTTCAGAGATACTGCTTTGGTATCATCGAGGAACCTTAATGGATGAGGGACTGCGTCGACGACCCAGAGAATCGTCTGCCTTCAGAGATACTGCTTTGGTATCATCGAGGAACCTTAATGGATGAGGGACTGCTTCGACGACCCAGAGAATCGTCTGCCTTTCAGAGATACTGCTTTGGTATCATCGAGGAACCTTAATGGATGAGGGACTGCTTCGACGACCCAGAGAATCGTCTGCCTTCAGAGATACTGCTTTGGTATCATCGAGGAACCTTAATGGATAAGGGACTGCTTCGACGACCCAGAGAATCGTCTGCCTTCAGAGATACTGCTTTGGTATCATCGGGGAACCTTAATGGATAAGGGACTGCTTCGACGACCCAGAGAATCGTCTGCCTTCAGAGATACTGCTTTGGTATCATCGAGGAACCTTAATGGATGAGGGACTGCTTCGACGACCCAGATAATCGTCTGCCTTCAGAGATACTGCTTTGGTATCATCGAGGATCCTTAATGGATAAGGGACTGCTTCGACGACCCAGAGAATCGTCTGCCTTCAGAGATACTGCTTTGGTATCATCGGGGAACCTTAATGGATAAGGGACTGCTTCGACGACCCAGAGAATCGTCTGCCTTCAGAGATACTGCTTTGGTATCATCGAGGAACCTTAATGGATGAGGGACTGCTTCGACGACCCATAGAATCGTCTGCCTTTCAGAGATACTGCTTTAGTATCATCGAGGAACCTTAATGGATGAGGGACTGCTTCGACGACCCAGAGAATCTTCTGCCTTCAGAGATACTACTTTGGTATCATCGAGGAACCTTAATGGATGAGGGACTGCTTCGACGACCCAGAGAATCGTCTGCCTTTCAGAGATACTGCTTTTGTATCATCGAGGAACCTTAATGGATGAGGGACTGCGTCGACGACCCAGAGAATCGTCTGCCTTCAGAGATACTGCTTTGGTATCATCGAGGAACCTTAATGGATAAGGGACTGCTTCGACGACCCAGAGAATCGTCTGCCTTTCAGAGATACTGCTTTGGTATCATCGAGGAACCTTAATGGATGAGGGACTGCTTCGACGACCCAGAGAATCGTCTGCTTTCAGAGATGCTGCTTTGGTATCATCGAGGAACCTTAATGGATAAGGGACTGCTTCGACGACCCAGAGAATCGTCTGCCTTTCAGAGATACTGCTTTGGTATCATCGGGGAACCTTAATGGATAAAGGACTGCTTCGACGACCCAGAGAATCGTCTGCTTTCAGAGATACTGCTTTGGTATCATCGAGGAACCTTAATGGATAAGGGACTGCTTCGACGACCCAGAGAATCGTCTGCCTTTCAGAGATACTGCTTTGGTATCATCGGGGAACCTTAATGGATAAGGGACTGCTTCGACGGCCCAGGGAATCTTACACCTTCAGAGATACTGCTTTGGTATCATCGAGGAACCTTAATGGATAAGGTACTGCTTCGACCACCCAAAGGACCTCAAGTTATTTTGTTCAGTTTAAACCCTACTACCTCATTCTGTTAGCTCTTACTCTTTACCTTTTGTCAGACAAATTTTGGGGTCTTTTTATATCTCATTGCCTTCTACCCTAAAAAATGAACGCCGTTCAATAGCTCATTTTCTTTCGGGTCCAAGACAATTAGATAGGGGCATCTGTCATACCCTAAATTTGTCCTACCCTTTTATTTTTCTTCTACTAAGCATGTTGTGGCTTCATGGACTCTTCTCAAGATCATCATATAGCTTTGGTCATGGTCCTCTAAAGGTTAAGTTATGGAGACTTTGTTTGAATCACAGGCTCTTATAAGAGGTGATGAATTCAAGTGAAAACAAGTGAAAAGATATGTCTTAATTACCACGGTCAATTGGTCAAGACATGGTCGGTTGGATTCAAGTGGATTCTAAGACATGTTCCAAAATGGTTCTGGGTCGTATCTTAAGTTGGTCAAATGCTGTGATTAGAATTCTTTGTCTTAGTCCATGCCTGAGGTGGTCTTAATATTCAAGGTCAATTCGTGGCAAACTTTGATTTGTTCTAAAGTATATTCCAAGAAGAGTTTGGTCATGCCGTAAGTCACAAATTTTAAGTCATTTCAAGATGTGATCAAGTGCTCAAGCCATAATTAAAGGTTTGCTAATTAAGTTTTAGGCCATAAGTGGGATTTATTGGGATTGTTTCACAAGCCATGGTCACAAACGATTTCAAATTATGATCATGCAAGGCCCCAAAACTTAGTTCCCAAAGACTACCTTTTAAAGCCATGACCAAATTCCTTGTTAAGGTCCAAGCAATGCAACCGTTTGATTAGGTTTCTTGATCAAATTATTTAGACCACAAAAACATTTGTTGCCATGCTAGAGATATTCCAAGCAGCATTTAAGTTTCTCAAAGCCATGTTGTAATTTCAAAATGAGATATTCCAAGCAGTATTTAAGTTTCTCAAGCTAATTTCAAATGAAAAGGGCGTTGTTTGAATTCAAGAGCATTCGTGCCACAAGTTATAGAAGCTACTTTTGGAATTACAAGTGCTACAAAGTTTGATTGGAAAAACGCAATAGTAACAAAATTCCAAATTACAAGGGGATAAAATACATAATTGAAGGAAATAACTTAAAATGATCCACCATTGTGCCAATCATCAAAAGCCTATAACCATGGTTTCTTTTCCTCTTCAAGCCTCACGTGTAAAGGATTACAAAGATATTCATGCTGTGATTGCTACAAATTGATGCTGCAAGTGAGTCCACTCCAACGTGTTACATCCAAGCCACACCGTTCAAATTACGAGCCATGCCGCTACCACCAAGCTATCACACTTGTTCACGGCAACTTGCAGCCACGGCCACATACTGTCCTGCAACACCAAGACACAACAAAGTTCAAATTCATGTCATAAAAAACACTCAAAACTATTATCATATTCCAATTCAAATAATTTCCAAAGTTCACAATCAAATACAATTCCTATCCAATTTCACCCAACAGTCAGTTCATTCCTAACTGGATGCAGGACTTAGTTTATCATGCTAGTCATTTAAAAAACCTAGGCATATCAAGTCAAAGTGGGCAGAGTTTGTAGAAAAAGGTACAGTCTGAGCAAGCAGAAAAAGGTACAATGCATAGCAGAGGCCGGTGTTTCACCAAATTAGTTTTGTTTTCTGAAACGCTAAAAAGGGCATCGCAGGGAATGCCGTAAAAAACGTTCAAGTGCATCTTTCAAGAAAATCAGAGGAGAGGCTATGATATATGAACCATCGTTCATCAGTTCAAAAAATAAAGGAGCGAACACAGAAAGAAAAACCCTAAGTTTTGGTTTTTACGCAACAATCACAAAAATATCAGCAAAAAAAAATAAAAAAGGTCCTACATAGCGAACGAAAACTTGGTTATCCTAAACTCACAGAAATCTTTTTTTACACATTCAGAGTACCAACAACGCAGAGATAAACGGATTGTAGACGAAGAAGAAGGATAAAAAGAGGAGCTAGCGAAGGAGAACGAAGGAGAAGAACGGCTTACACTTTTGAGTCCCATCGGAGTTTCATCGGACTTGCTCCGATTAGGTAATTTCTGAGCCCTTTTCTTCGTTTTGAGATTGTGACGGTGTAAAGATTCGACTGTTGCTTCAAGTTCCTCTGATAATTGTTTGATTTCTCCATGTTTGCATAGATCTAGGGTTTTTCTGTTTGGTTTCGATTGAGAGAGTTAGAGTGGGTTTTAGGAAGATCTAACCTAGGATTTGAGAAGAGGAGAGTTTTTAAGGTAGGATTGACGTTGGAGTTTTTGAGGTTGGTGGTGGTGTCGCCGGAGAAGACGGTGGCGGCCGCCGCGCGCCGTCGCTTCTCCGGTCGTTGCTAGGTTTCCGGCACCGTTCGTTTTGGAGAGAAGGAAAGGCATTTGAGGGAGAGAGAAAGAACAAATGAGAAGGAGTATGGAACGTTGGAGAGTGGGGTCTGAGTGTTTAAACCAACTCAATACAACATTTATTGTCTTTTTTTTTCTTTTTCTTTGTTTGATACGCGTGAGGTTTTGTGATGATGGTGGCAGGGGACACTTGTCACCGGTTTTGGACTTCGTGATCCTACGCGCTTCACCTCGCCCCCCCCCCCCCCTTACCATGCACGCGCGCCATTCACCATTTGATCTGGAGTCAAAGTTGACTTCGTCTTAGATCAACGTCCCACATTCATTAGGGAGGTCAACTGTTGACCTGCAGTTCACCGTGGACTCCCCCAACGACTGGGCTTTCAATCCTGGGCTGGGGATATTTTCATTTTCGCACCCCTTTTTCTATTTTCCTGGCCCAAGCTTATTTTAGTGTCTTTTTGTTTTTTTTAAAAAAACTCATTTTGTTCTTATTTCTTAATATTAAAAATCTATAAAAAACTTTTTATTTTTTAAAGAAAAAACAGAACTTATAAAATATGGTTACTAAATTAACTTAGTTAATTTTATTAAAACTTTTTATTTAATATTAATTAATTTTTCTATGATTAATTTTATTAAATTTTAAATTTTAATTTAATTAATTATTAGTTTGGTTTTAAATCTAAAGAGTTCTAAAAAACACTTTTATTTAATTAATCCTAAAATTCTTATTTATTTAACTTTATTAAATTATTTTATTTAATATTAATTAATTTTTGATAATTAATTTTATTAAATATTTTAATTTAATCTAGTTAATTATTGGAATTTTATTCTAAAAAACCCTAGAGCTTAACAATTAGTTTAGGATTTCCCCTCTTTAGAATTAATTTTAAAATTGGGTTACTAACTAAACTAACTATCATGCTTGAGTTTATTTATTCAATGCTTATTATATATGGTGTGTGCTTTTTTATCTTGTGGATTTTTATGCTTCGATTATATTATGCTATGTCATTGTATGTTTATTCAAATCAAAATCTTTTTCAAACTAATACCTTGACTCAATGTCAAGCCATTTTCATACCTTGTAAGTCGATCGTTTTCACGATCGCAGTCGACCTCACAATGCCTCCTCTTGGGCCTTATGCAAAGATTACCCATTCTATTTTGATTTGTATACATGTATGTGATCGGAATATTTTAATCGTGGTTTAATTAATTCCATAAGATTAAAATTAACCCTTTTTTATAAGAGTAAAACAAGCTTGATCCAACGTCAAGTATTTTCCAAATAAATTCAATCAATTCAATTCTAAGCATTTACTTGATCCATATATCAAGTATTTCCAACCTTCACTTTAAACCATAAGACATCCTTATTTCTTAACCTCCTCATAAATCAAAAATCTCGATCCAACGTCGAGTACTTTTCTCAAATCAAATCAACATACTTAATAATACTTAGACATTTTCAAAAGGGTGAAAAGGAGGGGGACTGAGTCTTTGGTCTTTCTCTTCAATTGCTTGGGTGCGAGTTTCCTTACTCGTGTGTGGGCAATTGACACCTTTAAAACACATTTTATCCGATCACCTTCAAACTCATTTTCTTAATCAAACATTAAGATATGTAATCAATATTCAAATACATTTTTATAAAGGTGAAAAAGAGGGAGACTAAGTCTTTGGTCTTTCTTTTCAATTGTCTGGGTGCGAGTTTTCTTACTCGTGTGTGGACAATTGACGCCTCTAAAACACGCGAAACTCGACAACATTCAAACCTTTTTCCAATCAAATTATCAAAACACTTAATCCTTATTTAAACATTTTTACCAAAGGTGAAGTGAGGGGGATCAAGTCTTTGGTCTTTCTCCTCAATTGTTTGGGTGCGAGTTCTCTTACTCGTGTGTGGACAATTGTCACCTCTAAAATATCCAATACGAATAAAACTCCTTTCCTCGCCAACGCGCGACCGAAACTCCAAAACATACGCAAAATCAAATCCTTTTCTCAATCAAACTTCCCAACTTAATTAACCACATATTTTAATAACTTTCTTACAAGGTGTAAAAGAGGGGGGCTATTTCTTTAACCTTTCTCCCCAATTGCTTGGGTGCGAGTTTACTTACTCGTGTGTGGGCAATTGGCGCCTACATAAAAAATACAAACCAAACAACCGTAGTACCACGAACTACGAATGCT
Source organism: Lathyrus tuberosus (assembly GCA_022829125.1). Taxonomy (NCBI): domain Eukaryota; kingdom Viridiplantae; phylum Streptophyta; class Magnoliopsida; order Fabales; family Fabaceae; genus Lathyrus; species Lathyrus tuberosus. The sequence goes on along the minus strand of JALAZF010000060.1, from coordinate 9,000,711 downwards.
CTGACTTTCCCATTGCACGAGGGAATACGTAGGCATAAGGGTTCTAATCCTTGCCGAGCACACTAATAAAAAACCACCCATTTTCCCCCTTAAAAATAAATCCTTTAACCTTAGAAGATAAACAAACAAACCTAGCTAACATTTCTCACGAATCGAATCAAGAGGTTCCCGTTGAGTACAACGGACGTAGAGGGTGCTAATACCTTCCCTCTTGCGTAACCGACTCCCGAACCCGTAATTTGGTTGCGATGACCAAGTTCTTATCTCCCTTTAAAGGTTTTATCGATATTTTCCTTTCCCTCTTTTGGGATAAATAAAGTTCGGTGGCGACTCTGTTTCGAACAGTTTTTTCCGCGTCCATCGCGAGGATCGTATTTTTCGAGGTACGACACATAGGACCTTGGGCCTCCATAATTCTGAGTCGAGAAGCCCCCTCGCTAATAGACTCATAGAGGTTCGCCAGGACGAGTTCACTCAAGCAGGTTCCTCTGTTGTGGTGTAGTTGATTCGCCAGGGGCAGATACTTCTTAGCTACCTGCAAAGATTTTATACAAATAACATATCTCGACAGCCAGACTGTGAGAAAAGCAATATGTTCTTCATCAGACACTTTGTCATCTTCTTGTTTAAAGTGGTGTTTGATGAAGAGAGTGTATGTAAGTTTAGAGCCTGAAATATTGATGGTGTCTTCAGCATCAACATCAGGATTATAGGTAAGACCGTCTGGGCGAAGCCCTGTGATGGCAGCTACATCGAACAAGGTTGGGGTAACCATTCCACATGGCAGATGGAAGGTATAATGGGTGATGTCCCAAAAGTATAAGGATGCTACCAACATGTTCAGACAGTATGGTATGCTGGTCTTCGACAGCATAAGAAGATCATAAATCCCTATATCCTTCTAATGTTCAGCTTTGACCTTCTCTATCTTCGCCATCCATTGGTCAAATTCTTTCAAGGGATTGACAACTCTCACCAGCCTGGTGCCATCAGTGAGATAGCCAACGTTGATTTTGGGTTGGGGGATTTCTTCAGGAGAAGTTCCAGCAGCAGCGTTGATTTTGTGAAAACTTTTTTGCCCTAACGGCCTTGTTTTCCGGTAGGAGGGGAGAAACTCACTTAGTCTCTCGTTAGAAATGTCCACATCAGCTAGAGGACCAGATAGCGCATACGGTTTGTCAGAAATAACTATAGGAATCATTACTTGAGACTTGTAGATGGCTCTTGTTTCTTCAGTTGTGGGTTCCGGCATGTAACGACGGTTATCCACTAGTTGGGGTCCTGGGATATTAGAGAATGGAGGAATGGTTTGTTTAAATGGAGTGGCCTTGCCTCTCTGAGTTTTCTTTGGTTGAGGATTGGTTTGGGAAGATGCCATTGTTGAAGAAGACGAAAAGATGGTGTTTTTTTTGGGTTTTGCGTAAGAGAAACTGAAGAGAAGAAGATGTTTACTTGAGAATATGAGGATGTGGAAAGTTCACAAAGTGGTGGAAATGGGTATTTATAGGCGTTTGAAAATCCCAAGAGCCTTGGATCTACCGTTGAAGTTGAGGCGTTAGTGGGACGCGTGTTCTTTTCTGGGAGACGTGATGAAAGGTAGCAGTTGTGTTCAGACTGCAAACGTCTGTTTTCAAGAAAAGTGTTATGATGAATACGGCTGAAGAGACGTTTAAGGATTTATCATGATGGTATGACGTCATAAGCGTGGGTTAAAGAAACTGAACAATTTAGCCACTACGTAGTTGGTGGGATATTCAGTTGAGGCCATGCAAATAAGCGTCGAAATGGTTATTATATTAAGAAATGACCTTCCTACCAATTCTGGCGAAAGGACATTCCTTGGGGGCAATTTGTTAACCCTCATTTTCGATGCTAGAAAGAATCAAAGCTAGTTTAAGTTAAAAAATTATTTTTAACATAAAGAAGGCTTCGACCCAGCTTTGGTGAAGCCTGAGTCGAATAGGGGTTTTGGAAGCCTAAAAAATGGCTAAGTGTTGGGAAAGGTTTTGACCATGGGAACACGCGCTGCAGTTGTGATACTAAGCCTGGAGGGAATTTCCAATGTTTGAAATTCAAATAGGAGCAGTTATGAACGTGGGAACAGTTGAGGTCAAGGAGAAGGCGCCAAAAGGACACGTTGAAGCCATAACCACCACTTAGCAGTTATTTTTTAGCACTATAAATAGGAGTTAGTTCTATGTAATAAATGTGTTCATATTGTTGTACAAGTTACTCAAAGAAACTCAAAGTACCCGCGTGTAGAGAAACGAGTTCATGAGAATGTACGTGATGTAACACCATTTTCTTCACTAATGCAATTTATCTTCATCATGTTTATGTTTCAGCCATTTACTTTCCATGCCTTTACAATTTCTTGAACTTTATCTTCCATGCCAAACTTACATTCAAAGTCATTTAAACTTTCTGCATTTACCTTCGACTGCACTTTTACATTCAAGCATTTAATCTTCAAGCATTTACTTTTCGAAGTCTTTTATTTTCAAGAACGTGGAGTTCACCTTTAATTCATTGCATTTATTTTCAAAGTCCTTTATTTTTCCTGCACTTTACCTTCGACGGCACTTTTATCATTCCAGCCTTTACTTTTCGAGAACGTGGAGTTCGTCGCATTTTACTTTCAAAAGTCTTTACATTTCTGCATTTTCTCGTTGAAGCCATTTATTTCTTTGCCATTTACATTCGACATCCTTTATTTACAGCCCTTTAAATTTCAAGCCTTCACTTTTCCTATTGCAAGTAGTCGAACGTGGAGTTCAGTTAGATTTTTTTCAGCAGTGTCGGACGTCGAGTTCAATTTACATTCTCTTTATTTTTCATTTGTCATTTACACTTTTCTCTCAAATTTAGCACATGTCCTAGGATTTATGTGGTCTTTCCTGCAAGTTAGTCAGTTTTATTTAAGATTGATAGACCAGAGGTTGTTTACCAAAATTCACAGTAAACACTACCACCTCACCCCCCTGAGATATGACATGACCTAGAAAACTAACCTCTGACAGCCAAAACTCACACTTGCTTAGCTTAGCAAAAAATTATCTCTCTTGCAGGATCGATAAAACGATTCTTAAATGCTCTTCGTGCTCTTGAGAAGTACGAGAATAAATAAGAATGTCATCAATGAAGATCACTACAAATTGGTCCAAATAAGCTTGAAATATCCGCATTCCACCATCCTTCTTCTTTACCAATAACACTAAAGCTCCCTAGGGAGAAACACTAGGTCGGACAAAATGCTTAGCCATTAACTCTTCCAATTGATCCTTCAATTCTCTTAACTCGAGTGGTGCCATCTGATATGGAGAAATGGATATAGGAGTCGTTCCCGGTATCAGGTCAATAGAGAATTCCACTTCCCTTTCCGGAGGAAGAGAAATGATATTCTCGGGGAAAACTTCGAAAAACTCTCAGACTACAGAAATACTCAGAACTTGAAGGTTGCTACTCTCTTCCTTAGTGAGAACCAAAAGAACAGATTTTTCCTTCTTAAACAAGAAATTTATCATTCCAACCATACCTTCTAAAATAGTAGTCAACACATCCTTCGGAGTAGCCTCAACGGATGGAATGATGATTAGCTTTTCCTCACAACCAATAAATATCGAATTAGCAAAAAGCCAATCCATTCCCAGAACAACATCTACTTTCTTAAGCTGCAAACAAATAAGATCAATCTGAAAAACTCTCCCATCCATAGATAAAACACAATTTTCACACATTAAAGGTGTTTCAGCTATCTCATCCATGGCAGTAGTAACCACAATGGGTGGAGACAACGAAATAGCTTGCAACCCAAATCGCTTCACACATTACATCGACACAAAAGAGTGTGTTACTCCACAATCGAATAATACAAAACAAGGATTCCCATTAACGAAACACGTACCAGCAATCAAAGAGTTATCGCCCTTTGCTTTCTTCACATCCAAAGTATAAACTCGGTCGATACTCCTTTCTTGCGTTTGATTCCTATTCTGAGGACAATCTTTCGCCATATGACCCACTTTGTGACACTGATGACACTCCACTCCTTCGAAGCGATATCTACCAAAATGCATCTTACCACAAGTACGATATACAGAAGGCGCACTTGATCTAGAATCCTGAACTTGTTTTCCCTTGAAGGCTTGCTGCCTAGGCCTAAACTGTTGGTTCGATCTCCCTCGATCATTCTGACTCGATCTACGCGAATCTCCTTATGCTTGAACTTTCCTCAAACTGTTCTCTGCCACATAACACTGCCTTAGCAATTCAGCATAATTAGTGAACTCTTTTTGAGAAACACTATGAGAAATTTCAGCCTTCAAACCAAAAAGAAACTGATCAATCTTCCACCTCTCATCCGGAGCATACATGGCATGCCTAAAATAAGCAGCCATAATCTCAAATCTCTCAGCATAAGCAGCCACAGTCAAAGTACCATGTCTCAACTGTTGGAAATCAAATTCTTTCTGGGTCCTCAAGGAACTAGGGAAATAATTCTCCATAAAAGAAATCTTAAATTGCTCCCAGACCTTAGGCACCTCTTGGATAGTCATCAGGGCTGAGGCACTCTCCCACCACCTCATGGCAGAACCCTTCAACGAATGAGAAGCGAATACCACCTTGTTCTCCTCACTATAATGGACTATCAAGAAAATCCTCTCCATGCCAGCTATCCATTCATGAGCTTTCACAGGATCTAACCCGCCATGAAATTCTGGAGGATTCATGCGGATGAAGTCCCGAAAGCTTCCACCTACAACATTTAGAACAACCACTGGAGGATGAAGACCCCCATTAATTTGTTGTACCATCTGTTGCATGAACTGGTTCTGCTGCTGCTGCATCTGTTGCAAAAATTGAGGCCATGGGACATACTCCTCGCCGCCCGGCGGATTCGTCCCAACAGGAGTAGTTTTGGGTCTACCACGATTGCTTCTGCGTCCGTCAGCCATATTCCTAAAGGTCATACAGATAGGATTAAGTTGATCAGGCTCAATGCCATAAATATAACACTTAAGACCAATGGCGACACAACGCATATGAAACGGAAAGAAATACTTATACTATTTCATGGCTAGGTCGAGGATACGACCTGCTCTGATACCCATATATAATATCATACATCAAAGCACAAATACTATACATGAATCCAAGTCTTTGGTACTGAAATACCACAAGTTCCTAGTTAACACATTATATACATTACATGCCAAAAGTACTTAATACAAAAAAAATCTATGGCATAATGTATACAAGATGTTCCAAGACACTAAGAACTATATCAAAACAATGATCTCAAAATAATCTCCACAACGGAAGTTTTGCCATCCCAAAAGCCAAGATAAGTAAGGATAATCAAACGGCCTTATCCTTACCCTTTTTGGAACCTGAAGCACCTGTAATATAATCAACAACATGGGGTGAGATATTAAATCTCAGTGAGTTCCCTATCTTAGATTCTCTCGGCTTTACAAGGTTCTATCATCCTAACCCAAGTCAAAAGGAAGGGAAGTGACCTTGAGTACTTACTCATACTATATGGAAACACGTGTTAACTCAAAAGTTATCAATATCGTCAACCCTATCAAGGCATCCCTTCTTCCCGTTCTCTTCTACGTCTAGAAGTCGGAACGAGTCATGGATCCTCGTAGATTACTTGGCATACGAGATGGATTCGGAACTAAGGGACACATTATCACCTTAATTCGTCACTTCACACGGTTCGTACACCGTCACAAGTCTCTTTACCATATAGGTTCCATTCGTACTATAAAATTGGGAATCAAACCTACCAAGTAATCGTGCATTCATTCCAGAAGAGCTCGTTACTCATGAAACGGCACATAATGGGAAATGGTTACGATTCGTGATTTCACATACATCCATGATTGTATTTAACAATTCCAGGCTACAGTAGCCTTTAGGCCTCTTCTGCCTTTTCTCTTTAAACATAAAATTACACGTGTTCCATACTAGTGTCTTATTCTTTCTATACCATTCGGTACTGGACGCACGCCTCGGCCTCTTCTGCACGAGCGTCGTCATTAAGTTATTCATCGATTTCCTAGCTCATTACTAGGTTCCAATATAGGTTCATAGTAAGGTTTCCTCACTCTACCTATTCCATATTTTAACATGCATTTTCTCTCAATCATGTTTAACATCAATATTAGACAAAGCATATTACAATTGCATTTTTAAATTACATATAATAATTCAATCACAAGTTACATAACCCTTAGGTTCCCTCCGATTTATTTAATCGGGTATCTAAAACAATATTTTTCACCTTTATCATGTAGTATATTTTCATAGCTTTCCATCGGTACCAAGAACACCTCGATCGGAAGCACGATTCAAAAGATATTAATTTTCTAAAATATTTTTTAAAACACAACAGTGGTAACCGGTTACCTCATATTGAGTAACCGGTTACGCATTCATCCTGCGCAGACAATAGCCAAAAATCCAATAGGGTAACAGGTTACCTCAGAATGAGTAACCGGTTACTCAGTTCATTTTCTGCATAAAACTATAATTTTTCTGCATGTAACCGGTTACCCTATAATGAGTAACCGGTTACCACTGAGTCTGAGACCTAAAAACCTGTTATTTTCAGCATCAAACCCCAATGGAACCCATCAAAATTCATGGGAACATCATAGCAAGCATCAAACATCCATATTTCATACAACCCACACATATTATGTGTTCTATTTCAAATATTAACCATAGCAAACAACATTTAGCATGATCAATCCATTTTCACCATTTTTATCCAAGTTTTAACCTAAGTTTCTATACTTAGGGTTCTAACTAGAACTCGCCAACAACAAGATGAAGAAGATAAAGAAGATGTTGGGGTGATTGGATGAAGAAGAGATGATGAAGATCGAAGCTTTCTCTACAATTCCAAGTTTTTTCTCTTTTTCTCCTCTTGCTCCTCCTTCTCTCTACTCTTACTATCTTTTGTTTCAATGAAGAGGAAAGGAAAAAGAAAAAGATATAGAGAAATATCATTAGTTAGTAACACTAACTTAAATGTCCAAAATATCTCTATAGCACCAATTGTTAAAACCTCAGAGTCAGGTAATTATTAATTTGATCTGCTCTGAGCTCATCAGTTACCCTAATTATCTTAACCGATAATTTCTCAGAGTACACCGGAACCCAGTAGATCATACTAATATTATCCAGAGTAAAATAACTTACGGGGTATTACAGACTTTAGAGCAACTCACTTGCTCTTTCTCTGAGGATCTTCTTCTTTAAGCTTGATCTTGTGACTTCTTAAAAAAGTAACAAGTTCTTCAAAAGATGTGTTGTTCAGATCCTTTGATAACTTCAAAGCAGTTACCATAGGTCTCCATCTTTTAGGTAGACTTATGATGATTTTCTTCACATGATCAGCAATAGAATACTCTTTCTTCAGGACCTTCAGTCCTGCAACAAGAGTTTGAAAACTTGAGAACATATTATTAATTATTTCATTCTCTTCCATCTTGAACGCTTCATATTTTTTAATCAAAGTAAGTGTTTAGGTTTCTTTGAATTGTGGATTTCCTTCGTGAGTCATCCTCAAAGAATCAAATATTGACTTGGCAGAGCCTATATTTGTTATCTTCTCATACTTAGTATGAGATATGGCGTTCATCAAAATGGTTCTAGCCTTGTGATGATTTTTATAATCTTTCTTTTGTTGGCCTGTCATCACTCTTCTTTCTACATTGTTTTCTTTAGCATCTATTGAGTGTATGTAGCCATCAACTACCATATCACATAGATCTATGTCGTGACCAAGAAAAAAGCTTTTTATCCTGTATTTCCAATAATCAAATATTTCTCCATAAAAAATAGGAGGTTTAACATTGTAGTGATCTCTATCATTTACAGCAGGAGTATTTTGTGGAATAGTCGCCATTGTGTTTCACATTGGATCTTTATCTGACACGGTTAAGTGTTTGATATGCAATCAATACCAAAACCAGAGCTCTAATGCAAATTGAAGGTGGCAAGAAATACATGAAATGGGGGTTTGAATTGGGTTTCCAAGATAACAACTTTTTAGTACCCAAACACTCAAAGTAGAACCAAAAGTAAAAATAAATGAACACAATTATTTTTATACTAGTTCACTGTTAAAGAAGCTAATCCAGTCCACCCGCCAAGGTGATTTTTCCTTCTCAATAAGGACTTAATACACTATAACCACCAGATTACATACACATAAAGACTACTCGTCTTTATCTTCTCGAGTATCCTGACTAAACCCTAGTCACTCAAGGAAACAACCTCAATTCAATGAGATACAAGTATTTGTGTTTACAAAGATGCTTCAAGAAATCAGATTACACAAAGTTTAAGTACAAACAAATATTCACACAATAAAGTGTGAAGAAGGCCACTAACGCCCTCTTCCAAGGCAATCAATCATTAAAGTTTTGTCAGTCCCTACATGAGTATCTGCATCAAAAGTGTAAAAAAACACAGGAAAATAAACAAGGGTGAGAACTCATTCACATAAGTTAACAGTGCATAAAAAATTGAGGGTAGTATAATAAACATATAAATAAGCATTCATAATATTCATCCACAAAAATTACCATACACAATAATAATCACTCATGACATTAATCATTCACATATGTAAGAATGAATGCAATGTATTGTTCTTCTCTATTTAAATATGAATATGGTATCAATTTTGGACATCAGAGTTATGTTACTAATTTCAGCCACTCGCAAATGGTTTCTCTTCGAACCCAGACACGTCACTGATCCCCTCTTCTGAACTAGCGACTCATCTCTGGATTGAAGCATGTACACATATATCTAACAATGCATGATGCATGAAATGCAACAACAAAAACACAGATGTAATAGTCGGGCCACCACTGTAGCTCCTATCTGAACCACAATTCTCAACATAATTCAAAGAAATATATATAGAATGATAGCATAATAATTAATTATGTAAATACTCATCAATGCTCACCGACTCGATTCTAAACAAATCAGATCGACAGAAAACATTACTCATTTGTTCATACAAACCTAACATAACAACTTAACTTACCACACTCATCAACATTCAGCAAAGTCACCAACCATTTTACCATCAATTGAATAAAACAAATCACTTTAGACATTTAGAACAATGTTACCGAATCGGCCAGTTTAACTGGTTGGACCAGGAACCAGAGATGAATCTGGTTGGGTCAACCTTTCAAAACCGCTAGTGAGTCAAAAAATCAGAGTTAAATCGAAAAAACTGAATTGAACCGTCCAAAACCATTCGAACCATAGAACCAGAGTCGGTTTTGTAAAACCGCCCGGTTCAAAAAATTCATCAAATTGACCATTTTAAAAAAAAAAATTAAAAATTTTAATATGTTAATATTATAACTTAACATACATTCCCTAATCACAAAAAAGAATTCCGTGTGTTTTTTACAATCATACAAACTTCTAAGTTTTGTCACATCATTATAGTTTTTCTTTCAACCACACTCCATCATTATTCTGCAGTCTCTTTCTAACATAGTCACGATGTCCAACTATATTGATTGTCGTTCTAGTCAATATTGTTTGTTGTTGTTTTTTATTGTAATTCTTTAGTTTGGTCAAAATATTCTTAAATGATGGTTGAAATGAAGTGTAGAACTATGTTATGTTATGTATTATTGATATTGTTGTATTAAATTTGTAATGGATTTTTGAAATATTTATTATATTAAGTTGAGAACATATAATAATGTGTGACATATCTATGAAATTGAGTTTTATATTATTAGTTTATTTAATAAACGGTTCGACCATGGGTTTAACCGGTTTAACCAATTAAACCTTAAACCGTAATTTTTACCGGTTCGATATCCAGTCCGGTTTTTAAAATTTTGATTTAGAATGTTTAATTCCTATCCTCATACACATATATAAATTCTAAGGCATTACTATGAGGTAGTACTATGACTCAACTTCGCAACGCTTTGAACCGCGCCTCAAACAGAGTCACAGAACTCAAGTTACGCACGAAACGACGTGCTTGGTACAAAAACTAGGGAGCTACTACATCCACTCGTGTTGACAAACAAGACCCGTAGCACTCCACGGGCAAAAAAACCTCTCTAACATGCCTCTAGTACAAAAACCAGAAGGCTGCTATGGCTCGTAGTATCTCCCAGAACCCAAAATTCTATTTCTCATATTTGTGCAATTTCTCTTATTTTCTAACCCCACACCAGATCCCAAACCCCAAATTTTGACTTCTAAAAATTTGAAAGCATATCATAGCTTAAGGTACATGAATCATATTATAATAAACACTTCACTATATCAAAATCAACATCATCACATCAACTCATCATGCTTTTCATCAATACATAACATCAACATATGAACATCATCATCTCAAATATTCTTATGGCATTTAATCACACAAATTCACATCAAAACAACACTTAGCATGATTAATACAATTAAAATTAACCATAGATCAATCCAATTGTGGAGGTTCAGTACAAACCTCACACAATTCACAAACCCTCAACAATTGAGGACAAGGGGGAAAAGGGAGGAAGAAATGAGGTAAAGATCCCCCTCTACCCTACAAGATTAAGCACCTTTATCATGAACAGTCCCCCTACCTCGAATTCGTGAAAAAGTTTGTATCTTGATGATGGAAACTCCCTCACTTATTTCTTATTTCATATTTTTCCATAACTTTACTAATTCCCCTTATTTCTTATTAATTCACTCCACCTCCCCAATTCCCATATATTTTTATTTTCTCCTCAACCACTTATTCTTTATCTTCTCTATTATTTCAATTAATTACGTAAAAATGTATAATATTTCTACTCACCCTCATGAAATTAAATAAAATAAATAATCAATTCAAAAACACACCAAAACTCAAATAAAATCAGATGATTAAAAATGGGGTGTTACAGGTAGCATCTCTTCAATATCCATAGTTTGACACATGTTTATCCCATTGATGGGAGTAACATTATTTTCATACCACTTTTGATTTGTCTCTCTCATATAGCATACATAAACATATAATTCTAGGTTCAAACTTTGATAATGCATGACACAAACAACATGTCTACAAGGTATTCCTACTAGATCACAAAAACAACGTGGACATGTTTTTACCCAGATCCAACACAAGCTGAAGTTCATTATATGAACATGCCATGTCTCAGACATACTCCAAGTTGACATCCATTGTCCACTCATAAAAACCTTTTTGTCAAGTATTTTTTCTAGGCACATGCATAAAATTATGTTTCCACTTTTCAAGGTTAACTAAATTACTAGCAACCCTATTCATTAAGTAGTTCCTAATCCACTTACACATGGTGAGTATTGGTTTATCCCTGACTTGTAAAATTGAACCGTTAAATGACTCACAAAGGTTGTTCATTAAGACATCACACTTAGGATAAAAGTTGAAAGAATGCTTACACCACAACTTGGTAGGTACTCCCATTAGCCAATCCCATGATTTCTTGTCCAATTTCTTCAACTCAATCATCTTTTTCTCCCAAGCTTGAAAGAAATTAGCTTTGGCAACTCCCATAAAAAGATCACTTACTACAACACGTCCACCAAACTTCTTAAAACTGTCATACAAATTTCAAAGACATATTTATTCTCAATTTATTCAAAAATTTCCTCAAAGACACTCACAAGTCCTTGCATTTACACAAAATTTCATAATTAGAAACCAAACATATTATGAAACTAAATATATTACACAGTGTTAAATAAGAAAATCTTTTGTTGATCTGAAATAAATACATATTTTCTTTCTTGACCAATATCTTCAAGAACTAAATGTATAAACTATCTCCAACTTTTTATTTTATTTTTGTCTCCATAACACCAAAAGCCAAAGGATAATATTGATCATTTGGATCCCTAACAATAGAAACTAACAGTTGACCAACATACATTGTTTTAAGATGTCACTCATCTACTCCAATAAAAGGCTTACATCTATTATTAAAAACCTTCTTACATACATGGAACCAGGTTTCAGTTTCGAAAATTAAGATGAAATCAGAATGAAGAGCATGTAGCTTCAAACTAGGGTTTCAATTGCGGGGGCGAAAATGGGAGATGAAGAGGATTGTTTCAGATTTTTGAAGGTGTTCATACTCTCAATAACTAAGTGATTACTGAAGTTACTATGGGTGAATGTCATGTGTGGTAATTTAAAATTGAAAAATGATAAAATATTACAGCATGTACATCCTATCTCATAGATTCTGTTGAGTTGGTTTAATGAAGGACCAAAACAAGAGAATCCTAAAATGTTAAGGATGGTCTTGATTTGTTTTCACAGGAGGTTTTTCAAAGGTCGCTCATATGGTAGAGAAAAAAATATTTGTTAACCCTTGATTAGATGAGTGCTCGTAATTGATTATAGAGTTTTTAGAATTTTAATCGGTTATGATGGATGGCATAATTGATTATGATGTGCGCCTTTTTTATTCAAGATGTTGTAATTGCTTATGCATAATGAATAATCAATTCTAAAGTGAGAGAAAGCATATTTTTGATATATTTGGGCTTTTAGAGCATCTACCCAGTAATTAACTCATTATTTCTATTTGAGGAATATTCTGCAAATACTAATTAACATACTCGACAAAAAAATTAGTAATAATAGTAGATAGAAAAAATGTATCAAATTGATTATTTAATTCGAGATAAAAATAACTCATAGTGATAACACTTATTTATATTGAACAAAATATCAAAATAACATGTAAAAAAAGTTGATAATACCTTTTTTCCCCTACTGATTTACCTTCTTCTCACATGTTAATGTAATATAGTAGTTGAAATTTATGTTTATATTTTAATATCTTTCAAGTAGATCTTCAATATTTTAATTTGTTTTATCACCTATTTGAGCCCTTTCTTTGGTTAAATCTCAATGACACAAATGATCTTCTATCTCTATAAAAAACACAACCTCTCCTTTTAGGAGTGAAAGATAAGAGGATGTTCTTGTCTTTAGTAATGTGCTTTGAACAATTGATATCAAGATACTGTTTTAAGTTTGAAGTTGTAAAGCACACCGGCACCGTAATTTTAAGTCTTAGTTTTTGGTACCTAAATTATATTAGACCTTCTAGTGTTATTGTCATGCAGGTTACCTTTTGACATTCATTTCCTTGTGACATTTGATTCATGATATTTTTTATATAACAAGAAGAAGAAGTGTGACCATAATTTCATATTTTCTTTTTAGTTTTGTCATTAGACATAGGTTGTTTTCTTCCTCTTTTGCATATTTATTGGATGAGTCCATGTCATTTTCATCCCATTTAGTAGTGTAAGCTCCCTTTCAAGATTGTCACCGTCTTTAACTTCATTTTCTTTAGTATTTTCTTTTATGACAAGTTCTTTATTTTTATTTTCTCATTTTAAAAATTCTATGAGACAATTTATCTCAAGCTCATGTTCTTGTAATTTTCTAAACAAAGTAGCCAAATCTCTAGAAGAAAAATTCTTATATTTTGTAACTTCAATTTCTTTAGGTAACTAACTACAATTTAAGAATCGAATAAAAAAATTGTTAGTCAAAAAATTATTTTTGAAATTCTTTCGAAGACTTTTGAGATGATTAACTTTATGGATAAACCATTTTCTTACATATGCTAGATGCTTTCTTTTAAGTTATACTAAATAACTCAAATGTATTGACTATTGTGTTCATCCTAACCCTTTTTATCTCAATAGTACCTTCATGAATAATTTTAAGGGTGTCCCTGTTGGTCAAAATAAAAGAGAGATAAAGATAGTGTGAAGGAGAAATAAGAAAAATAACTAGTAAAAAAATAAGAATGGTTATGAGAACTTTATGGAGATGTTAAATCATAACCATTCACCTTTCTTGTTTTATTGGCTATAAAAGCCTTGTGTCTTTCACTTGTAATACATCATAACAAAATTTTAATAAATAATTTTAGTATAATTGAGTTGTGAAATTTTCATGTGAGGAGAGGTTAATTAATTTATAGATTTTGTTTTCATTAATTTTGTATATTTCACAAATATGATGATATGAAAAAATTTATGTAGTTTCCTAACAACTAGTATCAAAGTCAATTGGTTGATTTTTTAATTTTTCTAGCAGAGAAATTTTCAGAGACGATCTTGAGGAAGTCAGATTTAAGTGGGAGTGATGGTTGCAGACGAAGGAAAAGTGAAATTTAAAAAGTTTGATGGTGTGGATTTTAGCTTTTGGAAGATGCAGATTGAAGATTATCTATATCAGAAAAAGCTACATGAACCTCTCATGGAAAAGAAACCGGATTCTATGAAGAAAGATGAGTAGAACCTTCTCGATAGAAAAGCACTTGGCATTATTTGATTGTCGTTATCTCAGAATGTTGCTTTTAACATTGCGAAGGAGAAGATAACTGTTGGTCTTGTGAAGGCTATTGCAGGCATGTATAAAAAGCCTTCAATATAAATAAAGTTCATTTGATGAGACAATTATATGCACTTCGGATGATAGAAGACACATCAATTACACAACATATCAATGAACTCAATATTGTAACAACCCAATTGAGTTCAGTTGGAATTGAATTTGACGATGAAGTACGAGCATTGATACTTTTGTCTTCCTTACCAGATAGTTGGAGTGTTACTTTCACGACAGTGAGTAGCTCGTCAAGAAGTACGAATATGAAATTTGATGATGTTTGTGATCTAGTTCTCAGTGAAGGGATTCAGTGGAGAGAGTTGGATGAATCAACATCCTCTTCAGTATTACATACAGAGGCAAGAGTAAGAAATTCAACCAGGGGATATGGACGTAGTAAATCAAAGGTCTGACAATCCAAAACCAGAAATCATTATAGTTTCCATAATTCAAAGATTATCGAATGTTGGAATTATTGAAAAAAGGGCATTACAAAAATCAATGTAGAATCCCACCAAAGAATCAAGAGGTAAAATATGAAGCAAATGCTTCTTCCAGTTCAAGAGGATGAAACACTTTGATATGTTCTTTAGAGAATATGGATGAGTCTTGAGTGTTAGACTCTGGAGCATCCTTCCATGCCACTTCCAAAAAGAATTCTTTAAGAATAATGTCTATTGAAACCTCAGCAAAGTATAACTCGATAATGAGCAATCATGTGAGATTGCAGGTAAATGTGTAGCAAAGATTAAGTTGAATGAGTCTGCATGAGAATTGAAAAATGTAAGACATATTCCCGACCTAACAAAGAACTTAATCTCAATAGGCCATTTAGCTAGTGAAGGATACACAATAGTCTTCCATCGTGATCAATGAAAGATTTCAAAAGGTGCAATGAAACTTGCTCGTAGTAAAAAGAGTGATACTCTTTACATGATAGCTGGAGCATTTCATTTGAATGCAGTTGCAAAAAATGAAAGTCCTAATCTATGGAACCCGATATTAAGCCATATGAGTGAGAAAGAGATGAAAATCATGCACTCAAACAGAAAACTATTGGATCTTCAGTCAATAGAAATTGACATGTGTAAAGACTGTATACTAGGAAAGCAGAAAGGAGTCAGCTTTCAGACATGTGGGAGAACCCTACAGAAAGAAAGACTGGAGCTTGTTAACTCTGATGTTCAGGGTCCAAATAGCGTCTCATTTATTGGTGGGAAGAAATTCTTCGTGACATTTATTGATGATCACTCTAGAAAGGTATGTGTATATTTTATGAAATATATGTCTGAAGTATTTAAGCCTTTCAAGATGTGGAAAGTCATGGTAGAAAATCAGACAGGATTAAAGATTAAAAAGCTCAGAACCGACAATACTGGTAAATTTGAAAGACACCAGATTTAAGAAGTTATGCTATGAGAACGAAATCAAATTGGAAATGACCGTGCCAGGTATGCCTCAATATAATGGTGTGGCTGAGCATATGAATCGAACATTGACTGAAAGAGCCAGGAGCTTGCATGTGCAATCAGGCTTACCAAAGCAGTTTTGGGCTGAGGCAATCAACACAACTGCTCGCTTAATTAACTGAGGTCAATCGGTACCATTAGAGCATAGAATACCATAAGAGGTATGAAGCATAAAAGAGGTCAAACTCTCACATCTTAGAGTTTGCAAGTGTGTAGCATATGTGCATATAAGTGATCAAGGAAAGAATAAGCTTGATCCATAAACAAAGAAGTGCATTTTCATCGGCTATGGTGAGGATGAGTTTGGCTACCACCTATGGGATAAAGATAACAGAAAAATGATTCGTAGTACAGATGTGATCTTTAACATAACCACCAACGACTCAAAATTAAATGACCCAATTTATGTAGAGGTGGATGATATCCCAAAAAGTCCTATAATCGAGAATCCTAAATTAGAGGAGTCAACTGAACAATGCAGTGAACAACAATATGACACAATAAAGACTCATACTCCAACTCCTAGATTGAAAAGGTCTTCTCGGCCTTATGTTCCCAATAATAGATACATGGACTACATGTTGCTAACTGATGGAGGTGATCCTGAAGACTGTGCAGAAGCATGTCAGACCATAAATGCTAGTAAGTGGGAGTTTGCAATGAAAGATAAGATGAAGTCTTTAATCTCCAACCAGACATGGGAGCTAGTTGAGTTACCTAGTAGAAATAAGGCATTTCGTAACAAATGGGTGTATCGAGTAAAAGAGGATCATGATGGTTCTAAGTAATACAAAGCCCAACTAGTTGTCAAAGGATTTTAGCAAAAAGAGGGATTTGACTACACTGAAATCTTTGCTCCAGTTATGAAGCTCAATACTATCAGGTCAGTTTTAAGTATTATGGCTAGCAAAGAGCTATACCTTGAGCAATTGGACGTGAAAACTGAGTTTCTTCATGGAGACTTAGATGAGGAGATCTACATGCACCAACTTGAAGATTTCTCATAGGAACGGAAACATAATATGGTGTGCAGATTAAAGAATAACTTGTATGACCTAAAATAAGCTCCAAGATAGTGGTATATGAAGTTTGAAATCTTCTTGCACAAGGAAGGTTTCCAGAAGTGCAATATCGGCCACTGTTGTTTCTTCAAGAGATATAAGTCCAATTACATCATTTTGTTACTCTATGTCGATGATATGTTAGTAGCAGGTCCAGATATGGATGAAATCATAAATTTAAAGATGCAATTATTAAAAGAGTTTGACATGAAGGAATTAGGTCCAGCAAAGAAGATTCTTGGAATGCAAATCATGAGAGATAAGCAAAGAGTAATTTTGAAGTTATCTTAGGGAGAGTACATCAATCGTGTTTTGCAAAGATTCAACATTGGAAAGGCAAGTCGGCTAGCACACCATTGGTCAATCATTTTCGCCTATCCAAGGACCAGTCCCTTCAGACAGAGGAAGAAAGAGAATTCATGACTAAGATTCCATATGCTTCAACCATAGGAAGTTTGATGTACGCAATAGTTTGTACTAGGCTAGATATTGGCCATGCAATAGGAGTTGTAAGCAGGTTTATGGCAAATCCAAGAAAAGCTCATTGTGAAGCAGTCAAGTGGATTTTGCGGTATCTACAAGGCATTATAGAGAAATGTATGTAGTTTGGCAAAGGAGAAATAAAAGTACAAGGATACTGTGATGCAGACTTTACTAGTGAAGTTGATCACCGAAGAAGTACGCCTGGCTATATATTTATTGTTCGTACTGGAGCAGTTAGTTGGATATCGCGGATACAAAAGATTATTGCGTTATCCATTACTGAGGTTGAGTATGTAGTAGCCACAAAATCTAGCAAGGAATTAATATGGCTTCAAGGATTGTTAATAGAGTTGGGTTTCATGTAGGAGAATAGTGTTTTGTATAGTGACAGTCAAAGTGAAATACATCTAGCAAAGAATTATGCATTTCATTCAAGAACAAAACACATTGGTCTTCATTATCACATCATTAGATCTCT
Organism: Lathyrus tuberosus; assembly: GCA_022829125.1. NCBI lineage: Eukaryota > Viridiplantae > Streptophyta > Magnoliopsida > Fabales > Fabaceae > Lathyrus > Lathyrus tuberosus. The sequence continues at coordinate 8,982,765 of JALAZF010000060.1, read as the reverse complement.
TCCTGAGGACGAAGTACTAACATTAAGCAAGATTCAAGGAAATGATAATCCAACAGACATGTTAACAAAGGTGATGACAATTGACAAACTAAAGTTGTGCTCATCTTTAATTGTCCTGCTAGAATAATAGATTGATACATGTTGTTGTTTGACCAAGATGTGTAGACATATTGAAATCACTCTTCAAGTGGGAGATTGTTGGTTAAAATAAAACAGAGATAAAGAGAGTATGAAGAAGAAATAAGAAAAATAAATAGTAAAAAGAAATAAGAATGGTTATAAGAACTTTAAGGAGATGTGAATCATAATCGTTCATTTTTCTGGTTTTATTGGTCTCTCTCTCTCTCTCTCTCTCTCTCTCTCTCTCTCTAATATTTTGATTCATAAATATAATATTTATATTTTATATATTGATAAAGAACATTATTAAAAATTATTTTATTTTTATCTTGTGCATCAACATATCGAATAAAGTAGAGTAAAATAAATCACTTTCTTCATTTTTTTTCTCCTTTTCTCATAATTTAATATTTTTATTCATAAATATCAATATTTTATATATCAATAAAAAATATTATAATAAAGGTTATATTATTTTTTCTGAAGCATAATCATATCGAACAATATAGAATAAAAAAAATTATATCTTCGTCTTTTTTTTCTTCTTCTCATTATTTAATATTCTGATTCATATATTATTATTTTACATGTCAATAAAAAATATTATAATAAAAGTTACTATATAATTTTATCTCATACATAGACATATCAAACAAAATAGAAATAAAAAAAGTTGTCCAGTACATCAATCATACCATAATCAATTATGAAGTATTCATAATCGATTACTTATTGAAACACATTTCATAATCAATTATACTACTATTATAATTGATTAGCAAACGAAAAATTAAACGTTTGATTAACAAATTAAAATATTGTATCAAAACTCAACATTTCACTTAAACAATTAAACACATCAAAATTATCTAAAATATTTGCTTAATTAAAAAATGAAAACATAAATATATTACTTAATTCAAAAACCATTTATTCAAAACAATTCTAAAAGTATTAATTCAAAATTTCTTATATGAACTAGAAAAAAAAAATTATAGTAAAAGTTATATTATTTTATCCCATACATAAACATATCAAACAAAATAGAAAAAAAAAAAGAAAAACTTGTCCAATACATCAATAATCAAATGCACTTACGAAATCTATGAAAATTATAAAACAAAAAAGAAGATAATACTTTTGAAACTTTTTTCAAATAGCTGGTGTGTTTTCAAATTATCACCATAGCGCTCTATATAGAAGAACAATCATAAAAATCCACAAAAGAGAAAACAATGGAAAAACCTCAAAATTATACATAATCAATTATGTTAAGAAATTTTAAAAAAATTTAACTTAAATTCATACCTTAATCAATTATGAAGTATCCATAATCGATTACTTATTGAACCACAATTCATAATCAATTATACTACTACTATAATCGATTAGCAAACGAAAAATTAAACGTTTGATGAACAAATTAAAATATTGTATCAATACTCAACATTACACTTAAACAATTAAACACAACAAAATCATCTAAAATATTTGCTTAATCAAAAAATGAAAACATAAAAATATTACTTAACTCAAAAACCATTTATTCAAAACAATTCTAAAAGTATTAATTCAAAATTTCCTAAAAGAACTAGAATCCTCCTCTCTATACTTGTTACGTTACCACTCTAAGTATTATGTAGGTCACAGATGTGCAAAAGAATCCTCTAAATATGGAGTGACTTTATGTCTTGTTCCAATATCTTCTGTCACAAGTAGCCCCTCTAGTACATCATGTGACCAAATAGTCCAAAAAATTGTGCAAAGGCAAAAGGCTCAAAATTTGAATAATGGACCCACATATAGTAGCTTATACTAATAATTAGTGAGATTGATAATAATCATTGTTATTCCAAAGTTAATTTTTGACCAACTTCTCTTTAAAGTTATCTCATCTTCTTCCACTTTAGTTGCTTGCTTGGGAACTTGTCTATGTCTAATGCAAATCCGTTATGCTAAAGAAATATAAAGTATTCAAAGTGGTTGACAAAACTATCGTCTAGAACACATCAAGCCTACAAAATGGACATTGTGTTTAGATTTATTTATCAATAATTTTTCAAACTTGGCTATGGACAACTTCTTTTTGACTCGGACAACTTCTTTTTAATAACGAGAATTATCGTTGGATAACTTGTAACGAAATCATTTATTGATTATTATTTATACTTTTTTTTAGCTTAGCGAGTTTTTTTTTTCTTTTTTCTTAAGATAATTTTTGAATGTTAAAATAATTTTGTTATTAGTCTAATGTTAAAATCTGTTGAAAATAGATATTTTTTTTAGATTTTAACGTTAAATATAAAAGAGTTTTAATATTCATAAATTATTTTAAAAAAAAATCCAAATAAAAATTAAAAATTCACTAAGTTGCATGGACTTTGAATCGAGCATTAATCTTTTTTATTATATTTTATTAGTTTATATTTATTAATCAAATTTAATTTATAGTTAGAGAGATATTTGATTCAAAGACATTTAGTTTGAATATGCGAGATTTATTTATTCAATTTTAAATGATAAAATACGGATCATTAGACTACTAGACTAAATTTTAAAAAATTAATTTATTTTTATAAAATTTCAACAAATTAAAAAATCAATTTTCAGAATTTGAAATTTTTGGAAAATAATTTCAAATTATATTGTTGGGACTAATTTGCAAACTTTTAAAAATTTATAGATGAATTGGCAAAATTAAAAAAGAAAAAGTTAATATGCAAAAATTGTATTAGAATAATGAAGGAATTTCAATTTATTAGTTTTTAGATACTATTTGAAATCCCTCAATTTAATTTACATAAAATAATTCATAAAAAAATTTCATTTAAATTTTTTTTCAAATTTCCATTCAAACAATAAAAATTAGAATTAATACCTGTTTTTCCCTATCATTTGGGCCATTTTTTAAAAACTCTCTGTTTAAAAAAATTGAATTTCCTTCTTGATTTTTGAAGATTCTATTGTTTTCTCTACTCATTAAACTCAATCATCTAAAAGTTAATGTGGCTATAATTTTTTTTCATTTTTCATTTAAATTTTAATTCACGTGGATATTTAGCTCATGAAAATGACTAACCACTACTACAGAAAATACATGAATGACACTACTAGTATCACGGCTCTTTAAATACATGTAGTGATATCTCTAAATTCATATATATATATATATATATATATATATATATATATATAATATTTTAATTAAACATTGTTAATTCAAAGCGCCTATATTTACCCCCAAGTGATATATGTCACTTAGGATATTAGAAACTTGTGATAATGAATTAAAAGTTTATTTAAAAATATTATGTAGGTTTTTGAATTTAGAGATATCACTGTTATGCTTTGAAGGACCGTGATAGTGATAGTGATAGTGTAGTTGTATGTATGTGTTATAGTAGTAACTAGTGTGAACCGTGCGTTCGCACGGGGACCCGTCGTTGTCGCGCATTTGTTTTAGAATGTATTTGTTGTCATATTATTTATTTTTTTTAAAAAATGTAGAAATAAAAAAAATTACAATTAGTTGAAATATTTATAAATTAATTAACGTAAATTAATTAATTTGAAAGAATTGTTGTAATATTTGAATAAACACGATTAAAATAAAAACTAATAATTATTTGAAGTAAATAAAGACTAAAAAAAATTTAATCAAAAATTAAATAAATTATGCAAAATTTAATTTGAATTTAAACATCATTAATAAAGTATATCAATTAATTAAATGAAAAACTAATTAATTAGAAAATGGTATACAAACTAATAAATATTTGAAGTAAATAAAGACTAAAAAAAATTTAATCAAAAATTAAATAAATTATTCAAAATTTAATTTGAATTTAAACATCATTAATAGAATATATCAATTAATTAATTGTATTTTCAGAAAAAAAGAATGAAAGTATTTTTCCATAGAAAAAAGAAAAATCAATGAAAAAACATAAAGTAAACCTTTTTTAGAATAATGAAAAAATATTGAATAGAAAGTGTTGTTTTTATGAGTAATATATGAAACATAATAAAATTAAAGACTAAGTAAATGTTATTTGTGTTGAAGGACACGGTTAGTATTCCCACACGTGCGGTTAGTGAGTAAAAGCACTATTACCAAAACCAATTACCCTTGACATTAATACATTCAGAAACGACTTTTAGTAAAACCATATTTCATCTACAATACAAAACGTTGTTCAGTGAAAAGCAGCCGGATTGCAGTATGGAAGGAGGAAACCGCAACCATCTCTCCCAGGACCGTGGTGCCGTTGATCGCGAAAGGAGGTAAGGGTAATTGTCGTGTATGATCGTTATGGGTAAATGTTGTAGTGTGATAAAATCGGAGTAAGATAAGTTTATAATGCATGCGACCTAAATTGGGAAAAAATGTGGAGTTGAAGTGAAGAAATCAGTTTGTATCAGTTATAGGTTAATTTGAAAGATGTTTGTTAAACACATAATATTGTTTTGATGATCTGATAAGAATGATTGATTTGCATGGATATAGTTTACTCATAGTTTATTTTGACATTTGTTATACAGTGGTAAGAAATCAGGCCAGGATAAGTATTTTGATATGTTGGAGGTTGAGGAGAAAAGGTTGGAACGAAAAGGGAAATTGAAGCTTGCATCTGCGAGAGACTATATTTATAGCAAGAAAAGATTGAAGTTATCCGTACTCAACGCACCGAAGTCGTCGATTGTCACTGGGAGGTATGAAAAAACACATTTAGAATGGCCATGGGTTGATTGTTGTTATTTTGTCTAAATAATTATTCCCTTATATTGTGTCTGAATGCAAATTATAGGGGGAAACGACATGTTATTTCTTACAACTTATATTAAGGGCAAAGGAGTTGTGGTTGGAACAGCCCAGCCGGGCGGGAAGAGTGTTGCAATGGTGGGACAAAATGATAAGGGCAAAGGAGTTGTGGTTGGAGAACAGAGTCGACGATTGAGGATGCACGAGGTTGTAATCATTTCGTCAGATTCGTCAAGGTAATAGCAGTGTCCATGTTACAAAGAACATGACACGTTTGTGTTCCTTAAATGAAATGTGTTGTTGTATATATTTTTGTTGTACTTAAGTAAGAGTAGGTTTAATGTACTGAGTTTATGAATTGAATGAATTAATTAGAATGAATAGGTTAATAGGTTAGTGCAGGAAGCCACAAACTGTTAAAATCAACATGTTTCGTATAACTTGAGTACCATAACAATCTGGCAAATGAAAATGAAAATGCGGAGGTTTAAAATTGGACATGAATAGAATAATTCCCTTTGGAACATGTTTCGTATAACTTGAGTACCATAATAATTCCCTTAAATGAAATGGGAAGCCACAAATTCCCGTATGTTTCATCTAAACGAAATACGGAGGTTTAAAATTGGACATGAATAGAATAATTAAATGAAAATGCATTGAGACATTTATACAGACCTGTCAGACCAACAAACAGAATAGCGAATTCTGCTTTCAGTGCAGGGATATCATAATTCCTTTCATCGTATATAAACCTATTACCTAACTACTGCAGAACATAATCATCCGGATACGACATTGGTGCAAAACGTTTAAGACTACTTCGATTCGCTTGGAGCAGTTTTTCAATTTCGGTTAATGTTAAAGTCTGTAATTCGCATTCTAATAATATTAAATCTGTTATATAAATCAGAAAAGGTGTTAAGCACAATCATCCATGTGTGAGAAAATATGTGTAAGGGAAAACAAATTATACAAACAATGAGTAATGAATTGAGAACCAAGCAATATATACCTGAATTATAAGCCAAACGTCTCTATTGATGCAAGATACCATCGGATAAGAACTTAAATGACTCGTTCCAAACATATTCCGGTCTATTGACGGCTCCGGATAGCAACGTGACAACAAATAGTCTCCTAAGAAAATCCCCAGAACCCCATTCACTTGCTTCTTGAATAGCACCAATATACTCCTTATCGTCTCCGACAAAGCCCATTGCAAAGCAGACATCTCTGAAAGTATCATATTGAACATCTCCAATCCTGCGTATTTGTTTATAAGAGGTTGGTCCAGTAACCACCGTCAACATCATTCGCAAGTAAAACAATTCTCCCGTGGTCGGTGGAACCCATATTAAACGGCCAATTGTGAATCCCTTTTTCCTAGGCCGCCACAAATGTTTTTTCTTCACATAAACAAATTTGGATACAAATTGTCCATATGTCAATGACTTTGCCTCATCATATTTAGCATTAGCTACCAACCATGCAGTAAACATTGATTCGGTCACACTTGCTTTTTCCAAAATATTTTCCATGCGTGCAAAATCATTATAGTAAACAGGTTTTTCGCCTATCAAATGAGAAAACAGCCTTTCCACAGCTGGTTTCCGACCATGTATATTGTAACGCCCCGATTTGTTTAATTGTATTTATTTATTTCATTTATGTGAATTTTGTGAGATATGTGAATTTATTCTATTTTACCTGCTAATTGAGTTAATTGGTTAATTTCCCTGATAGGTAAAATATTTGCAATAAATTATAATTTCTTTTCAACTTTTATTTCCCGAAATATATTTCATCGCTGTTTATGTTTTATCGCATTTTGAGAGCGTTTGGGAGATATTTGAGCTGAAGGGTAAAATAGTCTTTTGAGGGGTTAGATATTTTTATAAAAGTAGATATTTTGTTATAAAGAGTATTTTAAGGTAACTCTAATAATTGATCAATTGGTGTTGGAAGACAAATATCAACTGGAGATATTTTACCCTATTGGATTTATATTATATAATAAGTATTTTATATATATATATATATATATATATATATATTTTGTGAGAAGAGAGAGAAAAGAAGAAGTTAGAAAAGAAGAAGAAAAACAGAGAGAAGAGGAAAAGGAGAAAAGAGAAAGAAGAGAAAGAAAAGAGAGAAGAAGGGGAAGAGGAGGAAATCATCCAAATCAAAGCTTGAACTTCGATTAGTCGGGTAAGGGTGAGAAGTTTTGATTATATCTTGCTTGTATATGTATATGTATGTATGTGGTTGAATGTTTACTTGTTTTTCCATAGTTTTCATTTCTAGGTTAAAAATGAATAATATGAGTAGAAATCGATGTTTTCACGGTTGGAATGCGGAATAAGTTGTGTAGTATAGTCGGGTGAGGATAGGAATTAATCGGGAATGGTTGTTTGTGTGTTTTCGAGTGGTTTTGATCGAGTTTGGAATGAGGATAAATTGATAAAATTATGTTTTAAAATATTTCAAAAATGGAAAATGTGTTGGATGGATTTTTAATGGTGAAAATATTGTAGTATGTTGAATTCTGAGACGGGGGCTTTTTACGGAATCGAAATCGGAGGTCCGGAAGGCATTTAACGGTCGAAAACTGAGTTTTTAGCAGAATATGCGCATTCATGCGCTAACCCCCAGAATTATGCGTCGACTCATGATCTTCGTGCGCTGACCCGGGCAAAATTTCCAGGTTTATGCGCTGACCCCCAGCATCATGCGTCGACTCATGATCACAGAATTTTCCAAAATGTCAGATTTTGTTTTCTTCATAACTTTTGAACCGTAAGTCCGTTTTGACCCCCGTTCGAAGCGTTGGAAAGCTAATGAAATATTCTTTCTATTAAAAATGGTTTGGAGGACAGTAGATGATTTATTTAAGTCGTGGTTTTGTGAAAGTGTGGTGTTGTCAGATTTTTACTATCGTAATTGTGTGCGATTGATGTGTTATCATGTGATATGCTTTTGATATATAACGTATAGCTTGTGTGCTGTTATATGATATGAATGCATGTGATAATGATGTTGTAGTGTGGTAAAATACATTGTTTGATTGAATATCAATGTACGTTGTTAAGATGTTTTGTGGGATTGTTGTGGTTGATGGTGAGTAATTCTTGATATGAATTGATATGAGTGTATATGCTAAAATGCTAATTGTTGTGGCTTGTGGATTATGATGAAATGCATTGTTTATGTGAAATTCAATGTGTGTTATTTGGTGGCCTTAGGGCAAGTAAATGCATTGTTTGAATTGATTTCCAATGCATGAATAATGATGATGAGATAATCCATATTGTTGATTTGTGAAGATGCATTTGATTATCATGAGTCCTTGTAGGCCAAGCATCATGATATGCATCTTGTGATGTCGTGTGCCCTAGTGGGTGTGAGCGACGAAACGGTTCCAGAGGGAATCCACTATAACATCGTGTGCCTTATACAAAGATGTGTGAGCGATGATTATAGACGATCGTGTGTCTTATACAAAGAGGTGTGAGTGATCGGGTCGTGTGCCTTATACAAAGAGGTGTGAGTGATCCATAAACGTCGTGTACCTTATACAAAGAGGTGTGAGCGACGGGGAACATCATTTTCCCGACGGGGAGTTACATTAAGTAACAAGCGATGATTCCAATAATTCCTGAGTGAATTAATGATGATGAGAATGATGGATGGATGGTACCGCATTTGCATAGAGTCGTTGTGTCGGTATCTTTGCATTTTCATAAATCATGAATGGATTGATTATGTGTGGAAAATCATGAATGGATTGATTATGTATGGAAAATCATGAATGGATTGATTATGTGTGGAAATTGTGAATGGATTGATTATGTGTGGAAATTGTGAATGGATTGATTATGTGTGGGGAATTGTGAATTAATTAATTATGTGTTGAACTCGTGATAGCATTGGTGATTTGAGATGCATTTGTGATAAATGCATTAGTTATGGATGATATGTTTTATGTATAGACATATGCTATGTGATGTGGTGATGTGTTTCCATATGTCATAACCTTGGTATGCCTTATGTGTGAATATGTGATTATGTTGGTATAATTGATATATGCTATGTGGTTGGATTATTAGAAATATGTTATGTATTTGTGGCATGCTATATGTATTAGTATGTGATGCTTGTGGTGAGAATAATTATGTATGTGAATTTATATGTGTTGCATATTATTATGCAATCTTGATTTAGTTGTTATTTCCCACCCTTCTACTGTGGTTTGTTGTTCTATGAGGCAATTGTAGATTAGTATCTTGGAGGCTTTTGTGAAGATTAGTTCTCCATCCTTTTGTTAGTCAGTCTGCTCTGATACGTAACACGGGAGTCGGAGAACGCTTTTGTTATATATGTATACAATTGTAGGATCTATTTTGTATTACCTTTGTATGAATATTTTGATGTTATAAAATGATTTATTTTGTAAAACAAGTCAGTTATGGATCTTTCCGCTTTATTCCATAATTGAACTTTCCCTTTGTTGGAAAAAGTTTCCCTTTTATGTTTATTCCATTTTGTGTTATGTATCAAATTTATGAGCAGGGATTGTGTTTTCTTTCTTTAAATGTGGCATCCTTGTTTCTGTCTAAGAATAATAATTTTTTATCTACTCTGATTTATTTATGTATTATTTATTTGTGATGGGAATTGGGGTGTTACAATAGTGGTATCAGAGTAGGTCGGTCCGTCCGGCCAAGTTGTTGAGTCAGTTGGTGTGACAGTTGAATACTGTTGATGTTGTTTGTTCCTTAGTATGTGATATGTGTGTGAAACACTGTCAGTACTTTCTGGTTTTCTAATCCTTTGTCTGTAGGATTTAGAATGAGATAAGTGGGGGAGAAACTGGTGCTTCTCCAAGTTGCTTCAGGTGTGGAGCGTTGGTTCAGTGCGTTGTAGATTACAAGATTGTAAGGGTTGGTTAGACAGTGTTGTTCCCGATTCCGGAGGGAATGCGGAGGTAAGGTTTATGTCAACTAAGGATTTGTGCCTTAGGTAGTTTTGTGCACAAGATGCAATAAATGCTATTATAGTTTGGTAAAGACGGTTTATGCCTCATCATGATTATCGGCTGTCTATTGATAAATTGAGGAATTGATCACCCTTAATCTCTTGTTGATAGTAGATGGAATTATGTTGGATGGAATAGACGTGTCTTTCCGGCTTTGATAGTGTATGCAATGGATTGTTTGGAATTAAGTAAAGTGTTTACAGATTATTTTGACTGGTCGATGAAGATTTTTATATCTGAAGGTGAGCCAGATTCGAGGTTTTTGTATGTTGGTCAAGTTGGAATGTCTCTGAGGGAGAATGATTGGGTATTATGAATGGCTGCTTCTCAGAGAGTAGAGAGTGACTTAAATTTGACGAAGGTGAGGATTTGAGGTTTGGATCTGCTAAGTAAGTAGAAGAACTTTTAGGACGTGAAACTCAGATGTTTGTCATGTTTGTGATGGTAGTGTTCTGGAAATTGGCAGGGAAGCCACATTGATGGGCCTTCAGTTGTGCATGGTTTCCGATGTGTTTTTGGATGAAACATTAGTGTTTCGACTTGAAGAAGTCCAGCATGGTTTGTAAGGAAAAAGATGATAGCATGAGGTTGCGTGTTAATCAGTGAGTAGTATGGAAACTTGCGGTTGTGTTCTGGATAGCTTGAGTTTTGAATTGTGACGAATCGTGAACGATTTGAAGTTCCTTAATGGTATTACTTTTGTTATGGGTTGAGATCTCGTGTCAGCAGAAACCTTGAGTGAGTTGGAACCATGTAAGAAGAATTGTTATGGAATGTGGTAACCAGAGATTGTTCAGCTATTTTGGATAAATTGTTTCGAGCTCAGAATGAATTTTGAAGGTTGTATATGTTATGGTTGTGGAGTATATGAATTGTATCTTCCATACTTGTTTGGATAAGTTTATAGTGATGTTTATTGGATGATATTCTAATCTATTTTAAATCAAAGGATGAGTATGTAAAGTATTTGAGGATTGAGTTACAAGGGCTGAAAGAGAGGGAGCTTTCTACTAAATTATCGAAGTGAGAATTTTGATTGAAAGAGGTTAGTTTTCTTGGATATGTTATTTCGAATGAGAGTATGGTTAATGGATCCATCGGAAGTAGATGCAGTTCTACATTGAGAGACTCCAAAGTCGGTTAAGGAGATTAGAAACTTTTGGGCTTAGTTGGTTGTTACTGCAGGCTATGGGAGACTTTGCTAAGTTAGTACTTATGTTATCTCAGTTGACTTGCAAAGGGTGAGTCGTTTGTTTTGGATGTTCGTTGTGAATAAGTTTTGGGAGCTGAAGTAGAAGTTATCTACGGCTCCAGTTTTGATTTTGTGTGATCCTAATGAACCGTTTGTGAGGTATTGTGATGTGTCCTTGATGAGTGTAGTTAGTGTGCTAATGCGAGAGGGTAAAGTCATTTCTTATGCTTTAAGATAATTGAGGATTCATGATTTCAAGATGGTTGCGGTTACTTTTGTGTTGAGAATCTAGAGGTATTATTTTGAGGGTTTTCAGTTCAAGGTGTTTGGTAATCACAAGGGTTTAGAGTACTTGTTTGGTCAGGAGGAATAAAGTAGGAGACAACGAGGATGGTTGGGTATATTAAAAGTGAACAGTGATTGTTGGCGAATATGAGAAAGAGTTAGACTTTGGACGTGAGATTGATAGTTTTGATGGTTACGAGTAATCAGAGTGCGCATCGAAAGCGTGATGTGGCACATTTTGTATATGCGTGTGTGACTTGTAAGAGTTCATAAGTTGAACATTGGAAACATGTAGGAATGATGAGACCATTGGACGTTTCAGAATGGAAGTGTTAGGTGAAAGGTTTAAATATTATTCATGGGCTACTATGTAGATGGATGTTTTGGTTGTATGTTCGATTGGTGAATCGTAGCATTGTTGTAATATTGTTGTGTGACAAGGATGTTGGTATTGTGGTTATGTAGAGGTTGTTGGAACGATGTTGAGTCGTGGAACTTTATGTTCTTGTCTTTGTTGTTGCCTCGTTTCCATGGTGATGGTTCGAGTGCGAGTAGCTAATTCCTATGATGGAGAATTAGGGGAGTGTTACCTATGGTAAGGGTAAAGATCTTATTGTGCTCTGGTTCTAGAGGGAACCTGTTTGTTCGTAACTTGGGTATTCCTTGAGTCGTGAGTTGGTCGTCAAGTGCATTGTATGGGCTTTGCATCTTGTCGTTGTAGTTGTCGTCGTTGTTGTAGCTGCTGTTAGCAAGGTGGTTTGTCAGTTTGTGTTATTCGTGGTGTGCCTTTTGTTGGCATGATAGTTTGTTAGTCGGATGCGAGAGTCGTATCCGGAGTTATTCATATCAGTTATATTTTCGAGGAAGAAAATGTCTAAGTGGGGGAGAGTTGTAACGCCCCGATTTGTTTAATTGTATTTATTTATTTCATTTATGTGAATTTTGTGAGATATGTGAATTTATTGTATTTTACCTGCTAATTGAGTTAATTGGTTAATTTCCCTGATAGGTAAAATATTTGCAATAAATTATAATTTTTTTTCAACTTTTATTTCCCGAAATATATTTCATCACTGTTTATGTTTTATCGCATTTTGAGAGCGTTTGGGAGATATTTGAGTTGAAGGGTAAAATAGTCTTTTGAGGGGTTAGATATTTTTATAAAAGTATATATTTTGTTATAGAGAGTATTTTAAAGTAACTCTAATAATTGATCAATTGGTGTTGGAAGACAAATATCAACTGGAGATATTTTCCCCGTTCGAAGCGTTGGAAAGCTAATAAAATATTCTTTCTATTAAAAATGGTTTGGAGGATAGTATATGATTTATTTAAGTCGTGGTTTTGTGAAAGTGTGGTGTTGTCGGATTTTTACTGTCGTAATTGTGTGCGATTGATGTGTTATCATGTGATATGCTTTTGATATATAACGTATAGCTTGTGTGCTGTTATATGATATGAATGCATGTGATAATGATGTTGTAGTGTGGTAAAATACATTGTTTGATTGAATATCAATGTATGTTGTTATGATGTTTTGTGGGATTGTTGTGGTTGATGGTGAGTAATTCTTGATATGAATTGATATGAGTGTATATGCTAAAATGCTAATTGTTGTGGCTTGTGGATTATGATGAAATGCATTGTTTATGTGAAATTCAATGTGTGTTATTTGGTGGCCTTATGGCAAGTAAATGCATTGTTTGAATTGATTTCCAATGCATGAATAATGATGATGAGATAATCCATATTGTTGATTTGTGAAGATGCATTTGATTATCATGAGTCCTTGTATGCCAAGCATCATGATATGCATCTTGTGATGTCGTGTGCCCTAGTGGATGTGAGCGACGAAACGGTTCCAGAGGGAATCCGCTATAACATCGTGTGCCTTATACAAAGAGGTGTGAGCGATGATTATAGACGATCGCGTGCCTTATACAAATAGGTGTGAGCGATCGAGTCGTGTGCCTTATACAAAGAGGTGTGAGCGATCCATAAACGTCGTGTGCCTTATACAAAGAGGTGTGAGTGACGAGGAACATCATTTGCCCGACGGGGAGTTACACTAAGTAACAAGCGATGATTCCAATAATTCCTGAGTGAATTAATGATGATGAGAATGATGGATGGATGGTACCGCATTTGCATAGAGTCGTTGTGTCGGTCTTTTTGCATTTGCATAGATCATGAATGGATTGATTATGTGTGGAAAATCATGAATGGATTGATTATGTGTGGAAAATCATGAATGAATTGATTATGTGTGGAAAATCATGAATGGATTGATTATGTGTGGAAATTGTGAATGGATTGATTATGTGTGGAAATTGTGAATGGATTGATTATGTGTGGGGAATTGTGAATTGATTGATTATGTGTTGAACTCGTGATAGCCATGGTGATTTGAGATGCATTTGTGATAAATGCATTGGTTATGGATGATATGTTTTATGTATAGACATATGCTATGTGATGTGGTGGTGTGTTTCCATATGTCATAACCTTGGTATGCCTTATGTGTGAATATGTGATTATGTTGGTATAATTGATATATGTTATGTGGTTGGATTATTAGAAATATGTTATGTATCTGTGGCATGCTATATGTATTAGTATGTGATGCTTGTGGTGAGAATAATTATGTATGTGAATTTATATGTGTTGCATATTAATATGCAATCTTGATTTAGTTATTATTTCTCACCCTTCTGCTGTGGTTTGTTGCTCTATGAGGCAACTGCAGATTAGTATCTTGGAGGCTTTTATGAAGATTAGTTCTCCATCCTTTTGTCGGTCTGTTTGCTCTGATACGTAACACGGGAGTCGGGGAACGCTTTTGTTATATATGTATACAATTGTAGGATCTATTTTGTATTACCTTTGTATGAATATTTTGATGTTATAAAATGATTTATTTTGTAAAACAAGTCAGTTATGGATCTTTCCGCTTTATTCCATAATTGAACTTTCCTTTTGTTGGAAAAAGTTTCCCTTTTATGTTTATTCCATTTTGTGTTATGTATCAAATTTATGATCAGGGATTGTGTTTTCTTTCTTTAAATGTGGCATCCTTGTTTCTGTCTAAGAATAATAAATTTTTATCTACTCTGATTTATTTATGTATTATTTATTCGCGATGGGAATTGGGGTGTTACATATATCATAAGAAAATATTTGCCAGCATGCCTCACTTGGGAAAACATATCGGCAATCCAAATACTATTTTATTTCGTCCACCGGTTCCGTCCCATTTTGTGGATTTGATTTTGAATTAACAATTGTAGCTGTTATTCTATCATATCCCTGTGTATATATTTAAAAAGATATTTTATTGATGTACTCTGCTTACACCATTCTATGTTGAAATGAGCTCGATATTTCAGTAGCAATCTCGCATTGTATGGAACAACATGTCGGTTGTCCAATGAAACTCCGTATTTTAAGATGGTGTCAACGTGTGATCTTCTTCTATATAGCGGATAACCTTCTGCATCAATCACCGTGTTTTCATTGTTTTTTTTTGGGAAAAACTTTGAACATCTTTGATTTTTCATGCAGGGAGATTTGGGTCGGGCTAGACCACACGGACCATGCATCATGTTCTGTACAACCAAATTGTACAAAGCAGGATGGAGAACTGGGTCTGGAATCTCAGCACATATTATGGCATCGATATCAGCTGGTGTCGGAAATTTGCTCTGAGGATGTAAGAATAATAATATATGAGCGTGCGGCAGTCCCCGTTTTTGGAATTCAATTGTGTACATAACTGAAAAAAACCATATAAATGCATAGTTAAGAAAGGACTAAATGAACCGCGTACAAGACACATGAAGACATAAAAATAATTCTAAAAACGCGTACATGCCAAGACTTTGCCCAGGACATGATTCTTCGTTAAATCTGTCATCAATTCGTCAAATTTGATTTTAAAGACCCTAGAAATTATATATGGTCTGTCATGTGCCTTAAGAGTAGTATCGGCTAAGAACAACGAGATTTCAGGCCAAGCTGGATTGCAGGTAAACGTCACGAACAAATCGGGAAATCCTAACTTGCTTGAAATGGTCATGCCATCAAAATACAGTTGGTCCATATATCTCTTGCTACCCACATACGATGATGGAAGTACAACTCTTTTCCCTTTCTTGCCAGGTTCTTGCTGGGAACCATCACCATATTGGTCATTTAATTATCTATATTTCCCTACTCGTAATTTGGATTGATTGTTACGCAACCAATTTAGTCATTGGGACTCCATCATTGCATAACCGTCTACCAAAAACTGCTATAAAAGTCGGCGTGAGTGGAGCAGGGTCGCAGCCTCATTCTTCCTGTGTTGTAATCTGAAACATAACCAATCTTTAATTATTTGTCTATTTTTCTTTGTAACCAAGTATTCATAGCGGTATTTGTGAAGTATATCATCTCTAACACCGTCCTCACCGTACGCAAAACTTAGAGGGTACTGGTATGCAAGGTATGTCGGATGAAATTCATCTATTCTTTGCAGTTTGCCATCCTTTGACTGCACAATAATGTCTCTCTGAGATGCTGAATCTATATCACCGACAATGAGTGCAACAACTTCTAAAACAGTAGGTGTGTTGTACAGTCGACCATCTTGCTGACGATCATGAATCAACTGTAACTTTACGTCTAAAAATGAATTACCTTCCAATAAATCTCTTGCCATTCTAAAAGCTTTTGCATGAACGTTACAACCATTTAACATAATCTTCAACTTCGCAACTATTTCCCTCGTTATAACTTTATTATCCCTTTTTAATGGAGAATAACATTCTGTTAGGAGAAATCACACAATGTGAAATAAATATTCAAATTAGAATGAGGAGAAATACCTGAAACAATCCATTCTGTTTCAATTTCATTAGCGGTATCATAAATATACAACTGAGCATATTGAGGGGGTTTGCCGCTTTCTGGCAGTAAGCCACCAATTCTATGACATGTTTGTCCATGAAGCCACAACGTCGGTGGGCCTCTACCATTTGAGTGGGTTTTTTCAAATTGCATACCCGAGGACGTGAAGGAAAACATAGCATTGTATGTCCTAATGTTATCTTGGTAGTTCTTACTCTTCGGAGACGTTTCATATAGCAGTGTGCGCAAAAGAAGCGGCGGTTCTTTAAGGATAGGCAGGACAATCTTGCCGCCTCTGCAGCAGACAGTGAACTTAGGGACAGTGGTATGCCTTGATTTTGTTTTACGTTCCCGGTACCACATACAAGCATGACAAAACTGACATTCCCATACCTGTTCTCCAATATCCGAATAGCCTGCATAAAATAATATTTCAGGTCATAATACGAAAAATGCATGAGTTAGTTAAAAGTGGTGAATTCTAATAAGTACACATACATTCTAGATTCAAATTAATCATTGGTTCATGATTGGTCTCTTCATTGGAATCTGAATTGTCCGTTGCTGTTTGATCATCATCGAAATCAGATTGATGTTCATCAGTTGAATATGTAGCAGCATCTACATAAGGAGTTATATAATTTGCATTCATAGGAGTAGATGATTGAGGATCATGATTTATGGGAGGATGAATAGTTACATTCACAGCCTTTGATGATTGGGGATCATGCGAATTACGTGTCCCAGCAAGCATCATTGCATTAAATATATTGCGACCTCCCACCACGCTTTTAGCCTTTGATGTTGATACAGTTCTGGTTTGGCCACAGTCACGTGAACGGGACCTGGCATTTAATATTAGTCTTCTTCTTTTTCTTGCAACCCAATCAGGTTTGGCATTAGAACCAGAAACAGGTACATCAGTTTCAGGGGCATCAGAAAAACCAGGGCCAGGAAAATCTGCATTGTTTAGATTTCTCAGGGCACTATTGCACTGCGATGATGTTAGAGTTTCAGACTGGTCACAGGTATGTGAGGCTAGCTTGTCATTTATTATTAGTCTTCTTCTTGTTCCTGCAACTAAATTAGCTTGAGGATTGTGATTAGTATCAGTCTGTCTATTTTTTCTCAAATTAATTGTCAGTCTCCTTTTTTTTCTTGCAACAGAACTATTCTTTTGACGGATGAATGATCCAAGGCCATCCATAGCATGCAGTAGATTTGCCAAGGAGTTTAAATAACTTTATCAAAGGTCAAGAAAGATATTTAAACCTCTGGTTGAAGGTTTCACAGGACTCACAAATATGGGGAGTATTCAGAAAAATTGCAACCACACGATTATAAAATGAATATCTGTGTAGATAGGTGAGTTTCATGGTGTTTATGTGGCAAAAGTGCAGCCAAGTAAATGGATATCATCATCCTCAACTTCCGAAAACCAATGCATGTTAAATATCCAAAAAGTGAATTATTAAAATATCTGTTTAACCTGTCAAATCGGGATACACATAAACATTTAAGTTTAGAATGGTTATATATTGAGTAGGTTTTATATTTAGAATGGTTGTATATTTATGTATAAGTATATACATTTTTTAAATTATATAGATAAATATATATTGATCAATGATGAACTTGACCCGTTAACATTTATGTTTATTAATTTTTTTTTAAATAATGTTATATATTATGTTAAGATTCTTTATAAGTTATTACATTTTAGTTATTATAATTAATTACTGAAATGAGTGTTACAATATTTTAAAAGTTATTAAATTTTAGTTAATAATACAAAATAATGAAATATAATTAAAATTGATTATACTACATAATGAAAAATGGTTAAAAATAATTAAATATAGAACACAATGAAATAATGCAATATACACGTCCATTTATTTGTGTAATGTGTTTACAAATTTTTTAATATTTATCAATGATAAAAAAATGAATTAGAGTAAAAAATTTATAAAATTTGTATTGTATTGTTATTGACTTTAAATTTGTAATGTCTAAGTAATGAACTTAAAATTGAAGAAGACAATGTAAAAATGAAATGTAATAAAGTACACCAAGTTGTAGAAGTCTAAAAGTTGATTTCCATAAACATTGCAAAGACAGAATACATAGTGAAGGACTGAATTGAAATTGAAATCTAAGTAAGAGATTTAATCAGTAAATCTAAATCTCCTTGCAGACATATAGTTCTCCCACGTATAGTCCCGGTCATCGTCATCATCCGAATCAACTGGATCATCGTCCCGTTGATCGTCTTCATCCGAATCAAAACATTTGAATTTCGTCACGTTTTTTGCTGCTTTCGTATTTCTTTTCCTCTTTCTTCTCTGTTGCAGTGCAGGAGCGTCACATACCTTAAGAAGAAACCCAGTTAATCAAATATGACAACATGAAAAAATAAGCCATTGTCTGTTAAGATCTACATAATACATAAACATACAGGCTACATGTAGTTATATACGGGCTAAAACATGCAGGGAAAACGAAATTGTACCGGGGGGAGCTGCAACATTGGTTGAAACCGGGCAGCCTGTTGTTGGGGTTCAGCGAGGTCAAAAACCGTAGGTGGTTGCACGGCTAGAGCTGGTTGGTTGTCAGCATGGGGTTGATTGCGGACAGGAGGTTGGAGTTGTTGTTAGGTCTGTTGATGTTATGTAGATTATAGTTGTTAGTCACAATGAAACAATAAGGCAGACAAATATTTACTGAATAACAAAAGCAGCAGTAATTGTAAATAGCAAACCTGTACAACCAGTTGCCCGTCGACAGGGTGATGGTGACCGGTTGGTAGTTTCGATTTTGCAGAATGTTGCATGTCAGGTGGAGTGCGGTATTCAGTAGGGTCTGCAGCATTGGTATTTTCGTTGGATGCCATAATTGATATTTTGTGTGTTTGAAGTTTGGTGTGTGTTGTAGAGAATAGGAGGCATGAATAAATAATGAGGTTGTGACTCTGCAACTCCCCCCTACATTGGAATTAAAAATGCAATTATAGTTTAGAAACTATAAAGTTGGAATATTGACAGGCAAAATTATTAAGAGTGGTGATGGTTAAGTGTACCATCTAGTTGCAAATACAATGTATGAACTTATTGCTCATTAAAGGTAATGAAAAGTATCAATGAGACATAATTTGGAAACAAAATATGAGATATAGATAACAATTGAGAAAACAAAAGTTGCGGATTGTAGGTCAACTATATTTAAAGTGGAACTGAATGCATAATTTCCCAGTACCATATTTAAAGTGGAACTGAATGCATTCCGACTATTGTAGGTCAACTATCTGAAAGAAAAAGTTGCGGATTATATAAAAAAGCTATGAACATTAGACATTAGACATATACATAAAATAAAAAGACTGAATGAAAGAGGTCTTACAAAATCCTCCAAGGCTTTAAAATTTCCAAAAGTGGGAGGAAGAAATCGTTGAAGATCATTATCCTCTAACTTCCTACAAAAATTGGATCATAGACATGATTAAACCAGTAACAAAGTCAATGAAGATGACTTAAAAATATCCTGAGAGAAACGAAGCATTCCCTGGCAGGGTTCGAATTTTACCAAATTGCTAGGGTATTGGACGTGTATGTTGAATTCCTAAAATAGGTAACTTGGTTGTTGTGTTGGTCCTGAAATGTCTGCACACCAAAACAAAAATTGAAATGCAAGAAATCTGAACAACACTATACATCACTCAAAAGAAGAAGTCTACACCTGATTATACGACGTTGAATGGGAATGAACAGGAATTCAAAATATCCTCAGAGGACCAGTTAATGTGAGAGTTTATCCTCAAAAGATCCTCACAAAATTGCAAAAATCATAAGAAAAGTTACTATGGTATTGTCAGTTTGATAGCTTATTTTGTACAATTTGTGAATCTGAAAAGGGCAAAGTGCAAAAACCAGGTAATGTCAGTCATACTTGTGAAATATCCATAAAAAAAATTAACAATATAAATGAAAAGGAAGCATACCAGGAAGCACAAATAAGAAATGTAAATAACCAATGTAAAAGGAACCATACCAAATCTATTTCATGGAATAGTATGTTTCAATGTGACGTTGTAATGTTAACAATAATGGGACCATGAAGTGAATTGAATATCAGCTTTAAATTGACAAATATAGTATGGCTGATGATATGCAGACAGAAAAAGTCAAATTGTAAGACGCATACAACCATAAAAAGTTACATTAATCAAACCTTCAATGTAAAAGTAACCATACCAAATCTATTTCATGGAATAGTATGTTTCAATGTGGCGTTGTAATGTTAACAATAATGGGACCATGAAGTGAAGTGAATATCAGCTGTAAATTGACAAATATAGTATGGCTGATGATATGCAGACAGAAAAAGTCAAATTGTAAGACACATGTGAATAAAGGAAAAACTCAAATTGACAAATTGTAAGTCAAATTGACAAATTGTAAATCAAATTCTGCCTCTTTGAGGTTACTGTGAAAGGTCCAGGTTCACAAATGAATGTAATTTCTATGGCCTAGGACCATAAAAAAAGTTAGCATCAAAGAAACCTTGTTGCAATAATTGTTTACAAATTGTATGAGTCCAGTTTATATGCATACTGCATCCATGGCCGAGTCCTCCGTGGAATCAGAACCAACCTCATCAACAGAATCTGCATTATCACTCTTTGAAATGGGCAGCATAGGTCCATGGTAAAAAACAATATAAATAAAAAGGAAAATACAGTAGATAAAAATACAGACGTGCATACCAGAGACATAGCAGAATCCTCCACGGAATCGGATCCAACCTCATCAATAGGATCAACGCTCTTCATCTTTGGAATCAGCACTTTGGGTTCAGCACAACAAACAGACTGTATTTACACTTTCTGGGATCATAGAAACATTGAGAAGAAATTGAAAATGTAACCGAGAATAAGTAAATTAATAGAAATCTGTAGCGTAATTGGCATGCATACCGCAGAATCATATTTGGATGCATTTTGTATTTCCTACGACCACAGAAAAAGCGATAACAATTGAAAAATCAGCCCCAATCGGTTAGCAATATATTTCGGAAACCGAATAATCTAAGAAATTCATCTAAGGGATTATATTCAACCTCATAAATAACAGCAGCATGCGTCTTCCTTGAAACTGGGAGCTCAGGCTCCGTGGCACAAACCGATTGAATCTCAACATCCCGCCTCTTTGAAGTTGGTGTAACAGGTTCAACATCAGTCTTGGACGTAACAGGTCCAGGATCAATCTGGAATATAAAAAGGCAGCAATAAGGAGGGTTATAAATTTTCAAATGCTGGCTGACATGCATATAATAAAAACAACAGCAGGTTGAGATGCATACCACAGGCAGAGGCGAGACAACAACTTCGACTGAGATGGCATCATCAAGAGTCTTTATAATTTGCACAACATAAATTAGATATAATGATATAAAGCAAAGGAAAAATAACCTGCAATGGCTTGGACAGAGTTGTCGGACAAGAAGTTATAGATAACTGTGATGGAGTCGCCGGCTGAGATGCTGAAGCTGGCTAAGATGCTGTTGCCTTCACATTGAAAGAAAAGGAAAATGTGGAAAACGGGTGAAGTGAAGAAGCATTTATGATGAAATGAAATGTATGGTACATGAGTTCCTTCCCAAGGAGATTTGAGTTGTTTCACATAAGAGTGATCCTGAAGAAGCATGACAACCGAGCAACTCTTCCTGGATCCACAACTCTTTTCTGCAGAATGTTTCATGGTGTTTATGTGGCAAAAGTGCAACCAAGTAAATGGATATCATCATCCTTAACTTCCGAAAACCAATGCATGTTAAATATCCAAAAAGTGAATTATTAAAATATCTATTTAACCTGTCAAATCGGGACACACATAAAGTAACAGGGATGGCATGGAAATGTGGGTGTAGATTATCAGCCTTAAACGAATAGAATACACTTTAATTTCTAAGGAAAAGTAGGATAAATTAGGTTCACACTTTTGTATTTTTTCTGCATAGATACATCACAGCATACAATAACTAATGTGCACTCACTCGCCCAATCGATATTTAAGATCTTTTATGTAGGAAAAGATATTGTTATATTAAACTGTCTGAATGTATAAACCCAACATTTAGAATTTTAGGATGTTAACTATTTGACTTTGATATTTGAACAGCTAGAGGTGTTAATTATTGATATAAAAGCAAAGAATAGAACACAAGATGATAGATAGCATGATCAAGACAGGATCTGGGAATACTTCAAAAGATAATATACAATAGGCATCGTAGCCAGAGAGAATCACATTGTTTGTAATTTACATGTGGCATCCTAGATGACCACCAAAATTTTAAAACAAACTACAAATCAGTTAGACAACATCACATGAGCTGCAATTTACACATACCATTCTAGATTAGTACCAAAATGAAAATATCAGTTCCAAATACACCTTGACGATAAAAAACCTAAAATCAACATCTAGTCCATCTTCTCCAACTTAATAATTTTGTTGAGTTTCTTGTCAGTTTTGGTCGAAGAAATATCTGAGTCACAGGCATTCTGCCTCTTTGAGGTTGCTGTGAGAGGTCCAGGTTCACAAATGGATGTAATTTCTATGGCCTAGGACCATAAAAAAAAGTTAGCATCAAAGAAACCTTGTTGCAATAATTGTTTACAAATTGTATGAGTCCAGTTTATATGCATACCACATCCATGGCTGAGTCCTCCGCGGAATCAGAACCAACCTCATCAACAGAATCTGCATTATCACTATTTGAAATGGGCAGCATAGGTCCATGGTCAAAAACAATATAAATAAAAAGGAAAATACAGTAGATAAAAATACAGACATGCATACCAGAGACATAGCAGAATCCTCCAAGGAATTGGATCCAACCTCATCAATAGAATCAACGCTCTTCATCTTTGGAATCAGCACTTTGGGTTCAGCACAACAAACAGACTGTATTTCCACTTCCTGGGACCATAGAAACATTGAGAAGAAATTGAAAATGTAACCGAGAATAAGTAAATTAATAGAAATCTGTAGCGTAATTGGCATGCATACCGCAGAATCACATTCGAATGCATTTTGTATTTCCTACGACCACAGAAAAAGCGATAACAATTGAAAAATCAGCCCCAATCGGTTAGCAATATATTTCGGAAACCGAATAATCTAAGAAATTCATATAAGGGATTATATCCAACCTCATAAATAACAGCAGCATGCGTCTTCCTTGAAACTGAGAGCTCAAGTTTCGTGGCACAAACCGATTGAATCTCAACATCCTGCCTCTTTGAAGTTGGTGTAACAGGTTCAGCATCAGTCTTGGACGTAACAGGTCCAGGATCAATCTGGAATATAAAAAAGGCAGCAATAAGGAGGGTTATAAATTTTCAAACACTGGCTGACATGCATATAATAAAAACAGCAGCAATAACCACACTAAACTTGTGCAGCCAGGTTGAGATGCATACCACAGGCAGAGGCGAGACAACAACTTCGACTGAGATGGCATCATCAAGAGTCTTTATAATCTGCACAAGAAAACTGATATTAGCGGGGAAAGGTCAATTTTTTGAAGGCAACATAAATTAGATATAATGATACAAAGCAAAGGAAAAATAACCTGCAATGGCTTGGACGGAGTTGTCGGACAAGAAGTTATAAATAACTATGATGGAGTCGCCGGCTGAGACACTGAAGCTGGCTGAGATGCTGTTGCCTTCACATTGAAAGAAAAGGAAAATGTGGAAAACGGGTGAGGGGAATAAGCATTGACGATGAAATGAAATGTATGGTACCTGAGTTCCTTCCCAAGGAGATTTGAGTTGTTTCACATAAGTGGGATCCTGAAGAAGCAAGACAACCGAGCAACTCTTCCAATACGGCTGCCACTTAACCTTAAAAGCAATTTCTAAATCCAACATTTCATCAAGCGCCAATGGGAAATCCAGTGGATCCACAACTCCTTTCTGCAGAATGGGATCTAAATATCAAGACCAATAATAGTACACTATGACATTTATGCTGAATGAACTTTAACCAAAGATGAAAACCTTCACAAGGTCGTCATGCATTTGAGCGGCTGACACTCCCAACAGCTGCATACATTCTCTCTCCCATAAAATAAATTTACAGCGTTGGCCATCATAAGCAACCTCTATTTCAATCTTGTACCTAACATACAGAAAGGAAAAAATCAACACCAGATCAAAGGACTGCCATACATTATAATTTACGAAACCTTAAAGGAATAGACCTATAAATCACAGTCTCAGTGGAATGTCCATCCTCACACATAAAATGTGTGTTATCCCCGCGCGCAGTCTTTGGGCATTCATGGCACGCCAGATAATACCAGCCATGCTGAGAGGCAAGAATTTTTCCTGTTGTTGCGACAGTTGCACAAAAGGTATCCTACAATAGAATAAAAAACTATTAATGTTAAAAACTATCAAGGGAGTGTCAACGAAACTGCCTAAGCGATTTAGATTATTAGGCGAGACACACCATACCCTAGAAAGTTTACAGATTTCATTCAGAGGCAGCACAATAGCCCTGGAACACAATTTTTTTAAGGGAGTGTCCTGGGAATTGTCTGCATTTTTGGAACACTGGGAAGATGTCTGTCCAGAAAGCATGACAATAGAATCAGAAGGGACACTGCAGGAAAAGACAAAGAAAAATAAGATTCATGCAATACGAATAAAGCATCATTGAATACAAAGATGTGGCAGAGAATAACCTTTTAATAAAGCTGTTGATAGGGGAAACATCGACATTGATCAACATTTTTGTCACATTAAAAGTATTAGAAACAGCCAATGGATATTTTCCTGCATCACACGCAGGGAACAAAAATATAAAAAAAAACCAGAAAAATGTTATTTAACTGAAGATTCACCACACAACATGAGAACACAATAACCAATTGAACAACCTTCTTCTTTGACTTTTGCGTACTGCAACAGAACAACAGTCAGTCCAGACACACCAGTATGGTCCTTGTTAAATTTCATGAACTGCACCGCATATGTCTCCCACAAAGTACAGTTAATTGTGTTGTTCCTGGAAGAAGAAAAAATATCTAATAAGAAACACCGCGGGCAGGAAAAAGGGAAAACAAACACAAAAGGTTGTGACAACAGCAAAACCCACGCATTGTCCCTAAGCGTCATATTAATCTGCTGTTTCCTTCCCCCACTATGCGCTTGAGTGAATCCTATGCTCTCCACTATACCGACAATATCTGAAACAGGAAAAACCAGAAAATGAACGGGCATAAAAGTAATGCGTTGGTAAATCGATAACAACGTGTATTGAGTGAAAGATCATAACTGATCAGCATATCTCTTTTATAGTTTCCACTCATTATATCCCTAAAATTCGTAAGACGGATCAGGATCGGCGGGATTTGATGTTTGCCTATATCAGCGACACAGGTCCCTCCAGTGAATTTAACCATAAATCGGTGTGAGGTCGACTTGAAGACCAAAGCATTCGGTACAACCTGAAAATTGGATATAGTATACGTGACATCCACCCTCAAGATGGCATCAAACATCTCCTCCACGACCGGTGGCACGACAACATGAATTTCGGTTGCCTTGCAAATGAACAAACACGGAAAACAACATCAAAAGACGTTCGCAAAACACAAGTTGAAAGACCATCAACCGGCTAAAGAACACCAGAAAGAGCAAAAATAAGGAAAGCAAAATAGAACAAACAACAACAACACTAAACCAAAGAACTTGCATAGACAAATATAGGAAAAAGGATAACTCTCATTCTCATCAAACACAACCATTTCAAGTCACCCACAACCAAGCTTATCAAACACAACCATGAACCAGATAAAGGACACAAAATAACAATCAAGTCACCCAGCAAAAATAAGGCAGAAATGAAATCAGATTTATCAAATAGGATAAACAACACCAAGACTAAACCAAAGAACTCGCAAAGTTACATCCTTATCAACCACAACCATTTCAAGTCACCCACAACCATTCCTATACACCACAACCATGGATAAAGGGACAAAATAACAACAAAGTTGCTCAGCAAAAACAACTCAGAAATTAAATCAGAAAATGAAAATAGTATAAACCACACAAAGACTATACCAACAAAATAATGAAAATCAAACGACGATCGAAATAACGAAACAGCTAACGATGCTAGTAAAGCAAAGAAAGAACCAGAGAAAACAACTCACATTCTCATCAACCATAACCATTTCAAAATGTTTTTTGCTGTTTGTCACAACAGACCATCGATGATGAACGCGGACCGCAACCTTCCATAAATCTTTGGAGTCATCAAGGTCGGCAAGAGCAGTGAACGGACGAGACATCGTTGGTAGAGGTACGGCGGAGAAAACGGATGTACGGCGGAGAAAAATGAGGAGCAGAGAAGGAGGGAAAAGGTGGAAAATGAATGTTTGTTGTTGAGTGGATAAGAAGGAAGGGAAGATAATCCATATGTATGGATGATGATAGGGAATCGCCGGACTGGACAGACGGGGATAAGGGAGCATGGGAAACGCGGCCGTGAACAGTGCAGCATTCAATGCATATTCAGAAGCGACAACGCAACAGATGCTCGGTGGCGAAAGGAGAAAGCAATGACGTGGAAGCTTGTTGGACTAGAGGGGCAAAATTGGTATTTCCACAGCCATCTAAATTCTTATATGTTAGATGGTTGGCATGAATTAAATATCTATATAGATTAAAATTTAAATGAAAAAATCACTGTCACATTAGCTTTCTTAATAACTGCGTTTAATGAGGGCGCAAAACAGTAGAATCTTCAAAAATAAAATAAAAATGCAAACTTTTGAAAAGTTTTTCAAAAATTAGCCAAACAAAAAGGAAAAATGAGTGTTAATCCTAAAGTTTAAATAAAAGAATTTTAATTCTCTTAAAATTATATTGTATCTTTAAAATCTTTCATATTCTAATATTCCACTTAAAGTTTGTTGGCGGTTAAAGTTTGTTGAATATTAAATTTTACTTTTTAAATTCATTAAATAAACATATATTATTAAGATATATTAAATATTTAATATATTTATAAAATACATTATTTTTTATAAATATGACTGAATAAAATATTTTTTGAACTTAAAAAAAATTAATATTCAAATAAATATTGTAAAATTGAAATTTATGTCCTAAATATAAAATTTCATAAAAATTTTGAGAATTGAAAAAGTTAATTGGAGTTATAAACTTGTTAGCTATATATAATTTTATAAAATTATGTATAAGAGTATTTAGTAAGAATTATAGAAAAATACAATTTATGAGAGGTATATGAGTTTGAAATTTGAAGATGGTTTTATAAAAATAAACAAAAGAAAAACTCAATAGAATTTAGAATTTCATATTTAGTTATGGAGATAGTATTTTTTTTTTTTTTTATGGATTTGAGGTTATCTTTATCCCTAACGGTAATACTTTCTTAAGCTACTGTTCTTTTGACCTAGGTTTCCAAACACTCCCTTGTGAGTGTTGTACTAATAATTTCACTTTAATGATTCCTTTACTCATCAATATATCAACTTCGATAATGTCAAGATTATCATTGGCTTTCACTTTTACATGATATAGAATATACAATAAACAACATTAAGCAAACCATGCTTAAGATCTTTTTTTCAAAAGTACCATGCTTAAGATCTTATTAAAGCAAAAGCTTGATAATTACATTACATAGAAATTATAATAGCGTATTTGTGTCATAAAAGTTAGGTTATTGTGATATGTGGTGTCTTATTCAATCTCCATACTCACAAGTAACTGGTCCCACCAAAGCCTGTCTCCCCATGTGATCATCCAAAGGATCTTTGACTAATCTTTTTGTTTTGAAATTAATCATATTCATGTGTCGTTATGGTGCACAATTTTAGTTACTGCAGGCCATGTTTTTGTAAGATGAGATCTCAAACATTATACTATGTAATATGTATGTACTCCCATGTATGTTTTTTGGTTTGTCTTTGAGGGTGGGTTTGGTTGCGAAGAGAGTATGAGAAGAGAGAAAAAGATAAAAAAGAGTATGAAAAGAGAGAAAGAGATAAGAAATAGAGTAGATTTAGTATATTGTTTGGTATAAAATAAAATGAAGAGAAATAGAGAAGAAAGAAGTGTTAGTTATTTATGAAAGTACAAATGCCCCTAAATAAAAAAAATTATACAAATCAATTCAATTTTTATTTAATTTTAGTTAATAAATTGTATAATAAAAAAAATGTTATATTATTAATATTTTTATTTATTAATTAATTATATGAATTTAATTTTAGGAGATTTAAGATAATAAATCTATTAGTTTTTGTTTAGAAAAATTAAAGTGATTATATAATATATGACTAATGTGCAGCAAAGGATAATAATGTAATTGAATAAAATATGAGCTATCACTGTTCCTTTCTTCGCTACTTAGGAGAGATTGAAAAATGATGTGGGTCCAACAAAAATTATATCTCTCTTCTTAATTTATCTGCATTCCAAGCAGGAGAAATAAAACCTCTCTCTTGTACTTGTCTCTCTGATGACTCTCTCTTCACAAGTTCTATTATAACAAACACACCCTGAGTAAGAGGGTTCTTGAGGGTTGGTTGTAACTTTATTTTATCCATTTGTTTTTTAATTTGTCGTTACTTTTGAATCATCATGCATGCATTGATGGTGGTAAAGTACTAATAACTGTGAGACTCGTGCTTTATTAGGATGCAAGCAAATTATTGTTTGGACATGATTGATAAGAGAGAATTGTTTTGAATTTAGTAAAGAAAAATTTAGTACTATAGTTGGAATTTCATCATCACAAAAGAGAGGTACAAATAAGAGATAAATATGCATCAAGTACTAATGAGGATAAGCCTAACACAATAGATTAGTCTCTTTGATATGATGTAAAAAGAAACATGCATGGAATATTTTTACACTCTCAATTAATGAGACATTTATCCCACCACATCAGATTTTTATTTTTAAAATAGTGATATTACATGAAAAAAATTTAAGAGTTTTAATGAATTGTATGTGCAATGTGTGCACACTACCTTTAAACTCTGAATCATTTTGCATTTGAAGATGTGTTCAATAAGAAACTTAGAATTCAATTAATATTTCTAGACAACTAGACTAATTACAAGTTGTGAAATTGATATATTTAATAAATAAAAAATTTTGATATGGAGACGGAATAATAATAACCAAAATAAAATAATCTTCAACAAAAAAATACTTTTTGTGCAATATGTTTATATTAAATTTATTACTCATAATTATTATGTTTTTTAAATATGTTTAATTTTTTAATTGATATTATATATTTTATACAATAATTTCAAATGACTAATGCATATTAAAATAATTATACTAATTGTATTTATATCTTGATTTTATTTTATTATTTTTTTTATATAACTTCGTTACTAATTATACAACATCTCAACCATAATTGTGGTAAATTCAAACAATTCATATACTTATTAATACAAAAATTTTACCCCTCAGTTCAATTTTGAAACAATATTTGACATTTAAATTAATATTTCTAAAAATCATATTTATGAATAATCGTAAAGTATCGATCATATAAAAATGTACACATATGAAATATAAAATATTAATGATATAAAAATGATATAAATAAATTCAATTATATATATTAGAAAGTCAATTACGTATACTTAAAATACATATGTATGATATATTTTAATTTAGTGTTAGGAATATGCAAATTAAAATTATATTGATTTACTTTAAAATGCATCTTTTATAATAAAATGGTAGTTTTTATGCTAAAAAATACTATAAATATTATATATTTTAATATAAAAAATGAGATAATTATGATGGATGAATACACCACTTTCTTATGAAAAACATAAATTTGTCATTCTTTTTAAATTTAAAACATCACCAAAATAATGTGAATCATTTTTTAAAATTATCGAGTCAAACTACAATGACTCATTTGTTCTAACTCTTCAATTTTTTGCCTTAGTTCGGAACAAACTATAAATATTACAAATGATCAAAATTTAAGTATTTTTAACTAATTAGTAATTTATATTTCTTTCTTTACCCTATTTTATTAATTGTTTATTTGTAGTTTATTATAAAATATATTAAAAATATTTTTTATTCTTACCCGATTTATTAACTTTCATATATATTTTTAATATATTGGTATGTATTAAATATTTTTTATACATATCCGTATTTTATATTTTTTTCAATATAGTAATATGTATTAATATTACTCTTCATATTACTTGATCCGTGCGAATGCAAGCAAAACAGACATGTATTGTGTCTGTTTTGTCACCGGTAATAATTTGTGTCACCAAACATGTATATGTTGATTTCATTAAGAAGATGGTAGTTTATTCTCCGTCCATCAATTATAAATATGTTGTACTCAATATTAGAAAGAAAAATTATTTATTTCTTTTACAATTTCATTAATATATTTTATAATAAATTAAATATTTAAGAAAAAGATAATAAATTAATTAATTCTCTCTAAAGAACGGCAAACGGGTTTTAAGTTATGTCGGTAAGCATTTTAACTTTTTAAAATTAAAGTTATAACAAGACAACCTAATATTTCATGTTATATTTTAATTTGATAATAAAAATATGCAAATTAAAAGTTGCACATATTAATATATAAATGATATTTTTGAAAAAATAAATCTCTTAAATTTATTGACCATCTTAATTTATATATCTTTTATATTAATTTCTTAACCATCAATATATTATATTTATTTATTGTTTATAACTACATTGCACGATCTGTGCGAACGCACATATCTCTTATTAATTAATAAAAAAATCGAACATGATGACTAAAAACTCGAACAACCATGGACCGAACCGAACCACTGACTAGCCAAGCCACCGGCGAATCGCCGCGATTGACTGATTGTTCATTGAAGTTTTTTTTTATTTCTAAAATTTCGAAATAAATTTTCTTTTTTTTTTATCAGTTAATAATTTGTTATAATAAACTTAATGAGAATTACTATTAGAGATGGATGTGTGAGGTTGACATATACCAAATAATGAACTACATTCCATAAAACCAGTTCTAAAAAGAACACTACTCTCCTATATTGGGGCTCGAGACATAATGACAACAAGTAACAGCTGCTTACAAATCACAAGGGCATTTACTTGTCTTCTATAGAGACAGACCAACCCCTCATTAATTCACCTAAAGCTTTAATTTAACCAAATTTTGCGGATACATGTTCTTGCTGGTAGATCCAATTCTAAAAAGAATAACAAAGAAAAAGACTAGAAACCAATGATCACGAGGTGATAGGTTTTAGCTCTTCCCCTTTACTACCCTTTGAGAATGACTCAGCTTCCATCATTATGATGGAGACATAGGATTCCATATAGAACCTATGCATGGTTTTAACTCTTGTATCTACTATTATATGCCAGAGACGTTTTGTTCAGAATAAGGTTGTTCCGTGGTATGATTGCTTAGATTTTTTGAACATGACAAAATACAATATTAAAAGGAACTCATATTTAAATAAATAAACAAAACAAAGTCTATATTATAGTCTTGTAAAAAAAGAGTCTATAATATTCAAGTAAATGCAACTATTGTTATTATTGATGTAGTACCATAAACAGTCTTTCTTTGACCGGACTTTATTGAACTCTGGATTTCTAGAAGTCGGTTAAGTGAAAAAAATACCTTGAATTTAAAGAAAGTACATGACACCTTAGTCATGATGGTATAGATGGATGGCAGACAATCAACAAAATGACCTAATTAAGCACCTAATTAGCACTATTTGAAACCAGACAATTATTGATCACAAGAATGAATCATATAGACATAAACGTTTTAGTTTTCAAATCATTTTATAGCTGGCGAAAAAGGACCACCAAACTCCTAACAAATGATTAACTAAAGCAATCATGAGCTTGGTCCTAATAAGAGAAAATAATAATAATTTATTTTTGTTGCTACTGCATAATTATTCTAATCACAAAATATAAATGAAACGAAACATTAGATTTATTTTAAAAAATGCTATAAAGCTAATCCTTTAGTAATAAATTATAGAAAAGTACATAAGATATGTTGCCTCTTGTCACATGAGCCATGGAATCTTTCTCACTCAAGCTTCCTTCTGACCAGTCCTTTGAGAAAGTCAAAGCTGTGACCATAGCAGAAAATTTTCTTGAATTTTGTTTGATATCTCATAATCACTAATCAGGTCATGCAATAATATAGTTTGAAATATTCAGTTCATTTATAAATATAGCTAGATGAGATGAGACAAGGTCATTGTTTGTAATAACTATATGTTTTTCAATTTCAAAAGGCCAATTAAGTGCAATGTATTTTAATCTAGTAGTTAGAAGAAAGAGAGGTCTTGTTCATTACCTATTACCATCAGGGTGGAGCTCACACATTTGATTGTCATCACCGACGGCCAACAAGTATCCTGAGGATGTTAAACCCTATGAAGAAAAGCAATTATTGATATAATAAGTTTAATTAATTTCCAGTGACGATGACAAGTTGACAACCGAATTTAAACTATCAATATAAGCATTGAATGTGGCTGGACAGTTCCATCGACCAGACCTGAATAGTTACAACATGTTCAACGACTTTGTCCTCATTCTTTTCCTGTACAGTAACTCTTTGCCCACTGCATGCCATTTTGAATGCATAAACAAGTGTATAGATAACAGGCTTTGTTTTTGTTTAATATAAATAAAACCAAAAGCCGATAACTATGATGATGGATACAACGTTATGTTTAAAACTCCGGTTTAACTGCTAACTAAAACAAATGAATATTGTGAAACTCCAGTTTTTTGTTCAGTAATTAATATTGTGAAACTATGTTCGGTGTATCAGAACAAAAGCATATTACAAATAGGAGAAACAAAGACATAATACTTGAAATTTAAGTTACCTGTGCAACCATGTCTTGTAATATAGTTCTTCTAGGGTTTGAAATCCTGTATTCAGCATAATCGGTTAAGCTACGGATTTTCTTAATATTATATAAGGTAGAGTATACTGTGTGTGCCTCACAGTTAAGCAGAACAAAATATAGTAAGTTTGAGAAAAGTTGAAATTTGGGAACAGCTCAACATAAGATTTTAACTAAAAACACACCATTTTGGTTGTTCATTTCTTATTTTTGAGTAAATGTCAATTTCTGTCTACGAAAGGTATACTACATCACATTAGTTATCTCTAAACCAGAAACTTTACTATAGTGCTTTTGCGATGATAAAAAACAATTAGTTTAGGGAATAAATTCTCACGTACAACTTTTATGTTTATATCTTTCTTTATAGATTAATATAGTATTAGAATTTATCCATGGAGCCACCCACTATTTATATCCACGCACCAAGCTCCAATAGTGTTGGGTGTGAGGGGTGTATTGAAAAAACACAAGTTCGCACTGAAAAGAGATAAGGCCTGAAATGAGTTTATAAAGAGTGACATTTGTCACCTTAAAAACCGTTTTTGTAAGAATATGTTTGACCCAATATAAAACTTAGTAGGAACATATTTAATTTCTACAACAGGAACAGCCAATATCCCCAAATAGAAATTGACAGAACAGCCAATATTAACTTTTATTCAGTTAGTGAGGCCTATAAGTCTTTAACAAGAACAGACCAACCATTATCAAGAAGTTGGTCTAAAATCTGGACTAAGGATATTCCGATGAAGGTGTCGTGCTTGATATGGAGGGCGATCCAAAATAGATTACCAACTAAAGATAACTTAATCAAGAGGGGAATTCTATCAATAGAACATAGTAGGTGTAATGGAGGCTGCGGGTGCGAGGAGTCGGTCTTCTATATTTTCTTTGAGTGCCCAACCTTTACAGGTGTTTGGAGCGAAATCTGCAGGTGCTGGGAGTGAAAACAGCGCTGCATAATGTTGGCTGGCAGCATAGGGATCAATTCGAATATCTGATGGGAGGCAGGAAATCCAGAAACAGGAAGATGTTAACAATTTGGAGCGCAGGATTGTGGAGCATTTGGAAAAGCAAAAATGATAATATATTAAAAAAGGACATAGTGATCGAAAAAGTTGCAGAAGAGGCAGAGATATTGGCTTGGAACTGGCTCAGAATAAAGGCAGAGCTGATCGAGGACGATATAACTTCGTGGTTTTCAAACCCCCTGGCATGTCTAGACATCCTGTACAGGAATTAACCGCTGGTGATGAAGACACACTCTTGCTGTGTGTCAAAAGTCAAGCTGTTGCAGTTTTTGGCCAGGGTGCAGAACTGGTTTAATGGAGTATTTCAATCCGGTTGCATATGTGTGTTTTGGTTCTGTTTTTAAGTTCATCATGATCATATTTGCATTGTAATTGGGAGTGGCTAGGTTGTTTAATTTCTTAATCATACTGTTATTACAAATTGTTATTGGGCGTAGAAAAGTGTTAGAATTTTGGCTGGGATTTTTCTGGTTTATGCCTTGTCAAGGTGCTGGTTTAGTTATTGAGAATTAGTTGTTGGTGGGGAGTTTATCTACAGTCTAGAAATGCTTGGGTTGCAGGCTGTTGTTTTGAGTTTCTGGTGTACTTGTTTATGGCATGTCTCATGCCAAATGAATAAAATTTTAGCTGTTTCAAAAAAAAAAAAAATTCTATAACAGAAACAAAACTTTCAAATGAATGATAAGCTTATATGAAACTCTAACATGAGAGTATCCATCTTATTAGCTTTGTAGTTCTCAGGACCGATTCAATGCCACTTCAAGAACCAATTTAAACATTTGATGGCAACAATTGACATAGAATTTGATGTATTTATACATTTATGGCGAAGCTAAGGACAGGCACATGCTTGAAGGACAATAATGTATCCGACTCTCTCTCTCTCTGAAGTTCTTAGGTGACAGAAAATAGAAGACCGATAATTGAAAAAGAATAAGATTGCGAATTGAAAAACAAGGGGTGAGGTAAAACATCACACGACTCTGATCTTAGAAGCCGAGTGTGTGGTTTTCCTTCTTCTCCATCTTGGATATGAACTAAGGTACGTGAACATTTCCATTAGGCTCCTACCATTATTGTTCAGAACCCGAAAATATTGAAAGGAAAAATTGATATAAAGAGCATAGTTTTATT
This sequence comes from Lathyrus tuberosus, assembly GCA_022829125.1. Lineage (NCBI taxonomy): Eukaryota > Viridiplantae > Streptophyta > Magnoliopsida > Fabales > Fabaceae > Lathyrus > Lathyrus tuberosus. Next base: position 8,947,303 of record JALAZF010000060.1, on the reverse strand, counting down.
GAATAAAGATTGAGAATAGAAGGGGAGATCTCAAAGAGTTTTCTTAAGTATTTATCCGTTCACAACTATCAAATTCACATAATGATTCTTTCCTCCCTACATTTCTCCCTATTCAGTTTACTAACTAAGCCCTATGAAAGTCTTAGCAAACTAACTGCTCTGTAATTCCTTTCAAGTTTTCTTCATGTTCAATAGCACATATAAGGTCCAACTTTTGTTGCTGCTACCGAGTGACCATCAATGTTTTTATACCATTATGCTATATGTTGAGGTACTCTTTGTATACTCCATAAATTTGAACTTGGTCCATAAATCCAAATATAAGCTTGGCTGGCAGAATTTCCATTTATTTGTCTGTCTTCAGAAGTCCAATGACTGAGACCAGTTTGCGTCTGGCCCATCATGTTTACAGTTAGACTTCAAATGTCAATTCTTTCCCGCTTGACTTTAGGGATAGCCCCAGTGGCTCTACTTCATCCCTAGCTCTTGCTGTCTCCCAAACTTTGTTGCTGTTTTGGAACAACACAATAGCACACATCTTAGCCCTCATCACTGTAAGTAATGAAACATCAACCACCATACAAGAACTTCAGTCGTTATGCTCCCCTTTCAGCATCTTCTTGAGATCAACAATACTCTCCCCAGAGAGAAGTTGCAATCCTTGATTGCTAGTCCATTTTAAGAACACCCTGAAATTCTCCCTTTCTTCCCCAATAAGATATCTGACAGGTTGGGCTAATAGTTAGGATACAAGAGAAATTGAAAGGGGAAATTAATAGAAAGAAAAGCAAACCACAATGTTATTGATTGAATGATAAAGGAAAGGAGAGATAAATCTCTTATATTGGTTTCCGATTTATAACAGATTTATCCTTTCAGAACTACCAAATTCACATTTTCCCCACATTTATTTAACAAACCAATCCCCTATAAGATTCGCTTGGTGGTTGGACTGGGAGGGAGATGGTTCGATCCCTACCTCCAACACAATACTAAATGTACTAACATCTATCACTCAAAAACAAAATTAACTGCTCTAACATTCCTAACTACTTACTTTTACATCCTCTCCAAATGTACAATCTTAACCTTATCGTTGCTCTAAGTCTCACCCTCCAAGTCAACAGTAAAGGCCATTACAAGAAACAGCACAGCCATAATAAAAAAGTGGAAATGAATTCACTCTGGCAAAGGGGAAATAGAGGATAGTAAAAAAAAAATGCATGGTAAATAAGCAAGTAATTTTCAATTATATACTGAACTAGTGCATCCTGTTCCCTATGATAAATCTCTTTTTCCCTTTCCGCATAATATACATTTTGATCAATTTCATGAAACAAGTAGCACAGTACCTTGGTTCATAAATAGATCAAAAAACTTCTCAAATTTGTTAAAAAAGGCTGCCAGAACATCTTCTCTTTGAAATTGGTAAGCTCCCACAGACAATTCTCTTAGAACTGAATTCAAGGATGTTGTTGGTTTCTCATTATTGACATTCAATCCTATTCCTGTGAAATCATGGAATTTGTTATGACCTCACCAAAATGACACTAAATTAAATTAAATTCTCTGCAGTGAACAGGATTTAATATACAAGTTTAGCTAATATAGTACATGGGATGGAAGTGCAATTGGTAATCATTGAAAACATTTGCTACCCAAGAATACCTTATTACCTGCACTGATGTTGAACTTCTTTGATTTATATGTTGAAGTGCAAAGAATGCCTCCAACTTTAAATCCATTTAAGTATAGATCATTTGGCCACTTGATTTTGACATCAATGCACGGTAATCCCTGGAATGAAAAGTGTTAAAATAAAATGTACAGGAGCTCAACTAGAAAATAAAATACTGTGACAAATCATGGAAGTTGCACAAAGTAAGCATTTGTTATATAACAAAATAATATGACAAAAACCAAAAAACATTCAGCTTTTGAAACTCCGTGATAATGGGAATTGTCTTCTTCTACCTTTGATCCTTAAAGAAATTTTGCTCACATCAGTTCTTTATGCTTACCGGGGGTTTATACACACATTCTGAATATCTTGGCTGTTTAGAAGCTAGACCGACCAACCAAGTTTGCATTTTAGTAGATCAAAAATGAATTTCTTACAAATAACAACAGTCTAAGTATACATACAACTTCACAGTGTTTTTCCATAATCACCTGAAGAATAATTACTTTTACCAGAATATTAAACTCAGAGTAGTCATTCCCAGATAGCAGCACGGAGCGGCTGACCCCAAAAGTGGGATAGTGTAAAGCGGGATGACCACTCTATTTGATCATTTTTTGGACAAATTAAATATGATATTTATAAACATATTTTTAAGGGTTTAATGGTAGTGCACTGTCAGTGTAAGGAAGTTTTGCACGTACAACCAATTAAAACTCTTATATTTGCCATGTCATTTCAGTATTTTAAAAATAAATTTGGGATTTATTCTGATGCTTGTCTCTCATTGGTTGACAGTGTAAAAAATTTTACACTGTCAGTGTATTTCCTTTTTTCTCTATTTTTAATGTAAAATTAAACAAATAACTCAACTCATATAATATTCATAAATCAAAGCACACATGACTCTTGAAGTGCATAAACGACTGTGAAGGAAGCTTAAGATTGAGTCTCAACTCATATTTGATTGAAAAACCAAAAATTACACTTAAAACGTTGTAAATTTAAGGGGTAATTGCAGTTTTTTAGAGGGGAAAGGGATAGCAGGCCAAAAACTGCTCCGGACCAGGAACCGCTCTGCTCCGCTATCCCTCTATTTACCCTATAGCGGGCGCTATAGTGTTCTGCGCTGCTAAGGCTCTTCCCTTAGCGGTCGGCCTCCGCCCTGCTCTGCTATAGCGGGATAGCGCCATTATTGACTACTCTGATTAAACTTCAGTTTGTTTGTTTATTCAATAACTAACTCGTGCACAATTATATTGCTTGAAAGCATACAGAGTTAAGTATCAAACTTAATACTACTTTCCCTAATCAAATTCACCGTAGAGACAGTTCTTTAAAACCAAGTACTTACATTTTTGTCACAGATATCCTTGATTGCCTCTGTGATAGCCAGGGAAACCACATACTGAACTAAAGGAACGACCCGTCCATCCTCCATTTGCATAGTAAAAGAAAACATGAGGCAACCTAACGGGGACTCCCAAACATTCTTTGACCGACCTAAGAGTTTAAGCTCTCAGAGAAACTTTGAAATAAACTAAAATGCAAGTTAAAGGAGACAGAAACATGGTAATAATACTAAATGTCCTATCAAACCTCGTCCTTTGTTCTGAATATCAGCAACACATACCGTCCCAATCGGAAGCTCACAAAAGTTACTGCAAAAAATAACACGAAATTCGAAACAATAAGATCTTAAACATACCAAAGGATAGTCTTAAACACAAAGCATATAAAACAAGCGCAAGACATACTGCGACACAACATCGTGTGTTGAAGATAACTCTGGAGACCACATGAGAAGCCTGCCAAATTGATTAGTGGAAAGAGAATTGACAAAGGAACTAAACTGAAAGGACTTTTGTTTCATTTGCATAACACTTTTATTGAATTCTGAATGCAAAATAATGGATAATTTTCCCTTATCAGGGAGCTTGAGAGTGTTATTAGCCTTAATTGCTATAGCAGTTTCATTCTCAGCAAGTGATTTTCCACATAGAACCAGCAAAGTGTAATCCACAGCTGATAAAAAAATGGAGGAACAAATATTTCGTATTCAAAATTCAAACTTTACTCAAAAAATAGTTCAATAACAATTAAAAAGTAACAGTTTATGATCTAACCTGAGGATGCCATGAAAACCCTCGTTGTGGTGGCTAATAACAACGATGCTGTTGATGAAGGGTTCCGTAACACCATAAAGCGTCCAGTGATCACAAAATCTCAGAGAAAGGAAACGAATTTAACTATAATATCGGGGCGGATGACCCGAGGCGGTTTTCTTTTAGTGACGGGTTCGATTTTGACCCGACTAATTCCAATCGGGTCGGATTAAAATTTTTCATCACTAGTCGCTATCACTATAGTCAAGTAAAGTGAACGCGAACAGAGCAAAAGGGGAAAACCGAAAATGGATGAATTGCATAAAGCCCTAACGGATCATAGTTTAACTGTTTCCACTTTTCATGGAAAGGGTCGTTCTCTCGTCACTACTAGGGATTTCTACCCAGGTATCTCTCTTACTAGTTTCATTGTAGTAGTATTTTGCTTTTAGTATCGACACCTCTGAAAAAAGACGTATCCGTGTGAGTCGACACCTACACTGACATTTGTAATTAGGTTTAGTTTATTTATTTTTCAAATTATTATCGGTTTCGACGTGTCAATGTCCGGTGTCTGTGTCTGTGCTTCATATGTAAATGAAATGCTGGAGAATGATGTAAACGCCTTAAAATATGTGTTCTCTAATTTGATTTTGATGCTGCATTGCATTTGCAGGGGAGGTGATTCTTAGTCAAGAGCCTTATGTTTGTGTTTCAACTCACAAGAGGTGTGATGGTTGTTTCAGAACAACTAACCTTAGCAAGTGTTCACGTTGTCAAGTTGTTTGGTATTGTGGAACACCATGTCAGGTCATGTATACTTTATATCATCATGAATCATTATGTTACAAATATTTGAACAACAAAGATATTGATATGGCATGTTATTGTGGTTCTTTTGATGATATTCAGAAGTCAGAGTGGAGGTTGCATCGTCTCGAATGTGAAGCTCTTTCAAGACTAGACAACCACAAGAGAAAATCTGTTACACCGTCAATACGGTTGATGCTCAAACTTTATCTTCGAAGGAAGTTGCAAGATGAGAAGGTAAAGTGAAGAAAGTTCAGTTTTGTGTAATGCATTGGTGCTATTTAAGTTGAACTGGTTTTTTACACTGTAAATTTTACTTGCTTTTGGAGTAGTATGAATATATGGTTTATGCGTGTAAATTCAATGCAAACATCTATCAATGTGGGAAGGAACTGTCAATGTTAACACTAAAAATCAATATTCGCCTTTGTTTGGCTTCATAAAGTTACGATTTAGGGCTTATTATCCTTAAAGTTCATTTTTGTGGCTTTGAAAATTTCCTGCTGTGTAATTCGAAAGCTTCTTACAACCATTGATAATATGAATATAGAACAGTCATTAAAGAGTTTTAAAGTTCATTTTATTTCCAGATCATTCCAAGCACTGCTATGGATAACTACAAGTTAGTGGAGGCATTAGTGGCTCGTATCCTTTTTACTAGTTTTTTTCTTAAGCTTTAGTGCAATGAACGCAGATTTTTCAGTTTTCCAACATGTTCGTCATGGTTGTTCTTTTTAACATTTACTTCCACGAAGACATGTCTGAGATTACAGAGGAGCAACTGGTGTTGTATGCACAGATGGCTAATCTTGTACACTTAATACTACAATGGCCTGAAATCAATATTAAAGAGATTGCAGAAATTTTTTCCAAGGTCTTATGCTTCAAAACTTAAATTAGTTGATATAATTCCAATCAATTATTCTATCACACACGCTCTCTATGTTATGTTTGTTTATGAGGATTTACACTTATTGGTTTTAGATACAGTTTCTAATGTAAGTTTTTTATGTTCCTTTAGTTTGCATGTAATGCACATACCATTTGTGACAGTGAGTTGAGACCTTTGGGAACTGGACTGTATCCTGTTGTTTCCATTATCAATCACAGGTAGCTACTTGACTTATTTTTTGTTCCGAAAATAATGTCTTAATATCCTATTTCTTTTTATTCTTCTAATCATGGTTTTACCATGTAGCTGCTTGCCCAATTCAGTTTTGGTTTTTGAGGGAAGGATAGCATCAGTACGTGCTTTGCAGCACTTACCCAAGGGAACTGAGGTATGTGTTTCTTTTCTTCTTGCCTAAGTAGAAATTAACATTTCCAAAATTTAGTTCAGTAGCTTATACTGCAAGAGATGTCATTTAAAGATTATTTATGCAAACTCATCAAAATTTGGGCATAGAGTTAGGTTCTTACGATTAGCTTCATTTATTCTGTGTACACTCCATCTCATTGTACTCTAAAGATATCTCCACTTTTAACTTGAGCTTCTTCGGGAAACTACTATTAGTATTATGACCTTCCTAAAGTACTAACAATGTGACTTCAACGGATATAAAAACTTGAAGTCATGCAAGAACATTATTTTTTAATATCATACTTTTTCCCCCTTTATTTTTAAATCTCAATTGCACCTGCACTTAGGAAAGCCCATGGAACCACCAAAATGATTACAATGAAGATAGAGTTTTGGGGCTCGAAAGAAGCCTATGATGGCACAAAAATTATTTTTCAAATTGATTTGATTAGCAGTAACAACTTTCTTTTTGTAAAATTTGTCAGTTGGTGGCGCACATCTCATACCCAATAAGTGATGATAGTCGTCACTTGTCAATTTGAAATTATTTAGAAGATAATGTGTTGCATTACATCTTTATTTTTGGTCCACATAAGGTTCAATACTTGTTATTTTCTGTATTTTTTAAGGTATTGATAAGTTATATAGAGACAGCGGGAAGCACCGTGACTCGACAGAAGGCTCTCAAGGAGCAGTATCTATTCGCTTGTGTTTGTCCTCTCTGCTCTAAAATGGTATTTGCTATATCACTTAATTTGGGATAGTTTATCGTTGGCTTCACATCATAATACTTGCTATTTCAGTAAAATTGTCATGCTTTCATTGGCTAATTCAGTTAAGTTAGTTTTGAAGGGTCAGTACGATGATGTTCGAAAAAATGCAATTCTAGAAGGGTACAGATGCAAAAATGAAACATGTGATGGTTTCTTGCTCCGTACAACTGGTATGTCACCGCCTATGGCTCCAGTAAATGTTAAGTAGCAGAAAAAGAACATTATAATCTTTTACCGGTTATTGATTTTGTAGTCTAATGACATCTTCTCTTTTTAAGTGCTCCTAAAGTGTTACTGACCTTTGTTTTTTTCTTTTTCTGATCTGTTTAAATTAAAGATGGAAAAGCATTCCAATGTCAAGAATGTGGGTTAATTAGGGACAAGGAAGAAATAATGAAAATTGCAACGGAAATAAAATTGCTATCAGAAGAAGCTTCTAAGCCTTCTTCTAGTACCAGTATCCTTAACATTTCTGACTAGAACTTGTAACTGCAATTGCAGTCACCTGAAATATTTTTCTTTTGCATTTGCATCCAATCTTTTTTCTTTCAAACCCTTTATGAAAACCTTAATCCATGTACAAAGGAAATTGCATTCAGTTTATGTCCATGAAATTAAATCCTTGACTATATGTAGATTATCAAGAAGCTATATCTATGTATAAAATGATTGAGAAACTGCAAACAAAATTATATCATCCTTTCTCAATCAATTTGATGCAAACACGAGAGACGATTTTGAAGGTAAGCCCGTCCTTGTAGTTCTCTATCTACTATTGTTACTATTCCAATATTAATTATTAATACATATTGTTTGATGATACCAAGTGCAACCTTTCCATACATATTTTAACTTAGTTCAGCTACTGTGGAGAAGTGTATATAATCCATTTATGCAGTAATTGATATTTTAAGTTTTAACTTTAAATTAGTGAACCTTAAGACCTGACGATGTCCTCTGCAGTCATTAATGGAGCTGGAACATTGGAGAGAAGCTTTAGCATATTGCAAACTGACCATACCAATCTATCAAAGTATGTCATCTGAAACTTTTATCCTCAATAATTGACACAATTATAAGCTTCCTTAACACTGATTCTATTGGTAGTTTAAGCTGTTACTTCCATTTCAAGGTTGTGTATATTGCTCTTCAAATACTTTCTATGTTTGTTTTTTTCTGGTTAAATGGAAAATGAAAACTCAATTTTAACAAAAATGGTGTAAGGTATTGTAGAGGTAAGGAAGATTAAATCCAAAAGAAAAAAGTTAAGGTTGCAAGTCAGGTTATAACTGAACACCCCATAACGATTCAGTTAAATTAGTGCTATGCACAATATTTTGATACAATGTCAGAAGAGCGTATTTAGGGGAAAAAGAGTAAACAGAATGGAGCATTCGAGATAAATTGCTATTCACTGAGCTTTGTGTACCAAAACTTACTGTTAATGTATTTGAGAAAAAGTTTTAGAAATGATGCTGACATCCATGGCTGGATGTTTTACTTCATTGCAGGAGTATATCCATCTGTTCACCCTCTGCTTGGCTTGCAATATTATACTTGTGGAAAACTTGAATGGTTAGTATCTGTCAACTGAAACTCATACACATTCAGTGTAAATATTAAATTCTTCTACTAATGAAGCATATATGAGGATGTTAAATATCATGCATCTCTCTCTTACATAGTACATTTGTGCATATATGTACATATAGAGTTTAATGGTCTTGATGTAGGTATCTTGAAGACACAGAGGAAGCTGTTATATCATTGACCAAGGCTGTGGATATACTAAGGATTACTCATGGTACAAATACTCCATTTGTTAAGGAACTTTTGATGATGTTGGAGGAAGCCCGTGCAGAATTAACTTACAAATCGTCTTCGAAAGAGGAGTAGAATGACAAGTTAATGACAGCAGTATTGCAGCTGCTGTATAAGCAAGTCATTGGAGCTTGATATTATTAAAGACGGCACTTGTTGTTAACTGATGAAATTTGCTCAGTCACAAGAAATTCATTATGGTACATTATGAAATTGAGAGGTTGTTGTAGAGACCCGGGTTGCGTTATGCCTTCTTTGCTGGGTCCTTGTGCACTTAAATATACCATTTCTCAGTCTGTCTAAAGGTTATATAGTAGTAACTGTTACTTTTTGTTTTCTTAATAACTCCATTTGAGAGTAGTTCTTTTTTACCTATTTTATTTATTGTGTAAGATTAGGGATGACAATGGGCAGGGTATGGGTAGGGTACTATAGTATCCGTCCCCATACCCGCAGTTGAAAAAAATCTCCGTACCCGAGCCCATACCCGCTTGGATATCAAAATTGGCATCCGTCCCCGTCACCGCACTCATCGAATTCAGGCATTCACGCATTTGGATCATTAATAACCGTTCGATCAAAATTTAATGGTTTAATAAACTATATATTTTAATTTTATTTTTGTAATTTGAAATATCAAACTCAAATATAAACTGTTTGATTTTGATCACATAGTCTCTAGTACTCGGAATACATGAATGTCTCAACTGCATGGAAACTCACATAGTCTCTAGTAATGGAAACTCACATAGTCTCTAGTACTCTGAATACATGAATGTGGTGTGTCTCGATTGCATGGAAACTCAGTCCTTGAAACCCTCTAAACTTTTATGATTGTTGAAAATTGAAATGAATTTCTATACTCCGTCTTTTAATAAAATTTTTTTAAGATTGTTGCATATTGAATAATTGAATAAATAAATATAATAATTTTATAAAACTGCCCTTAAATACTATTTACAAAACTACCCTTAAATATTTATTGATTGGCATAAATATATAGTATCATGTAATAACTTAAAATATCAAGGATAAATTTTATAAAAATTAATTAATATTTCATTAGAAACAGAAATGCTCTTATTTTGAGGCATTTTTTTTATTAGAAAGAGTTTTATCTTATTTTAAAACAGAAACAAGTATATATCACATATGTATTGTTAATAGTCATAATTAATAGAAACGATTTTGTAAAGTTGTCACATATTCATTTAAACAACACTTACTTTGAAAAGAGAGTATAATGTAATCATGGGTTGAAAATAATATTATGATAAAATTTATGTAGAAGTAAAAAAAGTAATAAAGTTGTTAAAATAAAGTGAATTACAAACACACCTATCCTTGAGCTCAGCTGAATAAGTGAATTACACAATTCATTTTTCAATTTTATATTCAAAGATATACACCATCAATGTGTACACAATCATCAAAACTAATGTTTTTTCCCTGCCTAAACATATTTATACAAGACATGTACTATACTGATACGCTAGCTACACACTAACCTAATCTGAACAATCGGAACACATAATTGAACTAAAAAAAACCCAAAAAAATGGATTAGCCAGCCATCAGTTACTTAATATCAGTATCCATCAAACGTTCCTGCAGTTGAATACAGAGTTCAGACAGTTGGGACAACAGTGTTTTTTGTTTATCTCTTGAGTTTAGTGAGTGATTCACTGACTTAAGTGGATCATCCAGTAGACGTTGGAGTTGATGACAAAGTTGGGATGCTTCAGGGTCATTAGCACAATGTTCAGCAACAAGTTGTACAAATTTACAGCTATGGTCTTGGGACAAAGATGGATGAGGTAGTACGTGAGGTGCAAGAAAAGGATGTTGGAGTAACTGAGGAATTCTCCACCTTTGATTACGATCCCATGCTAGACACCTCTTCATAAGATCCACTAACCATGGATTTGAAAGTCGTTCATAGGTGATTTTATGGTTGGGATCTGTAATAACTTTAAATTTGGCCCAAAATGTCTTGTATTCTGAAAAAGGGGTTCTCCCATATACCATTTGATAAAGGATGCACCCTAAAGACCAGATATCTGATGGCCGTCCACACTTGATGATGTTTCCATTCGCATCAGTCTCATTACACAAAAATGCTTCTGGAGACATGTAACTCAGAGTGCCCACCTACACTTTGAAAAAAAAATTGGTGAAAAATTAACACTCAAGTCAGTTTGACACTTCCTGATAATTGGGATGAAATGTTCAAAGATGAGTATTTTCATACAACTTCACAGAAATAAGAAATCACATTCTTAAAATGAGTCTGTAAGAAAAACTAATGAAATTATCATACTAGAGTTGTGCTAAATGCATTGCTCAAGAGTCAAAACACAAGAAAGTAAGCACAGGTAAAACACATTACACAATCACGAAGTAAGGGAAACACTAGAGTCAAAAGGATAGGAGAGGTGGAAAATAAACAACACCTGTGATTCCCGTTGAATATTAGTAGTATCGCTATTTATTGCTTTGGCGATGCCAAAATCAATTAGTTTTAGGGAACCCTTGACGAGGAGGAAGTTAGCAGGCTTCAAGTCAGAGTGCACAATACGTTCCTCGTGAATTGTATTGACAGCTTGAAGGATTTGCTGCAAAAGGCATCGATGAAACAGTCTAAGCTAATTTAAACTGGCAGAAAAAACAAGGAAAATACAGACGTTCATAACCAAGGCAAATACAGCAGTTCATAACTATATAAGGATAAAAATGGCAACATGCTTGAAATAATATCATGTCAAATCGATTATTATGAATAAAATAGTATGTGGAAGAGACTTTAATAAAAAGAAAAATTAAAATAATTAAAAGGAAACTACATTTCAAATGCTAGGTGAAATTTAAAGAACCGAATAAACATCAAGAACACATAAAAGTAGGCATGGAAACATAATATTTTCAAAGCTACATGCTTGTAGATTTTGAAACCTGCCAATAAAACCGAAGCCAGTTTTCATCTATGATCTCGTTTGATTCACCCAGCTTCTTCCACTGCTGTGACAACATGTGAGCTAAATCAATTTCACCGTATTCAAGAACCATGTATATATATCCATCATCTTTGACCCGGCCATCCTTATTACAAAGAGAGCCTTTCATAACTTCTTCGAGCAAAGCCTTGTCAGTCACCTAATTAATGCATTAAGTTAAAATAAGATTCGCCGGAACATATAAAATATAACAATACAAACACACAAACAAGTGAAAATTGACCATAAATATTTGTTTCTTTTTATATGTATTATCAAATGTTAGAAGAGAGAGATGTGAAGCAAAAGTAACTAAATAAAAAACTTCCAAGAATAACATGAGATAGGCCAGTTGTTGCGCAAAGTACCTCATAATCTATAAGCTGTATAATATTGTCCTTTCCTTTCAGCCTATTAAGATACTCAATCTCTTGACAAAATCCATATGCAGTAGCATAATCACGACCCCTGAGTTTGATCTTCTTAAGTGCAAATATATTACAATCTGATGAAATCACCTTGTGCACCTCACTACTTCCGCCACTTCCTATCTTGCCAAGACGTTGATAAAGCTTGCCATTGACCTTGAAAAATAAATCTGGGTCATAAGTCCTTTTCTTAGCAACTGAGGAACTTTTACTACTCGCAGCCTTCTCTTGTTTTTCTAAACATTCAGACTTCACATCCAAAGATGATGTTTTGGGCACCAGAGCCTGAGGCTGTAAGCTGGCAACATCTGCAGGCTCTTTCCCATTGATCAACTTGTCACCATCAGAAGAAGCATATTTTGAATTGTGAGTTTCTTTTAACATGCATTCTGGTTGCTCCTTAGATCGGTCACTCCCTTTAAATGCCAACTCAGAGTCGACACAAGAATCAAATGTTTGCACCGCAGTTGCAGCCTTATCAACTGATAATTTATTCGCTTTTTCGACACGAGTGTCTATATTTGCTGATTCCATAACTCTTTCAGCTTTTCCTAAAGGATTAGCAGCTACGCTAGGGCCACTTTCTAAATGCAAACGGGTCGTTGAATTCATCATAGGAGCTGAAGTTGAATTGACCGAGGTAGTTGTGGCACACGAAGGTCCAACCACCGAAGACTGTGTTGCTGGCTTACTAAGAAAGTTTCTGAACTGGTGCAAATTATCCCGTGTAACTGTACCTCTCCTCGGCAACACGGAGCAACTTGCTCCTCCATCAGGCTCAGCCTTCTGAATTTTAGCTTGCTTTGAATCATCAATTGAAGCTTCATGTTGGTTGCCTTCAACATATTCCATTTCTGTGAATCCAAGTGAACTCATATAAGAAGACAAACTCTCCAACTCAATGGCCTTTTCATCATTGGCCCCTGCATTGTTAAAAACATATTTGGAATATGCAAACAAGCACAAGCAAGACACAACAAACAAGAAAAAAAAAATATAGATAAAAATACAACAACAACAACAACCGAGCTTTTTCCCACTAAGTGGGATCGACTACGTAGATCAACTTTTGCCATAATGTTCTATCCAAGACCATGCTTCTTCCAAATCGTTAATCTCAAAATCTTTCTTAATAACCTCTTTTAAAGTCTTTTTAGGCCTTCCTCTTCCTCTATTTGTTTCTCTCCATCTGAGCTACTCTCCTTAGGATATCCAGGTCTTCTCTTTACATGTCCAAACCACTTAAGTCTAGTTTCCACCATCTTCTATACTGTAGCCACTACCCCAACACTCTCTAATATTTTCATTTCTAATCCTATTCTATCTAGTCTTTCCACACATCCAACGCATCATCCTCTTCTCTACTACACTTACTTTATTTTCGAGTTGATTCTTAATCGCCCAACACTACTCCATTTCAGCCACCCAGCTTGAATATGAAGATTTACATTCCCATCTATTTCTCCACCATTTTCTATTACGGATCCAAGATATTTAAAGAGTGTGACTGAAAGATGATATGGTCTCCAACTTTAACCCCTTTATGTTAGAAAGAATTCTTCTTTTTGTTGAACTTACATTCCATATACTCCACAATAAGACTTTTATCTAGTCTTTTCACACATCCAATATCTTACTTCCATCTTACTGCTTAGGCGAAAAACATGTAACATGCATTTAAAAGCTCATCTCCAAATCTCCAACCTCTCATTTTTAAATTCCCCTTTGACTCTCCAAGTAGATAAAAATCAAAAATAAAAATAACAATAAAAATTTACCTTGTGGAACTTTGGTTTGAACATTTGCATCTTGAGAAGGGTTAACAACAGTGCTAGCTTCAGAATCGTTGTTTCGGCGTGTGAGTGAATCCTTTGGTTGAATAAGAAGAGTGCGTCTTGGCCTAATGATATTGGATTGCCCTGTACCTGGTAAATTGCAGTAGAAACGGTAAGTGGAAACCCTAGCTAACTCTGACTTGGGGAAGAAAAAGAAAAATGAAGGAAAAAGGGAATACCGATAGGACGGTGGCGCTTCAAGGCGGCCTGAAAGTTGCGGACGAAGTTCGGGGAAGAAGGATCCGGCTTTATCGGAAGGTCAGACTTCCCATCCATGGAACAATCTCCACCGCATGTCCAATTTCAATTTCAATTTCAGTTTACCTCCATTTTTTCTCATGGGCTCACTTTACCGTTATTCTTGAACCCGGGCTTCGTTTTCTTTTGGGCTTGCTTAATGATTCTTGACGGCGATTACTTTTTTCCAACATACTTTACACTTATACACCCCCTTTTAAGACAAGTATTTGCATTTTAAGATCAAGTTTAAAAGTATTTATGTATTTGTTTAAAGAATCGAAATTATAATTGTCTCGTTAAATCAACTCACTATATAATTGAGCAAAAATATAAGATGTAGGGGTGTGAATTTGAATCCGCAATAATAAATTTCAATTACTATTTATTTTTTAAGAATATTTATAAAATATATTCAATTTAAATTTTAAAATAAAAATAAATAAATTAAAATGTTTGGAAGTGAAAAGTTATGTGTGGTTACTTTTTATTCATACGAAAATGTATGATTCGCACCCTATAATACGGGAATAAGTTTTTAGAAATAAAAAGTTTTCAAATATAATTTAGTAGGATTAATATCCTTTTTAGTCTTATATTTTAACTTTGAGATTCATTTTGGTACATTAAGTTAAAAATTGTTTATATTGGTCTTTTAATTTTTCAAAACGTTCTATGTTTGCCTTTCTTGTTTAATTAGCGACTGATTTTTGAATTTTTCACTCGCTAATAGGACAAAAATAATTAATATGAAACGTTTTGAAAAATTAAAAGAGTAATATAGACCATTTTTAAATTAAGGGACTAAAATGAACTTCAATATTAAAATACGAGACCAAAAAAAAATATTAAATATAATTTATTAAAACTTAAAACAAGCATCAGAATGAAAAATATTCCAACCTATATTCTGGAGAATAAATTTGCAATCCGAGAAACAAATACCCCTAAAGAAAGAGTTTTATCCACGTTGTGAGACTTTCTGATCTCCTTTCATTGGTGTGAGAATATTTTATTTCATGTGGTTACTAACAAGTTTTATATTATTATTATTATTATTATTATTATTATAATATATTATTAGTTAAAAAAATTTTAAATTAAAAGATTTCTAGGAACTTAAGGCTTGACCTAAACACTTTTTATAAAAATATATTCTTTAAAATGTTATGCCTAAGAAAGTTATTTTTGGGATTAATTTTTTATACTGTGAAACAAACGCTCATTTATGTTCTTATTTTTTTATTGGATTAATTTATTTTCTAACAAAAATTTTGTTATATTAGTTGTACTATTTAAAAAGTATACGTGTGTATGGTATTCTTACAAGGGTAGAAGATACTTAGATATTTTAGTAGGTTTATAACAATTTAGGGTGGTAAGGACTTGCCTGCGGCAGCGAGAAGCCCTTTATGGTGGACGGTGTTTACAGTTATCTGAGTGGTAAACTCACGTGAAGTGAGAGGCTCTGTATACAAGCGTGTAACTTTAGGTATTGTGTGTAAGTTATCATGTGTCCTCTCCCGTTTAGGGGATGAGTATATATAGAGGCATTGGGCCTAGGTTTTTTTGTGAAGGATTACCGCTCACTCAGTCAATGGTGAAATGTTGAATCTCTATTTTCTAAATAGATATGTACCAGTTATTAACCCCAACTTTTCTCTGCCCAAGAAACAACTTTTCCCATGTTTTCCTATATCTAGGCGAGAGAGATGTTCTTGAGACTAAACAATGCCTCCTTGGAGGCAACATATGATTGTTGCCCTTCTTGAGAGTTGCATAGCTCCCGTCATCTCCAAGTCTTTTACAAATATAACACTACACAATCCCTCAAGCATGGGGGCTTTGATAAAGTACGAAGTGGTTTTAGACCATAGAACGAGAGAGTATCCTAATGCTTTAAATTTTCCTGAGATGATGAATCGTATCGATTAAGCTTGGGGTTCTTAGGAGATATTACGTTTAGCCTGACTGATGAGACTATAAGTGCCTCGGGCAAAATTATATAGAGCTTGACTGATGAGATTACAAATCCCTTAGGCGAGGTGTTGGACCTCCCGATGAGACTTCTATTAATCCCTCAGATAAGACTTAAGGCTAAGTCTCTTAGTCTAGACTTCATTCGTGCCCCTTGGGTAAGATTAATATGTTTGATTCCTTTAGAGGAAACTTTAGGTCTCCTCAGGAGGGGAATTTAGATATCCAGTGGAATCTTAGTCCTTTAGGCAAAATTATATCGAGTTTGGCTGATGAGATTATAAGTCCCTCAGGCGAGGCATTGGACTTATCAGGAAGAATTTCTATCAAGCCCTTGGACAAGATTTAAGGCTAACTCTATTGGGTTAGACTTCAATCGCACCCCTTCCGGGAGATTTATATGTTTAATCCCGCCCGAAGAAACTCTAGGTTTCTCAGGCGGGGAATTTAGATAGCCTATGGAATCTTAGTCCTTTAGGCGAATTTATATGCAATATGACTAATGGGACTACGAGTCCCTCAAGCGAGGCGTTGAACCTCTCAGGCGGAATTTCTATCAAGTCCTCATACAAGACTTAATGCTAAGTTTCTTAGGCTAGACTTCAGTCGCACTCTTTGGGCGAGATTTATATATTTGATCCCGCTAAAAGAAACTCTAGGTCTCTCAGGCGGGGAATTTAGATAGCTTGGGGAATCTTAGTCCCTTACGTGAAATATGGAGCCTGATTGATGAGATTATAAGTCCCTTAAGCAAACTTATATGGATTCTGGTTGATGAGATTACAAATTCATCAGACAAGGCATTGGACCTCCCGGTGGGACTTCTATTAAGCCCTAAAATAAGATTTAAGGCTAAGTCTATTAGGCTAGACTTCATTTGCACCCCTTGGGCAAGATTTATATGTTTGATCCCTTCTAAAGAAACTCTAGGTCTCTCAGGAGGGTGTCGCAACTGCGAAAAATAACCGGCGGAAACAGAACAGAAGAGTCGCCATCGAACGTTATTTATCCCGCCGAAGGGAAAGGAAACGATAGAAGAAACCTCAAAACAAAGGGAAAGACGTGTCCATCGCAACCATAGTCCGGGTTCGGGAGTCGGTTACGCGAGGGGAAGGTATTAGCACCCCCACGCGTCCATCGTACTCGATGGGATCCACGCTTGTTGTCTAAACCAAAGGGTGAGCTATCTAAAGCCTACTGCTAAACGGAAACGGGAAGGAGAAACAAAAACGGACTCGCAAGGATTATCGCAATCCTATGCCTACGTATCTTCGTGGACGAACGAAGAATCAGAGTCAACGTAGTTCGATGGACTACGCACTAAAGGGGGGAGGTTGCTCGCCAAGACATCACTGTCTTGTGCCTACGTACCCTTAATTGGACGAGAAAGAGGAAGTCAGAGCGGTCGTAGTTCGACGTACGAGTCGATAAGTGTTTTTTATGTGAGCGACAAGCTCTTTTCTGAAAATGATTTGAAACCCAACAATCCCGAAGGATGAAAAAGATTTGAATTTGTTTTTGTGTTTTTTTAGACAGAAGTGGATTGAAGTTGGTTTGAAACTCACATTGCACTAAAGTCTATGACATAGGAGCGAATGTGTCGCATGGTCGCCCCCAATGGGACGTATGCTAAACACTCTAGAAGAGTGAAGGGAGACCCCTTATTCTTCATTTCCTATGTACTTAAGGCTCATGGTGCACAATGCTCGTTGCCTTTATTAAGTATTTTAAACTTGTTATTGAGATGAGAGGAGAAGACTCAAAGTTGAAAAGAAAAACACTAAGGGAAATCTATCCTAATGTTATCATGCAAAGTGGCCCTAAGGTTGAGATGAAAGGGAAGTCTACCTAATGTTAGCATACATGGATTAGATCCTAATGTCTATCCTACTCCAAGATTAATCAAAGATTAAGTTGGACTAGGGAATCCTAAGGGGAAATGCAAAAGCAAATCTAAGACTTAAACAAGTCTTGAGACTTAGGGGAAGAGAAAGAAGTAAGAGATGAAGAAGAAGATGCACCAAAGTGAACCAACATGAAGTTAAAATCAAGAAGCAAAGCAACATGGCAAACATCATACTCATACCAAGTAACCACCAATCATAATGTTCAAGCAAACAAGATCATGCAAGATAAAGTGTTCAAACACAATCAAATGATTAAGCATTCCATACGAGATGCAATAAGACATAGAACAATGATAAATGAGACCAAATGAAGTGAGATACAAGATATGGCATCAAGCACATCATGTCATAACAAGCTCAAATCATCAAAGAAGGAACATCATCCATCACACTCAAAACATGTGTCAAAACTAGGCAAAACATTCACTTATGTCATTCATGCAAGCAACAAAAGATCATGTGAGGCAAGAAGTGAGAACATGTCATTCAATGAACACCATATCAAGTGGATCAGAACCTCACACGTGTTATTCAAAGCAAACAAGAGTCACCAAGCATTTATGAGATCATATGAGAAGGCATCACAAAGAAACTAGCTCAAAACATCCAAAGAGTAGTGCCAAAACATTGTCAACTTGGAAAATCCACCATAAATAGAAAAATGATTAAATGAAAATGATTCCAAAGCTATAAACAAAACAAGTCAGTACATGATCATAGCATATAGTCATTCCAAGTTTCACTTAAGCACAAATGGTCAAAAAGATCCAAATTAGGTCAAGTACCCAAAATAATTCATTCAAAGTTCAAGTCACATGTAAATATCAACCAAAAATAGATGCATGCCTTATAAAAATCCAATTAAATTCCAAAATCATTTTGTATCCATCAAGAATGCCTTTGTAAAAAGATCTCTACAAGAATCACAAAATTTCATCATCAAATGGATCAAACATCACACATATCAAGCTAACCTAACAATAATCGAGGAGCAATAAAAACCACATGGAAAATAATTAAAAATTAATCACCAAGGCAGAAACTTGACACTAAAACATTCCTCACCCAAGTATGAACACATGGTAAAAAATTTCAGCTCAAGAAAGCTTGGCAAAGTCGCTAAATATAAGCATGAATCACATGAGTAGGCATGGAAGTCACTTTGGAAAAGAAAATCAGAATTAATTATCAAAATAAATGTAAAATAAAAATAAAAATCATGAAAAATCAAATAAGACATTAAAATACACACATGATTTTTTTCGGAATTTTTTTATAAAATAAAGTATTTTTAATAATTAAAAAGAAAACAAAAATAAATAAAAAAGAAAAATAAAATAAGTGTTAAAATGGAGGGGGGTGTTAGCAAATGAAGAAAAAGAAGGCCACGACTTGGGCCAGGACAGCGGGGTGCGAATTGGAATTCGCTGGGCCCCAAAATTATCAATTCATGTGTTCAGATTTTTTTAATAAAAAGAAAATAAATGAGTTAAGTGGTAACAAATATTATGTGGACTTGAAATTAATTGGGCACATGTTCACTTAAGCACTAAAAGACAAAAAAACAAATAAAACATCCATGAGGCGCCACATCATCACCTTCTACTTCATGAACCATGCAAATATTCTGCATGCGTGAACAGTGCACGCCCCCCCGCCAGAAACAGCACCAGCTCGCTGGAAAATGCTCTGGTCCAGCCGGCCACCTCCGACGGCGGCTGGCTCAGCCAGAAACGTAAAAACAAAGGCACCCCCCCTATTTTTTCGTGTAGATTCTAAAAATGGCCTTGGTTTTCTCTTAAACTCAATCTAAACCCATGAAAATTAAGCCTCAAGAATAAACACTTATGGTTCAATAATCACAAATCAAAACAACATACATACTACAATGTAGTGCACTCCATGGTGAGTTAAAATATGCAAAAATAATTGAAAAGCAACCATTAAAACTTAATAAAACAAGGATTCAGGTTTGTACACCTTACATGAAACTCCATTAAAACACAAAAACAATTATACAAACATTGCCTACCCTAAGGTAGGACTTCAGATGCACCCAACATGAACCTAAAACAGAGCTAAAATGCAAGCTTAGAGTTGAAGAAAATTACTCAACGGAGTGGCTCCGTTGGCCCTTGAAACTTTGTAGCAATTTCAAACAAATGCTTCCAATGGTCTCTTTGTATCTCAGTGATGAAGAACCAAGCGAAAAATGCAGAGAGACTTGGAGGAAATGAGAGTTTTTTTAAAGAGACGTTTTGAGAGTGAGAGAGAATTCTTGAGTTTGTGGCTGCTCAGAATGAGTGTGTGATACTAGGGTTTCACATAGCTTTTATATGAGGCTTTGGTGTGGTAAAAACAAATGTATTGTGGTTAAAACTTAAGGTTAAAGTTTTTAGGAAAAATTGAAAATTGGTGAAAATGGTGGTGGTACAAGCTCACATGGCATGGTGGTTTTTTTCTGTCATCTTGTGTGGACAAAGAGCTGATGAATTCAGAGTGGATCAATGGAAACAACAACCCTTGTTGAGCAAGGTTAGAGGATTTTCATTTTTTGGCAAAAATATTCAAAAGTGTGCATGGATGGTACATGGCTTGTTGGCACTTTTATGGCAATGTTTTGGTAAGGTTTTGGGTGAGAAAAATGAGCAAGAGCTCGTATGATAATGATGCAAGGGCTGACTGCATAATTGTGATGCAAAGTATGGCATTTCATGCATGAAAATCACCAAGTTTAAGCCACCATAACTCATGGAGTTCTTATTCAAATTGTGCAAAACTTGTGCTCATTAGAAAGTTTACATATCAAGGAACAAATTTGATGTTCAAAGGAGCTTGAGATAATGCTTGGAAGTCCTTTGAAAATAAGCATGAACATTGGTATCC
The DNA here is from genome assembly GCA_022829125.1 of Lathyrus tuberosus. Taxonomy (NCBI): domain Eukaryota; kingdom Viridiplantae; phylum Streptophyta; class Magnoliopsida; order Fabales; family Fabaceae; genus Lathyrus; species Lathyrus tuberosus. Next base: position 8,926,550 of record JALAZF010000060.1, on the reverse strand, counting down.
AATGCTGTCCAAAACCAAACAAAAATATTTCTAAGTCTTTGAATTATGACATAAAGAAAACCTCAACTTGTAAGCATCATAACTTGGTGAGTTTTGATCCAATGAACATGTTCTAGTAATTGTTGGAAAGCTTAGAACAACTTTGATGTTGGGGGAAAATTGAAATGAAGTTTAGAGCATGGAGAAAATTGGCCATGAAGTGGACTGATTTTGGGCCAGAACTTTCCAAAAATGGGAACTTTCTAAAACCTTAATCTTTCCATAAATGGCAACTTTTCTAAATTCTCGATTTTTTATGTATATCTTGACATTTCTTGAACAAAATCCATCCATTGATCACACTTGACATAATGAACAATATTTGACCTCAAAAGCCAGGAGTTGACTTTTTCACTGCACAGTTAACTTTATCCCTAATTCTCCCGATTTTCAATCCTCTGATCAATTGAAATCCTTCTAAATCAAATTAATGGTCAATCTTCCATCTCCAGACACCTTGGGACATATAGAAAACTATGGAACCAAGTCTTGCTCCAAAAATGAGAAATAAACTGATTTTACCATAAACCCTAGTTTTGGCACCCACAGTCTAGGAGAAATCGACCCAAGCTCAAAACTCCAATTCCTCTGATTATGATGTGAATCCTCTTAAGCAAAGGTGAAATGTACCACATGATAATAATAAAGCTTCAAAGGTCCTGTCCATTGGAGCACTACATTCCCAGATATCCACAAACCTAGTTTGATAACCACCAGATGGAAAGCAGTAATCCACTTCAAAACTCTTGCCAAATCTAATCACCTTGAATAATGCTCCTCTATGCACACACGATCTCTTGTTTGAACCTCTAAAAAACATCTTCTTCTCTTGAGCTGACCAAGATACCTTGATCCCATGCAAAGAACCAATGATATGCACAGATGACAATGCAAAATGAAATGAAACATAAGCCAGTTAGAGTTAGAAAATAGAGGGCAAATTTTGTGGTGCTACAACTGCCCCTATTCAATATTCTTGGATCTGAGGGTACGGAAGCAAAAGCTTTCAGACAATCTGGATACACGGAGATTGAATACCAAAATATCCACACAAATTTGCAGCCTGCAAAGGGAGGGACGACTCCGCTGGGGAACAAGTAATAAGAGGTATGAAACCAAAACACGGACGGGTGTTGGAAGAACATAGACGAGTGCCAAAGATTAATACGGGCGGGTATCAAAAATCGAAAGGTGTACATTGTAACACCCCACTTTCCCATTTTATAAAAATAAAAGTAATACGGATAAAATCAGAGTTTTCAACTTTTACAAGTAGGATGCTACACCAAATAAAATCAACAATAAAACTCCTCTGTATTAAATGAAGTAAAACAGCGGAATAATCATTTCGTAAGTTCACGGCACACTTGCCAACATACTCCAAAATTCCACATAAACTCGTGGTCCTCAAAATATTAAATTGAGAAGAGATACGTAACAAAATTCAATACAAAATAACAATTAATAAAATCCCCAAAAATCCCCGTGTTACGTATCAGAGCGACTCATACGACTCGAACAGGTAACACGTACTCCAAGCAACTCAAGTACCTGGATTATCTGTACTTCCGAAGAAGCACAGACACAACAACAACAAAGGGGTGAGAACTACATTTAATAATAAATGGTGAACAACACATATTAAGGGTAGTTACTCACACCCAATCATACAATCACATAATCACGACCTACTTGTCACTCGCAACCATAAATCAATCAACATATAATAATAATGCAATGCGACTCAACAACAGACACAATGCATGTGGTACCAAAATCACCATGATTCATTCAATCAAACCCGGATAAATCACATACACCCCTACTTGGCAATGATTTATCCCACCACACTCCACATTGGAGTTCGGATGAATCACATACACTCCTCCTGAGCAATGATTCATCACCACCGACACCATGAAATGCACAATAACGAATATGCACACAACACACCTGTATAATAAAATTACACATTCTCACGATCCTCCTGATCACACATAAAATAGTCATTCACCACAACACAATTTACACACAAAACACATATATAATAATGAGCTATACATTTACACGATCCTCCTGATCACACGTAAGCCATACGCTTAACGTAATTCTCACTGGAATTACCTCACCTACAACACAACATCATCACACATAAATTATGCACAAGAGACTATCATCAAGTAAGATACACGATCCTCATTGATCCCAAGTGAGTCATACACTCACAATAATTCACCAAGAATTACCTCTGCTACCCCAAGACCACTCGCACCTCACACAAACAGTGCCACACAACCACATTCTACACGCCTCACAAGGCACTTGTCCACTAATTAGCTAATTACTAATTAATTCACTAAAACTACTAAATAAATTATTTTTATCACCAATCCTGCATTTCTCAAGGTCTGACATCTATCCCCAACCTCTTAAACCAAAAGGAACTACTTCGGACGCGAAAACGGGAAGGAAATCGCGAAACGGCAAAATTCTACAACCTCGTTGGCCATACGCGTATTGCCTTGTGCCATACGCGTATTGCCCAGCTCGCTCGCCCATCCCTACGTGTATGCTACGCATACAGCCTCTCCTCCCGCCCTGTCATACGCGTTTACCCTACCTATTATGCGCATGTGTCGCACCCTAATTTTTGACCCTAAGATCCCCGCCTTGTTCTTTGCATAACATATTAGGCCAATCATTCGTGCATACCTAACCACTTTATCTAGATTTCGCTTGTTTGTTTCATTTGTGAACACAGGTACTGCTGCAGAAGATTTAAGGTCTTGAAGGCTCTGTTGTGTGTGTGTGTTTGTGGAGGTTCTCTGGTCCTATGAGATTGTGCCCTCACCCTTTTGATCCCTAAACCACTACCAAGCCTTTTCTCCCTCCAGACTCCACAGTTTTCCCCCCAGAATACTAGATCGTTGCACCCTTTGATATGGAATTTGGTACCTTAAGGCTGGTCACTGGTTGTGTGGCAAGGTTATACTGCAAGATGGTGTTTTCCCCTCTTTGTCAGGTCCTCAAGAATTAAGAATTGTGTTTGCTTGATGATGTCGTGTTCTTAAGTAATGAAGGTTCAATTTAGAAGGAAGTAGACATTTGGAACCCAAAGTACAGGTTCAAGGCTTCAATTTAATTATTCAAGAATTCAACTTAATTCGAAGAGATTGCACATATCTATTCTCAAGTGAATATGTTCAAGTTCATCATTCACCAATTTAAGATCACCGAGGCAAAATGCGTCCTTATGGTCGAAACTCATGCTTATGATACACAAGTCACAAAAGATGAAGTCAAGATCATTCAAGCAGATCACGTGGGTCGTATTTTTGATTTACAAGAGTCATTATGGCCAAGTGTGGAAGACGATGTTTGATTAATTAACTTGTTGATAGTTTTCCTTCCGTATATTAAGTTACATTCAAGAGATTCAAGCTAATGATTAAAGTTTGTTAAAACACAAATTTGAAGAAGTTGGGATCAAACCATACGAAACCATCAAGGCTCACACTTTCACATACTCCATTACAATTCCTACAAAAACCATTTGCCGATGTTAAATTTAATTGGTTCACAATTAGAAGATAAGGAATAGTTGCTTTGGTACAAAGGTTCACCAAAGAAACCATTCAAAAGTTAAGGATGCAACTCCTAATATATTCTGCATCCAAACTTACCTCTTAAGGTTCTAAATTTCCAAAGCCACCACAAAAGGGATAAATCGTAAAATTTATGTCATTATGAATTACTAAAATGGAATTAAGATTGCAAGCAAAGCATTCATGATCTTGACAAGGAAACCCTTGCGTTCAAGCCTGTTTTAAGAACTACAAGAATTTACCATAACCCACCAAAACAATGAGGAACGTAAGCAAATTGCAAATTTCAAAGTATGAGACTCCAATTCAAAAATGCAAAGTACAAATTACAAATCTGCTGCAAAATTGCTTTTACAAAGTACTTCCAGGTGAAAATCATAAAGCAAGCAATTGAAACATATGATGAGGAACTAAGGCAATGCTTCTTGTCCCATATTTGGAACTCTAGTGGCATTTTCAATGGTTTGTACGTTGAGCTGGGAGCAGTACCAACTATGGCAGTCATGGATGATCCTCTAGAGCCATCATCAATTACTTCCAGCATGGCTGGCATTCCTAATGATCCATCGTTCGCAAGTTTCTTTAGTGCAGCCTTAGTTATTGGAAATACTTCAAATGCTCCAATCACTGGACAACACCAGCCTACAACCATATGACAAGAACATCAATTTGATGTCAAATTAAAGTTGTGCATCTAATACCAATACCACATAGCAGCCAATATTATTCCAACTGCCATCAAGGATTCATTAAGCAGACTCTACATGCTTGATCCGGAAGTGAGATAAGTTATTTTTCAAACTCATAACATAAGTGTAGCATGAGTTCTAGAGAGATTCAAATTGCCAATAATTCCAAAAGACAAAGTTTAAAACTCATGAATTCAGAATCATAGTACAATTCACTAACAGCGAATCAGGAAGTTGTGAATTGCAAATAACACTCGCAGTTGAAGCTTAGATTCCTAGCATGTGATCCGTCCTTAACTAAGATCCACAAGACCCTACATGATGGAACTCGTGTGCTAAAAAATATCCAAATACCTAATCTTACTTTGGTCAATCTCTGTCTTATTTGTTCATCCAATCTACAACAGTGTTTCACAAATGTTACGAGAGGGTACCTGAGCATACATGGATAGAATCTCCTTGGCTGGTCTCTAAACGGATTAGTATACCTTCAACTAACAAGGTTTCTTCACACGTGTTTAATTTGGAGACAACAATTTGAAGACGTTTACTGGAGAAGTTGCGATGACTCAGAATGGTTCGCGACGTGTTTAGTGTCATTTCCACTCGCATCTGCAGTTACGCAAAGAATGAGGAAAGAATCAAGATAGGGATAGAAAGACATCACTAAAAATAGACATGATCAACCAAGAATCCTTTCATTCTGACCTTAGCTACTCGCTCCAGATTTTGGAGACTTGACTAGGATTTTGGAAGTAGGATTAGCTTTATATTGATCCTCAAAACCAGAATTTTAGAACCTGCACGAAATAAAAAATGTCACTCTCATCCTTGAAGTTCAAAGACACATGGATAACAGGTCAAAAGCATATGTGCATCGGTCACAGGGTGTTTTAAATTTAACTAAAAGGTCAAACCACGGTTCAACAAGGTATCCAATAATACATAAAAATGAAAGTGTTTCAAAGTTACCAACTATGAAATCGAAGTTTACGTTGCAAGAGTCCTTACAGCCAAACATTTCCAAATTCACCTCAACCAACTGTCAGTTGCTGGCATCAATAACTCATGGAGTTCCAAGCTTGCAGACATAGTCCCCGTCCTCCATATCTCAATACAGTACGACAGTCTTTAATCCAGGATTCCTCATCAAGCATGAACGCCAAACACATGAAAAAGAAAAGGAAAAGAGGTTATTAAATTTTGAGTAGAATAATACGCATTCCAGAGCAGGATTTCATGAAAAGATACAAAATCATGAACATTGAATGAAAAGATGCGCAAGTTTCAGAAGTTCAAAACAGAACAAACGCATTGTGATTCAAAGAACTTAATCAGGCCTCAGAGTTTCCAAAATCGCTTTTTCATCATTTCAAAAAAACCCTAACCAGCAATTATGAATAATGTCACAGTGATTACAGGATTTTTTTCCCTAAAACGGAAAGGACATCACAACATAATTCAGAGATTTATTCCCAAACAAGTATCAGACAAAGAATAACAACTTTAACATGAGAAATCTTTTTAGCATTAAATCGAGTTTTCAAAGCTTTCCAAACAATCAGACAACACTTTATTCCCTTCCAAAACCAGCATCATACAAAATCAAAACTTGCAACAAATTGAAATCACATTTTCAATACAACATTCAAGATTTTTCCAAACGGATTCTATAAAGGGGACATTTTATCAAAAAAAGAGGACGGAGCAAAAATCTCACCAGAAACTCATCATACCAAACAATCTCACCAAAAATACACTAGAAATCCCAAACCAATTTATCCCTCATACTCACACAAATCACTTATCAAATCGCCACACAACCTATATCAACCAATATCATACACAACCCGTCTTCAAATCGCAACTAGAATTCAAAACCATACACAACTCTCAGGGAAGGATCACAAACATACACTCACGGCATCAGACGAAAATCAGAGAGAGAGAGAAAAGAGATAACGAAGGCAACCATCACTGAGTCTATCATCAAACCCACAAACAAAAAAGCACGGAGATTCAAAGACATCATCATCATCTCAAACCCAGAAGAAGAAGACGAAAGCCAAGAACGATACAAACATTTCAAATCGCAAAAAGGTAAAGAGAAGGAGAAGACATCCCTGATTTGAAGGAACCCATCCCCGTTTCGCCTCCAACCTTCGCCATTTTCCTTCGTTTTCTTTTCATTTTCGCCTAATAAGCATTGTAACATGTAATCGCACAATCAATAATGAATTGGGGTACGGGCTGCGTGGGGTGGGGTTTATGTTTGTTGATCGAGAGATGGTGAGAATGAGAAAGGACAACGGCCGTCTAGGGTTTCAACAAACCCTAATTTCCCTTGTGAGTGGAAGAACGATAGACGAGCGAGTGAGAGATGAGAGTCGTGTGTGATCTGTTATTCTCTTTTGTTTGTTAATTTCATCATGTACACTCACACACACGCCGTTATCGTGCACCCCCCCCCCCCCATTGTGAGCGTTAGATTATGCCCTGCTTGCATCGTACGGTTAAGATATAAGGGTCTATGATAGACCCACTCTCCCTTGCAGCACCTAATCCCTCCGTTAATTTAATAATAAATCTGTTTTATTAATTTAACCCTTTTTTTAAAATAATTAAATCCATAATACTAATATTATTTAATCTTTTCTAAATAACTAATTTTGTTTTTTAAACATAGCAATCCCTTTTAAGAAAAATAAGTGTACAGAGACTTTATAACTTTTTTTTTTAAAACGTAACTCCTTTTCCATTTTAAAATATCACTTCTTTTTTTAATAAATATAACAAAAATATTTATTAACTTTTGTAAAAAAAAAAACTTTTCTTTTATTAAAAAAAAAACCTTTTTTTAAATTTAAGATCTTTTCTAATTAAAAAAAACTTTTATTGTTTATTGACTTTTTCTTAATATAACTTTAAAACTAATAATAATAAAAAACTTTTAAATAATTAAAATCTTTTTTATTAATAAGAAAACTCTAACTTTTTAAAGTTAAAAATAATCTCTAACATAATTCCTAAATAAAAATAAAACCTTTTATCATTTCCCTTTAAAATTAACCAAAACTCTTTTTCTTAATAAACAATTCACTAGTTAAATCCCTCGCGCTTGATAGTACGCTTGTGTGTGAAGTAGTTTAGTTTGATATCGTGCTTTACTTATGCGTTTGTATGTTTACTATTGTATGTGATGAATGTATGTTTTTTATCGTTCAAAACCTTTTCAAAACATTAAAACTCTCGATCCAACGTCGCGCCCATTTTCTACCCATGTAAGTCGATTGCCTTTAGGCATCGCATTCAACCTTTGGTCACTAGACACAAGACTAGCACCACTTTGCTAGCACTCTCGTTAAAATCTAATATAATTAATCACATTAATATCCAAGGGAAAATCCCATGCATGATAATCATATTATTGTGCATGGTGTATATCATTTGCATCATAATCGACACCCTTAAGACAATTCGTTAGACAACTTAGGATAGACTTCCTAGGTTAGTCCCCCTTCAACTTTGATTTTTAATCAAATTTTAGACTACCTAATTCTCCACACAAGAGAATTAGATGTTAATCATCTCAAAGAAAGGGATATACAATCCCATACCCCACAAATACAAACATTTTCAAAGAACTGTGGTGGTTTTCTTAAGATGATGACTCATCTTCTTTTCCTAAACCTTTTAAACATTTAGTATCCTTAATAAGGAACTACAAGTGCTCTGATTTCCACCTGACAGGATATGTAGGCACAAGATGTGATATCTTGTCGAGCACACTTAGGAATAAAAAATAATAAATTACCTACCCTTAAACCCTTAGCAAAACAGATAACAAATAACATAAAAAATAAAATCAAGAGGTTCCTGTAGAGTACTACAGATATCTAGGGTGCTAACACCTTCCCTAGGTATAACCAACCCCCGAACTTAGAATCTTAGTGCATTTGCATTGCATTGTGGAAATTAGGTTTTTCTCCCTTCCCTTGGATAAAATCAAAGACCGGTGGTGACATTAAAAATGCGATCCTAGTTAACAAATAACTATGGTATCCAATTTTCACCGCGACAGTATGGGCAGAGACCTATTTTCCATCAAAGTCCCATTCTCAGATCTAATACGCGTATCCCCTTCTCATACGCGTAATGCCTCCCCCTTACGCGTACTGCCAAAGCTCCATACGTGTACCATTACGTGTACGGGCAGAGGGTCGTGCCAATCCTCCTTTTGGCCCTCCCATACGCGTATTGACCATAGCCATACGCGTATTGCCTTACCTGATACGCGTATGGCCAGATCTATTATGCAAACTCAGTTTCCCCACACCAGTCTGGGTTCTGCTATGGGATTCTCACTTTTCCACTCCAATTCAGTCCTAAACTTGTTTCTACACCAGTTTTAGGCCCTATTCTTCATCTTACTTCTTTTACCTAATCATTACTAGTCAAATTTACGGTTCTTGGATCTAATTTCGTCCACTCAACATGCACCAAAACTCAGACCTGCAACATTCATATTCATACCGTAGCAACAACATTAAGAGATTAAATAATTCAGAAACACAACCATTCCATTCATACATTTTTCATCACAGATTTACCAATGCACAAACAATTCATAAAACAGCATGTATTCATACGAATCCCTACGGGGTTAAGGACTCCCCACTACCCTCTCATGATTATATCACCAATATTAAACTCGTTCTCCCCCTTACCTCGAATTCTTGATCAGATTCCTGCGAAAATGGATGAAGATGGGTGCCCTAGCTCTCCCTTGTTCTTCCCTTCTCCTTAGCCTTTCTCCTTCCCTCTCCAAAATTCTGATTATGGCTCATTCCCCCATAACCTTCACTAATCCTAGCTTAATGACTAAACTACCCTTACTAGCCCATTGTCCATTAATTAAAAATCAGATTTTAATTTACTAATAATATTAATAATAATAACCATAATAATAATAATAGTAATAATAATATTAATAATCTTAGCCATATTAATAATAATAATATTCACCTTACTATCGTTATTAACTATGCCCACACATAATCCAACATTACATTATCGTTATCCCGACATCTCCATTTACCGGTTCCGCTAAGGACACTACGCCTACGCGCTCAACCACACACACCCTTAACAAGGCCAAACAAAAAAAATAGCACCGACGACCAAATAATTTAAAATGAGGTGTTACAACTCTCCCCCACTTAAATTATTTTCGTCCTCAAAAATATATCTGAGATGAACAACTCTGGATATGACTCTCGCATCCGACTAACCAACCATCTTGCCAACAAAAGGCACACAACGGATAACACACTGACAAGATGCAATGCCCATACAATGCACTTGACGACTAACTCACGACTCAAAGAATACCCAAGTTACGAACACATAGGGTCACTCTAGAACCAGAACACAACAAGATCGTTACCCTCACCATAGGTAACACTCCCCTAATTCCCCACATAGGAATTAGCTCCACGCACTCGGACCATCACGATGGAACCGAGGTAACAACAAAACAAGAACCCAAAGTCCCACAACACAACATCGTTTCAACAGCCTCTACATAATCATAATACCAACCTCCCTGCCACACAACATTATTACAACAATGTTACGCTCCACCCAATCGAACATATACCCCAAAACATTCATCTACATAGTAGCCCATGAATAGTATTTAAACCTTTCACCTAACACTCCCATTCTGAAACGTCCAATGGTCTCATCATCCCCACTTGTTTCCAATGTTCAACCTATGAACTCTCACAAGTCACACACGCATACGCAAAGTGTACCGCATCACGCTTTCGATGCGCACTCTGATTACCCGCAATAATCTGCTCTACCAATTTCATATCCAACCTCTAACTCTCTTTACTATTCACCAGAAAGATCATAGTTCATTTCTAATATACCCAACCTCACACTCTACTGTGTTCTCACACACCAGACACAAGTCTCTGAACTACTCAAATAATTCTAATCCACTGACCATCAAAACAGACATGTATAAAACTTCCGACTTACCTCATCAGGCACGACATTAATTTCACCAATAGGATAATTCCAACTAAAGTCATAACTCATCAGGAATCCCAACCATCCTCGTTGTCTCATACTCTATTATTTGCTACTAAACAGGTATTCAATATCCTTGTAATTACTAAACACTTCAAACTCAAGACCATAAAAATAATACCTCCAGATCCTCAACATAAAAGTAACCGCAGCAATCTTGAAATCACAAATCCTCAATTGTCGTAAAGCATAAGCCACGACCTTACCATCTTGCATCACCGTAAGCATTAAACTCATCATAGACGCATCCCAATACCTTTCAACCGGTTTATTAGGATCACGCAGAATCAAAACTGGAGCCGTAGACAAATTCTACTTTAGCCCTCTCAAATTTTCCTCACAATGGACATCCAAAGTAAACGACTTACCCTTTGCAAGTCAACTGAAGTAACGAAAATGTTAACTTGGAAAAGCCGTCCATAACCTCCGGTAATAACCAACTAAAGTCCAAAAAGTTTCTAATCACCTTAACCGACTTCGGAGCCTCTCATCGTAGCGCTGCATCTACCTCCGATGGATCCATAACAATACCATCATCAGCAATAACACATTCGAGAAAACTAACCTTTCTCGACCCAAAATTCTCACTTGAATAATTTAGCATAAAAATTCCTTTATTTTCAACACTTCAAACTCGACTCTCAAACACCCTACATAGTCTCCTTCTGACTTTATAATAGATCCGAATATCCCTAATGAACACCACTCCGAACTCATCCAATCTTGTCCAGGCTCACATACAAGTTTAACCGAGTAAATAACAACTTATTCCGATGATAACAACCATAACCCGCCACATGAAATCGATCAGAACCTCAACTCGCCCAAATTCACCACTCTTATCAAACGTTCCCAACAATTGTAATTCCAATCAAACTCAACCACACCATTCCAATCATCTTTTCTTGAAAGTGGACACTTATTCTCAATCGTTACCTTATTCAACTGTCAGTAATCCATGCACAATTTCATTCTCTAGACACTCCAAATTCCACAAATTCCGACATGTATCAACAATCAACCAAAAAGAACTCTCAATCTCAATGTTACATCCACACCCAAGGGCTTTCTCAAAATTTCCATTAATGCCCTAAAACTCTAAGAACTCCAAAACTCATCAAAACTATAAGTTTTGCTTTCCATAGCCTCTTTACCCTTATACACATCATGTTTGTTATTCCATTCGGAAACACATCTGGAAATCATGCACAACTGGCAGCCCTTCACCGTGGCTTTCCTGTCAATTCCAGTACACTATTAACGCAGACATAACAAATATCTTAGTCTCATCTCCTAATAGTTCTTCCACTTACTTAGCAGATAAAAACCTTAACTATTCGCCTTCGTCTAATTTAAGTTCACTTTCTGTACGGAGTCATTGACATCAGACTCGTATCAAGTGTTGAATCAATAGCCACCTCTACCTCATTAATACGCATGTGATCCACTTATCTCACCTAAAAATAAATTCAAAAATTCGCAAACAACAGGTAACTCAACACTTGTAACTTCACTACTAACTCGCCACAACACGAATGTTAATACACCGAGGCTTCGCCCAATAGATGTCCACCCATTCGCTCAGCACACAACGATACCAGTTCTCTACCATTACCCAACTCGGATCCACCCTCAGAAAGACATCAGGGATTACCCAACACTGGCATATCTCTAGCCATCACTTGTCCTCTACTCACTGAAAAGCGATCACCAACAATACCTGATTGTCCTCCCTCGGAGACATCCTTTAACTTGATCGACCGACAAGTACTTCTCTTCTACATCTTCTTCAGATAATAAAGATCTATACCGATCCAACACAACCATCTTCCACATCACATGCTATCTTGACTGTCAAGGCGCATCTATCCATTCATCTTGATTTTCGACTACTATCAACAAGAGATTGAGGGTGAACAGTTCCCCAATTTGTTCATAGATAGCCGATCATCCTGATGAAGTATAGACCCTTCCTTACCAACTATGATGGCACTCCATTACTCACCAACCCATCCTTCCATAGTGGAAGCATCCTGGAGAAGCACCAGTTTCTCCCCCACTTATCTCATCCTCAACTCCTGTAAACAAACGGTTAGAAAACAAACACGTACTGATCGTGTTCTACACACGTGTCGTATACCAAGACACAACTCATACTAGACAACTTGGCCGGACGGACCGACCTGCTCTGATACCAATTGTAACACCCCACTTTCCCATTTTATAAAAATAAAAGTAATACGGATAAAATCAGAGTTTTCAACTTTTACAAGTAGGATGTTACACCAAATAAAATCAACAATAAAACTCCTCTGTATTAAATGAAGTAAAACAGCGGAATAATCATTTTGTAAGTTCACGACACACTTGTCAACATACTCCAAAATTCCACATAAACGCGTGGTCCTCAAAATATTGAATTGAGAAGAGATATGTAAGAAAATTCAATACAAAATAACAATTAATAAAATCCCCAAAAATCCTCGTGTTACGTATCAGAGCGACTCCTACGACTCGAACAGGCAACACGCACTCCAAGCAACTCAAGTACCTGGATTATCTGTACTTCCGAAGAAGCACAGACACAACAACAACAAAGGGGTGAGAACTACATTCAATAATAAATGGTGAATAACACATATTAATGGTAGTTACTCACAGCTAATCATACAATCACATAATCATGACCTACTTGTCACTCGCAACCATAAATCAATCAACATATAATAAAAATGCAATGCGACTCAACAACAGACACAATCATGTGGTACAAAAATCACCATGGTTCATTCAATCGAACCCGGATAAATCACATACACCCCTACTTGGCAATGATTTATCCCACCACACTCCACATTGGAGTTCGGATGAATCACATACACTTCTCCTGAGCAATGATTCATGACCACCGACACCATGAAATGCACAATAACGAATATGCACACAACACACTTGTATAATAAAATTACACATTCTCACGATCCTCATGATCACACATAAAATAGTCATTCACCACAACACAATTTACACACAAAACACATGTATAATAATCAGCTATACACTTACACGATCCTCCTGATCACACGTAAGCCATACGCTTACCGTAATTCTCACCGGAATTACCTCATCTACAACACAACATCATCACACATAAATTATGCACAAGAGACTATCATCAAGTAAGATACACGATCCTCATTGATCCCAAGTGAGTCATACACTCACAATAATTCACCAAGAATTACCTCTGCTACCCCAAGACCGCTCGCACCTCACACAAACAGTGCCACACAACCACATTCTACACGCCTTACAAGGCACTCGTCCACTAATTAGCGAATTACTAATTAATTCACCAAAACTACTAAATAAATTAGTTTTATCACCAATCCTGCATTTCTCAAGGTCTGGCATCTATTCCCAACCTCTCAAACCAAAAGGAACTACTTCGGACGCGAAAACGGGAAGGAAATCGCGAAACTGCAAAATTCTACAACCTCGCTGGTCATACGCGTATTGCCTTGTGCCATACGCGTATTGCTCAGCTCGCTCGCCCATCCCTACGCGTATGCTACGTGTACAACCTCTCCTCCTGCCCTGCCATACGCGTATTGCCCTACCTATTACGCGTATGGGCAGAGACCTGTTTTCCATCAAAGTCTCATTCTCAGATCTAATACGTGTATCCCCTTCTTATACGCGTAATGCCTCCCCCTTACGCGTACTGCCCAAGCTCCATACGCGTACCATTACGCGTACGGGCAAAGGGTCGTGCCAATCCTTCTTTTGGCCCTCCCATACGCGTATTGACCATAGCCGTACGCGTATTGCCTTACCTGATACGCGTATGGCCAGATCTATTACGCAAACTCAGTTTCCCCACACCAGTGTGGGTTTTGCTACGGGATTCTCACTTTTCCACTCCAATTCAGTCCTAAACTTGTTTCTACACCAGTTTTAGGTCTTATTCTTCATCTTACTTCTTTTACCTAATCATTACTAGTCAAATTTACGGTTCTTGGATCTAATTTTGCCCACTCAACATGCACCAAAACTCAGACCTGCAACATTCATATTCATACCGTAGCAACAACATCACGAGATTAAATAATTCAGAAACACAACCATTTCATTCATAAATTTTTCATCACAGATTTACCAATGCACAAACAATTCACAAAACAACATGTATTCATATGAATCCCTACGGGGTTAAGGACTCCCCACTACCCTCTCATGATTATATCACCAATATTAAACTCGTTCTCCCCCTTACCTCGAATTCTTGATCAGATTCCTGCGAAAATGGACGAAGATAGGTGCCCTAGCTCTCCCATGTTCTTCCCTTCTCCTTAGCCTTTCTCCCTCCCTCTCCAAAATTCTGATTATGGCTCATTCCCCCCTAACCTTCACTAATCCTAGCTTAATGACTAAACTGCCCTTACTAGCCCATTGTCCATTAATTAAAAATCAGATTTTAATTTACTAATAATATTAATAATAATAATAACCATAATAATAATAATATTAATAATCTTAGCCATATTAATAATAATAATATTCACCTTACTATCGTTATTAACTATGCCCACACATAATCCAACATTACATTATCGTTATCCCGACATCTCCATTTACCGGTTCCGCTAAGGACACTATGCCTACGCGCTCAACCACACACACCCTTAACAAGGCCAAACAAACAAAATAGCACCGACGACCAAATAATTTAAAATGGGGTGTTACATACACGGATGAGTGTCAACTACACTGGGGATAAACACGGACGAGTGTCAAAACACCAATACAGACTAGTACCGAAAAGTAGCAAAAAAGAACACGGACGAGTGTCTAGAATAAATACGGATGAAGTATTAAAGAAATGAATCAAGCACGGACGAATACTGAAAGTACACGGACGGGTGTCCAAAAAAAATCAATACGGACGGGTATTGAAGCAAAAGAAATCGAGCACGGACTGGTGTCGAAAGAACACGGACGGGTGTCTAAGGTCAATACGGACGAGTATTGAAATAAAAGAGTTCAAACACGGACGAGTGCCTAAAGGGTCAATACGGACGGGTATTGAAGAAGGATTCCAAACACGGACGGGTGTAGAAAGAACATGGACAGGTGTCTCAAATGTCAATACGGACGGGTATTGAAAACAAAGGTTCAAACACGGACAGGTGTTGAAAGAACAAAAGCAAACACGGACGGGTGTTTAAATTAATATGGTGACTTCTCTAGGGATTAAGATGCTAAATCGAACACGGACCGGTGTCAGAAGGACACAGGCGGGTGTCTAAGGAATCAATACTGACGGGTATCGAAGCAAAAGATATCGAACACGGACGGGTGTCGAAAGAACACAGACGAGTGTCTAAAGTAAATACGAACGAAGTATTGATTAAATGAATCAAACACGGACGAGTGTTGAAAGAACACAGACGGGTGTCTAATTAATGCTAACAACTCTGAAGGGATAAATCAAAAGACCTCTCGGACGAAGGGGTAAAAAGAACAGAAACCATAGGCTACCAATTCTGACAGACAACTCTGTAGGGGAATACCAAATAGTTCTTTTGGACAACCAAATCCAATGCTTGGGGAATAGAGTTGAACAATATCTCCCGTATTACTGTGCTTCCTGCTAGGGAAACACCTGGTAAATGAGAACTCAAACCTGGTTTATGCTTCGAATGCATATGTTTGAATTTTTCTATGGCGTAATGCTCCATATGAAATGGAAATGCTATGCATTTGGGAGGATGCCATGTAAAAATGCTTATGATATACAAAAGGAACACCTCAGCGAAATAAACGCTGAAAACAAAGGCAACTCCACCGGGGAAACAAACCAAATTGCCACCTGAGGTCACAAACCCTGCTGAGGAAAATCACACCGAACGACTTCCCTGATTAACAACCTCTGCTAAAGATGAAACCCAAAGAGATACTGAAAGGTGCCAATAACAATTGGACTTAAAACCTGTTGGGGATGTTAACCACCATTGAGCAAACCATTGCGAGGATTAACGCCAAACTCTGCTTGAGGAGAAAAGTCAATGATACCAAACCTGCCGAGGAATATCATTGAACTCAACCTGCTTCTGGAGAAAAGACTTTACCCTGCTAGGGATAAAACATATTGTTGTCGACGAGACTATACTTCCTGATCCGATGAGGACAGTAGATATCAAGACTTTGTGGGGAAAATAAAATCTTCACCCGAGAAAGATATCCAACAAGTTTCCTGCTGTAGATACAACAACATCCACCTTGGGGTAATCAACTTCTGAATGCTTGCTGAGGAATAATAAACCAACCTGACTGGGGGAAGCAGTCCTCTGTACTCTTGCTGGGGAGAGTAATCAGAGATTTCACCATTCTGCTGAGGGTGATAAACTTCAATGCTGGGGAGAGAAACTCTACTTGGGAGAAGTGAGATCAAACGAGGCTTATGTCGTGGAATGTGAAGATACGTGAGCCACTAGGAATGATTGTGCCAAATATGGTTGGGATGTGGTTAGGTGTAGAACCAGATTGATGGTGATTGGATTTCTAGGGACTTTATTCTTCGTTGCCAATGAAATTGGACTTTGAAGATGAACGACCAGAAGAGAACTGGTTAAAAGGGTGGATCACCAGACGAGAACTGGTGACAAAAGGTTAAGTTATCAGACTAGAATTGACTTCTTGTTTTTGGTATCAGACGGGAACTGATTTTGTGGTTTGTCAGACGAGAACTGGACTTTGAAATGGTGTTTACCAGACGAGAACTGGTTAAAGGATGGATGACCAGACGGGAACTGGTATTCGGTGAAGGGTTGGCCAGACAGGAACTGGTTTTGAAATGATTTAGGTTACAAGGTTCTCACAGATGACAGGCTGTAGAATGAAACCCAATGATAGAGTGCAAGGATATGAAGATTCCCAGCAATGGAAGAAAGGTCTTTATAGCAAGGCTTTTTCAGAAGGCCAGGGTTATTGGGTGGTGTGATAACATGATTCCCTGACACTCGTCTTGAACTCAACAGTTGCTGACGAAATAGAAATTGCTTGGGTAGCTCGGAAAGCAATGTGAGGTTTTGCCCCAGCGTAGGTCAACTTGACCCAGTCTGGTCCTCAGTAGCTTGCCCCTGAAATATCCTTGAGATGTCTTGCCCCAGAATAGGCGTCATGAAAGAATTTCTCCCTAATTAACCGACTCTTGGAACGGTTGGCTTTAATGTACCCTGAGTGTAGCTTGCCCCTGAATGAGCGTTGAAGCGACTTAACTTGCACTGACTGAACACTGGAGGGATTCGCCCTTAATCAATAGAACCTCTGAGTGCCCTGTCCCTGATTGGTGTCTTACGATAATTTACTTCTGATCAACCGATTCTCGAATAATCTGCCACATAATCAACTGTTGCTTGAGAACTTGCTTCAGACTGTCTGATTCCATACCCATTAGATGTCAATATCCCAACTCCATAAGGCTACAAGGTACACTTGGTTCTGATCAACTTTGCCGAATGATCCAGTTCTATTTGATTTCTCCCTGTTGGAATTTCCTCAGTTTCGATTACTGACTTGCAATTAAACCTGATCGTTTAAAAATGGAAATTTTACTGCGATGCTCATGCAAGCTCTATATTAATCATTGTTAGAATGATGTGATAGTGTGTGACGAAGGGACCATTAGTCCAGACGTAGTGCTGATTGAGCTAGTGAAAGATACAACAAGAAGAAGATTAACAAATCTTGTAGAAGTCAGTTTACGCAACCTCGCTGTAGTATGCCCTCAGAATAAACTCGGCCGCAATTAGGTCTTTTAAGGGTTGTATCGTGGCCTGGTTCACGGTTATTAAAACAAAGGATGCAAGGCTCAAAGTTTGAGTATTACCCACCCCTTCTTCGTGATGATCTCCAATCCTACGTTCAGCTAACTTAGCACAAGCGCTCACCTTTCAAAAAGCTTATTAAATGGTAGGGGAGATGGTTAGGGAACCCATAAGGTTTTCAGAGTGACAGTCACCCCTCTCGTCTTTGGTGTCTGTTGTCACACGACTTGTTCTGCTCGAGGAATTTCCTTTTGATCAATTCTTTCGCTTTTTATTTATTTTTTTATTCTCCCTAACTTTTGCCTGGACTGATTTTTTTTTGAATTTTTTTCGATTTTGAAGTCCAGCGGGATGCCCTAATTTTTGCCTAAGTCATTTGCTTCAAGTTTTTGATTTTTTTACTTAGCGGGCTTTCTTTATTTTCCTTTTATTCTATTTTTTCTTTTGAAATAAGTCGTGTGACACTGGCTGCCTTGATTTCTCCGAAAGGGTTGTGACTGCCTCATTTCTTGCGGCGAGGGATAACCATTATGGTTGGTGAGGTACGACCTCTTGAGAGGGATAGGATTTGATTGGTCCTCAACTGGGGACACTCCTCTATGAAATTTGAATGTTCGGTCAAATTAACTAACAACTACCCTGCCCCAGGTTAAGATGTGAGGGTTTGAAAGTCTGAAGGAAACTCTTACTTCTAGGCTCGAAGTGGCTAACTAGGGATTAACTCCTTATCTCTCCGGTGTTTTGGGGATTTGAAACAATGCTTGTACATCATCAGCAGGATTTTATCCGAAAGCATACAATCAACAATTATGGGTATTCAGTTTTCATCATCCTCCCTCCAAGCTTTGCTAAAAAAACAGTGATACAGTGGAATGAACAAGAAGTGTATGTGTCCGTGCTTTGCAATAAATGAGAAAAATGTGCGAATGCAACATGATTGATTCAGAAAATGCATAATCACTTCATTAATATTACCATTCGAAACGATAATGTCTAAAAAAAAAGTAGCAATTAACAGGAAAGAAACTACAAATGCAAATGATAAAAGTGCCCCCAAGGACTTCCAATGTCTGAGGATGTTTTTCTGTCTGAACCACTAGCTTTAGGAGATGACCCTTGAAGTTCTCGAACTCAAACAGATGAGAGGTTGACATGCACCACCAAATTTCCCTCTGGAAAGTATATGTACCCCTTGTCAATCAACTGTTGTACCTTGGCTTGGAAGGCTTTGCAATCTTCGGTTGAATGCCCCATGGATCCTCCATGATATCCACACTGTACACGGGGATTGTACCCGGGAGGGTATGGTCCTGGAACAGGCTTCAGAGACTTAGGCTCCACCAATGATTTTCGAACCAGATGTGGCAGAAGTTGACTGTACGACATAGGAACTGGATGAAAATGAGCATTCCTTCTTTCCAAGTTGTTGTGAGGCATATTCTGATTCTGGCGCTGATTATGATAACCTCGCCATGGGTTCGTTGATTTGCATGAGGAGCGACCCAAGGTTTCTGACATGGTGCTCTAGGAAATGAATGCGGAGAGGGTGAAGAACCAAAAGATTTCACCGGTGCACCCTGAGAATACTCAATATCTGCCATGACTGCATTAATTTCATCCTCCTCTTCCTCTCGGGAACTGTTGAAGGAATCAACCTCACTAACCTGGCTGCTTGAGGCATCTTGGATTTTTCCACTCTTTAAGCCACTCTCAATACGTTCCCTAATTATCACCAGATCAGAGAATTTTGATGTCCCACTACCAATCATTTTATCCAGGTACGGTCCTTGCAAAGTATCCATGAATAGGTCAACCAATTCTCTGTCTAGAAGTGGTGGTTTCACTTTGGAAGCTAATTCTCTCCATCTCTGAGCATACCCTCTGAAGGATTCGTTGTTCTCTTGAGACGAGCTTTGCAACTGCATGCGACTGAGAGCCATGTCAAAATTATATTCATACTGCTTCAGAAAAGCTTTGGCTAAGTCCAACCATGATCGGATGCAATCACTCTCTAACTGCATGTACCAACTCAGTGATGCCCCACTTAAACTGTCCTGAAAACAGTGTATCATTAGCTTATCATTGCGGACAAACGAAGTCATTCTTCTGCAAAACATCACCAAATGCTGCCTTGGGCAACTATCCCTCTCGTATTTATTAAACTTCGGTGCTTTGAAACTTGGAGGTAACACTAGGCCGGGTACCAGGCACATGTATGAAGCGTCGAGACCAAAAGTATCTTGAACTTCCAAGGCTTTGAGTTTCTCATCCAACACACAAAATCTTTCAGCAAGCTCAAGAGCTCTCGGATCCTTAGAAAGACTCTGATATTTCGTAGTATCAAGAGAAGAGGAATGTCCACCTCGAACAACAGACTGTTCACGTGAATTCTGATTCTCAATAGAGAGCTGCACAGACTGAGCTTGAGTAAGATTGTTCACTTGTCGAGAATCCTCATTAGGCGAAAAACCATGCAGTGGATTAGTCGTCACGGTAAAACCTGGCGGGAGACCAGCATTCTGAAGGTTGTTCTCTGACATAACTACCAACAGCTTCTAACTTGACCTTACTTCTTGACACTGCTTAATCTTGCTTCAAACAATCTGTCGTCTTTCAACAGTCACCACTTGTTCATAATGAGTACCAGGGAATCAACAGGTTGGTCATAGACAAAGGCAGGATGAGAGTTCTGACCAGTTGAAGAATGATATGTAAAATGATGCAGATGTGTATGCAAATGCAATGCAAAAAACATGGGATCAGAGCTTCCACAAACTCTAAATAACTGCTGTGCTGCTGACTGAATAGGTTCAAAATTCTGCTCTGAAGAAAAAACTGAAACACCAGAATATCCGAATAACTAGAATACCAGAATACCAGGCTGATAAGTTCACACTGATAAGAAAACCAGAATACCGGGTAGGTTGGAGGTCAAAGTTTCATGCAAACCTGTAAACACCCAGCCCCTCTCACATGTGGGTTCTAGAAAAACCGAGGATCCTCAGCTTCACGGGCTCTCAGGTCGAGAAATGATGATACGTTCACCATTTCTGATTTGGCATCATCACCGATCAAGGAGGCCTCTACTGATTCCCCTAAAAAAGGTCATCCTATGGCAAGTTCTCAGCTTCGGGTCCTCGGATCAAGAAGCGTAATGGGTTTGCCATTTCTGGTCTGCCATTATTGCCTCTTGGGAGGAGTGTCTCCACTGAGTCCTCGGAAATGGTCACCAGAGTCGATAGTCCATCAAGGGAACATCCAATGACCTGAATCAACATGCAGTATCAGATATCTCCTAGAGGAACCTCGTCTGGCTGTGGGTCTCGCAAACACTCCACGTGGTCACCACCATGCGAGCGACACGACTATCCACGCTAAAACCTGTGTGTATACTCAAGTCTGGGTAGTGGGCTTATCTCTCCGAACACCTATCCCGCCAAACAGAAAAAACCAGTACAGTCTAGCGTAGTCCAGTATATGACAATAATGAAATGCAATAAAAGCGATAAAATAGTAATATACAACAGATAGTGCACAACAACAAACACCCAATGAAATAAACAGACAAGCGCTAGGATTGACTCGCTTAGGGATGGGAAGGGTCCCCAGCAGAGTCGCCAGCTGTCGCAACTGTGAAAAATAACCGGCGCAAACAGAACAGAAGAGTCGCCACCGAACGTTATTTATCCAGACGAAGGGAAAGGAAACGATCGAAGAAACCTCAAAAGAAAGGGAAAGACATGGTCATCGCAACCATAGTCCGGGTTCGGGAGTCGGTTACGCGAGGGAAAGGTATTAGCACCCCCACGCATCCATCGTACTCGATGGGATCCACACTTGTTGTCTAAACCAAAGGGTGAGCTATCTAAAGCCTACTGCTAAACAGAAACGGGAAAGAGAAACAAAAACGGACTCGCAAGGATTATCGCAATCCTATGCCTACGTACCTTCGTGGACGAACGAAGAATCAGAGTAAACGTAGTTCGACGGACTACGCACTAAAGGGGGGGAGGTTGCTCGCCAAGACATCACTGTCTTGTGCCTACGTACCCTCAGTCGGACGAGAAAGAGGAAGTCAGAGCAGTCGTAGTTCGACGTACGAGTCGATAAGTGTTTTTTATGTGAGCGACGAGCTTTTTTCTGAAAATGATTTGAAACCCAAAAATCCCAAAGGATGAAAAATATTTGAATTTGTTTTTGTATTTTTTTAGACAGAAGTGGATTGAAGTTGGTTTGAAACTCACATTGCACTAAATTCTATGACATAGGGGCGAATGCGTCGCATGCTCGCCCCCAATGAGACGTATGCTAAACACTCTAGAAGAGTGAAGGGAGACCCCTCATTCTTCATTTCCTATGTACTTAAGGCTCATGGCGCACAATGCTTGTTGCCTTTATTAAGTGTTTTAAACTTGTTATTGAGATGAGAGGAGAAGACTCAAAGTTGAAAAGAAAAACACTAAGGGAAATTTATCCTAATGTTATCATGCAAAGTGGCCCTAAGGTTGAGATGAAAGGGAAGTCTACCTAATGTTAGCATACATGGATTAGCTCCTAATGTCTATCCTACTCCAAGCTTAATCAAATATTAAGTTGGATTAGGGAATCCTAAGGGGAAGCGCAAAAGCAAATCTAAGACTTAAACAAGTCTTGAGACTTAGGGGAGGAGAAAGAAGTAAGAGATGAAGAAGAAGATGCACCAAAGTGAACCAACATGAAGTTCAACTCAAGAAGCAAAGCAACATGGCAAACATCATACTCATACCAAGTAACCACCAATCATAATGTTCAAGCAAACAAGATCATGCAAGACAAAGTGTTCAAACACAATCAAATGATTAAGCATTCCATAAGAGATGCAATAAGACATAGAACAATGATAAATGAGACCAAATGAAGTGAGATGCAAGATAGGGCAGCAAGCACATCATGTCATAACAAGCTCAAATTATCAAAGAAGGAACATCATCCATCACACTCAAAACATCTGTCAAAACTAGGCAAAACATTCACTTATGTCATTCATGCAAGCAACAAAAGATCATGTGAGGCAAGAAGTGAAAAAATGTCATTCAATGAACACCATATCAAGTGGATCAGAACCTCACATATGTTATTCAAAGCAAACAAGAGTCACCAAGAATTTATGAGATCATATGAGAAGGCATCACAAAGAAACTAACTCAAAACATCCAAAGAGTAGTGCCAAAACATTGTCAACTTGGAAAATCCACCATAAATAGAAAAATGATTAAATGAAAATGATTCCAAAGCCAAAAACAAACCAAGTCAGTACATGATCACAACATATAATCATTCCAAGCTTCACTTAAGCACAAATGGTCAAAAAGATCCAAACTAGGTCAAGTACCCAAAACAATCCATTCAAAGTTCAAGTCACATGTAAATATCAACCAAAAATAGATGCATGCCTTATAAAAATCTAATTAAATTCCAAAATCATATTTTATCCATCAAGAATGAATTTGTAAAAATATCTCAACAAGAATCACAAAATTTCATCATCAAATGGATCAAACATCACACATATCAAGCTAACCGAACAATAATCGAGGAGCAATGAAAACCACATGGAAAATAATCAAAAATTAATTACCAAGGAAGAAACTTGACACTCAAACATTCCTCACCCAAGTATGAACACATGATAAAAATTTTAGCTCAAGAAAACATGGCTAAGTCACTAAACATAAGCATGAATCACATGAGTAGGCATGGAAGACACTTTGGAAAAGAAAATCAGAATTAATTATCAAAATAAATGTAAAATAAAAATAAAATTCATAAAGAATTAAATAAGACATTAAAATACACACATGATTTTTTTTGAATTTTTTTTATAAAATAAAGTATTTTTAATAATTAAAAAGGAAACGAAAATAAAAAAAAAAAAGAAAAATAAAATAAGTGTTAAAATGGAGGGGTGTGTTAGCAAATGAAGAAAAAGAAGGCCACGACTTGGGCCAGGACAGCGGGGTGCGAATTGGAATTCGCTGGGCCCCAAAATTATCAATTCATGTGTTCATATTTTTTTAATAAAAAGAAAATAAATGAGTTAAGTGGTAACAAATGTTATGTGGACTTGAAATCAATTGGGCACATGTTTACTTAAGCACTAAAAGACAAAAAAACAAATCAAACATCCATGAGGCGCCACATCATCTTCTTCTACTTCATGAACCATTCAAATATTTTGCATGCATGAATAGTGCACGCCCCCGCCGGAAATAGTACCAGCTCGCCGGAAAATGCTCCGGTCCGGTCGGCCTCCATCGGCGGCGGCTGGCTCGGCTGGAAACGTAAAAACAAAGGCACCTCCCCTATTTTTTCGTGTAGATTCCGAAACGGCCTTGATTTTCTCTAAAACTCCCTCTAAACCCATGAAAATTAAGCCTCAATAATAAACACTTATGGTTCCTTAATCACAAATCAAAACAACATACATACTACAATGTAGTGCACTCCATGGTGAGTTTAAATATGCAAAAATAATTGAAAATCAACCACTAAAACTCAAGAAAACAAGGATTCAAGTTTGTACACCTTACATGAAACTCCATTAAAACACAAAAACAATTATGCAAACATTGCCTACCCTAAGATAGGACTTCAGTTGCACCCAACATGAACCTAAAACAGAGCTAAAATGCAAGCTTAGAGTTGAAGAAAATTACTCAACTGAGTGGCACCGTTGGCCCTTGAAACTTTGTAGCAACTTCAAACAAATGCTTCCAATGGTCTCTTTGTATCTCAGTGATGAAGAATCAAGCAAAAAATACAAAGAGACTTGGAGGAAATGAGAGTTTTTTTAGAGAGAGGTTTTGAGAGTGAGAGAATTTTTGAGTTTGTGGCTGCTGAGAATGAGTGTGTGATGCTAGGGTTTCACATTTAGCTTATTTATGAGGCTTTGGTGTGGTAAAAACAAATGTATTGTGGTTAAAACTTAAGGTTAAAGTTTTGAGAAAAATTTGAAAATGGGTGAAAATGGTGGTGGTACAAGCTCACATGGCATGATGGTTTTTTTTGTCATCTTGTGTGGATAAAGAGCTGATGAATTCAGAGTGGATCAGTGGAAACAACAACCCTTGTTGAGCAAGGTTAGAGGATTTTCATTTTTTGGCAAAAATATTCAAAAGTGTGCATGAATGGTACATGGCTTGTTGGCACTTTTATGGCAATGTTTTGGTAAGGTTTTGGGTGAGAAAAATAAGCAAGAGCTCGTATGATAATGATGCAAGGGCTAGCTGCAGAATTGTGATGCAAACTATGGCATTTCATGCATGAAAATCACCAAGTTTAAGCCACCATAACTCATGGAGTTCTTAATCAAATTGTGCAAAACTTGTGCTCATTAGAAAGCTTACATATAAAGGAACAAATTTGATGTTCAAATGAGCTTGAGATAATGCTTGGATGTCCTTTGAAAATGAGCAAGAACATTGGTATCCAATGCTGTCCAAAACTAAACAAAAATATTTCTAAGTCTTTGAATTTTGGCATAAAGAAAACCTCAACTTGTAAGCATCATAACTTGGTGAGTTTTGATCCAATGAATATGTTCTAGTAATGGTTGGAAAGCTTAGAACAAGGCCTACAACTTTGATGTTGGGGGAAAATTGAAATGAAGTCTAGAGCATGGAGAAAATTGGCCATGAAATGGACTGATTTTGGGCTAGAACTTTCCAAAAATGGGAACTTTCTAAAACCTTAATCTTTCCATAAATGGCAACTTTTCTAAATTCTTGATTTTTTATGAATATCTTGACATTTCTTGACCAAAATCCATCCATTAATCACACTTGACATAATGAACAATATTTGACCTCAAAAGCCAGGAGTTGACTTTTTCACTGCACAGTTGACTTTATCCCCGATTCTCCCGATTTTGAATCCTTTGATCAATTGAAATCCTTCTTAATCAAATTAATGGTCAATCTTCCATCTCCAGACATCTTGGGACATATAGAACACTATGGAACCAAGTATTGCTCCAAAAATCAGAAATAAACTGATTTTACCACAAACCCTAGTTTTGGCACCCACAATCTAGGAGAAATCGACCCAAGCTCAAAACTCCAATTCCTCTGATTATGATGTGAATCGTCTTAAACAAAGGTGAAATGTACCACATGATAATGATAAAGCTTCAAAGATCTTGTCCATTGGAGCACTACATTCCCAGATATCCACAATCCTAGTTTGATAACCACCAGATGGAAAACAGTAATCCACTTCAAAACTCTTTCCAAATCTAATCACCTTGAACAATGCTCCTCTATGCACACACGATCTTTTACTTGAACCTCTGAAAAACATCTTCTTCTCTTTAGCCGACCAAGATACCTGGATCCCATGCAAAGAACCAATGATATGCACAGATGACAATGCAAAATGAAATGAAACATAAGCCAGTTAGAGTTAGAAAACAGAGGGCAAATTTTGGGGTGCTACAGAGGGGAATTTAGATAGTCTGGGGAATCTTAGTCCTTTAGGCAAAATTTTATGGAGTATGGTTGATGAGATTACAAGTCCCTCGGGTGAGGCATTGGACTTATCGGGCAGAACTTCTATCAAGCTCTTGGACAAGACTTAAGGCTAAGTCTCTTAGACTGAACTTAAGTCATGCCCCTTGGGCGATATTTATATGTTTGATCCCACTCGAGGAAACTCTAGGTCTCTCAGGAGGGAAACTTAGATATTCTAAAGAATATTGGTCCTTTAGGCAAAATTATATGGAGTCTCGCTGATGAGACTACAAGTCCCTTAGGCGAACTGTTGTACCTCTCGAGTGGGACTTCTATTAAGCCCTCAGACAAGACTTAAGGTTAAGTCTCTTAGGTTAGACTTCAGTCATGGCTCTTTGAATTGATTTGTATTTTTGATTCCGCATGAGGAAACTCTAGGTATTTTAGGCAGGGAATTTAGATAGTTTGTTCGTATTCCCCTAAAAGCCGGCAAGGATCTCCTGCAAGAGGTCTAACATACAAAATATTGACTTAAGCAGTGACAAGGACCTTCATCGTGAAGTTCAGCATGCAAAATATTTCCTTGAGAGGTGGCAAGGATCTTTGTCATGAAGTCTAACATACGAAGTACTGCC
The DNA here is from genome assembly GCA_022829125.1 of Lathyrus tuberosus. NCBI lineage: Eukaryota > Viridiplantae > Streptophyta > Magnoliopsida > Fabales > Fabaceae > Lathyrus > Lathyrus tuberosus. Next base: position 8,899,168 of record JALAZF010000060.1, on the reverse strand, counting down.
TTAAGAGGCGACACGAATCTTTGACATGAAGTCTAACATACAAAATATTGTCTTAAGAGGCGGCAAGGATCTTCGTCATAAATTCCAACGTGCAAAATATTGCCTTAAAAGGCATCAAGGATATTTGCCATGAAGTCCAGCATTCAAAGTATTGCTTTAAGAGGCAGTAAGGATCTTCACCATGTAGTCCAACATACAAAATATTGCCTTAAGATGCAGCAAGGATCTTCGCCATGAAGTCCAACATACAAAATATTTCCTTAAGAGGGGGCAATGATATTCTTCAAGAAGTCTAGCATACAAAATATTTCCTTAAGAGGAGACCAGGATCTTTACAATGAATTCCATCATACAAAATATTGCCTTAAGAGGTGGCAAGTATCTTCGACATGAAGTCTTATATACAAAATATTTGGAAAATATCCTCGTTGGTCATAAATATGCTGGCAATTGTTCATAGATAAATACTTATGTTTCCATTGCCATATGTATTATTCTTCTCCAAGTCTTCGATTAGTAGTTTTTCTTCATAATTTATATAAGGTTGAGCCCTAATAAGTAGATCACTCATGTTGAGTGTCTCTTTCAACTTTATCTTCTTTTTGAACATACAATCTGACCTCCTGCTCTTCTAAAAAATCAAACACTTTAATTTTTTTATTAGCTCCTCTAACCTTCACTGTTTCCTTAGTAAACTTATCAACATAACCTAGTTTGGCATCACATTTAATAACAAAGCTTGTAAGTGACACTTGTAACACCCCAATTTTAGTTGACTTCTTTTATTTGAATTTAAATTCTTTTATATTATTTATTGAGTGTTTCATGTGATTTATTGAATTATTTGAGGAGAGGTAAAAATTTAATTAGAAGTATTATTAATTTTAATTGATTTATTTATTATTAGAAATTAAATAATTTACTTGAATATTATACGTATTATATATATTTTTAGAGTTGGGGGAAAATAGAATTTTTATTAAAATTAGGGAATAATGGGTGAATTGAGTAAGAGTTAAGGGTGTGGTGAGATTTAATAAAATAATAGAAAATAGTAAGAATGTGGGTGTGAGGAAAATTGAGGGGTGAGAGGAGAATTGAGATAATTCGGGTGAATAAATAGAGAGAGTGAGGTAGAGTTTTGTACAATACGTATAAAACTTATGAAATGAGGCAAGGAGGCAGGCAGAACCTAGGAATGGACCTTGAAGAGCGAGGAAGAATCGCAAAAAGCCAAAAGCTTTATCAATTTGCAAACTCGAGGTAAGGGGGAGAATTATTCATATATGTGGGTGGTTAAACATAGATATAGTGATGAGTCTTTACCCTCGTGTCTTCTCCTTTTTACTGTAATTTATAATCGATGTTTTCTCTATGGCCAAAGGGGATTTGGGCAAAACCCCTTTGAGGCAATTGATTGATACTATTTTTACTCTCAATTATGATATGTATTCTTATCGATATGTCTTGATGTCTTGTTTAACCTTGTTGATAACCTTGTCGATAGCCTTATTAATGTCTTTGTTGATATTATTATCTTGTTTGTATATGGCGGTTGCCTATGATTTGTAGATCTATTCAATAGGGCGAGAGTTAAAATGTTTAATTTTCAATGAATATGTTTATCTGTATACTTTTGGGACGGTGGAAACTTAAATAGGTGAAATAGGCTAGTTCAACAAGGAGAAAAACACATAAAATCGCAGGTAGACATAGAAGGGATTGATCGTATTATTTCATGTGTAACATGAGCCTGTTTGAGGTTTAAGTTGCGTCAGAAAGATAACATAATAATCTTTCTTTTTTTAAGTATGGAAATTGGGTTTAGGAGTGCTACAACAGTAGCAGTTCGCTAGTTTTTATACCATAGGCGTAGTCAATTTCAGTTTTGTGTTGGTCATCATGATTCACTCGTAACTTGAGTTTTGAAGTCTGTTAGGGGTGCCGTCAGTTGCGATAAAAGAGATTTTAATGATATTTCAAACTGGAGAGTTTCGTAATTTATCATGAGTATATAATTTTTTGTCCTATTTTGAAGTCAGACATTCTATTTTAGAGTTTATGCAGGAATTATTGCGATAGGGAATGTCCAGCTGAGGCAAGGCCTTATAGGGAAAATGAAAGGAAATTGGATTCTCGAACAGTGAACAATTACTTTTTGGTTATTCTAAATGATCTAGGGGGATAAAAAATTTATGATCCTAAATTAAACTCAATTTTTGAGACAGGAACATACACATTCTTTGAGGATATTGGGTTTGTGGGGAAGAATAAGGTTAGAGACTTTGTTTTAGAGGAAGAATTGGTAGCGATTCTAGAACCGATTCATACAATTGCTTTTGGTGAAGTAAATATGAAACCTGTTCAAATCGTACTATAGTTGGGTTTTTGTTATCGTCTCCACAGGGATTGTTGGATATCTTGATGCTTGTCGTTCAATAACTTATCATTTCAAGAAAAAGGGTTTTCAAAGTTTTGTTCATAAATTGTCACATTTTTAGTAGCAAAGCTTATAAATTCGAAAGTGTTTGATTAACAAAGTATATCAAAAGTAGTTTTCATATACCCTAACTTATACGTATTCTTTCAATCTTGTATGTGAAGTCGGATCCGATTAATATCGCGTGTATTCTCTCAACATTGTCTATCTCTAGAGCGGCGTTGTGAGAAATACCGTATTCATCAGTACACGATCTTTCCATATAACAACCAATATAGTAAGCTTTAAGTTCAACACAAAGCAACTATCAACCATAGACCGATCTCTCCAATCTATAAATCGATAGATGAATATTTTAGGTTAAGTTTCACAAAATCTATGTCTAGAGTTTTACAAAACAATAATGGATCATTAAGAACAAAAATATTCATCATATATTAATCATCACTTGTTCACATACAAGGTCGATCAAAAGAAATACATAAAGCTAATGGTAGACTACCTCTACCTTTGATACAAAATAAATTAGCTACCCATAACCATGGTAACTTACTTTACAAGTCTTGGAAGAAGATGAATGAGCATCCACGTCGAAGAATCGAACTCGGATGCGAATCTAGCTTCTATTTGTAAAATATCACCTTTTGTGAAGAAATGTTGAGAAATAAAGTTTTGGTGTGAAAATGGGTTATTATCCCCAAACAAATGTGAAAAGTACTTATATAGTACTTTTAAAATCTGTCAAGTTCGCCCAGCGAACACCACTTTGAGGCCCTTGAAGTGCCTCTGAATAGTTAAACCGCCCCTGAGAAATATCTGAAGTTCGTTGTGCGAGCAATTATTCGCCCTGCGAACTACTTCGCTACAAGTTCGCACAGCGAACTTATGGTCCTTTAGCTACTGACTTCAAAATCTGTTCAAGTATTTATATAGTACTTTTAGAATTTGTCAAGTTCGCCCAGCGAACTCCTTTTTCTCCCAGCGAACACTACTTTAAGGCACTTAAAGTGCCTCAGAACAGTTAAATCGCCCCTGAGAAATATCTGAAGTTCGTTGTGCGAGCAATTCTTTGCCCTGCAAATATATAAACACTAAACATGATATTCGATCGAGATGCAGTGGGATATAGAAGAGACCCCTATCATACCTCTATACTTCTTTATGTCGACAACCTTACCATTTTCATCTCAATCTAAATTCACATTTGTTGGCATTGGTGTGTCAATAGATTTTGCGTTTGCCATATCAAAGCACTTGAGTAGATCATAACAATGTTTTCCTCACAAAAGTTCCTTCTTTAAGTTGTTTGATTTGAAGTCCAAGGAAGTAGGTCATCTCCCCCATCATACTCATCTCAAACTCACCCTGCATTAGCTTTGAAAATTCCTTGACCAAGTGCATATTAGTAGATCCAAAAATAATGTTATCTACATAAACTTGAACTAAAATAGAGTGATTTCCTTGATGCTTAATAACGAGTGTAGTATCAACCTTCCCTCTTGAGTATCCTTGATCGAGTAAAAATTTGCTAAGTCGCTCATACCAAGCCCTAGGGGCTTGTTTGAGACCATACAAAGCACGTTCAAGTTTATAAGCGTAATTTGGATACTCATGACTTTCAAAACCGGGAGGTTGAGATACATAAACCTCTTCATTAACATATCCGTTTAATAAAACACTCTTAACATCCATTTGATATAATTTGAAATTATTTGAACAAGCCTAGGCTAGCAAAAGGCGTATAGCCTCAAGGCGGGCAACCGGAGCATAAGTCTCCGCATAGTCTATGCCATCCTATTGGTTATAGCCTTGAGCCACTAGCCGGGTTTTATTACGAGTTATTACTCTGTTTTCGTCTAGTTTGTTCCTAAATACCCATTTTGTACCAATTACTCGATGGCCCTCGCGGAGGGGGACAAGGTCCCAAACCTCATTTCTTTTGAATTGATTTAATTCCTCTTGCATTGCCAAAAACCAATATTCATCGAGTAAGGCCTCTTTGGAGTTTTTAGGTTTAATTTGAGAGACAAAAGCAAAGTGATCACAAAAGTTACTTATCTTAGACCGTGTAGTTACTTCTTTTTCTATATCTCCAAGAATATTGTCGATTGGATGATTCTTAGAGAATTTCCATGCCAAAGGAAGGCCATCGTTGGTAATTGGATGATCCTCCTCATTCTTTTTAGAGTTGTGATCTTCCTCCTCCTCAACTTTCACCAATTTGGGTTGATCAATCCCTTCTTTAGTGTCTTTGAGTATGTTTTCCGAAGATACACCTGCACCATGAAAAGAAATACCTTTTCCGACAGTTTTCAGATAAAATTCATCAAAAGTAACATGCACAGATTCTTCCACAATAAGTAATCTTTTATTGTACACTCTATATGCTTTGCTAGATTGAGAGTATCCAAGAAAGATACCTTCATCGGCTTTTGAGACAGATTTGCCAAGATTTTCTTTTCCATTATTTAAAACAAAACATTTACATCCGAAAACATGAATATGTGACACTATTGGCTTCCTACCTTTTAAAAGTTCATAGGGAGCTTTGTTGAGAATAGGACGTATAATTACGCTATTCAAAACTTAACATGTCGTACTAATAGCATCGGCCCAAAAATATTTAGGAATGCCACTTTCATTGATCATAGTTCTTCCTAGCTCTTCTAAAATACGATTTTTATGTTCCACCACTCCATTTTGTTAAGGAGTTCTTGGAGCGGAAAAATTATGACCAATGCCGTGTTTATCGCAAAATTCCTCAAAGAGGTGGTTTTCAAATTCACCTCCGTGATCGCTTCGGATAGTAACGATGCTAAAATTTAGTTTGTTTTGAGACACCTTAGCAAAATTTTCAAAAGCTGAAAAAGTTTCACTTTTACTAGCCAAGAAAATAGTCCAACAAAATCTAGAGTAGTCGTCTACAATAACAAAACCATAGTAATTTCCACCCAAGCTTTTGATTCTAGATGGCCCAAAAAGGTCCATATGGAGAAGTTCAAGAGGTCTCGATATAGAAACAACATTTTTAGATTTAAATGAGATCCTTGTTTGCTTCCCCATTTGGTATGCGTCGCATAAGTGATCTTTTGAAAATTTTATCTTGGGTAGACCGACAACTAGATCTTTTGAAACTACTTTATTTAGCAAGTCAAAGTTGACGTATGCTAAGCGCCTATGCCATAGCCAAGAGTCTTCACTCATGGTGACAAGACATTTAGTGCTAGTCGAGGATACCTCATTTAAGTCAAGCATATATACATTATTTACCCTCAAGCCCTTAAACACATCATCTTTCTTATCATTGTGTTCAATTATACAACAATCTTTTGAAAAATAAACTTTGCATCCTTTGTCGCACAATTGACTAATGCTAATAAGATTGTGCTTAAGACCTTCAACTAAAAGGACATCTGAGATGATAGTAGAAGAGGGATTACCTACACTACCTTTTCTGAGTATTGCTCCCTTGTTGTTATCACCATAGGTTACAAATCCTTTCTTCTTTGCCACAAAGTCAATGAATAAGGAGATGTCACCCGTCATGTGTCTTGAACATCCACTGTCGAGAACCCATCTTCTCTTCGTAGATTCAAGACATTTTACCTACAAAATTAAACAAGGGAAATAGGTACCCAATTTTTATTGGGTCCTTGTGTGTGAGTGAGACTTTGGTTACATTTGGAAAACCATTGGAAAATACCTTTAGGAACCAAGAATCTCCTAAATCGGCATTTTGCAATGGTGTGTCCCTTTTTGCAACAATATAGACAAGTTAGGTTTACATTGGAGTTACTTTTGCTACTTTGATATCTGATCACATATGTATATTTCGGATAAGTATTATTCATACTACTTCTAAAGTGTGAGCGATCAACAACAAATGTAACTTTAGGTTCTAAGGTCTTGTCTAATTTGGCTTTAAGAGTTCTAACCTCCTTTTGCTAAATGTGACAAGTTTCACAACCCCGATTTAACCAAAAGAACTTGTCATCCTCAATTTTAGAATTTGTAGCCTCTACCATTGATTTCTTAAGAGCTTATAATTCCTTTTCGAAATCGGAAATCTTTTTCTCTAAATGTGAAAAACTTTGCTTATTTGAGGCTAAGCGTTTGAAAGCTTCTTTAGCCTCGTGGTGTAGAGCTTCAAAAGCATTTTGCAAATCAGAATGAGACATTTTATCAACATGTTCATATTTAGAATGACTTACATTATTTTTCTTCTTTTGATGAGCCGTGAGACAAAGATTGACCGTTTTGTATTCATCACTCGAGTTATCTTCACTTGAGGACTCACTATCACTCTCCCATGCAATGTATGCCCTTCTAGGCTTGCTCGATTTCTTTTGTTGATGATGTTTGTCTTTTCCTTTGTCTTTCTTCATCAAGGGACAATCCGACTTGTAGTGACCGGCCTTTCCGCAATTAAAGCACGAACCCTTTGACTTTGTATTCTTATTTCCTTCTTACTTTGAGGATTTTGATTGACGTCTAAAGTTGATGAGATTTTTGTCTGAATGTTGTATACAATTCTTCCTTATGTATCTATTATACCTTCTTACGAATAACCCCATATCATCATTCGAATCTCCATCATCATCATCACTTGACTCACTTTCACTAAGCTCTTTGGTGGAGGACTTTGAGCTAGAAGCCTTTAGAGCAATAGACCTCTTGTCCGTGTCTTTTGATTTCTCTTTCTTTTCTTTCTTTTCATGTAGATCAAGACTTATGAGCTCTTGCTCATGTTCTTCAAGCTTAACAAACAATGTTGTGATGTCCAATGTCATGAGATTGTTAGCTTCCTTGATCGCCGTGACCTTAGGTTACCATTCCCTATTAAGACATCTCAAAATCTTGTTAGTCGCAATATCATTGGAAACGGGTCTACCAAGTGAATTTAAACGATTAATTAAGTGAGTGAATCTCTTTTGCATTTCCGCAATGGTTTTACCATGATTCATGTGAAAGAGATCGAACTCTTGAGTTAAAGTATTGATTCTAGATAGTTTAGCATTATTTGTTCCCTCATGGGAAACTTGTAATGCGTCCCACATAGCCTTAGCGGTAGCACAATGAGAAACTCTATAGTATTCATCAACTCCCAAAGAGGATATGAGAATATTTCTAGCTTTCCAATCATAATTATACTTTTTCTCATCATCATCATTCCATTGTGCTTCTGGTTTAGGTATAATAACATTATTCGCATTGGTCATAGTTATTTCAATATGACCATTTTGAATAACGTTCCATACCTTTCTATCAATAGAATTGATATGAACCTGCATACAATCTTTCTAATAACCGTAGTTCTCACCATTAAAACTGACGCTCTATTATACGCCCCTTTAGGTTCGTTAGCCATTTTCTAATAAGCTATATGCGAAGCACTAGATGAACTGGTGCTCGTGATACCACTTGTTAGATGATGGCACTAATCTAGAAGGGGGTTGAATATATCACTAATTTTAAATAAGAATTTGCGCTTCAAAAAATTGTTTTAAAAATATGCGAAAGTGGCCTTGAATAAAAACTCGTCTAAACGAACCGTTATTGGAAAAATCGGATATGCAAAACTGAATGGAATAATATTGATGAGATGGTAGAATCAATAAGGTTCCCAATCAACAATTCAAATAAAGACCACTTAAGGTGAATCGGTTTCCAATGCTTAATACAAGATAAAATTTGAATTGACAATTTAACAAACAGTTTGTGTGCTATCAATATGTTAAACACTTGGCGTGCGAAACACGCCGAGTTAAATTTCCTTTGAATTTGTAGTGCAAATTTTTTCACACTTTTAATCAAAGTGATTGCAATGGTTTTACAAAGCTGTTTGAAACACTACAAATTCAATCGAAATATTTCAAATAATTGATTTCACACAAACTTCAACAATGTAAAGTAAAGAGATAGATAGATAGATAGATAGATAGATAGATAGAGAGAGAGAGAGAGAGAGAGAGAGAGAGAGAGAGAGAGAGAGAGAGAGAGAGAGAGAGAACAACACCCAATTTGTTTAGGCAGTTCCCCTTTTGTCCTTGCTTCGGGTACGTCTCCCCCTAATTCTAAAAATAGAATTGAGATATGTACAATAACTGTGTGCAATATTCAGTAAAAGAGAAGTCCTAGCTAACCAACAATCTAACCCAATTATTGAGGTTGAATCTAACCACTTCTCTCCCCTTGATTCCAGCTGAATCAAGAACATCAAACACTTCGAACAAACCTCCGGTTACCGCTACTCACTTGACCAAACCTTCCGTTCTTCAAGTCTTTCACTCGGCTGATTTCGATCGCAAGATGTTTGACCCCAAATCTTTCAAAACAATCATCCGGTTACCATTACTCCCTTGACCGAACCCACCGTTATTCAAGGCTTCCACTCGGTTGAATCTGTAATGCAAAGATTTGTGCAAAAAACCCTAAATCTATCAAGATCTTGGAGAACAAAACCCTAATGATTTTATTGAAGAAAATCCCACTGAATCTCTACCCAAACTTGATTTACAAATCCTACGTTTAGACGTTATCACTCTTGACAAAGCACAATCAATAAAGATCATTATGTGTGATTATTGATGAATGCAATTGTGAGAGTGAAGATGAAGAGCAATGCAATGTATCTTTCAATTTTCTTCTTCTTGTTAGATACAAAATGATGCATGTGAGTATATATATATATATATATATATATATATATATATATATATATATATATATATATATATATATATATATGAATGAGTAACAAAAACTGAGTTTGGGAACACAAAGACACAGAAAAATGGGTAAACACGCGCGAGGTTGACCTCTGGCATCTATGAGTTCACCTGAACAAGGCAGTGGCCAAAATTGCATAAAAATTGGACCATGCATCGACCTACAAAAGGCCATGCGTCAACCTGAACAAGGCAGAAAAGTTTCAATAAGATTTTCCTACAGCATGAGTCGACCTGAAGGTGCCATGCGCTGACCCAGGGTAGGCGCATGCAAGGCAGAGAGTTTCAAAAACTTTTTCCCTTCAATGTGAGTCGACCTATGACCTTTATGAGTTGACCTATGACTCTAAAAACGACCCAAAACCCATTTTTTACATTGTGTATGATCCTATATGTCTAAATGTATGTATAAGGATCTTTATGCACGTTTGTAAGAGATGAATGCATGGCTTAGACAAGGTGATACCGTCCAAAATACACAAGTACGAAATATCCTAATTTTGACATCATTAAAACATAGTAAAAAGGAATCTTGCCCTCACACTTCGCTACAAGTTCGCACATCAAACTTATGGTCCTTTAGCTACTGACTTTAATCTGGGATGGTTTGCTGGTTCTTCGCTGCCACTTCGTCCAGCGAATATTCACTACCAGTACGCCCAGCGAACTTAGTTCCTTTTTCCTACTGCCATTATTCTGAGATGGTTCGCTGGGGCTTCGCCATGAGCTCGTCGGCCAGCGAACATTTGATGCTACTCTTCGTTGGCTGTTCGCCCAACGAACATGCCGAATCTCTTCTTTTCGTTTAGCTTCCTTGTCCATCTACTTGTGTCTCACACTTTGAAGTTTTATGCCCAATTCCTGCACAATAACGCACAAATAAAAAAACCAAAGGTATTTTCAACATTATTGAAGAATAGCATGATATCATGGAGTAAATCCAACAAAACATTACAATTGAGATGAAAAATGCCCATAAATATGGATCAATTTAAAGCATATTTGGCATTCAACAAAACCTCAAAAAGACATTGTTAAATTTGATCTTACTTAAGATGATTTGATAATTCATGAACAACAAACTCAAGATCCTCATGAACAAGTGTTAAGAGAACCAATACCTCTTCGGAGATCCACTAGTGAAAGGAAAAATGCTATTCTAAATGATTACATAGTCTTTCTCCAAGAACATGAGGAAAATAATGGTATTATGAAATTTGACTCAATTAACTTCTGCCAAGTCATGTAAGATTCCAACTCAAAAATGTGGATTGAAGCAATGAAGGAGGAGTATAAGTCCATGTAAGAAAATAAGGTTTAAGAACTTGGCCTATTACCAGAAGGTGTGAAACCCATTGGTTGCAAATGGATTTTTAAGACCAAGCAGGATTCTAATGGTAATGTGGAGAGGTTTAAGGCTCTAATTATGGCTAAGGGTTATACCCAAAAGGAAGCGATTAACCTTAAAGAAACTTTCTCACCGATTTCATCAAAAGACTCTTTTAGGACAATGACGACAGTTTGTTATTACATGATTTTTATGAGTATTTGCGATGAATTCGATGAAATCTCAAGTTAAAGATGAGATAAATATGAAGAAGTATAAAGAAAATGAAGACGTATAAGAAACAGAGCAAAACCAAGAAATCGGGAAGAAAGTGTGAAGAAACGAGCATTTTTCTACATAATTTACATATTGACGTTTGTATAGTAAATTGATCATATATGGAGTTCCGCAATTCATTTTGACTTGGAGGTTTTTGCAAAATAAAGATAATAGAAATATCTTAATTCTGGAATAATCATGTGCACGATGGAAAGTATCATGCGTGTGATGCAATGTGTTTAATATCTCGTGCATGATGGAATAGTGACGCGCGCGATGGTACCTTTTGGGCCTTTTTCTGATGCATTTCTGACCCATTTTGACTGCTTTAAAAGGGTGTTTTTTTTTGCATTTTTTCAAGTGGAGTGCAAGGTTTATGAAATTTGGAGATTAAAGCATGAATTAGAGAGCACAAGGGGTGATTTTTAGAGCATTTGAAGCCATTGGAGGTCATCTATTCAAGGGACTTCTTATGATATCTTTGTCTATCAACTATGGTATTTTTAATTGCACTATGAGTAGCTAAATTCTTTTAGGTTAGGTTGTGTTATAATAAACCTATTTCTATATTGTCGGATTCTATGTTGATTTGACCATTGTGTGAACCTATTGATCTATAATTTTATTCAGTTGTTTCTTGTCCATAATGCTTTTTATTTGAGATACTATGTTAATTTGATATTGGACACATAGAGATTACTAAACCTTAGCCTATGTGTTGGACTTATGGAAATTGTTCTACTTACGTTGGTAGAATAGGGATAAGAGACCCCGAGTAGTGGCATAGAGAATTAATGTTCTATACATCGCCTAACCCTGCTTACGCTAGCAGACTAGGGATAGAAAGCTCCGAGTAGTGGTTAGTGAGTTATTTCGTGAGGGATCGACTATAAAGGTTTTGTTAATTCACTGTGAGGTTATAGTGATTAGATCAATCATACAAGGAATCAAACATTAATAATAGAGGAATAAGGGATTCTACAACACAACCTGATCATTTTCCTGATATTATTTACTTGATTATTTACCTTTCGCACTGAAACGAGAACCCCCGCTTATTTACTATTTTCTTTTACATTGCACAATTATTGTCTTGTTCGAACACAGTCTCTCTGGATTCGATATTTTATTACTGCGACACTATCGATACATTTGTCGAGAAGTCATCAAGTTTTTAGCGCCGTTGACAGGGACTGTTAATTGCAACAAGGCAACGCTTGTGCAACATTTAATTTTTTTCAGTTGTTAATATTTTTTTGTAATTAGTTAATTTTATTTCTTCTTAAATTTTCTTTCCTATTATTCCTCTTTTTAGTTGTATTTTTGTTTAATTTTCTTATCTAGTGCAGTGCTACTAAGGTATTTTTCTTTTTGTTTGGTTGCAAGGTCAAAATAATCATGCAAGTGGAACTAGTTGTTACGTTATCAAATTTCATAGCATCTATAAAGAAACTTGGAGTAGAAACTCTAATTTAAAAGATTACAAGAAATTATTTTGAACCAGAACTTTACGTCAACACTGATCATTCATGGGAAGAGGATTCATCATCTCAACTTGAAGAAAATTTGGCTCAGTTTATAAAGATGACTCAACTCAAATTCGAGAAACTCAACAGGCATCAAGAGACCGTTGTTGAAAAGTATTTTTGGTGGGTGTTTTATCGTATCCACAGGGATTGTGTGATATCAATGCTTACCATTCAATAATTTACCGTTTTAAGTAAAGAGTTTTCAAATGATTCTTGGTTTTGTAACATAAGTTTGTAGCAAAGACGTAAATTAGAACAAAGATGTTTTAGTTTTGAGAAAAGCATGTCAAGACTAGATTTCACTAACCCTTTTCATACGTATTCGATTAATCAAGCATATGAACTTAGTTTCGATCAATACAATCGCGTATCCTCGCAAATCAGTTTATGTCTAAAGCGAATTCGTGGGTATTATTGTTTAAATCGTTAGATGATGTCTCACGCTAACAATTGAAATAATTAACGTTAAGACCAATACAAAGCGAATATTAAACCCCAAATCTATGTCTAGAGTTTGTTTTTTAAGAGATGAAGATATTAGGTCAAGATTTGGAAAATCTATGTCTAGAGTGATTCAAACCATAAATATGTGTCATACCCCAAATTTTGACCACAAGATTCCCATCATTGTGCAAACAATCATCACAATATGGATGTACCTTTATGCCTCATCAATCTCCTCAGGAATTGTTGAGCATTCACTACAATCAGAGATTAGGGTTTTCAAGCCCTCTTTGAGCTTTTAGACAAAGGATCAATCAAGAAATGACATGATCTTCAACTCGTCTAACCTCTCAAACATTCATAAGGGATCAAGAGGACTCCCACATCAAGAATCAGGCACAAGGTTGCAACATTCCAAGTGGATCCAGCCTCAGGATCGCCAGTGTCACCAAATTAGGGTTTTGGTCGACTGGGGCCTCCAGATGGAAATTTTCATCTGGGCATGAGCCAATGCTTCAAAGCATAACCCTAAATACTCTAAGGGACCTCATAAACCCAATCATCAAGTCAATTTAGCCTCAGGGGATGCATTCACCAAATATCAGGAATTATGGTTTCTTGACCTAATTCACCCCTAAGTTGACTTTTGGGACAAAACATGAGCCAAGACCTCAAGAGATGATTTGAGGGTCTCTAATAAACCACATTAATCCATTTGCAACAATGGATTGATCCAAGAAGCTTGATGCACAAGTTTCAATTTCATCAGGAACACAATTAGGGTTCTGAGGAAAAAGTCAATTGTACCTTTGACTTTTGACCAAGACATGCTCCCAAAGCTTGGGACATGATTCAATACACCCCATAACACCTATGTAACATATCCATCAAGTTTTATTTAGGGCAAGGACTTGATTTCATAGAGGATCGCACAGTTTGGAATTCATCTGGTAAAAAGTCAACTGTGCATAAAAGTCAAAGTTTAACTTTTTGAGATTTTTCATAATTATGGTTCCTTAACCCTAAAATGATGTTAATGTGTGATTGGAATCATCATTCATCAAGAAAAATCAAAGAAAGTGGGATAACTTGTAAAAGGGGTAACCATAAAAACTTAGAATTTTTTCTAAGTTATGAAATAAAGTGGCTAGGGTGCCAACTTCCAAGGATCATAACTTGATATCCAAGCAACCATTTTGGATGATCCAAAGATGGTTTTGTAGCTCTCATGGCATAATTCAAAAGTGTCAACTACACCTCATTCCAAATCTTCATGGATTTTAAGTTATGGAGTGATCAAAATGGTTGAAAACATGAAATGTCACTTTTTCCAACACTTTGTGAAATTTTTCACTAAATCAGGATCTGTCTTGCTTTTTTTCAAAATGTAGGAGGATTTTTCACTTGGAACCAAAAATTTTCAAGACAAACTATGTTCACACATATGTTTTATCACATAAGGGCTTTCCAAAATATCCAAGAGCTTCATCAAACTCCATCTGAGCTAGGAGTTATGACAGCTGCAACATGCCTTGCTGCAAACTGTCTTGGCAAGGCAGATTTGTGCATAAAGACACGATTTGCTCAAATTGTGCAATTCCAAGCATGCTTATCCATCTGAACACCTCAAGGGGGAACAACCAAGGGACAAGCACTAATCTATCAGCCTCCCAAGTCCAAGATTCCCAATGTAGCATGCCAAACCCTAAAAAGCCTAAAAGAGGCCAAGACTCCAATTTTGTTTCCAAGCATTCAATGGATGCACCAAGGTGGCATGAACTGAGCCATTTCCAACTGAACGAGTCAAGGATAATCTCTGAACCAAAGAACCATAGGCTTGTGCCCTAACCTCTAGTCAATGGCTAGAGGAGACTTAAGATTCCAAAGTGATGCAATTGGACAATGAGCTGCTGCAGTTTCCATTCACTATTGCTTGTAAAACAAACTTGCTCTACTATAAATAGAGCTCATTTGTGCTCAGTTTGAGTACACCAAAGCACTACAACACTTGCTTTCCTCAAAATCTCTTTCTCTAGGCCAAAATGCCTTCTTTTGCAAGGTAACTCTGAGTTTTTGAGTTAGAGAGCATTTCCATCATAGCTCATGATCCAAACACATCCAATATGTCATATCTAAGCTGTCCAAACTCTCATAAGTGACTTGTAACACCAAAATCACAAAGTCCCCTCTCAAAACCTCAAAATTGGAATTTTTTTGCATTTTTCAAGCCATGTCTTGATTCAGTCACTTTCAAAACCAGATAAAGCCTCAAACACACTCCAAATATCATCCTTGAACTGTCCCAAATGGTTCCCCACATCTGGAACACCATTTGAGAGAGTTGTTATATTGGCCACTTTTGCCCCTTTTGCAAGAAAGAGCTCAAACTTGTTCCTGAGGATTCCAGTTGATTCCAACCATTCTAAAAACTTCTAAGGAATCATTTGAGGGTGTCCAAAGCATCAAATTGTTTCTGGAACAAAGCACTTGACAGATTACCCAAAAAGCTTCTAAAGAGGTAAGCATCACAACTTGAACTATTTGAAATATGCATTGCTTTGAGGTCCACTGATCATGCACATCTCATACATGTTATATGTGTTGTGTTTGAACCAATTCATCATGTAATTCATGCCTGTAACAAGAGGTAGCATAGAAAATGCAATTATAGGCCTATTTCAAGAACACCATCGGGTTTTGAAATAGGAGCCTAATCTGAAAAAACCACCACCACCATTGGATTCCTTGTGAAATTCTAGGCAGGATAGACCTAAATTTTGTCCCAATCCATGGAGAAATGAGAAAGTTACAAGCTTCACGTTTTTGGCCAAAATATTGCCTTGCATTGCCTTGGCCAGGCCAAAAACAAGGCATGCCTCATATATCCATAGGGTGGTTTTGATACACGGATGTATCACCACCCCAGTGGTAGGAGGCGCGCACTGCACACAAGAGGTCTGGGGTTCGAATCCCCCTTGCCCAGATCCTCTTTTTTTACCATTTTTTCCACTTTTTATCATTTTTCATATTATTTTTAAATGATTTGAAAATTTAATAACTCTCTCAATTTTAATCATTTTTGGATTATTCTTTTTCTGAAAAATCACAAAAATGTTGAAATATTTTATTCCACAAAAAATCAGATTTATATTAATTATTTAATATAGTTGCTATTTTTGTAAATAAATTCATTTTTATTGTTTTAAACCTTTTAAAAAATGAATATTCTCCTTGAAAAATCAAGACCAAATGAGTTTTAATTCATCTTGTGGTTAAATATCATTTTCAAACAAACAACTAGGCCTGCCCTCGTGTTGTAAGTCCCATTTCCTTTCTTTAAAGCACTTTTGGGCCTCTAATAGAGTGTAATACCCAACCCCCTTTTTGTAAATAAATATTTTTGGGCCTCACATATTGTATAAGTCCCTCTGTATATTTTCAAAACAACGGCGCGATCGTCGCCTTTTCAAAATCATCAGGGCATCTCCCTGAGTTATAAGCCCCATCTCCTGTACAAAAATAAACTTTGGACCTCTAATAGAGTGAAATACCCAATCCCTTTTTTTGACCAAAACTTTTTGGGCCTCAGTCGTTGTATAAGTCCCGATACGATATTCAAAACAACAGTGCAATCACTGTTAAAATGTGGGCCTCTCCCTGAGCTGTAAGCCCCGATCTCTGTTCAAAATACTTTATCCTTTGATTTTGAATCCAAATATATAGTTGCTATCAAAAGTTTCTTTAATTTCTTTGTTGAACAACTAACAAAACAGCATGGAAGCTCTACAACGGGTAAGTGTTTATCCGCTTTGTTTTATCTGCTTTCATATACATAACTGTATTGTGGGAAGCTGCGCATGGTTAGTCTTCTTTCATAATTTTTAAATACTCGTCATATATCAACTGTATATATACTAATATAGTTATTTAGAGTTTTCCCCGACAACTACGTCTAGAACTAGGTAAAGCCCTGTTGGTCACTCTTTAAATACATACAAAACTAGATCCCCATAGGATTCCAGATACATTCTTCCCTTCTCTTGGTTTTAAACAATATGGAACAAAGAGAAATGTAGTATTCTCGGTGAACCTTTTCTCAGACTGTCACCCCTAGAAATTGTCAAAGAAATTCTACTCCCCAGAGTTGATCTATTCTCCGTGAATAGCATCTCTTGAGTTTCTTCCAAACCCTCGAACTTTCTTGGAATGATCTCTTCTCTGTGAATTGCATTTCTTGAACTTCTCTTGGTTTAGGGATCCACAGGCTTCCTAAAAGCATCCTCGCCTCCTCTTGGGCATTGTACAAGGACCCTTCGGCTTCTTAGAAGTTCTCATGCCTTCTCTTGGGCTTAATACAAGGACCCTAACGACCTCTTAAAGGTATAAGACAAAACTTAGTCATCCTTTGCTAGAGCAGTCTTTCCAGTGTCAAACCTCAGGCCACTTTAGGGTTGATTCTCATCCCTTAAGGCCCTTACCCTCTTTTGGGCATCCTACAAAAGATAAAACTCTTCGACACTAGCAGACTTGGGCAGTCTAAACCCCCATTGAGTCTCAAAGACATTCTCAAGTTCCTTTCAAACATAGGAAAAAACACCGATCACTCTGGATAAATCTCCAGCAGAAAACCGGTCTCTCTCATGAGAGTTCCCCACCCTTGGGCTTGCCTATGGATCTAATCCTCAGCAGTAAGATAGCCTCCTCTTAGGCTTTGTATAATGATCTTTCCTTAACACAGTCAGCCTCCTCTCGGGCTTTGTACAATGATCCTCCCCCAGCGGAGCTAACCCTTTTGGCACTCTCTTGTTGAGTCAACCTTTTTAGCCTCAATCTCGGGCTTTGTACGAGACAGATAAAAAGACTCTCTTGTTGAGTCGATCACTTTTCAGACTCTCTTGTTGAGTCAATCATTTTTTTCAGACTCTCTTGTTGAGTTAATCACCTTTATGCACTCTCTGGTTGAGTATAAAAGACTCTCTTATTGGGTCAATCTCCTTTTAGCCTCCATCTCGGGCTTCGTACGAGACAACAAATCACTCTCTTGTTGAGTATAAAAGACTCTCTTGTTGATTTAATCAACTCTCAGACTCTCTTGTTGGGTTAATCACCTTTGCAAGACTCTCTTGTTGAGTCCACTCTTTTAGCCTCCGTCTTGGGCTTGGTACAAGACATATAAAAGCACTCTCTCATTGAGACAAGCTCATTCCAGCCTCCCTCTTGGGCTTTGTACAAGACACATATAAACCTCCCCAACGGAGTCAAAAATCCCTTTTAGCCTCAATCTTGGGCTTTGTACAAGACAGAAAGAACATTTTCTCCAGAAAAGTCAAACTGTTAGCCTCATCTTAGGCTTTATATAATGATATCCCCAAAGGGTCAGTCTCTTTTTTGCCTCAATCTTGGGCCTTATACAAGACATATACACTCTCTTGTTGAGTCGGTCTCATATAGCCTCCTCTTGGGCTTCGTATAAAGAAATCCCTAGCTGAGTCAATCAACCTTTTAGCATCAAACTTGTGCTTTGATCAAAACACACAAACATCAACAGTTCCTCTTTAGAGATGACAAATTCTCTCTCAGCCAAAACCCTTTAGCTTCATATCTTGGGCTTTGAACAAGATACAAATCACCTTTAGCTTCATGTCTTGGGCTTTGAACAAGACACCAAAACATCTTTTTCCTCCCATAGAATACGAGGAACTACGATTGCTCTAATTTCCCTGTTTCGTTTAAATGGGAATACGTAGGCATAAGACTACGAAATCTTAGCGACCATACTAATAAAAAACCCTAGGTCCAGTACCTTCACACCAATCAAACATTAGGTCCAGTACCTCACCCAAAACATAAACAAAACTCACTCTCCCTGTCACACTTTCCCAAGAAACTTTCCCAACCCATCAGCAGATAAACACTATCAATTACAAAGCAAAACCTAAAATCTAACATCCTGTGGATAACCACATATAGGATGGGTAATTGACAACTACCCATTGTATAACCTGACCCCGGACCCCCAATCTCTTTTAAAGCGTTTTTTCAGTTAAACATTTGCGACGCAAGGTTAGTTTTAGATACCTTCCCTTTCCCTTCCAGCTTCATGGGATAAATAAGAAATCAGAAAGTAGCACCCTTTCTCCTCGAGGAGGAAAACCCAAACTTCAGGGATAAGGTGGTCGCGTCACCGACAAAAATCGCTCGCTACAATATGACATTAAAAGAAAACAACTTTATCATATATTGATCATCAACCTTGTTCATAAACAAAATATTAAAAGAAATACATACAAGCAAGATTAACTACCTCTAACCTTAACACAAAAGGTGTTTAGCTACACATTGTCATGGTAGCTTGCTTCACAAGTATCGGGAGGAGATGAAAAAACATCCGCATCGAATAATCGAGATCGGATGCAAATCCAGCTTCTCTATGTGAAATATCACTCTTGGATGAAGAAAAGTCAGAAACTTAGGTTATGGTGTGTGAAAATAGGTTATGATCCCAAGAAAAGATCAAAATTGCTTAAATATCTAACTTAAAATCTGTCTTGTTTGCACTGCGAATGTTTTATTCGCCTAGCGAACTACCAAATGGGCACCTGATGTGCCTCTGTACAGTTAAACCGCCTTTGATATTCTGCATAAGTTCGCAATGCGAATAATTATTCGCACAACAAACTATTCGCCTACAAGTTCACACAGCGAACTTAGGTCCCTTTAGCTACTGCCTCTTCCTTGATGTCCTTCGCCAGGTCTTCGCTGGAGCGTTGAAACTGCAAACATTCACTGGAAGTTCGCACTACAAACTTAGGTGCCTTTTCTTACTGCCTCTAGTCTGAGAGTGTTCGCTGGAGCTTCGCCAGATGTTCGCCCAGTGAACATTCGCTGGCAAGTTCGCAAAGCGAACTTACTGAAGTTTCTTCACTTTCTTTAGCAACTTGGATCACTTTTCTTGTGTCTTACTTCTTTGATGACTTAATGCCTTTTTCTGCACAATAACACACAAATTACAAGTACCAAAGGTATTTTCACAATATTTGAAGAATGACAACATTCAAGAATAAAATCCAACAATTCAACATAAAAGAGTTGAAAAATGCCAAGTATTAATGAGAAATATAAGGCATGTTTGACATCTAACAAACTCTCCCCAACTAACTCTTTGCTTGTCCTCAAGCAAAGTATGCCTCTCATTGAAAACCAAGAGGATTTGCTCAAGCATTTAACTCAACCAAGAAAAGATTTAAGGCTCAAATAAACAACAAATGTAAACAAGCAACGATTACAAATTCCTAGAATCGAACAATGTAAAAGAACTTGATTCTTAAACAAATATCAGACAATGTTTCAAGTAACAACTAACTATCATGCTCATATCACTTTAACACTCCTATTCTAAAAAGAATTGAAGGAAAATGTGCTTACAAACGCGGGGCAATTTCGCTCATCTGACAAATGATGCAAATACAAACCAATTCATACAATATCTAAACGATCAATAAAGAAATTATGGAAGCAAAAAGATCACTAAGGGCTTTTAAGGCTGTAGCTTGGTCGTGTTTACAATAAAGGGATATTTCTAAATGCCATTGAATCGAAATTTCTGATGCAAAAGAACATTCACTATACAAGGTGTTCACACATCTCAACTTTATTCACCATTTTCATTCCTTTACCACAAACCTTCTCAAACTTCCTTATGCACAATTATTTGGTCTCTATTTTTCTCTTTCAAGCAAGCATTTTTTTTCTTTGTTTTTCACATTCATATTCACATTTTCTTTTTCTTTTCATGCTTGCTTGAAATTTTTCAAAAGTTTGAGCAACTTACCAATCTTCTTTTTCATTCTCCCCAACTTATTTTCAACTAAACCTTAAGTGAATGCTCCTTGCTTTTTAAGGCAATGAAATCAATAAAAACAATGTTCCAAGGTTCAAGAAGATTTTTTTTTCAGAATAAAATTCAATGATGAACTTAATTTTCAATTTATGTACATACACAAAGTTCATCACTAAGACGAGATCTAAACTGTTTAGGCTCAAAGGGTAAACAAATACTCACTACTCACAGGTAAATTACTGTTTGGACATGGTTGTGCTCATTATCAACAAATGCCTTGATCATTTCTAATGCTTCCACAAAATCACACAAATCATAAGATAAAGCATGAATTAAAAGTATAAGACAAAATTCATCAGCAATCCTATGCATATAGTAGACCGTGGAGGTTTCTCACCATTTTGGTTTTTGGACCTAAGTGACATGAGCAATCAACAAAGTTACAACAAGAAACAAAATTACATTTGCAAAAAGACAAGAAGTTCTAACACATTCTAAATCCTAGAAATAGGTAACCGTGTACCTTGCCAACAAATACATGCTTAAGTACTATCCTTGCCATCCAAACTTGGAAGAGTCTTCCTTGGTGAACAAACAACACCAACCTAGAAATTCTTTCAATTCCACACCCAAAAATGGAAACATTAAAATTTCCACAAGCATACCAACATAACACAATAATAAGCATACCAACATAATTTAAGAGTTAAACATTCTTTACTGAAGAATTCAACTCTTAACAACAATAATAAAAAGAAACGAAAATAAAATAAAATGAAAGCTGAACAATTCAACTGAATAACAATACCAATAAAAATAGTGTCATGGTGTTAAAAACACCAACAAAAGTATCAGTACCTAACAAAGGTACATAGTACATCAAATATCCAAAATATTCCACATAGTGGATGAAGTACAATAAAAACTAATACAAAAAACATAATAATAAAAAAACTTCACTTTGAAGATCAAAGGAAGTTGCACAAAATGATATCAATCAAAATTAGTCCTCCTCTGAATCAGAACCAGACACCTCAACCTCCTCACCAGACTCGGAACCAGATACCTCAACACCCTCATCATCATCACCTGCATCAGCATCAGTATCCTCAGCATCCTCAGGTTCAACTGCCTCTGCTCCCCCTCCAAAATCTGGCCTGGCGTCAGGCCAACGAGCATGGGCTAGGAATTGCTCCCTAGTCATCATAGAATGGTCCATGGAAGGCTCTCGAATCTGCAGCTGCAAAACCTGCATAGAATCGTGTAAAGTTATACTGGCAAATCTCTCTCTGATATGGGTAGAATCCCTGAGATCCTAAACCACTAGACCCATCACCTGTACCTGTACCGGCATCAGTACCAGCACCAGAAGACTCTCCTCTCAACCCCTTCGGCTTACAGAATTTATCCACGTATCTATCATCAATTGTGGTCGGAATCGTAACCTGACGGCGGGAGGGCAAGTTTACCCTCGCATGCACACATAAAGCCATGATTAAACAAGGAAATACAAGAGGACAATTCTTCTATGAGGTCGGACCTAGTCCACTTTCCACTACAACCCGCATCTCGTCAGCTATAATTCGGGCCACATCGATTTGAACATTCGTCATGATGCTATGGACCAGATGAGCAATGGGTATGGTAATAGTAGAAGAGTGCGACTTTGGCTTTATATTTGTTAAAACCAATAATAGAATCAGCTGAGCCAAAGGACGCATGTCCTCTCGATGGTACCTCCGTGGAACCCCAGATGGGTTTAATTCAACTGTATTCCCTTCACACAGTAAATCACAAGTGATGGCATCCGTGTCCCTGTGCAATCTCGAGGTACGGTGGTAGGCGTCAATCTCATTTTCTCTCAAAGGCAGCGGGTTATCAAGAACCGTGTTTATTGTATCCCAATCAAACTTCACAACTTTTCCCAAAACCAAAGTCTTCCATGCAAATTCCTCATCATCATTCTAGAGCGCATTTGCGTAGAATTCTCGAATCATCTCCACATTATAACTGTGCATTGGAGTTATCAACTTCCCCCATTTTTTACGTTCAAGGAGTGTTGCTACCGCTCGGTAGGTTCCTTGTGGATTCAAGTTAAATCTCTTCTCTGGCAAGATGCTTCTTTTTTCGAGTGTCAAGTAACGGGCAGCCTGCCTTGCCCCTTGAAAACGGTCATTATCAAACTGGATAGGAATTGGTTGCGAAGGGCTTCCGGTTTTTCTTTTCTTTGAAGGAATAACTTTTGGAGCCATCTGCGAAACCATAAGCAAAAACAAACAACCAGCCAACAAACAGTTTCATCAGCAAGGAAACAAAACAATAAAACCAGAATCCTAAATAAACAGCAAAAATTTTAGAATTTTGTTCTGTTCGCCCAGAAGTTCGCAAGGCGAAGCCCTGGTGAACATTCGGCCCAGATTCGCTAGGCGAAGTCCTGGCGAATATTCGCCCCAGGTTCGCAAAGCGAACTAGTGGCGAACCCGCGAATTTCTAACATAGCAGTTTATGCCCACTTTTCCAAAACAACAAAAACTTTCACAAACAATATCCATTCTTAATACTTATATCCACATGCAAAAACAAAAAAACATTAAGAACAGATATGATTGGTACATTCTACCCTAGAATCAATTGTTCTAAGTTCAACCTAACCCTAACCACATGTTCTATCAAGAATTAAAAGAAGAAAATGAAAGTCAAACCTATGATAATGATGAGATTAGCTTGGAAAAAAATTGTCAGAAGATGCAGAAATTCCAAGAGTTCGTGGGAGAGAGTGCAAAGTGTGTGAGTGTTTGCTTGAGAGTGAGAGTGGCAAAGTAAGGTTAGGGTTTCCTCACCAATTCAGAAAAAGTGGGTCTTGGGCCATAAAGTCTGGCCCACCAACTTTTTAAACCCCTTTTTTAAGTGACGTGGCAGCAAACACTTTATGTCTGTCTCACTTTATTCGCAATGCGAACTGGCTAGCGAATACTCGCTCCAGGTTCGCAATGCGAACTTCCCAGCGAACATGACAGAACTTTGAAATTTTTTTTTGTCTGTACCACACCAGTCACAACCATTCTAACAACTTACAATACACAAAAACAATAAAAAAATGCAGAAACACTTACAATGTTGGGGTGCCTCCCAACAAGCGCTTTGTTTAACGTTGTTTGAGCTCGACAGTCAAATGTGACCTCAAGGATCGCAAAAAGGAACTACGACGGTATTTCGCTCGAAATCACCGCCAAGATAAATCTTCAACCTCTAACCATTTACAATCCAACTCTCATTTGACTGCGTGTCTTAAATGAAAATCGCCCCATATTGTTTGATCTCACGAATCCAGAATGGACCAGACCACTTAGATTTCAATTTTCTAGGGAACAGTTTTAATCGAAAATTAAAAAGTAACACCAGCTGCCCTACTTCAAACTGTTTGGTCATTATCTTTCTGTCATGGTAAGTTTTCACTCGGTCTTTGTACAGCTTGTTGGAGTCATACGCTTGGAGGCACAATTCCTCCATTTCATGCAATTGTACCTTTCTTTTTTCTCCGCTTAAAGTTGGATCAAAATTCAGAAATTTCAAGGCCCAAAATGCCTCATGTTCCAACTCCACCGGCAAATGACAATTCTTACCATAGACCATTTTGAAAGGTGTGAGACCAATCAGAGCCTTAAAAGCTGTCCGATAGGCCCACAAAGCATCGTCGAGCTTGTTTGACCAGTCTTTTCTCGAGGTCGACACCATTTTTTCCAAGATCCTTTTAATTTCTCGGTTTGATAACTCCGCTTGTCCATTAGCCTGAGGATGGTATGGTGTTGCAACTTTGTGCTTTACACCATACTGCTCCAAGGCTTTTTCTAGTCGAGTGTTGCAAAAGTGGGATCCTCCGTCACTTATCAACACCCTTGGAGTACCAAATCGAGAAAAAATGTTTTTCTTTAAAAATTTGATCACAGTTTTTCCGTCCGCTTTACCACATGCTATCGCCTCTACCCACTTGGATACATAGTCAACTACGACCAAAATATACTCGTTGGAAAACAATGATGGAAAAGGTCCAACAAAGTCTATTCCCCAACAATCAAACACCTCGACTTCCAACATGTTTTGTAACGACATTTCATTCAGTTTAGAAATTCCATCACTTCTTTGACACTTGTCACAACTTTGTGCATGCGCACACGCATCTTTGAATAAATAAGGCCAATAAAAACCCGATTGAAGGACTTTCGTTGCCGTTCTTAATCCGTTGTAATGTCATCCATATGGAGAGTTGTGACAATGCCAAAGTATGTTAGTGGCCCCTTCTTTTGACACACACCTTCTCAAAATGTTATTGACACTAAGCTTAAACAAATATGGTTCATGCCAAATAAAATAATTGGCGTCAGATAAAAATTTATTTTTCTAATGATGAGTTAGACCTTCCGGTATTAATTCGGCGGCTTTGTGATTTGCCATGTCGGCAAACCATGATCTAACTTGCACCATATACAACTTTTCATCTGGAAATTCCTCCTAGACCTCTAATTCATTTTTGATTACCTCAACATTCATAAGGCGGGATAAGTGATCCACCACCAAATTCTCAGATCCCTTCTTGTCAAGAATTTCCAAATCAAATTCTTGTAACAAAAGGACCCAACGAATTAGCCTTTGTTTTGAATCCGGCTTGGTATGCAAATACTTAATCGCCGCGTGATCCGTGTAAACCACTACTCTAGACCCAATTAAATAAGACCTAAATTTCTCCAATGCATACACTATCGCAAGCAACTCTTTTTCGGTTGTTGTATAGTTTACTTGAGCTTCATTCAAGACTTTGCTCGTGTAGTGTATAACATGAAAAAATTTTGTTCTCCGTTGACCCAATGCCGCACCTACCGCATAATCGCTCGCGTCACACATGAGTTCAAAATCCATTTTCCAATTTGGCGCGATGATTATGGGTGTTGTAGTCAAACTTTGTTTTAAAGAATTAAAAGCGACCATGCAAGACTCATCAAAATCAAAGGACTTATCTTTGTTGATCAAATTGCTCAAAGGCTTTGTGATCTTTGCAAAATCCTTGATGAACCTCCGATAAAATCCCGCATGTCCAAGGAAGCTCCTTATACCTTTTACATTCAACGGTGGTGGTAATTTCTCAATAACATCCACCTTGGCTTGATCCACTTCAAGGCCCCTTGAAGAAACTTTGTGGCCTAGCACAATTCCTTCGGTTACCATGAAGTTGCATTTTTCCCAATTGAGTACCAAGTTAGTTTCCACACACCGTTCAAATACCGCATTCAAGTTTTTCAAACAAATATCAAACGATTGCCCAAAAACCGAGAAGTCATCCATAAAAACCTCAATTGTCTTTTCGATCAAGTCCAAAAATATTGCTTGCATACACCGTTGAAAAGTTGTCGGCGTATTACACAACCCAAACGACATCCTCCTATAAGCGAAGATTCCAAAAGGGCATGTGAAAGCATTTTTTTCATGGTCTTCCGGGTTCACAATAATTTGATTGTAACCCGAATAACCATCCAAAAAATAGTAGAATTCTTGACCGGAAAGTCTCTTAAGTATTTGGTCCATAAACGGAAGAGGGAAATGATCTTTCCTCGTAACTTGGTTTAGCCTATGGTAATCGATACACATTCTCCACCCGGTCATAGTTCTTGTCGGGATTAACTCATTTTTCTCGTTTCGGATAACCGTCAATCCTCCTTTCTTCGGTACCACTTGCACCGGGCTAACCCATGGGCTATCAAAAATCGGGTAAACCATTTCGGCATCTAACATTTTTACCACTTTCTTCCTAACCACCTCTTTCATGGTAGGATTTAAGCGACGTTGCGGTTGAGCGACCGCTTTGAAATCTTCTTCCATGAATATTCGATGCATACAATAAGAAGGACTTACCCCTTTTAAATCAGAAAGAGTCCATCCCATCGCCTCTTGATTCTTTTTCAAAACACAAATAAATTTTTCTTCCTCAATTGTGGTTAGCTCCATGCTAATGACCACCGGTTTGTACCCCTCATCATCAAGAAAAACATATTTAAGATGAGAAGGCAACAACTTTAATTTAAGCTTAATTTCGTCATTATTT
This sequence comes from Lathyrus tuberosus, assembly GCA_022829125.1. NCBI lineage: Eukaryota > Viridiplantae > Streptophyta > Magnoliopsida > Fabales > Fabaceae > Lathyrus > Lathyrus tuberosus. The sequence goes on along the minus strand of JALAZF010000060.1, from coordinate 8,872,487 downwards.
TCCTTTTTCAACATTTCCACCCTATCTTTCAAAGGCGAAATTTCATCCAATTCTTCTAGTTCTCGCAAACACTTTTCGATCTCTTTTTCTTCGGTTTCATTGATACTTTGAAGAGAATTTGTAAGAACTTTTTGTAATGGGGTTGGAACTTGTAACCGGCAAAGTGACTCGTCCTGAATCACTTTCTTTCCACGGGAGAGTTCGTTGAATGATAGCGCTACAACTAGCATCAACCATGATAGTTTTATTGATCCGTATACCTTTTCTTTTTTGTGAGAATATCCTTCATGAATTTTGCGTATTTTGGCATTTGCTCCAATTCTTCGAAAAATGGAATGTTGATTTGCAATTGCTTGAAAATGTCCATAAACCGAGCATAGTGCCTCACAATATCTTTCTTTGACGGAGCATGAAGATATGGCAAATGTTGGATCAGAATAGTACTCACCGGTTCCTTCCCTTTCTTAGTCTTTTTCAATTTTTCTCTCTCATTCTTTTTCTCTTTTTCCTCACTTTTTTTCTTTTCATTTTCAACTAAATCTCCCTCAACATTTTTTTTCTACTTCATTCTCATCAATATATTTTTCTTTTTCAACTACTTCCTCTTCTTCCACTACAACCTCACCTATGCCCATATCAATTTATCTTCCACTTCTTGTAAGAATTGCCTTGCAATGCTCTTTTGGGTTTGGTTGAGTATTTGCCGAAAAAGTTCCTTTGTGTTGGTCGGCCAATTGTTTTGATAATTGCCTCATTTGCATCTCAAGATTCTTTATAGCCGCATCGGTATTCTTTTGATTAAACATTGACATTTGTATAAATTGCGCGAGGGTGTCTTCAATCTTTGTATTTCCACTTGGAGCGTGTGGAGGTTGAGTGTAGTTTTGATATTGTTATTGACGATTTGAAGGTCCGGTATCTTGAGGCCTCCACGGTTGTTGATAACCTTGATTACCTCTTGGTTGGTAACCTTGGTTACCTTGTTGGTAAGGTGGTCGAGGTTGATATCCTTGGTTTTAATTTCCCGCATAATTCGCTTCTTCCAAATCTGGAGGACAATACCCAGTAGGTTGATCTCCTCTACAAAGCTCACAACTCGCTATTTGTTGGTTATTGTTGGGAACTTCTTGCATTTCTTTGATTTGTTGTGGAAGTTTTAACATTTGTTGTGTTAACAACTCCACTTGTTGGGATATCAATTTATTTTGAGCAAGAATAGCATCGTTAGTCCCCAATTCAAGCATTCCCAGTTTCCTTTGAGTAGTGCCACGGTTATGATTCCCTTGATGATCATTTAGTGCCATCCTATCAATGATAAAAATTACTTCTTCGGCACTTTTGGACATTAATGACCCACCCGAAGTCGCATCCAACAAGGTTTTATGATTTGGTTGGAGACCATTTCTAAAAATATGCACTTGTGTAAGTTCATCAAAACCGTGTCCTTTGCATTTTCTTAGCATGGATTTGTATCTCTCCCAAGCTTCGTTGAGGGATTCATTTCCACCTTGAACAAAAACCGCGATCGCCGTTTTCGCTTCCATAAAACGATTATGTGGAAAACATCGTTCTAGGAATTTTTCTTCCAACACGTTCCAATCCGTCATAATAACAGTCGACTGATCAAGGTACCATTCCTTCGCTTTCCCTATCAAGGAATGAGGAAAAAGTCTCTTGAACAAAGACTCCTCTTCAGCTTCAGGCGCTCCAATTGCACCGGCAATTTCGTAAAACTTTGTAAGATGAGTGAAGGGATCCTCATGATCCATACCGGTGAATGGATTTTGGTATAGAAGAGCAAGGATGTCGGTCTTCATCTCGGAATGCCTCACGTTGCAGGCATTGCGAGCAAACTGAACTGTGTTCCTCAGACTGTTAGTGCATGGCATTGAAGCAGGTGGTGGTGTTGCCATGGTTGGCGTAGACTATGGTGTTGGTGTAGAAGATTCTCCTTGTGTTCGTCTTTCCTTAGCAAGTTGCCTCCTCTGTCTAGTTTTTCTATTTAACTTACGTGCAGTTCTCTCAATCTTAGGATCGAAAAGAAGTTGATTTGCGTGTAACTTCCCTCGCATAAAGAGAGTCTACACACTTATCCTAATAAATTAAAAAGCACAAAGGAATTATAGAGGTAAGAGATTAACAATACACAAATCTTAAAATCACCAAACTATTGAAATGCTTGCAATATCAAACAACAATCCCCGGCAACGACGCCATTTTGTTGAAAAGTATTTTTGGTGGGTGTTTTATCGCATCCACAGGGATTGGGTGATATTAATGTTTGTCGTTCAATAGTTTACCGTTTTAAGTAAAGAGTTTTCAAATGATTCTTGGTTTTGTAACATAAGTTTGTAGCAAAAACGTAAATTAGAACAAATATGTTTTCGTTTTGAGAAAAACATGTCAAGACTAGATTTCGCTAATCTTTTTCATACGTATCCGATTAATCAAGTATATGAACTTAGTTTCGATCAATACAATCGCGTATCCTTGCAAAATTAGTTTATGTCTAAAGCGAATCCGTGGGTATTATTGTTTAAATCGTTAGATGATGTCTCACGCTAACAATCGAAACAATAAACGTTAAGACCAATACAAAGCGAATATTAAACTCCAAATCTATGTCTAGAGTTTGGTTTTTAAGAGATGAAGATATTAGGTCAAGATTTGAAAAATCTATGTCTAGAGTGATTCAAACCATAAATATGACATTAAAAGCAAACAACTTCATCATATATTGATCATCAACCTTGCTCATATACAAAAGATCAAAAGAAATACATACAAGCAAGATTAACTACCTCTAATCTTGACACAAAAGGTGTTTAGCTACACATTGTCATGGTAGCTTGCTTCACAAGTATCGGGAGGAGATGAAAAAGCATCCGCGTCAAAAAATCGAGTTCGGATGTAAATCCAGCTTCTCTATGTGAAATATCACTCTTGGATGAAGAAAAGTCAGAAACTTAGGTTATGGTGTGTGAAAATAGGTTATGATCCCAAGAAAAAATCAAAATTGCTTAAATATTTAACTTAAAATCTGTCTTGTTCGCACTGCGAATGTTTTATTAGCCTAACGAACTACCAAATAGGTACCTGATGTGCCTTTGCACAGTTAAATCGGCTCTGATATTCTGCATAAGTTCGCAATGCGAATAATTATTCGCACAGCGAACTATTCGCCTACAAGTTCGCACTGCGAACTTAGGTGCCTTTTCTTACTACCTCAAGTCTGAGAGTGTTCGCTGGAGCTTCGCCAGATGTTCGGCCAACGAACATTCGCTGGCAAGTTTGCAAAGCGAACTTACTAAAGTTTCTCCACTTTCTTTGGCAACTTGGATCACTTTTTTTGTGTCTTACTTCTTTGATGACTTAATGCCTTTTTCTGCACAATAACATACAAATTACAAGTACCAAAGGTATTTTCACAATATTTGAAGAATGACAACATTCAAGAATAAAATCTGAAATTCTGGCACAGATATCAGATGTCCTACACAGATGTTGAGACATTGATATCCAACACAATGAACAAGATAACAATAATAATAACAGTGCAGAAAGTAAAGAACACAGTGATATGTTTACCCAGTTCGGATCAACAATCCTACTCTGGGGGCTACCAAGCCAGGGACGAAACCAATATACGATAGTATCAATTCACAGATCATACAATAACCAAACCCTGTTATAATCTGCTCACTTAATCACTACCCTTCCTATGACTTCTACCTAAGACTCACCTAGGTATGAGGCCCTCCTCAAATCCCTCTACAACCACAACCGTGATTGGTTCCTTTCAACACAAGAACAAAACGAAAGTCACACTTTCAAAACACACAATTCTCAATACTTCAAAGCTTATGAGAATTGACACACAAGAAACTCAATGCTTAAAAGCTTATGAGTAACTGACAGAACTTACAACACAAAAACCAGTCCTTATACTGTTATCAGAATGATACCAGTTAGGCTCACAAATAACACTCGAAAACCCTAACAAAAACACACGTAAGTTCCACACCTAAACTAGGTTTACACCAGTCAATATATAGCATTAAATCTGGACTGGATTGGGCTTCAAAAACGCAGCCAGAAGGAATATTAATTGCTATAGTTCGTCATGAATGCAAACGCCAAGTCTACTCCTCAGGTTTTCAAACTGAACTGGATCCAGAGCCTTGGTAAATATGTCAGCAAGCTGGTTTTCTGTGCTCACATGCTCAAGAGTTATGACTTTGTCCTCCACAAGTTCTCCGATGAAGTGATGCCTGATATCAATGTGCTTAGTCCTGCTATGTTGAATAGGATTTTTTAAAATATTAATAGCACTCAGGTTGTCACAAAATAATGTCATGACATCTTGTGTGACATTATACTCAGATAGCATTTGCTTCATCCACACCAGTTGAGCACAACTACTTCCAGCTGCTATGTACTCAGCTTCAGCAGTAGAAAGAGAAATAGAATTTTGCTTCTTACTAAACCATGAAATAAGATTATTTCCCAGAAAGAAACATCCTCCAGAGGTACTCTTCCTATCATCAGCACTTCCAGCCCAATCAGCATCACAGTATCCTACTAAAATGGGACTTGAGTCATGGGAGTACAACAACCCATAATCACATGTACCACTCACATACTTAAGAATTCTCTTAACTTGATTGATGTGACTGACCTTGGGTTCTGGTTGGTATCTTGCACACACGCCAACAGCAAAGGTTATGTCTGGCCTACTTGCTGTAAGATACAACAGGCTTCCAATCATGCTTCTGTATAAACTTTGTTCAACATTCACTCCCTTTTCATCTTTGGATAACTTCAAGTGAGTAGGAGCAGGAGTTCTCTTATGCTTGGCATTATCCAGTCCAAACTTCTTCACAATGTTCCTCGCATATTTGCTCTGACAAATAAAAATGGAATCTTCCATCTGCTTGACTTGTAATCTAAGGAAGTAGGTCAATTCACCTACCAAGCTCATCTCAAATTCAGACTGCATTTGGTTGACAAAATGTTGGACCATTTCATCCGACATCCCACCAAACACAATATCATCTACATAAATCTAAGCAATCATTAGTTTCCCATCCTTCTCCTTGACAAAAAGTGTTTTATCAATACCACCCTTCCTGTATCCATGGTTGACTAAGAACTCAGTCAGCCTTTCATACCAAACTCGTGGAGCTTGTTTCAACCTATACAAAGCCTTCTTTAGCTTGAATACATGATCAGGAAAATTTGGATCCACAAACCCTTTAGGCTGCTCAACATAGACTTCCTCACTAAGATAGCCATTCAGAAAGGCACTATTGACATCCATTTGAAACAATCTGAATTTCAACAAACATGCCACTCCTAGCAGCAATCTGATGGATTCCAATCGAGCCACAAGAGCAAATGTTTCATCGAAGTCTACTCCTTCAATCTGTGTGTATCCTTGAGCAACTAATCTGGCTTTGTTTCTGGTAACAACTCCTTGTTCATCAGACTTATTCTTATAAACCCATTTTGTTCCAATCACATTTGTTCCTGCTGGTCGTGGTACCAGTTCCCAGACTTCATTCCTCTTGAATTGACAAAGCTCATCTTGCATAGCACTTATCCAGAACTCATCTGTCAATGCTTCTTTGACATTCTTTGGTTCAATCTTTGAAACAATGCATGCATTTAACACAGCCTCCCTCGTTCTGGTTCTTACACCTTCATTCAGATTTCCAATAATCAATTCCTTAGAGTGATCCTTCTGAATCCTTATAGAGGGTCCCCTGTTAGCATCCTCTACCTCTTCATTCTCAGGTCTAGTGTCGGTTTCATGAGCATTATTTTCTACGGACTCAATGTCTTGTGAGATTTCATTGTTCATGGGAAGGCATGCTCCAACATCATCTGGGACACCTTCGTCTTTCCCAGAGTCATCAACCACCACATTTATGGATTCCATCATCACCTTAGTTCTGGAATTAAATGCCCTATATGCTTTACTGTTTGTAGAGTATCCCAAAAATATCCCTTCCTCGCTCTTAGGATCCATCTTTCGCCTCTGCTCACGATCCGCCAAGATATAGCACTTACTCCCAAACACATGGAAATACTTCACATTTGGCTTTCTACCTTTCCATAGCTCATAAAGAGTGACAAAAGTACCTGATCTGATAGTCACCTTATTGTGTATATAGCAAGCGGTATTCATGGCTTCAGCCCAAAAATGATATGGAAGCTTTTTGGCATGAATCATGACCCTTGCACACTCTTGTATAGTCCTATTCTTGCGTTCCACCACACCATTCTGCTGAGGAGTGATCGGTGATGAGAATTCATGAGTGATTCCTTCAGATAAGCAAAACTCTTTAAACCTGCTATTTTCGAATTCTTTCCCATGGTCACTTCTGATTCGAACAACACCACAATCCTTTTCCCGTTGAATTCTTTGACACAACTCTTTGAAGGCTACAAATACTTCAGACTTTTCTCTGATAAAGCTTATCCAGGTGAATATGGAGTAATCATCAATGACAACATAGGCATACTTCTTCCCACCAAGACTTTCAACCTGCATAGGTCCCATTAAGTCCATGTGAAGCAGTTCCAGAACTCTAGAAGTTGTGGTAAGATGTTGAAGCCTCTTGTGTGACACCCTTGTTTGCTTCCCAACTTGACATTCACCACATATTCTATCCTCATCAATCTTTAGCTTGGGAATACCTCTAACAGCTTCACTTGACATAACTTTCTTCATCCCTTTCAAGTGTAAGTGACCCAATTTCTGATGCCACAGTTTGGTTTCATCTTCCTTTGACATCAAACAGGTAGACAAACTTTCCGATTCTTGAGGATTCCACAGATAACAGTTATCCTTAGACCTGGTTCCCTTCATAACAACTTCATCTTTCTCATTGGTTACTAGACATTCAGATTTTGTGAAATTTACTTTGAGTCCTACATCACACAATTGGCTTATACTGATCAAATTTGCGGTCAGCCCTTTGACAAATAAAACACGATCCAGATTTGGTTGTCCTGTGTAGTCCAGCTTTCCAACACCTTTTATTTCACCTTTTGATCCATCCCCAAAAGTGACATAATTGGTGGAGTGAGGCTTGATATCTGACAAGAATTTCTTCACACCAGTCATGTGTCTTGAACAACCATTGTCAAAGTACCAATCTTCCCTTGCGGATGCTCTAAGAGAGGTATGTGCTATGAGACCGGCCATCATATTTCTAGGAGTCCATCTTCTCTTCACTTTAGCCCAACTCTGTCCTTAATTTTGTTGATGAGCAGTTTTGGGATAGCCGCGCAACTTGTAGCAAAATGACTTTAAGTGACCAATCTTTCCACAGTAATGGCATCTCCACGGTTTATACTTTGAACTACATACTCTTTTCTAATGCTTCATCTGATGTTGAAACATGTGATTTGACATCCCCTCTTCATGCTTTATTTTCTGAGGAACAAACTTTAATACAGGCTTCTTGTAGGTCTCTGCTTGATTGTTAAAACCAAGGCCTTGCACATTTCCAGCATCTTTCCCAGTCTGAAGAATCTCATCCAGCTGCGTGGTACCATTGTTCAGCATTCTTATAGATTTGGTCATATTGTCAAGTTTTGACTTTTGCCATACAACCTCCTCTTTCAGATCAGCAATGATTGATAGATGTTCTTCCTTCTCAGCTTCTAGTTGAGCTATCAGAACCTTCTGTTCTAATATTATCTGGCACCTTTCTTCATTCTTGATACACAACTCTGAGAACCCGGTGAAGACTTCTTCCTTAGTGAGTTCTCTAATATAAGATTCTTTGTCAGAGTCAGACTCACAAGTAGTTCCTCCACCAACCTTACATATCCCGGTCAAGGCTGTCACCAATTTTGCTGATTCTTCTTCAAGATCACTCTCAGACTCTCCTTCTGACCAAGACACAGATAAGTCATTCTTCTACCTTTTAAGATACGTGGGACACTCAGTCTTTATGTACCCAAATCCCTCACATCAAAACACTGAACTCTCTTCCCTTGATTGAAGTCTTCTTCAGTTCTGGACCTTCTGCCTCCATCCTGGTTTTTACTGATGTCAAGTGACTTGTTCTAAGCATTTGCTCTCGACTTCCAGTCAATCCTTTTCAACACTTTGTTAAATTGTTTTCCAAGCAATACCAGATCTTTAGACACCCCTTCATCTCTGACCAGATCACCTTCATCTTCTGAGTCACCAGCATTTGACACAAAAACTATGCTCTTCTTCTTTTCAGACTTTTCACTGATCCCTAATTCAAATGTTTGAAGAGATCCCACAAATTCATCCACATTCATCTTGTCTATATCCTGAGCTTCCTCTATAGCAGTCACTTTCATGTCAAATCTCTTAGGTAGAGATCTGAGGATTTTTCTGACCAGTTTGCTGTCAGACATCTTTTCACCTAGGGCACTTGACGCATTAGCTATCTCAATAATGTTCATGTGAAAGTCATGAATGCTCTCATCTTCCTTCATCTTCAAATTTTCAAACTTGGTAGTGAGTATCTGAAGTTTTGACATCTTCACCTTTGAAGTCCCTTCATGAGCAACTTTCAAGACCTGCCAAGCCTCTTTTGCAATGGTGCAGTGTTCAATCAACCTGAAGATATTTTTGTTAACACCATTAAACAACGCATTCATGACTTTGGAATTTCCCAAGGACCCTTTGTAATCTGCATCATCCCAGTCTTCCTCTTCCTTCACCACATCAGTAGATTTACCTTCTCCATCTCTAACCTTTGGGGGTTCCCATCCTTTTATAACAGCTTTCCATGCTTGATCATCCATGGATTTGATGAATGCTATCATCCTCAGTTTCCAATAGTCATAGTTGGAACCATCAAGCAGAGGTGGTTTGTTCAAAAATCCTCCATCCTTGTCCATTGTACCAGAAAGTACCTTCCCTGAATCTCACCCAGAACCAAACAAGGGTGCAAGCTCTTGATGCCAATTGAAATTCTGGCACAGATATCAGATGTCCTACACAGATGTTGAGACACTGATATCCAACACAATGAACAAGATAACAATAATAATAACAGTGCAGAAAGTAAAGAACACAGTGATATGTTTACCCAGTTCGGATCAACAATCCTACTCTGGGGGCTACCAAGCCAGGGACGAAACCAATATACGATAGTATTAATTCACAGATCATACAATAACTAAACCCTGTTATAATCTGCTCACTTAATCACTACCCTTCCTATGACTTCTACCTAAGACTCACCTAGGTATGAGGCCCTCCTCAAATCCCTCTACAACCATAACCCGTGATTGGTTCCTTTCAACACAAGAACAAAACGAAAGTCACACTTTCAAAACACACAATTGTCAATACTTCAAAGCTTATGAGAATTGACACACAAGAAACTCAATGCTTAAAAGCTTATGAGTAACTGACAGAACTTACAACACAAAAACCAGTCCTTATACTGTTATTAGAATGATACCAGTTAGGCTCACAAATAACACTCGAAAACCCTAACAAAAACACACGTAAGTTCCACACCTAAACTAGGTTTACACCAGTCAATATATAGCATTAAATCTGGACTGGATTGGGCTTCAAAAACGCAGCCAGGAGACTGCTCACAAATCTGCAAAATAAACTCCAACAAAATAGGTCTTCAATCTAAAGTTTCCTAATATGTCTCCATAATTAGAAAGCGCTGAAAATCCAAAAACCAACACAAAAACACAATCCAAAAATACTTTGGATGCCACATAGGATAACCAAATATTCACAGAATATTCAGTAACATTTAACAGCAACAGAATCTCCTTTTAAACTGAATTCAGACGCGATGTCCTATAAGCCAGTATGGGACATCTTCATTCGACATGTTGAATGCAGCAACTTAGAACATCTTGTTTCAACTACTTGCTGCTAGAATAGTTTTAGCAAAATAAATGCCAACCATAAAATCAACGAAATAACAAAATCCAACATAAAAGAGTTGAAAATGCCAAGTATTAATGAGAAATATAAGGCATGTTTGACATCTAACAACCGTGCTAAGTAACATGGAAGCATCCTTCAAGAATCTAGAGATGCAACTTGATCAAATATCCAGCCAATTATAATTAAAATTGAGACCTATTGGGGATTTATATGAAAATATGTTAGATAGTCCTAGGATAAGAGGAAATTGAAAGAGAAGTCAAACAAGAATGTGAGGGTATTCGATGAAGGAAGAGTTAAAGAAACCTTGACCCATTTCATATAGATTACTCAAATCAATCTCTGAAAAATCAACATGCAATAAAAAACCTTGCAAAAGGACATAGAAGCATTCTTCGAGAACTTAGATATGCAACTTTGTCTAGTATTTAGCCAATTAGCATTAAAACTGAGCTCTAGTGGGGAGTTCGATGGGAAAATTTTAGATAGTCCCAGAGATAAGGAAATTGAAAGAGAAGTAAAACATGAATGTGAGGTAGTCGATGAAGGAGGAGTTGAAAAAGAGAAAGAAGAAGAAAAATGCATAACACCGGATAAAGAGATAGAAGTAAGAATAGAAGAAACAGAAGTGAAAATTATATGTGGGAAAAGAACAAGAATGCAATATGAAGATTATATAATATTGGATAAAGCTCTAAATTCAATAATTTGTTTAGACGTAGATGTCCAACTACAAGATCTTCAACAAAAGAATAGTCCTACACCTAGCAACAAGGCTAATAAAAGAGAAGATGTAGATGAAGTACTGGATGATATTTATGCCTTATTTAATACTATCAAACTTAAGAGAATATAGAAGAAAAAACTTCAATTCTTAAAAGTGATGGAATTCCTACCAAACAAAAGGAAGAAGAAGGATGTTGTGTTTTTCTTCTCATATATGTCGCCCTAACACAAAAATTGTAAGGTCAAGCTTAGGACCTTAGAGAAGCGCTTAATGGGATGCAACCCATCAGATAATTTTTTATTTCATTTGAAAATTTTAAATTTCAGTTTATTTCAATTAATTGGTTTTGTTTTGTAGCATGTCACATTTAGGAGCAATAGGACAAAAACTTGAGAAAGGGATTGAAAGAAGAAATAGAGACTAAAAACTCTCTCTAATCCTATTAGATTTTTCTTCTAATCTCTTTGCACTTTCTAGTGTTGTTGTTGTTGTTGTTTCAAGCAATGGATCCAAAGCGAAGTCGCTCATCTCGAGCATCATCATCAATCAGACGAGGGCAGAGTGGACCAAACAAAACCAAGACTTCAACAACACCATGCAAGACGTGCAAGACTTTTTCAGCTCTAATGATATGTTAATTTGGAGTTTTCTGAATTAGAATTAATTTATGTGATTCCCTTTTGCGTCCAACAAGTCAATTTCTCAAGTTAATCTCTAGTATTAGCTACAATACTTGGAACTTGGCTCCCATTTATACCAATAAGTTTATGTTTATCTTTAATAAACAACTTTGTTGCTGCTCTTTCTTTCAGATTTACAAAATTGCAATTTTAGTAGTGAACAGATGAACCATAAGCATCATCAAAAACAAAATGTTATCATTAAGAAAGTTCTTTGTGGATTGAGAGTTGAGGAAGAAAGGAACAACCAACTAACTTGTACTCAATCTCTAGATACCTCAACTAGTAATGTTTAAGCCAAATATTCCATTGTTTACCTTTTCTTCTTATGAGAGTATCAATACAATATCTATTTTCTAGAATTTGCATTACTTCTGATATAATCTATTGGTTTGATAAATACACACTAAGGCACTTGTTTGTGGTAAAGTCTGAGCCTTTCAAACTAACTCGTATATCATGTTATATCCTTTGTTAACCACTTTGAGCCAAAGCCCTTTTTTTGGTGACATATCCACAATAATTAGCCAATTGACTTGAAAGATTAAATCTTTCCACACTCTCTTTGGAATTAGGTAAAAGATTTAGCTCCTTTGTCATATATAAAAGAATAAGCTTGAGGTTGTTCTTGGAAGTGAGCAAAGTTTAAGTTTAGGGTTGGTGTACTAGAGATTTTTGCCAAAAATTCTAAAATAAAAATGAGAAAAATCAAGAAGTCAAAGAAACTTCTTCAAAAAATGTGAAAAGCAATGTTTAGGACCATAAAATGTTAATCTCTAGTACCAAAGTAATTAGGTAAGATTTGATATGTAAATGAATATGATAAAATAAGGAAAACTAGGTACCTAACTCCAAAGGTTTAAGCCCGCTATCACAAATTATCCTACCCTAACATAAGCCCCATTACAACCTTGAAAGACCTCCAAAAGTGTGTGTTTAGATGAATTTGATTGATTTTATTAGAAATTTTACAAACTTATGGTAAAATACTTTTGTACATTGATTGTATGATTACCCTGTCAATTCGAGTGAAAAATTAGTGAGCTGAGAGACAGGTATATTACTCGTTGTGTTGGAAGAACTTTTCTGAATTTGCTCAATTGAAGTCGGGAACTGGAATGATGTTTAGATAACACAATTGGCGATGTTCATTCATTATTATTGCAATTCGTTTTTCTGTTTGAAATGTGCAGTTGTAGACGAGTTACTTGAGGACAAATAACGATTCTAGTTTGGGGTTGCAATGACAGTTTGTCATTACATGATTTTTATGAGTATTTGAGATGAATTAGATGAAATCTCAAGTTATAGATGAGCTAAATATGAATAAGTATGAATAAAATTAAGAAGTCAATGAAATAGAGAAAAACCAAGAAATCGGGAAGAAAGTGTGAAGAAACGAGCAATTTTTCAGCACAATTTACATATTGACGTCTGTCCAATTAATTGATCATATATGGAGTTCCGTAACTCTTTTTGACGCGGGGCTATTTGAAAAATGAAGATAAGAGAAATATATTCATTCTGGAATAATCACGTGCACGATGGAAAATATTGCGTGCGTGATGCAGTGTGTTCAATATCGCATGCACGATGGAAAAGTGACGCGCACGATGATACCTTTTTAGGCCTTTTTTCTGACGCGTCTCTGATCCATTTCGACTGCTTTAAAAGGGTATTTATTTGCAATTTTTTCAAGGGGAGAGCATTCGTTACAAAATTTAGAGATTGAAGCACGCATTAGATATCACAAGGGGTGATTTTTAGAGCATTTAAAGCCATTGGAGGTCATCTCTTCAAGGGAATTCTTATGTTATCTTTTTCTATCAATTGTGGTATTTTTAATTGCACTATGAGTAGATGAATTCTTCTAGGTTAGGTTGTGTTATGATGAACCTATTTCTACATTGTTGGTTTCTATGTTGATTTGACCATTGTATGAACCTATTGATCTATAATTTTATTAAGTTGTTTCTTGTTTGTAATTCTTTTTATTTGAGATACCCTGTTAATCTGATATTGGACACATAGGTGTCATACCCCAAAATTTGCGCTACATTTTCAATTTTTTACCTGGCTTATGGCTTTTTTGTCTGCATGCATTTATGAAGCATTCATTTCATTCATCATGCATATGTAGGTTTCATTTATTTCATCCGCATTCATTGTATATTTCATCATTCTATCTTCATTTGCAACAATTAAATCAAATGCCCTTTAATGATGAAGTTTTTCTTAAATTAGGAAGTACTTTGAATTTAGAAAGTGAAAGGCAAAGAAGTGGTTGGCTTTCGGTCAACAGGGTGGACATTTTTGACTAGACGTTTGACCATTATCCTAGACATTCCTAAACCTATTCATCCTCCCTTTTTAATTCATTACATCATGTACAAAGAGGATGTACCATGTGCACGACATATCCATCAAACATGCATTTCACATTTTTGCATAACTTGTGTTGTAAGTTATTCAATCTAACCTGCATTTTTTTATCTTTTGATACATTTTCAATTTCTAAGTGATTCACTAAGTCACTTTTCACTTCATGGGTAAATTCCCTAAACATTCATTAGAATTCATTTCCATACATACACTTTGGGTCATAATTCTTTTTTTATTCATGGTCTTTCAATCCATGTACATAAAGTTCAAAAATCACTAAAAAGTGTTTTTACATTTACATGACTTCACTTTACATTATGTGGTATTATGGATCGAACTATAATGTCGACAAGGGTAGTTTCATGGTTCGACAGGAGTTGTGCATGCTGAAGTCGAAGTCTGTTCAAGCATGCTGTCGAAATATGTTAGCTTTGTGTTTAAGTTAGCATGTCGAATTAGGAATTGATTGTAAGTCCAATTGTTAAGTTTGTTTGTATAGTAGTCTATAAATAAACTAGTTCTCTTAGGTTGATGAGAGAGGTTAATTGTTGGTATTCACATGTAATCTTTGAACCCTTATTGAGTAAGTGAATAGTAAAATAGTTTTAACCAATTCTATTCTTCTTCTTCCTTCATCTCTATCTTTTGTAAAGCCTAATAGGGTTTCTTGTGTTTGTTCAAGAAACTCAAATATTTTTCTTATATTTTGGTTTGTTCTTGACGACATCAATTCACAACACATTACTTTATGTCATTACAAGCATACTACATAATTTCCATACACAAAAGAATAAAAATAATTCCAAACTCTTCAATAGTCTTCATTCATACTCCATTCTTTAATATGCTCGTTCATCCTCCATTACCATGTATCATGTTGCAAAGAAAACAAGTAAAAACAAGTTAGAGATTACATTCAATTAGAAAATTCAGCACTTACATAATAAAACTAGTAACTAACCCGTGCATTCGCACGGGTATGTCTGTTCGAGTATTTTATGTTATGGACGCGTAATTGTCAATAAAACTGACAAAAAAAATTGTAAAATTATAAAAAAATATATAATTAAAATTAAAATTTTGTATTGGTAAATATAAGAAATTGTCGAGAAATGTGTATTATACAAAATTTGAATTAGAAATATAGTTGTTCCCGTTTATAATAATAGAAATGGTTTATGTATATAAAAATATTTTAATCAACCGTGTATTTTTTGTAGTATATAAAAATTTGAATTAGTAATGTAGTTGTTCCCGTTGATTACAATAGTATTTGTTTGGTAGATGAATAAATTTATTCAAAATTAAAGTTGCGCTCGCTTATAACAATAGTATTTGTTTCATATATTAAAACATTTGAATCAAAATTAAAAATTGTGTCCGTTTAAAACATATGTATTATTTTTTTGTATAACAAAATTTGAATCAAACAATAAGTTGTGCCCATGGATTCCAGTAGTATTTGTTTTGTATATCAAAAATTAAAGTTGTGCGCGTTTATAAGATATGACTTTTATTTGTATATAAATTTTTTTGAATAAAAAATAAAGTTGTGCCCGTGGATTACAGTCGTATTTGTTTTGTATAATAAAAATTTGATTCAAAAATTGAAGTTGTGCTCGTTTATAAGATATGATTTTTATTTGAATATAAAATTTTTTGAATCAAAAATAAAGTTGTGCCCGTGGATTACAGTCGTATTTGTTTTGTATATTAAAAATTTGATTCAAAAATTGAAGTTGTGCTCGTTTATAAGATATGATTTTTATTTGAATATAAAAAATTTTGAATCAAAAATAAAGTTGTGCCCGTGGATTACAGTAGTATTTGTTTGGTATATTAAAAATTTGATTCAAAAATTAAAGTTGTGCTCGTTTATAACAATAGTATTTGTTTAGTATATTAAAAAATTTGAATCAAAATTAGAACTGTGTCAGTTTAAAACATATGTATAATTGTGTACAACAAAATTTGAATCTAACAATAAGTTGTGCCCGTGGATTACAGTAGTATTTGTTTCGTATATTAAGAATTTGATTCAAAATTAAAGTTGTGTTCGTTTATAAGAATTGTTGTTTATTTGTATATAAAAAAATTGAATAAAAAAAAAGTTGTCGCCGTTGATAAAATAGTATTTGTTTCGTACATTAAAAAATTGATTCAAAATTAAAGTTTTGATCATGTATAACATATGTATTTTATTTGTATATAAATTTTTTTGAATCAAACAAAAAATTGGGCCCGTTGATTAACATAATTTTATATAATACAATAAATATTTCATATATTACGCACCAGTAGAATCATTGTGTAGATTTATTTTAAATTTAATATTAATCTTAATAATAGGTAATAAATTTATTATATAATAATTGTGTATTAGTGTAGATATAAGAGTTGTTTGCAATTTAAATAATTTGAGAGGAGATATGTTTACTTATATAGGTGTTACACAAATGTAGAATAACATCATAAGTATTGTTTGCAATTTAACGTTTACAACATCATAAGTATTGTTACACAAATGTAGAAAATCATTCAATTAGTTCATAATTTTTATTAGTCATAATTCACAAGTACAAGCAAAGCATCGTGACATAAAGTAGAACAATCTCAAGGTGGGTAATGAAAATGGAGTATAGACCTCTTCTTCATCCACCAAGGTCTTCAAAATGACGTCAATTTCACATGTAAAGATCTCACAGGCCATGATTGGAAACCTAAATCATAGAACAATTATCAGATGCTAAATCGGGATATACAAGAAAGTTGAAACATTGAAACATAAGCTCTTTTGAAACAAATTATTTGTTAACACTGCATACTTGAAGAGCCGTTTGTTCTCAGCATCGATTGGTGGTTCTTCGATAATGCAGTGAAGCAATTTCTCAACCTGCTCTTCATCTCTCAAACTGAAAGCAAAAAATAGCAAATAGCAAAAAATTAGCAATCTTCTTTGTGTATCCAGCCTGCGCTTTATGCAATTAAACTTACTCTCAGCTGACTTAACGCTGAAGCTAAAAATGGACAGATACAGAAAATAAGTAAAACAACAACAACTAAGCCTTGGTTTTCACTATATACATTGATCCTTCAATATCATTAGACTCTGACAAACAAAAATAAGCATCGGAATGCATGAAAATTGTTAGGAATAAAAAAAGTCCATTATTTTGAACTGAACAGAAACATACAAGTAAATGAGACGACTGTTCAAGGCCTTGCATTCCTGGATTATTTCGTCTTCATCCTGAAGCTCTTCCAAAGTGTATATATCCTTCTCCAATACTACCTCGAGTTGCAGATCATTAGCAACACAAAATGAAACAAAAGAGAAGTGTTATTGCCAAAGATGATTTTTGTAACGCCCAAAATATTTAATTATTTATTTAATTGGATATTTATTTAATTGTTGTGAATTATTCGGTTGATTTTGGTGTTGCGGCGAATTAAGTCGTTAAGTCGGAATTTTTAAGTTGGTAAGTCGGAGAAATAATATTAGAAATAATATTAAAGTCGCGGAATAATATTAGTAGTAATATTATCGTAGTTGGAGTGTGTTCGGTTAAGTGGGCTTGGTCTCGTGTCGGAATTAGTAATTTAAGGGGTGTTTGCTTTAGGCCCAATAGATATTATAATTGAGTATTATTATTTTAATAAAACAAATGAAACAAAAGAAATAGAAAGAAAGAAGTTAAGGTCATCAGTTAGTGGAAGTGGAAGAGAAAAGAAGAACGTGAGAGAAGAGGAAGTTGCGAGAGAGAAACCGCTGCCGGTGACGAATTTCCAGAACCCGATCAATCGTCGAGCTGCCTTCAATCCAAGGTAAGGGTGGGTTCGACTATTATAATCGGGTTATAATGAATGTTATGTGGGTATTAGGTTGTATTGAATTGACACTGTCTGTAATTTTGTTGAGTAATCTCTGTTTGGTCTCATACTGTCACACGAGGTGAAATTGGGTTTATGGGAAATTAATGTTGTGATTGAAAATTGATGTTGCAGTAAGTATAAGTTGATTATGTCTGAGATAGTTGATCGAAGAAAATATGTTGATGTGTTGATGTGTTATATGTCGTAATTGGTTAAATTTATATTGAGTGGAATCTGAGCCAAAGTGTCAGCAATGGAGGCGGGGGCCTCAGCAATTGGAGGCGGGGGCCTCAGCAATTGAGGCGGGGGCCTCAGAGTGAAATTAAACCCATTAATTAAATCCAACTCTTTATTCTTTAGTTTAAAAGTGATAAGTGATAATGTGATTATTATCCAAAACTAAAACTTTTGCACGTGATTATGATTGCTTAAAATTTACTCTCCACTATACCATGTTTTCTTAGTTGATTACATTGTAGTACAAACTTTAAAAGTGACATTTATATACCAAATCAATCTCTCTTAAGAATAAATGGAGAAAATAAAAAGGATGAGAGAAAGTAGTGAAGGAGGCGAGGGCCTCCAAGTATTGAGGTGGGCGCCTCCTAAGGTTTTGGGTTCTTTGGATTTTGTTTGATTTTGGAGTGTGTTATATATTAATTATGAGTTTGGATTAATTGTATGAATAGCAGCAGCATTTTAGCAGGAGTATATATTGTAGCAGTGAAACAATTAACAAGTGGTAAATTGACAGAGATAATATTTTTAGTAGTAGTGAAGGTAGCAGAGTAATATTTAGTATCTGCGTGGATCAAAATGAATTGCAGGATAATTACAATACTTAGTCCAGTTAGTAGCAGAAGAGGAAATTGAACAGTAGGAATTGAATTAATTCAATAAGTAGTGAAGCAACAGAGTTGGTATTGGTTTTATTAGTAGCAGGGATATATGTAGTAGTAGCAGTGTAACAGAAAATAGAACAAGTAGCACGAGCAGAATTTTGGGCAGAAGCTTGGAAATGATTTTAAGAAATTGTAACAGAAAGTAGAAGTTTGTAATTAAACTGGGATTAAATGACAGAAGGTAAAACAATACTGTTTTAGTCGGTTTAGCCGGTTTAGGCGAAAAAACTAGTTGTCCGGAATTTAACGGAAATTGTCGGGGTAAGTCGGGTAATTTAGTAGGTGGCTTTGGTTGAATTGTTTGGTTGAAACTATGTTGAAAAAGTGGAATTTCAGGTACAGCAGTTAAGTCTTAATGTTGTTCCGGTACACGGACGAATTTTAAGTTGAAGGCGTAATAGCCAAAGTTGATTAAGTTGTTTATGTCGAAAAGTTGCTTTGTTGTTTAAGTTGATTATGTTGTGGAAGTTGTTGAGTTGTTTATGTTGATGTTAAAGTTGTAGGTCGTATGACCAACGTTGATGTATATAAGTTGTAGGCCTATGGCCAAAGTTGAATCGTGTTGAATTAAAGTTGTTATGCGGTTGTTATATGTTGTTCGGAGTTGGTTACCATTTTATGCTGAGTCGTTGCATCATGGCATTTGCATTTTTTGTCGGAGCGTTGCTCACACCACGTTGGCCTTGATGGCATTGATTAAGTTGGCCTTGATGGCACCACGTTGAAGGCTTATGCCTTGTTGAAATGCCTCGATAACCTGGCATATGTTTAAGTTGGGAGTTTTACTCCGATGGTACCACATGCATGTGCATAGTTGTGTCACATTTTGAGTCGTTGTGAAGTTGCCGTTGTTGTGAAGTTGTTGCTTGTTATAAGTTGTTGTTGCTATGTCTTGTTGCTTGAGATAAATTACTAATGTCGTGAGCTGATGTTATATATGTTGTTATTACTATAATTTGCATCTTTTATATAAGTTGTTGTTATATGTTGTTATTTGCTGTCAATACAAGTTGGGGTTGCTATTAAGTTGTTTATTTCTAATTGTTGCATGACTGTTGTATGAAGCGGTGAAATTCGTATGATTCTAATCTAGCATATTAATCATCATATTTTGTTTATAATATTCGATATCTCACCCCTTCTGTAATGATGTTACCTATTATGGGTAACTGAGCAGGTACTCAAGAATAGCTGCAGAAGTTGAGGTATATGTGAAGTCTTAGATGCTGTTAGCTCGAGTTGGTCTTGCTCTGATACGTAGCACTCGGGGGGATGAACGATTGTTGTTTATTTGTCGTTATTGTCTTAGTAGTTGAATCTTAAATTGTTGTTATTAAAGAATTGTTGTTTCAAAGTTGTTTTGAGTTGGACATGAGATTATGTCATTATAAGTTGAATTATGTGAAGCCGCTTATTAATAAAAGTTGTTTTGTTTTAAAAAGGATAATACAAGGTTGTTATCAGTTCTTCCGAATCAGTGTTATGTATCTGAATTATTTGTGATTAATATGAAGTTGTTTTCTGTTGAAAATGTGACATCCTGTTTATGTTGAAGAATTTTTTTAAGATGAAAACTCTGATTTTATTACTTATCCGCCGGGTAGAAATGGGGTGTTACATTAGTGGTATCAGAGCAGGTCGGTCTGTCCGGCCAATGTTGTCTAATGTTGTTTCTTCCTTAGTACTCGACATGTGTGTGGAACACTGTCGGTACTTGTTTGTTAGTTTCTAGTTGTTGTCGGCAGGTGTTGGTTTGAAATAAGTGGGGGAGAGGCTTGTCTCCCGGACGTGTTGTTAGTATGTAGAAGTTGGTTCAAGGTGATGTTGATAGCGAGGGTGCAAATGTTGTTGGAGCGATGTTATTGCGGACCGGCGAGAGTTTGGACTCGCGAATCCGTATCAGTCAAGTTGGAGATGCGCGTAGAGTCTGGACGGTGAATCGAAGATGATTGAAATTAAGGAATTATTCCGAATGAAATGATAAGTTGGTGGATTAATTCGGTAAGTTGTATATCTTGAGTATAGTTGGATTAAAGTTGAGTGATTTCGTAGTTGGATGAAAAGAAAGGATGTTGGTGAATTTTGGAAGCAAGAGAGAAAGATGGAACTTATGCTCATTGATCTCAAATTCTGACTTTTGTGATTTTGGAGCAGCTGTCAGTAAACGAGGCATAACTTTTGACTCGTGATTCGGATGCAAGCGGTTCTGGACTTTTTGGAAAGCTTACGAAATTCCCTACAGTTTGCATATAAGATTTGCCTTCAGGAGGTTTGTGAAGAGGGAGAAAAGTGCATTTTATTGTTTGGGTCAGATGCTGATTTTTGGAAAATTCTGCATACGGAAATTCTGGACCAGTCCCGTTGTGTAGCTGATAACTTTTTACTCGTAAATCGGATTTGAGCGATTCTTGAAGTTCTGAAATATACACAAAATCCTCTTCATTTTGGAATATGATTTTGTGATTGAGAGATCTGTATTGAAGGAGATATATATGGTTGAAGTTGAGCGACATCTGCTGAAAATTTTGGAAGGATGAAAACAAGTGTGGAATATTATTAAGAATAAAGTGTCGGTATTTGTAAGATGTGGCTGTATCGGAGAATGCTTGGAGATGCAATTTATGTTGAATGAGGATGATTAAGACGATGATGTTTATTAAAGGTAAGGTTGAGAAAAATGTGAATGTTGATTTGTGTTGCTAAGAATTTTCACCTTGGTTGAAAGTTGTAATTGGAGCAAACTGAATTGGACCGTTCTCAATGTTGTAGCGATTTCGGTGTTGGAAAAATATTTAAAGTCGTGTTGTACTATGAACGTGCATAAGAGGATGCGTAATGGATTTTGAACGTTTTTGTATCGTTGACGAAGTTGAAACTAAAGAAACTAAGAGTGGCATTGGTAAGCCTTAAAAAGTTGGCGGAGCATTAGGCTTACGGACTTTGGGCACAAGTTGAAGTACGCTATTGGGTTGGGTACTGATGATTTATTTCACCGTTATGGTTGTCGGCTGTCTATTGACAAATTGAGGAACTGATCACCCTTAATCTATTGTTGATAGTAGACGGAATCATAATTGATGGATAGATGTGTCGTGCCACCTAGTATAGTATGTACGTTGAATTGGTCGAAGTCAAGCCAAGTGCTTGAAGGTTGTTTTGCTGATACAAGTTCATATGTTAGAATATTAGTTGAATTTAAGGATGACAGCACGAAGCTGTGTTTGATTGATGAGTAGTATGGGGACTCATAGTCGAGTTCTAGATAACTTGAGTCGTTGTTTGTGATGAAGCGATTGGCTAGTATGCCTTAAGGTGTATGTATGGAGTATGAAGCGTATCTTCCATATTTGTTGGATGAGTTGGAACTGGTGTTTATTGCAAATGTTTTGAGCTGTTGTAAAATCAGAGGAAGAACGCGTAGAATATTTGAAGGTTGAGTTATGATTATTAAAAGAAGTTAAATTATAAGTTGATTGGTAAAAGTGGAGTTTTGGTTGGTAAAAATGATTGATCTTGTTGAATTTAAGTGGACTCAGGTGTCAAATGTTGTTGTAATGTTGTTATGCGCCTGAGGTGGTTTTGGGAACTATGTTGATAAAAGATAGTAAAGTTGTAATTTATGTGTGGTGTTAACGGGGAAATCCCGAAGAGTTAAGTCGAAAGTCTTGGTATTATGTCGATTTTGATGATTGGAAGTTGGAGGTCAACTGAGTAGAGTTAGTACCTTGAAAGTAATCAGAGTGCGCAGCGAACACGTAGTGTATTGCGGTTGTTCAGACGTGAATTGTACCGATGTTGATATTTGGTTACGTTGATGTTGTGTTTAAGTTGGTATTCTTAAGTTGTTGTGTTCTGGTTCTTAAACCGGTAAATTCTTAAGTTGGTTACTTCTTGTGTTGCGATGTTAGTTGTCAATTGCATCACTTGGGTAATATTCGCGTTGTTGTCGCCGTTGAGGTTAAGAACTGTTGTTCGTGCTATATGTAGAGTTGCCTTGCGAGGGCGAGATTTGATTACTCGGAAGAATTAAGTTATTGAAACAGTCGTGTCAGAATAATGTGTTTCTCGCAAACTTCACGGAGTCTATAATGATGTTATTATGGTTGTTGGTGATGGGGAGTTGTGCGTATATTCGTGAATTAAGCTGTTAAGTCGACGTTATAATTTTGCTCTCTTTGTCATGATGTTGTTGTTGGTTGCTGTAAGTAAGAAGTAATATTTCATGAATATGACGAAGTTGATTTTGTTGGCTATGTTGATGTCACTATAAGAGTGATACGGCGATATGAAGTAGAGTTGTGGATATTTTGTTGATAATTGACAAACGTTTGTAGATGGGAATGAGATTGTGTATGAGTCTGAATGTCGAAGATGTTGATAGGATGACGATGTGATGTTGTATATCCAAGCATAAGTGTGTTGTGGTTGTTACTACGGTGAAAGTTGATGTGCCTAGATATTGTTGAAGTGGTTGTTAGTTATTAGAGATTTTGTCGTGGAGATGTTGAATGATTAGCAAGTGAGTTTGGATTTAAATCGTACTGAGTTTTGTTATGTCGGAAAGTAATGATCGAAGTGTTGCAAAATGCGACTTGAGGATCCGGGAGTTGGATGCGAAATTTGCGTTAAGAGTAGTAGTATCGAGGAGATTTTCGAGGACGAAAATATTCTAAGTGGGGGAGAGTTGTAACGCCCAAAATATTTAATTATTTATTTAATTGGATATTTATTTAATTGTTGTGAATTATTCGATTGATTTTGGTGTTGCGGCGAATTAAGTCGTTAAGTCGGAATTTTTATGTTGGTAAGTCGGAGAAATAATATTAGAAATAATATTAAAGTCGCGGAATAATATTAGTAGTAATATTATCGTAGTTGGAGTGTGTTCGGTTAAGTGGGCTTGGTCTCGTGTCGGAATTAGTAATTTAAGGGATGTTTGCTTTAGGCCCAATAGATATTATAATTGAGTGTTATTATTTTAATAAAACAAATGAAACAAAAGAAATAGAAAGAAAGAAGTTAAGGTCATCAGTTAGTGGAAGTGGAAGAGAAAAGAAGAACGTGAGAGAAGAGGAAGTTGCGAGAGAGAAACCGCTGCCGGTGACGAATTTCCGGAACCCGATCGATCGTCGAGCTGCCTTCAATCCAAGGTAAGGGTGGGTTCGACTATTATAATAGGGTTATGATGAATGTTATGTGGGTATTAGGTTGTATTGAATTGACACTGTCTGTAATTTTGTTGAGTAATCTCTGTTTGGTCTCATACTGTCACACGAGGTGAAATTGGGTTTATGGGAAATTAATGTTGTGATTGAAAATTGATGTTGCAGTAAGTATAAGTTGATTATGTCTGAGATAGTTGATTGAAGAAAATATGTTGATGTGTTGATGTATTATATGTCGTAATTGGTTATATGTCGTAATTGGTTAAATTTATATTGAGTGGAATCTGAGCCAAAGTGTCAGCAATGGAGGCGGGGGCCTCAGCAATTGGAGGCGGGGGCCTCAGAGTGAAATTAAACCCATTAATTAAATCCAACTCTTTATACTTTAGTTTAAAAGTGATAAGTGATAATGTGATTATTATCCAAAACTAAAACTTTTGCACGTGATTATGATTGCTTAAAATTTACTCTCCACTATACCATGTTTTCTTAGTTGATTACATTGTAGTACAAACTTTAAAAGTGACATTTATATACCAAATCAATCTCTCTTAAGAATAAATGGAGAAAATAAAAAGGATGAGAGAAAGTAGTGAAGGAGGCGAGGGCCTCCAAGTATTGAGGTGGGAGCCTCCTAAGGTTTTGGGTTCTTTGGATTTTGTTTGATTTTGGAGTGTGTTATATATTAATTATGAGTTTGGATTAATTGTATGAATAGCAGCAGCATTTTAGCAGGAGTATATATTGTAGCAGTGAAACAATTAACAAGTGGTAAATTGACAGAGATAATATTTTTAGTAGTAGTGAAGGTAGCAGAGTAATATTTAGTATCTGTGTGGATCAAAATGAATTGCAGGATAATTACAATACTTAGTCCAGTTAGTAGCAGAAGAGGAAATTGAACAGTAGGAATTGAATTAATTCAATAAGTAGTGAAGCAACAGAGTTGGTATTGGTTTTATTAGTAGCAGTGATATATGTAGTAGTAGCAGTGTAACAGAAAATAGAACAAGTAGCACGAGCAGAATTTTGGGCAGAAGCTTGGAAATGATTTTAAGAAATCGTAACAGAAAGTAGAAGTTTGTAATTAAACTGGGATTAAATGACAGAAGGTAAAATAATACTGTTTTAGTCGGTTTAGCCGGTTTAGGCGAAAAAACTAGTTGTCCGGAATTTAACGGAAATTGTCGGGCTAAGTCGGGTAATTTAGTAGGTGGCTTTGGTTGAATTGTTTGGTTGAAACTATGTTGAAAAAGTGGAATTTCAGGTACAGCAGTTGAGTCTTAATGTTGTTCCGGTACACGGACGAATTTTAAGTTGAAGGCGTAATAGCCAAAGTTGATTATGTTGTTTATGTCGAAAAGTTGCTTTGTTGTTTAAGTTGATTATGTTGTGGAAGTTGTTGAGTTGTTTATGTTGATGTTAAAGTTGTAGGTCGTATGACCAACGTTGATGTATATAAGTTGTAGGCCTATGGCCAAAGTTGAATCGTGTTGAATTAAAGTTGTTATGCGGTTGTTATATGTTGTTCGGAGTTGGTTACCGTTTTATGCTGAGTCGTTGCATCATGGCATTTGCATTTTTTGTCGGAGCGTTGCTCACACCACGTTGGCCTTGATGGCATTGATTAAGTTGGCCTTGATGGCACCACGTTGAAGGCTTATGCCTTGTTGAAATGCCTCGATAACCTGGCATATGTTTAAGTTGGGAGTTTTACTCCGATGGTACCACATGCATGTGCATAGTTGTGTCACATTTTGAGTCGTTGTGAAGTTGCCGTTGTTGTGAAGTTGTTGCTTGTTATAAGTTGTTGTTGCTATGTCTTGTTGCTTGAGATAAATTACTAATGTCGTGAGCTGATGTTATATATGTTGTTATTACTATAATTTGCATCTTTTATATAAGTTGTTGTTATATGTTGTTATTTGCTGTCAATACAAGTTGGGGTTGCTATTAAGTTGTTTATTTCTAATTGTTGCATGACTGTTGTATGAAGCGGTGAAATTCGTATGATTCTAATCTAGCATATTAATCATCATATTTTGTTTATAATATTCGATATCTCACCCCTTCTGTAATGATGTTACCTATTATGGGTAACTGAGCAGGTACTCAAGAATAGCTGCAGAAGTTGAGGTATATGTGAAGTCTTAGATGCTGTTAGCTCGAGTTGGTCTTGCTCTGATACGTAGCACTCGGGGGGATGAACGATTGTTGTTTATTTGTCGTTATTGTCTTAGTAGTTGAATCTTAAATTGTTGTTATTAAAGAATTGTTGTTTCAAAGTTGTTTTGAGTTGGACATGAGATTATGTCATTATAAGTTGAATTATGTGAAGCCGCTTATTAATAAAAGTTGTTTTGTTTTAAAAAGGATAATACAAGGTTGTTATCAGTTCTTCCGAATCAGTGTTATGTATCTGAATTATTTGTGATTAATATGAAGTTGTTTTCTGTTGAAAATGTGACATCCTGTTTATGTTGAAGAATTTTTTTAAGATGAAAACTCTGATTTTATTACTTATCCGCCGGGTAGAAATGGGGTGTTACAATTTTCCACGTTTTGACAAATTAGGCCATTAAGACGTGTATATTCATTCTCAAAACTATCCTTGCTTAAGCGAGTAAGATAACTCTTACAGGATGGAGCTTATATGAATGCTGTTCCATAATTGCGAAAATGAAAATTGAAATTGGTAAACATGAGTTCTACCTCTCTCTTGCTTCTGAGATCCTCCAACTATCCTTGCTTTTCACCCAACTCTGAAAATCATCCGACTTCAATCCAATTATACTAAAGACACACTAGTCTACCAGTTGATCCATCGAATTATCATTTTCTTTAGAGTGGATCCTTATTCTCAATCATCTCTTTAATCTGCCGTCAGTAGTCTACGCACCTCTCAATTAACCGTTATCACCCACATGCGCTCATATAAGCTCCATCCTGTAAGAGTTATCTTACTCGCTTAGTAGGTAAAAACATCATCTCCTAACTGTCTCCAAACTCTGATCTACACTTCAGAGGCAAATCGCAATTATCGGCTCGTCCTCCCTCAAAGGCATCTCAAACTTGAACGATAAGAATCATGAGTCCATACTCTCGTCGGTTCGCAACACAGTTCCAACAACATTTGCACTCTTGCAATCAATATCACCTTGATCCAACTTCACATACCATTAACATTTTCGGGAAGCAAGCTTCTCCCCCACTTATTTCAAACCAACTCCTGTATACCATCGATTAGGAAAATAAACAAGTACCGACAGTGTTCCACACACTTGTCGCGTACTAAGGGATAAACAACATTAGACAACTTGGTCGGACATACCGACCTGCTCTGATACCACTAATGTAAAACCCCATTTCTACCCGGTAATTATCAATAAAATCAGAGTTACGAAATTCAACATAATCAAATAGGATGCCACATTTCCGATTAAAAGCATGCTCATTTAATTTCATATAACGTTGATACATAACACATTTACTCGGATGAAACCATAACAACTTCATTTATTCTTTGAAACAAAACACTTTCATAAATAAGCAGCGGATTCACAAATTCCAACTTAATATAGTATAACATCTTGTTCAATTTAAAACAACTTTAAGACATCAAGTCTTTTAACCAAAACAACTTGAAACAACAGAAACATAATCAAATTCAACAATAAGGAAAACAAGTGTTCATCCCCCCGAGTGTTACGTATCAGAGCATCGACACCGACTCGAACTAATGAAGATAAACGACCTTCATCCTTGCTAACCTGCACGTTACCAACATAGGGGTAACATTCAAACAGAAGGGGTGAGATATCGAATAATATAAACAAGAGTATGATAATCAATACATTAGACTAGAATCATACAATTTCACTACTTTACAACAACAACAAAACAACAATCATCAACAACTCAACAACAACTTTATCAGCATAATACTACAACAACTTTATCAACATAATACAACATCAACTTTGTCAACATAAGTAATGCAACACAAAATGCGACTCAACTGTGCATATGCATGTGGTACCATCAGAGTAGAACTCCCAACTTAGAAACCTGCCAATTAATATTGACGTTAACAAGGCATAAGCCTTCAACTTAAACTTTTTGCCAATCCAGGCCAACGTGGGTGAGCATTCGCTCCAACTTAGAAAATGCAATGTATGCGACTCAACATGAATGTCAGAATAACAACAATAATAGTTATATATCAATGCAACATCAATTCAACATTGGCCATAGGCCTGCAACTTATATATCAACACTGGTCATCCGACCTACAACTCAAATATGTCCATAAATCGGGACAAATCAACTTATTCAACTGTACCTGCAAATCCACGTATTCGACATGATTTCAACAAAATAAACCAACCAAAATTACCTACTAATTTATACGAACTACCTCGACAAATTTCGACTAATTCCGGACATCTAATTTTTTCCGCTTAACTCGGCTAAGTCGGCTAAATCGGTACTGTTTTACACACTACTATTACTACTAGTTAATTTTACTGATGCTGATAATTTTTAACTTACTAATACAAGCATAATTATGCTATCAATTATACTGTCATCAAAATTCAACTCTGATACAAAAATACCAGTGTCTGCTAAACTCACATTTCCTGTCAAAAACCTGCTACTGCTATTTCATACTTGCTTTCATTTTTCCTGCTAATGTTAATTTTATTGGTTCTGATTCTAATTAATTTTGCTAACAAGTTAATTTCCCAAACACACACATGAGCAGTATTTTATTAAAGTATTACAAAATATGGTATTTCACAAAAACACACACACCCAGAATTAAGGCGGCTTGTGCCACCAATTTTTATTTTCCTTCCAGGAGGTGGCTTGCACCATCCTTCCTCTTAATGGAAGGTGGCTTATGCCACTCTAGCCTTAAGAGAGGTAGCTTGCGCCATCCTCATCACCTGTTTCAGAGGTGGCTTGCGCCACCCAATATTTAACACACAGGCCACCCCCTTATATATATATATATATATATTAAAACAACCAGGATATATAGTTTCCGAACCCAGAAATCTTCATGTTCAATACTAGTTTCCAGTTTATAAAATCAATCACAATAATATGCCACAGCACATCAATTTCCACAAAAACACGAACAATTCATCAACACAATTCAACCCTACTCAGTAGAAAAATTATATAAATCCCAATCCTACAATCAATTATCGTATCCTCGGTTATAAAATTCGAACCCCACCCTTACCTTGGATTGAAGGCCGCTCGAATTTCCCGATCGAATCTGATTTTGACAGCAACTCTCTTACTCTCTCTTCTCCAACCCTTGTGCTTCCAAACCCTTGTTTTTGCTACGTGACCTAATCTCTTTTTTGTTTGCTGACTATAATATCCATCTCATTCCAATCACTTAATAAAATAATGGGTCTACTAATTATCTTAATGGGCCTACTACACAATACCCCCAACTCTGCTATTTCTCACACACAACTTAACCCAACCAAATTAATTAATATTCTACGAAAATAATTGTTATTTCTAATATTAATTCCTCCCAACTAAATCGACTAATTTCCCGATTATCAACTTATTAGCTCAAACAACAGATTCAACATATTCAACAATTATTCGGAAAATACTCAATACTATTAACTAAAAATATTTAATTAAATACGGGCGTTACAAGCAGCGCTAGCAAGCCTACCTTGACAGACGATTCAGGCTAGTGGAGGTTACTCAAGGTTCCATACTAGGAAACCTCCACGAACTTCGAGAGTCTAATGCCTCATTAACATTGAGGGTTCAGCAGCTTGAGCTTTCCCAGATTGCCAGACACCGCAGCAGGAGCTGTCACCCCGACGTTCAGAGCAGGGAGAAGATGTAACACCCCCAATCTATACCCCCAAATAATTAAAGCGATAACATTTAATCAGAGTATAACAGAATCACGGCATAGACTGGAGACGTCACATCAATATAAAACGAACATACAACAACATGCTCACAAGGATATGAAACAGTTCAGGTAGTAATACACCCACAATTCAGAAACAGAATAAAAGCGGAAAATCCGTAACTGATTCTCATATATATATATATATCATAAAAGTTTGTTTGTCATATACAACATCATACATATATAATCCAAAAGATACATATACAGAATACAAAATAATCACACTCGATCTCCCCGACTACCCGGTGGCACATATCAGAGCCGACCGACAAAAGAATGAAGACCTAGGCTTCACAAAAAGACCTCTAGCATCTAATCTGCAATGCCACATAGAGCATTATAAAACAACAGAAGGGTGAGAAACACAATCATAATATAATTGCATATAATTATATAATAACACAAAAATACACATACCAAATATTCTCACCACAACTTATATCAGAATTCCAATAACTAAACAACACAATGTATATTTCATATAACCATCACCAACACCTATACATATATCAATTCATCAATTTCATCCACAATTCCACACACAATCAATTTATTTATGATTTATGCAAATGCACAGAGACCGACACAACGACTCTATGCAATGCACACGCGGTACCATCCATCCATCAAATCTCCACACCAGTTCACTCAGGAACTATTGGAACCATCGCTCGTTACTTAATGTAACTCCCTGTCAGGCATACGATGTTCCCCGTCGCTTTCGGTCCTCTTATTTTTTTAAGGCTCACGACGTTTATGGATTGCTTTCGGTCCTCTTTGTATAAGGCTCACAATCCGATCGCTTTCGGTCCTCTTTGTATAAGGCTCACGATCGTCTATAATCATCGCTTTCGGTCCTCTTATTTTTAAGGCTCACGATCCAATCAGATCGCTTTCAGTCCTCTTATTTTTAAGGCTCACGATGTTATAGCGGATTCCCATTGGAATCGATCTGTCGCTCACACCCATTAGGGCACACGACATCACCAACATGCATATCATGATGCTTGGCATACAATGACTCATGACATTCATATGCACACATATACACATCCATAATCATGCGTATATCATCAAATACAACACATATCATGTGCATTTTCATTTCACAATAGCACACAAGTCATACCATATCCATACCAACAACACATCGCATGATATACATCAATTACACACAATTAGAATGGTACAAGTTAACAAAACAACACCATTCCAATTCCTCGACATAATTTAATCGGCCAACAATCTCAGAACCAATAATATAAGAAAGTACATGCTACAAGCTTTCTAACGCATCAAACCACGCCTCAAACCGACTCTCGGATCAAAAGTTACAGAGAAAACAAATTGGGAAAAGCTGTCATGTTCGCAGTGCGAAGCTCCTAGCGAGTCCTTCGCTTCTTCATTCGCAGTGCGAATGTACCAGTGAACAGTGGCAGAAGCAAAATAGCCTAGAAAATTCCCAACGTTCGCAGTGCGAACCCCCAGCGAATGCTCGCTACCCCCATTCGCAATGCGAATCCTCCAGCGAACAGTGGCAGAATGAAAAATAATACAACATTCGCAGTGCGAACCTCACGCGAACGCTCGCCACCCATTCGCTGGCCATTCGCAGTGCGAACCTGCGATTTCAGCAAAACCCAACAGCGCACCAGATCACCCAAAAATGATATTTTCTCAAACAAAACATTTCCAAACCAACATATGACAATCAGAACCTAGTCTAATCATGGTAACAAGTATTCTACCGCATTTACATCGATTTCCAACCGCGAAAACATCGATTTCTCTCTATCGACCTAGAATTGAAAACTATGAAAACACCACACACAATCCAATACACACATACATAATCATACACAAGCACAGTATAACCGAGTTTCGCACCCTTACCCGATTTAATCGCGTTTAGAAAAGTCGGTTGATCAATTTCTTCTTTTCCAAGTTTTCTCTCTTTTCTTCTTTCTCTTTTCTTTTCTTCTTTCTCTTTTTCTTCTCTTTTCTTTTCTTACTACTTTTCTCTCTTTCTTTCTATTATACTAACTTAACAAAAATAAAGTGAAATGACCAAAATACCCCCACACTCAAATATCTCGCAAATGTTCCCAAAACGCGATAAAATATAATCTCGATGAAAAATAACATATTTTCAAATAAAAGTCAGAAATAAAATAATATAATAATAAAATAATAAAAAACGACTCAATTAATAAAAATACTAAAACTGGGGCGTTACAGAAGAGGGTACTAGCGATCAGCAGTAGCATTATCCAGGTTTTACCTATCTCTTTTTCACCTTTTATCGAAACATTGAGGACAATGTTTGATGTAAGTGTGGGAGAAGGTATTTATCGTTGTTAGTTTTCCTTTATGTTTTCCATTTTTATCGCATTCTAGTTTAGTTTCTAAGTATATTTCTAGTTTATTTTTATTCGTTCTTAATAATTACATGTGCCTGACGAGTCATTTATGTAGTTTGTCTATATTCCCCATTTCTTGAGCCATAACAAAAAAATTTATAAGTAAACGGCTTCTATTTTTGAAAATTTGGGCTGTTAGACAAGTTAGGATCATATGCGGAGACTTGGGAAAAATTGTGAAAAATCGATATCGTTTTAACACCGTAAGTTTCTCAATTATAGGACCCTATCCAGATACTTATTATGCTGTGGCCTTGAAATCTCACCTTTAAAATTCACTCCTTAAGTAGTTTATTTCAGCAGTCAGGACCATCTTAGTCACTGATAAATAGCCAAGAATGAAGATAAATTGAGTAATATTAACACTTGGAAAGGCGATAAATTATGGAATCTCTGATAAATTGCCTTAATTTGAGTATAAAAAGACAAAATTACAAAGAATGGTTGCTATTAATGTATGTGTTGGAATTATACAGGAAAAATGGATCAAAACATGATGGAAAAGTAAAAAATCAACACTATTGCGCCAAAATCATGCATACATGTTGTTTTGAGAAGTATGTGGAAGTATGACTGAATACATGGTTATGCAAAAATTAATCTGTAGATTGCATACGTAAACGGTAGAAGAAATCCAATCCCTGCAAGATAATTTGTCATATTACAATTCAGCTTATTTTATTCCGTTTATATTACGTTCCGTTATTACTTTCAATTCAAACTTTAAACTTTCTGAAAACCTTCACTTAAAATTATTTCAATAATCTAAAGAAAACTCGTAATATCACTCCAGTCTCTGTGGATACGATAACACAATACTTACTTTTGATAAACTCAACATCAGTCATTGCTAAGTGGACAAACCAATGTAAATAGGTGAATGATCATCCAAAAAGAAAGAAAAAGCAAAAATATAATAAAAGCAAAGAATTTGAAAAGGATCCACCTTCTAAGTTAGGTAACCCTCACCCGGTTATTTAGCCAAACGGTAGCGAGACTTCCAAAAATTATGCTTGTGTCTCTATGTTAAAGTGCAAAAAGAATTACATTTTGGCACAAATACGGATCAGGATCACCAACAGGTTTGTTCACCATGCAAGTACAAGACAACGGGCTTAATGTGATTGTGCCTAAATGAAAAGGGGATGAGAAAGGAATGAGTAAAGTAGGCCTAAGTATAATATCATGATATGGATTCGTTCGTATAGGAGAGAAACTTATGACCGCAACCTGCGGGAAGTGTTACCACGATATCCTTGGTTCACGAGTCAGTACCTATCAAAACAACCTTGATTAAACTAAAGTCTCTAGCCCAGATTTAATCCTTGTGTGTTGATGTTTATCTTTTGTGCTTTTAAGAGTTTGCTTGAGGACAAGCAAAGGTTTAAGTATGGGAGAATTTTATAACACCGAAACACACTGGGTATTTGGCTCGGATTACACATGGTTATTATAGTTTATTTGCTATTTTTCTTGTACTATGCTTATGTTTTGTGTTGTTTTCAGGTAAAGTGCCTTAGTGGAGCCTTCCGTGAAGAAAATAAGCAAAAAGAGCGAGAATCAGAAGATTTCAGTGGAAAATACACACATGGTGTTGGCCAAGGAGGGCGCCATGACGTGTAGGGTTTCACCCACGTCTCAACGGTCAAAAGACCATGTCCAACACCTTTTTTCACACATGGAGGGCGCTATCTTCCTAAAACGCGCCTTGGTCAAAGGTAGTTGGAGAAAGTGGCCATGACCAGAGGAATTATCTCCACACGTCTTCTGAATGTCTCGTGTAACTTCCAAGGGTTTTCACACTATAAATAGGCTATTGGTTTCCATTGTTGGGCATCCTCTCTTAGTTGCAGCATAGGTATAAATTCAGTTTGTTTAAAGCAATAATCTGTCACATCGAGGGGTTATTGCACCATTGTTGTAATCAAGATCGGAGCATTTTAGAAGTAGAGTAATCTTGCCGCCATTTTACTTTTCAAGTCAGATTTACTTTCCAGCATTGCACCAGATTAAAGTCTCCGATTTGGAGCAAGTTTATTATTCAATTCCCATTTTACTTTTTACTCGCACTGTCTTTACTTTGTTTATATTCCCGCACTGCTTTAGTTTGTTTATTTCCTGTCTTGCCTTAAATTTGTTTACTTATTTGCACCGCTTTTACATTCTTTATTTTATCGCATTGCTTGTTTCAATTTCTTTATCTTAAAAGATTTGTTTTCAAACCGAACTTAAGTGTGACACTTTCGTTCTTACTTTTGAAAATCAATCGCACCCTTAACACGTTTTATTTCATAAATGACTTATCCCGCAAACCTATTTCATGCAATGTTTACCATAGTCATGTCTAGCTAAATCCTTAAGTGCTGGGATGCGAGGACCATTGTTTCGATGGTACTCCATATGTTGTGTTTGTAGAAATACTTTAGGGGCTGTTTTGGTTTTAATGCAACTTTTCTGAGTTTAACTTGATCGGCCATTACGTAAATGGGACCGTGTTTCTATTTACGTAATAATCGTGATTATGTCGGGTAAGATCGAAAGCCGTCTGATACTTAAGATAAAAGTTGCTTAGTTTTTAATTGATAAAAATAGCCAAAGCACTTTGTTAATTAATTAGGGAAATTTAATATTATTAGAAAGTGGTTTTAAAACTATTTTCGGACGCATTTATAGATTTAGGATCCGGTTAACCGAGCATATGCTGGAAACCCTTTGATGTTAAAAGTTTCCAATCAAAAGCACTTGTTAACTGAGTCTTAGAGGGGATTATATAAAAAAGGACTTCATCACTTTAATGCAATACGCGACCGGTGCAGCGTGAGCGGCTAGTATAGATTAGAGGGTAGGTCCAGTTCTGATCACGCTAATGCGGCGGTTCCTTTTTAATTGACTCTTGATCATGAAGGTTGGATCAGATCCTGTAGAAGTGGGCCACCAAGTGCGTCAGGGATGCTGGTCGTATGGAGAGGAGGGGGTGTACCTGCAAGGTACTCCGACGCTCAAGTAAGAAAGGGTCAGAGAAAAGGGGCAAGTACAAAGTATGAGTTCTTAGGGTGAATATTGGATACCTGACCCTCTCAAGCGAGAGGGTTTATATAGAGCCCCCAGCGCATGGCCAACAGTCCTATTTTTGGGGTGAAATATCGTTTTCCCGAAGAATAGGTAACTGCCCCAACTAGCCGTTATGTTGGGCAGGGGTGCCCGAAATTAGCCGTTATGTCGGGCATAAGTGTGGTTTCGGGCACCTGCCCTTAACTATTCGGGGAGCAGTGAAGCCATGCGTGATGGGCAGTAACTCCGGGGAGGAGCGATGTGTTCCTTGCCCGGTTGGAGGGCAGAAAGGTAACTTTCCCCCCTTCGTGGATTGGACTTAGGCAATTTGGGCCGCTCTGGAGCAGAAGCGGATTGGGCCATGTCTAGCCATTGGTCCAGTCCAGAACAGAAGCCCCCCAAGTCGTTGCTCCCGAGCATAGGAGTGATGACTTAAGGACAGCTCGTTGCTCCGAGGAGCTAGCATGGAGTCGTCGTTTGGAGACGAGGAGGATTGTCTCGATGTGCTCGTGGCCCCCGGTGTCCGTGAAATTCGTGGTCGTGACCTTGTTGCCCGGTGCCAGGGGAGATTAATGGTCAGACAAAATTGGAAACGTTGGGTCGCCATGTGTTCCTAGAGCTCCGTGTACCAGTTACTAGGTAATGATGGCTATTTGATAGCCATCATGGCCTACGAGCGCGTGTTCGCACGTGCCCCTTTGTATAAAAAGGGGAAATTCGTTCCATTTAGAACTTTTTGCTCTGATTTCTCTTCGTTTCCTTCAGCATTCCTGCCCGTTGCCACCGTCTGCTTACTCCGACCACCGCTCCAAGCTTCGAGCAGCCACTTTCATCTTCTCAAATCAAGTAAGTTTTCTGATCCGGTGCTTGTTCTACTCCTTTTGGTTGTCAATGGTAGATTGCATGTGGTTAGGGCTAGGTTTAGAGGACGAAATAGGTGGATTTCTGGTGATTGTTGGTGGTGGACGGTGGTTGTGCTATTTTTCCACTTCTGACATGTCGCCGGACGTGTTAGTATGTTCTAGCGAGGAGGGCGGTTCACGGCGTCGCCGTGATAGCTATGCATGTGTGACCACCATGTTCGTTCATCTTCTGAGTCGGTGATGAGTTTTCTGGTAGAACATTCCCAGATTCCGGTGGAGCTTTGCGATTTCTGGCGAAGCTTCAACGGAACTGGGTACGAGTGCGAGGAAGCTCCTCGCTTGGGGATGACTTGTTTCGAGCGTCTCCTCGCGGGGAGGTTTCAGTTTTCCTTTTGATGTTAGGGCTTAGGCCGGGGACGTTGTCCTTAGCCCTTTGCGCGCCCTTTCACTTGACTTAGCGGTGGAAGGGTGGATTTGATTTGTTTTCGAATTCACTTTCTTCTCTGCTTTTCAGGTGATTGTTATGGCGACGGGGCCAGATAGAGAGGTTATCATAGATACGTCCGAGGAAGAAACAGGCTCCGAGGATAATAGTAGCTCGACGGCCACGAGTTCGACGGCTTCAAGTTCCCCCAGCGATTTTGGGGAGGAAGAGGAGATGGACGACATGGACGAGGAAGTCGCCGTGGACTCCGCCGAGGAGTGGGAGGTGGCCGAACCTGCTGAGCATGTGTCTTTTTTTGCGAGGTATTCGGGGGACGCTTTTACGGAGGTTGGACCGGAGGGAGAGTGGAAGGTGTACCTTCCTTCCGTGGATGATCGGGTCTGCACGAGCTTCGGGGACCGTTTCACGATGTATGAATATGCCTTTAAGGAGCTGGGCCTGAGGTTGCCGTTCACTGATTTTCAACAGTCAGTGTTCGTGCATTTGAAATTGGCCCCCACGCAACTGCATCCTAACTCGTTTGCCTTCATCCGGGCGTTCGAGCTGGTATGCGAGCATCTCTCCATAGGGACTACTCTCCCTCTATTCTTCACTGTCTTCCATCTTCAAAGGCAGCTATTGGGGAGGAAGTACGGTTGGGTGTCTTTGAAGCAGCCCCACAAGTTGTTTAAGCCATTCTCGGAGTCGATACAAACGTTCAAAGAGTGGTACTATGTCATCGAGCCCTTGTCCGAAGCTGCCCAGGATAGTACTTACGTCTGGGAGATCGAAGTTGGCGAGGATGGGAATGATCTGCGCGACGAGGATGGGAAGTTTATTGGGCGGAGAATCTATAAGTTCCCCATTCATTAGGCGCCCGATCATTTCGCCAAGAAGCCCAGTGACTATGTTCTTCAACCGAGCGAGCTACGCGGGTAGGACGCCATGGTGTACGAGGTACTGGTGAAGTGGGTCAACTCCTTCCGGCTTGCTGAGTGCTGGATGAGCAAGGGTAATCCGGTCTTCGAGGAGGACGGGAGTCAGAGGGTTGAGCGTCGATTTATCAACATTAAGGCACTGCTGGAGTGCAAGACTCCCGAGGATGCCGAGAAGCTGCTTGGTAGTCTTAGTTATTTAGATTTTGTTTGCATCATTTCTTTTCCTCGTATCTAACATGCTCGTATTTTGTTTGTGCAGGTGATATGCCTCAGGCCCACGACAGGGTTGTGAGGAACGCTCTTGCCAGGAACAAGGCCGGAGCAGTTCCTCCGAAGTCTCGGTTTGCTGGTGCTCGTGCTCCTCCTCCGGTGCAGTCTGCTGCAGGGACCTCTTCCTCTCCTACTCCTGCTCCCCGGGGGTATCCTCTTCCTTTGACCGGTCGATCCAAGCGGCCAAGAATTACTGACGCTGTGGATCTCACTCGGGTACCTGAGAAAGGGAAGTTCGAGCTTCCTCCTTGTATCCTTGACAGGAAATTCTTCGAGGGGAACTCTCTGATCGTGCCTCGGGCGGAGTCTCTTCGCTTGGAAAGCATGGACCGCCCGAGCAAGAGGGCGTTGGTGGCTCAAGATGCTTCAGCTCAGGTTAGGATGCTGGAGATGGCGGCCGTTTACGCTGAAGGGGACTCCGCAACTGAGGCCGAACTTAATGCTGCCCGTGCTACCATGGCGTCCCTCAAAGAAGAAGTCAAGGGTGCCGATGACGCTCAGAAGAAGGCCGAGGAGGAGGTAGCTCAGTTAAAGAAGGAGAACTCCACGCTGGCGGCGGAGAAGAAAGTTGGTTAGGAGCTGGTCCGGCGGCTGAGGGCGGCCAATGCCCCGGGTGACGATGAGCCGGAAGATGTGAAGGAATTGAAGACGAGATCCGAGCTGGTTGTCCGTTTGCTGATGGTCGAGGATGATGGTATTTCCGTCGCGGATGAGTCTTTCAGAAACGCCGTGGCTCAACTGCGGGCGGTGAACCCTGAGCTTGACTTTTCTGTCGAGGGTACCCACTATCTGGCGCACGTTGAGGATGG
This sequence comes from Lathyrus tuberosus, assembly GCA_022829125.1. Classification (NCBI taxonomy): domain Eukaryota; kingdom Viridiplantae; phylum Streptophyta; class Magnoliopsida; order Fabales; family Fabaceae; genus Lathyrus; species Lathyrus tuberosus. The sequence goes on along the minus strand of JALAZF010000060.1, from coordinate 8,834,108 downwards.
CTGGATCGTCATGCCCGATGCTCTCCTTGAAAGGAATAACGAGGATCAACCCGCGGAGGACCAGGGGCCTCAATCCGAGCCTGCCGAGCACATGGATGAGTGAGGAGTTTGTGTTTTTGATGTTGTTGTAATCTGTCCGGCCTGCGTGCCGAGTAATTGCTTGTAATTTATTATTTTTGGGGGGCATGGCCCCCGTTTTATGTAACTCAGTACAATCATGGTTCTTGCGGCCACATATTATGTTAAATTATTACATGTTTGATTCTGTTATCCGCATGACTTTACTTGCTTTTATTTTTTGCTAAGTGTTGTACTCATGCTCGTTGTGAATGTGTGTCTGCCCGTGATTGGGAGTATTTGACTTGTGCGAATAATTTAGGGGGATTGCTCGATGTAGATGTGTTCGACAGTGAGGGGAACTGGTCGAACGGCCGGGGAATATCTTGGCGGGGGTGCGAAGCTTAGGTCGCGTTTGAGACCTGAGTTCGCAGCGTGACCATCCCATCGCGAGCTGGGGTTCTGCCTGTCATGGTACTTTGACGACGGCGGTGCTCGATCAAGGACCACTGTCGATTGGTTACCCGGCTCGTTACTGAGCGGGGTTCTGCTTTATTTGTATGCGACGCTTGTACCTAGGCGTGCATAGTGGTCGGTAGTAGATGTTCGTCGTTGTGACGGTCGAACCGAGAATCCGGGCCTTCTCTATAGTATTGTTTTAGCTTTTCGGCGTTCCATGGTCGAGCAAGTTCTTCCCCGGTGAGATGTTCTAGGTAGTAGGCCCCATTTTCCGTTTTTGCTCGGATGCGGTAGGCTCCTTCCCAGTTGGCTGCTAGTTTGCCTTCGCGAGAGTCTTTGTGGTTTTTTCTTAGAACAAGGCTTCCCACGTCGAACTCTCGTCGTATCACCTTGGCGTTGTGCCTGATGGTAATTTTTTGTTTCAGTGAGGCTTCGCGGAGGGCTGCCCCAGTTCGGATTTCCTCGACGAGGTCGAGTTCTTCTCTCAATGACTCGTCATTCATCTCCTCGTCGAGGGGCGACTCTGTCCGCCTAGAGGGCACGTGAACTTCGACGGGAATTACAGCCTCGGTCCCGTATGCTAGGCGGAAAGGTGTTTCCCCGATCGTTGAGTGTGGAGTTGTGCGGTATGCACATAGTACGCTGTGCAGTTCTTCGACCCATGCCTTCTTTATTTTGTCCAGCCTTCGCTTGAGGCCTCGAAGGATGACTCAGTTGGCTGCTTCAGCCTGCCCGTTTGTTTGAGGGTGCTCTACGGATGCGAAGTGCTGCTTCGTGCCCAGTTGGGCGACGAAGTCTTGGAACTTCCTGTCCGTGAATTGCGTCCCATTGTCCGTTACTATCGCTTGGGGATACCGAAGCGTGCAAGGATGTTTCGTTTGTAGAAATGTAGGATGTTGAGGGCAGTTATTTTGGCTAGAGCTTCCGCTTTTATCCATTTTATGAAATAGTCTACGCCCACTATTAGGTATTTGTTCTGACTTGATCCTACCACGAAGGGTCCTAGGATGTCTAGGCCCCACCAAGCGAATGGCCACGGGGAGGACATAGCCTTAAGCTCGTTAGGCGGAGCCAGATGCATGTCCCCATGCCGTTGGCATTTATCGCATTTCTTCACGTGTTCTTTCGCGTCGTGTTGCATGGTCGGCCAGTAGCATCCTGCTCGGAGGGCCTTTCGAGCAAGGGACCTTCCGCCGAGATGTTGGGCGTTGATTCCCTCGTGGATTTCGCGCAGGATGTGTATGACTATTTCCTCCTCGACGCATTTGAGCAGCGGAATGGAGAATCCCCGCCTGTAGAGTTTATCTTCGACCAAGACATAAGAGCAGGCTCTTCGCCTGACTATGCTGGCCTCCTTTGGGTCGGGCGGAAGTTCGTCTTTGGCGAGATAGTTGTAGACTGGGGTTATCCAGCAGTTGTTGTTGCCGATTACCTGCACGTCGAGGGTCGGGGAGGTCTTCTCGATGCCGGGTCGAGGAAGTACTTCCTGTATGACGGATTTGTTTCCGCCTTTCTTCTTTGTGCTAGCTAATTTGGATAGCACATCTGCTCGTACGTTATGTTCGCGGGGAACATGTTTCACTTCCACTGTTGTGAACTTCGCCATCTCCTTCTTGACTAGGGCCAAGTATTCGGTCAGGTTGTCATTTTTGGCTTGATATTCTCCCAGGACCTGGAGGTCCACGAGTTGTGAATCCGTGCAAATGACGACTTCTGCGCCCAGGTCCTCGGCAAGGCATAGCCCAGCGAGGAAGGCCTCGTACTCAGCCTGGTTGTTGGAGGTTGGGAAGGACAGGGTGAGTGATACTTCAACGATGATTCCTTCGTCGCTTTCCAGTATGATGTCCGCGCCGCTCCCTGCCGAGCTTGAGGCACTATCAACGAAAATGGTCCATTTGCGCACTTCGCTTGCGGGGGAGTCTGCGAATGTCATTTCCGCGAAGAAGTCGGCCAGAGCTTGGGCCTTGAGAGCTTTTCTGCATTCGTATTGGATGTCAAATTCGAACAGTTCTAATGACCATTTGAGCATTCGGCCGACCATATCTGGTCGTCCGAGCAGCTGCTTTATGGGTTGATCTGTTCGAATCACGATCGTGTGAGCCAGGAAGTAGTGTCTTAATCTTCTGGCTGTATTGATGAGGGCCAGTGCCACCTTCTCTATCTGTTGGTATCTTAACTCTGGTCCTTGTAGCGTTTTGCTCGTGAAATATATGGGTTTCTTCCCGTCAGGTGTCTCGCGGATGAGAGCGGCGCTCACTGCTTCGGTTGCAACGGCCAGGTACAGGTACAACGTTTCGCCATTGTCCGGGGAAGAGAGGACTGACGGCTCTGAGAGCACTCGTTTCAGATGGAGAAGGGCCTTGTCACACTCCTCGGTCCATTCGAATGCTGCCTCTTTGCGGAGGAGTTTGAAGAATGGTAGGGCGTGCTGGGCAGACTTAGCCACGAAACGAGATAGTGATGCGAGCATCCTGTTGAGGGACTGGATGGATTTTTTGGACCTGGGCGTAGAAAACTCAAAGAATGCCCGGCATTTGTCGGGATTGGCTTCGATTCCTCGTTCCGTCAAGTAGAAGCCGAGGAATTTTCCTGCTCGGACACCGAACGTGCACTTCTCCGGATTAAAACGCATTTTGTATTTCCTGGCCTGTTCGAAGACCTTCCTCAAATGGGCAGTATGATCGGTTTCCTCGTGGTATTTTAAGATCATGTCGTCCATGTAGACTTCGAGCATGTCGCCTATTTCGCCCCGGAATACTTTATTCATCATTCGTTGGTACATTGCTCCGGCGTTCTTCAGGCCGAAGGCCATTACGTTGTAGTAATAGTTGCCCGATTCGGTCATGAAGGCCGTATATTTTTTGTCGGACATTGCCATCGAAATTTGATTATAGCCCGAGTAGGCGTCCATGAACGATAAAAGTTTAAAACCAACAGAATTATCAACGAGTTTATCAATATTGGGGAGGGGGTAGGCATCATTCGGGCATGCCTTATTGAGACCGGTGTAATCAAGGCACATGCACCATTTTCCATTAGATTTTTTAACTAGTACAACGTTGGACAACCAAGTGGTGTACTTGGCCTCCGAAATAAATTTGGCCTCGAGGAGGTCCTTTACAGCTTTTTCAGCAGCCTCTGTTTTCTCCAGAGACTGCTTTCTCCTACGTTGTGCTATGACCTTGACGATCGGGTCGATTGTCAGCTGGTGACAGGCGACAGACGGATCCAAGCCGGGTATTTCGGCGACGCTCTATGCGAAGAGGTCGACATTCTCTCGGAGGCATGCTTTGAGCTGCTTCCTCGCAATGTCGGGCAGGTCTGCTCCAATCTTCACTCCCCATTAGGGGTCTTCGCTGAACAGAACGATCTCGAAGTTGCCATCCGGGATAGGGCGCATCGGATGAGAGTTGCTGCTGGACGATGTTGACGGGTTGGCAGAAGCTGCTCGTTCCTCCGATTGGTCTCCTTCGGGGAAGCGACTGTCGAGGTCGATGGAGTCAACCTGGGGCAGAGGCTTGGCTTCCTCGGAACTGCTTGGCAATGCTGGCTTGCCCGACGCTTTTGGGTTGGACGCAATGGCGTTGAGCCCCTTTGTAGCTGCCTCAAAACACCGTCGTGCAGCTTCGATGTCGCAGTGGAGGGTGGCGACCATTCCCTTTGAAGTGTAATACTTCATCTTTAGGTGGACTGTTGAGGGCACCGCTACCAACTCGGCCAGAGTTGGCCTTCCGAAAATGCACTGGTAAAGCGACGGGCAGTCGATTACCAGAAATTGCACCTTGATGGATTTGGCCGTCTCAGCTGATCCGAAGGTCACGAACAGTTCGACGTATCCCCACGGCTTGGTCATTGACCCGTTGAACCCCTGTAAATCGGACCCTACATAGGGGGTAAGGTGCGATTCGTCCAGTTGAAGTGTTGAAAACAGCTGGGAGTACATGATGTCGACCGAGCTGCCCTGGTCGATGAGTATTCTGCGAACGTCGAAGTTTGCCATTCGGGCTCTGACGAGCAAAGGTATGCTTGAGTTCGGGGAACCCCCGAGGAGCTCCTCCCAATAGAAGGAGATGGGGACGGAGCCCTTCTGGGCCTGATCGAGCATGGTCACCTTGTTGGAGCTTGTGTTGATCAGGTGCTCGAACTTTCGTTTCACGGAGCCCACAGTGACTTTGTTGAAACCCCCGCCAGAGATGACCATGGCGGAGGGAAATGTCTCCCACGGGCTGTGGGCCGCGAAATAAGCAGGGGCGCTGAGCCCATCCGGGACGTAGAAGTCCTCTGGTCGCGATATGGACATAACGACCTGTATATTGGCGTCTTCCGAGGAGGGTACCTCCTCCTCTATCTTCTTGGACTCCTGGGCGTCTTGCCGAGGAGTGTCCTTCTTCTTCGCGAACTGTTTCAGGTGGCCGTCCCTGATCAGTATCTCAATGGCATCCTTCAGATGGATGCAGTCCTCTGTAGTGTGGTCGTGACTCTTGTGGAAACGGCAGTATTTTGATTTGTCCACGTTTGGTCTGTTCGACAGTTGCTTGGGGAACTGGACCCCTGCCTGCTTGAACTCCGAATTGACACATTCAGACAATATCTTTTCCCTGGAGACGGTCAGGGGGGTGTAGTCATGGAACCGCCCGGAGGGTCCCTTGTTGTCACGGGAGTCACGAGGACGGTCCTCGCGCCTCCGTTCGCCCCGACGTGATGTCGAAGCTTCCTCTCCTCTGGATGCTCGAGGTTTCTCCTGATGGCGTGATGCTCAGACGTTACTGGTAGCAACCTTCTCTTCGTACTGAATGTGTGATTGGGCTTTGAGGAGGAGGGCGTCTAAGTTCCTCGGTGGTGCAAGGCCAATGGCTTTAGAAAACTCGGAGCCTGGGCGGAGCCCTTGCTCGAGCAGAAACTTCTTCATTTCGTCCGTTGTAGGGACCTGTACAGCTTCCTTGTTGAACCTCTCGATATATGAGCGGAGAGGTTCGTCTTTTCCTTGGATTATGGCCCCAAGGGAGGCCTCAGTTTTGGGGTGGCGGCGAGATGCTGTGAAGTGCCGTGAGAACATCCTGACCAGTTGTCTCCACGAGGTAATGGACTCCTCGGGCAGTTGCTTGTACCATGTCATCGCTCCCTTTCAGAGCGTGGTCGGGAACAGTCGGCATTTGATGGCGCCTCGTACGCCGCGGTAGTCTAACAGCGCATCGATGTTCTCGATGTGCTCGTCGGGGTTAGTGGTTCCATCGTACGTGCCTAGTGACGGGGGTTTCTCCAAGCCTTTTGGGAGACGGGTAGCCAGGATCTCCTGGGACAACGGGCCGCGAGGCTCGTCGTCGCTGCTAGAACTGGTGTATGATGGGGACCGAAGGGGATGCTCGCGGCAGTGGTTCCTCCGGGGAGAAGGGGAGCGGTTCCTTCGCGGAGAAGGTGAGCGGTTCCTTCGAGGAGAAGGTGAGTGAACCCGACCTTTAGACTTGACCGAGGGAGATTGCTCGTTTCTTCGAGTCCTCTTGTGGTCGTGAGCGTGCTGGTCACGCGGGGAGATCTGGTCGCGCTTCCGGGCTGCGCGAGAATCAGGTTCTTGGCGCAGTCTTCGGTCGATGTCTCTCTGAGGCGGCGGGCTCCTTGATCGTCGTTGGTTCCTCCGCGGAGTAGGGGATCTTGGACAGCTAGACTCTTCTAACGCCCCGATCCTCTCGTTTTGCTACAGGATCAGGGTGTTGGCTTTGTTGATCGCCTCCAGGAGGGCCGACATGGCAGGGTCGGCGTTGGGAGGAACATGAACGGGCTGGACGTCAAGTGAAGGCTGATCGTTGTTGTGATCAGCGGGGGTAGGGGAAGGAGAAGCAGTGGCTCCGTCCCTGAGGAAACAGGTATCTCGGAGGAGAGATAAATGGCCATCAACGTCAGATTTATTGACGGGGAGGATGGTGGTTTGGAGAGCATCCTTGGTGCGATCTTGGAAGGCCATGATCGTTATGATCTTTGAGAATTATTTTGATCTTCGGTTTTCGAGGAAAGAAAGATGGGGAGAACAATGGTTCCCACAGACGGCGCCACTGATCGTGAAGGCTGGATCAGATCCTGTAGAAGTGGGCCACCAAGTGCGCCAGGGATGTTGGTCGTATGGAGAGGAGGGGGGTGTACCTGCAAGGTACTCCGACGCTCAAGTAAGAAAGGGTCAGAGAAAAGGGGCAAGTACAAAGTATGAGTTCTTAGGGTGAATATTGGATACCTGACCCTCTCAAGCGAGAGGGTTTATATAGAGCCCCCAGCGCGTGGCCAACGGTCCTATTTTCGGACGAAATAACCGTTTTCCCGAAGAATAGGTAACTGCCCCAACTAGCCGTTATGTCGGGCAGGGGTGCCTGAAACTAGCCGTTATGTCGGGCATAAGCGTGGTTTCGGGCACCTGCCCTTAACTGTTCGGGGAGCAGTGAAGCCGTGCGTGACGGGCAGTAACTCCGGGGAGGAGCGATGTGTTCCTTGCCCAGTTGGAGGGCAGAAAGGTAACTTTCTCCCCTTCGTGGATTGGACTTAGGCAATTTGGGCCGCTCTGGAGCAGAAGCGGATTGAGCCATGTCTAGCCATTGGTCCAGTCCAGAACAACTCTTTTTCCAAGGAAAAAAATATTACTCCGTACGTGTCTCTACTTAAACAATAGGTTTGATCGATGCGAATTACATACCAGTACCATTTATCTAAATTCATTTTTTTTACTCATTTTTCTCTGTTGCCTGTGCACTTTATACACTGTTTCTATTAGCCTTAAATAAACAACGTAACAATAGTAATCGATAGATTGACATTGGTCTCGGTGGGATCGATAATCTTTTATATTACTCTGACGTACGTCGTATACTTGCGGAAAGCACACATCAACCAATATCAAATTTGACCACCTTCATCATCAATTTCAATCTTCATCAATAACTCACCATAAACCGCAAGAAACACCGCCAAGATTCACTACCGCAACCCTTCCCAAAACTAATTTTCCAAAACCAAAATGAACTTGAAGGAAAAAAAAAATCATTCCCAAACTTGGCAAGTCAAGAAAAGAGGAAACATGGCCGAGACAATTTACCGAACATATGGCGTGCAAAGCACAAAACCTTTGAGTAAAAGTCCCATAACACTAACTAGTGACTTACAAGTGTGTTATTTTTTTAGCACTCACCACTTCCTAAATCTCCTCCAATCTCAAGTTGTTAAACCATTTTCAAGTGGGTCATTATACACATATACATCTTTCCAACTCCTTGGCAATGGACTTTTGTAGCATAGTAGATGTTTGACAAATTACCTACAAGACGTAGTAACAAATAAGAATTGAATTTAGAATAATATGGAACAATAAGTTACATAGTACATGTTAAGACTCCATACATTAACTTTATAACACTAACTTTCTGCTCATCCTACTATTGGTTTTCATAAACACTCATTTGTAACCACTTTAGAACCGCAGCACAAGCCAAGTCGAAACCACAACCCAAATCTGAATCAAATACCCTACGTCACACCATAACCATCGCTACACATTCGCTCCATCACCTTCATATTGATAGATCATATTGATAGAACAAGATAAGTTGAGGATATGGGTGTGCATGGATCATAACCCAAACCAAATTAAACCATATATATGATTTGGTTTGGATCTTAAAACCGTTTCTATAAAACCGATTTACAAGTGGATTAGTTCAGTTCCAAACCGCTTTCTCACAAAAAACCAATTTTTTTAAAACCAGTTTTAAACTGGTTTCTCTCAAAACTAGTTTTATATTTTCTTTAAAAAACCACTTTTAAAACCAATTTACAAATAAAAAATTAGTTTTAAAACCAATTTTCTTAAAAATCAATTTATAAATTTAGTGTTACATAAAATGGATACCAAAATATGTCAATTCAATTTCTGTTTCTATATGTGTGATTTCGATTCAATTTCTATTCTTCAAATTCAAATTCAATACTCAAGCTTATGTTCAAAATAAGTGCAGCAATAATAGTATAACTCATGAATCCATGAATTCAAAATCGAACATACACTCCATTCAACACCATGATTCATATTCAACCAAACTTCTGGAATTACATCTATCTAAAACATTCAGTTATGGTTACACCTTTGTTTTGAACATTCAGTAAAAGAGAAAATTTAAATTCAAACATTAGCAGGTGAGGCAATTCAACAATCTCTTTGCATCATTTAAGTTCCAACATCTCTTTGCATCATCTAAGTTTCCAACATCTCTTTGCATCATCCATCACATCTATAAATAAAGTAAATAAAATAAATAAAGTGGAAGATCAATGAAGGTGAATTAAGAAACCTAACCAAGTTAAAATATCATATAACACTAGATTGTTGCTATGCTGAGCTAGAAACACATAAAAGAAGTCATTAGTAAAATCACCAAAGCAATTCATGGATCTCTTTAATTCTCTAGCTACAAATATGATGTAATGCGTAGCAAAAGGAGAAATCGCCATAACCTCTTCATGAAAGGCATCTAGATTATGTATCAAGATACTGGATCATGATATATCTATATGAATTCTTGTATTGAACAAGGCATATCCATCCTACCATACACTATTATTTCTAGCTTGAAAAGGAATTCATCTAAACAACAGCATCAGAGGAAAAGCTGCAGATACACACCGAAAGACACAACAACACCATGCCAAGCAGAGGAGAAATCATTCCAATCATGAAATCTTGTTGCAATTCACAAAGAAATGAAAACAACAAACAAGCTAAAATTGATAAGATTTTAAAAAACTAATCTCCACACAAGTGAGCTCAATCCTAGATATACACCCAATAACCAGTACTGCACCTCCAAGCAAAAAGGGACAGCAAACAAGATCAATCATGGCTACGTCCCTTTATCAGATAAACTTGAAAGATTATTCCAATAGCAAGCACTGATTACCTCTAAAGCATTTTCTTCATCATATATAAACTTTGGCAGTTTTCTCATTAACTCCTTATCATTTCCAGCTAAGCATTGCTGATCTATGAAAGAGCAAAATAGAAAATAGTATATTTAAGTTCAAGCAATACCACATTGTGACGACAAGAGAAAATAAAAATGTAATAATATGACACACATTAAACTACAAAACTTGTAAATAACTTGAATAACAACATACATCCTCTAGCAAATGCGTGGTATAGCATAAACACAAGTTAATGTTCATCAAGCCAACCTAAACATGACTATTATCATCTTGTTGAATATTTTATTCTAAGTTGTATCTTGCTTACAAGCTCATGGTCTTGCTCATGTTAAATAGGCCACCAACGTACTTTGTCGGTCTGTTTTAAAAATGAACATGAATTATATCATAATGATAAACACTCAAGACATGCACTAGAAAAAGAAAATGAAGAACAAAACTTAAAAAACCAGTGATCAAAGCTCAGCAACGAAAAAGCATGCTCAAGACAAACATATAGCAACAACATCAACATACAATTCATTACAATATACCACAACATCAAATCCAGCACAGGCATAATCTTAATCAAACTAAAAATGCTACACTAATTAACAACGAAATCGCACAAAAAGAAAGTTCTAAAACTGAAGATTTTGAATCAACATACCTAATGTATAATGTTTTTGCAATGTATGCTGTTTATTATTGTTGACAGAAAAAGTAACTTATAGCAAATACTGATAAGGCTGGAAAGACAATAAGGTATAAACAAGAAAAATCATAAATCATAAATCATAAAGTGCCTAATTTTCTTTACTCTTCCTTTTGCTTCCAAATAGCTTAGTTTATAAAATATCTACTCAGACTTATCAATGGGAATACAATTCATGAGTAAATTCCATGCGTAAAAGTTTTCCACGGTTCAAAACAGGAGGATACTACTTGAAAGAGGAATTTCTTTCTATGTTGGAGAAAAATATGACAATGATGAATAAATGCACAAGATCCAACTCTAAATTTAAAATCTCAGACCCCACAAACACACCATTACAGCCCAGTTGCATCTTCTGTTGCTTACATTGGGATTTTTGGATCCTCAATGTGTAAGCAATAAAAGTTACATAACAAAACCATAATAGAACACAAATACATTTATACATAGCACAATATAAACTAAACAAACATAAACAAAATAAAGTTTCACGTACCTTTTATTTCGAAAACCTAATTCTTCAAAGGTTCTTTCATGTTTTGATGCGGATACTAACATCAAGTAAGTTGAATTCCAACGAGTCTCAACATCTAGAGAAACTAAACCTTTATAGTCCATGCTCCCCTCATCAATACATGCCTTGAATTTAGCAAGCCTCGTGGGAGAAGATCTAGCATACTAAACAACATGACGAACTCTATAAACAAAATTATCAATGTCTTTCAAACCTTCTCTCACAATTAAATTCAGTACGTGTGCGCATCACCTCATATGAAAATGGTTTCCGCTCATAACTAAATTATTCTTAGACAAAAACCTTCTCTTGAGACGTTCAATTCCAACATCATTTGATGAAGCATTATCAACCATCAAACTATGCACACGGTTTAAACCCCAATTGTTCAAACACATCTCCATTGTTTCACAAATAGCATCTCCTGTATGACTTGTGACTTGACAAAAATTTAAAATATTCTTCTGTAAGTGCCAATTATTGTCAATGAAATGGGCTGTCACACACATATAGCTCAACTTTTGACAAGAAGTCCACATATCAGTGGTGAGACAAACTCTTCGACAATTCAGAGAGAGAAAGTTTTTCAAAATCATTTTTTCTGTGTCCCACAGTTCAAAACATCACGTGTCAATGTTGGGCGCGAACAAATCTGAAATCTTAGTGAAGAGAGACTCATAAAATCATGAAAAAACTCATGTTCGACCATCCGAAAAGGAATCTCCATGTTTATGAACATCTTAACAATTGCTCTTCAAATGGTTTCTTGGTCAAGCTTGACAATTAAAGGAGAGCCAACATGTTCTTCAGCACTTGTCATAGAAGATGATGTCATTTGCCTCTTGTAAATGAGGCATCTCGATAAATGAGCATGCATGGAACTAGTTCCGTTATTATACTTAATTTTTGTGTCACAGTATTTGCACAAAGCTTTTTGTTCTTCTTTCGACGATACAATGAAATGATTCCAAGCCTCTGAACGATTCTTTCACTTCTTAGTGTGAGGAGGTGACATTTCACTAGAGACTGTAGGTGGAGGGGTTGAAATTGTATTCTCGGATGTTGCATACTATGAAGCACGGACTCCGACACGAACACCGGGACACGACACGACACAGACACTCCGACACTGATAATGTTAAAATATAGGACACCGACACTGCTATACATATGAAAGTATTTAAGCTTTATTTATCCATTTATGATTAAAAACTTGAAAATATTCTAATCTAAATTAATGTTTTTAATTTTTTATTGATGACATAGCTTAAAAACATGTCAAATCATTTTAAATTTATGTGAGATTTGTCCAAAATATGTATAAAGGTGTGTTGAAGCAAAGAAAAAAACAAAATTTTGTTTGAAACACTTGTCTAAATTGTCTGACATATGTGGTATGAGTGTTATACGTGTGTCAACCATTGATTCAAAGAGTGTCTAAACGAAGAAAAAACAATTTTTTAGTGTGACACTTGTCTGACTTTTTCGACACTTCTTTCACTTTTCCGACACGTGTCGTACGAGTGTCATACAAGTGTCGAACACCGACACGTGTCGGACACTGCGACACGCCTATTCCTAGAGGTGTCCGTGCTTCATAGGTTGCATAAGTTTTGCCAACATTAGTCATCTTGATTCTGTCAAAAATAAGAAAACAAATTAGAAATGCACAGATTATTTATTCTTAAAATACAATTTTCAATTAACTATAAAAGTACCAAGAAAGTAACATTATAACAATGCCTATACAAAGTGAAAATTTTGGAAAAAGAGTATAATTTGTGAACTGGTAGGCAAATGACAGTCAGACTATCATATCAGCCCCAAATATCTCAAATCCTCTTGATTAATAATTATACATGAAGTTCATATTCTACCAAAGGAAATTAATGACAGAAAAAAATGTTCTGGTTCTACTGAACTGGACAAAGATTCGATCAATCAACAAAATGTAAAGTGATATGTATGTCAACTTTAGACATTTCTTCACCTCACTAAGCACCAACAACAATGTAAAAGTTCTAACCCTGAATATTAAGCGTCACTTTTTTAAACTTACAAACAATATGAGATTGTCCCATTACCTACTTCTAGAGGTTTAACATATAATTACTTATAAAAAATATCTAGCAGGAGCACAAATCAATGTTCTGGTTTTTAACTTGAGCAGGGAAAATAACAAGCGCAAGTCAATGTTTTGATTGGTTTATATTAGGTGGTTCACTTTTACTATTTGATCACAAGGTGATGATATACTTTAAAATTATGCACTACAAGATGATTAAGTTTATATTTCTATACTGCCATTCATTCTGATTCAATCCTTAGGAGGAACAGATCCAAATTCCAAATAGCATAGTAAACCATATATAGCACTTGGAGTTATACTAACCGTAAGGACAACCAATTCTCTGAAAAAAAGCTATATTAAAAGAAAATTGAAGTGGAGCAAAATGGAATTAAAAACTATTCTTACCAATGAAAACCATTCTGCACTATAAAATTGGCAACACACGAAGAAATGGAGTTATACCAATCATATCATTGTAAAAAAAGTTGTTGTTCATGACCTGTAAAGGACTAATAGATTTGAAAGCATGCACTTATAACCTTTTAAGATGTGTTGTTCTATGCATGAAACAAAAGTACAAGCATTAATATGCAAATCACTCTAATGATACGTAAACTTACATCACCCAGTAGCACTACCATCAGAGTTCAAATTAACAAGACAAAAAATACATGACGCAGTCTAGTAATGATATAAAAAATAAACACAAGACTTCAATGGAAATACAGAAAACAGTGAATCAATTAAGCAGAATTCTGATGTACACTAATGATAAATTAATGAACAAGCACAAAATGACTTCAATTGAAACAAGTTGAAGTATATGTGTCTCTAATTATGGTAGCACCTTCAGTATTTTCTTTAATCACAAAATGCTTAGTTCAGTTCAACACACAACAAAAATTTAGAGTTTACAATATGTTTACCCGAGTATCAATGGAAGATGTAGAGTGAAAATGTTAGCAGAGCTTTCTCTTGAACCTGAAACACATATTTCATCGATTTTACGGTTAATTTGTTTCTACCGAGTCAAAGATGAAAGTGAAAACTAGAGAAATCATAAAAACGCCAAAAGAATAATAAGCTTAAACTTGAAACAAATTGTGAGAATATAACTCGTTAGATTTGAAGAACGATTTTATCGATTTTACAACTATTTCCATAAACCCATGATTGTAATTTCTAGAATTAAGATATAAATGAGGATTATGGTTTGAAATTTGAAGAAAAAGATGAAGGAGATTTGGAATTTTGAGGATTAGGGTTTTTGAAATTTGAGTTGTTGATTTGCGTATGTTCCGAAATTTGCGTATGTTCAGTGAAATTTGCGTATGTTTTAAAAATGGAGACTAACACTTACAACCGATTTAAGATAATAGTTACCATTTTTTTAATTTGATAAATGGATTACCGGTTTGAAAAATATAATTTTGGGTTGGATTTTAAAATTTAGTTTAATTTAGATATTAATTTGATTCATAGTTAAAGGTTATTTTGCACACCCTCTACTTGAGCAAGAATATTGGGAGGCCTTGAGTAAAAATAATGTGCAGATCCTTTATCACATCCTAAATTGGGTTTGTCAAGCATCATCAGCCAAAGTCCAGGAGGCGACCTAAACAGTTTCGTGGCAAATTTCATCATCTTAGAACAGATGTTTTTGCCATTGTGAAGCAGCAGCATCATCCTGGATGTCTTAGACTGTTATAAAGTGCCATTTTGGAGGGTGTAGGACGTATCTGGTTCAATCGATCAACATCGAAGGATAAAAATAATTGTGGCAAGAAAATGTAAGGAACACGTCTAGGGAGCTAACAACAATTATCTCCTCGTATTTCTCAAAGGAACTTGCAGAGTGTTAAATGATGCAATATTAGGAGATAATGCAGTAGCTTATTGTACAAGTAATCTAACTACCCTTTGTAACAACCATAACTAATTGTTGAGAAGTGATCATATGCAGTAGATTTATAGTATGCTATGATGCAGCTCTTATTGTAGTATATAAGATCATCTCATTGTTGTAAACAAGCTAAGTGAATATATGCTACATTTACACTTCACTCTCTTCTTCCTTATGCATATTTCATGTTAGTTAAGCTTTGTTCAAGCTATTTCCATGGAGTTCCATGGCTTCCATTATGAATCTTAACATGGTATCTTGAGCCTTTCGATCCATTTCCTTTTCCTTCTTTATGGCTCCACCCACACGCTCACAATCTACCGATCCGCAACTCGATCAAACCAGTCCTTTCTTTGTTCATCCAAGTGATGAACCTTCTTCTGTTACTGTTTCACCAAAAATTAATGGCACCAACTAACATTCTTGGGCTCGTTCCATGCGTCGTGCTCTTGGTGGCAAGATGAAAGTTGAATTCATCGATGGCACCATTGATCCCATCACAGATAATTTTGATCCTCTTTACCGCGCATGGAATCGCTGCAACATGCTTGTTTTATCTTGGATTATCAACTCAGATTCTGATTCCATCGCCCAATCCATCATCTTCATGGAGAATGCCATTGATGTCTGGATTGATCTCAAGGAACGTTTATCTCAAGGAGATTTGGTACGTATCTCTGAATTGATGCAAGAAGTGTATAGCCTGCATCAAGATTCCAAATCTGTCACTGAATTTTACTCTGCTCTTAAAGTTTTATGGGAAGAGCTTGAGGTTTATATTCATATCCCTTCTTGTTCATGTCGCATTAGATGTTCATGTCAAGCTATGCGTAATGCTAGAAAGAACCACCTGACTTTATATGCCATTAGATTTCTGACTGGTTTAAACCCTCAATTTGATGTTGTTAAGTCTCAAATCCTTTTGCTTGATCCTTTACCTCCTATGACCAAGATTTTTTCCATGGTTCTTCAACATGAAAGACAAGGTAATCTTCATCCTGTTGAAGATCCCACTTCCCTTGTTAATGCGACTGATTCATAAAGATACAAGGGTAAATCACATGCTTCACACTCTTATGGAAAAACCAATAATAGAGTGTGTACTCACTGTGGTAGAACCAACCACACCATTGACAACTGTTATACCAAACATGGCTACCCACCTCATATGCAAAAGAAATATGCTAACCACTCATCTACAAATGATCCTGATTCAGAACCTGATCCACAAGCTTCTGATGCAAAGACTGTTTCTCCTTCTATCACCACTAAGCAGTATGACCAACTGATGCAATTGCTCCAACAATCAACCATTTCTCAGCCATCTTCTTCAAATCAAGTTAACTCAGTGAGTATTAAATCAGTTAATCCACAATTTTCTGTTGTGTCTCATTCTATTTCATGCCAGAACTTCTCTTTGGGTTCATGGATCATTGAATCAGGTGCTAGTGACCATATGTGTGGTTCACTAAACTGGTTTCACTCTTATGTTGAAATTCCCCCCATTCAGGTTAGAATGCCTACAGGCCAATTTGCCATTGCAAAGCATGCTGGCACTATTAAGTTTTCTTCTGCCCTCATTTTGACCAATGTGCTTTATGTTCCATCCTTCTCTTTAAATCTCATTTCTGTCTCTAAACTGTGCCACTCACTTGACTGCACAGTTGAATTTAATGGTTCTAATTGTCTTATTCAGGAAAGGAGCACACTGAAGATGATTGGTTCTGGTGACAAAGTACATGATTTGTATTACTTAGTCATGGACAATAAGATAGTATGTAGCTCTAGCTCTAGTTCAAATTCCACTTCCTTACCAACTCAAGCCATTTGGCATTTTAGACTTGGACATGTATCTGACCAATGTATGAATACATTACATTCTGCTTTCCCTTTTATTAAAGTTGATCCAAAATCTGTATGTGATGTATGCCATTTTGCTAGACAGAAAAAGTTACCCTTTTCAAATAGCACACATAAAGCCTTACAACCTTTTGATCTTATCCACTTTGACATTTGGGGACCAATTTCCATACCCTCCATCCATGGCCATACCTATTTCTTGACTACCATAGATGATTGTAGCAGATTTACCTGGCTCACACTTATGAAAAACAAAAGTGAGGCCAGACAAAATGTCATCAATTTCATTTCCCTCATCCTTACACAATATAACCATAAAGTTAAAGCCATAAGAACTAATAATGAACCAGAATTTAATATACCTTCCTTTTACAATAACCATGGCATTACACATCAAACTAGTTGTGTGGAATCTCCTCAATAAAATGGTCGTGTTGAGAGAAAACACCAACAAATTCTGAATATTGCCCGTGCCCTGCTATACCAGTCCAACTTGCCTAAATCATTCTGGTCTTATGCAGTATTACATGCATCCTTTATCATGAACAGACTACCTACCCCCATTCTAGACAACAAATCTCCTTATTTCATTATGCACAACCAAAATCCTGACATGAATGACCTCAAAGTGTTTGGTTCTTTGGCCTATGCATCTACATTGCAAGCTCACAGAACTAAACTCGCCCCTCGAGTAAGAAAGTGAATTTTTCTTGGCTATAAAGCTGGCATGAAAGGATCCTTACTTTTAGATATAACTACAAATGAAGTGTTTATTTCCAGACACACCACCCATCATGAACACATTTTTCCATACCATTCTCCCACTTCCAAACCTACCTGGACCTATTATACACCAACTAACTCCTCTAACACAAATGACACACATAATACATTACCACCTGAACATGATCCCTTGAACACATCCCAACCATAAAATCCCACCTTTGACCATACAACCACCAACACACCTCCTATTGCTTACACTGAACCTACTACCACCAGACCTGCTAGACAAAAACATGCTCCATCTTATTTACATGACTATGTCTGCAGTTCCTCTACAAGTCATTCAGGATCATCATCTTCAGGTACTCCCTATCCCATTTCCTCCTATCACTCTTTTGACCATTTATCTTCTGTTCATAAATCTTTTGCTCTATCTATTACCAAGTGTGTTGAGCCAAAGACTTACAAAGAAGTTTGTCAGCATGATTGTTGGATTCAAGCTATGAATGCTGAGTTAGCAGCTTTATCTGCTACCAATACTTGGCAACTTGTGGTCAAACCTCCTAATGTGAAGCCTATAGGCAGCACATGGGTTTACAAGGTTAAACATAAAGCTGATGGCTCAGTTGAAAGACACAAGGCCAGGTTGGTAGCCAAAGGATACAACCAAATAGAAGGTTTGGATTATTTTGACACATTCTCCCCTGTGGCAAAACTCACTACAGTCAGAACCCTCATAGCCCTTGCCTCTCTTAAGCAGTGGCACATCCATTAAATGGATGTCAACAATGCTTTCTTGCATGGTGACTTGCAGGAAGATGTTTACATGTCCATTCCTGATGGTGTTGTGGCTAAGAAAGGCCTTGTTTGCAAGCTTCAAAAGAGCTTATATGGTCTTAAAAAAGCAAGTAGAAAATGGTATGAGAAGTTGACTCATCTCTTGTTACAACAAGGATATCATCAGTCCACTTCAAACTATTCCTTATTCACTCTCAAGCATGGATATGATTTTACTGCCCTCCTTGTTTATGTGGATGACATAATCATCACTGGCAATTCTCTTCCTGAATTTTCTAGAATCAAATCCATTCTTGATCACAACTTCAAAATTAAAGACCTTGGCATCCTTAAGTACTTTTTGGGATTAGAAGTGGCTCATTCTAAAGATGGCATATGTATATCTCAAAGAAAGTACTGTTTAGATCTTCTTGAATCATCAGGGCTCCTTGGTTCAAAACCAGCCTCAACCCCTCTTGATCCTTCTTTAAAGTTACATCAAGACAATAGTCCACCTTTTGAAGACATTTCAGCATATAGGAGAATTATTGGCAAGCTCCTATACTTAAACACCACTAGACCTGATATCACTCTTACCACTCAACAACTCAGTCAGTTTCTGAATTCTCCCACCACCACCCACTATAAGGCTGCTTCCAGGGTGATTAGATACCTGAAACAAAATCCAGGGAAAGGTCTCATGTTCCCTAGAAGTTCAGAAGCACAAATAAGAGGCTATGTTGATGCAGACTGGGCTGGTTGTCATGATACAAGAAGATCTACAACTGGTTTTCTCTTTTTCCTTGGAAATTCCCTTGTCTCTTGGAGAGCTAAGAAATAACCAACTATCTCTAGATCATCTTCAGAGGCTGAATATCGTGCCTTATCCACTGCCGCTTGTGAATTGCAATGGATTTTATACTTGCTGCAGGACCTGAGTATTGAAAACACTAAACAACCTATTCTCTATTGTGACTCACAAAGTGCTATCCACATTGCTTCAAACCCTGTTTTCCATGAAAGAACAAAGCATTTGGAAATTGATTGCCACTTTGTTAGAGAGAAAGTCCAACAAAACATCTTGAAGCTCCTACCAATTTCAACACAAGAACAACTTGCTAATTTTCTGACAAAACCTTTGGCTCCACCAAATTTTGAAGCCTTTGTGTCCAAGCTTGGAATGATAGACATCTATCATGGTCAAGCTTGTGGGAGGGTGTTAAATGATGCAATATTAGGAGATAATGCAGTAGCTTATTGTACAAGTAATCTAACTACCCTTTGTAACAACCATAACTAACTGTTGAGAAGTGATCATATGCAGTAGGTTTATAGTATGCTATGATGCATCTCTTATTGTAGTATATAAGATCATCTCATTGTTGTAAACAAGCTAAGTGAATATATGCTACATTTACACTTCACTCTCTTCTTCCTTATGCACATTTCTTGTTAGTTAAGCTTTGTTCAAGCTATTTCCATGGAGTTCCATGGCTTCCATTATGAATCTTAACACAGAGTGCATTTGAACTTGGCTATTCGGTTTACCCGATCGTAATCAAGCGCAACAAAGTTCTGTCAATACCTTTTAGAACAGCGAGAGCAATTGTTCACCACACATTAAAGACAACAATTGCAACATAGAATCATAGAAGATCACTATATCTGGCATTATTCATAACACCAACAACCACTTTTTTCTTGTGGTTGAAAGTGGAAACGCAAGATGGAATTAACTACATGAGAAAGAAATCACGGCGGAGAAGCACTTTTGTCGGTTGTAAAAGTCGCTTATGAGAAAAGCAATTCTGAGTATCGTGTTTATGCCTGTGGGGCTGTGGTTGTAAAACGACCGGTGATGATGATTCCTTGAGATACTATTCGGCTCAGCTCCCAAAAGCTTGTTCGGACTATAAAAGCATGTCCCGTGTTTGAAATGTGTATGACTCCTCTTCAAACATAAACCCAAGCAAAGCAAATCACTGAAGCTATTGGAAGAAACACGATTCAATCTGTCTTTTCAAGGTGATTCCGCTTGAACAGTAGTTTTTCAACCTTGCAGTGTACGATTGAAAGCATAGATTGAATGACAAAGCAACAACCTTTGTGCTAGTAATCAGGCCCGCTTGGCCATACACTATCCACACCCTCTCAATTCCGAATACAAAGCAACAACGTTGGGCCTGGCCACTTGGGGCCCAACGCCCCACTTATCACAACACCCCATATTTTACTGCACACCCCTGGCCTTTTCCACATTAACTTTCTTCTTTTCTTTGTTTTTGTTGTTGTTAATTTCCTTTTCATATCGTTTGTATGTTTTTTTTTTACATTTTTGATTTTTGTAAAAGATGATTAGGAAAATGCTTAGAGATAAGTAAAGACTTAGTTTGGTTTTTAATTCTCATTTTGAAAATAATAAAAAATATTAATTAGCGTTAATTGAGTTTTAATCCATTTAGTACTTTAGTTAGAAATCTAATTTTGTGAATTAATTGCTAATCATAACATTGCCATGCTCCCATAGTTTAGGTTTTTTTTTTTTTTTTAAATTGAACTTTTGAATTCTTTAGGTTTAAGCCATTGTTTCATTGTGCCTGAGGTTTTCAACTGATTTTAATCCTATTTGATTAAGTTGATCAAAGTTGCTTTGATCAACTAAATCCTTTGACTGTGCGTATTCTCTCCGTCTAAGTTAAGTGATCAGAAGTCTCTTTATCACTTGATAAGACCTATTCCTTGTACTGGAGCTGCTTTAGATTTCAAGATTTCCCATCTACACAAGTCAGACAAACATTGCAGACAGACTGGACTACTGGCCAAGCACAACAAAGGTTCTTCTTCAAGACTTGTCAGTTACAATTCGAATGGTGCGCCACGAGCCTTAAGTAGTAGAGAAGGAATAAAAGGGAGAATTCCTATCCTCATTTTGAAAATCTTTGGGTACGGGACGAATGATCCAGTTGTCTAGAATATTCAACTCTACTCATAGACTTTAGTGCAATTCGAATCAACAATTGAAAAAGTCTTCTTCCTCATATTCAACACATCAACATCAATAACTAGCTCCTTCTTGGACCAAACACACTCCTATTTGGATAATGGATTTTGAACCAAACCCCTCTCTTTGAGTTAATCACTTCCTAGTGGCAAATATTTCCCTTGCATGTTCGTCTTGTCAGACCTTGTGCTTAGACGAACTCTCCTCTCTTCCATTGTTTGTCTTATCAGACCTCGTGCTTAGTCAAACTATCTTTCCTGTGCATATTTGCCTTGTAAGACCCCGTGCTTAGGAAAATCTCCCTCTCTTGCATTGTTTGTCTTGTCAGACCTCATGCTTAGATAAACTTTTCTCTTGCATTGTTTACCTTGTTAGACCTCGTGCTTAGGCAAACAATCCCTTTGTAGGTCTTGATATCTGGATTTAGGCTATATCCTACCTTTTGCATTAGCCACACTCTCTTGTTCAGATACACCTACCTTATCCAATAACACCATCCTGATTCAACAATACTTGCATAAGTCCTTTCTCACTTCATAACTCATTTGTAATTCAAACTCTTTCTTTTCTGTGTCAATCACCTTTTATTTTCCTTTTGACCTATCATTAGTTCCATGAAATACGGAGCTTTGATTTCCTCATTTCACTATGAAGATACATAAGCACAGGATTGCGAGATCTTGGCGAGCAACCTTCTTCCAAACCCTTTTCTATCCCTAGTTCCACGAACTATAGAGCTCTGATTTCCTTATTTCACTATGAGTATACGCTGGCACGAGGACCCCAATCCTTCACGAGAACCCTAATTATAAACCTTTTTCCCTTTCGCAAGTAACCTTTAGATAGTAACACCCGTCTGAGCAAAGAACAATCAAAATGGTTCTCGTCGAGTACGATGAATGTTAGGGATGCTAATACCTTCCCCTCGCATAACTAACTCCATTACCCTTTTCTTTTTCCATTAGGTTTTATCAATATTTTACGTTTCCTTTTGGAATAAATAAAGTCTGGTGGCGACTCTGTTGTATCATCGAGCGTACGATGCACTCAGGTATTTTTCGCTCTACGACAATAGGGATTACTGACCCTTAGCCTATGTGTTGGACCTAGGGAAACCGTTCTACTTACGCTGGTTGAATAGGGATAGGAGGCCCCGAGTAGTGACAGAGAGAATTAACGTTCTATACATCGCCTAACCCCGCTTATGCTTGCGGACTAGGGATAGAAAGCTCTGAGTAGTGGTTAGTGAGTTATTTCTTGAGGGATTGACTATAACGGTTTTGTTGATTCGCCGTGGGGTTATAGTAATTAGATCATTCATACAGGGCATCAAACATCAACAATAGAGGAATATATGATTCTACAACACAACTTGGCTGCTTTCGTGATATTGTTTACTTGTTTATTTACCCTTCACACTAAAACGTGAAAACCCATTTATTTACTGTTTTCTTTTACATTGCACAATTATAGTCTTATTCGAACACAGTCTCTGTGGATTCGATCTTTTATTACTGCGACGCTATCGGTACAGTTGCCGAGAAGTCATCAGACAATCATGGCTCTTATTGAACACTATGATTTGGAGCTCCATCAAATAGATGTAAAAATAAAAATTTCTCAATGGCAACGTTAATGAGACAGTCTATATGGTGCAACCAGAAAACTTTGTGTCAGGAGACTCAAACAACATGGTACGCAAATTGAAAAAAATTCATTTATGGACTAAAGCAGGTGTCTCGTTAGTGGTAACACAAGTTTCACAATGTAATTCTCTCATTTGGTTTTTAGGTGAACGTTGTTAAGGATTATGTGTACCACAAATCCAGTGGGAGCAAGTACATTTTCCTAGTCTTATATGTTGATGACATACTGCTTGCCAATAATGATATACTCATGATGCACGAAACCAAGAAATTTCTATTAATGAAATTCAAAATGAAAAATCTTGGTGACAATTCATTTGTATTAGGAATTTCAGATACAGTGAGACCGGTCTCGAGGTATTCTAGGATTGTCACAAAGGAGCTATATAAAAAAAGTACTTAAAATGTTTGACATGTAGAAATGTAAACCAGGGGATACTTCAGTTGCTAAGGGAGACAATTTTAGTGTTAGTCGGTGCCTAAAAGGAAAATTAGAAATTCAAGAAATGCAAAATATTCCTTACGTGTCAGTTGTAGGGAGTCTAATGTATGCCCGAGTTTGAACGCGTCCAAATATTGCGTTCATAGTTGGGATGTTAGGTAGATTTTTAAGCCATCCAGAAATGGATCATTGGAAAACAGGCAAAAGGGTTATGAGGTATTTAAAGCGAACAAAAGATTATATGCTCACATATATGAGGTCAAACTAGTTGGAGATCACTGGATATTCTCACTTTGATTTTGTTGGATTACAAGATAGTAAAAGATCTGCATCAGGCTATATCTACATGTTGGCTAGTGGTGTGGTTTCTTGGCGCACTGCCAAGCAAACTCTTATTGTTTCATCCACCACGGTAGCAATTTTATAGCATTTTGTGAGACATCTAACCATAGAATTTGGTTAAGCAACCTTGTATATATATATATATATATATATATATATATATATATAATTTTTAGCTCATAAAGTCTAACACGTGTGTAAAGTTACATATGTGACTAGTGGAAAATGTCAGAATTTTGGGTTACAAATGTAATATTACACGTGTTAGGACCATTATTTGATTGTCTAAAACTAAAGTGGTCTAATTAATAATAATTTTATTGCTAAAAGCATATATGTCATGAAAGGTTATTGTGTAGATACCACAAGTCAATATCCTAATTTGATGAGTGGTTAAATTAGAAATATTAAAAACTGAGTAGTAACTCTAAGGCAGTAGTTACTTATTTGGGTTATGGTCTCCATTTGTAGACGAATCATTCATACGATTTCTCTGAGTTTCTCTATTCATCCTCATCACAAGAGAATAAGGAAACCCTAAGACATTTTACAAATCTAAAGATCACTTACTGGTAAATCTTCTGCGATTCCCATGATAAACTTGGGTACACTTTCACTTTCACCCTTATCTTGAACTAAGGTATGGGTTCATAGGATATGAGTTTATAGGAATTAGTTTGGCGTTGTGTTCTTGATTTCTATATGACTGAAAATCATACTGTAAAGAATAAATCTCCTAACAATAGTAAGAGCATTTAACGAGGATGTATATGACAAGATTTTTTTAGTTCAACCAGCTATGGATGCACAACCAACTGAACGAATATTATGTTATTCGCCGATTATGATATAGAAAGATAAGTAATCCATTTTTATTTGTTTTAATAATCTTTAAATTAGCTGATTATTTATGTTTTATAGTTACTTTTTTAAGAGCAAGGTCCAAAAAGAAGAAATTAAAGTTTGTAACTGGAAGGAAATTATTAGAATGAGTAGCACTGTATCTCTTCCCAGTAATACAGAGTTGGTTGGATAGCTTTGTTAGATTGAACATGCTTTTATACATAAATTTATAAATATTCGAAGTAGGTATCAAAATTGACCATTAGATTTGTTATGAAGGTGGACATCGGTCGGATATGGCCGGATTCGGATGAAAAACCTCCAATCCAAAAAAACCCACGGATGATAATATCTCATCCACTACCGTCCGTTTGCTGCTATCGGTTATGGTTTTGACGGTTTGTCGGTTTGTCGGATGGGTTGGGTGAGTTGAATCGGTTGAAAATTAAATAAATAAATTTACCTTTTTAGTTGCAGAAAATGAACAAAGCCTTATATGAAATATGAAGAGACAACCATACAACTTCAAACACAGTTGAACAGTAAAAGAAAACAATGTTTATGAGAGAATAAAATAGATGAAGAATGATTGATGAGTAGATCTAACGAGAGTTGAAAAGAAACAAAAATATTATGTATTGAAGCACAACTGGAAAATATCATGACTTGAAACAAGATGTCTAAGATAGAGAGTTGAGTGAAAAATGGAAGAGTGAAAAGAATGAGAAGAACATGGTAGTGAAAAGTTGAGAGGTGGGAGGCTGTAATTTAGAGTTGGTACTCATTTAGATTTGTGGAAGATCTGTGATGGGGAAAGAAAAGAGATGAAAGAAGATAAAAGTTTAGAGTTGGTACATAAATGAAAGATGAGACTTGTCACTGAGGAAGTATTAAAAATTTCTGCAAATAGTAGTCTATAAAGTAGCCTATGTTGTGTGCAGTATATGAAAAAATATAATCTGTATTATTTTTCGGTCGGCAATGGTTTCCGTTGGGTTAAATATTTCAATCCGATTTCGTCCATTTCAACCCACTAGTAACTGAAAATTATGGTTTCAGGACCCGTTAACCCATTTCGAACCGACCCGTACTTTCATTTTTTATCGGTTAAAACGGATTTCGGTCGGTTATGGATTTTTTGTCCACCCCTAGTTATGATGATAAAAAAGTTATTAAATCAAAACAAGACAATTAAATTAAAATGAATAAAAGAAATATTATATAATAAAAATCATAGTTGCAATTTTGTTTGTTCATATTATAGTACTAGTTTCTATTTTTATTTATATATTTTTAAAATTAATTGATAAAAATGTAGTTTATTGTAATCCATATGGATAATTGACAAAAAAATTATTTTTTTACTTTAAAAAAATGATTATTTTATTTTTAAAAAAATATAATTTTTATATCACTCTTTCTTACATTTTTTAAATAAACAAAAAGGCCTCATTATCTAGTGGAAAAAATGTTTCATCATTAAATTATTTAATCGGTTGAACTGTCCCTTTAGATAAGTAATGTATATGTTTGTAAATAAATACTGTAATGTTGTGTTTACTCTGTTTATCGAAAAGAAAAATAAAAAGGAAACATTAAAAGTTCTTTGCCATTCCTCCTCTATTTCTTCTCTTTATTTATATAAGGCTAAGTCATGCATGTCAACATATATTAGGGTGTAAAAAAGGCACAAATTTGGTATAACGTGCAACAATATGTGAGAATTTGTCATACTTTGCAACCATGAAAATGAAAAACATTACAATTTCGCAATCCTTTTGCTAGAAAATGCCATCCAATTAATTAATTAATTAGGTGATATATAACACTTCACGTCTTCCCCATTACTATACTCACAGACGCATGATCAAAGTGTGGTATCATTTTTCTAACAAAATCTTATATTAAAATAGAAAGAAATAAAAAACTAAAATGCTTGAGTGACTTTCTCCTTACCGAAATTTTTTACTTTCGTTAAGAGTTCAAATTAATAAAAGTCATTCAATATGATTTAGAATAACTTAAAAAAAATTTGTTTTTAGAGTAAGTTAATCCCTACTTATATATATATATATATATATATATATATATATATATATGATCCGAAGTATTCGAACTGGTCCACGTAAGCTGGTCGTCAGAAGGTGAGGTGCTCGGATGGATGCTGGTCGTCAGGCGTGCAACGTGCTCGGCTTGAGAATGAGGAGAGGAGGGGGTGTACCTGCAAGGTACTCCGACGCTCAAGTAAGAAAGGGTCAGAGAAAAAGGGGCAAGTACAAGATGTATTCTTAGGGCGAAAAATGTGATACCTGACCCTCTCAAGTGAGAGGGTTTATATAGAGCCCCCAGCGCGTGGCCAACGGTCCTATTTTCGGGGCGAACTAGCCGTTTTTCCCAAAGAATAGGCAACTGTCCAAACTAGCCGTTATGTCGGGCAGAGTGCCATGAACTAACCGTTATGTCGGGCATAGACGCAGTTGCGGGCACCTGCCCATCGATGTTCGGGCAGCGAGGAAGCCGTGCATAACGGGCATCAGAGCCGGGGAGGGACGTTGCGTTCCTTGCCCGGTTTGAGGGGCAGAAATGTCACTTTTGCCCCTCTGTGGATTGGGCTTAGGCAATTTGGGCAGCTCTGGAGTGGAAGCGGATTGGGCCAATTCTAGCCATTGGTCCAGTCCAGAACAGGAGCCCCCCAAGTCGTTGCTCCCGAGCATGGGAGTGATGACTTAAGGACTGCTCGTCGCCCGGGGGAGTTACGTAGAGTCGTCGTAAGGAGACGAGGAAGATTGTCTCGATGTGCCCGTGGCCCTCTGTGTTCGTGATGTTTATGGTCGTGACCTTGTTGCCCGGTATTCGGGAAGATAAATCGTCAGACAGAATGGGAAACGTTGGGCTGCCACGTGTGCATCGTGCCCTGCGTAGCAGTTAATAGGTAATTATGGCTAGTGGGCAGTCATTATTACCTACGGGCGCGTGTGTGCACGTGCTCCTCAGTATAAAAGGGGGGAGGTTGTCCCATTTTGCACTTTTTCCCTTCTGATTCTTCTTCGTCGTCATCAGCGTTCCTGCCCGTCGCCGTCTTCAGAGCAACCGACCACCGTGCCAAGTTTCGAGCAGCCTTTCTCTTCTACTCAAAACAAGTAAGTTTTCTGGTTTCCAGCTTGTTTTACTTCCTCTCATTGTCAATGGTAGATTGCATGCGGCTAGGGTTAGTTTTAGGTGACAAAGTAGGTAGATTTCCGGTGAGTGTTGGTGGTGGGCGGTGGTTCTGCCCATTCGCTGTACCAAGCATCTCGTCGGAGTGGGTAGCGCGTTCGGTGAACGTGGTGGTCCACGCCGTGATTGCGAGTCGTGACCACCACGTCTTACCATCTTCTGGTGGACTGGTGAACTTTCCGGTGGAACGTTTCCAGATTCCGGTGGAGCTTCAAACTGAATTTGGGCACGAGCGCGGGGAGGTTCCTCGTAGGAAGATGGTATGTCTCGGTCATCTCCTCGCGGGGAGGTTTTTTCTTTCTTCATTTGATGTTAGGGCTTAGGCTGGGGACGTTGTCCTTAGCCTTCTGCGCGCCCTTTCACTTGACTTAGCGGTGGAAGGGTGGATTTGATTTCCTGTCGAATTCACTGTCTTTCTCTGCTTTTTCAGGTGAGCGTAGGGGCGATGGAGCCAGAGAGGGAAGTTATCCCCGTCACATCCGAGGAGGAGACTGTCTCCGAGGAGAGCAGTAGTGCAACAGCCTCGAGCTCTGCGTCCTCGAGCTCGTCAGCTTCGAACTCCTCGAGCGAAGTCGAGGGGGAAGCGAGCGATGTTGAGGAGGGAGAGGATTTGGAGGTCATGGAGGAGGACGTAATGGAAGAGGACGTTGATGTGTTCTGCCCGGGAGAGTGGGAGGTGGCCGAACCTTCCGACCATATTTCCACGTTTGCCAGGTCTGCGGCGGACGCTTTTACCGAGGTGGGGCCAGCGGGTGAATGGAGAGTGCTTCTGCCTAATTCGGACGAGCGGATCTGCTCGAACTTCGGGGACTGCTTCGCGATGTACGAATATGCCTTCAAGGAATTGGGGCTGAGGTTGCCCTTCACTGACTTCCAGCGGTCGGTGTTTGAGCATCTGAAGTTGGCTCCTTCTCAGCTCCACCCCAATTCGTTGGCCTTCATACGGGCTTTTGAGTTGGTGTGCGAGCACCTTGCTCTGGGGACCACTCTTCCTTTATTCTTTGCTGTTTTCCACCTACAGCGGCAGCTGGCGGGGAAGAGGTATGGATGGGTCTCTTTGAAGCAGCCCAGAAAGTTGTTTAAGCCGTTCTTGGAGTCCATCCGAACGTTCAAGGGACGGTACTATATCGTCGAGCCTTTGTCCGAAGCTGCGCAGGACAACGTGTATGTCTGGGAGGTAGAGTATGATGAGAACGGAGATGAGCTGCTTACCGAGGAAGGGAAATATATTGGGGAGAGAGTGTACAAGTTCCCGATCCGCTGGACACCCGACCACTTCTCAAAGAAGCCCAGCGCCTACGTCTTTGAGCCGAGCGCGTTACGCGGGCAGGATGCTGTGTCCTACGAGACGCTGGTGAAGTGGGTCAACTCCTTCGATCTTGTGAGCTGCTGGACGAGCAAGGGTGCCCCTATCTGCGAGGATGACGGGAGCCAGAGGGTTGAGCGCAGGTTTATTAATGTGAAGGCTCTGCTGGAGTGCAAGACTCCCGCGGATGCCAAGAAATTGCTCGGTAGTCTTAGTTACTTATACTTTATTTGTTATTTCTTTTTCTTCCTCGTTGCTAACGTGTTCGTTTCATTTATGCAGGTGAGATGCCTCAGGCTCGTGATCGTGTGGTGAGGAACGCCATGGCGAGGGGCA
Source organism: Lathyrus tuberosus (assembly GCA_022829125.1). Lineage (NCBI taxonomy): Eukaryota > Viridiplantae > Streptophyta > Magnoliopsida > Fabales > Fabaceae > Lathyrus > Lathyrus tuberosus. The sequence goes on along the minus strand of JALAZF010000060.1, from coordinate 8,804,957 downwards.
AGGCTGGAGCGGCTCCTCCCAAGGCCCGTCCTGTTGGTGGTGCTCGTGCTCTTCCTCTTGCTCAAGCTGTGGTGGGGACCTCCGCTTCTCCTACTCCAGCTCCCCGGGACTCTCCATTGGCTCTGGCTGGGCGAGCGAAGCGGCAAAGGTCGTCAGATGTCGTGGACTTGACTCGGGCGCCCTGAGAAAGGGAAGTTTGAGCTTCCTCCGTGTGTCCTTGACCGGAGGTTCTTTGAGGGCAACACTTTGGTCGTTCCACGGGCAGAGTCACTCAACCTCAGAAGCATGGACCGAGCGAGCAAGAGGGCGATGGTGGCCCAGGATGCTTCTGCCATGGTGAGGATGCTGGAAATGGCGGCCGTTTATGCGGAAGGGGACTCCGTGCTCGAGGCTGAACTCACTACTGCCCGGGTCTCCGAGGCGTCCCTAAAGGAAGAAGTCAAGGGTGCTCGTGAGGCTAGGAGGAAAGCCGAGGAGGAGACGGCCAAGCTGAAAAAGGAGGTAACCAGATTGAAGGCGGAGAAGAAGGCTGCGGAGGATTTGAATAAGGAGCTGATGGCGGCCAGTGCCCCGGGTGCTGATGAACCGGATGAGATAAAAGTGTTGAAAACTAGGGCTGAGCTGGTCGCCAGCATACTGCAGGCCGAGGAGGATGGCATTGCTGTGGCATCGGAGTCTTTTGAAAGTGCTGTGGCCCAGTTGTGGGTGGTGAACCCTGGGCTCGACATTTCGACCGATGGTATCCACTACCTTGCCCGAGTGGAGGATGATCGCATTGTCTTGCCCGCGGGCCTAGTTCTCGACACCCCCGAAGCTCAGACCAAAGATCAGCCAACGGAGGAGCCGGAGCCGGAGCCCGAGGCGACTGAGCATGTGGAAGGATGAGGATTCAGGTTGTTTTGATGTTGTTGTGTTTTGTCCGGCCTGCGTGCCGTTGATTAATTTGTAATTTATTTGGTTTTGGGGGGGGGGGCATGACCCCCATTTTTATGTAATACGCATAGTCTTTTGGCCCTTGTGGCCTTTTTATTTAATGCTCGGCTCATTTATACAATTTTTGTTGTACTTTACATTATTGATGTACTTTACCTTAGTTGTGTATGTATGACTGCCCGTCGGAGGGTGTGTCTGTTAATGGAGCCTTCTTTTTGAAGGATAGCTCACTGTGTGCGAATTCGCCAGTGCGGGGAACTGGTCGAATAGCCGGGGAAGGTCCTGGCGAGGTTGCGGATCTCAGGTCGCTATTGAGGCCTGAGGTTGCGGTGTGAACGTCCCATCGCGAGCTGGGGTTCTGCCAATCATGGTACTTGGGCGAAGGCGGTGCTCGGTTGAGGACTGCCGACGAGCAGAGTTCCGGCTTGTTTGTTTGAGCGGGATTCTACTTTGTGTGGATGCGTCGTTTGTACCTGGACGAGCATGATGACCGCTAGGTGGTCTATTGATGCGAGGAAGCCTATGGTTACTTTAGCTGTAGTATTGCTTAAGTTTCTCAGCGTTCCATGGTCGAGGGAGTGCCTCCCCGTTAAGGTTTTCGAGGAAGTATGCACCGTTTCCCGTTTTGGCACGGACTCTGTACGGCCTTTCCCAGTTGGCTGCTAGTTTGCCTTCGCGAGAGTCCTTGTGGTTTCTTCGAGGACAAGGCTTCCCACATCGAACTCTCGCCGTAAGACTTTGGCGTTGTGCCTGATTTCTATTTTTTGCTTAAGGGACGCTTCGCGGAGGGCTGCTCCTGTCCAGATTTCCTCGACGAGGTCGAGCTCTTCTCTCATCGCTTTGTTATTCATTTCCTCGTCTAGAGGTGATTCGGTCCTTCTGGACGGTACGTGGATTTCGATGGGTAAAACAACCTCCATGCCATATGCTAAGCAGAAAGGCGTTTCCCCGGTGGTGGATTGGGGAGTAGTGCGATATGCCCATAAGACGCTGTGGAGCTCCTCGACCCAGGCTTTCTTCGTTTCATCCAGTCTTCGTTTGAGGCCACGAAGGATGACGCGATTGGCCGCCTCCGCCTGCCCGTTGGTCTGGGGGTGCTCTACAGAGGCGAAGTGTTGCTTTGTTCCGAGATGGGCGACAAAGTCTTGGAACTTCTTGTCGGTGAATTGTGTTCCATTGTCTGTGACGATTGCTTGGGGAATCCCAAAACGGGCAAGGATATTCCGCTTGTAGAAACGTAGAATGTTAAGTGCCGTTATCTTTGCTAAAGCTTCTGCTTCTATCCATTTTGTAAAATAATCTACGCCCACTATCAGGTATTTGTTTTGGCTGGACCCCGTTACGAAGGGTCCTAGGATGTCTAGGCCCCACCAGGCGAATGGCCACGGGGAGGTCAAGCTTTTCAGTTCGTTAGGTGGAGCTAGGTGCATGTCCCCGTGCCGTTGGAATTTGTCGCATTTCTTTACGTGCTCCTTGGCGTCTTGCTGCATGGTTGGCCAATAATACCCTGCCCGGAGTGCCTTGCGGGCAAGGGACCTTCCTCCCAGGTGCTGGGCGTTGATGCCTTCGTGGATTTCTCGTAATACGTGGGGGACAACCTCCTCCTCTATGCACTTGAGTAGTGGGATGGAGAAGCCCCTTCGGTAGAGTTTGTTTTCGAGGATGACGTACGAGCAAGCTCTTCGTCTGATGGTGTTGGCTTCCTTGGGGTCGTCCGGAAGTTCGTCCCTGGTGAGGTAGTTGTACACGGGCGTCATCCAGCAGTCACTGTCCCCGATCGCGTGCACGTGGAGGGTCGAGGACCCCTTATCGATGCTGGAACGGGGAAGTATTTCTTGGATGACTGACCTGTTCCTGCCTTTCCTCTTGGTGCTCGCTAGTTTGGACAGGACGTCTGCTCGCACGTTGTGTTCGCGGGGAACATGTGTTACTGCTACCGTCCTGAACTTCGACATTTTTTCCTTGACCAGGGTGAGGTATTCAGAGAGACTGTCGTTTTTGGCCTGATACTCCCTGGATATCTGGTGGGATACGAGCTGGGAGTCCATGCAGATGACGATTTCTTCAGCCCCTTGGTCTTCGGCTAGGCGCAGTCCGGCGAGGAAGGCCTCATACTCGGCTTGGTTGTTCGACGTGGGGAAGGGCAATGTGAGAGAAGCCTCGACTATGGTCCCTTCGTCGTTCTCCAGGATGACTTCTGCCCCGCTTCCGCTCGAGCTGGATGCTCCGTCCACATAGATGGTCCATCTGTTTGCTGTGTGGGACGAGGAGTCTGAGAAGGTTACTTCCGCCATGAAATCGGCCAGGGCTTGTGAGCTTTTCTACTTTCGTACCGGACGTCAAATTTGGACAGCTCCAATGACCACTTGAGCATTTGACCGGCCATGTCTGGCCGGTCCAGCAACTGCTTGATGGGTTGATCCGTCCTCACTACGATCGTGTGGGCCAGGAAATAGTGTCTCAGTCGTCTGGCAGCGTTGACGAGGGCCAATGCTACCTTTTCTATCTGTTGATATTGCAACTCTGCGTCTTGCAACGCTTTGCTCGTGAAGTATACTGGTTTTTGCCCGGCAGGATTTTCGCGAATGAGAACGGCGCTCACGGCCTCGGCAGTGACGGCGAGGTATAGGAACAAAACTTCCCCGGTATCTGGTCGTGATAACACGGGCGGTTTCGAAAGGGCTTGCTTTAAGTGAAGAAGGGATGCCTCGCATTCTTCGGTCCATTCAAACGCGACTTCTTTTCTCAAGAGCTTGAAGAAAGGAAGGGCGTGTTGGGCGGATTTTGCGACGAAGCGGGACAACGAGGTGAGTACCCCGTTGAGGGACTGTATGTTCTTCTTAGACGTGGGCGTTGGGAACTCAGAGAATGCCCGGCATTTGTCAGGGTTAGCTTCTATTCCTCGTTCTGTCAAGTAGAACCCAAGGAATTTACCTGCCCGTACTCCGAACGTGCACTTCTCTGGGTTAAAACGCATTTGATATTTTCTCGCTTGCTCGAAAATTTTGCGAAGGTGGGCGACGTGGTCTAGCTCCTCGTGGGACTTGACGATCATGTCGTCCATGTATACCTCGAGCATGTCGCCTATTTGTCCTTGGAAGACTTTGTTCATCATTCGTTGGTATGTAACGCCGACGTTCTTCAGTCCGAAGGGCATTACATTGTAGTAATAGTTGCCTGATTCGGTCATTAAGGCCGTGTAAGTTTTATCGCTCGCGGCCATTGGGATTTGGTTATAGCCCGAGTAGGCGTCGAGGAACGATAAAAGTTTAAAACCTGCGGAGTTATCTACGAGCTTATCTATATTGGGGAGGGGGTAGGCGTCCTTCGGACAGGCCTTATTAACATCGGTATAATCAACGCACATTCTCCATTTGCCATTATTTTTTCTTACAAGTACAACATTTGAGAGCCATGTAGTGTATTTGGCCTCAGAAATAAACCTAGCTTCTAGAAGGTCTTTAACAGCTTTCTCCGCGGCTTCCATCTTCTCCGGGGACTATTTCCTTCTGCGCTGGGCAACAACTTTGACGGCCGGATCAATTGTAAGCTGGTGGCAGGCGACGGAGGGGTCCAATCCTGGCATTTCAGCCGCGCTCCATGCGAACAAGTCTGTGTTCTCCTGGAGGCACGCTTTTAGTTATCTCTTGGCCAGGCCGGGGAGGTCTGCTCCGATCTTCAGTCCCCGCTGGGGGTCTTCTCCGAACGAAACGATCTCGAAGTTTCCATCTGGGATGGGGCGTAGGAGATGGCCGCTGTTGTGGGACTGGCTGCCCGAAGTCGTCAGGTCTTTGGCGTGATCCTCCTCGCTGAAACGGCTGTCCAAATCGATGGATTCGACTTGGGGGAGTGGCTTTGGCTGTTCAGAGCTGCTGGGCAGAGGAGGACGACTAGATGTCCTCGGCCTCGCTGAGATGGTGCTCAGTCCTTTTGATGCTGCTTCAAAGCATCGCGAGCAGCTTCGATGTCGCCGTGGAGGGTGGCGACCATCCCTTCAGAAGTGTAGTACTTCATCTTGAGATGTACGGTGGAAGGCACTGCAATCAACTCTGCCAGGGTTGGCCTTCCAAAAATGCACTGATATAGTGACGGGCATTCAATTACCAGAAACTGTGCTTTGATTGCTCGGGTTGTCTTTCCTGAACCGAAGGTCACGATGAGCTCTACGTAACCTCGGGGCCTTGTTACTGCTCCGTTGAATCCCTGCAGGTCGGATCCAACGTATGGAGTAAGGTGAGAGTCGTCCAGCTGCAGTGTCTCGAACAGGTGGTTGTACATTATATCAACTGAACTGCCCTGGTCCACGAGTATCCTGTAAACGTAGAAGTTCGCCATCCTTGCCCGGATGAGAAGCGGGATGCTTGAGTTCGGTGACCCGCTGAGGAGTTCCTCCTTGTAGAAGGAAATGTGAGATGATCCTTTGTGAGTGGTATCCAGCGTGGTGACTTTGTTGGAGCTTTTGCTGATCAGTTGCTCGAATTTCCTTTTGACCGACCCGACCGTGATTTTGTTGAATCCACCACCGGAGATGACCATGGCCGACGGGAAGGTCTCCCACGGGCTGTGAGCGCCGAGGAACGTGGAGGCGGGCAGACTATCAGGGATACGGAAGTCCTTTGGCCGAGTTATGGACAGAACGACCTGTACGTTGGTGTCCTCGAAGGGCGGAGTTTCTTCTGCAGCCTTCTTGCTCTCCTGGGTTTCTTGCCGGGGAGCTTCTTTCTTCTTCGCGAACTGCTTCAGGTGGCCGTCGCGAATGAGGATCTCTATGGCATCTCTGAGGTGGATGCATTCTTCCGTCGTATGGCCGTGGCTCTTGTGGAAGCGTCAATACTTGGATTTGTCTACACCTGGCCTGGCCGGCAGCTGTTTGGGGAAACGGACCCCCGCATGCTTGAACTCTGAGTTGGCATATTCGGACAAGATTTTTTCCCTCGAGGTAGTGAGGGGGGGTATATTCATGGAACCGTCCAGAAGGTCCCTTCTGTTCGCGTGCATCGCGAGGCCGATCGTCGCGTATTTTATCTCCTCGACGGGATGTCGAGGGCTCTTCAGCTCTGGATGTCCGGGCACCTTCTTGGTGACGGGAGGCCCGGACAGAGTGGGCAACGACCTTCTCCTCATACTGTATATGCGACTGGGCTTGGTGGAGGAGAGCGTTGAGGTTCCTCGGTGGATCTAGGCCGATGGCTTTCGCAAAGTCTGAGCCAGGACGTAAGCCCTGCTCGAGCAGGAATTTCTTCATCTCGTCGGTCGTTGGCACTTGGACGGCTTCCTTGTTGAACCGCTCAATGTAGTCCCGAAGAGGCTCATCTCTTCCCTGCACGACAGCTTCGAGGGACGCCTCAGTCTTTGGATGGCGTCGCGATGCGGTAAAGTGACGGGAGAAAATCCTCCCGAGCTGCCTCTAGGATGTGATGGATTCCTCAGACAGCTATTTGTACTAGGTCATTGCTCCCTTCCGGAGCGTGGTCGGGAACAGGCGGCATTTGATGGGTCTTTGTACACCTCTGTAGTCCAAAAGAGCATCTATGTTTTCTATGTGCTCGTCTGGGTCCGTGGTTCCATCATAAGTCCCTAGAGATGGAGGCTTCTCCAGTCCTTTAGGGAGACGGGTGGCTAGGATCCGGAGGGACAACGGGACGCGAGGCTCGTCATCGCTGCTCGAGCTAGAAGTCGACGGTGACCGTTGTCTACGCTCGCGACGGCGGTCTCTGCGAGGTAAGGGTGATCGTGGCCAGTCGCGAGGTTTGACCGGTGGAGAATGTCTGTCTTGCCTCGTTCTCTTGTGTCTTGGTGGTGACTGACCCCGCGGGGAGATCTGGTTGCGCTTGCGAACGCGTTGTGGTTCAGGCTCACGCCTCGTCATACGGTCTTCCCGGAGCCTAGGTGGCGGGCTTCTTGATTTCTGGTGTTTCCTCTTGGGAGGAGAGGATCTTGGGAGAGCTGCTTCTTCGAGAGCTCCTATCCTTTCTCCTTGCTGCAAGATAAGGAGGTTTGTGCGGTTGACAGCTTCCAGAAGGGCTGCAACGGCCAGGTCAGCGCTGGGGGGCCAGGAATTGGTTGTTCCTCCAACGGTAGCTATTTGCCTCCTTGCTCGGTGGGAGGAGGAGTTGGAGACGCAGTGGCCCCGTCTCGAAGGAAACGGGGATCAGAAAGTAACAACGAACTGTCATCAGCGTCCATCTTGTTGACGGGGACAAGAACCGTAGCGTCAGCACCTTTCGAGGAATTCTGAGCGTCCATGTATGGGTGGATCAAAGAGAGTATGTTTTGGTCTTTTAGTTTCCGAGGAGGAAAGAAAGAAGGGGAGAATAAGGAGTTCCCACAGACGGCGCCACTGATCCGAAGTATTCGAACTGGTCCACGTAAGCTGGTCGTCAGAAGGTGAGGTGCTCGGATGGATGCTGGTCGTCAGGCGTGCAACGTGCTCGGCTTGAGAATGAGGAGAGGAGGGGGTGTACCTGCAAGGTACTCCGACGCTCAAGTAAGAAAGGGTCAGAGAAAAAGGGGCAAGTACAAGATGTATTCTTAGGGCGAAAAATGTGATACCTGACCCTTTCAAGTGAGAGGGTTTAAATAGAGCCCCCAGCGCGTGGCCAACGGTCCTATTTTCGGGGCGAACTAGCCGTTTTTCCCAAAGAATAGGCAACTGCCCAAACTAGTCGTTATGTCGGGCAGGGTGCCATGAACTAGCCGTTATGTCGGGCATAGACGCAGTTGCGGGCACCTGCCCATCTGTAACACCCGAATTCCCATCGCGACTAAATAATACATAAATAAAATCAGAGTAACTAAAAATTTATTTTTCCGACAGAAACAAGGATGTCACATTTAAATAAACAAAACATCATCCCTGCTCATAAATTTGATACATAGCATAAAATAGATTACCCACAAAGGGGAAAACTTTTCCATATAAAGGTAATACCAAATATATTCAACAATTATATACATAAATAACATAATCGTTTCCCCGACTCCCGTGCTACGTATCAGAGCAGACACCAAGACCGACAACAGAACGGAGGGCTAGTCTCCACAAAAGACCTCCAACAACTCTAATCCGCAATGCCTCATAGAGCATCATAAAACAGCAGAAGGGTGAGAAATAACAACTAAATCAAGATTGCATAATAATATGCAAACACACATTCAAACACATGTATAAATCATCTCACCCATACCATCACATACTAACACATATAGCATGCCCCAAATACAAAACATATCACACATAATAAATCAAATCATGATTTTCCACACATAACGCATCCATTCACAATTCTCACCACAATTCATCACAACTCACTCATATACATCACAATGTATATATACAAAACCAAGCATATACATCATGCATACTTTCACAATTCTTATCATTCCACATAAACATACATATTCATGTTTATTCATCAATGCACAATTACAAAGATGATAAATGCAAATCATAGAGATCGACTCACGACTCTATGAAAATGCATATGCGGTACCGACTCCATCAAATCTCAATACTAGTTCACTCAGGAACTCTGCTGGAACCATTGCTCGTTACATCACTGTAACTCCCCGTCGGGCCTACGATGTTCACCCACCGCTCACACCCCACACGCGAGCACACGGTGTTTATGGATCGCTCATACCCCACACGCGGGCACACGACCCGATCGGTCACACCCCACACGCGGGCACACGATCGTCTATAATCATCGCTCACACCCCACAAGCGGGCACACGACATTATAGCGGATTCCTTCTGGAACCAACCCGTCACTCAGGACGTCACAACGATGCATATCATGATGCTTGACACACAAGAACTCATGACAACCAATGCATCTTCCCACATATATGCAACCATAAACATGCATACATAACCAAATACAACACATTGCATTTATTTTCCTTTCGGCCATAATTCATCACCGCAACATGTCATCACATGCATTATCATCACACAACAGCATACAAGTCATACGACACCCATATCCACAACACATTGCATAATACACATCATCATATTCATGCATTGAGAACAATTCAAACAATGCATTTCATCACATACCACAACAATCATACAATCACAGTTACTTCCACAAGGGATTCACACCACAAAGGCTACCCACAACACATCATAACAACATACATTGATATTCAATCAAACAATGTATTTTACTACACAACAACATCATTAATCACGCATCGAAGTCTAATCCAAAACAATGCACATATTTGCCATAGGGCCACAACCCATCATCACAACATTTCATCATGTATATTCACATCATATAACGGTCTACAAGCTACACGTTACATAACAAAAGCATACAGCATGATAACACATCAATTGCACACATTGTGCGCGATAAAAACCCGACAACCCAACTATTTTTCCAAAAAAACGAATTAATTAATTCATCTTTTACCTTCCAAACCATTTTTAATAGAAAGAATATTTTATAAGCTTTCCAACGCTTTAAACGGGGGTCAAAACGGACTTACGGATCAAAAGTTACGATCGAAACAATTTTGAAAGAAAACCTACAGCAGAGCTGACACGGCCGCCCGTGTTGTGTGACACGGCCGTGTCACCCAAAACCTCCAAATGGCCGCAAATTGACACGTCTGACACGGCCGCCCGTGTTGTGTGACACGGCCCGTGTCAGAACCCATAAAAATGCATTTTTTTACCGTCGGAAACCTTCCGGACCTCCGATTTCGATTCCGTAAAAAGCCCCGGTCTCAGAATTCAGCGTACTACAATATTCTTACCATTAAAAGACCATCCAACACATTTTCCATTTTTGAAATATTTTGAAACATAATTTTATCAATTTAACCCGATTCCAAACTCGATCAAAACCACTCGAAAACACACCAACAACCATTCACCGATTAAATATCAACCTATACCAATATTACCAGACATATCCAAACACTTTTACTCGGTCACAACATCAATTTGCACAAAAACATCAATATATATCAAAAACTCAAAAGTTACAAATTCAACTCGATTCAATCAAACGATCACACTAAATCACGACCCAACATCACACGACTCTACTACGCGATTTATTCCGACTTTCGTCCGTGAAAACATCGATTTCTAACCATTTTTCTCATTTCGACCTAGAATGGAAACTAGAAGAAAATCACCAAAACAATCCAAGAAAACATACACATATACATATACAAGCAAGATATAATTGAAACTTCTCACCCTTACCCGATTATTCGCGCTTTAAACGGAATTTTCTCGATTTTTCCTCTTCTCCTCTTCTCGCTTTTCTTTCCTCTCTTTTCTCTTCTCTTCCCTTTCTCTTCTTCTTCTTTCTTTTCTCTCTTTTTCTCTCTCTCTTTCTATTTATACAAAATATCTAACCCCAAAAAGACCAAAATACCCCTCAGCTCAATTATCTCCCAAACGCTCTCAAAATGCGATAAAACATAAACAACGATGAAAAATAATATATTGCCAAATAAAAGTCAAGAATAAAATAATATAATAATAAAATAATCAAATAGACTTGATTAAATAAAACTGACAAAAACTGGGGCGTTACAATTCTCCCCCACTTAGACATTTTCGTCCTCGAAAATATAACCGATACTCACAACAACGGATACGACAACGACGACAACTACAACGACAAGATGCAAAGCCCATACAATGCACTTGACGGCCAACTCACAACTCAAGAAAAACCCAAGTTACGAACACACACAGGTTCACTCTTGAACCGAAACACAACAAGAACACAAGTTCCCCGACACAACATCGATTCAACAACCTCTACATAACCACGATACCAACATCCTTGTCACGCAACCTTATTACAACAATGCTACGATTCACCAATCGAACATATAACCAAAACATCCATCTACATAGTAGCCCATGGATAATATCTAAACCTTTCACCTAACACTTCCATTCTGAAATGTCCAATAGTCTCATCATTCCTACATGTTCACAATGTTCAACTTAAGAACACTTACCAGTCACACACGCATATACGAAAGGTGCCACATCACACTTCCACTGCGCACTCTGATTACTCATGACCCATCAAGTCTACCAATCTCACGTCCAAAGTCTAACTCTTTCTCATATTCACCAAAAATCACTGTTTGCCTTTAATATACCCAACCTCACACTCCACTGAGTTTACAACAGATCCGAATATCCTCAATCAAAGCCATTACGAACTTATCCAAATAAATATGGAAGATACGATTCCTCTACTCCACAAACATTACAGATTCCTTACTAACACCAAATAACATCGCTGCACGTTGTAATACCCAAACAAACTCCAAAAGATATAAATTCTTAAAGTTCTTGCAAAATTCTTTTCCCCGGGTAACTGGTTACTCACACACAAGCTTAACCGAGTACATGACAGCCTATCCCAACGCTAACAACCATAACCAGTCACTTGAAATCAATCAAAGCCTCAACTCACATAATTCACTATCCTTATCAAACGTGCCAAATAATTGTAATTTCACTCTAACCCAACCAAACCATTCCAGTTATCTAACCATGAAAGTGGAAACTTATTCTCAATCGTTACCTTACCCCACTGTTAGTAATCCATACACAAGTCCTTCTCTTAACCGTCCAAATTCCATAAATCCCAACATGTATCAACAACCAACCAAAAAGAACTCTTAAATATTACATCCATACCTAAAGGTTCTCTCAAAATTTACATTAATGCCTTAAAACTCCCAAGACTTCAAACCTCACCAGAACTCTAAGTTTTGCTGTCCATAGTCTCGATACCTTCATACCCATCATGCTTGTTATTCCATTCAATCATCGGTTCCTTGAATTACTATCAATACTGGAGCTCTCTAAGACGACACACTTGGCCTCACAAATCCATTTTCCAGTAAATCTTCCAACCGCTCTATCAGTCCGGGTACTTCTAATACTAACATCCAATATTCCATCAGAGAATACATCTGAAAATCACGCACAACCGGTAGCTCATCACTGTGTCCTTCCTACCAATTTCTAGAAAACTATCGTTACAAACATAACAACATCTTAGTTTCACGTCCTAAAATTTCTTTTACTTACTTAGCAGATCCAAACCTCAAATCCTTACCTTCGTCCAATTTGAGTTCACACTCTTCTCTATGAGAACAACCGTTAACAATACCCAATCGTTCTCTCAATGACTTCCCAACTGGACCAACGTACCAAAACCTCTAATCCGTCTCATCTTCTAGTATAAGAATTTTCATCGAATCAACAAAACAATCCGTAACCATTTCCTTAATTCCAAACAATCCATTGCACATACTATCAAAGCCGGAAAGACACGTCTATTCCATCCAACATAATTCCGTCTATTATCAACAAGAGATTAAGGGTGATCAGTTCCTCAATTTGCCAATAGACAGTCGACAATCATGATGGGGCATAAACCATCTTTACCAAACTATAATAGCATTACTTACATCTCATGCACAAAACTACCTAAGGCACAAATCCTTAGTTGACAAAAACCTTACCTCTGCCTTCCTTCCAGAACCGGGAACAACGCTGTCCAAACCACACTTACAATCTTGCAATCAACGGCACACTGAGCCCACGCTCCACAACCGAAGCAACTTGGAGAAGTTCCAGCTTCTCCCCCACTTATCTTATTCTCAATCCTGAAGACAAGGATTAGAAAAACCAGAAAGCACTGACAGTGTATCACACACATATCACGTACTAAGGGACAACAACAACGACAGTATTCAACTGTCACACCAACTTACTCAACAACTTGGCCGGACGGACCGACCTGCTCTGATACCACTAATGTAACACCCAAATTCCCATCGCGAATAAATAATACATAAATAAAATCAGAGTAACTAAAAATTTATTTTTCCGACAGAAACAAGGATGTCACATTTAAATAAGCAAAACATCATCCCTGCTCATAAATTTGATACATAGCATAAAATAGATTACCCACAAAGGGGAAAACTTTTCCATATAAAGGTAATACCAAATATATTCAACAATTATATACATAAATAACATAATCGTTTCCCCGACTCCCGTGCTACGTATCAGAGCAGACACCAAGACCGACAACAGAACGGAGGGCTAGTCTCTACAAAAGACCTCCAGCAACTCTAATCTGCAATGCCTCATAGAGCATCATAAAACAGCAGAAGGGTGAGAAATAACAACTAAATCAAGATTGCATAATAATATGCAAACACACATTCAAACACATGTATAAATCATCTCACCCATACCATCACATACTAACACATATAGCATGCCCCAAATACAAAACATATCACACATAATAAATCAAATCATGATTTTCCACACATAACGCATCCATTCACAATTCTCACCACAATTCATCACAACTCACTCATATACATCACAATGTATATATATACAAAACCAAGTATATACATCATGCATACTTTCACAATTCTTATCATTCCACATAAACATACATATTCATGTTTATTCATCAATGCACAATTACAAAGATGATAAATGAAAATCATAGAGATCGACTCACGACTCTATGCAAATGCATATGCGGTACCGACTCCATCAAATTTCAATACTAGTTCACTCAGGAACTCTGCTGGAACCATCGCTCGTTACATCACTGTAACTCCCCGTCGGGCCTACGATGTTCACCCACCGCTCACACCCCACCGTGGGCACACGGTGTTTATGGATCGCTCACACCCCACACGCGGGCACACGACCCGATCGCTCACACCCCACACGCGGGCACACGATCGTCTATAATCATCGCTCACACCCCACAAGCGGGCACACGACATTATAGCAGATTCCTTCTGGAACTAACCCGTCACTCAGGACGTCACAACGATGCATATCATGATGCTTGACACACAAGAACTCATGACAACCAATGCATCTTCCCACATATATGCAACCATAAACATGCATACATAACCAAATACAACACATTGCATTTATTTGCCTTTCGGCCATAATTCATCACCACAACATGTCATCACATGCATTATCATCACACAACAGCATACAAGTCATACGACACCCATATCCACAGCACATTGCATAATACACATCATCATATTCATGCATTGAGAACAATTCAAACAATGTATTTCATCACATACCACAACAATCATACAATCACAGTTACTTCCACAAGGGATTCACACCACAAAGGCTACCCACAACACATCATAACAACATACATTGATATTCAATCAAATAATGTATTTTACTACACAACAACATCATTAATCACTCATCGAAGTCTAATCCAAAACAATGCACATATTTTACATAGGGCCACAACCCATCATCACACCATTTCATCATGTATATTCACATCATATAACGGTCTACAAGCTACACGTTACATAACAAAAGCATACAGCATGATAACACATCAATTGCACACATTGTGCGCGATAAAAACCAGACAACCCGACTATTTTTCCAAAAAAACGAATTAATTAATTCATATTTTACTTTCCAAACCATTTTTAATAGAAAGAATATTTTATAAGCTTTCCAACGCTTCAAACGGGGGTCAAAACGGACTTACGGATCAAAAGTTAAGATTGAAACAATTTTGAAAGAAAACCTACAGCAGAGCTGACACGGCCGCCCGTGTTATGTGACACGGCCGTGTCACCCAAAATCTCCAAATGGCCGCAAATTGACACGTCTGACACGGCCGCCCGTGTTGTGTGACACGGCCCGAGTCAGAACCCAGAAAAATGCATTTTTTTTACCGTCGGAAACCTTCCGGACCTCCGATTTCGATTCCGTAAAAAGTCCCGGTCTCAGAATTCAGCGTACTATGATATTATTACCATTAAAAGACCATACAACACATTTTCAATTTTTGAAATATTTTGAAACATAATTTTATCAATTTAACCCGATTCCAAACTCGATCAAAACCACTCGAAAACACACCAACAACCATTCACCGATTAAATATCAACCTATACCAATATTACCAGACATATCCAAACACTTTTACTCGGTCACAACATCAATTTGCACAAAAACATCAATATATATAAAAAACTCAAAAGTTACAAATTCAACTCGATTCAATCAAACGATCACACTAAATCACGACCTAACATCACACGACTCTACTACGCGATTTATTCCGACGTTCGTCTGTGAAAACATCGATTTCTAACCATTTTTCTCATTTCGACCTAGAATGGAAACTAGAAGAAAATCACCAAAACAATCCAAGAAAACATACACATATACATATACAAGCAAGATATAATTGAAACTTCTCACCCTTACCCGATTATTCGCGCTTTAAACGGAGTTTTCTCGATTTTTCCTCTTCTCCTCTTCTCCCTTTTCTTTCCTCTCTTTTCTCTTCTCTTCCCTTTCTCTTCTTCTTCTTTCTTTTCTCACTTTTTCTCTCTCTCTTTTTCTATTTATACAAAATATCTAACCCCAAAAAGACCAAAATACCCCTCAGCTCAATTATCTCCCAAACGCTCTCAAAATGTGATAAAACATAAACAACGATGAAAAATAATATATTGCCAAATAAAAGTCAAGAATAAAATAATATAATAATAAAATAATCAAATAGACTCGATTAAATAAAACTGACAAAAACTGGGGCGTTACAATTCTCCCCCACTTAGACATTTTCGTCCTTGAAAATATAACCGATACTCACAACAACGGATACGACAACGACGACAACTACAACGACAAGATGCAAAGCCCATACAATGCACTTGACGACCAACTCACAACTCAAGAAAAACCCAAGTTACGAATACACACAGGTTCACTCTTGAACCGAAACACAACAAGAACACAAGTTCCACGACACAACATCGATTCAACAACCTCTACATAACCACGATACCAACATCCTTGTCACGCAACCTTATTACAACAATGCTACGATTCACCAATCGAACATATAACCAAAACATCCATCTACATAATAGCCCATGGATAATATCTAAACCTTTCACCTAACACTTCCATTCTGAAACGTCCAATGGTCTCATCATTCCTACATGTTCACAATGTTCAACTTAAGAACACTTACCAGTCACACACGCATATACGAAAGGTGCCACATCACGCTTCCACTGCGCACTCTGATTACTCATAACCCATCAAGTCTACCAATCTCACGTCCAAAGTCTAACTCTTTCTCATATTCACCAAAAATCACTGTTTGCCTTTAATATACCCAACCTCACACTCCACTGAGTTTACAACAGATCCAAATATCCTCAATCAAAGCCATTACGAACTTATCCAAATAAATATGGAAGATACGATTCCTCTACTCCACAAACATTACAGATTCCTTACTAACACCAAATAACATCGCTGCACGTTGTAATACCCAAACAAATTCCAAAAGATATAAATTCTTAAAGTTCTTGCAAAATTCTTTTCCCCGGGTAACTGGTTACTCACACACAAGCTTAACCGAGTACATGACAGCCTATCCCAACGCTAACAATCATAACCAATCACTTGAAATCAATCAAAGCCTCAACTCACACAATTCACTATCCTTATCAAACGTGCCAAATAATTGTAATTTCACTCTAACCCAACCAAACCATTCCAGTTATCTAACCATGAAAGTGGACACTTATTCTTAATCGTTACCTTACCCCAATGTTAGTAATCCATACACAAGTCCTTCTCTTAATCGTCCAAATTCCATAAATCCCAACATGTATCAACAACCAACCAAAAAGAACTCTTAAATATTACATCCATACCTAAAGGTTCTCTCAAAATTTCCATTAATGCCTTAAAACTCCCAAGACTTCAAACCTCACCATAACTCTAAGTTTTGCTGTCCATAGTCTCGATACCTTCATACCCATCATGCTTGTTATTCCATTCAATCATCGGTTCCTTGAATTACTATCAATACTGGAGCTCTCTAAGACAACACACTTGGCCTCACAAATCCCTTTTCCAGTAAATCTTCCAACCACTCTATCAGTCCGGGTACTTCTAATACTAACATCCAATATTCCATCCGAGAATACATCTGAAAATCACGCATAACCGGTAGCTCATCACTGTGTCTTTCCTGCCAATTTCTAGAAAACTATCGTCACAAACATAACAACATCTTAGTTTCACGTCCAAAAATTTCTTTTACTTACTTAGCAGATCCAAACCTCAAATCCTTATCTTCGTCCAATTTGAGTTCACACTCTTCTCTCTGAGAACAACCTTTAACAATACCCAATCGTTCTCTCAATGACTTCCCAACTGGACCAACGTACCAAAACCTCTAATCTGTCTCATCTTCTAGTATAAGAATCTTCATCGACTCAACAAAACAATCCGTAACCATTTCCTTAATTCCAATCAATCCATTGCACATACTATCAAAGCCGGAAAAACACGTCTATTCCATCCAACATAATTCCGTCTACTATCAACAAGAGATTAAGGGTGATCAGTTCCTCAATTTGCCAATAGACAGCCGACAATCATGATGGGGCATAAACCATCTTTACCAAACTATAATAGCATTACTTACATCTCATGCACAAAACTACCTAAGGCACAAATCCTTAGTTGACAAAAACCTTACCTCTGCCTTCCTTCCAGAACCGGGAACAACGCTGTCCAAACCACACTTACAATCTTGCAATCAACGGCACACTGAGCCCACGCTCCACAACCGAAGCAACTTGGAGAAGTTCCAGCTTCTCCCCCACTTATCTTATTCTCAATCCTGAAGACAAGGATTAGAAAAACCAGAAAGCACTGACAGTGTTTCACACACATATCACGTACTAAGGGACAACAACAACGACAGTATTCAACTGTCACACCAACTGACTCAACAACTTGGCCGGACGGACCGACCTGCTCTGATACCACTAATGTAACACCCGAATTTCCATCGCGAATAAATAATACATAAATAAAATCAGAGTAACTAAAAATTTATTTTTTCGACAGAAACAAGGATGTCACATTTAAATAAACAAAACATCATCCCTGCTCATAAATTTGATACATAGCATAAAATAGATTACCCACAAAGGGGAAAACTTTTCCATATAAAGGTAATACCAAATATATTCAACAATTATATACATAAATAACATAATTGTTTCC
Source organism: Lathyrus tuberosus (assembly GCA_022829125.1). Taxonomy (NCBI): domain Eukaryota; kingdom Viridiplantae; phylum Streptophyta; class Magnoliopsida; order Fabales; family Fabaceae; genus Lathyrus; species Lathyrus tuberosus. Next base: position 8,786,872 of record JALAZF010000060.1, on the reverse strand, counting down.
TCGACTCCCGTGCTACGTATCAGAGCAGACACCAAGACCGACAACAGAACGGAGGGCTAGTCTCCACAAAAGACCTCCAGCAACTCTAATCTGCAATGCCTCGTAGAGCATCATAAAACAGCAGAAGGGTGAGAAATAACAACTAAATCAAGATTGCATAATAATATGCAAACACACATTCAAACACATGTATAAATCATCTCACCCATACCATCACATACTAACACATATAGCATGCCCCAAATACAAAACATATCACACATAATAAATCAAATCATGATTTTCCACACATAACGCATCCATTCACAATTCTCACCACAATTCATCACAACTCACTCATATACATCACAATGTATATATATACAAAACCAAGCATATACATCATGCATACTTTCACAATTCTTATCATTCCACATAAACATACGTATTCATGTTTATTCATCAATGCACAATTACAAAGATGATAAATGCAAATCATAGAGATCGACTCACGACTCTATGCAAATGCATATGCGGTACCGACTCCATCAAATCTCAATACTAGTTCACTCAGGAACTCTGCTGGAACCATCGCTCGTTACATCACTGTAACTCCCCGTCGGGCCTACGATGTTCACCCACCGCTCACACCCCACACGCGGGCACACGGTGTTTATGGATCGCTCACACCCCACACGCGGGCACACGACCCGATCGCTCACACCCCACACACGAGCACACGATCGTCTATAATCATTGCTCACACCCCACAAGCGGGCACACGACATTATAGCGGATTCCTTCTGGAACCAACCCGTCACTCAGGACGTCACAACGATGCATATCATGATGCTTGACACACAAGAACTCATGACAACCAATGCATCTTCCCACATATATGCAACCATAAACATGCATACATAACCAAATACAACACATTGCATTTATTTGCCTTTCGGCCATAATTCATCACCACAACATGTCATCACATGCATTATCATCACACAACAGCATACAAGTCATACGACACCCATATCCACAGCACATTGCATAATACACATCATCATATTCATGCATTGAGAACAATTCAAACAATGCATTTCATCACATACCACAACAATCATACAATCACAGTTACTTCCACAAGGGATTCACACCACAAAGGCTACCCACAACACATCATAACAACATACATTGATATTCAATCAAACAATGTATTTTACTACACAACAACATCATTAATCACGCATCGAAGTCTAATCCAAAACAATGCACATATTTGCCATAGGGCCACAACCCATCATCACAACATTTCATCATGTATATTCACATCATATAACGGTCTACAAGCTACACGTTACATAACAAAAGCATACAGCATGATAACACATCAATTGCACACATTATGCGCGATAAAAACCCGACAACCCGACTATTTTTACAAAAACACGAATTAATTAATTCATCTTTTACTTTCCAAACCATTTTTAATAGAAAGAATATTTTATAAGCTTTCCAACGCTTCAAACGGGGGTCAAAACGGACTAACGGATCAAAAGTTACGATCGAAACAATTTTGAAAGAAAACCTACAGCAGAGCTGACACGGCCGTCCGTGTTGTGTGACACGGCCGTGTCACCCAAAACCTCCAAATGGCCGCAAATTGACACGTCTGACACGGCCGCCCGTGTTGTGTGACACGGCCCGTGTCAGAACCCAGAAAAATGCATTTTTTTTACCATCGGAAACCTTCCGGACCTCCGATTTCGATTCCGTAAAAAGCCCCGGTCTCAGAATTCAGTGTACTACGATATTATTACCATTAAAAGACCATCCAACACATTTTCCATTTTTGAAATATTTTGAAACATAATTTTATCAATTTAACCCGATTCCAAACTCGATCAAAACCACTCGAAAACACACCAACAACCATTCACCGATTAAATATCAACCTATACCAATATTACCAGACATATCCAAACACTTTTACTCGGTCACAACATCAATTTGCACAAAAACATCAATATATATCAAAAACTCAAAAGTTACAAATTCAACTCGATTCAATCAAACGATCACACTAAATCACGACCCAACATCACACGACTCTACTACGCGATTTATTCCGACTTTCATCCGTGAAAACATCGATTTCTAACCATTTTTCTCATTTCGACCTAGAATGGAAACTAGAAGAAAATCACCAAAACAATCCAAGAAAACATACACATATACATATACAAGCAAGATATAATTGAAACTTCTCACCCTTACCCGATTATTCGCGCTTTAAACGGAGTTTTCTCGATTTTTCCTCTTCTCCTCTTCTCCCTTTTCTTTCCTCTCTTTTCTCTTCTCTTCCCTTTCTCTTCTTCTTCTTTCTTTTCTCTCTTTTTCTCTCTCTCTCTCTCTCTTTCTATTTATACAAAATATCTAACCCCAAAAAGACCAAAATACCCCTCAGCTCAATTATCTCCCAAACGCTCTCAAAATGCGATAAAACATAAACAACGATGAAAAATAATATATTGCCAAATAAAAGTCAAGAATAAAATAATATAATAATAAAATAATCAAATAGACTCGATTAAATAAAACTGACAAAAATTGGGGCGTTACACCATCGATGTTCGGGCAGCGGGGAAGCCGTGCATAATGGGCATCAGAGCCGGGGAGGGACGTTGCGTTCCTTGCCCGGTTTGAGGGGCAGAAATGTCACTTTTGCCCCTCTGTGGATTAGGCTTAGGCAATTTGGGCCGCTCTGGAGTGGAAGCGGATTGGGCCAATTCTAGCCATTGGTCCAGTCCAGAACAATATATATATATATATATATATATATATATATATATATATATATATATATATATATATATATATATATATATATATATATATATATTGTTAACGTAAACCCCCTTGTTTTTATGAATGTATATTTTAGCAACATACACCTTAGGATGCACTTAACCATTTTTTTTGTAGGTGGTTATGAGAATTTCCAAAAAAAAAAAAAAAGAGAGAGAAGATGGTCTTGTGTATATGGGAGAGAGAATGCTCAAGAATAGTGAGTGGAGAGTGATTTTCATTTTTTCTATGAAGAAGTGGAAATGCTTTTCATGGAAAAGCTGGCTGAGGGTGTGCAGACCGAAAAATGAAAAGGAAAATTATTTCTCACCCTTTCATTGGCCCGTTTGGTGAAAAGTGAGTAAGAGAGACATAATTTATTGGCTTATGTGATTGGTCAACTCACTACTACGGAAAAACCATACGATAACGGTTGGAAAAAGGATACCACAATGCCTGACCATCCGTTGTGAGGTAAAGGGGTGATTGTGTCTGGTGCTTTCCATCACGGTCGCGAAACCGTGATAGTAAGGCAGGACGCGCGCTACCAACCACAACGGTTACTAGTATCAACCGTTGTGATATATACATTTATGAAAATAAGATTTAATCACAGTTAAAATAAATAATCGTTGTTGAAAGTACCCAGGTTTATTATAAAATATGTAGATTTCTTGTTTTTCAATAAGCCTCACAACAACATACAACCATTCAAATTCATGAAAAGTATATTGTGAGATATTGGATCGAACTCTAGTTAAGCATGTCATCGAAGTCTGCTCACATGTTGTTGTCGAAGACTTACATGATGTAGTCGAATTGTGTTCTAGTATGTAGTTGTCGAATTAAGCCTTGTGTTAAAGATCCAATTGTTTAAGTTTGCTTGTACCCTAACTTAGCTTGTAATGGGTAATTGTTAAAAAGTCCATTAGTTTAGTATATTAGGTTTTATTATAAATAGCATACTAGTCTCTCATCATAAGTGGTGTGGCAAAACCTAATTAGGGTGAGAGGGTTATTTGTTATTCTTGAGTACTTGTAATCTGATTTAAAGAAAAAGTAAAAAATAGCAGTTATAACCAATCCTTGTTATTTTTCCTTGTTAACCCTAATCCTTGTGTGTTTCTTTCCTATAAAGAAACTGTTTATACTTTGTTTAAAGGCATTCTAATTCACAAAAAATTGGTGCGATGAGCGTGGAGAAGACGCCTTCAACAAAGTATGAGATTGAAAAGTTCACCGGAGTGAACGATTTCGGTCTGTGGCGCTTGAAGATGAAAGCCCTACAGGTTCAGCAGGGTTGTTTGGAAGCGTTGAAGGGAGGGCAGCCATGGACGCTACGTTAACAGAAAAAGAAAAGACGGCCATGATAGAGAAAACCCACAACGCAATATTGTTGAGCCTTGGTGATAAGGTTCTTCGACAGGTATCAAAGGAGACTACGACATCAAAGTTATGGTTGAAATTTGAAAGTTTGTACATGACCAAATCCCTGGTGAATCGACTCTACCTGAAGCAAGCTTTGTATTCATTCAAGATGAGTGAAGACAAAGTGTTGGCTGAGTAGTTGGATATGTTCAACAAACTGATTCTTGATCTTGAAAATATTTATGTGAAGATCGATGATAAAGATCAAACACTGTTGCTGTTGTGCGCTTTTCCCAGAACACATGCTCACTTCAAAGAAATTCTCCTGTATAGAAGGGAGTCACTGAGCTTTGAAGAAGTTCAATCATCCTTGTATTCGAAGGACTTGAACGAACGAAAGAAGCATAAACCTTCGATGGTTGGTGAAGGTTTGGCCGTTAAGGGAAAAATCTTGCGAAAGGATGGTAAGTTAGACAAGAAGAAAGGTAAAAGCCAACAAAAGTCTTATAGTGACGAATCATCTAGTATTCGATGCTATCATTGTAAGAAGAAGGGTCACACAAGAAAGGTGTGCCCTGAACGCCTGAAAGGTCATGGAGGTAAGGATAATGGCAATGCAACCATTGTTTAAAACGACTTCGAATCATCTGATGTTCACGTAGTTTCAAGCGATGACTCATGAAAAGAGTGGATTATAGATTCAGGTTGCACTTGGCACATGACTCCAAACATAGAATTGTTTGAGGAGCTATGTGATCAAGATGGTGGATCAGTGCTGCTAGGAAACAACAAAGCTTGCAAAATTCTAGGTATTGGATCTGTGAGATTCAAGCTCCATGATGAGTCAATAAGGTTATTGACTGAAGTCAGGTATGTATCTGATTTGAAGAGAAATTTGATTTCTCTTGGTGAACTCGACAAGAAGGAATATGTTTTTCAAGGAGAGAAAAATATCCTAAGAGTCATGAAGGGGTCGAAGTAAGTCTTGAGAGGCATGAAGAAACAAGACTTGTATACCCTTGAGGCTGAAGTTGTAAGTGGTTCGACAAATGTTGCATCCAAGAAATATTTGTCGAAGACAGAAATTTGGCACATGAGATTAGGCCATGTCAGTGAAATGGGTCTGGTCGAATTGGGGAAACAAAATCTGCTTGGTGGAGACAAAGTCGAAAAGCTAAAATTTTGTGAACCCTGTGTACTTGGAAAATCTTGCAGAGTGAAGTTCAACAAAGGCAAACAAAGAACTCATGGATCCCTTGATTACATCCATGCTGATCTTTGGGGGCCTGCAAGGTGTCCATCACATTCAGGAGCAAGGTATTTTCTATCCATAGTCGATGATTATTCAAGAAAGTTATGGGTATTCATCCAGAAGACTAAGGATGAAACTTTTGAGAATTTCAAAGGTTGGAAGACTCTGGTCGAAAATCAGACTGGCATAAATGTCAAGAGGTTGAGAACCAACAATGGCCTAGAATTTTGTAATGAGGCATTCGATATTTTTTATGCTGCCTCGGGTATTGCAAGGCATAAAACTATTGCAGGTACTCCACAACAAAATGGTTTGGCAGAAAGGTTTAATCGAACTATTTTGGAAAGAGTAAGATGCATGTTAACTAGTGCTGAATTAAAGGTGTTTTGGACCGAGGCTGTTTCGACAACAACATATCTGATAAACAGATGTCCTTAGACTGCATTAGATATGAAGACACCTGAAGAAGTTTGGTCGGGACATCCATCTAGTCTCGGCAGACTGAGAGTAATTGGTTGCATGGCCTATGCTCACATTAGGCAAGACAAGGTCGAACCTAGAGCTCTGAAATGCATGTTTATGGGATACCCTGAAGGAGTCAAAGCTTATAGGCTATGATGCTTAGAGCCAGGTCACAAGAGGTGTATCACTAGTCGAGATGTAGTTTTCAATGAAGCTGAGATGGCCTTCAAGAAAACTAATGATACTGACGAAGAGCTGGAACAGGGAGAGATTCCTGTTGAGGTGGAGCATGTTGATGTTGAATTGTGTATCCCAGATGAAGTCGAAGAAGAAGCAGAAGCTGATGTTGAAGATGAGGAGACTAATAATGACTACCTACTAGCAAGAGACAGGTCGAGAAGAGTCGTCAAGCCACCTCAGAGACTTGGGTATGCAGATCTTAAAGCTTATGCCTTAATCTCTGCAAGTGAGGTTCTCGACGAAGAACCTAGAGACTATAAGGAAATTATGAGGAGTCGAGAGAAGACTGAATGACTGAACGCCTTGGATGATGAGATGAAATCTCTTCATGATAAAAACACATGGGAACTAATCAAGAAACCTGATAGAGCCAGGTTAGTCAGCTGTAAATGGATTTTTAAAGTTAAGGAAGGAATCGAAGGAGTGGCGTCAAATAGATACAAGGCAAGATTGGTCGCTAGGGGGTTCACTCAGAAAGAAGATGTCGACTTTAATGACGTGTTCTCTCATGTTGTAAAGCAGAGATCCATTCAAATGTTGCTTACCACGGTGGCACAGTTCGACCTTGAACTAGAACAAATGGATGTGAAGACTGAGTTTTTGTATGGTGACCTAGATGAAACAATCCTGATGAGACAACCTGAAGGGTATATCGAAAAGGGGAAGGAAGATTATGTGTGCAAATTGAAGAGATCTCTATATAGACTGAAACAATCTCCTTGACAGTGGAATAAAAGATTCGACAAGTTCATGGCACGCATAAGTTTTATTAGGAGTCAGTTCGACCTCTATGTTTACTTCAGATTTTGACCTGGTAATTCATTTGTTATTTTGTTGCTTTATGTGGATGATATTCTAATAGCAAGCAACAATGTCGAAGATGTAATGAGGGTGAAGGCTGAACTCAATAAGGAGTTCGACATGAAGGATCTGGGAGCTGCATCCAGGATTCTTGGGATTGACATCCAAAGAGTTCGACATGAAGGATCTGGGAGCTTCTTCTTCTTCTTCTTCTTCTTTTTCTTCTTCTTCTTCTTCTTCTTCTTCTTCTTCTTCATCTTCTTCTTCTTCTTCTTCTTCTTCAACTTCTGATTCGTCTTCTTCTTCTTCTTCTTGGCCTTCCTCACCCTCAGTGTATCCCTGATAGTAGTCGATTCAGATGGCTGGACCTCCTCAGTTGACTGCTGATGTTGTTGGACTGTGGTGACTTTAGTTGACATATTTCTGTTAGCATTCTCAGATGGAGAACTCATGTTGCTGTAGGAAGTTAAGAAGAATAGTTTGAAGAAGTGGAAATTCATTATATGAAACTGTGCATTTATAGAAGAGGTTGAAGATGAAACATCAGATGATTTAATCATTGCAATAATTACTTCTAATGGTTTATATTCTTGAATGACTTGTGACCGTCTTGAGAAATGAAGAAAAAATTCAATCATCATTATAGTCGTTTCTCTCTTTTGGGAAGAGCGTTTCTCTCTTTTGGGAAGAGAAAAGGTTGTACAGATCATATTACAATGGTTAAATATTAAAACCATGATGAAATAATTTTTCAATTTTTTATTTATTTATGAAATTGAGTGACACACGCTTTTTGTAATAGGAAAAATGGAAAAAATGTAGTTGACATGATTAGAACCTTGTACCACTCACTTTATCACCACGATTATTTATATCAACCATGATTAAATAACTTTCAAAAAAATAAATAAACATTTGGCACTTCCAATTTGCGATATTACAACGGTAGAAGACATAACTGTAGTAATATTATGTTACCGAAGATGTATTTTGTAGTAGTGGCTGTGAAAATTGATGGAAGGAATTTCGCTTTTTCAACAATGCAACATTTGTTCCACGTAAAGAGAGGTAGTGGATTCATAATATGGGGTGCATGGTATCTGATGTATGGAGGAAGGAAGATATTTTTATTTTTCTAATTTTTCTTTATTATCAATATTAGTATTATTTAATTTTTGAATGGATGATAAAAATGCACATGGATAACCATTACATGTCTTTGATTAACTTGAATTCAATGGTTAAGATTAAATCAAAGAAACACAAATGCTGACTAATTTTAAAAATATCTAGAATGCCCATTCTAGAAGGTTTAATTGATAAAAAAATTAATTAAATAAATTAAAACCACTAAAATTTACATCTTTTAAAATAAACATGATAAAAATAAAATGAAGACATGGAAATTCCTATTTAATTTTTTTAAATATTTTGACAAAAGAATAAAAATAAATGACTCGAAATAAATAAAAAAATGTGCGCAAAAATACTTGAAAAAATAAACTGAATGCACTAAAATGATTAGCGTGAAATAAACTTAGAAACATACAGGTTTTGATCAAATTTTGAAATAAAAAATGACCGGTTAAATAGGCTCAGGCTGATCAAAATGTGACCAAAAAAGTATTCGAAAAAAATAAAATGAGCACGTTTGGTTAAACAACGCGAGTTGTAGATTAATAATACTAACGTCTGCAAGCTCGATTTCGAAACTTTTTGCCTGCTAATTTTACATACATTTGAAAATTGATTCAACAGATTTATCGGTAGATCCAGAAATTTATTCTGGCTGACATTTTAGGTATTATGCGTGATGAAAGGCATATTATGTTATGCAGGTGATGCAAAGTGAAGTAAAGTCGAAAGCCTGAAAGTTTTTAAATTGCCCGAACAAAATTGGGGTATGACATTGTGACATGTGGTCTGCCCTCAGAACCTCAATCTTTATTTAGGAAGAACAACCTTTGTTGAGAGAATATTCATGTTTTGTTCTTTTATGCTCATCTCAAAATTTATTCTCTTTATGTCTCTAGATATTTGTCCAAACTCCATCATTTCATCAAGCATATTCACATTACTTTCAGATTGAATCATGTGTTCTAGTTTGGATTTTAGAGATGAAACCTATTTTTCTAAACCTGTGATGGTTGATGAAAACTTCTATGTTTCCTTCTGAAGCAGACCTATTGTTTTCCTCTGATTGTCTATAGTTAATCACGCTTCTTTCAATTTAGTCTGCATGAGCCTATATGTGTTTACTTGGAAAAATAGTAAACAACCTCTGGTCTATCAATTTTATAAAAAATGAATAACTTGCAGGACCGACCAAACTAAATCCTAGGATATGTGCTAAATGATTTAAAAAGATATAAAAAGAATACTGAACATTTCGACTACGATTGTATTTAAAAACACGAACAATTCGACAAAACTTGAAATGAAGATAATACGAGGAAATAATCAAAAGGACATTGGAAAGTAACTTAACAAAGTAAATGAGACAAAATAAACTTCTGAATAAAAATTAATTGGATTGCATCAAATAAGAAAAAATGGTGTTACATAACACGTACATTTCTTCAGCAACTCGTTTCTCTCTACACACGGATACTTTGAGTAATTTGAGAAATTTGTACAACTTTTTAACACCCCCAATCCTAATGCTAAGACTTGCTATTTATAATAGTGAAAAATAACTATCCACTAACGGCCTATTAATCAGGACGAAACACATGGCATCGTGCATGCCATCATTCTTCAGATGTTCAACACGTGTCTTTTTCTCTCAAATGGATAAGGACAAAGTTCTCTCCATTATTTAAATTTAGAATCTCCAAATCGAAAGACATTCATTAGCCTTCTGTTGAAGAATATTCCCAAACTCTTAAAAATATTTCTAAGTCCCTAAACCATATCTTCTTTGCACAAAGGTACTTTTCGACTAGACTTTCTGACAATGAGGTTTCTGTCGAAGTCTCTTGGAACTTCAAAAATCCCATCCCTTAGAATAAAACTCTTAATCCAACATCAAGCGTCGAAATTAGGAGCTAACAAATTGCCCCCGAAAAATGTCATTTTCGACATCATTGAAGAAAAATGTATTTTTTGAGAATGTAATTCGACGCCTCATTTAGACCTTGTATGACTTCGACGCTTATTAGTGGTTCCAACTGTTCACTTTCCTTTCAGCAGACCTATGTCGTCGTAGCCATTATTGCTAAATCTGACATGTCTTTTCAAATCACGCAAAAATCTCAATCATCATTACCTTTCCCTAGGGTCTAGGAGATCATGGGGGAGTAGGCACTTATTACCACCGTTTCATCAAGAAACGTGGGGAGAACACATGTCCCAATATCAGTCCCAATATTTCACAATCTTTCAAATCCATTTCACTCCCCCACGTATAAATACCATTTCCCACAATTATTTTCACTTTTGCATTCTCTTCCTTCCAAATTTCCCAGCAACCTCTGCACTTTAAAACTCAACCTTCTTCATTTTTCCTCAAAAATGGCTTCCTCCACACGCTCCACTAAAGATACTGTCAAGGTCACCAAGGATGCTGGAAAACCTACGAGAGCTCCAAAAAATATTTCTCAACTTGCCTCGTTTGACTCTGTTGTCGGACCTACCATGGTGGGGAACCAACAATATCTGCCCGAACCTCTGGATGAAGAAAAGAGGAGAATTTACGCTTCTCAGGTACTCATTCCTTTAACTGTTTCTGATAAGCCATTGGCTTTGTTTGGCCCTTTAGCTGATTTGAATGTAGATCCTGCTAGGCTTAGGGAATATTTCCCCTCTGATCATAAATACAAACCTGTAGGATAATGTAGAAAACCTAAGGCTAGCATTGAAAACCCTGTTGATCCCAATGATCATTCGACTGAAGAGGCTATTAACCTTAGATATTTGAACCATTTTAGGGTCTTTAGAGAAAGCCCAACCTTTAAGGATCCCTCTGATTACTTAGGGTGGTTGAACAAATTAGAAAAAAGGAAATCTGACGTTTAGAAGAAAATGGGTATTTATGACCAGATTATGCTGTCGAAAGTAGGACCTGATTACTGTTCCAATATGCTGATTTTGTCCTTGTACTTCTAGGATAGTACCCACTACACCATTCATCTCCCACGTGGAATGATGACACCTACCCTTTTCGACATAGTCATTATCACAGGGCTTAAACCTACTGGGAATACCTATGATCCTGACTTCATGGTTGAGGATAACATAGGGTTTACTACCTCTAAGGTGGCTTATTCGACCCACATAGCTCACTATCACGATAAGAGCAGATAGGAAGTGTCAGACGTCGAATATATAGCTTTCCCAGCTATGTGGTTGTCACGCTGTGTCTTCTGCTCGAAGTCACTGCAGGTTGCTCGAAAACTTCTGACCATGGCGAACCAATTACACACTGGCCATGACTTATGTTTGAGCGAATTGATCCTAGCCAGCCTTTACGAGTCTATGAGCGAAGGGGTCACCCAGCTCAAAAGCATACCTGACAAAGGAAGTTTTCTACTCTATGGTCCCTTCTGGGTGCTTCAGCTGTGGTTGAATGCTTCGTTTGAAGCTTGCCTCCCTCTCAAAAATCAAATTAATGAAGACACTGATGATGTGAAGAATTGAAGAGTAAAAGACCCTCGTTTGGAGAAATTGACATCTGCTGATGATGGTCGACCTGTCTAACAGACTTTCACCAACTTCATCATGATGTTTGCCAAACGATATGATTTTACACCCAACACGACTCCTTTTGCTGCAAGGAAGTGTGGTCCTGAATGGTTCACCAGGCCATTCCCAGCGCCATCGAAAGCACAAGCAGCAGAATCCCTTGCAATTTGGGAAGCCTTCTTAAACCCCAAGGTCTTGACTTTCAGATTTAATCTCTCTAAAATCCAAGTTTCCTTGATAACTTACCAACCAAATCTTGTCGCTCGGCAGTTTGGATTGGTTCAAGTTTTACCTCGACCGATCTATGACAAGAAAAATACTCTCATTCTTTACAACACCAACCATAGTGAAGCAATGGCCATCAAGCAGATCGCACGATATGTTGTTTGAACGCAGTTTCTTCCAGTAGCTTTCGAACCAAGCTTCCTTTGTACTCAACAATTTGATGACTGGTGGAAGACTTATTGTGCTGAAGAATTTTTCGACGTGGCTGCATTTATGCACCACATTAACAAGGCTTTCCTCTCTGTCTAGGAAAAAGGGAAGAAAGGTACTTCGACGCACATTAAAGAAATCCAAGCCTTCCAAAAATACTTTGAAACTGTTTATCGACCAAATGACCTTGGTCGAACCGTCCGCGACGCAGCTGTTACTCTGAAGGAATTTTTTTTAAAGAAAATGGAGAACTTAAAGATCCTTTCATACGTTCCTCTTGAGAAATGATACGAAACGACTTTCAATATGTTTCCTCCCAAATTTCCTCGACTGCCAAGTGCTGACTTTGGAGTGGCCCTTGTCCCTCCATTTCTAGGCTGGTTCGTCTGTGGAGATTCAATCAAAATCCTTCGCCAGCAATCAAAACCAAAAGCACAACGGGTGGTTCCGACCAAACATACGCTAGACAGTTTTAAAGGGTATCTTCATATTGGGAAAAAGATGTTCGTATCGAATCTGAGATATATAAAGGTGTGGAATGGGAGGATTTCGACCCAACATTTCCTTGTCTATTTATTTTAACATATAATGACTTTTTTTCTATTTGTTTAGCCATAAAAGATTCCTCCCAAAAAGCCACCAACTAGAAAGCTTGCAGAGGTGAAGGAAGAAGAAGGAAGCAAGATAGCAACAACAACAACAAAGGTATTTTCACACTCTTTATTAAGTTTGTCACTTTATGTCCATTATTTTCTAATATTTTCTTCTTCAGGGCGCTCGAAAGCAACCCCTGACTCCCCAGAAAAGGAAGGCCAAGGATGACATATTAGTGATAATCGAATCTGGAGATGAAGACTTATCTCCAACTGCTGAGCAACCTCTGAAGAAGAAGAAAAGGCAAACAAAGATAAACGAAGCCATTGCTCAATCTCAGGTGAAAGGTGTGAAGGTCTTGATCAAGAAACCCACCAAACTAACCATCTTGGAGCTAACACCTGAGGAGATGTCGAAAAAGGCTGTAGAGCAACCCGAAAGTGACAACTCAAGTCCCGGGGCAGAAACTCCTAAGGTATAAAAATGTTTCACACATATACCTCAACACCCTTGGTATTTCTCTTCGACTATTAACTTTGTTCATGCTTTCAGGATGACGCAGGAGTTTCGACTCAACCAGCCGCCCAATCAACCAACCCAACAATCCTCAATAGTGAAGGTGAACCAACATATCACCTTACTTCAGTAAAGGATTATGAGAAGAGCTCACTGAGCGAAATCAACCAAGTGGTTGAGAGACAACGTGAAACTTTTCCACCCAAAACCACCACTCAAACTTCTCACACCAGTGAATCCGATCACGAAAATGGTCAAGACAAAGCCACACGGGCTGAAACAACTAAGGCTGACATGGAGGTGGATAATCCTGAGGTGCAAGTCGAAGATGAAGCTGATGATAGGTCCCCAAGAATCAAAACCTCGGATGTCGTTCAAGATGATGTTATAGAGGAAGGAGGCAAACATTTTATGTTCCCTAACCAATCAATGCCTATTGAAGAGTTTATGGATGACGATGAAAACGTCGAAGGGGGTAATAATCAAGATGAAGAAGAGGAAGAAGATGTTTAGGAAGAGACAATTGTCAAAATAACTCCTAACCCTAATCTGTTAACTGTAAAGGATTTGAGCAAAGCCTCCATGACCCTTTCTGCAGAAGAACTAGAGGCTCTGAAAAAGAACAATCCCCGTGAGTACTTAAAAGTTTTACTTGGTTCTAGGGGAAGTTCATCTGACAAAAACCTCAGTTCTCCCTCTGTATCTGGTGGTCAATCCACTGCTGATCCTTCAAACCAGATACTGTCAAAGATTAAAGAAAAGGTTTTCAAGGGTGACTTGTTTTGACTAATTGAGTCTGACCCCACTTCTCCAATTGCTTTGAAGAATCTCCTCAAAGAGGTTGATATTCTAACTGCTTCTCTAAAAATTGCCAATATCATCTTGGAGCTGACCTCAATGATTGGTCGAATTGCTGCGGACCTTTCCAAAATCAAACAAATCTCGAAAGACATTGAAAATTAAACTGGTTCAGTCACGGCTGCATGGGATGCTGCTACAGAATCTACCAATAGACTGGCAAATTAGGAGCAAATCCAAGAACAGAACAAGACTCAAATCAAGGCCAATAACCAAAGTATCAAATCCTGGGAGACACAGATTAAAGAGCTGCAAGCAAAGATTTCGAACGCCAAGAAGCAGAACGCCGACCTTGAAAAGTTTGACAACTCCCAGGTGGCGAAAGAGCTTAAGGTAGGTCTGGATTTTACTGATAAAGCTCAAAAACTAGAAGCAGCACTGGAGACCATGAGGTCGAACCAATCCTTGTGTGAGAGGCGACTAGAACTTTTAAAGGCAAAGTACTCCACCATGAAAGATAACCTGTCATTCTAATTCCAAAGACTTTTTATTTCTTTTTTATGCTTCATCATTGTTCCTTGGATTCTGTAATGCTTATTCACTTTCTAATGTAACAAACTTAGCCATTTTGGCACCATGTTTTATTTTTCCATATTAGCTTTGATCATTTACATGCGTGATTATTCTCTAGCTATTTTTACCTCTCGAAGTGCAGGCTTGTACTTCTTTAAGTACTTCCTATTTACCCTCAAGATTCTCTTATCTTGATCTAATTCTTCGATCTCATAAGCACCATTCAAAAAAACTTGTATGATTTGAAAAGGAACTTCCCACTTAGGAGACCATTTTCCCAAAGATATATCCTTTCGATCCATAGGCAAAATCACTTTCCAAACCAATTCCTCAGGCGAAAAAGTCTTAAATTTGACTTTCTTGTTATAAGACTGTTCTACTCTCTTCTTCTGCCTTTTCAACAATTCTAAAGCATTAAGCCTTTCCTAATCTAAGTCCACCAATTCATCTAACATCATATTCCAATATGACTCAAATGGGATCTCATGGTGCCTCTGAATTCTCACCGACTGAAGATAGATTTCGACTGGTAATACTGTGTCATGGCCAAAGGTCAATCGAAAAGCGTGGAATTGGTCACCTCTTTGGGGGAGGTTCGACATGCCCAAAGAACTTGGTCCAATGTTTTGTGCCAGTTTCTAGGCTTCTTTCCCACATGCTTCTTAATTAGGCTAATCACCACTTTATTTGCTACTTCGACCTGACCATTAGCCTGAGCGTAATAAGGTGTAGAGGTTAAGAGTTTGAAACCCATTTCTTTAGCAAATTCTTGCATTTTCCGACAAGTAAACACCGATCCTTGATCTGTCGTAATGGTTTCTGGGATTCCAAACCTATAAATAATGTGTTTTTTAATAAACTTGATCACGTCTTCTTGGTCAACATTTAGTAATGGTATGGCTTTGATCCATTTCGTAAAATTGTCAATGCCTACCAAAATGTATCTTTGATTTTTAGATGACGCCGGTCAACTCTCACCAACCAAATCCAAAGCCCAACCTCTAAAGGGCCATGGTTTGATAATGGAGTGTAGTTCTCTTGTAGGAATATGCTGTATACCTGTATGCACTTGGCACTTTTGGCATCCCTTAGCGAATTAGATGCAATCTTTCAACATAGTAGGCCAGTACATGCCTTGTCGAAATAAAAGCCATTTTATTTTGTGACCTACCTGATGATCCCTAAATGCCCCACTATGAACAGTCAAAAGGGCTAAGTATGCTTCTGACTCACTAAGGCATTTAAGTAATACTCTCTCAGGAGTCTTTTTAAATAACTCATTGCCCCAAAGGACATAACTTAAAGCTTGAAACCTGATTTTTCGATCAGCAGACTTCGTTGGATTCTGCAGATACTCGACTATTGGTTTTCTCTAGTCTTCGTCCGTTAAACTATCCACTGCTAATATTTCGAAGTTCTCTTCATCAGCGTATCCAAGCTTTGTTGTTTCCAAGTCTGATGGGGATAATCTGGCGGATACAACTCTACCTCTGACTTCAATTGCATCTTTTAATCTTTCCTTCGACACCTTATATCCAGAAGCAATCTGAGCCAGGTCATTTACCACTTGATTTTCCAATTGAGGCATGTGTCGAATATTCACTAGTTCGAACTTTTTCAGCAATTGATTGGCTATTACAAAGTACATAATGAGATTCTCTTTAACACATTTGTACTCCCTTGTAATCTGTTTGATGACTAACTCTGAGTCTCCCATTATTTCGACTCGAGTTGCCCCCAATTCCAACAAAATTTCAAGTCCGACTATTAAGGCTTCATATTCAGCCTCATTGTTTGAACAAATACCTTAGACTTTGTACTTGAATTTTGTTGGGATTCTATTAGGAGAAATAATCAGGACTCCTACACCTGTACCATCTTTATGACAAGAGCCGTCGAAATATAATTTCCAAGGTTCAAGCTCAAGATAATTTGACACGTTCTCGTTTATAGAATGGTCGACAATGAAGTCAGCCACCACTTGTCCCTTAACAGCCTTTAAAGGCATATACGTCAAGGAATATTAAGTTAAAGCCAATGCCCATTTACCAATTTGACTATGCAAAATTGGCTTAGATAACATGTGTTTAATGATATTGAAATGAGATGAAACATAAACATCAACTGGTTTTATATAATGCTTTAACTTTGTACAAGAAAAATACAAGCATAAACATAATTTTTCAACTATGCTATACCTAGTTTCTGCATCGTTCAAAACCATACTAAGGTAGTAAATGGCTATTTCGACGCCATTTTCATTCTATTGAGCCAACATGATCCCTAAGGTTTTGTCCGACGCGGATATGTACAATCTCATGCTCCTATTTCTGCAAGGTGGTGTTAGAATTGGAGGATGACTCAATTATTCTTTGATTTTGTCGAAAGCTTCCTGTTGAGCTTGTCCCCATTTGAATCCCTCCTTGTTTAGTCGGAGTAGAGGTGAGAAGGCTTGAGTTCTCCCGCTGAGGTTCAAGATAAATCTCCTTAAGAAATTGATTTTTCCCAACAGCGACTGCAGTTCTTTCTTTGTTGATGGTGCTTTCACCTCCATAATGGCCTTGGTCTTATTCTGATTTATTTCAATTCCCTTCTTATGGACCACAAAGCCTAAGAAATCTCCCGCCTGCACACAAAAAGCACATTTGAGAGGATTTATTTTAAGATCATGCCTTCGCATCCTTTCGAATGACTGTCAATGATGGTCAATATGATTCTTCCCTGAAACAGACTTTACAACAATATCGTCAATGTAAATTTGCATAAAAGTTTCTATGTAATCATGGTAGATTGTATTCATTGCTCTTTGATATGTTGCCCTGGCATTCTTTAAGCCAAAAGGCATAACTACCGACTCGTAAGTGCCTAAGGCCCCAGGGCATCAAAACTCCGTTTTAGGGACATCATCTTCAGCAATGAATATTTGGTTATACCCAGAATACCCGTCGAGCATGCTAAGGTATTCATAGCCAGTGGCAGAGTCGACTAGCATTTCTGCCACAGGCATCGAGTATTCGTCCTTTGGGGTCGCATCATTCAGATCTCTAAAGTCTATGCAAACCCTCAAAGTACCATTCTTTTTTATAACAGGCACAATGTTTGCAAGCCATTCGACATACCTGGCCGTTCGAATAAATCTGCAATGAAGAAGCCTTTCGACTTCCTCCTTGATCTTTGAGAGAATTGCTGGTGCAAACCGCCTTGGATTTTGCTTGACCGACTTCTTTCCAAATTTAATTTGCAGCTTTAGTTCAACCAGCTCTCTGCTCAAACCAAGCATCTCGTCGTAATCCCAAGTAATGCAGTCTTTGAACCCCTTTAACAATTGGATCACTTCGACCTTGGATTGTGGGCTGATATTTGCACTTATATATGTTGGTCTTTTCGTTGCCCCCTATCCCAAGTCGATTTCATCAAAAGGATCTTGCGCTAGCATTTTGGTATTGGCTGCCAACGGATCCTTCTCAAAACCCAAAGGCTTGTCATCATAAATTGCATCGAGCCTCTGGCCTTGCATTTCATCCTGAACCTTATTAGGTGGTTCTGGATCGAAGTTCTTTCCAGGACCTTCTTGGTTTGCTTCTTTGTTGGCTTCATCAGCCATATGTTTAACTTTGGCCTCCAAAGCCGGTTGTAGTTTATTTTCGGCTCTGTAAGCCGAAATCCTTTCGAGCACCTTAAACTCAGGCATCATCGTCGAATTCACTTCCCCAGCCTGTGGGGTTAACTCCAGATGTGCCTTCATAATCGAAGTCATTTTCTCCTACAACTTCCCGATCCTACTGGAACCCATTTGTTGGATGTAGGTACAGTGAACAATACGCGTTGTCGTCTGGAGTGAATGCAAAATCGGCTGGGTTACATGGAGCAATGTTAGCTAAATTCTTATCGATGTTTCGACTATCGACATGGTTAGCCGAAGCCAAGAAATAGCTTTGGTAGGCCTCAATGTTCTCGACAATACCACCTGTTCTCCAGATGGTGATTCTTTGGTGCATTCAAGATGGCACGACTCCTATTCCGTGGATCCATTCTCGACCCAATAATAAGTTGTAGTTAGCCTTTGTCTCTACAACCATAAACATGGTTGACCTTGTGACTGTCCCTACCGTCAGGTCTACTTGGATTACCCCCAACATGTTACCAACCTTCCCTTCGTAATTGGATAGCACCATGTTATGGGGTTTAGTGTCAGTATCAAACTTTCCTATCCTCCTTAACATGAAGTGCGACATCAAGTTTATGGTAGCGCCGCAATCTACCAGAATTTTGTTAACTGGTACGTCTTCAATCTTCCCAGTGATGAAGAGAGGCTTCAGATGGCTCTTCATAGCTTCACTGAGCCTTTCGAAGAATGCATTTTGCTCTTTGACACACCCATTATTCATTACATAATAGAAAACTGGCCTATGTGTGGCCATTTCTACATCAATGTTATCCGCCGTATCTTCGACCTCACATACCTGGTCGAACTCCCTTGGCAGAACAGATACCACGTTGACCAAAATGTCAAGAGACTGCTCTGATCCTTAATCAAAATTATCAGTGAGCAATTTATCCTTAGCAACCTTTCGATTATTCTCTTCCTTGCCTGCTTGTTCTGGTGTAGCGGCAGGTGTTTTTTGGACAGGCTTGGGCTTTTTCCCATTGACTGGTACGTTGGTGCTGGATTCTGCTTTCGCCTCAGCTTCTCTCTGGGCTTTCCTTCATCTTTGTTCCCTCCTCCACTGGGACCTAGACATGGGGTTTTTCCCTTTGTAGTTCTCTAAGACGTAAGCTGGTTTCTTTGAGGCCATCGAAGTGCCTCTTTCTACATAAAAACTCTGCCACTTCAGTTAGCTCTTTTCCTTATTCTCATTCGGTTTTACCCACTTACCGTTAGACAGTTCTACAAATGGTTTAAAGGTAGCGGGCCTTGCCCCTGGAACTCTAGTCTTCGGGTGTTCTTGCTTCGCAGTGGACTTCCTAGGGTCGAAACCCTGCTAGCCATGGCGGGCTTTCTCCTCGCGCCTTTGTTTAGCTTTTCGAACTCCTTCGAGATTTTGCGCCGCCTTCTTGTCAAATACAACGCTACACCTAGGACAAAACATGACCTCTGACCTCTTCTTTTGACACCTGTGTATAAAGTCAATCAGATTTTCCTCCTTTTTTAGGAAGGCTAACTTATTGTATTCTTCCTGTCATCGTTCATCATCAACCTCTATGGGTGTCTCTTGAGAAATCTCCACCATGTTGATTTCCATTTTGACATCCTCAGTTATATCAAGCTTACATAATTCTATCTGAAGACCCTCAGCAGCCTTGTCCATCTGAACGAAACCGTCAGCGGTTTATTTGGTTACCATTATCCACTGGGAATCCTCAGTGATTCCTTCGTCGGCGTCTTCAGTAACCCCTATGTCGACACCTTCAGTAATGTTGTTGGTGAAACTTTCTACTGCCCCACTAGCAAAATCTTTATGAATTCTTGGTCGAGACCTTCAGTAATCCTGACCATGACTGCTCCATTGTTGAAATCGTCAGCGATTTCGACCATATTGCATTGTTGTTGAGGCCTTCAGTAACCTCGACCATATTAACCTCGGTTGGCTCTGCATAGTGAGCATCATCCACTGGTAAGGGATCTGAATCGATTTTCATCTGGTTTTTGGACTTCTCACCGAACTTGAGCCTTCCTTCTTGGATTTCATTCTGAACAAGATCCCTGAAAAAGAAAACATTGAGAAGTCTTATGGCCCAAGAAACTATGGTATTTACAAAACCCTCTTTTTTTTCTTTGTTCTAAATGAGGCATTTTAGCACCATGAGGCACTATCATTTGACCGTCCTTAACTAACAATCGAAAATTTCATCACATTTAGTAACGTCGAAAGTATAAATTTTCTTGGGGAATTTATCATTCTTTTCTGGTTCGACAGGATTTTTCCCATTCGAAGGGGCCAACAACTTACAAGAATAAGGTGAGCCTTGTTTCAATTCAGCAAGATCAATTTCGCCTTCGTCGGAACTTACTGGGTCATTATAATATTTTTCATCTTCGTCATTAACTTCGACGTAGGCCACCCTTTTATTCTTATTCACCCTAGCCTTTTCCTCCTTTAGGTATTCTAGTTGTCGAACTCTATCCGCCAATTGAGCCATATCTCTTAGATATTGAGTATCCAATTTCTTCCTAATGGAATAATCAAGGCCTCCAGCGGCCATTTCGACTAACTCATGTTCCGGCACTTATGTAAAGCATCTAGCCTTGAGCAGTCAGAATTTGTTCAAGTAGTCATCTATTGGCTCAGTGAATTTTTGTTTTATACTAGCCAGCTCCTTCAGACTAATATTTATTTATCCAATATAGAACTGCTCATGAAGTAACCGTTCCAACTAGGTCCAATTGTGGATCAAATTTGGTGGCAAAGTTGTGAACCACGTGAAGGAATTCTTCGTCAGAGGACTTGGGAAGTATTTTATCCTAAGATTCTCATTATTCACAATTTCTCCAACCTCTATCACATATCTGGCCACGTGTTTGACAGTGGACTCAGTGGTGTCCCCAAAAAACTTAGTGAACTTAGGGACTTTTGTTCTAAGGGGTAACTCCGACTGGAGAATGTATTCTGACAATGGAGATGTATAATTTGGCCTTCGAAGATAAAATTTTACCCCATTTTAGACCATAATCCTTTCAACCATGGCTACCAAATTGTTATCTGCTGCCACATCATGACATCAAAGTTGTTGTATAACATTGTCAGCGTCCTGGTTTCTATTCACCAAAACCATCCTTGGTTGTTCTCCTTCAGGAATTTGTGGTTGATTCCTAGGGGGTTCGACTACTCCCTGGTTCGCTACATTCGCCTGAGGTATGTTTCTTGGATTTTGTTGGTTCTGGTTAATAGTGGGTCCTCTTCGAACACCACCCCTTGGTTTCCTGTGATATACTCTCTCTGAGGGTGTCGAGGAGGGTTAGGTACACAAAAGAAATCTACAAGGCGCGTCATCTGCGCAACCATTTGCTGGTTAGTCTGGGTGGTATTTTGAATTAGAGGTTGAAAGATTTCTCCCATAGATTTGGACATCATTTGGACCATTTGGTGGTTACTTTCATCTATTTGTTGCCTTAAATAGGTTGCAGTAGTATTCGCCAAGCCTGTCATTTGGGTTGAATATTCTATTCCTAAGGAATGGTTATTTCGACCCATATTAACCCCAGATCCTGTTACTATAGGTTCTGTAAATACTGGAGGATCACTCTGTAAGTTCGCCATCATCGAAGTTGGCATCCCATAAGGCGGGTCTCGACTAGGAAAAGGCACAGACAATCCAGTGGGAAAAATGATTAGAAGTTAGCAGAATGGGCTGAGTATGGGTGATCGAATGTGTTGGAGTCGAACTTGCCATAGATGGTATGACTTCAGATACAGGCACATAAACCGTGGGTCCTCCAGTCGAAGACCCTGGGATTGGTTCTGCGTTGATACCAAACGTAGTTTAAGGATTCGAACTATTTGGCTAATTAGTACTTGCCATTTTCCTCGTATATCTCCTCTTTGGTCTATCTTCGTTTGGGGTGGCTACTTTACCACTTCTTAATAATATACAGCGAAGTATTCGACACAGAAAAGATAATCAAAAATACAGAATTATAAGTTTCTTTTGAAAACACAAGAAATTCGTTAAGCATTGTCCCACTGAGCGTGCCAATTTGTTTACTTGGAAAATAGTAAACAACCTCTGGTCTATCAATTTTATAAAAAAATGAATAACTTGCAGGATCGACCAAACTAAATTCTAGGACATGTGCTAAATGATTTAAAAAGATATAAAAAGAATACTGAACATTTCGACTACGTTTGTATTTGAAAACACAAACAATTCGATAAAACTTGAAAAGAAGATAATACGAGGAAATAATTAAAAGGACATTGGAAAGTAACTTAACAAAGTAAATGAGATAAAGTAAACTTCTGACTAAAAATTAATTGGATTGCATCGAATAAGAAAAAATGGTGTTACATAACACATACATTTCTTCAGCAACTCGTTTCTCTCTACACACGAATACTTTGAGTAATTTGAGAAATTTGTACAACTTTTTAACACCCCCAATCCTAATGCTAAGACTTGCTATTTATAATAGTGAAAAATAACGACCCACTAACGGCCTCTTAATCAGGACGAAACACATGACATCGTGCATGCCATCATTCTTCAGATGTTCAACACATGTCATTTTCTCTCAAATGGATAAGGACAAAGTTCTCCCATTATTTAAATTTTGAATCTCCAAATCGAAAGACGTTTATTAGCCTTCTGTCGAAGAATATTCCCAAACTCTTAGAAATATTTCTAAGTCCCTAAACATATCTTCTCTGCACAAAGGTACTTTTCGACTAGACTTTCTGACAACGACATTTCTGTCGAAATCTCTTGGAACTTCAGAAATCCCATCCCTTAGAATAAAATTCTTAATCCAACATCAAGCGTCGAAATTAGGAGCTAACAATATGATATATCAAGTTCTTCTTCATTTAGATCTTCAATACTGGACTCTCCTTTAGAATCTATCTTCCAAAATAATCGATCACATTGTTAGCAGTTTCTTCCTTACTTTCACTATTAGAATCAGACCAAGTGACAAAAAGTCCATTTTTTCTGTTTCTTTAGAAAGGTAGGACATTCTACTTTAATGTATCCAAAACCTTCCCACTCAAAGCACTGAGTACCCTTGCCACGATTGAGTTTTTATTCACTCCCTCCTTTGACCAGGGGACTGATGTCGGACCTTTTGTCTTGGACATTTGTCCTACAATTTCTGTTCAGATATTTCAAAGAATTATTGAACTTTTTTTTACCAAGAAGAGCTATATCATCTGACAAGTTCTCTTATTTATCACCTTGTCTCTCTTCAAAATTTGAAACAAAGGTTATAGCTTTGTTCTTCTTTTCTCACCTTGCATTGATGTACATCTCAAAGGTTTGCTAGAAACCAATGAGTTCATCAACCTTAATATTGCTCAAGTTCTAAGCTTCTTCAATAGTAGTCACTTTCATATCAAACCTCTTAGGTAAGGATCTGAAAATTTTTCTGGCAAGCTTTTCTTCAGACATCTTTACAATTAAGGAAAATGAAGTGTTGCCAATATCATGCAATTTGATGTTGAATTCACATATGGATTCATCTTCATTCATCATTAGATTCTCAAACTTAGTGGTAAGTAGCTGCAGCCTTGACATACGAGCTTTGGATGTGTCTTCATGTGCAATTTTGAGAATCTCTCATTCTTCTTTAGCTTCTGAACATGTGTTAATCAACTTGAACATGTTCTTGTCCGCACCATTGAATATATCATTCAAAGCCTTGGAGTTTCCAAGAGCTTCCTCATCTTCAGCATCAATCCATTCAGCTTCTGGTTTTAAGCTAGTAGTTCCATCTTCAGAAGTAACCACTATATGTTTCCACCCTTTTATCACATATTTCCATACTTTTTGCCCATAGATTTGAGAAAGACCACCATTATAACCTTCCAATAATCATAATTGGTTCCATCCAAAGCAGGTGGTTTGTGATTGATCCTCCATATTTAATTGTGTCCATTTAATCAGAATTTATCTTCCCTGGAGCTCACCCAACATACTAGGGTGTCTGCTTTGATACTAATTGAATTTGTTTTCCTCAGGAGACAAATGTTGAATGTGATGTCATAGATAACAGGTTCGAAAAGATAAACAAGAATCACCACAATTAACACATATTCAATTGTACAAGATGATGGACCAGAAAAGCAATAAAGAATACAATAATTGGTAACCCAGTTTGATGCAAAAATACCTACGTCTGGAGAGTTGTCTTCTAACTCAAGAAAGGAAATCCACTATTACTGGTTTAGTAAATTTAGTCTCATAAGCGATAACAAGTCCTATGTTGTTCATTGTCTCTTCCTAATACTATATAATGACTTTCTATTTAAGTCTCCCCCTAAATATGAGAACCCTTCCCACTTTCTCTCAATCACTAAACCCTAGTGATGGGTGTTTAATAAACACAAAGATCAATACAACTCAACTAAACAAACCTATAACTATGCCAAGTTACTGAAACATAGTGTGGTGTATATACAACAATACCAAGGACTCAAATAGACCCTAGCACTCTAATATTTTCAATGTATTTCTTGATTTCTAATGTAGGTTTTCAGCTTCTTATATAGCAAAAGTATTATGGGGTTTTCTCCTTGGATCTTTGAATTAATTTTGTCCAGAATCTTTGCACAATTTGTTGGATATGATTTGTTCCATAAATATCTCCAACATAAAGATATGATTTGTTTTGTTTCAAATTCAAATTTAAATCACAATTAAATATGATTTGATCTTCAAAGGTGTCCAACAAATCATATAATAATATTTCTAAATAAAAGTAATAAAATCTAACTGAATCTTCAACAAAAAACTCGTCCCAAAATGCAGCAATCTGACCTATTGAGCAAAACCCAAATGTCGTACCCACACTCTATGACATCGCGTCCAGTATGCATCCCTTCTGTCTTAGAAAATCATCTTGAAGTAGCTTGGCAAGCTTGCACACTTCTCCATGTTATTGTTTTACAAAATATAGCCAATTCCAAAAGGAACAACACCTTCACTGCTCTTAAAGATGAGGTTGACTTCATTCCCTTGATATTTGATGATCCATCTGTAAAGCCAATCTACTTCGTTCATGGTTTAGACGTGTGCGAAATTATCCCCGCAAGGAAAACACTAAAGACCTAAGCTTTAAGGGAATTTTTTTATTTTGAAATAGATATCAAGTTCTAAAATCTCAATAGACCACTTCTTCATCCTCCCTGCCAATTATGACTTGAAGAGTACTTGTTTTAATGGTAGTTCATTATGAATCATCACTGAATGTGCTAGAAATTAACTTTCAAATTTTCTTAAGGTAATTGCCAAAGCCATAACAACCTTTTCAATCCTTTGGTAGTGAGTTTCATGAGTTTCTAACGCCTTGGAAATAAAATGGACTATATTTTGGATGGTACCTACTTCTCTCATGAGGATGTCACTCATTTCTTCCACATATACCACAAGGTATATGTACAATTTCTCCTCGACCAAGGGCCTTGATAAGACAAATGGTTTAGAGAGAATATGATTTAGCTGGATGAAGGCTTGTTTCACTTCAGTGTCCATTCAATTTGTATTTCCTTCCCCAAAAGCATGTAGAACTAAAGGGCATGTAGGTGATATCTAAAAATAAAGTTATGAGTATTCGGTTCAACTTCATTATTCTCTTATTTGTATAAGAAGTATCCATCTTAATAATGACATCACACTTGTCAGGGGTGACTTTAATCCCTCTCTCTCTCTCTCTCTCTCTCTCTCTCTCTGAGGTAGAGTTCCAATATTTTACTAGCTTTGAACCTAAACGCAAACTTCTTCTGGTTCAGCCTTATGTTGTATTGGCTCACACAGTTGAACACGATAGTACAATGGCATTCATGCAAGTGCTCCTTTCCAAACCTGACAATCTTGTCATTCATAAACACCTATAACATGTCACAAATCTATTCTTAAAAGGTCGTTTCATCATCCTTTGGTATGTTGAACCTTCATATTTAAAACTAACGGGCATTAAATTGAACCTTTAGTATGTTGGAGATAGGGTAAGCATCTTTAGGACAAATTTTGTTGAGGCCAGTGTAGTCAACACACATATGCTGCTTGCTACTTGAAATCTTGAATAACACCACATTGGATAACCATTATGTGTACTTAACATCTCAAATGAAGTTTTCTTGCACAAGTCCATTGATGATGCTCTTGGTGGCTTCATATTTCTCTTGTGATTGACATTGTCTTCTCTAGGAGGCATATCTAACTCTAGGGTTAATGTTCATCTTATGACATGCCATAATAAGGTCAATCTCTGATATCTCCTTGGGGGAACTACACATAAATGTCTGTTAGCTTTGAGGTATTTAATGAGTTCATACTCCATAAATCTAGGAAGATTATCCCTAATCTTCATGGCGTCAGTTGGTTTTTTGTCAAGTTAAATTAATACAAAGTCACCATCTAGGACTGGCCTTGGAATTTTCATTATATCCTAGATGGGGAGAGGTTTCTAGAGAGAACATGATTTAGCTAGATGAAGGCTTTTTTTACTTTAGTGTCCATTCAAATTGTATTTCCTTCCCCAAAAGCATGTAGAACTAATGTAGGTGATATCTAAAAATGAAGCTATGAGCATCCCGTTCAACTTCATTATTCTCTTATTTGTATAAGAAGTATCCATAATAATAATGACATCACACTTGTCAGGGATGACTTTAATCTCTCTCTCTCTCTCTCTCTCTCTCTCTCTCTCTCTCTAAGGTAGAGTTCCAATATTTTACTAGCTTTGAACCTAAATGCAAACTTCTTCTGGTTCATCCTTATGTTATATTGGCTCACACAGTTGAACACGACAGTACAATGGCATTCATGCAAGTGCTCCTTTCCAAACTTGACAATCTTGTCATTCATAAACACCTATAACATGTCACAAATCTATTCTTAAAAGGTCATTTCATCATCCTTTGGTATGTTGAACCTTCATATTTAAAACTAACGGGCATTATGTTGAACCTTTGGTATGTTGGAGATAGGGTAAGCATCTTTAGGACAAATTTTGTTGAGGTCAGTGTAGTCAACACACATATGCCACTTGCTACTTGAAATCTTGAATAATACCACATTGGATAACCATTATGTGTACTTAACATCTCAAATGAAGTTTTCCTGCACAAGTCCATTGATGATGCTCTTGGTGGCTTCATATTTCTCTTGTGATTGACATTGTCTTCTCTAGGAGGCGTATCTGACTCCAGGGTAAATGTTCATCTTGTGACATGCCATATGTAGCATGCGATTTTTGTCGGTGACGCGACCACCTTACCGTATTTGGTTTGAATTGGGTGCTACTTTCTGATTTCTTATTTATCCTATGAAGTTGGAAAGGAAAGGGAAGATATCTAAAACTAACCTTCACGCAAATGTTTTCTTTAACAAATGCTAAGAGATTGGTGGGTCCGGGTTCAGGTTATACGATGGGGAGTTGTTAATTACCCATCCTATATATGGTCATCCATAGATCGTTTAGCAAATTCTACTGTTATCTACTTACTGGTGTTTATCTGTCATAAATTGGGAAAGTTTCTCCTTTGGGAATGTTTGAGAGAGTATTTTTGTTGATTTCGAGTTTTTCGATGTTTTTGGTAAGGTACTGGACCTAAGGTTTGTGATTAGTGTGCTCGCTAAGATTTCACAATCTTATGCCTACGTATTCCCGTTAAAGTAAAAAACAGGGAAATCAGAGCAATCGTAGTTCCTCCTATTCTATGGGAGGAAAAAGATGTTTTGATGTCTTGTTCAAAGCCCAAGATTGAAGCTAGAGGTTATTTGTGTCTTGTTCAAAGCCCAAGATTGAAGCTAAAAGGTTTGAGCAATGCCATTTTTCCTTAGGAATCTTTCATGCTAAGAGAGGGACATTGGCTTGGATGTAAATAATCCAGAGGCTTGCCACTTACAGCAATTAGATGCAAGAAGGGGATTTACAAGGATAAGAGATGGACTACAGCTTGGATTTTTGAATCAACAAGTGTGCCACTTACAGCAGTTATCTGGAATTAGGTTTGTTTTGATTTGTCTATTTTGATGTGTGATGTACAGAGAAATGTATTCCTACAGAGAGATTTTTTATTTCCTCTGAGGGGATGTTGATTTTTGTGTGCCTTGATCAAAGCCCAAGGTTGAAGCTAAAAGGTTGACTCTACTAAGGAGTTTTATATCTGTCTTGTACAAATCCCAAGATTGAGGTTGAAAAGAGACTGAATCTTTTGGGGAGATCATTATACAAAGCCTAAGAGGAGGCTAACAGGAATTGACTCTTCTGGGGAATATTTTGTCTGTCTTGTACAAAGCCCAAGATTGAGGCTAAAAGGTATTGACTCTAATGGTGATAGGTTTTATCTGTCTTGTACAAAGCCCAATATTGAGGCTAAAAGAGGATTGACTCCACTGGTAAGAGGTTTTATCTGTCTTGTACAAAGCCCAAGATTGAGGCTAAAAGGGAATTTGACTGACTCAGCTGGAGAATATTTATATGTGTCTTGCACAAAGCCCAAGATTTAGCCTAAAAGGTGCAGAGGGATGATCATTATACAAAGCCTAAGAGGAGCCTGGAAGGAATTTCTTATATAAAGCCTAAGAGGAGGCTAACTTCTGTTGAGGATTAGTGAGATCCATAGACAGGTCCAAAGTGGGGAATCAACTCTTGCCGAGGATTACGGAAGATTTGAAATATCAGATGCCTTGAGGTCCTAATTGAGGGTTTATGGGTTGTAATTTTTCCCTAGCTGGGGAAATTTGAAGTGAGAGTTTAAAGATTGAGTTTTGAAACCTATGGAGGTTTTAACTCTGTTGGTGATTAATGAAATGATCAGGGTTTATCCTGTGCTTTTAGGAAACTTGAGGGTTTCTTTGAGATCCAAAAGGAGATGAGATTATCCGAGTCTACTGGTATGAAAAGGTTTATCTTTGCATGATGCCTAAGAGGAGGCTGATGTTTTAAGGGATGAGAAGCAACCCTAAACTGGTATGATGTTTTGAAATTCTGACTCTCTGAAGGATTGAACTATCAAAGGATGACTAAGTTATGTCCTATACCTGTAGGAGGTCTTTGGGTTCTTGTACTAAGCCCAAAAGGAGGCTGAGAACATCTAAGAAGCCTGAGGGTCCTTGTACAAAGCCCAAGAGGAGGCTGGGGATGCTTTTAGGAAACCTGTGGGTCCAAACCTAAGAAAAGTTCAAGAAAGGTTTCACCGGGAATAATCCTTTCTTTAGTGAACAGTTCTAGGGTTTGAAGAAATTCAAGAGATGTTTCACCGAGAATTAATCCTCTCTGGGGAAATGAATTTCTTGAACAAATTTCTAAATAGTGACAGTCTTGAGAAAAGTTTCACCGGAAATAATGCCTTTCTCTGTTCCATATTGTATAAGCCCAATAGGAGGCAAGACTGTATCTGGAATTTCCTATGGGGAACTAGTTTTGACTGTGTTGAAAGAGTGACCACTGGTTCGATCTAATCCTAGACCTAATTGCTGGGAAAAACTCTAAGCAAGATATATATATATATATATAAACAAGTATGTAAAAATGCTGGTAGAACTTACAGGTGAGCAAGCTTCCAGTGTTATAAACACAGCTGTATAGTTAGTTATTCAAGAATTGAAGGAAGTTTTGATAACAACTATGAATTTGAATCTAAATCAAAAGGGAATTTATTTTGAAAGGAAGTTTGGGGCTTATACTTAAGGAGAGGCCCAGATGAAAATTGTTTGAAAAACGGCGATCGCGCCGAGATTTTGGAAATCGTATCGGGACTTATACAATGACTGAGGCACAAAAAAGGTTTATTTACAAAGGGATGAGACTTACACTCTATCAAGAGGCCCAAGAGTTTATTTTATACAAAAGATGGGGCTTACAACCCAAGGAGAGGCCCAGATGAAAACAACGATTGCACCGTTATTTTGAAAATCGTATCGAGACTTATACAATGACTGAGGCCCAAATTTTTTTTTACAAAGGGGGGTTGGGTCTTACACTCTATTAGAGGCCCAAAAGTGTTTATGTGAAGTTTGAAAAATAAAAATTTAGAGGAAACCCTAATTTTGAATTTAAAAGATATAATTTTCATAGGAAATTAAATAAAAAATGATATAAAATATCAAATATATTTAAAAACAAGTTGTCAATTTTGAAAAATATTTTGAAAAATCATGTTTAATCACATGAAAGCCTGAAATTCATTTGAAGTTGAAAAATCAAGAGAAAGAAATATTTTTAAATGCCTAAAAACAAATAAAAACATAATTCTTTACAAAAATACCAAATATGTGAAATAAATAATATTTTTATGAAATTTTTGTAGAATAAAATATTTTAATATTTTTGTGAATTTTCAAAAAAAGAACCAATAAAAAATAATTAAATTTGAGAGAGAAGTTAATTTTGGAATTAATTAATAAAAACCATGAAAAATGTGAAAAATAGCAAAATAGGGGGAAATGGCAAAATGGTCTGGGTGGGTGTTGAACCCATGACCTCCCATCCAAACACACATGCACGCTACCACTGGGGTGGTGATACATCCGTGTATCAAAACCACCCCATGTGCATATAAGGGTGACAAGGTTTTAGGCCTGACCAAGGCACCTTGGCCTGGCCCTTGCCCAAGGCTGACCTGATTTTAGGCCTCTTGCATGAAGGCCATAACTCCCTCAATTCTCCATGGATTTGGACAAAATTTAGATGGATCCTGTCTTTTGAAGCTCCTTGTGCTATCTTTCAAGATACTTATTCCAGAAGTGATCCAATGCTTTAGACACCTTTGATTGATCCCTTAGAAGCTTTTAGAATGATCAAAACCAGTTGGAATCCTCAAGAACAAGAATTGACTCTTTCTTGCAAAAGTGGCAAAAGTGACCAAAATGGTATCTCACTCAAATGATGTTACAGTTGAGGGAAACTTGTTGGAACAGTTTAAGGATGATATTTGAAGAGTGTTTGAGGTGTTATTTGGTTTTGAAAGTGATTGGATCAAGGCATGGCTTGAAAAATGCAAAAAAGTCAAAATTTGAGGTTTTGGAGGTTGACTTTCTGATTTTGGTGTTTCAGATCAAGGATAAGTGTTTGAACAGTTTATATATGATACATTGGATGTGTTTGGATCATGAGCTATGTAACGCCCCAGTTTTTGTTAGATTTATTTAATTGAGTCGATTTAATTATTTTTATTATTATATTATTTTATTCTTGACTTTTATTTGGCAATATATTATTTTTCATCGTGATTATGTTTTATCGCGTTTTGAGAGCATTTGCGAGATATTTGAGTGTAGGGGTGTCGCTCCCAGGATTTTCATCCAGGTACAAACGCGAGAGTGACGCGGAAAAACAGAGTCGCCAGTCGTGTAAATTTATCCCAAGAGAGGGAAAGGGAACACCGTATAAACCTGAGGAAGAGGGAAAGGAATGGTCATCGCAACCATAGCCTGAGTTCGGGAGTCGGTTACGCGAGGGGAAGGTGCTAGCACCCCACGCATCCATCGTACTCGATGGGATCCACGCTTGTTGTCTATTCTAAAGGTGAGTTATCCTAACATCTATGGCTGTACTAAAACGGGGGAAGGGAAAAACTAAGACAGACTCGGTAGGACGTCGACGTCCTAGGCCTACGTACCCCCTTTGTGCAATGGGGAATTCAGAGTCAACGTAGTTCGGACCAAGTTCTTTTTGTGTTTTTTATGAGCGACGCTAAGTTCGCGTCCGACAGTTAGGGTCGATGCCTGTTTGCGACTCAGACGGAAAGTAACGTGCCCTTTTTGAAAATAGCCTTTAGTTTGACAATCCCGAAGGACAAAAAGGTTTGAAGTTTATTTGTGTTTTTTAAGACAGAAGTGACTTGAGTTAGTTCATAACTTGCATTGCACCAAAGTCTAGGGCACAGGGACGAATACTTAACGAATTTTCCCAAGACGGACGCTCGCTAAGCACTCTAGAAAGATGAGAGGAAGCCCCTCATTTCTCATTCCCCACGCTTAAGGCTCGTGCACAATACACTTTATCCTAATTAAGAGTTTTCAAGAAGTTTTGAGATGAGAAGAGAGAAGACACAAAGGAAACTCTAAAGGGAAACTAAGAGTCCTAATGTTATCATGCATGGGTGACCTACGGTTAGTGAGGTTTGACAACAACCTAAGCCTAAAGAAAAGAAAAGATGAGAGACAGGAAGAGTGGGAGTGGACATGGATAACTATCCACACCCTCAAAGAACTTACCTTAGCCCCTGCATAAAAGGTTAGTACAAAACAGACACAAGTAGCATTAAGGCAAATGAAACCCAAACAATGACATATAATAGTGATTAAGTGGCCCATAACAATTCAAATATGGTTCAAGAGGTCAAAGACACAATCCCAAAACAATGGCACAAGTGCCTTTTCAAACAGGTAACCAGACATGATAAGAGATATGCATACAAGAAGATCTCACATAAAGAGCAGTCACATAATTAGTAAAACATCTTATAAGATTGCCAAATTAATTATCAACATTGCTCAACCAGAAACAAACAACATATCAAAAACTCCTGCAAAAATTCAAAATATAAGTCACTCAAACAATTATGCAAAGTCAGATGAGAAACATGACTCAACATGCAAAAGGAAAGGACTAAAATGCAATATGAAACGATTTAAAAAATGACAGAAAAATATTTTAATGCAATCCAGTGTGTTGGTGAATGAATTCAAAAAGAATGAATTCAAAAGGTTCTGTATACTATGAGAACAAAATTCTACAAGTTTTGGTATGCATGATATGAATAAATCAAAAAGAAAATAAACACATAATTATT
Organism: Lathyrus tuberosus; assembly: GCA_022829125.1. NCBI lineage: Eukaryota > Viridiplantae > Streptophyta > Magnoliopsida > Fabales > Fabaceae > Lathyrus > Lathyrus tuberosus. Next base: position 8,753,869 of record JALAZF010000060.1, on the reverse strand, counting down.
TCAGACGCCAAAAATAAAATAAAATAATAAAATAATATTTGTGAAAATTTCATAAAATGCCAAATATGTTTCATGATTTTTTTGGGGTTTTTTAAATGCATATAACTATTTTTAAAAAATAAAAACGAATTAATGCCAATTAAATAAAATAAAAATAAATTGAAAACAAGTGGGGGTGTGTTCAGCAGTTTATTCACGTTGGAATATTGAAATGGGCTGAAGGGTGGGGTGTGAAAAGCAAGCCCAGCATGAGAGGTTCATTAGCGAAAATAAAATAATAAAAAAAAGAACACATGTGGACTTCAGTCAATGAGTTGACTCATCCTTACCTTCAGATTGATCACACGCTCCTTATCAAGTCAACAAAACCAATTATTATGCAAGATAGATGTTCAAGATCATAAAGCACACCATAAGCTCATGCACACATGCACACAAAATCACCCAGACACCCTAGGACTCCCACGTGACTGGCACATGTCTTTTTTAAATGGCTGGCATAATGATAACCGTGTGATTCATCAGACGCACACGATCAAGTCAATAAAATAAAAAGTAATTAAAATGACAGGCAATGATATGGTGGCACACGATAACAATCATGGGCGGGCAAACACGTAATCAAAAATAAAAACATAAAAAATAAAACGCGTGGCAGCGTGAGAGCCACACGATCCAAGCCATCAACGGCTGAGAGATCGTCTCCTACCTCCAGCCTCTCCCTTCGCCGGAACCCTCACTAGCCGCCGTAGCTAGGATTCCGGCCACCGTCCACGGCCACCTACAACTTAAAAGAACCCAGAAAACGCAAATGCATATACCATTTTGTCCAGAATTTTGTCAGGATCTCAAATATCCAATCAAAATTTGCAAATGATCAACACACAAAGAGATTCAAACAAAACAAAGTGTGGGTCCAAAACTTAAATTTCACCATATGCGCATAATACACGTCTAAAATCAAAACAAATTATATCAGAATGATCCATGGATGCCACACAACGTTATGCGTATTTAAAAAGAGAGTTTTGTGATCACCAAAAATATCACTAACCTGAGACTATACAACACGTATCTTCACTGTTAGCTTCAAACGATGGTTGGTTTTTGCTCTATGGGTCCCCAGAAAGAAGATTGTGGAAGAACTTTTGAAGAAACCTTAATGGATTGAGAGATTCAATGAAGAAAAGTTTTTAGGGCTCAAGCTTTTTTCTCCTCCAATATCACGTGTTCCTCTTCTAGCCCTAACATGAGTTGGTTTAAATAGATTAGGTCATCCCACTGATAATTATTTGGGCCTTGGTAATTCTCCACTTAATGAGTTTTGGACAAATTTGGAAATTTGAATAATGTGGAATACACCCTCCTACATGCATGGATATCCAAATATTTCATGATGGATCACTTAATTTCCAATTTCTAATCACACCTGAATTGAATTTGGGCCTTGAGATGTCTTAGTTCATGAGTTTTCAATAATTTGGCAATTTTGCATAATGGAGAATAAGTGATGAATAAACCATGAAACTTATTGATTTAAAGGCCAAAAATGCTCCTTAGGGATTGTTCTTTGATGTTGGAATGTGCCTTGAAGCAATAGAATTAATTATAGGTCCATATGTCCCAAAATGCAAAAGTTGTGAAAATGGAACCCTAAAAACCACTTTGCCTTCTTTTGATCATAACTTGAGCTTCACAAATGATACGGAGACCCACTAGTACTTGTTGGAAAGGGGAGAAAAAGATCTTCAACTTTCATGTTTGAGGAAAATTCATTTGAAGCTTTATTGATAGTGAAAAGTCAAGTTGAATGCAGTGTAAGGACTTGCCCAAAAAGGAAACTTTCAAATTATAGGTCATTTCCATATTTAGCAACTTTTGTACCAACCCTTGATTCTTGATGAATGGTATGAAATTTGACTCTTGAAGACCATATGAGGATGTGAGACCTTGAAAACCTTGAAGAGAACCTCAAGCTTTCACAGTTGACTCTCCTCTCACAGTTGACTTTTCTCCTGATTCTCCTGATTCCCAATCCATTGGCCAATTGAACTTCTCCTGAACCAAACTGATGGACAAACTTCCATTCCTAGATACTTAGGGACCCAAGGAATACCATGGAATCAAGTCTTGACCAAAAAATCAGAAATAAACTGACTTTATAGCAAACCCTAATTTTGGTACCCTCAGTCTAGGAGGAAATAACACAGTCTCCAAATCCAAATTCCTCTGAATATGATGTGTATCCTCTCCAACAAAGATAAGATATGCCATTTGGTGATGATAAAAACCCAAGGAGCTTGCCTATTGGAGCAATAAACCCAAGAATATCAAAACCCTAGTTTCTGCACTGGTTAGGAGAGAGTGATCCACTTGAACTCTCTTGCTTGACCCTTTGAAGAACATCTTCTCCTCTTGAACTTGCCTCAAGCACCTTGACCCCATGCTAAGAACCAATGAAATGAAACATAAGCCAAATAGTACTAAAGTAAGGAGGGCAAATTTTGGGGTGCTACAGCTGCCCCTATTCAATCAACTTGGTCCTGAAGGTATGATAGCGACGACTCTCAGATATTCCAGGATACACGGGGATTGAATACCAAAAGAACCCGAAAATTTGCTAACGGTGAGAATAACGAAAAGGAGCGTGATGAAAAATAACGAGTATGACCTCAACTGTATCCACAAAAAACGAATACAACCTCAATTGTACCCTCAAAGGGAGACTGGCCTCAGTCACTCCACCCACAAAGAAAATACGAATACAACCTCAATCGCACCCACAAAACGAATACAACCTCAATTGCACCCGCAAAGGAAGACTGACCTCAATCACTCTACCCACAAAGAGAATACGAATACGACCACAATCGCACCCACAAAACGAATACAACCTCAATTGGACCCGTAAAGAAAGACTGACCTCAATCACTATACCCACAAGGAAAACATGAATACAACCTCAATCGCACCCACAAAATGAATACAACCTCAATTGTACCCGCAAAGGAAGACTGACCTCAATCACTCTACCCACAAAGAAAATACAAATACGACCTCAATCGCACCCACAAAACGAATACAACCTCGATTGTACCCTCATAGAAAAATATGAATACGACCTCAATCGCACCCACAAAATGAATACAACCTCAATTGTACCCACAAAGGAAGACTGACCTCGATCACTCTACCCACAAAGAGAATACGAATACGACCTCAATCGCACCCACAAAACAAATACAACCTCAATTGCACCCGCAAAGGAATACTGACCTCAATCACTCTACCCACAAGGAAAACATGAATACGACCTTGATCGCACCCACAAAACGAATACAACCTCAATTGTACCCCCAAAGGAAGACTGGCCTCAATCACTCTACCCACAAAGAAAATACGAATACGACCTCAATCGCACCCACAAAACGAATACAACCTCGATTGTCCCTCAAAGAAAAATATGAATATGACCTCAATCACACCCACAAAACGAATACAACCTCAATTGTACCCACAAAGGAAGACTGACCTTGATCACTCTACCCACAAAGAGAATACGAATACGACCTCAATCGCACCCACAAAACGAATACAACCTCGATTGTACCCTCAAAGAAAAATATGAATACGACCTCAATCGCACCCACAAAACGAATACAACCTCAATTGTACCCACAAAGGAAGACTGACCTCGATCACTCTACCCACAAAGAGAATACGAATACGACCTCAATCGCACCCACAAAACGAATACAACCTCAATTTCACCCGCAAAGGAAGACTGACCTCAATCACTCTACCCACAAGGAAAACATGAATACGACCTCGATTGCACCCACAAAATGAATACAACCTCAATTGTACCCACAAAGGAAGACTGACCTCAATCACTCTACCCACAAAGAAAATACGAATACGACCTCAATCGCACCCACTAAACGAATACAACCTCGATTGTACCCTCAAAGAAAAATATAAATACGACCTCAATCGCACCCAGAAAACGAATACAACCTCAATTGTACCCACAAAGGAAGACTGACCTCAATCACTCTACCCACAAAGAAAATATGAACACGACCTCAATCGCACCCACAAAACAAATACAACCTCAATTGTATCCGCAAAGGATAACCAACATAAAGGGGACTTCGCCGTGAAACAAAACTTCTGATTTAGACCACCCTACTGAGAAAGGGAAATTGGCAAACAAAATATGTCAGGCGAGAACTGACTACCAGGCGAGAACTGGATTTCACAAAAGAGGGAAGCCAAACAAAGGCAAACTTCTGACGGACTCACGATCCACAGATAAGATGACTCCGCCGGGGAAAGGAGAAGTCTAAATAAAAGACTTTGTCGGGGAGCACAAATATGAAGAACACATCCCTCCAAAATCTCCTGAGTTACGCCGTCTCTGCTGAGAAAGAGAATTGGCAAGGAAAGTATCAAACCTGGCTTATGCTTCTAATGCAAATGTTTGAATTTTACTGTAATGCTCCACACAAAGTGGAAATGCTACGCGTTTTAAGGATACAATGCCGATGCTTACGATATGCAAAAGTGGTCCCTCCAGCAAAATAAATGCATGGAGAGAAAAGACCAATTCAGCTGGGGATGACAAAAATAAATTATCCTCTGAATCCAGGAATTCTGTTGAGAAGGGTCTTGCTGATCGACCCTTTGGATCAGCGACTTCTGCTGGGGGTGAAATCCAAAAAGAACATTCACACTAACGGGGATTACACCTGTCCTTTACTTAAGTTAACATCCAAAACCTGAGATTTCTCCTCTGCTGGGGGAGTTGAGAATGAATGCCAATAACGGAACCGGAAGTCCGTTGCTGAGGATTGCTAATAACCAATGGGCTTGGAACTTGCTGGGGAAAACAGTCCATAATACCATCCTGCTTGGGGAAAACTGTCCATAATACCATCCTGCTTGGGGATACTGCTGAACTTAGCCCGCTGATGGGGAGAATGCCTTTACTCTCACCTTGCTGGGGACTAGAATATGACATCATCGGTGAAAGCACACTTCCTGACTGGATGGGGAAGGTGAACACCCTGATTCTGTGGGGAAATAACATCTTGATCTGGGGAAAATACTTCCCAAGTCTCCTGCTGGGGAAGGTCTGCTCTGCTGAGGAAAAGTGCAATCTCAATGCTGGGGAGAGCAACCCTACTGGGGGAGTACAACGCTGTTGCCCTGCAAGTCAAACAACAACAAATAGAATGTGCCACAACATGACTATCACCATTAACGCCTAAGTAATTTCTACTGTTTTTCGTTATGCTCCGCAAAGCTCGAAGTTTTATATGCAATGTTTATCAAAAATATCGGACGTTTTTGCAAACAAAACAGTAAAAGTAAAACAAACAATGGAAAGCTCTTTGAAATGAATATTTTATTGAGAAAAGTGGATTCTAAATAGGCATTTACAATAGGAACCAATTCCTAAAAGAGGTAATTGCGCAAAAGCAAAATGAAAATACACATGTCGGCAATGTGGGAACAGATACCCACCATGATTCGACTCAGCTATGACCCATATGTCTTGCTTATCCACAAATGTCTTGACCTTTGAAGAGACTAACTGTACTGATTCCTTTCTTTCAGAATTTCCAAGTATTGGAAGTGCTCACAGATCGAACGCAGACCATAGCTTTTCGCTTATAGATCCCTAACTTTTGCCTGGATCGCCCTTTTCGGGTTTTCAATCCATCGGGATACCCATTTTTGCCAAAGTCGCCTTTTCAGGTTTTCAACTTTGCGGGTTTACACGTTTCTTTTTACATTTTATCCCTAACTTTTGCCCGAACCTTTTCCTTTTTATGGTTCGCCGGGATGTCCCTTTTTTGCCTGGACTTTCTTTTTATGTCCAACGGGTCTCTTTTATGCGAAGTATTTTTTGACTACGTCTGCGTTCACAGGGGATGTAAAATCTTCGCCATCCATAGTTGAAAGTAGTAAGGCTCCACCAGAAAAAACCTTTCTCACTACATATGGCCCCTCGTAGGTTGGAGTCTATTTTCCCCTGTGATTTGTCTGAGGAGGAAGAATCCTTTTCAAAACCAATTCTCCTGTCTGAAAACTCCGAGGACGCACTTTCTGGTCAAAGGCGTGCTTCATCCTGCTCTGATACAACCGACCATGTGCGATGGCTGCCAATCTCTTTTCTTCAATAAGGTTTAACTGATCCAACCTAGAACGCACCCAGTCAGCTTCATCAAGCTTCACATCTGCCAGAACTCTCAAAGACGGAATCTCGACCTCTAAAGGTAAAACTGCTTCCATACCATATACCAATGAGAAAGGGGTTGCCCCAGTTGACGTACGTACTGAAGTACGATAACCATGTAGAGCATAAGGTAGCATCTCATGCCAGTCTTTATACATCACCACCATCTTCTGCACAATCTTCTTGATATTCTTATTCGCCGCCTCAACAACACCATTCATCTTCGGACGATATGGAGAAGAATTGTGATGCTCGATCTTGAAACTCTGACATAGTTCCTTCATCATCTTGTTGTTCAAATTCGAGCCATTATTAGTAATGATTCTCTCTGGAACCCCATAACGACAGATGATATCCTTCTTTATAAACCGGGCTACCACTTGCTTGGTGACGTTGGCGTACGAGGCCGCTTCCACCCACTTTGTGAAATAGTCAATGGCAACCAAAATGAAACGATGCCCATTGGAAGCAGTGGGCTCAATCTTTCCAATCATATCTATGCCCCACATTGCAAAAGGCCAAGGAGATGACAACACATTTAGAGGCGTAGGCGGTACATGCATCTTATCTGCATAAATCTGGCATTTATGGCACTTTCGGGCGTACTTGAAACAATCAGACTCCATAGTCATCCAATAATAATCCTGCTCTCAATAACTTTCTAGCCATTGTGTGTCCACTGGAATGAGTACCGAAAGAACCCTCGTGAACTTCCTCCATCAACAAACCTGCCTCGTGTTCATCAACACAACGTAGCAAGACCATATCGAAGTTCCTCTTATATAACACATCATCCTTGTTCAGAAAGAAGTTCCCTGCCAACCTTTTCAGAGTCTTCTTATCCTTGGTGGAGGCACCCTCCGGATACTCCTGTCTCTTCAGAAAAACCTTAATATCATGATACCACAGTTTTCCATCAGACACATCTTCAATTGCAAACACAAATGCTGGTCTATCCAGACGCATGATTCTAATCGACGGAGTTTCATTCCAACGGTTCACTTTATACATGGATGCCAATGTCGCTAACGCGCCAGCCATCTGATTTTCAGCTCGGGGTACATGATGAAAATCCACCCTGTCAAAGAAGGGTAACAACCTTCTGGCATAGTTGTTATAAGGCACCAAATTCGCTTGACGAGTCTCCCATTCTCCTGTAATCTGATTAACTACCAACGCGGAATCACCATAGACATCGAGGTTCTTAATTCTCAAATCAATTGCTTCTTCCAACCCCATGATGCATGCTTCATACTCCGCCTCGTTGTTGGTACACACGAATGCTAACCGGGCAGTGAAAGGTATATGAGAACCCTTCGGGGTTGTAATGATTTCCCCAATTCCATTACCATATGAGTTGACAGCCCCATCAAAAATCATCTTCCACTGTGACCCAATCTCAGGTCCTTCGTCAGGCAGAGGTTCTTCACAATCTTTCATTTTCAGAAACATAACATGCTCGTCCGGAAACTCAAACTTCATTGGCTGATAATCCTCGACTGGCTGTTCAGCGAGATATTCTGATAGAACACTTCCCTTAATGGCCTTCTGAGAAACATACTGAATATCGTACTCTGTCAAAACCATCCGCCAACGGGCTATCCTTCCAGAAAGTGCTTGCTTCTCAAACACGTACTTAATCAGATCCATCTTCGAAATCAACAAGGTTGTGTGGTTTAACATATACTGTCTTAGGCGCTTGGCTGCCCAAGCGAGTGCACAACATGTCTTTTCCAGCATAGAGTATCTTGATTCGCAATCAGTGAACTTCTTACTCAGGTAGTAAATGGCGCGCTCCTTCCTACCTGTCTCGTCGTGTTGACCGAGCACACAACCCATCGAATTCTCAAGAACCGTAAGGTACATAATCAACGGTCTCCCAGACACCGGTAGCATAAGGACTGGAGGTTCCGGGAAATACATCTTTATCCTTTTAAACGCCTCTCGACAATTTTCATTCCAGTTGACCTCTTGATCTTTTCTTAGCAACTTGAAAATTGGTTCACACGTGGCTATCAGATGAGAGATGAACCTAGCAATGTAATTCAACCTCCCCAAGAAACCACGAACCTCTTTCTCTGTCCTTGGCTCAGGCATCTCTTGTATGGCTCTTATTTTTGCAGGATCAACCTCGATACCTCTTTCACTAACAATGAATCCCAGTAATTTACCAGACCTCACGCCGAAAGTGCACTTGTTCGATTTCAATCTTAGTCTGAACTTCCTCAACCTTTCAAACAACTTCTGGAGGTTTACTAAGTGTTCTTCATCTGACTGTGACTTCGCAATCATGTCATCAACATAGACTTCAATCTCTTTATGAATCATATCATGAAAGAGAGTCACCATCGCCCGCTGATAGGTCGCCCCAACATTCTTCAATCCAAAGGGCATTACCTTGTAGCAAAATGTTCCCCACGGTGTTATGAATGTAGTTTTCTCCATGTCCTCTGGGGCCATCTTAATTTGGTTATACCCAGAGAAGCCATCCATGAAGGAAAATACAGAATATTGAGCAGTATTATCCACTAACACGTCAATGTGGGAGAGCGGGAAATCATCCTTCGGGCTCGCCCTATTCAAATCTCGGTAATCAACACACATCCTGACCTTCCCATCCTTCTTAGGTACAAGTACAATATTAGCAACCCACGGAGGATAATTTGTCACAGCGAGAAATCTTGCGTCTAACTGTTTCTGAACCTCTTCCTTGATCTTGACAGCCATATCTGGTTTCGTCCTTCTTAGTTTCTGCTTGACTGGAGTACAACCCTCTTTAAGCGGCAGCCGATGTGAAACAATGTCAGTGTCAAGCCCAGGCATGTCTTGGTAAGACCAGGCGAAGATATCCACATACTCTCGAAGCAACTCAACCAATCTTCTCTTAACAATGTCTTCCAAGGCAGCCCCAATCCTTACTTCTCGTCTAACATCCTCGGTTCCCAGATTAATAGTCTCAATTTCCTCCTGATAAGGTAGAATAACCTTTTCCTCTTGTTTCAGTAGCCTGGCCAATTCTTCTGGTAAGTCACAGTCTTCGTCAGTCTATTCTTCGGCCTGATAGATAGGATTGTCGAAGTCATATCGAGCCATAGCTAAGTCATGAAGGGTGGAATCTGAACAAAGGAACCTGCATGATGGATGTTTTATGTTCATTATGAGTGCAACAAACAAGAAACACATTGCCATTTTGATGTGGGTTAATGCAAAAATTAAAAACAGAAAGACAGGGATCAAAATATTTGAATGAAAAAACGTCCTTTATTGATGATAAAAATAGAAAATAAAACATCCAAGCCCTACAAATAAATATCACTACGTCTTGGGCAGAACGTAGGGCTCAATATAACAGAAAACAAAAGTAAATTACTCCGGGCGCGTCACTTGGATAACTTTCTCGGAAGACCAGTTGCCTAAACTCTGACCAGGGGTGCAGGGACGGATCCACTCATCCATGTCACAGTCACTATCTCCTTCATCCTCAATAGCATTGACTCTGTCGAAGAAAACACCGGCACTGGTGAAACTGACTGGACCATAGAACTTGGGAGGCTCTTCAGAACGCCTAGGTGGCATGTAACCCAGTCCATGAGTATCTTGCTTTATTTGAACATCAATGACACTGCCCCACTTCTGAGAACCACCAGCTTCAACTATAGCGCGCGCCTCTTTGAAAGAGGACATTGGAACCTCTGGTTGTCTGACAACTTCAGGTTGGGCAACCACCTCAGGTTGAATGACTGTCTTTGGGGGTTCCTCGGGAATTTTCACAGCTTCAAAGGCTTGGCACAAAGTTTCCTGTACTTCACCATCTACCTCTACATACTTGAAGGTCGATAGGTGACTCACCATGATATCTTCTTCACCACAAACAGTCACAACGTGGCCATCCACCATGTACTTCAACTTCTGGTGCAGCGTAGAAGTTACTGCCCCAGCACCATGGATCCAAGGGTGACCCAACAAACAACTATAGGCAGGCTGAATATCCATTATGTAAAAGGTGGTGTTGAAAATCTTAGGACCCACCTTGATTGGCAGAACTAACTCTCCAAAAACTGACCTCTTGGAGCCATCAAAAGCATGTACCACCAAGTCACTTGGTGTACAAATCAACCCATGAGTATCCAATTTCATCAAAGCCTTCTTCGGTAACACATTCAAAGCCAATCCAGTATCAACTAACACATGCGACATTAAGGAACCACGACATTCCACTGAAATATGCAGAGCGTTGTTGTGATTCCTCCCAGCCGGAGTCAAATCTAAATCGGTGAAACCCAAACCATTACCAGCATTCACATGAGCCACAACCCCTTCTAGCTGATTGACAGATATTTCCTGCGGTACATAAGCCATATTCAAAACCTTCAGCAATGCATTCTGGTGTGCCTCAGAGCACAACAGTAAGGATATAATGGAAATCTTTAATGGAGTTTGGTGAAGTTGATCAACAATCTTGTAATCACTTTTCCTGATCAACCTCATAAACTCTTCTACGTCTTCTGAGAAGGTATCCCCAACCTGCTTTGTCATAGAGTTATTTGCTTCCTGCCTCTGTAAAGACTCATCCATCATCTGTTTACCTTTGTCTTGTCTTGAACTGCCAGCTTGATCCTCGGATGGAATAAAGACTCTACCACTCCTAGTGATAGCCCCTGCTTCAACAAGATTTCCAACCTCTGTATTCATAGCTGATGTCTCTTCCAATTCCTGCTTCTTACCATTAACAAACACCTCGGCCCCATAGTTCCATGGGATGGCCTTGGTACTCTCATACGGGATTGGTCCAGGAACAGTGATAGTGACCGGCGCTGGTCTCGCCGGCGCTGATATAGTTATTGTCTTGAATGGAATTGTTATCATGGCAACATCAATCTCTCTGTCAGCAACATTACTCTGCCTACAACCTCTGTCAAACTGTAATATCCCTTCACTGATCATTCTCTGAATACCTGCTTTCAATGAATCACAACCGCCTGGCTGCGACACACATTCTACACAACCTTCATCACAGCCTGGAAATACCCCTCCCTTCAACAGTCTTTCTTTCACCACACCCAAGGGAGTTTGGACTTCGTTCACATCTGAAATCAGACTCAAGTCTTCACAGTCTTTAATAATTGCATTGACCCTCGGCTCGCCGTGATTCGGCATCGGGTTCTGATTCACATTTGGAACATCATTGGAGAAATTAATGGCCTTGGAATCCACCAAATCTTGAACCTGATGCTTAAAAGCTTTACAGTTCTCAATATAATGTCTGGGTGCCCCAGAATGAAACTCACAGTGGGCATTGGCGTCATAGCCGGGAGGTGGATTACCAGTAGGTAGAGCCAATGTTCTCTTCTGAATTAACTGTAGCTTTAACAAGTACTGAAATAATTGAGCGTAGGGAAGAGGTGGAGTGTCAAAATGCCTATCCCGCCTAGTCAGAGGCTGCGACTGGCGAGGAGCCTGATTTTGTTGTTGAGACACTGCTGGCTGCTGAGGTGCTGCTGGGATGGTCACAGAAGCCACCTGCTGATTATAGTTCTGACGAGGTCCATCTCTACCATGATATGATGACACAGCGCTTGTATCTCCCTCCTTCTTCTTGTAACCACTAGCATAAGGCTTCTTACTTCCTCCAGATGAGGACCCATCACCACCTGATATTTTTCCCGCCTTAATTCTGCTTTCCACCATTTCTCCTACTAAGATCAAATCAGCAAACTTTCCAGTCATACACGGTACCAACTTTTCATATTAATGACCCTGCAAGGTGGCCATAAACATAGTTATCATTTCACGTTCCAACATGGGAGGCTGAACCCTTGCTGCCAGTTCACACCACCTCCGGGCGTACTCCTTAAAACTCTCATTGTTCTTCTGCGACAGATTCTGCAGCTGTGTTCTGTTCGGAGCCATGTCAGTGTTATATTGATAGTGTCTAATAAATGCCCCTGTCAGATCTCTCTAACTACGCACATCTTTCCTTTATAGTTGCATATACCACTCCAAGGATGCCCCCGATAGGCTATCCTGAAAGCAATGCATCATCAGCTTCTCATTCTTCGCATGCGCAGCCATCTTACTTGTGTATGCCCTGACGTGTGTCCTTGGGCAAGACATGCCATTATACTTCTCGAAAGTGGGAGTCTGAAATTTGTGCGGGATAACAACGCCTGGAACCAGTCCCAAATCCTCTAGATCCATACCCACAGAATCCTGATTCACAACACCCCTTAGCTGTTACTCAATCAACCTGAGTCTCTGATCATTGTCAATCTGGGGACCAGCATCCCCACCTGGCATAGAAAATGCATCATCTTGAACATCATCATACTGACGGCCATGAATAGCACAGACACCAATACCTCATCCCCCAACATTTTCAGCCCCACCCGGAGGGATCACAACACTAGAAGCAGGAATACCTCCGCCCGGAGGACCGTTTTGACCATTATTACCATTATTACCATTGACACCAGTATGAATTCCCCCATGAAGGACGCCCTCTTCATCAACTCTTGCAATCAGTGGCTGAACAAGAGTCCTTAACTGTTCTTGGCCTTGAGCAACCCCTTGCATTGACTCCATGAATTGGTTCATGCGAGTCCGCATCTCAATTATCTTATTTTGTAGCTGATCCATGAGTCTCTTATGATTTTGTCTGGTAGAATATCGATGAATGTGCTGATCTGTAATCCTGAGATGAGACCAAGATAAGAACACCGGAGATAAACACCTGTCATGCAAAATGATTATGCAAAATGATTATGCAAAATGATTATGCAAAATGATTATGAATATGCAAATGCAAATGAACATGTTTGAATATTCACAGGGCGATCCACCCCTTGATTCCAGTTTAACAACAATATAGAATGGAACTTCTGCTCATATATTAAGAAAACCAGAGGAAAACAAAATGTCAACAATCACAAATCCAAGATAACAAGTCTGAACACAATAATCATAGATCCCAACCAACAAGTATGGCGGTGGTCCGAATAATGAAAGAAAATAGAAAACTACGGCATGTCATCAAAGTCTACAAGTGTCAATCCCCCCATCCATTATGCTTTCTGCTCCAGTCTTGAATTTCCTTGAACAACTTTTTGGTGTCGGGATGCTTCAGTCTCTGAATTAGCTCTTGAATGAGAACGTCTCTCCTATGCATGATCCCTTCCAAATATCGGCAATGCAACTCCCAAGCGTCTTCTCCAGAAACACCATCCATGCTAGGGCCCTCATGTCTAGGTCTCTTCACTTCAGCTTGGACCTTCAGTTCCTCTATGGAGGCTATGGCTTCATTGAGTCGACCTTCGACTGCTTGTCTCTTGAATACCCCTGACAGGATCTTAGCGTCTTTCTTCTTGAGCTTCAACACCAATTGGTCAATCTTAGCTAGATAATCGTCTTTCTTTCACTTATTCTCAGCCATTGCAGTGTCTCGGTGAGCATCGAACCTGTGAATTTTTAACAAAGCCTTGTCCAATTCCTCCTTCTTAGACTCGAGAACCTTACTGATACCATCTAGAGCTTGTTTCATCCTTTGTCTGGATGCGACCTTGTCAGCTAGCTCCTTTTCTGCTTCAGCGAGAAGCTCTGTCTTCAACTTGGCAGTATGAATAGCTTCACCCCGTTCATGCTTCAACTGATAAATCTCTCTTAGTAGCTCACTGTTTTCTTCTCGCAGCTTTTCCTTTTCAGCCCACAACTTGTTAAACTTCTCTATCTCAACTGTGGTAGGAGGCTCAACCAGCAAGGGGTAAGATGGTGGTTCTACCGGGAAGGGAAGAAGCTCCTCTTCTGCTCTCTTCTTAATCCACTCTTTATAGGAAGGGAAAGCCCGATTGTTACATTTCCCGAATGAAGTTTTTCCCTTCTTGGTCACCTGCTTCCAAGCATTCACAATCTTCCTTATCATCTCTTGATCCCCAGTACCGTTGAAGAATAAGGACTCTCTGACATCTCGCTCTTCAGGTGGATCTTTCAAAGGATAACCAAACTGCCTGATAACAAGGGAAGGATTATAGTTAATTCCACCTCTTCTCCCTATCAAGGGTACATTAGGGAATTCTCCGCACTTGCAAACAATCTCTATTCCTAGCAAGTCATGGTTGAACCAGACAATGTTGTCAGCAGTCAAGCCCATTAACCTCTTTGACCACTTCAGAGAATCTTTCGTATCAACGAAGGCGCCAGCTTCGGGGAGATGACTCAGAAACCAAGTAGATAAGAGTGGTGCACAGCAACTCATAGTTCTTCCACGCCTATTTTCATTCTTGTAGTGGACTGAGTGATACACACCACCTAGCAAGGTAGGTATAGGATTCTTTGAAATAAAGATTCTGACAACATGCATATCCACCAGATCGGGAACATTGGGAAACATGACAATCCCATAGATGCACACAGCCAGAATAGCTTGGAAAGCGGTCCAATTCTTCTCTTTAACATGTATGCAAGCTTGATCAAACAAGAACCTCAACAAGAAACCCTTAGCTCCTTGTTTTTCCTCAATATTACTGCTCAGAACGGATTCACCAATATGAAGAGCAATAGCCACTTCTTTTATCCCGGGGTGTTCTTCAGAAAAGAATACTATGTCATGCCTGATGGGGATTCCCAAAATAAATGAGAACTCCCCCAACGTTGGGGCCAAGATGTAGTCTGGGAAAGTGAAGCAACGCAAAGACGGATTGTAAAACTGAAGAAGTGTATGAATGGCATCCTTCTCATACTTGGAAATATTGTAGACAAACTTCAGAAGTCTCCCATACCCTCCACTGAACTCTGTACGAACTCCGAGACCAGCCATACTAATCAGCTTGTGAATCAACGTCAAGGTCGGATCTGGGAACGAATAGGCAGCAGTCTTCTTTCTCTGGACATCCATGCCAAGACAACCTCAGAAAACTGGAATCAAGAGTAAGATGCAAGCCCTAAAAATGTCAAACATGTCAGAATGCAAGAAAAATGATATGCTCATGCAAACATGGGATCAAGGCAACACTGCTGGATGTGCTGTGCTGTTAACTGAACGAGAACCACAACCCAGAAAACCAAAATTCCAAAATACCACACCACTGAGATAACCAGGAACCTAGATAATCAAACATTGATGAGAAATCCAGAAAAACCGGGTAGGTTGAAGGTTTCGGTTACCTGCAAACTTGCAAACACCCATCCCCTCTCACGTGTGGGTACTAGGATGTTCAGTATCCTGGGCTCTCAGGTCGAGAAATGATGATACGTTCACCATTTCTGGGGTGACATCATCATCAATCGAGGAGGCCTCAACTGATTCTCTAAAACGGAAGGTCCTCAGCTTCTGGCACTGAGGTCGAGAAACAATAGTACATTCATCCCTCGGGGTACAGTATTATTGTCAATCGAGGAGTACCTCCACTGATTCTCTTCAAAAGGTAGGGGCCATCCTATGCGAGTTCCAAAGTGGGCCCTCGGTGCGAATGGGTTTGCCACAGGATGTGGTCTGCCACTGTCACCACTGAAGAGGGATGTTTCCACTAAGGTCCTCGATGATCGGTCACTAGAGTCGACAGCTCTCTAGATCGATATCCTAAAATGTGCAAGACACACACGTTAGAATGCGTCCCAATATAGCCTCGTCTGGTTGTGAATTTCGTGAACACACAAACGTACCAAGCGGGCACGTAGGTCCCACTACTTTCCACTCTAGTCCTAAGGTGTACTCAAGCCTGGGTATTGGGCTTATCTCTCCGAACAACCCAACCTGTAAAACAGAAACAACCAGCACAACACAGCAGTATCCAGTATGACAGTAATAAAAATGAAATGCAATGCAGTAAAAGCTATAAAAATAAAATACAACAAATAAAGCAAAACAAAAAACAAAAACACCCAAAGAGAACAAAGACAAGCAAGCACTAGGATTGACTCGCTTAGGGATGGACCAACATAGGTCAACCGTTGTCCCCAGCAGAGTCGCCAGCTGTCGCTCCCAGGATTTTCATCCAGGTACAAACGCAAGAGTGGTGCAGAAAAACAGAGTCGCCAGCCGTGTAAATTTATCCCAAGAGAGGGAAAGGGAACACCGCATAAACCTGAGGAAGAGGGAAAGGAATGGTCATCGCAACCATAGCCTGGGTTCGGGAGTCGGTTACGCGAGGGGAAGGTGCTAGCACCCCACGCGTCCATCGTACTCGATGGGATCCACGCTTGTTGTCTATTCTAAGGGTGAGTTATCCTAACATCTATGGTTGTACTAAAACGGGGGAAGGGAAAAACTAAGACATACTCGGTAGGACATCGACGTCCTAGGCCTACGTACCCCCTTTGTACAATGGGGAATTCAGAGTCAACGTAGTTCGGACCAAGTTCTTTTTGTGTTTTTTATGAGCGACGCTAAGTTCGCGTCCGACAGTTAGGGTCGATGCCTGTTTGCAACTCAGACGGAAAGTAACGTGCCCTTTTTGAAAATAGCCTTTAGTTTGACAATCCCGAAGGACAAAAAGGTTTGAAGTTTATTTGTGTTTTTTAAGACAGAAGTGACTTGAGTTAGTTCATAACTTGTATTGCACCAAAGTCTAGGGCACAGGGACGAATACTTAACGAATCGTCCCAAGACAGGACGCTCACTAAGCACTCTAGAAAGATGAGAGGAAGCCCCTCATTTCTCATTCCCCACGCTTAAGGCTCGTGCGCAATACACTTTATCCTAATTAAGTGTTTTCAAGAAGTTTTGAGATGAGAAGAGAGAAGACACAAAGGAAACTCTAAAGGGAAACTAAGAGTCCTAATGTTATCATGCATGGGTGACCTACGGTTAGTGAGGTTTGACGACAACCTAAGCCTAAAGAAAAGAAAAGATGAGAGACAGGAAGAGTGGGAGTGGACATGGATAACTATCCACACCCTCAAAGAACTTACTTCAGCCCCTGCATAAAAGGTTAGTACAAAACAGACACAAGTAACATTAAGGCAAATGAAACCTAAACAATGACATATAATAGTGATTAAGTGGCCCATAAAAATTCAAATATGGTTCAAGAGGTCAAAGACACAATCCCAAAATAATGGCACAAGTGCCTTTTCAAACAGGTAACCAGACATGATCAGAGATATGCATACAAGAAGATCTCACATAAAGAGCAGTCACATAATTAGTAAAACATCTTATAAGATTGCCAAATTAATTATCAACATTGCTCAACCAGAAACAAACAACATATCAAAAACTCCTGCAAAAATTCAAAATATAAGTCACTCAAACAATTATGCAAAGTCAGATGAGAAACATGACTCAACATGCAAAAAGAAAGGACTAAAATGAAATATGAAATGATTTAAAAAATGACAGAAAAATATTTTAATGCAATCCAGTGTGTTGGTGAATGAATGCAAAAAGAATGAATTCAAAAGGTTCTGTATACTATGAGAACAAAATTCTACAAGTTTTGGTATGCATGATATGAATAAATCAAAAAGAAAATAAACACATAATTATTTCAGACGCCAAAAATAAAATAAAATAATAAAATAATGTTTGTGAAAATTTCATAAAATGCCAAATATGTTTCATGATTTTTTTGGGGTTTTTTAAATGCATATAACTATTTTTAAAAAATAAAAATGAATAAATGCCAATTAAATAAAATAAAAATAAATTGAAAACAAGTGGGGGTGTGTTCAGCAGTTTATTCACGTTGGAATATTGAAATGGGCAGAAGAGTGGGGTGTGAAAAGCAAGCCCAGCATGAGAGATCCATTAGCGAAAATAAAATAATAAAAAAAAGAACACATGTGGACTTCAGTCAATGAGTTGACTCATCCTTACCTTCAGATTGATCACACGCTCCTTATCAAGTCAACAAAGCCAATTATTATGCAAGATGGATGTTCAAGATCATAAAGCACACCATAAGCTCATGCACACACGCACACAAAATCACCCAGACACCCTAGGACTCCCACGTGACTGGCACATGTCTTTTTTAAATGGCTGGCATAATAATAACCGTGTGATTCATCAGACGCACACGATCAAGTCAATAAAATAAAAAGTAATTAAAATGACAGGCAATGATATGGTGGCACACGATAACAATCATGGGTGGGCAAACACGTAATCAAAAATAAAAACATAAAAAATAAAACGCGTGGCAGCGTGAGAGCCACACGATCCAAGCCATCAACGGCTGAGAGATCGTCTCCTACCTCCAGCCTCTCCCTTCGCCGGAACCCTCACCAGCCGCCGGAGCTAGGGTTCCGGCCACCGTCCACGACCACCTGCAACTTAAAAGAACCCAGAAAACGCAAATGCATATACCATTTTGTCCAGAATTTCGTCAGGATCTCAAATATCCAATCAAAATTTGCAAATGATCAACACACAAAGAGATTCGAACAAAACAAAATGTGGGTCCAAAACTTAAATTTCACCATACGCACATAATACACGTCTAAAATCAAAACAAATTATATCATAATGATCCATGGATGCCACACAACGTTATGCGTATTTAAAAAGAGAGTTTTGTGATCACCAAAAATATCACTAACCTGAGACTATACAACACGTATCTTCACTGTTAGCTTCAAAGGATGGCTGGTTTTTGCTCTATGGGTCCCCAGAAAGAAGATTGTGGAAGAACTTTTGAAGAAACCCTAATGGATTGAGAGATTCAATGAAGAAAAGTTTTTAGGGCTCAAGCTTTTTTCTCCTCCAATATCACGTGTTCCTCTTCTAGCCCTAGCATGGGTTGGTTTAAATAGATTAGGTCATCCCACTGATAATGATTTGGGCCTTGGTAATTCTCCACTTAATGAGTTTTGGACAAATTTGGAAATTTGAATAATGTGGAATACACCCTCCTCCAGGCATGGATATCCAAATATTTCATGATGGATCACTTAATTTCCAATTGCTAATTACACCTGAATTGAATTTGGGCCTTGAGATGCCTTTGTTCATGAGTTTTCAATAATTTGGCAATTTTGCATAATGGAGAATAAGTGATGAATAAACCATGAAACTTCTTGATTTAAAGGCCAAAAATGCTCCTTAGGGATTGTTCTTTGATGTTGGAATGTGCATTGAAGCAATGGAATTAATTATAGGTCCATATGTCCCAAAATACAAAAGTTGTGAAAATGGAACCCTAAAATCCACTTTGCCTTCTTTTGATCATAACTTGAGCTTCACAAATGATACGGAGACCCACTAGTACTTGTTGGAAAGGGGAGAAAAAGATATTCAACTTTCATGTTTGAGAAAAATTCATTTAAAGCTCTCTTGATGGTGAAAAGTCAAGTTGAATGCAGTGTAAGGACTTGCCCAAAAAGGAAACTTTCAAATTATAGGTCATTTTCATATTTAGCAACTTTTGTACCAACCCTTGATTCTTGATGAATGGTATGAAATTTGACTCTTGAAGACCATATGAGGATGTGAGACCTTGAAAACCTTGAAGAGAACCTCAAGCTTTCATAGTTGACTCTTCTCTCACAGTTGACTTTTCTCCTGATTCTCTTGATTCCCAATCCATTGGCCAATTGAACTTCTCCTAAACCAAACTGATTGACAAACTTCCATTCCTAGATACTTAGGGACCCAAGGAATACCATGGAATCAAGTCTTGCCCAAAAAATCAGAAATAATCTGACTTTATAGAAAACCCTAATTTTGGTACCCTCAGTCTAGGAGGAAATATCATAGTCTCCAAATCCAAATTCCTCTGAATATGACGTGTATCCTCTCCAAAAAAGATAAGATATGCCATTTGGTGATGATAAAAACCCAAGGAGCTTGCCCATTGGAGCAATAAACCCAAGAATCTCAAAACCCTAGTTTCTGCACTGGTTAGGAGAGAGTGATCCACTTGAACTCTCTTGCTTGACCCTTTGAAGAACATCTTCTCCTCTTGAACTTGCCTCAGGCACCTTGACCCCATGCTAGGAACCAATGATATGCACACATGATAATGCAAAAATGAAATGAAAGATAAGCCAGTTAGTACTAAAGTAAGGAGGGCAAATTTTGGGGTGCTACAAGGGGTATTTTGGTCTTTTGGCTTGGTTAGATATTATGTTTTTCATAAAAATAGAAATAGAGATAAAAATAGAGAGAAAGAAAAAGAGAAGAAGGAAAAGAGAAAGAAAAGAAGAAAAGGGGAAAAACTTGGAGAGTAAGGAAACGATCCAACCGACTTTTGAAAACACGATTAATCGGGTAAGGGTGTGAAACACGATTATCCTCTACTTGTGTATGGTTATGTATGTATGTATTTGCGTGATATATGATTGAAATTGGATATATAACCAAAACATTTAATATGTTGAGATTGTTAGAATTTGATTCAAATTGTGTATGAAGTCATGTTTTAATGTTCCTAATTGCTGAGACATGTTAGATAGATGTTGTTGTGCATTCAATTGGTAATTTGTTGGTGTTTAGATGAGATTTGGAGATGATTTTGGTTGATTTTTGTAGCAGAACTTCTGCAGGAAAAATTCTGGGTTTCGCTGCCCATACGCGTATCAGGCTTGGCATTACGCGTATTGGTTTGGGCAATACGTGTATGGCAAGGGGGAAACGAGGGCAATACGCGTATGGAACACATTTTTCACGGCTTTCTGCTGATTTGCGTAAGGGTACGCGTAGGTGGCATGGCATAACGCGTAACAAGTGAGGCATTACGCGCATGGAATTTTTAATGGAATTTTGGGAAGAAATCAGTCTCTGCCCATACGCGTAGCACTTTGGGCATTACGCGTATGGAATGGGCGAGCGAGCTGGGCAGTACGCGTATGGCCTAAGGCAATACGCGTATGACCAGAGAGGGTGTAGAATGGTTCCCGATTTTGCGTCTGATGTCGTAACTTTTGATCCGTAACTCGGATCGAGGAGTTCTTGGTACCGTTAGAAAGCTAGTGAGATGTTCTTTCTTATTAAAATGGTTTTTAGATTTGTTGGCCAATTTATTTATGTCGGGAATTTGGTAATGTGTTGTTTTGTCAACTTTTACCGTCTTAACTGTATGTGATTGTTGTGTTATCATGCAATATGCTTCATATATATATCGTAGGACTTGTGTGACGTTATATGATGTGAATGCATGTGATGAAATATTGTGATGATTGTTGGTGGCCTAAGGGCAAGTAAATGCATTGTGTTGTGTTTGATTGTGTATGCATGATTATGGATGTGTATATGTATGCATTTGATTGTCATGAGTCATTGTATGGCAAGCATCATGATATGCATCTTGTGATGTCGTGTGCCCTTGTGGGGAGTGAGCGACGAAACGATTCTAGAGGGAATCCGCTATAACATCGTGTGCCTTATACAAAGAGGACTTAAATCGATGATTATAGACGATCATGTGCCTTATACAAAGAGGGCCTAAAGCGATCGGATCGTGTGCCTTATACAAAGAGGACCTAAAGTGCTCCATAAACGTCGTGTGCCTTATACAAAGAGTAACTAAAGCGACGGGGAACATCGTTTGCCCGACGGGGAGTTACACTAAGTAACAAGCGATGATTCCAATAGTTCCTGAGTGAACTAATGATGAGAATGATGGATGGAACGGTACCGCATTGCATTGCATAGAGTCGTTGTGTCGATCTCTGTGCATTTGCATAAATCATGAATGGATTGATTTTGTGTAGAATTATGAATGGAATTGATGAGTGATATATTATATATATATATATATATATATATATATATATATGTTGGTGATAAATGCATTGAGCAGGATTGATATGTCTTTGTGATGGATGTATGAGATATCAAATGTGTTGTTTTGTATTGGAATTCTGGTGTAAGTCGTGGTGAGAATATTTTACATGTGTATTTTTGTGTTACTATATAATTGTATGCAATTGTATTATAATTGTTATTCTCACCCTTCTGCTGTTTTGAATGCTCTATGAGGCATTGCATATTAGATGTTGGAGGTCTTTTTGTGAAGCTTAGGTCTTCATTCTTTTGTCGGTCGGCTCTGATATGTAGCACCGGGTAGTCGGGGAGATCGTTTGTGATTATGTGTATATGTATATGTTCTTTTTGGGATTGTACATGCATGACTCTGTGTATGACAGACAAACTTTTATGTTACATATATATATATGAGATTCAGTTACAGATTTTCCGCTTTTATTCTGTATCTGAATTGTGGGTGTTAGGAACTGAGTTCCTCTGTTATGTGCTACCTGATTGTTGCATATCTATATGAGCAGGTTGTTGTATTTTGTTTCAGTTGATGTGACACCTCCGTCTATGCCATGAATGTTTTAATTATACTATGATTATTTGTTATCGCTTTATTTGCTCGGGGGATAGATTGGGGGTGTTACATTAAGTGGTATCAGAGCTAGTTTGTGTCAGTTCGTGCCAATCCGTGTCGGTCTTTGTGTTTGGGTGAGCTGTTTGTTTAACCATTGTTGCTGTTATTGGATATGAACAGAATATGGCTGGTAGGAATGATGTTGCTCTTGCTGCTGCTATGCAAGCTATGGCTCAAGCTGTGCGGGGTGCACCTAATGTTGGTGGGAATGATGAGTTCAGGAAGAACAAACCGCCTGTCTTCAAAGGGAGACATGATCCTGATGGTGCTCAGATTTGGCTTAAGGAGATTGAAAGAATCTTTTGAGTGATGGACTGTGCTAAGGAACATAAGGTGAGACTGGGTACTCACATGTTGCAGGAGGGGGCTGATGATTGGTGGGCTAGTGCGCGTAATGTGTGGGAAGCTACAGGTGAAGAGGTCACTTGGACTTTGTTTAGCAGGGAGTTTTTGAGGAAGTATTTTCCTGAAGATGTTAGAGGAAAGAAGGAAATAGAGTTCTTGGAGTTGAAACAAGGTAACATGTCTGTTGTGGATTACACTGCTAAGTTTGTGGAGCTTGTTCAGTTTTCTCCACATTATGTTGAAGCAACTGCGGAGTTTTCTAAATGTGTGAAGTTTGAGAACGGGTTGCGTCCTAAGATCAAGCAGGCAATCGGTTATCAAAGGATTAGGAGGTTTTCAGATTTGGTGGATTGTTGTAGAATTTTTGAGGAGGATAGCAAAGCTCGTTCTACTCACTATAAGAGTGTGAACAAAAGGAAAGGGAAGCAACCGTTTCGTGGTGGTCCTTATGTGTCACCAGCTAACAAGGGTAAGCAAATGGGTAGTTTTGATAAAAGGCCAAGTGGGGGAGGTATGTCTAATCCTATGAGATGTTCTAGGTGTGGTGACTTAGGACATCGTCAGTTTGAATGTAGAAAGGATATGAGGAAGTGTTCCAATTGTGAAGGTTTAGGACATGTCGCAGCTGATTGTAAGAGGAATGTGGTTAAGTGTTTCAACTATAGTGAACCTGGTCATGTTAGTACGAAGTGTCCGAAACCAAAACAAGCTCCAGCTGGAGGGAAAGTATTTGCATTGGCAGGAACTTAGACTACTAGTGCAGATCGTCTGATCAGAGGTACTTGTTTTATTAATAGTATGCCTTTAGTTGCTATTATTGATACCGGAGCGACTCATTCATTTATTTCGTCTGAGTGCGTGAAGCTTTTGAATCTTTTGTTGTCTTCGATGGGTGGAGAGATGGTTATTGATACTCTAGCAATGGGGTCGGTAACTACTTCTTTGGTTTGTTTAAGTTGTCCTTTGACCATTTATGGTAGAGATTTTGAGATGGATTTGGTGTGTCTGCCGTTGGAGGGTTTAGATGTGGTTCTGGGAATGAATTGGTTGCAGTTCAATCGAGTGCATATTGATTATTATCATAAGTTGGTAAGATTTCCTTCTCTTGAGGAAGACGAGGAATCGAGTTTCCTATCTACCAAAGAGTTGAAGAAACTTTTGGCGGATAAAGCTCAATTGTTCGGATTGTTTGCATCATTGACAGTGGATAGTCAAGTTGCAATTGATGTGTTTCTAGTTGTGTGTGAATTTCCAGAGGTGTTTCCAGAGGATATTTCAGATGTGCCGCTAGAAAGAGAGGTAGAGTTTTCTATAGATCTAGTTCCTGGTACTAGACCTGTATCTATGGCACCATATCATATGTCGGCATCTGAGTTGGTTGAGTTGAAGAAGCAGTTGAATGAATTGTTAGAAAAGAGGTTTGTAAGGCCGAGTGTATCGCCTTGGGGTGCTCCAGTTTTATTGGTGAAGAAGAAAGATGGAAGTATGCGATTGTGTATTGATTATCGCCAGCTGAATAAGGTGACGATTAAGAATAAGTATCCTCTTTCGAGAATTGATGATTTGATGGACCAGTTGGTAGGTGTGTGTGTGTTTAGTAAAATTGATTTGAGGTCAGGTTATCATCAGATTAGAGTGAAAGAGGAAGATATTCAGAAGACGGCTTTTAGGACACGCTACGGACATTACAAATATTCTGTGATGCCGTTCAGGGTTTCTAATGCGTCGGGTGTGTTTATGGAGTATATGAATCGTATTTTCCATGAGCATTTGGATTGATTTGTTGTTGTGTTTATTGATGACATCTTGACTTATTCTAAGTCCCGGGAGGAACATGCGGAACATTTGTGTGTTGTATTGCAAATTTTGAAGGAGAAGAGACTTTATGCCAAGTTGTCCAAGTGTGAGTTCTGGTTGTCAGAAGTGAGTTTTCTTGGGCATGTGATTTCAGGTAATGGTATTGCTGTGGATCCATCTAAAGTAGATGCAGTTCTACAATGGAAGGCTCCTAGATCTGTTACTAAAATTAGAAGCTTTTTGGGTTTAGCTGGATATTATCGAAGATTCATTGAAGGCTTTTCCAAGTTAGCACTTCCTTTGACCCAACTGACTTGTAAAGGTAAAGCGTTCATTTGGGATATTCGGTGTGACTGAAGAGAAGATTGACTACAACTCCGATTTTGGTCTTACCGAATCCTACTAAACCATTTGTGGTGTATTGTGATGCGTCTTTGATTGGTTTAGGTGGAGTGTTGATGCAAGAAGGTAAGGTTGTGGCTTATACTTCGAGGCAATTGAGGATTCATGAGAAAAATTACCCTACGCATGATTTGGAATTAGCGGCGGTGGTTTTTGTGTTGAAAATTTGGAGGCATTATCTCTATGGTGCAAGATTCGAAGTCTTTAGTGATCATAAGAGTTTGAAATACTTGTTTTATCAGAAAGAGTTGAATATGAGGCAACGGAGATGGTTGGAATTTTTGAAGGACTACGATTTTGGCTTGAATTACCATCCTGGTAAAGCTAATGTGGTAGCCGATGCGTTAAGCCGGAAATTGTTGCATATGTCTGCTTTGATGGTTAAAGAGTGGGAACTTTTGGAAGCATTTAGGGATTTGAGTTTGGTGTGTGAATTGACATCTGACAGCGTGAGGCTTGGTATGTTAAAGGTTACTAATGATTTTCTGTTAACCATTAGCGAGAAACATAAGTTGGATGTGAAATTTGTTGATTTGTTGTTGGTCGGAGATAAAGGTGTGAATGGTGACTTTAAAGTGGATGATAAGGGTGTTTTGATATTCCGTGGTAGAATTTGTATTCCTGATGATTCGGACTTGAAAAAGATGATTTTAGAGGAAGGACACCGGAGTAGTTTGAGTATACATCCGGGAGCTAATAAGATGTATCAAGATTTGAAGAAGATCTTTTGGTGGTCTGGATTGAAGAGGGATGTGGCTCAGTTTGTTTATGCGTGTTTGACGTCAGAAGTAGAAGGTAGAACATCAGAAGCCTAGTGGATTATTGCAACCGTTGGATATTCCCGAGTGGAAATGGGACATCATTTCTATGGATGTTGTGACAGGGTTGCCAAATACACAGAGGAGACATAATGCCATTTGGGTAGTTGTGGATAGGCTGACTAAATCGGCGCATTTCATTCCGATTGACATCAGTTTTTCTTTGGAGCGGTTGGCTGAGATTTATATCCGTGTGATTGTGAAGCTACATGGTGTTCCGTTGTGTATTGTTTCAGATCGAGATCTGAGGTTTGCTTCCATATTTTGGGAAAATTTGCAAAAGGCGTTAGGTTCCAAGTTGAGATTGAGTTCTGCTTATCATCCTCAGACGGATGGTCAGACCGAGAGAACTATTCAGTCGTTGGAAGATTTACTGAGAGCTTGTGTTCTTGAGCAAGGTGGTGCTTGGGATAGTTATCTTTCATTGGTTAAATTCACGTATAACAACAGTTTCCATTCGAGTATTGGAATGGTACCTTTTGAAGCGTTGTATGGAAGGAGATGTCGAACACCTTTGTGTTGGCATGAATCTGGTGAGAGTTCGGTGGTTGGACCGGAGTTAGTGCAGCAGACTACGGAAAAGGTGAAACTTATTTGTGAGAAAATGAAGGCTTCTCAGAGTAGGCAGAAGAGTTATCATGATCGAAGGAGGAAAGATCTTGAGTTTCAAGAAGACGATCATGTATTTTTGAGAGTTACATCGGTGATGGGTGTTGGGCGTGCATTGAAGTCGAAGAAGCTTACTTCTCGGTTTATTGGTCCTTACCAGATATCCGCGAGAGTGGGTGCTGTGGCTTATCTGCTGGCGTTGCCGCCGAGTCTTTCGAATTTACATGATGTGTTCCATGTTTCACATCTTCGGAAGTATGTTCCGGATCCGTCGCATGTGATTCCGATGGATGAGGTAGAGGTAAGGGAGAACCTTACGGTTGAGGCATTACCGGTGAGAATTTTAGATCGCGAGTTGAAGCGGTTAAGAGGCAAGGATATTGCGCTTGTGAAAGTAGCGTGGGGAGGCACTGCTGAGGACAATTTAACTTGGGAGTTGGAGAGTCGGATGCGGGAGTCGTATCCGGAGTTGTTCGTCTCAGGTAATATTTTCGAGGACGAAAATATCTAAGTGGGGGAGAGTTGTAACGCCCCAGTTTTTGTTAGAGTTATTTAATCGAGTCGATTTAATTATTTTTATTATTATATTATTTTATTCTTGACTTTTATTTGGCAATATATTATTTTTCATCGTGATTATGTTTTATCGCGTTTTGAGAGCGTTTGCGAGATATTTGAGTGTAGGGGTATTTTGATCTTTTGGCTTGGTTAGATATTATGTTTTTCATAAAAATAGAAATAGAGAGAAAAATAGAGAGAAAGAAAACGAGAAGAAGGAAAAGAGAAAGAAAAGAAGAAAAGGGGAAAAACTTGGAGAGTAAGGAAACGATCCAACCAACTTTTGAAAACACGATTAATCGGGTAAGGGTGTGAAACCTGATTATCCTATACTTGTGTATGATTATGTATGTATGTATTTGTGTGATATATGGTTGAAATTGGATATAGAACCAAAACCATTAATATGTTGAGATTGTTAGAATTTGATTCAAATTGTGTCTGAAGTCATATTTTAATGTTCCTAATTGCCGAGACATGTTAGATAAATGTTGTTGTGCATTCAATTGGTAATTTGCTGGTGTTTAGATGAGATTTGGAGATGATTTTGGTTGATTTCCATAGCAGAACTTCTGCAGGAAAAATTCTGGGTTTCGCTGCCCATACGCGTATCAGGCTTGGCATTACGCGTATTGGTTTGGGTAATACGCGTATGGCAAGGGGGAAATGAGGGCAATACGCGTATGGAATACATTTTTCACGTCCTTCTGCTGATTTACGTAAGGGTACGTGTAGGTGGCATGGCATTACGCGTAACAAGTGAGGCATTACGCGTATAGAGTTTTTAGTGGAATTTTGGGGAGAAATCAATCTCTGCCCATACACGTAGCACTTTGGGCATTACGCGTATGGAATGGGCGAGCGAGCTGGGCAGTACGCGTATGGCCTAAGGCAATACGCGTATGACCAGAGATGGTGTAGAATGGTTCCCGATTTTGCGTCTGATGCCGTAACTTTTGATCCGTAACTCGGATCGAGGCTTTCTTGGTACCGTTAGAAAGCTAGTGAGATGTTCTTTCTTATTAAAATAGTTTTGAGATTTGTTGGCCGATTTAATTATGTCGAGAATTTGGGAATGTGTCGTTTTTTTGACTTTTACCATCTTAAATGTATGTGATTGTTGTGTTATCATGCAATATGCTTCATATATATATCGTATGACTTGTGTGATGTTATATGATGTGAATGGATGTGATGAAATGTTGTGATGATGGTTGGTGGCCTAAGGGCAAGTAAATGCATTGTGTTGTGTTTGATTGTGTATGCATGATTATGGATGTGTATATGTATGCATTTGATTGTCATGAGTCATTGTATGGCAAGCATCATGATATGCATCTTGTGATGTCGTGTGCCCTTGTGGGGTGTGAGCGAAGAAACGATTCCAGAGGGAATCTGCTATAACATTGTGTGCCTTATACAAAGAGGACCTAAAGCGATGATTATAGACGATCGTGTGCCTTATACAAAGAGGACCTAAAGCGGTCGGATCGTGTGCCTTATACAAAGAGGACCTAAAGCGATCCATAAACGTCGTGTGCCTTATACAAAGAGGACCTAAAGCGACGGGGAACATCGTTTGCCCAACGGGGAGTTACACTAAGTAACAAGCGATGATTCCAATAGTTCCTGAGTGAACTAATGATGAGAATGATGGATGGAACGGTACCACATTGCATTGCATAGATTCGTTGTGTCGGTCTCTGTGCATTTGCATAAATCATGAATGGATTAATTTTATGTGGAATTGTGAATGGAATTGATGAGTGATATATA
This sequence comes from Lathyrus tuberosus, assembly GCA_022829125.1. Taxonomy (NCBI): domain Eukaryota; kingdom Viridiplantae; phylum Streptophyta; class Magnoliopsida; order Fabales; family Fabaceae; genus Lathyrus; species Lathyrus tuberosus. Next base: position 8,724,995 of record JALAZF010000060.1, on the reverse strand, counting down.
TATATATATATATATATATATATATATATATATATGTTGGTGATAAATGCATTGAGCAGGATTGATATGTCTTTGTGATGGATGTATGAGATATCAAATGTGTTGTTTTGTATTAGAATTCTGGTGTAAGTCGTGGTGAGAATATTGTACATGTGTATTTTTGTGTTACTATATAATTGTATGCAATTGTATTATAATTGTGTTTCTCACCCATCTGCTATTTTGAATGCTCTATGAGACATTACAGATTAGATGCTGGAGGACTTTTTGTGAAGCTTAGGTCTTCATTCTTTTGTCGGTCGGCTCTGATATGTATCACCGGGTAGTCGGGGAGATCGTTTGTGATTATGTGTATATGTATATGTTCTTTTTGGGATTGTACATGTATGACTCTGTGTATGTCAGACAAACTTTTATGTTATATATATATGAGATTCAGTTGCAGATTTTCAATTTTTTATTTTGTATCTGAATTGTGGGTGTTAGGAACTGAGTTCCTCTGTTATGTGCTACCTGATTGTTGCATATCTATATGAGCAGGTTGTTGTATTTTGTTTCAATTGATGTTACGCCTCCGTCTATGCCATGAATGTTTTAATTATACTCTGATTATTTGTTATCACTTTATTTGCTCGGGGGATAGATTGGGGGTGTTACAAGTTGTGGTGGAATTGCTCTCTAACTCAAAATTCAGTGGTGACTTGCAAAAGAAGGCATTTCTGCATAATGAGAGAGATTTTGAGGAAAGCAAGTGTTGTTATGCTTTGGTGTACTCAAACTAATCATAAATGATGTCTATTTATAGTGCAACAAGTTTGTTTTGGCATCAATAGTGAATGGAGGCTTGGACAGTCCTTTGGCCAATGGTGATCAAAAGGAATCTCAAGTCTCCTCTAGCCATTGACTTGAGGTTAGGGAACATGCTATGAGTCCTTTGGTTCAGAGATAAAGCTTGACTCAATTCAGTTAACAATGTCTTGAAGCTTGCCACCTTGTGAATCCATTGAATGCATTGAAATAAAATTGGAGTCTTTGAGATTTCTAGCCTTTTTAGGTGACACATAGCTACATGTAGATCCTTGGACTTGGGAGGCTTGTGGATCAGATCGTTTCCCTTTGATGTTATCCTCTGAGGTGTCCAAATGTATGACAAGGCTTACAATTTCCTAACTTAGCCAATTCGAGAAAAATTGCACAAATCTGTCTTGTACAAGACAGATGGAAAATGCCATCTTGGAAGGATCATATCTCCTTGCTCAAATGGAGTTATGGAATGCTCATGTACTTTTTAAAAATCCCTTATATGGTACAAATCATATGTGGTCATAGTTTGTCTTGAAACTATCTGGACTTAGTTGAAAAATCCCCATGAACATTGAGGTTCAAGGCTGAAACTTAGACAGTTTTGTACTAAGTGTTAAATCTTTGATTTTTCACCACTTTGATCCATTCATAACCAAAAATCCATGAAGAATTAGAGTTTCATGTAGTTGAAGCTTTTGTAGAATGTAGGAAGACCTACAAATTAGGATTTGGATAACTCAAAATGGCTGCTTGGATCAAAAGTTATGGCCCTTGGAAGTTGGCACAAAAACCATCCAAACTTAGTAGCTTAGAAAAATTTTCAAATTTTCAAGATTACCCCTTTTACAAGTTATCATGATTTTTTGACCAATTCTTGTTCAAATGACATTATAAATCATATCTTATGAAAATATGAGTCATAAGGATCATTTTTGCCAAAAAAAAAAGTCATGTTTTGACTTTTGGCTCCGGAGCGGTTCGGCGCGGAGAAACCCTAATTCCCGACTTTTGAGGAATGCATTCTCTGAGGGTGATTTAACTTTGCAAAGGGACTCCTAGGGTTATTTTGATCACATTTAGTCATATTTTGAAGTCTTGGCTCAATCTCTTATGAAAATTTCACTCTGGAGGCATCAGTCGACAAAAACCCTAATTTGGTGACACTGGGTATTTCGAGGCTCCTTCCACTTGGAATGCTGTAAATTTTTGCTTGATTCTTGATGTGGGAGTCCTCTTGATCCTTTATGGGTGTTTGAGAGTTTGGACAAGTTGAAGATCATGTCATTTCTTGATTGATCTTTTGTCCAGATGCTCGGAGAGGGATGGAAACCCTAATTCTTGATCATAGTGAATGCTCAACCATCTTTGAGGAGATTGGTGAGGCATGAAGGTACATCCATATTGTGGTGATGATTTGCACAATGATGGGAAATCTTGTGGTCAAAATTTGGGGTATGACACCATAATAAGGTCAATTTCTTACATCTCCTTGGGGAAACTACAAACAAATGTCTGTTAGCTTTGAGGTATTTAATGAGTTCATACTCCATAAATCTAGGAAGATTATCCCTAATCTTCATGGCGTGAGTTGGTTTTTTGTCAAGTTAAATTAATACAAAGTCACCATCTAGGACTGGCCTTGGAATTTTCATTCTATCCTATATGGGGAGAGGTTTCTCTAGGCCATGGACATCCTTGAATTTGGATTTTTCTACACGTGCATTGAACTCCATGACATTGATGTCTAGAGGGTGTTGTCTAGAGGAACTGGCCTCCTTCACCTTCCCTTTCTTATTTTCATGGATGATAATTGCATCCAAGTTCCTCAACAGGAGTTGTGGCAAAGACGAGAATCAACCAAGTCTGTGTATATGGTCACCAATCTGTGGTTGACATTGTGGTACTTCCTCTTTACGTGTAAGGTGGCTGGTACTACATCTAAGGATATTCTAGAGGGTTTTCCAAAATGAAAGTGTAGAGTGTTTTGTAAGAAACTACTAAGAACTGAATGTTCATTGCTCAAATGTCTTTACCTTATCCAAAGGTAACTAAAAGTTCAATGAACCCCCAAGGAAGGGTCACTACTTCGTTAAAGACTTGTAAGTCTGTTCCGAGGTAAGGTGAAAGAGATTCCCTTCTCAAGCCCAACGTGTTGAACAATTCAACATGATCATGTCACACGAACTCCCTCATCAATGAGGATTCAAAAGACGTATAAGTTGACCATGATAGCCATTATGACTAATGGTAAAATCTCTTTAGGAATACTTCCTACATTTTCAATGTCCGTAAAGCAAAGAATGTGTCGTTCTGGGCTCTTTCCTCTAGGAGGATCCCGATTCTGATCAACAAATAATAGTTTTGAAATTTTCCTTTTAATGGTTCCCTTAGATGGCTTATTCGGTGTTAGAAACTTTCGTGTAATTAATGAAATAAAGTGATACCCCCTCAGATGTAGGCTATAAAAGTACATTTCCTTTTCCCAGATCTTCTTTGTCCATACTGTCTCCACCTTTACTAAAACATGAAATAATTTATATCGTCTTTTGGGGCAGTGTACCACCCCAGCAAGGGGAATTCTTCCTGCACAAGGATTCACTCCTTCAGGAAAATATTCAGGGAGAATCCTTGTGCCACTTACTGTCCCCTATTCCGGTGTCCTATTTTATGTATCACTCAAGTCTTCCTTTCTTCAAGTGTTCTATCGCATCTTTCAGGTGGATATAATCATCAGTTTTGTGCTTATGACAAATTTGAAATGCATCCTTCACGATGTGTGGGCATTTCACTCCAGCCTCCTTGAACTTTGTATTAGCACATTCGTGCAAAATTCATTTCCTAGATGTGTTTAATGAAGTATACTTTGAAAGCCTAGACAATGATCCCTAATTTCTCTCATTTTCTTCGTCTTCATAGTCTATATAAGGTTGAGCCAAAGTAAGTAAGGGCCTGTTTGTTTTAGCTTTAAAAATGAATTTTTTTTCTTTGTATTTTTAAAAATAGATTTTGTAAAATCGTTTTACAAAATATTACAAGTTTTTCTATATTCATTTTTTCTAAATTGCAAGACTAATTTTGATATCGTATAACATACACATACATTATTGAAGATCAAAACATAGTTGAAATTATAATTTTTGAAAAAAGTTATATCTCAAAAATGATTTTTATGACAAGCTATTTGAAATAACTTTAAAATTAAGTGATTTTTTTTGAAATTTTGATATCCAATTTTTTTTTGATAAAATGATGAAATATCTAAAATAACATTTTAAGAATAACTATTCAAACCAAATTTTCATTTAAAGCTTTAATTAAAAGTTTTTTTATAATTTTTTTTCACAAAATTATATTATACTATAAAAATTATTTTTAAAAAAGACAAAACAAACCGGCTCTATATTATTCATGCTCTCTTGTTTTTTTCAACCTCAACATCTCTTTGACTAGAGGCCCTTTCTAAAAAGTCCAACACGTTAATTTTTCCTCAGCTCCTTTGACCTCCATCACTTCCTTGGAGTGTCTCTTTCTTCCTATAATGGATGGCGTTGAAATACAACCACTGTCTTTTGTTGACGTCTACGAGCTGTGAAATGGGAAGTGAATTCGTCTCACAATTTTCTCCAAGAGCTAGATGGAGTTGTCTTATAGTATCTTGAGCCAAGTCATGAAGGATCCCTTGAGGGTCAGAATGAAAAACTTACATTTCAATGAGCTCCTAGTTTGGTGTTAATTCAACACAATATCCATGTTATCGACGTGTTCATCAGGTTCTCTAGTGCAATAAAAAGTTTCCAACTTTGTGGGCTTCTCCAAATATTTACGGATACAACAGTCAATGACATGTTTAGTGAATGGATTCTATCGGCAGTGAGTTACATATGGGTTAATGGGGTATCGTTAGTTCTTCCTTCTAGAACGGTAGGAGGAAGATCTCCTTGGACAATAATTATTTGGAGGGGTACAGTTGTTGCTTTCGCCCCCAGAATTATGTGGATCGAAGTTTTTTTTCAATGGTGAGGACCATGATGATGCCTCCTAGGCAACTTGTAAGATATAAACAGTTGTGAAATGGCGTCGATAAGAGGAATCCTCGAGATGCCTCCGAAATGGTTGGGTTGCAACACCTCCAATTATGTTGCTATTTGAGATGTAATTTTTTGTTGGTTATTTTTGGCGCAAAGGAGCCTCGTGTTTTTGTTTTTGTAATAGATTAAAGATGTTCATCATCAACTCATTTGCATATGGAGCTCCTAGCAAAGCTAGAAGTCTAGGAGGATCATATTGTGGTCGCGAAATTGAATATTCATGAGGAGGCAATAGAGGATGTAGTGGTAGAACCAAAACTAAGTAGGAGGAATGGGATGAAGCTGAAACGATAGAGTTTCACGAGTCTCTTGAACTATTTGGTGAAAAATCATTGTTGAGGCATGAAGATCTTGTTTTTGAGGAAAATTTGCATTGCTAGGAGATATTACCGATGCATCTTTGTCTAAAGAAACATTTTTATTTGATCAAATATCGATGATCATACTGCGAATATGAATTGTTCTTCGAGTAACTACTAGAGAAGGTAGCAAAAAAAGTAGTTACAAAAGAGTTATGGTTGCCACAATTGTAACGAGAAAACAATTGCAGTGGTGCAACGACAGAAACTAGAAAAATTTGGTGAAAAAATTGGGAGAATCAAAAAACGACTCCGATAGACAACACCACTGCTCCATAATGAAATATAAATAGTTTAAAGATTGAAAATGACCACCCAATTTAAAAAATTGAGAGAATCAAAAGATGACGCCAATATACAACGTCACTATTCCAATACGGTGGTTATGATCTTTGGTGATCAGAGATGGATACATGCAAAGTTATCATTCCAATAGTCAAGTTGTTGTTTGAATAAGGTGGAACTATGTAAGTTTGTGTAGAAAAAGTACATTAGTGTGATTCAGAGTCACACTTATATAAAAAAAGAGTTTGAACAGTTTCTGATTTGTCCAAACGTGAAATGTGGGTAACCATTGGATGTGATCAAAGGTAATATGAAGAAGATCTTGCGTCTATGCGCTGTGTTCCAAGTGAATGAAGCACACTTTATTGAATTGAACTAGTCTTAATAGGCATTTGGCAAACTAGAAACAAAAGTATTATACATTCCCAAATAAATAATTAACTCAACTATTAGATTCACAAAATAAATAATAAGTAGCACAACAAAAGTTACACACGACATTATATAAAAAGGATACAAATGAAAGACGATTAAAACTCAACACTCTTATTGCCACACTCATGGAAGCTACTTCCAAGCAAAACCATGTCTGTCTATTCAACAAAGATACGCTCTTCACTCTCATATCAAACTATCTCCTCTCAAGATGCACTCACTTCCATTTTCTTCTCCTACTTTCTTTCCTTCTAAAAAAATTGTTCTCAAACCCCTCTCCTATATACCTCATTGATTTCTCATGTCTTAAACCACCAAGCTCTTGCAGAATACCTTCCTCAACATTTCTTGAAAACGCTTCTTTGTCCGAATCATGTCTTGATGATGACACCATAACTTTCATGAAAAAAATCCTTCATTCATCAGGCCAGAGTGAAGAGACTTGTCTCCCTCCTTCCTTACACTACATTCCACCAAAAACTCATCATATTGAATCCATCAAAGAGGTTCACATGGTTCTTTTCCCTATCATGGATGATCTTTTTGCAAAAACCAACCTTTCACCTTTTGATATAAACATACTTATCTTCAACTGCGGCGGATTTTGTCCCTCGCCTTCTTTAACATCTATGGTTGTTAACAAATACTCTATGAGAAGTGACATTAAAAGCTATAATATCTCTGGTATGGGATGTAGTGCTAGTGCTCTTTGTATCGACATGGCTTACAATCTTCTTAAAGTTAACAAAAACTCTAATGCTATTGTCCTAAGCGCGGAGAGTTTGTCGAATGATTGGTATGAAGGTAAAGAAAGATCCAAGTTGCTTCTCAACTGCCTCTTTAGGATGGGAAGTGCAGCAATTCTTCTCTCAAACAAAAAAGAAGCAAGTAAAACTGCAAAATACAAGTTAATTAGGACAGTTAGAACACAAAGAGCCTTTGATGATAAGGCTTATTGTTCTGCTACAAAGGAAGAAGATTCAGATGGAAAACTTGGGTTTACACTTAATAGAGACATACCTCAGGTAAGTGGTGAAGCACTTGTTTCAAATATTTCCATTTTGAGTTCTCAAATGTTGTCTATTTATGAGAAATTTTGGTATATTGTTTCTGCGAAAAGACTATATAATTTTCCTGATTTAAAGAGAGTGATACATCATTTCTGTTTACCTTATGGTGGAGCTTTGGAAGAAGTAGGAAAAAGGTTGAATCTTGGTGAGAGAGAGATTGAAGGTGCTTTGATGACACTGCATAAGTTTGGAAACCAATATTCTTCATCATTGTGGTATCAACTTTGTTACTTGGAAGGCAAGGAAAGAGTGCTTAAAGGGGAGAAAATTTTGGTAGTTGGAGTTGGAAGTGGGACTAAGTGTTGCAGTGTGGTTTTGAAGTGTATTAGGCCAATATTTGGAGAGGCTCATAAGGGACCATGGTCTGATTGCATCCATCAATACCCTATATATTAGCTTGTATGAATTGAGTATTCTACACTGATTATAATGTTGTTAATGTTATTCCTGTGTTTCTTGTATATGTGAGTATAAATTTATAAGTTGATGGTTTTTTATATATGTATATTGTTACAGTAAGTGTTAAATTGGTTGAAAGTTGATGTGAATCAATCAATGTTGCTTGCTTTATTAATTGTATTTTGTAGAAAGTGATGACATTATCTGTCTTATGTATGGGTTTCTCTACGATGATTAAGTGTGTGTTAAAGAGAATCAATTAAAGCTTGAATAGGGTGAGTTACAATATATCTCTGCTTGTGACATGAATGATCAATATGGCAAGGTTATTTGCATTTTATGTTCGCCAGTTCAGAGAAATACTCAGCACTTCATGCATTGAAGCTTGCACATGTTATTTGGTCCTCTATTTATCTCATGTTTTTTGGTTTCACGGTCGCGTTGGGTTTATTGGATTGTGTTTTTATATGTAGTTACATATTTAACGTCCATACGTCGTTGTTGGGTCACATACTCACATTTATGTCCTCTAGTTTTTTTTATTCAAATAAAAGAATGACATTTTTATTCTGTTTTGTTCATATCATTACACTATCCATTCATTTTAAAATATCCAATCATAACCCAAGGAAAGTTTATTTGTGAGATTTTCCATAATCCATTTTGAACATTTAGTAGCATCAAGGAAAGTTTATTGTCGCAATAAGGTTTTACAACCACAAAAACAATAAGGTTTTACAACCACAAAGATGATCTTTAAGTATTTGTTTGATGCACAATATATGATTTTTTAAAAATAATTATTATTTAAAAAAAAACAACTCAAATAATCATATTTTCAAAATATATATCAAACTAACCATTTAAAAAAAAAAAATACATCCTTAGAAGATGTGTCACTGCTTGTGATGTATGCACTTTTTTTTTTGCCTTAAGTGCCATTGCATGTGGCGCATGCTCACATGTAATGTCAATCGCAGTGGCACATGCATGCAACCTTTAGGAACATGGGTCATTGTCTGTGACTCCTATGTTCTTTTGGTTTTTTTTTTATATATATAGGTAATTCCCTCCCCACCATTTCCACTCATCTTCTAATTCACTCGTTCAATTTTTTTCAAAATGTCTGTTGAGATTATAATTCCTTGTGTCGAAGCAGTGTAGCTCGACAAAAACAAGGATTAGTCGAATTAGCCTAATATCTATGTGTCGAATTGTATTAGTGTGTCAAAGTATCGAAACAGGTTGCTTCACACAGGATTTCGACTTAGACCTATTTTAGTAATGTTAACTATTTTGGGCTTTTATAGTTTTGTGCTTTGGCTTAGGGAGCAAGCTAACCTAAATATATAAATAGGGAGTATCCTTTTTTAAAAAAAAACAACTCATAACATTGTATTCACAGAACTTGCAGTTGCAAGTGAATAAAGTTTTTCACAGGTTGTGGGCAGAGAGAAACTCTGCAAAAAATATTTCTCTTCTCCAACGTTAGTTTCTTTCTTTCTTTCTCAACCTTTTCACTGTCATTGCGTGATTGATAACAATCTTGTTCATCAAGATTGAGTGAAATTCTTCATAGGTTGTGGTTGAATTCCAACATCTGGTATCTAGAGCACCGGTTGCAATTCAAGGAAGCAAAACCATGATGGCGATGAATCATCCAAACAGACACTTTCCGACGAACCTTCTGATTCTCAAGAAAGATAATTATGAGAATTGGTGCAAGCAGATTAATGTGGTTTTCTGTTATCAAGATCTTTGGGATCTTGTGAAGGAAGGAGTAACACCACTTGTCGAAAACACGACAGATCAAGAAAAGGCTGCACACAAAGAATTGAAGAAGAAATATTATAAAGCTCTCTTTATCATTCATCAATGTGTTGATCCAAATAATTTTGAAAAGGTTAGTGATGTAGAATCAGCAAAAGAAGTCTGGGAGATTCTTGAAAAATCGTTTAGAGATGTAGAAAGGTGAAAGAGGTGAGGTTACAAACTCACAAAAGGACTTATGAATTGCTTCATATGGAAGACAATGAAAGCATAACAGATTTCTTCACTAGGGTTACAAAACTGGTGACTCAAATCAAGGTATGTGGAGAAGTGTTGACATCAAGACCAGTTGTTGCAAAGATCTTGAGGTCATTAGCTCCAAAGTTCGACCACATGGTAGTAGCCATAGAAGAGTCGAAAAACTTGTCATAATTGACGAAGGAAGAGCTTCAAGGGACACTTGAGTCTTATGAACAAAGGATGGCTGAAAGAGCTGCAGGAAAGTCGAAGAGTGATATGGCTTTATAGGTGTAGTCAGAAAAAGAAAAGAAAGGCAAAGGAAGCTGGAATGACAATAAAGGTAGAGGAGGCTATAACAATTCGAATGGTCGAAATCAGCAAGAAGAAAACTAGTCGAATTAGAGAAAACCATGGAACCAAGGCAACCAAAGAGGTGGTGTTGCAGGTAGAGGAAGAGGCGGTGGTCGAAAACCTGACAAAAGTCACATTTAGTGTTTCAATTGTCAGAAGTATGGTCATTATTTTAGTGATTGTCCAGAAAAGAAGAAGAATCAAGAAATTGATGCAAAGCTGGCGAAACATGAAAAAGAAGAGATGTTGCTGATGATCACAACAAGAGATGAAGAAAGATTCCAGGACCAGTGGTACTTGGACTCAGGATGCTCATCTTACATGACTGGAAGGAAAGATTGGTTTGTCAACATAAAGCCCTCAATGAAGAACATGGTGAAATTTGAAAATGACAATACTCTAGCAGCTGAAGGTATTGGTGATGTTCTGATTATGAGGAAAAATGGCAAAAGGTCAGTAATTTCCAATGTGTTGTATATACCAGGCATGAAGAGTAATTTGCTCGCAGTTGGTCGAAAATAACTACAAGATGTCGATCGAAGAAAAGATGATGAGAGTTCTTGACTCAGGTGGTAGGTTAATCTTGAAGGCTCTAATGTCTCAGAATAGAACCTTCAAGATTGAACTTAATGTGATGGAGCATAAGTGTCTTGCAACTGCAGCCAACAGAGATGATTGGATATGGCACTATCGACGTGGCTACTTCAATTTCAAAGACATCAGAATTTGAAGAGAAGAAATATGGTTTCAGGATTACCATAAATCGACATTCCAAGCAAAGTGTGTGAAGAATGTGTTCAAGCGAAACAGCACAAGAATAGCTTCAGCAAGGATGCAGGAAGCAAGTCGAAGGCAATTCTCGAAGTCATATACTCTAATGTATGTGGTCCTATCCAAGTGGATTCGATTGGAGGTAACAGATACTTTGTCACGTTCATAGATTATTTCAGTCGAAAACTGTGGACTTACTTGATCAAGAAGAAAAGTGAAGTGATTGAGGTATTTGCCAAATTTAAATCTATGGTCGAAAGACAGAGTGGTCAAAAGCTAAAGATTCTGAGGATGGTGGCGGTGGAGAGTATGTATCGAAAGATTTCGATGTATTATGTGAGAAAGAAGGGATTGTGCATGAGGTTGTGCCACCCTACACTCCACAACCGAATGGAACTGTAGAAGGGAAGAATGAACTATCATGAATATGGTGAGAAGTATGCTGAAAGGCAAGCATTTACCCAAAGAATTATGGGGAGAAGCTGTGTCGACTGCAACATATATTTTGAACAAATGTCCGACGAAGAAGCTAGAAGGAATCACGCTAGAAGAATGTTGGTCTGGTGTCAAACCTAGCCTAAGTAATTTGAAGGTGTTTGGATCTATAGCACATAGACATGTGTCAGATCAGTTGAGAAAAAAACTTGATGATAAGTCAAGTCAAATGATCCTAATTGGATATCATTTAACTGGAGGATACAAGTTGTTCGACCCAGTGAACAAGCAAGTTGTGATTAGCAGGGACGTGATCATCGATGAGCTTAAGGAATGGGATTGGACTGAGAATGTCAAGAAGGATTTAGTGAGAATCTTGTGTGAAGAATCAGCTAGTGAAGTCAAAAGAGAAGTTCGACAAGAAGAAGTCAGAGGTGAAGCAGGCCCAAGCAGACCTCGACGAACAAGACACATGCCTGCAAGGTTGCAAGAATGTGTGATTACATCAGATGATGTGGTTGATAAAGAAGGTGAGCTGGTACACTATACTTTCTACGCAGGTGTCGAACCAGTCTATGTAGCTGAGGCATTGAAAGATTTGAAGTGGGTGAAAGCAATGAATGAGGACTAGAGTCCATCGAAGTCAACAACACCTGGTCACTTGTCGAATTTCCTCAAGGCAAGAAGACAATCGATGTGAAGTGGGTATATAAGGTGAAGCTGAATCCTAAAAGAGAAGAAACTTGACACAAGGCAAGACTTGTGGCCAAAGGATTTCTTCAGAATGAAGGAATCAACTTCGATGAAGTTTTTGCACCTGTTGCTAGGATCGAAACAATCAGATTGGTTGTTGGTCTAGCAAACATGAAAAATTGGCACACATTTCAGATGGATATGAAATGTGTATTCCTGAATAGCCCCTTAGATGAAGAAGTTTATGTTGCACAACTAGCTGGGTTTGTGAAACAAGGCGAAGAAAGAAAGGTGTACAAACTGCATAAAGCCCTGTATAGACTTAAGCAAGCTCCAAGAGCTTGGAATAAGAAGATCGATAACTTTCTAAGGAAGAAAGAATTTGTGAAGTGCACAACTGAGAATGAAGTATATGTAAGAAGAAGCAACATTGAATTGCTTATACTATGTCTCTATGTCGATGACTTGCTGATAATAGGAAGTTACAAAAAGAAGATAGAATATTTCAAACATGACCTAAGTTAGGAGTTTGAAATGTCATACTTGGGAAATATCTCATATTTCCTTGGAATTGAATTCTACAAGACTGGTAGAGGTTTGATGATGCACCAAAGAAGATATGCATGTGAAATACTCAAGAGATTTGAGATGCAAGATTGCAACCCAATTTCGACTCCAGCTGAGCCCAGACTGCAACTGTCGAAAGATTCAGATGAAGATGATGTCGACCCAACCCAATATAGAAGACTTATTGGGTCATTAAGGTACCTTTGTCACACAAGGCCTGACTTAGCATACAGTGTAGGTATGGTGAGTAGATTCATGCAGAAGCCAAAGGTATCACACCTAGCATAGACGAAGAGGATACTAAGGTATCTGAAAGGAACTATCGACTACAACATTTTGTTTCCTATACCTGATGAAGGAAAAGAATGCAAGTTAGTGGGATACACTGACTCAAGTTAGTGTAGTGACGCTAAGGATCGAAAATCCACAGCTGGCTATGTGTTTATGTTAGGTGGTGCACTAGTTGCTTGGAGTTCGAGAAAGGAGCCAGTAGTGGCATCGTTGTCATGCGAAGCAGAATACATATCTGCTTCTCTTTGTGCATCTCAAGCAACGTGGATCGTGAACCTGGTCAAAGAGATTACATGAAAGAGTCATGGAGAAATTACCATGAAGATTGACAACATGCCAGCCATCAACCTGGAAAAGAATCCGATAGCACATGGACGAAGCAAGTACATCGAAATGAGGTTCCATTATCTTCGAGAGCAGGTAGCAGAAGGGAAGATGAACTTGGAACACTGCATAACTGAGAATCAGATTGCAGACATTATAACGAAAGGAGAGAAAGTCGGAGTATTCAAGAAGCTAAGGTCTATGATGAATGTATATAGCTTAAACACAGTGAATTAGGTGGTATGTTGAGATTGTAACTCCTTGTGTCGAAGCAGTGTAGCTCGACAGAAACAAGGATTAGTCTAATTAGCCTAATATCTACGTGCCGAGTTATATTAGTGTCTCAAAGTGTCGAAGCAGGTTGCTTCACACAGGATTTCGACTTAGGCCTATTTTAGTAATGTTAACTATTTTGGGCTTTTATAGTTTTGGTCTTTGGTTTAGGGAGCAAGCTAACCTAAATCTATAAATATGGAGTAACCCTTATTTTTGAAAACAATTCATAACATTGTATTCACTGAATTTGCAGTTGCAGGTGAATAAAGAAGTTTTCCACAGGTTATGGGCAGAGAGAAACTCTGCAGAAAATATTCCTCTTATCCAACATTATTTTTTTTCTTTCTTTCTCAACCTTTTCATTGTCATTGTGTGATTGATAATAATCTTATCATTAAGATTGAGTGAAATTCTCCATATGTTGTGGTTGAATTCCAACAATGTCTTATATTATCAAAAGAAATGTCAATTTGATTTATTCAGCAATAAAGTCTCCGATGAAGACTCGAATTTGAAACACTGAGACTTTTAAGCATATTTAGAGGAGTTTGATCTGTTAATTAGATGGTGACATTGAAGACGGTGAAAAGATCAGAAGAATTGAAAGACTTGTTACGATGTTCAACACTAAAGGAGAACATCGTATCTGGGAGTCAGTTAAAACTGACAGTGATTGTCATATTATGATGCATAGTTCAGATGAAATTGTCCTGATGATTGTAATCTCATAGATATATTATTTAGTCATTTTATTTACTTGTCGTGTTGTTGTTTTAATTGTTGTAACCGAATGCTGTAATCTTTATGAAAAGAATGTAGTTTTCAATATCAGATTAAATGGTCACATAAAATGAATTACGTATAAAAAATAGAACTAAAAGTGGATTCAATAATTATGTTGTAGAGCTTGCTCCAACATTGGGATAGTTTGTACGACTGTGTCTGGGCTGACGGAATGAACTACATAATCTCACCATTTTGTTCGTCGTATCCATTTTGATTCAAATATGTGTGCTGTTAAGGCGATCCTTTTTCTTTCTTCACATATTTTCATTGTGCTAAACTATGTCCCCTTGATATGCAGGCCAATAATCCTCCTTTGCTACCATCAGAAAGTTATTGTTGTACACATTACATATGTTTATGACTTTGTAAATGGCGGATAGTAGGTTAGAAGGATCCTGTCGAGCATGTGAACATGCCTCTATGAAATGGGAGCAAGACATACAGAAGGCTTGGAACTTTCCGCAATCGCATCAACCTCTATATATTAGTTCGACCCGATAGTATCCCATTGGCATCCCCTTATTGTGGTCCATTGTCTCTTCTACATTGAACCAACCTTTAATACAGTCAAACATTGTGACCACACGTGTGTTAGCTTTGGTAGCTTCCTCCTTAAAAAATTTCATACTACTTTCACTAAACAATTGCATTGATTGTAACACTAAACTCAGTTTAAGCGCCTGGTCTCAAACAGTGAGCCTAACCTAAAATAGGTTGCTCTCACCAAAGCGGTTCTCGGTAGGATTCAGATGACTTTGAAGACAAAGTTTATTGATTCCACAAGATTTGTTGTCATTTGGCCCCATCGTTAACCATTGTTGAATGCCCTGGTCCACTTCTCCATTGGAATATTATCGATCCACCTTAATACATATGCATTTGTCAATCTGATCTCTTCGCGGTAGTGTTGGAATGAAGGTTCTGTTAATGCATACCTTGCATTTATAACTTTCTTCCAAAGCGTCTTGTCTTTGATCTCTGTTGAAGCGGGGAATAGGGCAAGCAAACAAAAAGATTTGGAAGTATTTTTTCGGGAATTATCGTGTCCACAGAGATCGGTTCTTGAACTGCCGTTCGACAATATCAATGTTAATGAGTTTGGTTTAAAATGGGTTTAAAGCGTAAATGCGGGAAAGTAAATAAAAACATAAAAAGTATATTCTTTGAAGAGAAGAAACCTATCAAGCATGAATATACACTACTCAGAACAAACGTAAACCTATCGATCGATCGCATTCAACATACAATACTCATCAAAATCATCACGTATCGCTCACAACAGTGTCCATCTCTGGCACACTGAGCTGAGAGAGCAACCGTATCACTCTCGTCGTCACTCTCGCGCACGACGCCTCGAAACACAGAAGGCATTAAGTTCCGACACCAAAAAGATTATCATCTAAATCTATCTCTAGCATCTAGACAATAAATATCCATCCCTAATCAAGATTTGTGATGTTTATCTCTAACACAACACAAATCTAAACATAAATGCAAAAAGATCAAGGAAGACATTGATAATGATTTGTAAAGCATATATATTATACAACCATGATCAATACATGTACATAGGTTTAGAGTAACAATACAAACATAACCCAACAAATAGAGAAAAACATAGAGAAGAAATGGAGAAAAACCAAACATTTCTTGAGTTGTCGGCTCTGATTGATGAAGGATTCGACTCCGGATCATCCTAATGCATGCTCCAATGTGTTTTCTAGCCTAATTCTGGTCAAAAAATGCTATTGGATGGATTTGGAACTAAAAATACCAAACCCATCCCTAAAAATTGTGTTTTAGGACCTTTAATGGAGTTTCAGCCCGTCAAAATTCGCCCGGCGGAATTATGGCGGTTTATTTTTGCAAGCTCCAGAATTGTTACATTGCTGCACCTGCGTTTCTCCCGGCGGAAGTTTGGCATCGCCCGACGCTTTTGCAGTTTCTCCCGGCGGAATTTCCGCCCGACGCAGCAGGGGCGAATCACACCAGAAAATTCTGCATTGTTTTATTCGTAACTTTTGAACCGTAACTCCGATTGACGCACGGTTTGAAGCGCTGGAAAATTTATTCAATGCTCTATACAACAATTGCAAGATCCCATTGCTGGAACACCTGAAAAAATAAATGAAAATCAATTAAACTCAATGATATTTACACGATAACACACTATACACACGAAAACATAAAGTAAACGTAATTACGAACAAAGCGGGGTTTATTTAACCAATTTTAACACAAAGTAATGATAAGTGCAACAAAACTTATATACAAAAATAGGCACAATTTGCACTTATCAAACTCTCCCCAACTTACATAATTGTTTGTCCACAAACAAGAATCAAACAAACTTGAAAATGCACAAGCAATATCCAAAGAAAGACGAATCAACAGGTTTTGAAAAACGGAAACAAATGAATGGTTCAAATGAAAACGGCACACACAAAAAGTAAATACTTACCACTAAACTACGACAACAACATAGTCACGAAACAAATGCAAAATACAAAATTCATGCCAAAAAATCTCAAACAACACAAGTTCCAAAGTGAATCACACCTAGCAAGAATAATCATCGGTAGATGAAAAACACACAATAAGGTACTTTACACTCACACAACACTCATGCAAACAAAAGACTAAATTATGCATACATCCACAAATTCACATTGAAAATACAAAAGCAAGAATCACAAGGACTTTCAAGGTTGTAATGTGGTCGGGTAAATAAACAAGGGGCAATTCCTAAAGCTAATCGAAACAAAAACTTGCCTAAACCTAAGGGAGTGATCAACTCACAAAAGTTCAAACACCAAATTCCAATCAACTTCTTCTAAAATCCCAAGTGCTACACAACACACAATACTTATTTAGCACAATTATTGAAACTCTTTTTGTTTCCTTTTTCAAGGATTTTTCTTTTTCTTCCTTTTTTCTTTCTTTTTCTCTTTCACAAATTTTTCTCTTTTTTTTTTCTTTTCTTTTTCAATCCTCATAGAATCCAACCAATGAGTATACAATCATCCTCTCCCCAACTTGAATTCAACCGCACCATCATGTGAATACTCCCTACTTTCTAAGGCAAGGAAAAAACTCATACAACAACACAAAGTTGAGGGTTCAAGAAAAAATAATCAATCAAAATCCATACAAAAAGTAAATTTGACACTCATAGACAAGCATCAAACTCAAACAACATGGATAATGACCAAAGGCTCAAAGGGGTTACAAATGATCACACACTTACAAGGTGAATTGACTATTTGGCTAAGGTGGTTGTGCTCAAAATGAAATAATATGCCTTGATCCTTTTCATGCATTCATATAAGCAATACAAACAACAGATTCAACATAATAAAATCCAGTTAAAACAAGAATATTGGTACTCCGAGCATATATGAACAAATGGAAGGCTTCCTCACAAAAAGGTTGGAACTAAAGTGATTCACACAAGAACAAGTATACAAAATAATGAATGACATGAAAGTTTGTAAAATGCCTAAGTAACATGAATATGCTAAAGTCAAGAAAGCGATAAATACATACCTCAGACGTGTACAAAAGTTAACAAAATCATTACCATACATCCGCAAGTTGAAATGAACCAACTTGGAAAATCACCAAAGCATCCTCAAATAAGTCAATCAAAATTTGCGAGCAAACAACAACCAAAAACATTAGAAATTAAAAACAATGAAAACATGCTTGTTTTACGTCGTAAGCTCGACGCCTTTACGATGCTTAATTAGAAACTTCCTTTCTTCATGTCGTGGTGATGTCTCACTGCGCAACCAAAAGCAAGCGTCCTAACCAAACACTTGAACAAACGTTAAAATATACAAGTATCATAATAAACAAGTGAAAATATACAAAATGTACGATATCTACAAAACTCAAAAACAAAGAAACTATCGCAATGCGATTCAATAAAAACACCAATCCCCGGCAACGACGCCATTTTGTTGAAGCAGGGAATAGGGCAAGCAAACAAAAAGATTTGGAAGTATTTTTCCGGGAATTATCGTGTCCACAGAGATCGGTTCTTGAACTGCCATTCGACAATATCAATGTTAATGAGTTTGGTTTAAAATGGGTTTAAAGCGTAAATGCGGGAAAGTAAATAAAAACATAAAAAGTATATTCTTTGAAGAGAAGAAACCTATCAAGCATGAATATACACTACTCAGAACAAACGTAAACCTATCGATCGGACGCATTCAACATACAATACTCATCAAAATCATCATGTATCGCTCACAACAGTGTCCATCTTTGGCACACTGAGCTGAGAGAGCAACCGTATCACTCTCGTCGTCACTCTCGCGCACGACGCCTCGAAACACGGAAGGCATTAAGTTCCGACACCAAAAAGATTATCATCTAAATCTATCTCTAGCATATAGACAATAAATATCCATCCCTAATCAAGATTTGTGATGTTTATCTCTAACACAACACAAATCCAAACATAAATGCAAAAAGATCAAGGACGGCATTGATAATGATTTGTAAAGCATATATATTATACAACCATGATCAATACATGTACATAGGTTTAGAGTAACAATACAAACATAACCCAACAAATAGAGAAAAACATAGAGAAGAAATGGAGAAAAACCAAACATTTCTTGAGTTGTCGGCTCTGATTGATGAAGGATTCGACTCCGGATCATCCTAATGCATGCTCCAATGTGTTTTCTAGCCTAATTCTGGTCAAAAAATGCTATTGGATGGATTTGGAACTAAAAATACCAAACCCATCCCTAAAAATTGTGTTTTAGGACCTTTAATGGAGTTTCAGCCCGTCAAAATTCGCCCGGCGGAATTATGGCGGTTTATTTTTGCAAGTTCCAGAATTGTGACATTGTTGCGCCTGCATTTCGCCCGGTGGAATTTTGGCATCGCCCGACGCTTTTGCAGTTTCGCCCGGCGGAATTTCCGCCCGGCGCAGCAGGGGCGAATCACACCAGAAAATTCCGCACTGTTTTATTCGTAACTTTTGAACCGTAACTCCGATTGACGCACGGTTTGAAGCGCTGGAAAGCTTATTCAATGCTCTATACAACAATTGCAAGATCCCATTGCTGGAACACCTGCAAAAATAAATGAAAATCAATTAAACTCTGATATTTACACGATAACGCACTATACACACGAAAACATAAAGTAAACGTAATTACGAACAAAGCGGGGTTTATTCAACCAATTTTAACACAAAGTAATGATAAGTGCAACAAAACTTATATACAAAAATAGGTACAATTTGCACTTATCAATCTCCCACGTGAAATTTTGAGCGATATGTCTAATGCAGTAGACATGTGTAAAAGGAGGATTTTGCCAGCCGTTATTAAGGTTTTTGTATGCATTCTCAATAGATGGATGTTTATCTGAAATCAAGCATAAGTTAGGTTGTGGAGCAACGTGTAGTAGAAGATTCTTGAGAAAGAATATCTGATCATACCTGGATCAGACAGTTACTGGTGGCCAACGACGTCCGTCGAACTCCGGCTCCGGTGAGGTTGAAGGACGGCGGCGCGGGGGGGGGGGGGGGGGGGTGTACCTGCAAGGCACTCCGACGTTCAAGTAAGGTGGTTGTCAGAGAAAAGCAAGTACAGAGGTGAGTAAGAAAAGTGACTTAACCTAACCCTCTCAAGTGAGAGGGTATTTATAGAGAACCCCCAGCGCGGGGCCAACGGTTACTTGCATTGGGCTGGATTGTCAGGCCCAATCCAAGTAACTGCCAGGGCTTACGTGGCGTAGTGAAGACCAGCGCGTGGTCTTCGCCCTGGGGTAACCGCTCCTAGATTTTCGGGACTAGGGCAGACCGAATCCTTCGGGAGTGGAGTGGTTACTTGGAACGTGTCTACGTGGTACGGACCGTTAGACACTCCTCGCTGGGGAGGAGCCTTCTGTGTCGAGGACCCGTCAAGCCGTACGATGGACATGGCCTCGCGGGGAGGAGACATGTCTGTCAAGGAGTGATGTACGGTATTCTCGCGGGGGGAGAAGCTGGTATGTCGGGGACGTACCTATCCGCCGGGGTGTGAGGTCCTCCTGCCCTGTCGGCCCAAGTGCCCGACACTGTAAAGTGCTCGGGGGAAACGTTGGTATGCTTGCAGCAGTCAAGTGCCCCGCAGAGGGGTCTTATTGGGCCTCCCCATGCTATATGGGTTGGGCCTGCTCGACTGTTGGGCAGCCTCGGCCCAGTCCAGAACGGGAGCCCCCCAAGTCGTTGCTCTGAGGTGGCAGAGTAATGACTTAAGGGTTATTGGCATATCTAGGATACGCTAAGAGAGCAACCGAGGAGGTCGTTCTCCTGTGCGAAATTCCTTCGGCCGGATGAGCGTCGGGCGTCGGACAGATGTGTCCGATCGTATGGTCGGGGAGATGAAGGGTTTCGGATTCGAAGCGTTGGGGAAAACCGAAACGACACGCGTGGGAAGGTGGGCGGCTGCGTGTGCGCCACGTGTCGCCTGCCATTATTACCTAGGGAGGCTGGCTAGGGTAGTGCACTCGAGTTCCCTATGCCCCTCGAGTCTCGCGAGAACCGCTTATAAAAGCGGCTCCCCTCGCTCATTTTTCACTTTTTCGCTTCTCTCTCAAGAATCCCTCTCCTTCTCTCTCTAACCTCTTTCGTCGTAGCTCGCTGCCGTCAACCGCCGGGCACTCTCTGCCGGAAGCCTTTCCTCCTCTACGACAGCCGTTTCCCACCGTATCATCGCCGGAAAACTCCGTGCCGGAACCCTACACCGCTGCTTACCAGGTATTTGCTTCAAACCGGACCTTTCTTTTGCATTTTTCTTCAATTTCAACTAGTGTAGGACGTTTCCTTGGTGAATTGATGATATTACCATGAGAAACGAAGGGATTCCTGGAGAATACGGCGGGAATCTTTAGTTGTGGAGGGAGAGAGTGCGAAGAGCTTTGCTCACTTTTGATGAATATCTCGGGGATCAGGGACGAACACGTCGGGGACCCGTTGAATGTCTCGGGGTCCCTAATAATCAGTATATTTGTTAGTGCCGCGGGGACACGGGGCAGAACCTTCCGGGGAGACGACGAATTCCCCGGTGGACAAGTTGATCCTCGGCCGATCGTGTCGGGGAGTTGAGAACGCCTTGCCCCTTCTTCGCCCGTTCACTTGAATAGCGGTGGAGGGGTGAATTTGATACGACCGATCGAATTCACCGTTTCCTTCTGCTTTTCAGGTAAATGGACAATTTGGCTGCGAAGGTGGCCGTAGGATATTTTGAGGAAAACGAAGACCTGCCCGATTCCCCCATGGCTCACATGGCCTTTGCGCAAGATAGGCCGCTCGAGGATTGGGTCTGTAACGAAGCCCTGGAGATGTCGTCCATCTTCGTGTACCCAGATGTGGACGATGCCTTTTGCACCGTCGAGCACCGACTAATCGGATCTGGCAAATCCTGGAAGGTTTTTCGTCCCGAGGAGCATCATCGGATATGCTCCCCTTACCGGGGAATGCGAGTCCCCTTATAAGAGTTCATGTTCGAGAAGGCGGGGTGGAGGCTGCCTTTCACGGATTTGCAGGAGGGGATCTTCGACTGGTTGAAGTTGGCCCCTTCACAGATTCACCCGAACTCGCTGGCCTTCATCCGGGCCTTCGAGCTCGTATGTAAGTATTTGGAGATCGTGCCGACCGTTTGCCTCTTCTTCCGCATATTCCACCTCCAACGGTCGTCGGTCGGTGGTCGACACGGCTGGGTGTCCTTCAAGCAGAGCAAGGCACTGTTCCACACTTACTTGGATTCCATCCGGGATTTCAAGTTCCGCTATTTCTACGTGAAGCCGGTCACCCTCGAGGCGATATATTCATTGTACCGGAAAGTCACCCGCGAGGTCGACGGTCGTTCCGAGGAGGTGCTGGAGCCAAATTTTCCTCTGTACTGGACGGAGGAACATTTTAAGAAGGGAGTTGACAAATATAAAACGAAGCCTGTTCAGATGAAGGCCTACGAGCGGGAAGCCTACGATAAAATCGTCGCTTTTGTTGAAAGTTTTTCCGAAGCTCAGCACGAGACGCTGGACGGCCGGCCTATAATGGGTGCAGACGGGCAGGTGAAGAAAGAACGTCGCCTGATAAATACCCGCGTTCTGCCCGAGACCTTCTCCGACGAGGAAGCGATCGAGTTGTTAGGTGGTGAAACCGTCCTCGCTTTAGGTCTTCCTCGCATCTGTGTTTCTTGCTTTACTAACGTTTTCTTTCCTTTTGCAGGAACAATGGCCGGAGCCGAGGAGAGGTTGAAGAAGCTGAAAGCGAAGAGGGCCCGGGAAGCGCAGGCCCGGGAAGAGGCGTCGCGCTCAAAAGACCAAGAGGTTGTCCCTTCTGGGGCCCCGCCCGAGGGTGTTTCCACGGCCGCCGTGCCCGAAGGATCCAATCAGTCTCAGCCTGTTGCCGCTGTGTCGGGGACCGCTGTTGGTTGCACAACTCCTGCGGGAAGCCAATCCCCGGCTACCCAAGGGACTCCGAAGAGGCAACGCGTTGCGGAGGTCGTCGACCTGGGTGGTGAAGACAGTCCTCCGGTTCCTTCCAGTTTTGACCTTCCACCCTGTCATCAAAAACCTCACTTCTTCTCCGAGGTCACTTATCCTCGCACCCTTCCCTCCGAGATCCAAATTGTGCTGGGGACTGCTACTGAAGTGAGGAGGAGGATGATTTTTGAGGATCTGTCGGCCGTCATGCGTATCTGCTCGACTGCTATCATTCTCAATGACGAGACCCGCCCTGCTGCTGAACTTGGCCGCCTGCAGGAAAAGCTGGATACCTTGGGCGCTGAGATGCTCGGTATGCGCAAGGAACTAAAAGAGTGCCGAGATCTGAACAAAGAGCAAAGCGAGCAGCAACAGCGGGTCGAGGCCAAGCTTAAGGAAGCCGAGGAGACGAAGAAAGGCCACCTTGCCCGAATCGCTGAACTGGAGTTGGAGGAGAAGCGACTTAAGGAAAGGATTGCCGAGTTGGAAGATGTTGTGCGGCCGGCCGAGGGGGAAACTGAGGAAGACAGGTTCCTAACCACTCGTGCAGCGTTAGTGGCCCATCTCCGGAAGCTCGAGCAGGATCTCCGGTTGTCCGAGGATGATGCTATTGAAACCGCGGGTATAGGGTTCCGCAGTGCTGTGGCTCAGCTTCGGGTTCTCAACCCTGATCTCGTCACCGAAGGGATTGACCCCGACGCTGAGGTGGTGGATGGCCAGATCGTGCATCCTCTGCGGGAGAACGACATTCAAGTGCACGAGGAGCCTGACGGGGCCGCAGCTGAGTAGGTTTTTTAACTTTGTTTTGGTCGGCCTGCGAGCCATTTTGTTTTCGCCCGGCTTGTGGGCTTAGTTGATGTACTATTTGCACAATGGTTATTTTTGCCCGGCTTGTGGGCTTATATTCGTAATTTTTTTTTGTACTAAGGGTTTTTCCCCATATTTGTACTTCATAATACCTCTTTATTGATTTTGATCGTGTGTGATGTTTTATTTGTTGTACTTTATTTTTGCCCAAGTAATAAGGCTTTGGGATTTGCTCGACTTCGACAGACCCTGACCGCGTGGAGAGCTGGTCGGGCGGCCGGAGGAGTACTCCGACCTTCAACGAGGCTAAGAGCTCGGTCGAGGTCCTAGTCTCGTGGCATGAACTTCCCATCGCGAGCTGGGTGTTATGCCCGGTTGGCACGACGACGGTGGGCCTCGATCGAGGTATCCCCGCCGGATCAAATGTCCTCGCGCACACACAACGCGGTCTCTGATCGTCGTGTTCTTATAGGGGTGTCGCGCTTGTACCCTAGCGCATCCCCGTAATCGCGGTGCTAGTGAGCCGCGAGCAGTGTTTAACTGTAATATTGTTTTAGCTTTTCAACGTTCCATGGTCGAGCAAGTTCTTCCCCGTGCAGATTTTCGAGGAAATAGGCTCCTGTCCCCGTTTTCGCGCGGACGCGGTACGGGCCCTCCCAGTTCGCGGCGAGTTTGCCTTCTCGCGAGTCTTTCTGGTTCCTTCGTAGGACGAGGGTGCCCACCTGAAAATCACGTTTAATAACTTTGTCGTTATAACGTAGTGTTATTTTTTGTTTAAGTGACGCCTCTTGGAGAGAAGCGCCCGAGCGTGTTTCCTCGACGAAGTCGAGTTCTTCCCTCAAGGCTTCATCGTTCGCGTTCCCGTCGAGTGGGGCTTCCGTCCTCCTCGAGGGTTCCCTGATCTCCACGGGGATCACTGACTCCGTTCCATAGGTCAAACGGAAAGGGGTCTCCCCGGTCGTGGAGTGTGGGGTTGTTCGGTAGGCCCAGAGGACGCTGTGTAGCTCTTCGACCCACCGTTGTTTGGCGTCGCCCAGTCGTCGTCTTAATCCTCGAAGGATCACTCTGTTCGCGGCCTCAGCCTGTCCGTTCATTTGAGGGTGCTCGATCGACGTGAAGTGCTGCTTCGTGCCTAGTTTTGTGACGAAGTCTTGGAAGTTCCTGTCGGTGAACTGGGTTCCGTTGTCGGTGACGATGGCTTGAGGCATCCCGAACCGGGCGAGGATATTCCTTTTGTAGAAGCGTAGTATGTTGAAGGCAGTGATTTTGGCCAATGCTTCTGCTTCAATCCACTTCGTGAAGTAATCTACCCCGACGATGAGGTATTTGTTTTGATACGACCCCTGGACGAAAGGTCCGAGGATATCCATCCCCCACCATGCGAACGGCCACGGGGAGAATAGCGACGTGAGCTCGCTGGGAGGAGCGAGGTGCATGTCCCCGTACCGTTGGCATTTATCGCACTTCTTGACGTGCTCCTTGACGTCTTGTTGCATGGTGGGCCAGTAATATCCTGCTCGGAGTGCTTTACGAGCTAGCGACCGTCCGCCGAGGTGCTGCGCGTTGATTCCCTCATGAATCTCCTGGAGTAAGCCGGGAACCTTGGTCTCCTCGACACATCTGAGGAGGGGAATAGAGAATCCTCGCCGGTATAGCTTATCCTCGATTATAGTGTACGAGCACGCCCGTCTCTTGACCATTCCTGCTTCTTTGGGATCCTCGGGCAGTTTGCCCGTCATGAGGTATTCGTATACCGGGGTCATCCAGCAATCGCTGTCCCCGATGGCGTTGATGTCCGAAACCATGCTTGGTTTGTCAATGCTCGGGCGGGAAAGCACCTCTTGTATGACGGATTTGTTCCCTCCTTTCTTCTTTGTGCTCGCCAATTTGGACAAGACATCTGCTCGGGCATTGTGCTCGCGGGGAATGTGAGTTACATCCGCGGAGGTGAACTTTTTCATCTTCTCTTTTACCAAGGCCAAGTATTCTATGAGACTGTCGTTCTTGGCTTGGTACTCTCCTCAGACTTGCGAGGCTACGAGTTGAGAATCGGTGAAAAGTTTGATCTCTTTGGCGCCAAGGTCCTCGGTCAGCCTGAGTCCCGCGAGGAAGGCCTCGTATTCGGCTTGGTTGTTCGAAGTCGGGAAGGACAGTTCGAGGGACACCTCGATGAGGATGCCTTCCTCATTTTCGAGGATGATTCCCGCTCCGCTTCCTTTCGGGCTGGATGCTCCGTCAACATAGATTGTCCATTTCTGCGACCCGTTGGTTGAGGGTTCTGGGACGGTCATCTCTGCTACAAAGTCGGCCAGTACCTGTGCCTTCAAGGCTTTCCTCCCTTCATATCGGATGTCGAATTCGGCCAGCTCGAGTGACCACCTGAGCATCCTCCCTGCTATATCCGGTCGTCTGAGGAGTTGCCTGATCGGCTGGTCGGTCCTCACGACGACGGTATGGGCGAGGAATTAGTGGCGCAGTCTTCTGGCCGCGGTGACAAGGCCCAGTGTGACTTTCTCGATTTGCTGATACCTGAGCTCGGGGCCTTGGAGAGCTTTGCTCGTGAAGTAAACTGGCTTCTGTCCGTCCGGGGTTTCTCGAATGAGGACGGCGCTGACCGCTTCGCTCGTGATCGCAAGATATAAGAAGAGTGTTTCCCCGTTCTCGGGTTGCGAGAGGACCGGGGGTTGCGATAGGACTTGTTTCAAGTGTGCGAGTGCTTGCTCGCATTCCTCGCTCCACTCAAACTCCGCTTTTTGCCGGAGAAGTTTGAAAAAGGGGAGTGCGTACTGTGCGGATTTGGCGACGAACCGGGAAAGGGCGGTGAGCATCCCGTTCAACGATTGTATCGACTTCTTCGAGTCTGGAGTGGGGAGCTCAGAGAAGGCCCTACACTTGTCGGGGTTTGCCTCGATTCCTCGTTCCGTGAGGTAAAATCCAAGGAACTTCCCTGCCCGAACGCCGAAGGTGCATTTGTCGGGGTTAAACCTCATGCGGCACCTCCTCGCCGTGTCGAACACCTTCTTGAGGTGCGCGGCGTGGTTGACTTCTTCTGCAGACTTGACGATCATGTCGTCCATGTAAACTTCGAGCATGTCGCCGATTTCAGTTCGGAAGACCTTGTTCATCATCCGTTGGTAGGTCGCACCGGCATTCTTCAGACCGAAGGGCATTACGTTATAATAGTAGTTGCCCGACGCGGTCATGAAGGCCGTGTGTTGCTTGTCGACCTTGTCCATGGGAATTTGGTTGTATCCTGAATAGGTGTCCATGAAAGACAGTAGTTTGTAACCTGCAGAATTGTCGACCAGTTGGTCGATGTTAGGCAAGGGATAATAGTCTTTCGGGCAAGCCCGCTTGAGATCAGTATAATCAACGCACATTCTCCATTTCCCATTATTTTTCTTAACAAGTACAACGTTGGACAGCCATGTCGTGTATTTGGCTTCTGAAATAAAATTTGCCTCTAGGAGGTCTTTTACAGCTTTCTCAGCAGCCTCCGCTTTCTCGGGAGACTGCTTACGCCTACGTTGTGCTATGGCCCTAGCGGCCGGATCTACCGCGAGCTGATGGCAAGCCACCTCGGGGTCGAGGCCCGGCATCTCGGATGCGCTCCATGCGAAGAGGTCAGCATTCTCCCTCAGACATGCTTTCAGCTGCTCTTTGGCAAGGTCGGGGATCCCGGCGCCGATCTTCACGTTGCGATCTGGGTCGTCTCCGAGGGCCACGAGCTCGAAATCTCCATCTGGGATGGGGCGCGCTGGGTGGAGAGGCTGCCCATTATTTTCCGCCTGGTGGTCGGGGTCTTCGACTCTGTCTTCGTCGGGCTCGCAGGAGAACCTGCTGTCGAGGTCGACAGCGTTGACGCGCGGGAGAGGTACCTATCTG
Source organism: Lathyrus tuberosus (assembly GCA_022829125.1). Classification (NCBI taxonomy): domain Eukaryota; kingdom Viridiplantae; phylum Streptophyta; class Magnoliopsida; order Fabales; family Fabaceae; genus Lathyrus; species Lathyrus tuberosus. Next base: position 8,697,860 of record JALAZF010000060.1, on the reverse strand, counting down.
ACGTCCGGGGGTGGTTTGGCCACGGCCTTAGGTTTGGGACCAATGGAACTTAGGCCCTTGACGGCGGCGTCGAAGGATCTTCTGGCCGCGTCGATGTCCCCGTGCATCGTCACTACTCATCCCCTCCTCGTGTAGTACTTCATTTTGAGGTGGACCGTCGACGGGACCGCCGTGAGTTCAGCAAGGGTGGTCCTTCCGAGGATGCAGTTGTAAAGGGATGGGCATTCAACCACCAGGAAACATTTCTTCACCTGTCGGGCCGTGTCTTCGGCCCCGAACGTAACCATTAGCTCCACGTAACCCCATGGTCTGGTGGTTGTTCCATTGAACCCCTGTAGATCTGACCCGACGTACGGGGTCAAATGCCTCTCGTCCAGCTTAAGGGTCCCGAACAAGTGAGAGTACATGATGTCGACCGAGCTCCCCTGGTCGACTAGGATTCTTTGGACGTCGAAGTTCGCCATTTGCGCCCTGACCAGGAGGGGAATAGTGGCGTTCGGGGCTCCCCCGGGGAGTTCCTCGAGGTAGAAGGTGATGGGATTGGAATCTCCCCGCACTTTCTCGAGGGTGGTCATTTTCGCGGATGTCGCGGATTCCAGTTCGTCAAACTTTCGTTTGATCGATCCCACCGAGACTTTCCCGGGTTCGCCTCCGGAGATGACCATCGCTTTGGGGAAGCCTTCCCAGGTGCTGCGGGCAGTGACGGGGTCCTCGTCGGGGAAGGTCGCCCACATGTTGTGGATTGCCTCTTCGCCCTCGATGATTGGTGGGACGAAAAAGTCCTCGGGACGGGTGACGCTGAGGGCGACCTGAAGCTGGTTGTCGCCGGGAGGAGGTGTCGTCTCCTCGACGTTCTGTGCTTCCTTTGAGCTGGGACGAGGAGGGTCATTCTGTTGGGCATACTTCTTCAAGTGCCCTTCTTTGATGAGAATCTCAATGGCATCCTTGAGGTGGATGCAATCTTCGGTCACGTGCCCGTGGCTTCGGTGGAACCTGCAGTACTTAGATTTGTCAACGTTTGGTTTGGGAGCCGCGGGCTTCGGGAAGCGAACTCCTCCTTTCACAAACTCGGAATTCTGGCAGTCTGAGAGGATCCGAGACCGGGAAGTGTTAAGCGGCGTGTACTCCGTGAATTGGCCAGCTGGCCCGCGCTGTTCCCGGGGATCTCGATTGCAGTTTTCTTTCTTCTTTTCTCCTCCCCGTCGGGAAGAAACGTCATCGTCTTTGTGGCCGCGGGGGCCTTCCCTACGTCTCGTCTCAAGAGCGGTCTGGGCTGCTTCCGTCTCTTCGAGTTCGATGTACTTCTAGGCTCGAGCGAGAAGGTCCTCGAGACGCCGGGGTCTTCGGAGGCCAATGGATTTGGCAAAGTCTGACCCGGCGCGTAGTCTGTGAATAATTAAGTATTTCTTCATGTCGTCGGTCGTATGGACCTCGACGGCTTCCTTGTTAAACCTCTCAATGTAATTTCGAAGGGATTCATTCCTCCCTTGGAAGATCTTTTCTAGGGAAGCCTCTGTCTTCGGGTGTCGACGAGACGCGGTGAAGTGTTTGGTGAAGCGTTGCTTCAGTTGTTTCCATGACGTGATCGAACCAGGTTCCAGACCCTTGTACCATGTCATGGCTCCCTTCCGCAAGGTGGTGGGGAATAGCCTGCACCTGATGGCTCCCCTGACGTTTCGGAAGTCGAGCATCGCTTCGAAACTCTCCACGTGATCGTCGGGGTCTGTCAGTCCGTCGTAGGTCCCCAATGGTGGTGGTTTCTCCATGCCTGGAGGGATTGGGGCGTCCATGATTTCCCACGACAAGGGGGTCCTTTGGTCCTCGTTGTCGCTACCACTCGGGGATCTCGAAGGTGATCCATGGTGCCGTGGAGGGGAGTTCCTCGAACGGTTCTTTGGTCTCTCTTCAGTCTGCTTGGACTTCTTGGAGATGGTGGAGGCCCTGGGTTCCTCCCGAGGCGGGGAACGAGGGCGTTTCTGGGTGATCGCCGGCTGGGGGCGCTCGAGACGAGGTCGTCGACCATGGAGTACGGGAGACGGGGTCCGGGAATCTTCGGAAGGGGTCCTTCGCGGGGAAGGAGAGCGGCGAGGTGACGGGGGACAACGATGTCTTCGCGGGGAAGATCGTTGCGCCCGTCCTTGCTCCAAGGCTTCGATTCTGGTGTTCTGCTGCGCGATCAGCTGATTGGTCTGGTTAATCAATGCAAATAGGGCCACGGTGCTTGGGTCCGCGTTGGGCGGCGGAGCAACTGGCTGAAGAGTGGTCTGCTGGTCGTCCATGCGGACGACGCGGTTTGTCACATCCTGGGAGTCCGGGGAGGCGGTCTGTCCGTCTCTTATGTCGCCTTCGCCGCCGTGGAGGATGACGGCATCCTCACGGTGGCTCCCGTTCTCCAGTTACGCGAGCACGGTGTCCAGAGCCTGGTTGACGGTCAGATTGGCCATGTTGGTGATGAATAGAGGAAGCTTTGGTTTATCGAGGAGAAAACGGGGAAGCTTATAGAGTTTCCCACAGACGGCGCCACTGATCGTACCTGGATCAGACAGTTACTGGTGGCCAACGACGTCCGTCGAACTCCGGCTTCGGTGAGGTTGAAGGACGGCGGGGGGGTGTACCTGCAAGGCACTCCGACGTTCAAGTAAGGTGGTTGTCAGAGAAAAGCAAGTACAGAGGTGAGTAAGAAAAGTGACTTAACCTGACCCTCTCAAGTGAGAGGGTATTTATAGAGAACCCCCAGCGCGGGGCCAACGGTTACTTGCATTGGGATGGATTGTCAGGCCCAATCCAAGTAACTGCCAGGGCTTACGTGGCGTAGTGAAGACCAGCGCGTGGTCTTCGCCCTGGGGTAACCGCTCCTAGATTTCCGGGACTAGGGCAGACCGAATCCTTCGGGAGTGTAGTGGTTACTTGGAACGTGTCTATATGGTACGGACCGTTAGACATTCCTCGCTGGGGAGGAGCCTTCTGTGTCGAGGACCCGTCAAGCCGTACGACGGACATGGCCTCGCGGGGAGGAGACATGTCTGTCGAGGAGTGATATGCGGTATTCTTGCGGGGGGAGAAGCTGGTATGTCGGGGACGTACCTATCCGCCGGGGTGCGAGGTCCTCCTGCCCTGTCGGCCCAAGTGCCCGACACTGTAAAGTGCTCGAGGGAAACGTTGGTATGCTTGCAGCAGTCAAGTGCCCCGCAGAGGGGTCTTATTGGGCCTCCCCATGCTATATGGGTTGGGCCTACTCGACTGTTGGGCAGCCTCGGCCCAGTCCAGAACAATATCCATCCACCAGCAGTCTCGCATTTAACCAGAGCGAAGGCGATTGAAAAAATATTATTGTTTCCATCTTATGTCACTGTCATAAGTAGCGTTCCTTTATATTTCTCGTACAACCATGTACCATCAAGTTTAATAATAGATTTCCAGAATGCAAAATCTTTGATGCATGGTTCATACTCCCAGAAGACTTGGTGGAATATTCCATTTCCACTAACACAAGTTCAGTCTGGGGTATATGCCGACAAGGTCTCCAAAATTGGAACAGTTCCCGGAGCATAATGCTTAAGTGCCACAAAGAAAATGGGGGGACTAAAACCGTGAGTAAACCAAACCAGGGGGTCCAAAATTATAATTTAGTCTAATATATATATATATATATTTCTTTTCATACATAGGAATTGTATCATATATCTATTTTTTTTAGATTGTTCGGATCGAATCGTGTCGATACGCTGTTTGTATATTGATGTGCATGATACGTGACATTTGTGTTAGTTCAATCCGGTTGCGATGATCGCATCTTTTGCGTTAGCAACATAATTATTTTTTCAACACGTTTTAAAATTCATTTTGTTTTACGTTTTTGATAAATTTGGATCCGTGCCATTTTTGGTCCCTCTTGCGATGATCACATTAAGTGTAGCAAGCTAGTGGTGGTTTATCGATTTACGTGTGATGTTCTATATTTATTTATTCTTGTATTTGGATTTTACACGCGTCAGACGGTTTAGCATGATGGCGATCCACTTTTTGCACTTACCAATTCACGTTTCGATTTGTAGTTTGTGATTTTATTTAATATTATTATCTTGTTGATTCTTGATTCGACCTGCGATGACCGCTTATGCAGTAGTAATTTGTGTTTTTATGTTAAGAACAGCGATCTAACATCATTATGTTTAGATCCGATCTAATTTCGTGTGGTAGCCTTTGCACATCTTCGCATATATGGCTTTGATTTGCGTCTTTGCGTCTTGATTATAATCCGTGCACTTCTCATCTTTACTTTATTTTTCCGATTAATTTGTTATGAATGTATGATGTTAATATTGTGTATGCATCTTATTTCCATTCACGCCTAAATTGCTTTTAAAACTAATTCTTGATCTGATCAAGCCATTTTAAACCTTGTAAGTCAATTGTTGCTACGATCGCCAACAACCTCATGCAAACACTTTCTCTTTTTTCTGTTGTGGTTTCGTTTACTATGAGAACCCTTAGGGACTAGGAATCGACCTAACTTTTTCTCAAACCCTTGATCCAACATCAAGTGGTCACTTCCTTCATAAGTCGGTTACCTTTTGCAATCGCCATCACGTAAATTCGAACCTCGGTCTTTTATCGAGTATTTTTTCTTAAAACTAAAATCTCTTTTCTAAAAAAAAAATAAAAAAATATTTTAATTATATCTCAAACCTCTTTCCAAAATCTAAAAAACATTTCACAAATCTTAAACCATTTTTTCCTCCTGCCTTTTCCGTTAAAAACTTTTCAAAAAGGACATGCTCCTAGCATCGTCCATAAAAAACACATAACAAACCAAAATATTTTCAACATGAACTACGGAGTTCTGATTCCCTCTGCGATACGTAGGCACTAGGTTGAAAACTCGGACGAACTCAATAATAAAAAACTCTCATTTTCCCCCAAGTATTCATTCATCCATCTTTCCCTTATCAAGCTTATAGATAACAAACACCTTTCATGCCTAGACAACTTAGAGGGTTCCCATCGAGTACAATGGATTTAGGGAGGTGCTAATACCTTCTCCTTACATAATCGACTTCTGAACCCAACATGGTTGCGATGACCATACCCTATCCTTTTACCCGTGGATTTTCTCGATATTTTCCATTTCCCTTCGTGGAATAAATAAAATTTGGTGGCGACTCTCTGTTAGTCCATCAGCGAACTTTCTTTGCGAGGTCATATTTTTCAAGGTACGACAGATGGTGTCTCTGCTGGGGACTATTTCACCCCTAAGCAAGTCAAGCCTAGTCTAGGTTGTTTCCTTCGCATGTTTGAGTATTCGTTTATCTTACTTACTTATTTTCTTTGGCCTTTACTGTTTTCCATATTATATATATTTGTGGTCCCTTGGCACTATGGAAAATTTGATTGCAAACTTGTGGGAAAGACTTTATACCCAAGCCTAGAGTGAACATATAAGATAGGAAAGGTTGAGTAGTATGGGGCACCGAGGAGTCCTCCTCACGTAGTTCGATACGAGAACCTCGCTTAGAGTAGATTCTAATGAGGATGTTGGTGACCGTCAAGTTCTTGGTTTGGAGAACCAACGTTTTCATTAGGACCCATGACTCTAAGGACCTTTTAGAACCTTGAACCGTTAGGCCAAAATTAGTATTGATGGTCATGTAGTATGGGGCACCGAGGAGTTCTCCTCGTGTAGTTCGATATGAAGACCTCACCCGAAAGAGATTCATATGATGGAGTCATCAACCGTCATGCTCATGACGTGTCTGATGAACAGTCATATGGATCCATGACTTTGGGGTTCCTTGGAAACTCTAGATCCTACCTAGTGAGATCTTTGTGATGAGAGTAGGCAGCTTTATCCTTCATCCGTACCTCAGACTTAGAAGATCCTGCGGTCAGAGATTTTGGTTATTTACCCGTTTCTTTGGATGACCTCAAGGACTTGACTGATCCCGTGATCCTGGATCTTGCATTTTAACATTGCATTCATTCACATACCATTGGACTTGCATCCATTAGCATGCATTGCATATCATTTTCAAAAAACCAAAAGAAATCATCCATCATGTGTCCATAACTCGTGATGATTTCCCGACACTCGTATCGGATTTAAAGCAGCTCTTGAAGGACCATGAATCCGTTGAAGCGAGGCCATGATGTGTTAAGAGGATATGTTGACTTGATGAAGAAACAGTTGGACCAACTTGTTGAGGCCATGAAAACTTTGGCACGAGGAGAGGACAACATTCAACGAACTTCAGTTGCTAAGAATGTCATTCCAGTTGAGAATCCTGCCGTTCAAAAGTGTCACACCGTCCGAGATGGGTTTGGTCTTGATGAGCAACTATGAAGAAGGCTAGCCTAGCAGTGAATCGAGAAAGAAAAGCTCAAATTCTTCACTGCTGGAAATCTTTAGCCCATATCATTACTTTGCACATGTAGTTTCTTTTCTGTTAAGTACTACTTGCTTTTAAACATTGTTGTTTTAAATGGTAATATTAATGAAGTGATCGTGCATTTTCTGAATCAATCATGTCGTAGTCACTCATTTTTACTTCAGTTATATCATAAAACATATATATATATATATATATATATATATACATCCATACTTCTCCACTTCACTTTCTTCATCAAACTGCTATTTTAGCAAAGATTGGAGGGAGGATGATGAAAACGAAATACCCATAACTGTTGTGGTATGCTTTCGGATAAGATCTTGCTGATGATGTACATACATTGTTTCAAATCCCTAAACACTGGAGAGATAAGGAGATAGTCCCTAGTTAACCACTTCGAGCCTAGAAGTAGAAGTTTCTTACAGATCTACAAACCCTTATGCTTAACCTGGGGCAGGGTAGTGTTCAGTTAATTTGACTATGCATTCGAATTACAAGATGAATACATCCTATATAGGGATCAACCACATGAAATTTGTTCTAGAATGACTAATGACTTGGCAGTCACAATCCTCCAGCAAAATAAAACTGAAAAAAAAAGAGGCATGCTAAGTCGAACACCCCAAAGAGGAGACTTAGGCAAAAATCAGGGTAATCCCGGTGGACTAAGCTTCAAGAAGAAGTCCAGGAAAAATTTAGGGATTAAAAGAAAAATCAAAGAGGTCGTTTAAATCCTCAGCAAAAAAAAACAGAATAAGATTCAGTGACCACCATATCCGAAATCAAAATGGTTACTGACATCAAAAAAAAAATAAAGTGACTATCATTTCAATCATAACTATCACTCTTACACCGTCAAATCCCTTTTGGAAAACGAATGTGTGTTGAATTAGCTGAACGTAAGACTAGAGATCATCACGAAGAAGGGGTGGGTACAAATCAAATTTTGAGCCTTAGATCCTTTGTTTCAAGAACCGTGAACCAGGCCACGTTACAACCCTCAAAAGACCTAATTGAGGCAAGGTTTATTCTAAAAGTATACTACCGCAAGGTTGCGTAAACTGACTCCTAGAGATTTGCTAAATCTTCTGTTTTGGTATCATATTCTCGCTGTATCTTTCATACACTAGCTAAATCCGCATGGCATTTATACCAATGGTCCACTCGCCACACACTTCCACATCATTCAAATAAATATTCTTTTTCAAAACTTGCATGAGCATCGCATTAACATTACCATTTGATCGGAGAGTGTCGCTCCCAGGATTTTCATCCAGGTACAAACGCGAGAGTGGCGCGGAAAAACAGAGTCGCCAGCCGTGTAAATTTATCCCAAGAGAGGGAAAGGGAACACCGCATAAACCTGAGGAAGAGGGAAAGGAATGGTCATCGCAACCATAACCGGGGTTCGGGAGTCGGTTACGCGAGGGGAAGGTGCTAGCACCCCACGCGTCCATCGTACTCGATGGGA